>OX459215.1:7520000-8770000 GCA_949775195.1 Diarsia dahlii | reverse complement strand
ATCTAGCTTTGGTATCACTCATCTGTTATTTATTTTATTGTGTCCCACTGCCGGTGATAACTCGCTCTTTTATAGAGGAAATTAAGCAATATAGGACCATAGGTACCACAAAATCACTCTTCAGTCACCATCATGCGATTATGAGTGCCTCAAGTTTGGACAAGGATGTGCAGAAATAACGTAATTATGTAGGTGTATATAAAAACAAAATATGTACAAATAAAATATGTATAAATAAAATAAAATTGGTACTAATTTCAAAAATTATTGCACCATATTGTATAACATCCTTATTGATTACAGAACTCGACTACATATTTAGTTTAAAAATAATCAAAAAAAAAATACGAATTATCTCAATGTACGAAATATAAAACCTCATAAAAACTATTAATATCATAAACGGGATATTTACCATGTTAACATGGTAAATATCCCGTTTATGATATTAATAGTAGTGTCAGTGACCATGTCAGTTTAAAAACTCATAAAAACTTATGTAAAAATATAAACATGATAATTTTTAACTGAACTCATCAAAAAATGGTGCAAAAACTTTTTAATCAGTTATAAAAATAATAAAATTAACTTAAAACGATGGTATTAATGAGGAGATAGATTACCTTAAGGGTTCCTACCTTCAGGAACCTGTCTTTACAATGTTGGACCAGCTCTTGCTCTCTGCCGGCGAATAGGTTCAAACCTACGGGCAGTAGCCTCTTGAGGCAGGCCACCATCAGGGATGCTTGTACCTCCTTGTCTTTATCTCGCTTCTTGTCACGGTGCTTCTTCTTTTTCTGTTTTTAATATTAAAACATAAATAAAATATTAACGTATATAGGGGTGTATGATGGGAATAAAATGTAAAAGCTTCACTACAAAAAACCCTAAAAATGCCCTTTTTAGGTTCAACTCAAAAGAGACTTTCGCAACTAGGGACTGAAAGCAGAAAACATTTTTGTACATTTTGCAGTACAAAAAGGCATTAAGTTTGGTCACCGTTTGCTGTTGCTTATTTTTGGATATTTTCGTAGCAAAGGTCTTTAAAAGGTAAAATGGTTCAATTTGTTTGTAAAGTGTAATGATTTAAAAAAAAAAAAAACAAGACTGCCAATCAAGGAAGGGGTAAAATCGCAAAAAAATATAAAATAATTCTGGTATAATTCAATTAAATACTTCGTTTTTTTGTGTTGACTAGAAGTTTTACCAAAATAAAACATCAACATTTTTGAATTCAAGGTACAAAAAGCCAATCAATCGACATCAAGGAACATAAAAGGTAGTGTCAGTGTAAAAACTAAGTTCATAAATATGAATACTGAAGTAACGCAACAGTAGACAACAAAACAAGTTTCTTACACAAATTCGAATCAGGAAAGACATAAAAAGAAAAACAACAGTCTGTGTGTAATCATGTTCAGTAAAAATCCAACCAATTAAATGATTTATCATTAAAAAAAAATATCAAACATTTGAGGACCAATCAAACAGTTTTCAATCAAAAAGTTTATCAATCATTTGTCAATCAATCATTACGTTGATATCGATTTATAAATAGGTAAGAAATATACCAGTTAGTTGTACAAGTGATCTAAAAAACCTGCATTTCAAGTGTTGAATCCCAGATTCAATCATGTGTCTTGAATACTTACGTATAGCTTCGCCTAGAGATAAGTGATAGTGTATTAGTGCAAGAATTAAGATAGATTGAAGAAAGATCAATAGAGTGCACAAAATTATTATAAAGGTGCGTCTGGACCTGAACATTTTGTATTTGCTTATTGTCTATAGTATAAATGTGTCTCGTGATGTCGTCCATGAAAAACTGGTATCAATTTCAAGGCCTGCGGTTACACAAACTTTTTTTTTGTCGGTTGGGAAATGATCAAATAACCTCTCCCGCTCTTGGGCAGAGCGAAAGGGAGTGTCAGACTTCTACTGACTAAAAACCACCCATGCTCCTTCTTAGCCCTTGTGCCGAGCACGTGGTATCTCTTTCAAACAACCCGCAGCCCTGACGGGAGATACAGACTTCAGAGCAAAAAGACGGACAATGTAAATGTTAAAGTCTAAACGCACCTAAAAGTAATAATAAGTTTAGTGTTAAAAGTTATATTTAGTATATTTTCAATAAATCATTAATACTTTTTACAGTTGGTTTTATATTAATTTGTCTACTTTATGTTGAAAGTTGTATTTAAATTAATAATTTTGACAGAAACAATTTAGCTACAAAATATTAAAACTGTTAAATTCAGTATACCTTTCCACCAGCTTGCGGAGTACCGTCAGTAACCGCTGTCACTCTTCTTGTGGCTGTGGGCATGATCAGTACCTGTCACAAAAAGGGAATTAAAAATCAATATCTGTATAGTTCAACCGCTCATGTTATCATTGCATTTTCTTTTAAATTCAGACATATAAAGTCTGATTTCCCCGTCATCTTCCTGCACGTCTCCGTTGTACTTATGATCAGCCCAACTTAATTTTCTTCTTCTTCTGTCAACTGCTACGCTATCATTTACTCGTTCTTTATATCATTTACTTTTACACAGTACATCCATCCCTTTTTTAGTTTTTCTTCTGACAGAAATATACAATATACAATTTTAACATACACATTTTGTTTACTCATAAAGAGTATCGTATTACCTAGTATTAACTGGGTTGTGGAGGTCAGATAGGCAGTCACTCTATGTAAAATACTGGTATTCAGCTGCATCCGGTTAGACTGGAAGCCAACCCCAACCTAGTTGGGAAAAGGCTAGGCAGATGGTGATTTTATTTACTCACCATATTATCGATCTCGTTAGCCGAGATGAAGTTCTGCTCCTCCTTCAAGAAGTACTGACTCTTGGACCAGATGTTGAATATCTCCGCCACGTGGTTGTAAAGCTCTTCCGCCTCTGTTCAATGCAAAAAAGTGATTAACTTAAACAGTAATTATTTTGCAATAATGATAAGTTTATTTCATGGTTGTCTGAAAAATATTGCTAGTGGAGAAAACACCCAATATTGTAAAATAAATGTGTAACAGTTTTAATATACAATAAGTTATAATCCTCGAGTTTTGCAGCGGTGTACTGTTGAGTTGATTGATCAATCCACTGATAATTAATCAATTTATTGATTGATAACCAAACGATTGATTAACTACAAACCTGGAACATTATTCCTCAGCCAGTGGTTTCTCTGCAGGTCTACGTATTTGATGAGCAGTGGATAAAACGAGTAGATATCGCGAACTAATAGCTGCCAATCTTCCTGGATCTGTGACTCCACTTGTGAGGTATCGTCTGTTGATGACTAGAAGGGAATAAGGAATTGTTAAAAAAGAAGGTATAGATTTAAAATAAACTATGACGATACCTAGATTTAGCCTGTTTTAAATAGTAAAAAAAAAATAACAATAGAAATAAAAAAAAATCTGTTAATATTCTCATAAACGAATAATAATCATCTTACCTTAATAAACCCTCTCAAACTCTCCTCCTTATGGAACATATTATCGGTCCTCTTCCTGACCCTCTCCGCGAGAGGCAAGAAGGAGTCCCTCAGCAGTTCTTCAGAGCTATTGATGATGATCTGTTGGGTATAGGTAGCGATGCGGGTCATCCAAGGTGCGTTCTCATTGCCGATGTTCTTCTTGATGAGTTTTAGGACGTTCTTCAGAAGTTGATTCATGTGGTCTGCTGTTACCATTGTGACGTGGTTTCTGGAAGTTTAGGTTTAAGATTAATGTCATATTTTCAAAGGTTTGACTTTTTTATAAGATTTGTTAATCCAGTAAGGCGAAACACCCAACGGATATTGTTAGGTTGGATTCCAGAATTCACAATATCTCGGTTGTGACAAAAGAAATGAAATGTTTGTTTATAATTGCAGAAATAGATAACTTTTTGGTTATTTCGTCGAGAAAAAGATAAAGATAAACAAACTTGTTTTTGGTATTGAATAAATCAATCTTCAGTCTATGAATTCGTTAACATGTACATTTAACATTTTTTTTTTAAATCATAGCATAGAACACGCCCGTCTCTACTAAAACGGCAGATACAAGCAGAGTGGAGGCAGCATTGCATCTATAATGAGCAGTTAGACTCATCAATACTAGTATAGTACTCACCCGCCAGTAGGAGTAACATTATCAGGTCCCTGCGCCCACCAGAACGGTAGGTACGAGCAGAGTAAAGGCAGCACCACATCGATAATATGCGGCGCTTCGTTGTATGTCTTGTCTGATTCGACGAATTGGTCTACTTCGCCCAGGATCGTTTCTAGCGTCGGCATGCATTGTTCCATTTTCTGCATTATGTCTGGGAGGATATAGTTTAAAATTAGTTTTAAGGCGATATTGAAATTCTTTGAAGCAGAAACAAGGGAACAACAATATTTTTTCTTTGGTATATAGCTTTCATATTCTTATTCAAAAATATACTTTCGGGGTCATACATCTTAATGTGAAAAATAGTGTATTTAATTAAGGGCGATTTTATTTGTAATGAATAAAATCATTGCAATTGGATTTAAATTCAGATGGTGGAAGAGTCCGAGATTTTTTGTCTCCATTTTTGTTGAAGACTGAGATCGAGAGACTTTGCTTACTTTTTTCAAACTTACTTCTCAGATAAGTATCTATAATACCACAAGTCAAAATGGCAATGCGGAATAACACCATGATGCTATGCATATCGCCAGTTATTTTCAGATCCCTTGTACAAGGGTGCGACCCTTTGCCAACAACCAAGTCCAGAGTCAGACTCTATGGCCACAAATTCGTGATGGAAAAGCCGAACTCAGGACCCCATGTTCGGCAATATTTAAAATGTCACTTACGGGATATCTTCCGTGATTATTATTTGTTTTGAGTTCCCGATATTCACACAAAACAAACAAGACACCCAAAACCTTCGATCAATAATGTACTAGATTCCCGATAAGCGCTTCAAAAACGGCCCGAAATATAAGACCACAAACGTATTTGTGGTCTTATTTCAAATTAGTATGGTCCAATCATAGCCAACATTAAGACGTCAAAATACCGCAGTATGCGTTCAAAAACTGCGTAAATAACCACCGTAACACCAAGGTTTTGGAAGGAATATCTTTTTTTCGGTAATTTAATATCAATATGTGCTTTTTCATAATATTTAAACATAATTAAACTGTAAATATAATTAAACTGTAAATATAATTAAATCAGCGAATATTATAATTGTTTGGCCAATGTTTGCTACAACGCACCAACTATTGTACCATGTTCTTGAACAGGGAACGCTAGTTCCGCAATAGAATAAGCACGACATTGTACACAAAATGCTTTTAACCGTATTGCTTAGAGTTTAAGTTTCATTTTAGAATGAATATTTTTGTACTGATGACTTTTTATTTTGTAGTGACATTTTAAATGTTTTGCTTCTAATCTTTCTCCGATGAAAGGGCTTAAATAAATATACTTTACAATGATAATTAAACGTTATGTTTAAGTGTTAAGGTTTATAATCATCTGAAGTTGTTAATAATATTGAACTTTTTTCCAAGATGTTAGGTAGATGTTTACGTGTGTGCAAACGTGGCCACTTGAGCGACTTAGTTTTGTTCCTGATGCTTAATCTAGTACTATTATTGATCGAAGCCCAAAACAAACGGTACTCAAAACAAATAATAATCACGGAAGATATCCCGTAAGTGACATTTTAAATATAGATATGAACCGTGAAAGCTTAAAACAGTCTCATGTTCGACAGTTGCGAAATTAAAATGTTATGAAAATATATCTCACCTTGAGCTTCCAACGAGTGGTCGGCGATCCTGTTCAGCAAAGAGAACTGGTTGTGTTTGTTCAGGTGCGGTTCCAAGAACGCCACAGGGAACGTAGAGCTGAATGCTCCTAGACACGAACCCTAGAGAAAACGAACATTGATCAAAAAAAGTAGTCGTTACCCTGCATTTTTATTGCATAGAGCTATTGAAGGGGAAGACTTCTTGAAGGGTTAGATTACATCTTGTATTTAATTCCTCATTCATCAATTTATTTAAACTTCATGCACAAAGTAAATGCATGTCTGTTTGTTGCGTATGCAATAAATCACTGTCCATCCTAAGGTTGCCTGGAAGAGATCGCGGAAAGCGATAAGGCCGCCCATTGTATGTTTTGTAGTGTATATTATGTTTTCTTTTGTTATGTATTTTTGTGGTGTACAATAAAGTATATATAAATATAAATAAATAAAGTGATACATAAGCGAACTTAATGCTACAAGGCGTTCTCTACCAGTCAACCTTAGGGTCAAATAGAACAGCACTGTTGTGTACAAAAAAAACATTATTTCATTTTGTTTTACAAAAAATTCCATAATCTTGACACAGACAGTTTTTTCTTTTCTATATAAATACAACTTTCCTTTAAAAAAATATTCATAGCATCAACATGATATAATTATTCAATATTTGTTATGATTAGTAAAAGAACTTACCAACGCAGGTTTATGCCTCTCGATCTCAGTCTTGAGGTACTTTCTATCGTGTGTGAGCGAAGCATCAGTCCCCAGGGCGTATAGCGAGCCAAGCATTTTGTATGACGCCACTTGAATCTCATCCACTGTGGACATAAACAAATATTTTGTTATATTTCATTCCGACCAGCTAATCATCTTTCTGCCCATACTGATCAGTTGATGATGAGTTGGTATTAAGTTTAAAAGGAGCTCTTTGAAACTAAAAGGCATTATATTTCTAAAAATAATTTTAGAAATAATAAGTAATAATTAATATTTATTATTCGTCGTCCGTAACGGATATTATCGCTTGGTAACTAACATTAATTGTATTCTATGTCATACGGTCAGGTCATGTTCTATTCGTATGCCAAATTTCGTCGAAATGTGATCATTCGTTGCATCGCTACGAACGTTTTAAAATATTACTTGTCGCACAGTATTTACGATTGACGTTTTGTGCCACATAACATAAGATGCTCATAAACTAACAACCTCGTTGGTCTCGTGCTCACAAACACGATTGCTTAGCCTGGGTTCCTGAGTTCGATTCCCGGGTCGGGCAAAAAGTGCTATTGGGTTTTTTTATTAGAAATTTCTCACAGTAGTAGCCCGGAGTTTGGAAGTTGATGGTACGATACTCCTGTTCCTCGGGAAGAACCGAAAGTTTGCACCTGATTCTTCTCCGGTCAAGTCGGATTGTTGTCCCATCGGACTATGAGAGAAAAGGAACAGAGAGTGCATCTGTGCCTGCGCACACACTTGTCTTATGCACTATAATATCTCGCGCAACAATGGCTAATCTCCGAAAAGATTGAGCGCTGTGACCGAAACCGGTGAGGAAGACTATACACAATTTATGCTCATGAGAGCATCAAAATTGTTCGACAATAGCCATCGCAAAATAAAGTCAAAGAATTTCTCTGGAAACGACTTTCAATAAAGAATAATACATAAAATAAAATGGTGATTGTGAAATAGGCAATCAAACACGTGTTGACGCCATATATTTTTACTATTTATAAAAGTAATGTTGTTTCACAATCTGCTTTGTGTGTGTTTCTTGGTGTTACAGGTATTTTTTAAATTTATTTATTGGAATATTTTTGAACTATTAAAATAAAAATCCACTAGTCTGATAGTGTATGACGAGAGTAGGTCATTGTTTGCATTATCATCCACCTAGAGCAGTTCACTGCTGAAGATTCTGGCACCATAGGATCCGAGTAGATAGACCACTAAATCGCTCGCCATTTAAATCTATTATTGAGTTCTTAATCAGCTACTACCGACCATCTTGTGGAGATCGTCGCACCACCTAACCTGAGGGCGCTATAGGTTTGCAGATAAGAGAATGTCTACCCAAACGATCACCGGATCTATGGCTTATATTGCAGGCCCATTACCAATTTATTTCAAGATAAGACATCGAAAATGAAACCAACATCGCTAAAAAATGATCAGCTGTCCCATACTAAACATTTCATTTTTTAACTACGTTTTCTATGGAGCCAACATAGTAATCACTATATTTGGTTCCATGGAAAAAGTAGTTTTCTTTAATGGTCCGAATCACAACCTTTAATATGATCTTTTTGGTACCCGCTGTATTATGACGAACATTTTTATTCCAGGCTCCAAAAATTAAAACAAATGCTGATCTCAAACCCGTATCAGAGAAGCCAGAAGCAATATTCGCTGATGTCATTAGGAATATATCACGAGTTAACACCGAATTACACGATCTGATCAAAAACTATGATCAATTTAAAAAGTCTCAAATCTCCCAAGAACAATTCGATGTAAAGGAATTAAACTATCTAAGTGATCCTGATGGAGGTCGAGTCGATAGAAATAAAAAAAGTAACGGTAATAAGTCAGGCACTACCTTATCATTACCAACACAAATGATATTTGTGGAAGATGAAGCAGAGAAGAACAGCAAATCAAAGAGCAGTGTAACAGAAAATAACAGTGAAACAGAAAATAGCAGTCAATCACAGAAGAATAGTGATGCAGAAAAGAGCAGTGAAACCGAAACGAGCATTCAGACCACTGAGGAAGAACAGAGTAAAGAAGAACTCACCGAGTCTAAAGAAGACACTATTAAAAAAACGCAAAAAATACAAGAAGTCACTGCAAAGGCAAACATTGCTAAAGAAAACCAAGAATATATCGACAATGATAAATCAAATAAAACAAATAAAGAGAAAGAAAACAAGCTCGAACCCGCAATAGAAAATACTATGAAGGAAGTCAGAAATATTGAAAAAGAAATGCGAGCAAAGTATTCTAGAAGCGATTTTCACGCTGAAGAAGATCAAGCAGTTGAAGAAGAGACTGCAAGCAAACATCAGAACCGAGCCTCTGATACCGATGAAGATTCTATGGCACAAGTGACAGCTGGAATTTATTTAAGAAGTGGAACTGATGTAAGTAGAACGACAAAAAATCCAAAACCGGTTTAATTTTTATACAATGTGGTAGTTACGTGTTTGAGTCGTTTGGCTTTGAAACACTAGGGACATGGGGTCCAAGTGCCGATCTACCATTACGGGATATAGCCAAGCGGTTGGACGATTATTTGCGTGGACAGAGGGCTGGCCATTGTTTCGGCCAAAGAATCAGCATTGTCATCAAAAGTGGCACTGCTAGCAGCATTCTTGGCACTTTTGATGCGGACAAATTTTTATGACACCCTGTAAGTTACTCTTTTCCCATTTCGGTGCTTGTACATGATTTTTATTTAGATCTGTTTGTAGTTTTTAAATAATGTACACACTGAATTCAATTGATGATATTCGACTAGACATTTTCAAAAGTTAAAACGAACAATGGTTTGTTCAAGAATAAAATACCTGGCTATCTTAGAGTCTTTTCTCTGTTAAAACATTGGCCACCAAACAAATCAGATCTATAGTAAAACATCTGAAAGCTGTTGAAATTATTTGAAGCAACCAGGTTTATTTTAAATTTCAGGTATCAAACAGTACATCTCCAGAAAAAACTGACCATAAGGTAGCCCTAAGTTTTCATTTACAAACAAATAAAAGAAAAATCTGAATTATCCAAATAAAGTTCCACTAGTGTGATGGTGTATCGGCATGTGATGCGATAGAATGAAGAAAATGTTGTGAGAAAAATGTTGAGTATGAATGTAGATGGCTATAAGAGTAGAAGAAGGCCAAAGAAACGATGGATGGACTGCGTGAAGGATGATATGGCTAGAAAGGTGGTGACTGCTGAGATGACGAGAAATAGAGAAGTATGGAAGAAGAAGACATGTTGTGCCGACTCCAAATAAATTAGGGTATGGGCAGGAGAATGATGATGATGAAAGTGTGATAGTTTATGATCTCGTCATAAACCATCTCCGTTGATCATTGTTTGCATTATCATTGGCCTGAAACAGTCCACAGATATTGCATGCCATGCAACTTGACTATAGGATTCCTATATAGTTATTACCAGCCACCCTC
The DNA here is from genome assembly GCA_949775195.1 of Diarsia dahlii. NCBI lineage: Eukaryota > Metazoa > Arthropoda > Insecta > Lepidoptera > Noctuidae > Diarsia > Diarsia dahlii. The sequence goes on along the minus strand of OX459215.1, from coordinate 8,760,024 downwards.
GAGGATGGTCGCTTAAATAACATCGGAAAACATGCAAAACAGATCCATAGCGTAAGTCTCAAAGCAGTTGAAACTATTTGCAACGAAAAACACGTTCTTTTTTTGTCATTTCAGACAACAAAAAGTGCATCTCCAAAACTAACTGAATTTAACGTAGAATTAAACAAAGATGTGTTTAAGACAAATATTTTAAGGGAAGATTATGCAGAAGTATGCCTGAAACTAGGTGTCAGGAAATGTTACAAGGTAAGAATTTCTTATGTAAGTAATATTATTTTTTTTACGTAAACAAAAGATGAAGACGATACAGTGCTTCAAAAAATCGTGTCAAGTCGTGTGACGTCACAAGATTAGTACTTTTTGCCCAGAAAGTGACGTCACAAGCCCCCATGATCTTTGACACGTTTTATTTTCGTAATTTTTTATTAATATGATAAAACAAAAAACACGTATCCAATATTTTTCGATAATATTACAGACGGACTAATTATATTATTTTGGTGAAATACCCTATTGCATTACTCCTTTTGAGGACTTGGATAGAACACCTAGCATGTCGTGGTGATGGCAGAAATAGAGGACTGACCCAATGGCGTTTAAGGACTTGAAACAAAGTCAGGTGATGACCAGGGCCTATGTCCAGCAATGAACCTCTTTTGGCTGAAATGATGACTTGGGCAGATGATATTGTTGCCATTGCAGGTCAATTAGATGTGAAGCCAAGCTGCGGATGATGATAGCTATAATACAGTCAGTTCCCAACATTATATGACCCCTCATCTCACACCACTGGCCCTCATTTTCTTTATCCAAGGGGTCAGGTTATGCTGGGAACTGACTGACACTGGGCCGGAGTCATAATGCAGTGTGTGCCAGGAAACGGGCCGAGGGAGGCTGGGAGCAAGATTTTTGGATGTTTGGAGGCATTTTGGAGAGAATGGGCAGAGAATACCACACATATGGCGAAATGGAAAGCTAGTGGTAATTCTGCCTTACAGTAGGGCAATTTAGGTGATTAATTTACTGATCACTAAAATCTAGATTGCACCCGTGCGAAGCAGGGATTATAGTTTTAAATAGTATAATTTCTTTTAAAGGCACTCCGATCAGCGGTAAAAAGTTCGTGCTCGGCATTCGATTGCAAGAAAGCTCTCAAAGGGTATTTTTTAGAGAGAAGTAAAACCGAGTGCATTAAAGCATTCAGTGCCTCGACGCCGACGCCGACGCCGACAGATCAAACCGATGAGCCCGAAATCGACTTCCTAAAAGGTTATTCGTAAGTCTTTTAGTTATTGTATCAAGGGCAAAAATATGTCCCTGCCACCGCGGCCTCGGCATAAAGGGCTAAGAAGGAACATGGGTGGTTTTTAGTCAGTAGAAGTCTGACACTCCCTACCGCTCTGCCCAGAGCGGGAGGAGTCATTGATGATTTCCCACCCCCTAAAAAAAAGGGCAAAGATATGTCGCGAATTTTGCCGGGCGTAGGCCGCGTATCAAAATCAGTATAAACTGGCCTCTTATTTTATTAAAACTCCATATTACGCCAGCTGTCGGTAATAGTACATTACTGCAGAATCCAGTAAGTAAGCCTTCCTGGCCAAGTATGAGTTAACCGGACCGAACCGCAGGTGAGGTCTGGTTATATACGAGGCCAGGATGGCTTTCTTACTGGTTGAGGTTTGTATAATGCTTTTCTCAAAAATTAAAGAAAGTTTAACAACAAATTCGTTTAATTAATATTGAAGGTTACATTCATATGTGAAAAACACAATAGCACTTTTTGGCCGACCCGGGAATCGTACCCAGGACCTCACGCTCTGCAGTCGAGCTTGCGACCACTAGACCAACGAGGCAGTTTAGGAAACAACTTTAGAAAAAACTTTTTAATAAACTGAAATTACTAAATACAATCATAAAATCCCACACTATACTTCTACAACATTACTAAGTACAAAACGCAACGTATAAAATGGCTGTTTATGGTTCCAAAAATATATGTATCTCATAAAATGTCATACCAAAAAGAGAGATAGATATATATTTGGAACCTCCCTTCTATAACCATGTTATAATGGCTAAACTCTAATCTGTGTCTGGTACTATGTTTTTTTTTTCTAAACAGATCTAAAGAGGATGACCTAGTGTCCAGTAAGTAAATTACATACTTACTTACTGGACAGTAGGAGATTCCAAGTTTAAAATCTCGCTTCTTACTGGACAGTTGTGAATAAGTCTCCGGTAAAGTTCACTTTCTGGATACTTTTTAGAGATGTTAAGGCAACATTACATACCATTTTTGAGAAAAAATATACTCATTCGCAGGCGGATGGATAAACTTTTCAATTCGATTTTATATCTTTCTAATAGCATCCATATTTATTTGCCCTTTTAGTCGTGACGTTTACTTGCAAAATGTATTATGCATGTCGGCTCTCTAGCAAAAAATGTTACAGGAAACTTTTAAAATGTTGATAGTTGCCTCAACTTAAGTTGCTCCATGTGCAAAGCGCCTAACTTTGTGTTTTTGCATGATACAGTTTTGAAATATTACATAGCACATAGATTCTTTACATAGAAAGACTAAACACGTGTTTCGGGTTTCACATACCTATACTAAAACGAATGTTGTGTATGCTTTGTTTTATCAGGCACCGCCCACAGCGGGTTTACAAAACGTGATGTTGTTGTACGTATTTTTCATCAATTTTATCAACATTTCTGATTTCAGATCACACATTAAATAAAACTACTTTGAGATATCTATCAAACGCTTGCCAATCGGAGATAGAAATGGTAGATACCTTCACTTTTTTATTCTTATAAGAGGAGCTCCTGGCTTAATAATGACAACCTTCAAGTTAAGCCTCGCTTGCCTAGGTTGGTCCGTAGATGGCTGTCCACCCATTACATGCCGAGTTTCCTCCATACCTCAGAAAGCACGTTAAGCCGTTGGTCTCGGTTGTCATTTGTATATCTTTGACAGTCGTTACAGGTAGTCAGTGACCCGAAAAGACAACCTTACTTAAGGGGTATCGTATTCGCGGATTTTAGTACTAGATGACGTGGCCTCGGCACAAGGGCAAAGAAGGAACATGGGTTCGGTTTTTAGTCAGTAGAAGTCTGACACTCCCCTTCGCTCTGCCCAAGAGCGGGGGGGGGGGGGGGGTCATTTGATGATTTTCCACCCACCAAAAAAAAAAAAAAAAGGGGTATCGTATTACGCAGTACTAGCTGGGCTGTGAAGGTCGAAAGGCAGTCGCACTATGTAAAATACTGGTATCCAGGTGCATCCGGTAAGATTGGAAGCCGACCCCAACATAGTTGGGAAAAAGGCTAGGTGAATGATAATGACCTTTTAATACTTGCGAGTAGTTTATACCCATACTAGCGGACGTCACGCGGTTTCACCCGCGTAGTTCCCGTTCCCGTGGGAATACAGAGATAAAAAGTAGCCTATGTCACTCGGGATGAATGTAGCTTTCTAATGGTATAAGAATTTTTAAAATCGGTTCAGTAGATCCCGAGATTACCCCTTACAATTTAACAAATATACAAACACACAAACTTTACTTCTTTATAATATTAGTATAGAAAACTCCTAAAATATATTAATATAATAAAATCTTAAAAGATTCTAATAATCCTTAATCTTTTCAGCCTTTACGACGAATACTCACAAACGGCTCACAAATTCAAGTAAGGGAAGTAAAAATACTAAGAGATCATTATGAAAAAGAATGGCACAGGATTTCCCGATCCAAGTGTAGAAATGCTTGCTCCAAGACCAAAGATGCAACTTGCCGGAAATTCGAATGTAAGGCACGAATGAAGAGAACTTTAATAAGATACTGTAAATCAAGATGCAAACATGCTTATCGTAATCACCATCACAGCAAGAGTAGCAGCAGCAGTACTAATAGTAGTAGTAGTGATAGTAGTAGTGATAGTGATAGTGGTAGTGATAGTAGCAGTGATAGTAGCAGTAGCTCAACCGAAGAACGTTCAGATACTACAACTACATCCAATCCAGATGACGTGGCGGATGACTAAAAAAAATATGATTGTGTTTAGTCCGTCAAATACGTGTTTTTAGTTAAATTAAATTAATATAAATTGACGAAGATAAAACGTGACCAGGATCAAGAGTGGGGGCTTGTGACGTCACTTTTAGGCAAAAAAATGTACTGAAATGGGACGTCACACGAGTTATAGAAGCACTTGTGGCGACTAGCGACATCTATCGCAACACCTGCGTACTAACAACGATCGACAGAAATTCCTACATCGCGCTATCAACATTATCCGCGACATAAGCCTATATAGGAGTTCCCGACTTACATATGTCGGGCAGTTAGCCCACCAGACACAACACCCGTCCGGTCGGAGGATCCTCCCTTTTCAATTGGGGATGAGGAACTTTACACCCTGTTCCACTACCCCCCAAACACTGTATCGTCTTCATTTTTCGAAAATAGAAAAAATATGTGTCCAATATTTTTTGGAAATCTATCTGACGGACTAATTAGTTTTTTTTTGTCATCACCCTACTGCCGGTTAAGATGTCAATAGCGGTCATTAACTCACCTACATTCCTTAACTTTGAAATCCAAAAATACATTTTGAATCGTTATCTATAGTAATCTTGAACGACTTTTTCTAATGAAAAACTATAAGTACCTACATGGTTAATTTTTGGTTCGTACTGTTACGATTTCCCATTGCTAGAGGAAAGCCTTAGTGATCAATAATAATTGACTAGTAAGGTTTTCTCTGAAATTGTCTCGTCATCATTTTAAAGCCAGCAAAGCCTGTCGCCCCTGCGGGACGTCAGTCGGATCCCAATCGTCGTACCGCTACCATCTCGTTCTCTCGTTTCTGCCAGTTCTCTAATTCTGTGTTCAAAGTCAACTCCAAATAAACTTATTTTAATCCAGTGAACAAAAGTGTTTTTTTTTAAAACGGTATTTTCGGGGTCCCATATAACATTGGTGGCAGCTTAAGGGATTTTAAAGAAAAATAAATCCTCGGAACGCCTCAAATTCGTGCAAACATAAATACTATATCCGCTGTGTCGTGATTGTGACAGTGAAAAGTGCTAAAATCCAATCTCACCTCCGTATCGCTGTATCTCTCCGTTCATCGCTGTATCCTGCTGGTCTCATCAGACCCTCACGCTGTATCCTGCTGGTCTCGTCAGACCCTCACGCTGTATCCTGCTGGTCTTATCAGACCCTCACGTGCCCTGGTGGGCATACTCCGAACATCTATCACCCACCTTTGGTGATCTCGCCGGGCTACGAAATGATTCGTGGTGCCGTCATAGTCGCAGTGTTCCTGTAAGTACCTTATTCGTGTAGTGAAAATAGTGCAAGTGATTTAAACTGCAAGTCTCATCATAGTTCCAACAAAAAATTCCAAAGTGCTTTGTAACATAATTAATCAAATTGTCTATATTAATACATGTACTAATTCCTTATCATAAAGTTCCGAAGCTCCGAGACTAGTGCAACGTTCCTCTCTTATCGCCAATTCTCAGTACCTTGCGCGCTATCTTTGTTTTGTCTAACCGATCATGCCTAAAGACGAGTCGGGTGACATGCTTAAAGAATCAAAAGAAATAGACATGAACTTTATTAGCAAATTTATCAATAAATTCGACGGGAATCGCGAAAAACTTAATGCATTTTTAAATAATTGCAGAAATGCAATAAGCCTTGCGTCATCGCATCAGCAAGATATAGTATTAAAATACATCTTAAGCCAACTCGAAGGCCGTGCCGAAAGCGCGTGCTCAATCAAAGAGTTTGTAACCTGGCAACAGCTAGAAGAATTCCTAAAAAATCAATTTGGCGAGAAAAAACATTACGCTGCACTACTCTCAGACCTCCAAGATTGCTGTCAATCTAACAGCGAAAATGTTAACCAGTTCGCACTTCGCGTAGAAACATGCTTAGCCAAACTGTTAACCGAAATTAATATCTCAATTCCCACTAAAAAGAAAGGCGAACTGGCTGGCCGTGTCGCTGCAATGCAAGACCTGGCATTGCATACATTTATCAGTGGCTTAAATCCTAGATTGTCAACTGTAGTAAGATGCCGTGACCCTGAAACATTAAACGAAGCCATTGGCTTCGCTGTGTCCGAAGAAAAGATTATTCAGACCATTTCTAAACGTTCAGCATTAGCAACCAATACCAACTCACCCAATCAAGGACGTTGGCCTCAACGCCGTCCCCAACAAAACCGAAACCAACAGCAAGGTAATCCAAATGACCCCAATAATCAGAGACCATCTACTTCGGGTCCTCCGGTGTGCCGGTATTGTAAAAATGTGGGCCACACCATTGAAGAATGTAGAAAACGAGAGTTCAATAATAATCGTTTTAGAGACCAAAATAATCAAAGACAATTTCCAAGGCGTTACCAAAATAACCAAAGTCAAGTTCACGCGCTAGATAATAACGAAGGTTATGACACTACGGACAATACTCAGGTTAGATCAAACGATGATTTAAACGAATAAAGGGCTCACGGCGGTGTCTCGTGAGACCCAACCTTCAAATTCCTAAACTTTGCTATATCAAAGACACCAATGCTAAATCCGCTGTATCCTCTGTATCCCCTAAAAATAGGGACTCGCGAATAAACCGCGACACTGTATCCTCTGTATCCTCTGTATCCCCTAAAAATAGGGACTCGCGAATAAACCGCGACACTGTATCCTCTGTATCCTCTGTATCCCCTAAAAATAGGGACTCGCGAATAAACCGCGACACTGTATCCTCTGTATCCCCTAAAAATAGGGACTCGCGAATAAACCGCGACACTGGCTCCTCTGTATCCTCTAAATCCGCTGTATCTTCTGGATCCTCTGTATCTCCTACATCTACTGTATCCCCGACATCCTCTGCATCCGCTGTACCCGCTGTATCCTCTGCTCCCGCTGTAATCTCTGCTCCCGCCGAATATAAATTAAATCCTCCAATACCTGAAACAAAAATCTATGAAATTAATATTGGTCCACTTAAGAAACGCTCACCTCACATCCTTGTCCATTCCTCAGTGTCAAACACTACCTTATCTCTTCTTCTAGATACTGGCGCAACTGTAAGTCTATTGAAACGATCTTCTATACAAATACCAGTTGATATCTCAACAGAAATAATCTCTTTGAAAGGCATTGACCCCGTTGATCAAGCTACACCAACCATGGGTCATTTTCAGCTAAAATTAAAAATAGATGATAAAAATAGTATCACACACAAATTCCACATAATGCCCCGAATATGCTTACCTTATGATGGTATAATTGGCACTGATATGTTAAGTGCCTTTGCCTGCACCATTGACTACACTCGCGAAACCTTGAAAATAGGTGAATACGAAATAAAATTACATTTCAATGAACCTATTTATATAATTCCTCCCAGGTCTGAAACTGTCATAGAATGCTCCGTCTCCAACCCTGAGGTGAAAGAAGGGCTCGTTCTAGATCAATGCTATCACGAAGATTTACTAATTGCTAATTGCTTAGTCGCAGTCAAAGAAAACAAAAGAATTAATATATCAGTAATAAATACTTCCGAAACTCCTATAACCTTAAAATCAAATCTGGATATCACACTAATCCCCATAAGTTCTTTAATCAATTCTCTTGATACAGTAGAGGCTCGTACAGTTTGCCATCTCAAAGATACCAACTCTTTTCTCCGAACACAAGAAGTATTAAACCTCCTTAGAATCTCTCACCTCAACCCTGAAGAAGCTAATGCTCTTCACGATGTTTGTGCTGAATACTCAGATATATTCTTTATCCCCGGTGATAAACTGTCTCACACAAATGCACTTAAGCACAACATAAAGACAAGCGATCAAAATCCAATAAATGTAAAATCATATCGGTTCCCAGAGGTACACAAACAAGAAGTCAATAAACAAATTGACCAAATGCTCGATCAAGGAATCATAAAACATTCAGAGTCTCCATGGTCTTCACCAATTTGGATTGTCCCAAAAAAGATTGATGCATCCGGACAACAAAAATGGCGTATAGTTATCGACTACCGAAAACTTAATGACATCACCGTTGGTGACAGCTATCCTATACCGCAAATATCCGAAATCTTAGATCAGTTGGGTCAGAGTAAATACTTCTCGACCCTTGACCTTGCATCTGGCTTCCACCAGATCTTAATTAATGAAGAAGACGCTCCTAAAACAGCATTCAGTGTACCTCAAGGCCATTACGAATTCACGAGAATGCCTTTCGGCTTAAAAAATGCACCCGCTACTTTCCAACGGTTAATGAATACCGCCCTCACAGGCCTCCAAGGTATACGGTGTTTTGTATACCTTGATGACATAGTGATATATTCTCATGACTTGAATTCTCACATCGATAACCTTTCGTCAGTATTCCAAAGACTTAGAGATTACAATCTAAAACTCCAACCCGACAAATGCGAGTTTCTCCGACGTGAAGTCGCATATCTTGGCCATCAAATAACTAAAGATGGTGTAAAACCTAACCCTGAAAAGATAAAAGCAGTAACCCAATTTCCTACTCCCAAATCTCCGAAAGACATTAAGTCATTCCTCGGACTTGTGTCCTATTATCGCCGTTTCATTGCTAACTTCTCGAAAATTGCAAAACCCCTAACTCAACTTTTGAAAAAGGATGTTCCTTTCCTATGGGAAAACCAACAACAAGTCGCCTTTGATGAACTTAAGCACAAACTTACCTCTGCTCCTATCCTCATTTATCCAGATTTCTCTCTCCCTTTTATTTTGACATGTGACGCCTCTAATTATGCCATCGGGGCCGTACTCAGCCAAGGCCCAGTTGGTAAGGATAGGCCAATAGCCTATGCCTCTCGGACCCTCAACAAGAGTGAGTCTAACTACAATACCACTGAAAAAGAACTCCTTGCTATTTTGTTCGGTTGCAAAACCTTTCGCCCATATCTCTATGGACGTAAATTCCTGATCATTACTGATCATAGGCCATTAAAGTGGTTATTTAATCATAAAGATCCTAGTAGTAAATTACAGAGGTGGCGCCTGAAACTAATGGAATACGAGTACGAAATTGATTATCAGAAAGGAAAACTTAATGCCGCTGCTGACGCCTTATCCCGATATCCTGTAAATCCAATTCAATCATCAGACTCTGATCCTATTCCATCCACTTCTAACCAAAACGTAGATGATTCATCACCTCCATTCAGCCCTCTAACTCTCGAGGATCTTGATATTCAACTACCTCCTGGTTTACTAGACCTTGACGATAAGCTACCTTCTGTAGACCTCTTAGAAAACGATGATTCACCACCAGGAATCAATGATTCTTCTTCATCATCCAACAAATCGCCGAATCTTACTACGAATCCCCTTTGTGACGATAATTATAGCAAATTCCTGAAAACAATGAACAGCAAAGACTTTTATAGTAACACTAAAATCATAGAACACAATGAAAGCATCCTGAAAACTAACTGCAAAATCATTGTCATACCTACTTCCATCGATCTCGACGAATCAAATCCTCACATAGAAGAAATCTTGAGCAACCTCGAAGACTCTAAAGAACTACTAGACAGGGAAAGAACTCTCTACTCCTCTATCTCTTTCGATCATAAAGGAAAATTAATATATTTCCTATTCACTAAAGTATACCACTTTGATAACAGTTCTTATGAAGACATTTATAAAAGTATACTAAATCTTCGATCCGATATACTACGTAATCCTACTGACCCCAACCTAAACCTAGCGATTACTGATTTCCAAAATCCTTTCGACAAACACATCTGGGCAAAAATATACAATATGTTCTGCTATATCTTTAACAATACTCAAGTATCAGTTTATATTTATCATAATACTATAATTTACCCTACACCCTCAGAAATACCTAAAATACTCCGTGAAAACCATGACATCCCTATTGCCGGACATTTAGGATCTACGCGGATGTTTCACAGAATAAAAGAAAGGTATTTCTGGAAAAATATGCGGTCAGATATCGAAGCATATGTAAAAAATTGTTCCCAATGCCAAAGTAATAAAGCCCTAAGACAAATTAATAAATCACCGATGCAAATAACTACCACTTCCACTAAGCCATTTGAGCGGCTCAGCCTCGACCTTGTGGGTCCTCTTCCGGAAGCTGGCCTTACTAAGCTCAAGTTCATTCTTACATTACAAGATGACCTCACCAAATATTCCCTTGCTTACCCTATCGCTAATGCAACTGCAGAAGAAACATGCGAGTGTCTGGTGCACTTTATTTCTGTTTTCGGTATCCCGAAGTCTATTTTAACTGACCAAGGCACAAACTTCACCGCAGATTTATTTAAAAGAACCTGCAACTTCCTCAAAATAAAGCAAATCTGGTCTTCTCCATACCATCCTCAAACTCAAGGTGCGCTTGAACGCAGTCACTCCACACTCAAGGAGTACCTTAAATCATATGTCAATGAAAATCATTCTGATTGGCATAAGTATGTCTATACTGCTATGTTGGCATATAACACTTCTACTCATTCCACCACTAACTTCACACCATACGAGCTCCTCTTCGGTCAAAAGCCTTTTATCCCAGACTCCGTCTATGAATTACAATCAGACCTTACATATCCAGAATACCTGAAATCCCTGCATCATCGCCTAAAACTCTCACGTGAAAAAGCCATCGAAAACATACAACGATCTAAAGAAAGATCTAAACAGTATTATGACAACCATTCGCGACCTGTTCAGTATAAAGTCGGAGATTACGTGTATCTAAAAAATCATGTACGTCTCCGTAAAGCCCTTTCACCAATTTGGAAAGGCCCGTATAAAGTAGTAAAGATCAATGGCAGAAGTACCTTGACTTTACTCATAAACAGACGTCATGTGACACATCACTATGACGAAGTGAAACTAGCTCCTAGATCTCTAACGTAGTCCTAGTTATATAACTACTTAATACTAATTTTAATTATATTCTATTACAGCAATTCTGCGCTGGGCCAGGAGTTTATTACATCCTTGACGAACAGTCCTGGCATCTACTTCGACCCCTTAGGTTCTTTAAGTTTAATTGATAGTCATCTTAGTATAGTTATTCCATATGATGTATCCTTTATCAATCCACATGTTCTTAACCTTCGTCTTATTCTCGATAAATCCAAACAAGCATGTGACAATGGTAAAGTCTTTGATTATTTAGAATGCAAAAATCTCTTTGAACCGTTGAACACTCGTTATAATGACATAGCCCACGACAACGAGGCTATTTTTCACCTAACATCTCGGCAGTCGAGAAGGTCTGCACTTCTAGGAGTCGTAGGCACTTTATCAAAAAAACTATTTGGCACAATGGACGAAGACGATGCCATCCGATACGACAATGCTATTAGAGAAGTAGAAACAGACCAAAAGAAACTAGCCCTCCTAATGAAGGAAAATATATTAGTCACTGCTTCTTCCCTTAGATCCTTTAATGAGACTCTGTCCATAATTAAACTCAATGAAATGCATATGAAAAATGCAATTGATGAATTGTCCCAAGATATTTTAAATCTGACCTATGCTTCAAGAGAATTAGGTCTTTGGTCTCGCATGTTGGAAATAACTTCCATGATAGAAAATAGTCTCCTAGCCTTGTCCTTTAAAGTTGAAGACATAATCAACTCCATCATGTTTAGCAAATCTAATGTCCTATACCCTACCATCCTAACACCTAAGGAACTTTACACCGAATTAGTCGATAATTATAGATTCTTACCCGAATCTAAACAACTTCCAGTTCCTTTAAAACTTGACAACATACATACTATTTTAAATATATCGGAAATATCAAGTTACTTCAGTAAAGAAAAAGTGGTGTTTACAGTCAAAATCCCCCTCATTAACCCTTTACAATTAAATATATATCATAACTTACCTTCACCGGTTCCTCATGATAAAAATAATCCAGAGTCATACTCGACCATCATTCCATCATCTAAATATATTGGTATAAGCAGAGATAGGTCAATGTACTGTAAATTAGATAATCTCGACCATTGTAAAATAATTAATAATTACCATTACCTTTGTGAAACATCAATAGTGTACTCCTCTTCTGCGACGCCTTCCTGTGAAACAGAGATTATTACAAAAGTACTTACCTCAATCCCCTCGATTTGTGAATCCAAATTCATTCATGGTCACGTTAGCATCTGGCAGCCACTACGTCATAATAGATGGTTATTTGTAATGTCAGAAAAAACTAAATTAAGTATTGAATGTAATAACTCTCAATCTATTGAAATAGAAATTAGTGGAAATGGTATATTGTACTTACCTTCTGAATGTGTCGCCTACTGCAAAGACACTCGTTTAACTCCGCATGATAGTCGTAAGGTTCAATTGAAAACTATTGTTTCTAATTTTAATATTATAAATGACTCATGTTGTAATATTGTAGCGTATAATAATACTGTATCAAACTTACCTGTAGTTAATCTTAAGAATGTTAACTTAGATTCCTTAGCTTATGATAATCCTGAAATCCTGAAAAGCCTTAATAATATTATTGAAAAACCACATATTATCCTATATCAAAAATACTATTCAGGTATTACCATTGTAATTGTAATTTCTATTGTGTTCTTTATTATCTATAAGGTTTATAAAACTGGCATACACAAGAGACTAATGAAATCTAAAGAAAATAGAAGTCCTGAAAATGATGGGACTGAATTAGATGACATTGACCCCTCAAACATAAACACGGGGCCCTCTCTTCGAATCGGCTGACTCATGTTTCATTAACTTAAACTTCACTTTAAAGGGTGTAGTTTACTCTAAATCGGGGGGCTGTTACGATTTCCCATTGCTAGAGGAAAGCCTTAGTGATCAATAATAATTGACTAGTAAGGTTTTCTCTGAAATTGTCTCGTCATCATTTTAAAGCCAGCAAAGCCTGTCGCCCCTGCGGGACGTCAGTCGGATCCCAATCGTCGTACCGCTACCATCTCGTTCTCTCGTTTCTGCCAGTTCTCTAATTCTGTGTTCAAAGTCAACTCCAAATAAACTTATTTTAATCCAGTGAACAAAAGTGTTTTTTTTTAAAACGGTATTTTCGGGGTCCCATATAACAGTACGAAAAGATATTAGAGAAAGGGCAATGACCGTTATTGACATCTTAACTGGCAGCAACTATAGTGGATACGAAGCTTTAGTTTTGACTGGAGTTTAAATGACATTCGAATAATTCCTAATTTGTCGTTTTAAAATTCGAACGTGTCTTTTTGGTTTATGACTGTAGTTTTGATAAAAAATAAAAATAGTATAATAAAATGTGCTGTTAGAATTTATTTGAATCCTTCTGATAAAAAGAGTTTTTCGCGCTTTTAAATGAAATCGAGAAGTGGAATTACATATTTGCGGATTTTTCCCGTGAATTGTCTATACTAATCTACCCTAAAAATAAAGAGAAAAGATTCGTATTTTTGTACGGTAACTCAAAAACTACTGGAAAGTCTTCCACCTCTAATGGTACTACAATATCTCTGAGTAACACAGGCTTTATTAATATATTTTATTGTCGCACATGCGGACATTTAATTGTATAAAAAATAAACCCACCCGTCCGAAGTATTCAAGTTTTGGAGCTCGTGGCCTAATAATAACTGCCACTCGGGTTGATCTTTAGGTTAAGTCGCGCTTACCTAGGTTGGTCTGTGGATGGGTGACCACCATTACATATCAAGTTTCCTCCGTGCCTCGGAAAGCACGTTAAGCTGTTGGTCCCGGCTGCCATATATATAGATCTTTGGCAGTCGTTACAGGTAGTCAGTGACTTGAAACTCTGACAACCAGTCTTACCAAACCAAAGGTATCGTCTTACCTAGTATTAAACTGGGTTGTGGAGGTCAGATAGGCAGTCGCTCCATGTAAAATACTGGTATTCAGCTGCAAGCGGTTAGACTGGAAGCCAACCCTAACATAGTTGGGTAAAGCTAGGCTGATGATATATAGAATAGAAGAATAGAATAGAATACGTATTTATTCGTTAATGGACAGCAGCAACACAAAAGAGCAGCACATACATAAACAAATAACAACAAACAGCTTAACAATTAATTAAACAGCTCAACTGCGCTGAGCATGCCCTTAACGAAAGGGTAACCAACTCAGCATATATAATATCAAGTTGTATCGAAGGTGTAAGATCCAATACTGGTCCCAAACATTAGCAATACTTACAAAGCAGGTCGGATCCATATTCGCAGTTGGCTAGATGGTCGAACTTGGCCGTCAGTATTGGTAGTAGCACGCCGTTGATATAACCAAGTGAGGTGGAAGTCTTCAGGTGGGTGCCGCGCAGGTGTGCGTATTTACCCTGGGTGAGAAAAGGTGGGTTTACTTTGAGTTGATTGATAGAGGAAACATCAAGTATATACTCGTATAAGGGATTTTTATATCCATAACTCTTGGGTACAGCCAGTGCCCAGCATTATCTGACCCCTCTTCTCAGACCACTGACCCCTTCTTCTTCATACAAGTGTCAGGTCACGCTGGGTAATCAACAAGTTCTTAGAAGAGATAATCACAAAATATTTATGCCAAGTGTTACTTGATCTCACCAGTTCGTTCGCACGCAAAAGTGTTTTGTACCTACAACGAGTTTCTCTAAGAATAAAAAAAAACTGAATTTCGGTGTTATGTAGCTCGGTCTGAAAAAAATGTCTACATGAAGTTTATTTTGGACCTTCAGAAGAGGGTATTCCTATTCGTCGGTTGTAAGTAAGAGCTAGATTAGGTTGTACTCATTTGTGCGCGGTTGATGGAAAGTGCCTATATCCATCAATATGACTGCCATGATGGCCAGATATGGGACTTAAATATAACTGCCAAAATATCCCTTCTGCTAAGACAAGCGTGATGTTATGTTATGAGTCTTAAATGATCATATATGTTACCTGCCTATTTTATTCGTAACGCAAACGCATTTTTAACACACATACCTCCTGTAAATTCAAAATGGTGTGGCCGACATCATCAGCCACGTTATTGAAGAACGTCAGCATGGATGTGCGGATGAACTCGGGGCAGTTCTTCACCAGGGACTTGGCGTCGATTCCCTTTACCAACACTTGCAGGCAGCGGACTGTGATGCGGACGTCGGGACCGAACGCTGCGAGTCTGAGGACCAGAGTTGCGAATGAATAGGTTGGAGGGATTTCAGCTAAAAAGTGGTTGTTAGTAATCTTATTCTTCAGGTTATTTTCTAAATAGTAATTATCATTCCACCGCCATGCGACTATTTTGTTTACGGTGGATACACATGACACCGTATTCTCAACACTTCGTACACTTCCTCGAAAGTTGGCTCATATAGCACTACGTTAATCGTTTTCGTTTACGGTTCAACATGTATTGCATTGTACAATGTATTGCACACTCGTGATATTTTTCATTCGAAAGTGTATTTATAACGTCATTTGATGCATGTGGCCATTTGTTACTGCAATTCTCGGCTCCATAACAACCTCACCTGCGGCTCAGGTGTGAATTCCGCTTCGATCAATTCAAGAATTCCGCCTTGAATGCAATAACAAAGTTTTCACACTTACCAAAATGTACTATGAATATTATTTTTAGAAACGATGGATGGACTGTGTGAAGGATGATTTGGCTAGAAAGGAGATGACTGCTGACATGACGAAAATAAAGAAGTATGGAAGAAGCAGACATGTCCCAAATAAATTGGGATAAGGGCAGGAGAATGTGACAATGTATATTATTTTTCTACTAACCTAGACCTCAGCAAGCTAGCCAGCTTACAGAAGAGTGCGGCAACCATCTCCTTCTCCTTCAAACTGGCCGCGCCGACATTGTTGGTCGCCGTCGCTACCGCTATGAAGTAGTTGCGATGCGTCGAGAAATATTTCTCCATTAGTGGTAGCACCACCTGGAAATTGGACCTTATTGTAGGTTGGGGCAGAGTGAATTTTGGGTTGTGATGTGTGGAAAAGCTGTGGTTGGTTCGTGTAAGATTTGTAGTTATTTTTCTGTGCTGTTCATGTCTAGTTTTTCATGACAAGAATCTTATGAGCTAGTAAAAGTGTTAGTGAGTGGGTAAAAAAGAAATACAATACTTTTTTATCTACCCAAATATCATAAACCCTCTATAATGCGTTCAAAAACCATAGGTAATGACCAGCATTACCAACCAGCAGAAATTAACAGAACTGTAATGAACTCATAACCTAGCACGATCATTTGTTCTGTGTCTGGGTGTAATTTATCTATAATATGTATGTATTTAGAAATATTTATGTATGTTTATCAGTTGTCTAGTACCCATAACACAAGCTCTGCTTAGCTTGGGACTAGATGGCGTTGTGTGATAGTTGTGGAATATTATTATTATTATTATTATTACTGAAAACAGTAGGTAATGAGTTTAAATTTGGAACAGGTGTCAAATTCAAGTGAGTGTGCTATTCTAGTATCTACATTAAAACAGATACCTATCGATACGAAACCCCAATTCAGTATGATTTTAATTATAAATCGCACGACATTTTGATCTCGAGTTACACAAGAACAGTGACTTTGTTCGTTTGCTTATGATTTAAAAAAAATGACATATCCGAAACGCCGCCATTTCGAGCTGTCATTTGTTTTTTTTATTGCATTACACTGGTAACAATGCTGGTAATTTCCCTATGGTTCCTGAACCCATCATAGAGCCCTTATGATATTTGGGTAGATAAATTAGTGTATGCAACTATACATAATTAGGCATTACAACACTCGTGTGATGCTATTATTTACTTGTGTTGTAATGCCCTTCATTATGCACAGTCGCATAAACTACTATTTTGGAGTATCGAAATAAGTTATTTATGATGTAAGTTTTCAAACTGACATAGTCGCTAACATTATTAATAACACTGAAAACGGGATATTTACCATGTTTACTATTACTATTGTTTATAATAAATATGATAAGTATCCCGTTTCATTGTGTTTGTGATGTTACAATTTTGTATTTTAGAGGTTTTAATATTATGTGTGATATTTATTTTGACAAGCCATTTGACTACATGACAACGTCAACATGCAATCAAATAAATTAACTGAATTAATTTGTTCTAAGCATTTTTTTTCCTAGTGTCAGCAAGCATTAGGTAATGGAGTATCTGTATGCCCTGTAAAATCCAGCTTGTAAATATTTTATGAGGAGTCAAATAATATTGTATAATATTGCCGTCTATTGAAGCAGTCTATGTTCAGCAAATTTTAAATATAAATACATGTATGAGTTATTTCAATATTTTACTTTAACTTCGCAAAAAAATTGATGGGATTTTTTTTTGCTGATGACTAATTAGCCAATCGGTCCTCTTCTCGACCTTAATAGTTGATGCATGGAGAGGGAGAGGAAGGCCAAAGAAAAGGTGGATGGATTCTGTGAGGAATGATTTGACAGAGATAGGAGTAAATAATGCCTTGACGTCTGACAGGGAAAAGTTGAAGAAGAAAACGTGTTGCGTCGACCCCAAATAGAATGGTACAGTTAGTGCCCAGCATAACTTGACCTCTCATATAGAGAAAGGACAATTGGTGTGAGAAGAGGGGTTAGTTCCCGTCGGGGCTGCGGATTGTTCGAAAGAAATACCGCGGCCTCGACACAAAGGGCTAAGAAGGAACATGGGTGGTTTTAGTCAGGTCTGACACCACCAACCGACAAAAACAAGAGGGGGCCAGTTAATGCTGGCCACTGGCTGTACATGGGCAAGAAGACGATGATGAATGGTCCTTGTCTCGATAAAAGATGAACAAAATGAAAATTCGTGCAAAATAGTATAATGCGCAGGATTACATGGAGTGTTTACGCTCTAAGACACTTATGTACCTTCTTGAAGTACTTTAATTCCGACTTGTGTTGCTTGGAAACCAATACAAATCATTATAGCATGCTTTTATTGTAAAATATTTACATTATTAAAGGGATGTTTCCTGACTAAAAAAATATGATTAGACTACATAGTTGGATTTACATAAAAATATTTACTGAAATAAATTCCACTAAATAAAGTTATTTTTTCAAGTTAAGAAGAACTATATTACTAGATAGAGTAAGAACAGATTTAACAATCCTTAACAAAAAATCATACATTCAAGAAAAGTGTGTAAAGGGAGAGATTTCAATTAAACAAGAATTTTTACTCATCTACAGTGTGGTTATTTACATTAAAGTCCTACTAAAACCTCCTCCGGAAAAGATCTATGTTTATCTACAAGAAAAAAAACTTAGTTTCAAAGGGTCAAATTAAAAAAAAAACTCACCTTTGAAAAGAACTTAATATCTCTCGTGCTAGTTTTAAAACTAGACCTCCTACTGAAAGTAGTAGACGGTTTCAAAAGCTTCATATTAATAGTAGCTCTATCAATATACTGTATCAACTTCTCAAGCAGCGAGTAAGCGAATCTGAGCTCTATTGCTACGCCCGTAGTGGTCTGTTCCGTGTCACTTTGCGGTGCCTTGCTGGGCCTGTGGAGCTTGTAGCCCTGGTATTGTAGATATTTGAGGAATTCCTGAGAACGTTCGCGATCTTTCTTCTTTTCTTTGTCTGTTAGGAGATCGTAGGGGACCAGTTGTGGGTGGATGCCGCCTGTGGGAATATGAATAAAGCGGTAATGACATCACACCTGTAATTCACGAAGGGTTTGGCAGAGGTTATACTTAATAGTACAACCTCATTTCTTCGCCAGTTATGATTAAGTCATCAGTCAAAGGTCGCGAGCCTATTGCCATCAGTCTGCCACAAAAACAGACTACGTGGTTGTTCCTGATGAAGAAACTCAATAAAACTTTCCCTAACCAGGGAATCGAACTGCCGCACTCGGAGAGCTTCAGTGGTTGTTTGGGCCGTCGCTTGGTAAGGGTTTTTGGCAGTTTTGTCATACAAAACTATGTCAGGCCTTTGCTGGGTGGCGGCTTGAGTAATCGTTGGATATCTCTGAGTGCCGCAGTTAGTTTAATTCGACTATTCAAAAGTGCCTGTTACTGGCCTACTTGAAATAAATATTTTTGACTTTTGACTTTGACTTTGAACCAACTCGACCAATGCGGCAGTCAGTAAATGTTCTGTAACTTTCATATCTTTCTGTCGTAGCTCTTGCGCCTGATCTCCCTTCGGCCGAGCAGGACTGTAAGATGTTTTCCACGAATTTGACGAGATTGTCGATTTGAGCTTTAGGACAGCCCTGGTTTCTTTGGCCTAACCTTGGCCACCACTTTCAAAGCAGGAGTATTATTAACAAATCCAATGTCCCATCTCCCTCGCACTTACCTCCGTTAGTGACAAGTTCTTCCTTCTTCTTCTTCGCCCAGATATCGTGTGCGTTATCAGCGAGTCTCTCCGCCATGTTCTGCATCTCTCGCGACAGCGTGAGGTTGGTCATGTCGACCGGGTGGGGGTTGTAGTTGAAGGGGGTTGCTGAATCTGTCTGCTGGAAGATATGGGGGGTTTTGTGAGGAAGGGAAAATTGTTTAAATGTATATCACCGTATACTGGTGAACAAATTTTAACTAATTAAAAATGTTAGCCTATATCGTCCCACCGCTGGGCAAAGGTCTCCTCCATAGTATTCTACTTTACGTGCGGTTTTGAACATTGTTAGTTTTACTCTATCTCGTATAACTTACTTCACCTTTTTCTGTTTTATGAACGCACAATATAATTATAATATTTTACCAAAAAGTGTATTTGTCATTAGGTTTGAACTGAAGTAGGTTTCTTTTAAAAGATTCCAAGCCTCGTATTCACATACATTTCGATTCTATAAGACGTATGTCTATCTTTTTTTGGCATTAGGAAAATGACCGAGATAAACTAATCGAAGCGTTTGTGAATACGGGAGAAGTTTATTTTATTTACATGCATTAAAGCAAAAGCGTTAATACATACCGAAGCAGTATAGGGTGATTGAAATAATTAATATTTTAAGGAAAAAGAATAGGTAAGAAAATAGTATCAACTAAATTAAGAGAAAATTATTTGATCCTTCAGCTTATCTAAAAACAAAATCTAGCATTATATTACTGTGGTGATTGCAAAACCAGTGAAAATATTCATTTTTTTAAACACTTATTTTTTTTTTAATAGAGCTATTAAATAATTACAAGAAATAGTTAAAATAGCTTTTCAAATATAATTTCAAAAATGCTAACTAAAAAAATTATGCATGCTCAAGTTTTCAAAATCATCTAGTATTTTTATTTCAAACTAATAGACTAAACTAAATACTATGTAAAATAACTTTCCATAAATTCTATCTTTCTTCTAAATTTAAATTAATTAGTTCTAGAACTCACCACAATATCGGGAGGGCGCTGTGCGTTGCGGGGATATGAAAATAACACACAAGTCAGGTGGGTGAAAAAAAGCAAATTGACGTGTACAAGGTGGTCATTCATTCAATCATTCGTTTCGTTCGCTGAACGATTGTTTCATTCATCTAATAGTGATGCATAAGTGGTATAATTTTGAGTAAAGGCATTCTTCTACGGTATTAACACATAAGCTCGAGATTTGTCTATAAAACTTTCTTCCTATTGCAAAATTGACTTCGATGACGCCTGATGGAAAGCGATGGATGAGGCTCATGATGGAACGAGGGTCATGATGGAACGAGGGTACCCAGAAGACGCCTGTTCTCTCTTGGTTTGAAGGCAACTTGGGTCAACAACAAAGGGTCACCTCATCACTTCTTTCAAAGACAATTTAAAACATTGCATAGCATGTTTGAAAAGTTCGAATCGTTATTTTAGTTTTTATGATTAAAATAACAATTTATCAATGGAATTGCAAATATCGAGCCCATATGGCAGAAACCATTATTTTTTAATACGAGATTGCTATAATATATTATTAATATTCTTGTAAAAAGGAAGAACGCCTATCATGCCAATTATGATTATAATAAGTGCGAACAAACATATAAAGTTTGGTGCCTATATAAACAGTATGTATAGGTATATCAAAGGCGTATGTACCGTCGGTTCCTTGACTCTCTCGTCCTTTGGCTAGCATGCACAGGAAATATACAAAATAATAATAAAAGTCACAACATCATTTGACAAAAGCTACGACATTTAGAAACATTTATTATACTTTTTAACTGGCTGCTTTCAAAGATCTTACTACATTTATTTAAAGTCTTCTTTTTAAAACAAAAAGCACAGATTGTGGCGTTACTTTTATGCAAGCCTTGTGACTCTTCATGATGTAGGGGTTTCTGAACAGTCTGTTTGCCTTATGAGCTTGCCATATTGTTGACTTAATCGGAACCAACATCACTAGTCAGACAATTTAGCAAATGCTCACCAACAGTGAACCTGGCAATGTGATTCAAGCGCCAAAAGAATCAAGCACTGATTTTTTAATACTTTTTTTTTGAAAATCAACTTTCGTTCATTTTGGCCGTAAGGATTAAAGTGTCTGTTGCTTTTGAGGTCGCTTATCAATTTCAACGAGCAGATCTTTTACCTAACAAATCGCATACAAGTATTAATACAACTTACGCCTCCAGACTTGGACTGCCTCCTCATAGAATTGCGGTTAGTGCTGGGTATGTCCACTTCGGAATGTTCCACCGACCAGCCGATGGCGAGGAGAGCCTTCAGTGATTCGCGTACGGGCTCCTTGTAACGCTCTTTTTCCTGAAAGTTTATGAAAAAGGGGCCGTTACAATACTTTGTTGTTGTATGAACCTTGATTGAAGCGCCCGATTGAAGGAAGATATTATCGTGAAGAAATCGATAAATGAAGATTGTCCAGTAGTCAATAAAATGTGCTAATTGCAAAACTGAGAAAAAAGGTCTCTAATGATTTATTTCTTGTTAATTAAAATGAAAAATACACTCTATATTTATTTATATTTTAGAACTTGACCTTGACATTTGACCAATCACGAACTCTAGATTTGTGCCTGGTTTATGGCAATAGGCTCGGCTCCTATTACATGGTACTAAAAAAAATATTAGCGAAATGTGTGTGTACTATTAGGTACACCTCAGAGTAATCCTTTTAGGATTACAGGTTTGATCTAAAGTTTATATTGTACCGTAGTATAAGACTTAAAGAACACTAGGAAAGGAGATGACTAAATGACTGCCTCCAGCAAGTATAGGATTCCCACACTGACTCGTAGTATTTAAACAATCAAACATTAATTATTTAGTGTTTAATAATTTCCTAGAAGTTGCATGAACTAAAGAAAAAGCAAAAATTAAATCTCTCTTTTCATTGACATAAAATGGTGAAATACTCGTAATACAGCTGCTAGTTGCTATAGCAACTGTAAGCTAAGGATGGTCCATCGAAGTAGTACTTATATCGATTCTTGATAACAGTTATCAAAACGATTTATTTACTTGAAACTAAGAAGTGGTAATCAGAGTTTTTGGTAAGAATCTATGGCGTGCAATTCAGTGTCTTGTTTAGTTCCTTGTGTTTTGAAAATGGGGTTGTTTGAAAGTGACTGTCGATTCTACCCAATTCAGCTTAATTAAATCCTAATCAAATAAAACAAGGGATAGCTTCGAATTATGGTTTTTCATTTAATCGTGCTACATATTTTGCGAAAAATATGAACTGATGATTATTAAAAAGTAGTTCTATTTTTTTCTTTTAATCGTTTCGATTATTTTATTTCATCTCTAAAAAAAGCACACGTCATATGTCAGACGTCGTTTTAACGCTTTGCCGTTTATTTGTTCGTTGTGCTTTTATATTTTGAATTTCCACCCTCGCTTTGACCCTTTTGCTTCTCAACGCGGACTTGACTTGCAGTATATTCATCATGCTATACATGTACTGCGGTAGGTATAACCACGCAAAGACTGCGGCGGCATATCATCACTTCGTTGCCTGCTGCTCTACTTACTAACCTAACTGTAGATGACTCACCTTTTTTTTTGCGTCTGGGAAATCATCAAATAACTACTCCCGCTCTTGGGCAGAGCGGAAGCGAGTGTCAGACTTCTACTGACTAAAAACCACCCATGTTCCTTCTTCGCCCTTGTGCCGAGGCCGCGTTATCTCTTTCGATAATCCGCAGCCCCGACGGGCGTCGGCCCTTGCGGGCCCCTCCTTGCTGACATCTCTTTGAGGCGCGCGTGGAACACGAACGCGCCGTCGACACGGTCTATTACCGTCATAAGACGGCCGGACGGCGAGCTAGCCGATGACTCACCGTCCACAGGCCCGCGTCTACGGTGGCCGGAAGCCATCACGTGGCCAACGACGCCCGGAGCTTCTCCCGCGGCGGCTGGGACGAGAGGTTCTCTCCCTCTCACGTTCCGCCACCTCCTTCGTTAGCATAACTGCTTCGCAGAAGAAGGCGATGGCGTCCCATTCCTTCTCGCCCCGGACCATGGCTTGCACCAGGACCGGACGTGAGAGGTCACCGCCGCCGATTGCCACTACGAGAACACGGCGGGGCTCCGCCCAAGCAGGGCACGCCTCCACAGTGTGCTCCACCGTGTCCTCCGGTCGATCCTCGCAGTGGAAGCATCCGGGCGCGTTACTCCCGCCTGATTCGGTACAAGTACCTCGCGAAACATTCGTGTACGGTGAGGACCTGCGTAAGACGGAAGGGGCGCCGTGGCTACTCTCTAGCCACTCCCCAAAGAGCCCTAGATGACTTACCTCAATTGTTAACCATCGTGGGTTAACTATTATGTGGGTTATTGAGGTGAGTCATCTACAGTTAGAATTATTCTAGAACTAATAAAATATAAGAAACGTCGAACAAATGTGACTTCCATTTATGGGGATGAAGACCTCAACTTTTAATTCAAAAAATATACTACGTGTATATTTTATATAAAAGTCAAACTACAAATAATCCTCTGGATGACATCATACTGTCATATTACTGCAGCTGTAATGTGGGGAACAGAACTCTGGGCTGTTGCTGTCATGTAATGACAGTGATCTGGTATCTAGGATGGGCGAGAGACCAGAACACGTTATCCGCTCCGGCTTCATTTTTAGGTAAGAATAACAGAAAAGAATAATGTCATTCACATTTTTGCTGTTTTATTTTCAATATTTTTTATGTTAAAAACTTTAGATTATTATTTTATCGATTCTAACACTTGAATTTCAATCCCATCTCTATAAAAATCAAACGTCAAACGTCATAATGTCAGATGTCGTTTGAACGCTTTGCCGTTTGCATGTTCGTTTGGATTTTTTATTTTGGATTTTCAATGACCCTCGCTCGCCTACTTACGGACCTCTCGCTACTCGACACAGACAGAACACCACCTATGAACATTGTCTGTGAAAACCGTCTTTATTTTACTCATTTGGATGAGTCCGTTAGGTTTTACAAGAGTAAACACGCGGGTAGGAGTAATTTTTGCGCGGATTGCAGAAAGGCCGTTGTATTACATTTTTAGGTGCAATTACCCCTTTGTGTATATTTACTAAAGTACCACGATGCGAAATCGGGGTGGCTCGTTTAGTCTATAATACAATTATATCAAATTTCAATGCAGATACATCCAAATGCCTAAGTAAAAGTTCATAGCAATGACATTTGTTTGCAGTTTTATACGTATTGACGTAGGAGCTAAACGATTTTATTTTCAGGATTTTCAACTTACGATCAACTTCCGAAAGTGTTTTTTAAATGAAATACTAATATTCAGCTATTAAGCGTTGCATTTTGCTAGGTGCCATGTTTATACATGCTTGGTTCAGTCGTCCTAACTGAATTTAGCCATCTCCTTTCCAGAACTGTAAGCACCAACGTTGAGTTTTAAAAACATTTCTAGAACATCCTATACAACATTACTTACATAGTCATTCAGCATATTGTAGGGCTTCAGTCTCGGGTGTGACTTCTGGCTGTCAGAGAAACCCTCTCCGTAGACCCAGCCATTCTCAATCTTCCTGGAGGCCCAGGCGTCGTGGTAATGTTCAGAGAACTTCTGGACTATTGTGTTCAGGTCGTTGTTCAGGGCTACTGATGATGTGTTGATTGGCTGGGGGTCGTATTGAGGGTTGTCGAGGTCTCCTGGAAATAAATGGCAAACATTGTGGATGGTTCATTTTATCCTATTCCGGAAATTACGCATTTGCAAATCTACATCACAGACTACTTCAAAGATAAACCACACAGCAAAACCCAATAATAATATAATTATGATAGTGTTATTGGAGTTTTTCCCACAGGAATTGGTCTTTAAATTTTGGGCATCTTTCACAGCATTTTTTCTTTAGTTGCAAAATGGGCCTGCTCTTGACTTCTATCACGCCTGATGCAAAGCGATGGACGAGAATACAATCTATACTAATATTATAAAGCTGAAGAGTTTGTTTGTTTGTTTGTTTGTTTGAACGCGGTAAACTCAGAAACTGCTGGTTGGAATTGAAAAATTCTTTTTGTGTTGGATAGTCCATTTATCGAGGAAGGCTTTAGGCTATATAACATCACGCTATGGCTAATAGGAGCGGAGCATAAATGAAAAATGTTACAAAAACGGGAAAAGGTATTTCCTTTTTGAGAGCTTCCGCTGCGTGCGCTGCGAAAACGGTTTAAGTTACGCTAATATTATGTATGAAGGAATTGTTCCTCTTTAAAAGTTCTAAAAAAAAGTCCGCGACAGCATATATCTATCTTTTAAGATTGACTCACTGTAACCTTTTTTTACAGTTAAACTGTTAGGTTAAAAAGAATTATTTTTTGCGAAGCTTATTTAACCCATATGGTATTAATCTATATCTAAATAAATGTGTTTGTTAGAACGGAAATTTAATATAGAATATTTGTGTCCTTTACTCTATACAGTTTAAACAAATATCTTAGAAAATATCGCAATGTAAAAATATCCGCGCGGCAAAATACTTCGCGCGTCGCAATGTAGGTACGGGGAATTCTGGCTGGCCTCCGGGAAATTCAAATTCAAAATATTTACTGCATCATAATGTTTACAAGTGTAGAGTGTTATAGTATATTTACCAGTAAGAGATACCTATAGTAATTCACACATTAATATAATCTAGCTAATCTAAACCATCTGAACTATTATAATAAGGAGGAAAGATAAGATTTTTTGTTTGTTACGATTTAGCTTATTTATGTCGGATAGTCGATATCGAGAAAGGTTATAAGCTATATTTATGTGACGCAGACGAAGTTGCGTGGGTCAGCTAGTAATAAATAATTAAGATTACCATTGCCATGGCACTGTATGTAACACACCACTTTCAATGCTAAAAAAATAACGTTAGTAACGTAATGAAAAGTTTTACTTACCGGTAACCTGTTCCTTGCCATAAAACTCATCATCATAATTCTTCGATAGCGAGTAGTCGGGAGGTAGGGCACATCCTGAAAACAAAAAAAAATTATTGTATTACCTATAAACATAGTCTCGAAGCGTCTTTGACTGAAAATGGACTTTATTAACTGACGACCAGAAGCTTCTATAGCGATAAAGTCTAAGACTTTGCTATTGCGGACAGCATCATTGTGAATGCTTGTCTTTGTTTTACTACAGTAAATTAAACCTTATACCTATAGCGATAAGACAGGGCAGCGCTTTCCCAAACAGTTCAGGCTCGTAGTCCATCTTGCTGAGTGAGTCGAAGATATTGCTGAACAGCATCATGGTGAGACGCTTCTCCTCGTCTGATGATGCTCCGTACACTCCCTGGCCGGCTCCCGTGCTGCCGTAGTACTTGGCGCAGCGCTCGTAGTGGAGGGTTAAGAGCTGTGTGATGAATAAAATGGTAATTTATTAGATTGAAAAACATTTATTTGCAGTTGAAAAGATGCTTAGGGTTGCATAAAAAATAATGGACATAAAAAACAAATTATTTAATAAAACAAAAATCCCAACAGTTAAGAAAAATAACTTTAAATAAAAACACAAAAGAAATAAACACGTTCAGTAGTATGACATGGTCACTGACACTACTATTAATATCTTAGACGGGATATTTACCATGTTTGATTATTGTTTCGAGTTCCCGATATTCCGTAATATCCCGTTTATGATATTAATAGTACGTTCAGTAGTCTAGCATTCTGTTATGTAAAATTGAATAACTCATCATCTGAGCCAAAACATGTATTAGTGAATAAGTCGGTGGAGTGCTATAAATAAATAGCAGACCCTCTATTCTGAGCTTATTGAGTAGAACGCTAGTAAGATTAAAGATTACAAACAGATGTAGGTAAAGTCTACCACGTTACTCCCGTAGCTTCTAGACAGGATGCTATACCAAAATATATCTTATGATACTCACCCTAAGAGCGACAGTGGTGTACTCGGAAAGTTTGGACACATCCACTGTTAGTTTCCTCAACAGTTTCAGCAACATGGAAGGCTGCATGGCTGATGTGAGGGCTACTAAGAAGTCTGACACGGCTTCACGCTGACCCTTGGTTAACATACGGTTCTTCGATAACCTGGAATAGAAAGGTAGATATTTATTTAACTGATAAAAAAAATGTACGGACAACTGTGGTTGCCTGTTTATTTTTAAACAGGAACATAGGATATTTTGTAATATAGTGAGCAATGTGAATTAAAATCTGTATTTCTTTGTTGTACGAGAGCGACCGTAAGATTTTTATTGAAAACAGACGCCATTTGGCAATGGAGCGTCCCAAACTATATGTGGTCAGACCATTTTGTTTGTTTTGTCTATCTCTCTGGTAATATTCAACGTCGCTGTCAATAGTGCAACTCAAATTTTATGACAAGGCACTTATTACGGACAAGGTTTAAAAATATCTATACTCCATTTACTATAAGATTAGAATTTTAAGTTAACCGTTTTTACAGTTCGTTCAACCGATTGTGAACTCTATTACCTTGACAGCAAGACAAAATGTAGCTGCAGTAAACAGTCGGTATTGTAACATTCTTTTTGCTTTTAATGCCATCCTTATGCCTACGGTATAGAAGTCAAAATCGGTTGAACGGACTGTAAAAACGGTCAACTTAAAATTCTAATCTTATAGTAAATGGAGTATAATTCTTTATGAATCTATGGTAAATGGAATGGTAAATAATTATGTTTGTTAGTCGAACGCAATAATCTCTGAAACAGCCGTGTTTGAAAAGATCTGATGGCCCTATTCTTGAAGACAGCTCGAAAGTGCCTGTAACAAGTCTATTTGATATAAACGCTTCCCGCCTTATTACAAAACGTAGTTAAACCTGGTTTAACTTAGACCTGGTTTATCTCGCATGCTGTCACTTTCTTTTGAATATTATTGAAGTGAGACGTCATGTGAGATAAACCAAGTCTAAGTTAAACCAGGTTTAACTACGTTTTGTAATAAGGCGGTATGAGTTTGATTACTCCTAACTACTTACCTATACACCGTATGAAGCGTGGCGTCTAGCAGACTGGCGTAGTTCTCAGCCTCGTTGTAGAAGTAGGCGTGTTTGATCAGCAGCGGCAGGATGGAGTTGCCGATGTAGCGGTTCATTGACAGAGCCATGTCCGACTCGCAGCCGTCGTTCTGTGGGCGAGAGTCAACATTATCATCATTTACACAATTGATTCTTCAAGATTGAGGAGTTCGTGGCGTAATAATAACTGCCACTCGGGTCAATCTTTAGGTTAAGCGGCGCTTGCCTAGGTTGGTCTGTGGATGGGTGACCACCCATTTCATACCGAGTTTTCTCCGTGCCTCGGAAAACACGTTAAGCTGTTGGTCCCGGCTGTCATATATAGATCTTTGGCAGTCGTTACAGGTAGTCAGTGACCTGGAAATCTGACAACCAGTCTTACCAAAGGGTATCGTATTACCTAGTATAAACTGAGTTGTGGAGGTCAGATAGGCAGTCGCTCCATGTAAAATACTGGTATTCAGCTGCATCCGGTTAGACTGGAAGCCGACCCCAATATAGCTGGGAAAAGGCTAGACAGATGATGATTCTTCAAGATTGAAAATTCGGGGATAAGAATCGGGAATAGGGGATCGGACTGACTCAAAAAAATATGATTGTGTTTAGTCCGTCAGTTATATTATCGAAAAATATTGAATACGTGTTTTTTGTTTTATCAAATCAATAAAAAATGACGAAGCTATAGCGCGTCAAAGATCATGGAGTGGGGCTTGAAACGTCACTTGAAGGTACAAAATGTACTAGCATATGACGTCACACGAGTTTTCGAAGCACTGTATCGTCTTCATTTTTTGTTTACGTGAAAAAATAAAAAATATGTGGTCAATATTTTTTGGAAATCTATCTGACGGACTAATTAGATTTGTTTTTGTCCGATCCCCTATTGTTGAAATATCGGAAGCTCTAAACAAAAAGTAAACAAATATCTCGTTTACAATGTTATTGATAGTTCATTTATTGTCACAATCGCTATCAAAACTTTCCTCACGGACATTTACTTATTTGGCCGCATCTCTCCCGTGTCAGAAAGGTCATGGCAAAAATTATTTGGTTTTGTCTACACTAGTCTACACTAATATTATAAAGAGGAAAGATTTGTACCTATTTTTGTATGTTTGTAATGAATAGGCTCAAAAAGTACTGGGCCGATTTCAAAAATTCTTTCACCTTTGGAAAGCTACATTCACCCTGAGTAACATAGGCTACTTTTTATCCCTGTATTCCCACGGGAACGGGATCTACGCGGGTGAAACCGCGGGACGTCCGCTAGTAACAGATAAAGTCGAAAGTCAATAGGATAGCAGATAAATCATCTTCTGCCGAGCCTTTTCCCACTATATTGGGGTCAGCTTCCAGTCTAACCGGATGCAGCTGTATACCAGTGTTTTTATTGGAGCGACTAGCTACACTAACTGGGTAAGTGGGTAATACGATAAGCGTTCGGTACTA
This sequence comes from Diarsia dahlii, assembly GCA_949775195.1. Taxonomy (NCBI): domain Eukaryota; kingdom Metazoa; phylum Arthropoda; class Insecta; order Lepidoptera; family Noctuidae; genus Diarsia; species Diarsia dahlii. The sequence goes on along the minus strand of OX459215.1, from coordinate 8,730,137 downwards.
CTATAACGACTGTTAAAGATATACAATTGATAGCCGGGACCAACAGATTAACGTGCTTTCCGTGCACAGAGGAATCTCATTCATTTTAAATTAGATAAATATCTATTAGATGTTCTTTCCAGTTCATTATCTCCAAAATCCATACTTCCATACTAATATTATAAATGCGAAAGTAACTCTGTCTGTCTGTCTGTCTGTTACTCTTTCACGCCTAAACGACTGAACGGATTTTGATGAAATTTGGTACAGACATAGTTTGGAACTTTAGAAAGGACATAGGATAGTATTTTTTTTTTTTTTTTTTTCGCGAGATATACCAAAAATCTGCCGGAAGTCACTATTCCACGCGAACGAAGTCGCGGGCAAAAGCTAGTTCTTGATAAAAACAAAAATAAAACGCATTATATCTACTCACCCTATCCAGCATAGTGGCAGCCCTCAAGTCCGGCAGGAAGGCTTCCTCCAGCAGTTTGTAGAACAGCTCCTGTGTCTCAATGCCGTACACTCGCTCCAGGAACAGACCCACACTCTGCTTGTGACCCGGGATTAGGCCGGATGGCATGTCTGTTAGGAGAGAAATATTTGAGTTAAATGTTGTACTATTTTCCTTCCGTTGTACTTTTTTTGCGCTCTGCACAGAGCGGTAGGGAGTGTCAGACATCTACTGACTAAAAACCACCCATGTTTCTTCTCAGCCCTTTGTGTCGAGGCCGCGGTATCTCTTTCGAACAACCCGCATGCCTTAGAACAAAAATTCGAAGACAGTGTGACATTCACCAACCCGTACTGGAACAGCGTGGTGGATTACACCCCATGCCCGCTCGTGGAGAGGAGGCCTGTGTCCCAGCAGAATTTTATAGGCGCATTATGCTTATGTAAACTTGTCTGGCTAAAGCTTGACTGGCCTGTTGGTCTAGTGGTTAGTGACCCTAACTGCTATGCCGGAGGTCGTGGGTTCGATTCCCACCCAGGACAAATGTTTGTGTGATGAGCACGATCATTTGTTCTGTGTCTGGGTGTAATTTATCTATAATATGTATGTATTTAGAAATATATAAGTATGTTTATCAGTTGTCTAGTACCCATAACACAAGCTCTGCTTAGCTTGGGACTAGATGGCGTTGTGTGATAGTTGTGGAATATTATTATTATTATTATTTATGGATTAAAGGTATTATGAAAGGTTACTGTTAGCCTGAATTATTTTACTGTTGGACAAATGCCTCTCCTCATGACCTCCAAATATTTCGGTCCAGGGGTAATGTGGGCCACTGGTCGATGGTTCTTTACAGATCGCCCCGCCACCATTTCCCACGAGGTCTACCGCGTCGGCTTCGGGCTGTATTATATCACGGCTCCACAACGAACTTATTTCGATACAAGTTTTTAAACTGGCATGGTCACTAACAAAAATAAGGTGAAGTTATTTCGTCCGGTATACGGCAGACTTTGTCCTACTTCAGTTTAGCAGCTTATTGTGTGTAAAGGTTAAGAAAGGAGATACTAACCAGACTTAGGTCGTTCCTCTCCGGCGGCAGGGTTGTTGAGTGTGAACCTCAAACTGAGTACTCCCTGCAGATCTTCGAGTGGCACTAGAGAACGAAGGATGGCCCGGGCACGGAGGGACTCGTTCTTGCCCTGGGAATTATTTAAACATTAGGAAAATGTTGTTGCTTTTCGAAGTTATTTTGTAGAAATAATTTTGTATCCCATCACAATGTTGTCCCCTATTTAATCTAAATATTGATTAGTGAGAATGCCATATGACATTCCGCATATTTATGTACCCGACCCAATAAAATCTGCTTTGAAATACTATTTGAAAGTCACATGACCAAACCATCTAAGCATAACCAATTATGAATACTCTTTTAAATGTTTGTCACTACATCTTCTTTCTTCTTAATTACCTACTGAAATCAGTTCTGCTATAATACCTACTGAAGTCAGTTCTGATAAGTAGTGTTAGGGACTGATGTGACTGTCAAGTTATAAATCTCGAGTTCGAACCCAAGACACGCCTATGGTTTTTCGGATTCATATAAAGATAAAGATATTTATTCGTAGAATATGGTAGGCACAAAGTTGTTACAGAAGAATATTGATCACGACATATCCGCCGCTAGACGCGGCATACGAATATTTACAAGTAACACTTGATACTAAACATTAACATTTAGATTTAGAATCGTATTTAATTAATATCAAAATTAAGCCAAATTAAATTTTTATAAGTAGGTACACATTTACCTAACCCTTAATTACATTATAATAAACATAAACTCTAATTAAACTTAAATAGGGGATCGGACTGGGACAAAATAATATGATTCTGTTTAGTCCGTAAGTTAGATTATCGAAAAATATTGAATACGTGTTTTTTGTTTTATCAAATCAATAAAAAATTACGAAGATAAAACGCGTCAAAGATCTTGGAGTGGGGCTTGAAACGTCACTTGTGTCGTCAAAATGTACTATCATATGACGTCACACGAGTTTTCGAAGCACTGTATCGTCTTCATTTTAAGTTTACGTGAAAAAAGAAAAAATACGTGTCCAATAATTTTTGGAAATCTATCTGACGGACTAATTAGTTTTTTTTTGTCCGATCCCCTATTCTAATAAAACAGAACAAAAAAAAAGACAAGATTAAAACACGCTAATTCTAAATATACCTAGTAAATAAAAAACACAACACAACAATAATCATAATAAAATTTAAAAAAAAGTGTATCATACTCGTAATAATTTTAAAATAAGTAGGTACCTATTTCTCTTCCAGAAATTCTTTTACTGAGTATAAAGTTAGATATAGATAATAATATAGATACGTATTGTTTATAATAATTATCACTCGCTGCGGTGACGGAAAACATTTTCGAAGTCAAGTAAAGCCAAGTTATAGGCCCATGGGTAGAAATAACCTTGACACCAAGTTAGGCACTAACCACACGATGAAGTAGAAAAAGTTTTGATATGGGCTGTTTCTGGTTTGCAACCATCTTGATGTACGGTTGGCGCAGTGGCTGAGCGATTTGACTGCTGCGCTGTGTGTCGCGGGTTCGATCCCCGCACGGAACAAATATTTGTATGGCCCACAGATAGTTGTCCCGGGTCTGGGTGTTTGATTTGTGTATGTGAGTTTAAATGTTTGTAAACGCACCCACGATACAGGAAAAATTTCTAGTGTGGGGCATTCAAAAAAAAAAAAAATCTAAACGGCAAAAAACTTGCTAAGCAGTCTTAAACAGTGATACTCACCAGTGCAATAACGCCAGCATCAGGCGCGCACCTGCCGAGTAGATCCACCAACGTACAGTAGAAGTTGAGGATCGCAGCGCCCGTGTCGATGTAGTCTTCATCCTCGTCTGATTCAGGCAGGGGGTGGCTGAACTGTAATTAATATTTTTATTCAGTTATTAAATTAAATTAACGTTTATAAACCACACAAAAGTTATAAGTGTTAATGTTGTGTAAAAAGTGGCGTATTGCAGGGACGTATAGCGTTCGGGATGTGGGCTATTAGATACTCGAGCTTTTTCTTTACCTTTTCCGAGCTCGTGCGTTCTCTTTCCCAACTGTCAAAATAATGTCCAGTAAAAAAAAATAACCACGAAGTTTTTACAAAAAAAAATCATAGATGTTTTTATGATTCATACAAAATATTTCTAAAAAGAAGCGACTAATTTGTTTCAATATCAGATTTAATGATTTGATTCAATGAGTTAGGTTAGGTTTCATTTCATTTCACCTCATTAAATTTCATTTTCATTTCATATCATTAAAAAGAATCTACTGAAGACTTGGCTGTATGCCATGGGCATAGTCCCGTTTGCCTACCCAGGCCAGAATGGGTGAAGAAAACAAAAAAAACATCTCTGCATAAATTCTTTTACGGTTGGCGCCATTTTCCGAAAATGTTCTTTGCGAGTTTAGTTGTTTGTTGCACAAAATGAGTAATTTCGGCGATATTCATCGGAACTCAGTATAATTTCACAAAATGCTTCGGAGAACATTTTACCGGAAAAGTCAAAAAGTCGCTACATCTACATACGACGAATGTATTGCGTGGAGAGAAGTTGAGTTAGTTGAGTTTATTGTGTTTTTATTATTTTATTAAATTGCTTAATTTTTTCGCAACTGTATTAAAAATAGTTGTTCAGTACACGTGCGGAACCGTCATTGCAACCTGTTCCGACTGTCAACCCTCACCTTCGGCTGCGCCTCGGCTCGGGTAGACATTTGTCGGAACTCTTTGCAATGGCAGGCTTTCCGCACTTGTAATGAAATATACTATATCAGGGTAGGTAAATCTCACAATTTCTATTATTATCTTTATCATCCATAGCCCGACTTCCCACTACTGGGCCTATGCCTCTCATTGCTTGAGACGTTCAACGCTCTTAAATTGTGTTAGCCTCATCCAGGATCTTCCTGCAATGGCCACAATACGATCGGCCAATCTCATCACCGGACGACCAACACTTCCTATTTCATAGGACCACATAACTTACTGAAGTTACCTATAATATCAGCGATTGCGATTAAACATACACATCTGCTTATTGGCTATTGAGTTCTCACTACGACCAATCAAGCCATACAAAGCCAACATAAGCTGACCTCTAATAGTACGCGAAGTTCATAAAAAGCGAGGTCAAGTTATCCTCAATGTCTATAGCTTAGTAATAATAAGTGTGATAAACCGTAATACTTACAGTAACATCACCTTCCTGCTCCATCTCCCTCAGTTTCCTCCTGTCAGCGATCCTCTCACTCATCTTGTTGGCGTCCACGATGGCCTTCAACAGTCCCTCTCCCTCCCCCCTCAGTGCGGGACCGAGGCACTCCGGACGACGGATCAGGAGACGGATCACTAAGTTCGCGTTCTCTTCTACGCTTTCGCCGTTTACCTGGGTAGAAGATATATAATTAGTATGGTGGTGACAATCTGATCATGCTCATTAGATATTTTAGTGTTATAAAGGGTAACCAATGTAAAAAATTGTATACCCCCCTCTAGCGGTGGATAAGTCCTGAACGATACTATATTTACTTACCCACCTTCTGCCATAAATAAATGTTTTAGTGTTCTTCATGTTCGCAGTGCAATTGTGGCCAGAAATTGCACAAAACAGAAAGGTTTGAAAGGAGAAAGGGGAGGCTTTTGCTTAGTCGTGGGACACAGTACCATTGGGCAATAAAGCATGGAACGACTTACTATCCGAACTCCACAAATTAGTTAGTACCAGACTGGGTAATTATTCGATACCCCTTGGTAAGCCTGGTTGTTAGACTTTAGGTTTACTGTCCACCTGTAACGATTGTCAAAGATGTGCAAATGACAGCCCGGACCAAACGGTTTAACGTATCAGCCATCTACGTATAGCTCCCGACACGTAACTTGGCAAGAGTCGTTAGTTGCGCAGAAGTAATTTTTTAGGTCTCTTTGGCGGTGTGGGCACAGAATACATAATAGTACTACGTACAGAAGGGACACTCCCTTCCCCGCGCTCATATTAAATACCGCACCTCACCCCGCACTTCGAGGTAGTCGTCGCCGACTCTTGAGCAATGGCTCGCGCTCGTATTAGTCGTCGTTCGGTTTTCGCGACGCAGACCGTTGCACTTTCCGCGCCATTTTTTAGGCTACGATAACCCTACTAGAGTTTACGCACACATTTGCACGTGCACGTCGTGCATAATAGTAGATTGTATCATAAGGGAGCAAAATAATATTTTTACGGCGCGGGCGCTTTTTTGAATCCAGAGCGAAGTGAGGGATTCTAGAGTAGAATCCCGAACGTAGTGAGGGATTCTTTAGTAGAATCCTGAACGTAGCGAGGGATTCAAAGTACGTCGCCCGAGCCCAAAATATATTTTGCACCCGAGTGATACACTCGACTTTTCATCACCCTCTATGAGAAAATAAAAGGCGCCTCATTTTATTGTAATATTATTATTTAATAAAAATAGAGTGACGACACGTTTAAATCCATCAGACATATTAATTACGAATATGTGTCCAGTTTTACGTCCATATTAAGACAACACGTTACTAAACAACCTTCTACTCCATATTAAGAAATTGTCGTATGCCTTTAAATATTTCTCCCGGGATTTCGTAGGGATTAAGTTTTGTATGACGTTATTAGCTTCTATTTTTATTGTTTCAGGAGTTAATGCACTATCACTTTCAGAACTCGACGTAGAGCTCATTTTTTTTGCACAAAATACAGTAAAGTCCGTACCGATTATTAGAACAGGGAAGTAAATCGCGCGCTTTTGTTTTTTTTTTTAATTTAGTTACCGCGTCTCCTCGCAGCGTACAGCCAACACAATACAATTTGCGTTAGATTTCAATGAACGATTCATGTTTTATATTCAAATCTCATTACTGCCCGCTAAAAAGTCTAATGGAGAAAAGAGCTACTTTGCTCGCACTTAAAGAGGAACAAAACGACACTTTTCGAATTGAAGGGATGAAATAGTAGATTGTATCATAAGGGAGCAAAATAATATTTTTACGGCGAGGGCGCTTTTTTGAATCCAGAGCGAAGTGAGGGATTCTAGAGTAGAATCCCGAACGTAGTGAGGGATTCTTTAGTAGAATCCTGAACGTAGCGAGGGATTCAAAGTACGTCGCCCGAGCCAAAAATATATTTTACGCCCAAGTGATACACTCTGCTTTTCATCACTCTCTATGAGAAAATAAAAGGCGCCTCATCTCATATTATATTGTAACATTATTTTTTAATAACACATAGAGTACCTAACGACACGTTTAAATCCATCAGACATCCTCTTCAGATACGCATATGTGTCCATTTTTACGTCGTTATTAACCTCCCGTCCGCTTACCATAGGCTTTCATATATTTCTCCCGCGATTTTGCAAGTCAGTTCACATACTTTCAGGAGTTAATTCTATACTTTCACTGTCACTTAAAGAATTCATTTTTCAAAACAAAACCATGAATTTCTAGAAATCCGTGAAAATTGAGAATTTCAGCGCTGTAAACCAATATAAACTGAACTATGCGCATTTAGAGTAGAAAGCTTTTTCATGAAAGCAAAGTCGGCCAGGCATCACAAATTTTTGTTTTTTTTTTTTTAGTTACCGCGTCTCCTCGCACCGTACAGCCAACACTTACAGCCAGTAAAATACAATTTGCGTTCGATTTCAATGAACGATTCATGTTCTAAATTCAAATCTCATTACTGCCCGCTAAAAAGTCTAATGGAGAAAAGAGCTACTTTGCTCGCACTTATAGAGGAACAAAACGACACTTTTCGAATTGAAGGGATGAAATAGTAGATTGTATCATAAGGGAGCAAAATAATATTTTTACGGCGAGGGCGCTTTTTTGAATCCAGAGCGAAGTGAGGGATTCTAGAGTAGAATCCCGAACGTAGTGAGGGATTCTATAGTAGAATCCTGAACGTAGCGAGGGATTCAAAGTACGTCGCCCGAGTCAAAAATATATTTTACGCCCAAGTGATACACTCTGCTTTTCATCACTCTCTATGAGAAAATAAAAGGCGCCTCATCTCATCTTATATTGTAATAAGTATTATTTTTTAATAAAACAGAGTAACGACACGTTTAAATCCATCGGACATCCTCTTCAGATACGCTATTAATTACGAATATGTGTCCATTTTTACGTCGTTATTAACCTCCCGTCCGCTTACCATAGGCTTTTATATATTTCTCCCGCGATTTTGCAGGTCAGTTCACATACTTTCAGGAGTTAATTCTATACTTTCACTGTCACTTAAAGAATTCCCTTTTTCAAAACAAAACCATGAATTTCTAGAAATCCGTGAGAATTGAGAATTTCAGCGCTGTAAACCAATATAAACTGAACTATGCGCATTTAGAGTAGAAAGCTTTTTCATGAAAGCAAAGTCGGCCAGGCATCACAAATTTTTGTTTTTTTTTTTAGTTACCGCGCCTCCCCGCACCGTACATACAGCCAACACTTACAGCCAGTAAAATACAATTTGCGTTCGATTTCAATGAACGATTCATGTTCTAAATTCAAATCTCATTACTGCCCGCTAAAAAGTCTAATGGAGAAAAGAGCTACTTTGCTCGCACTTAAAGAGGAACAAAACGACACTTTTCGAATTGAAGGGATGAAATAGTAGATTGTATCATAAGGGAGCAAAATAATATTTTTACGGCGAGGGCGCTTTTTTGAATCCAGAGCGAAGTGAGGGATTCTAGAGTAGAATCCCGAACGTAGTGAGGGATTCTTTAGTAGAATCCTGAACGTAGCGAGGGATTCAAAGTACGTCGCCCGAGCCCAAAATATATTTTGCACCCGAGTGATACACTCGACTTTTCATCACCCTCTATGAGAAAATAAAAGGCGCCTCATATTTTATTGTAATATTATTATTTAATAAAAATAGAGTGACGACACGTTTAAATCCATCAGACATATTAATTACGAATATGTGTCCAGTTTTACGTCCTTATTAAGACAACACGTTACTAAACAACCTTCTACTCCATACTAAGAAATTGTCGTATGCCTTTAAATATTTCTCCCGGGATTTCGTAGGGATTAAGTTTTGTATGACGTTATTAGCTTCTATTTTTATTGTTTCAGGAGTTAAATAAAATAAAATAATAAAATAAATTGTGTTTTATTTCAGGCAAAATACCCATAATGAGAGAATAATAAAAATACAAATAGCACAGAAATCATTAAAAACATCATCAAAACACACACATAAATTAAAAATCCATAAAATGTCAAAAATACATAAAAATCAAAATAACATTACATGTTAATGCACTATCACTTTCAGAACTCGACGTAGAGCTCATTTTTTATGCACAAAATACAATAGAGTCCGTACCGATTATTAGAACAGGGAAGTAAATCGCGCACTTTTGTTTTTTTTTTAAATTTAGTTACCGCGTCTCCTCGCACCGTACAGCCAACACAATACAATTTGCGTTCGATTTCAATGAACGATTCATGTTCTAAATTCAAATCTCATTACTGCCCGCTAAAAAGTCTAATGGAGAAAAGAGCTACTTTGCTCGCACTTAAAGAGGAACAAAACGACACTTTTCGAATTGAAGGGATGAAAACGTTATTTGTTTATGTAGTAGTAATAGGTGATTATTTTGCGGGCGTTGTATGGAGTGTCCGAGGTGTGGTGTGGGGTATGAGGTAGCGTCATCAGCGCGTGCGATTTTGCATTCAAATGCATACAGTGCGATCAAATTATCTTGGCAGCTCTGAACATAGGCTTTGCGAAATTTTACGCATGTAAACTTGGGAATAAAACTGTTATTGCCAGATAAACCAATACTTAAACGATCAGAAAATATCTAATTTAAACAGTGAGAAATACAAATAAAATAAATATCATAACACTTTTATACATTCGTTGTAACAAAATGACCTGCACGAAGTTCGGAGCTGCCAAGATAATTTGATCGCACTGTACGTTCCGTTCGCTCCCGATTACACTTGCGGTGCACGAAACTTGTGTTGTTTTTGTTATTTCTTTTTGTTACGAATTTGAGTTGTCGTTGTGTTTTAAATTTAGTTTTTGTTAGTTGTTTTAAATTTAGTTTTTGTTAGTTGTTTTAAATTTAGTTTTTGTTATGAGTGTTGTTGTTTTAAATTTAGTTTTTGTTGTTTTTGTTATTGTTTTAAATTTAGTTTTTATTACTTTTTAAATTTAGTTTTTGTTGTTTTAAATTTTGTTTTACTTTTAAATGCATATTTTTATTTATAACACCTAATAAATGTCACGAAGTCTTCACCTTTCTTTAACTTCATTATTAAAAATAAATTATGTCAATAACCCTCCTTTGGCTTTGCCGTAGTCGGGTAAAAAGTGACCACTTTTTGTGGCACAAAGTGTACGATGCGCGAACTTTGAATTCGAATTTCGAAACCTTGCCAAGTTACGTGTCGGGAGCTATATAAACCTATGTAAGCATGTCTTACCCTAAAGATGAACCCCAGTGGCTGTTATTAAAGCCACGACCTCTTCATGAAACAATCAACTTACCCAAACGCAGAACCGAAGGAAGTCAAGATAACGCTCTCCCTCCACTGGATCCCACCCAAGGTCTGGATATCCCTTTTCAATCAGTTCTGAGTTGCTCTGCAGTCCACAACGAGACAGGTACACCGCTATCTTCTCTAGGTAGTGTTCCCTGTGAGGTAGAAAATAATATGTTTATAAAATCTCCGAAAATGCGTTTTTGCCAAATATAGGGTAAGGAATTAAAATGCTGGACTAAATGTTGAATTAGTTTTGAAATCAGTCTTCCACATAGTTTAGTTTACCTCTGTTAGAAACGACCAAACGCTCATTTATCATAGACTAGTGAAAAAACATTTACTTTATTGCAGTCGAGGGACAGTTCACTTGAATATAAAATATAAACTCACTCAAATATAGTTTAAAGGGATAGTCCCAAAAAAAAATTTTCCTGTAATCTATAAGGTCCCATTAAAATAGGTGGATAAAATTTCAGGAATCATTCAGACCACCAAAATAAGGACGATGGTAAAAAAAATAATAAGAAAAACGCATTTAAGTACCTACTCCTAAAGGATGTGTTTGTTCTAGAGAGCTGGCAATTTATTATTTTAAATAAAAAAAATCACTTCATTTAATGTTTTTTTTTGTTTAGATATCTTTGGTTAGACCTACTGAACGCTGTGTTAAAATGTGTCCACCTATTTTAATTGGACCTTATATAAGTGTTGAACAAACTGTATTTTTTTCAAAATTTTAGGCTGAATATTTTCGGAGATAAGGGGGGGGGGAATGGTCGGACAGACAGACAGACACACGAGTGATCCTGTAAGGGTTTGGTTTTTTCCTTTTGTGGTACGGAACCCTAAAGATGACTAGGTAGACTAAACTAACCTCAACGCCAGAGCCAGCTCAGTGTTCTCCATGAGACTGGAGTAGGCGACGTCCAGCGGCGTGGATCCTCTCAGCGAGGGTCTGGACAGCAGGATGTTGGAGTTCTCCAGCAGGAAGTCGAAGTGGTCGAACATGGCCTTCTGGTTCTGTCGCCCAGTGCGGCAGAAGTAGCACAGGAAACGGCAGCACGCTACTACCATCTCGTGAGACGTGTCCTGGAGATGGAAGGTTTTAAAATGTAGTTGTGATCATATAAAATTTGGAAACATTCAGCAACTTGCTAAACATAAGTACACAGTCACGAGCAAAAATTTGTATAAACTTAGCAAAATTCAAAAGCTGAAATAATGGTTTGTACTTTGAGATAAGACTTATTTCGCAAAATGGTAGGTTCGTGAAAACGTAAAACGCTAATCAACGCATTAACCGAAAGTCACTATTAAAAGTTGCTTTGTGTGTGCATATTCTTGCTCGTGATTATACGTACTAGACGATGAAAAAAACAAAACCATTTTAGAGACAAAGTTCTCGCCAAATGTGTTGAGACATTGCCAGAACTCACAACACATCATCCGACTTCGCATGAGATGTCCGGCAACATTGAACTCTATTAAACCATATCGATAATCAGTGCAATTACGACTGGTCAATTGGTGGATCAGATTTTTCCTGAATCTCTCATAAGTGCTACTGAGAAACTCTTGATTAAAAAACTAAATAACAGTTCAACCTGGGGCCGAACCCAGGACCTTATACACCAGTGAAACTAGAGGGGCAGTACACCCACCTTCTCCTGCTTATCCTCCGACACAGGCGGCGAGGCGGGCTGCGCGTCGGACTGCGCCTGCGCACGTCGTCCCAGCGTGTTCATCATTACTGCCATCACGTTCTCGTGCACGCGTAGTACTCTGTGGGGAACGATAATAGCACATTATGGTACAAGTGTGTAACGTTGGTGATTACCGCTGAGGCGCCATTGAGACCCGAGCCGTCAGGTGAGGGTCTTAAGAAAGCCGAGGACGGTAATCATCAATACACACGTGTATCATACGACGTTTTTCAACACACTTGTGAATAAAATAATACTAAAAAGTCATCTTCAACAGTTAAATGAGTTCTGATTTTTTTTTCACAATAGCAGGAGAAATTAATCGGTTTTCCTATGCGCGCTCATCTACAGTTCGACCAACTTATCTGTGCATGCGGGAAAACACGGAACTAAAATAAATGTACTAAGTTTGACGTAGCGATGCATTTTTTCTTGACCAGTGGCGCCACCATGAAATTCACACTTAAAATGGTCATGTAACAATAGCGATCGGCCATAGACTAAATGAATGAGCGCGTTAGAGTTAAAATGAGGAAAAAGTTTTCTTTATTACAGAGAAAATAAAAGTTATATTATTTGAGTGAAAGTTTCATATAATAAAAACGTACAAGTTGAAATTATCTATTTAAATTCTTTGCATGAAATGAGCAAGCACTAAGTACATTAATTTATTTTTACTATTGAACACGATATTTTTTGTATCGAAACTTTTTTATGAATGTAGCAACTCAACCAATAAAATAAAAAAAACCCTATAACTCACTAGTGAATAATAGCAACGAAAAAGTCACAGTTTGATTATAGGTGTCATTATGTGCTTATTGTGCTTTTAACCCTTATGTGAGTGACAAATAATAGTAGTTTATGCGACTGTGCATAATGAAGGGCATTACAACATTAGCATCACACGAGTGTTGTAATGCCTGATTATGTATAGTTGCTTAAACTACTTTATCTACCCAAATATCATAAGGGCTCTATGATGGGTTCAGGAACCATAAAGAAATGACCAGCATTTACCAGTGTAATGCAATAAAAAATAAACAGGTTATTAGTTGCATTCGTCGCTGCATTTACGATATCTGGCGGAGTGTTCATGTCAATTTCTGAGTCACTATCACTCATTTTCGACAGAAATAAAGAACTTATTAGAAAATATTTCTACTCCTAACTGGAAATCAAAAGCTAACGAACAAATGACAGCTCGAAATGGCGGCGTTTCGGTCGGATATCTGTCATTTCTTTTTAAATCTTAAGCAAACGAACAAAGTCACTATTCTTGTGTCACTCGAGATCAAAATGTCGTGCGATTTATAATTAAAATCATACTGAATTGGGGTTTCGTATCGATAGGTATCTGTTTTTAATGTAGATACTAGAATAGCACACTCACTTGAATTTGACACCTGTTCCAAAGGACATGTTATGAAGTGGGCTTAAAATAATTTTGTGCTTGAACAACTATCATGTGTGGTTTTTCTGGTAGGGAAAATTATCCAGGATAGCCTTACAAAAACAAAAAAAATATTAAAAGCACCATTATTTAATAAATAAATATTTTAAATCTAGATATTTTTTAATCGTATAAATTATTTTGGCACTTCACAACTAAGAAAAAGCTGTTAAATATTATTTTAAAGCATATTGCACGCTTTTATGTTATATTAAAACAATAATAAATGGCTTTAGAATAAAACTAAACTAATTATCTCCATGATTTGGATGTATGGTATTGATTCCTTTGCCGCCTTTGAAAACATTACCTGTGTCAATGGTTAAATAACACTTGTCACTTTGACAGTTGTTTGTTTACAAGTGAATTGACCATGAGGGTAAGCAGAAACTACAGAACGCCACCTGCTATGACCCTTTTTTTTTATGGTGGGTGGAAAATCATCAATTAACCCCCCCTCGCTCTTGGGCAGAGCGGAAGGGAGTGTCAGACTTCTACTGACCACCCATGTTCCTTCTTAGCCCTTGTGCCGAGGCCGCGGCATCTCTTTCGATAATCCGCAGCCCCGTTTACGTTATGACCATGAAGTCGGTACACTACAGAATGACTACTGTAGGTTATGCATCTCTTCCACGGTGTGTCGGTAAACCTGACTGACTACATTGGATCTGTTAATTATTTTTTAATAGTCACTCCAGCAAGTTGGAATAGGTGAACACATGTGTATTAGGTAGAGAAATAAAATAATAATGTATTTACTTAATAATTTATTCTACTTCTTCATTTTCAACATCTTCCCTAACAATTATATCATCAAGAAACTGCAGGCGGTAATAATGTTGGTGTTATTCACATCCCTCCGTAATAAGTCAAACATTTTAGTAATATGCCCTGGGTTGAATTCAGTTACAAATTCAAATTCAGGAAGAAAGTCCCAATTGTATATGCTTAAATGTTCTTCACACACCCGAGCATTTTGAGTGATATACAGTTTTTGATGTGTTAAAATATTTTTCTTTAAATACAATGGCACACGTTTCCTTTCGCGATTCACACATTCCGGAACAAAACAATGAGTATTGGTATCCGGAGTGCGACTATAACCATCTAATGTAATGGTAATAACTGGTTCTTGGAGAACATTTTCAATGTCTGTGCTGGCAGAACTGGAAGGCTCCGCAACAGAGCTGGTTCCACTGATGAATGGATTTGGTTCTTGCAGAATGTCCTCATTTTCAGTGCTGGCTGTAGTAATTCCGTATAATCCAGATCCACTTTCTGCAGGTGGTGGTGGTTTCCGATGAGCTCTTAACCAACAAGCATTACATGCCCGGGCGTTAGATGGCATCTGCAATTGAAGTTACAATTAGTTTTAGTAATTCTAATGTGGGTGAATATTATTTATACAAACAGAAAAAGTGAGTACAAGTCCAGAAGCTGGTCAAGTTAAACTTGAATTGCTGCTGAATTAAGTTATAATAATTATTATGGCATTAATTTTTTTAAACTTAATTAGAGTTAATAAAGTAGGAATAATCTATACAACAAGCAGGTATACTTACTTCAAGAGGGCTGATTATATTTGCAGAATAAATCCATTCAGCATCACCATAATTTAATGGATGAGAGTGCCTCCCAGTCCTTCCGGCAATGGATATGCCACAACATACACACACTGAATCATGGCCAAATTGACGTTCACCTATATTGCCTTCACTCCTGTTATTTGTTTCATGAATTAATAGGCTAACACATTCATGACATAGGTAGTCTTCATCAATTACCTAAAACAAGAAAAACTTCATATTTTAATCTATACCGGAATATAATTTGTTAATTTTTTATAATTAGTCTTTTTTAAAATAATGATGGTTATAATGACTGATAATAATATATGGTAACTCAATGTTTGCACTCATTCTACTTGATAATTATCACCAGAACGAAACCACCGATGGTGTAGTTAGGAATCACTTTTTCTGGTCAACACTACCCTATTAAAGTTATAATAATATCTTGAATAGCAAGCTACATACGTAGTAACTAGTGGTTACTACATAATGTAGCTTGCTAAGTACATAGTCTGTGATACTGCCGAAAACAAAGAAGCCAATTGCTTGCACAAATGTGGACAGATAAATAGTAAATACACTATGGCAAATAAAAATCAGTATTTTTAAACTGATGAGTGGATAACATGGAGTCTAGATTTAAAATTATGCATATTTTAGCTACATACCTGTGTTGCAATCCATTCTTCTAATACAGAGATAATCTCAAGATCCAAATGGGTTGTATTGTACTGATATTGTTGTGTAATTGGAATAGCAATCCAGCAATTAATGCAGCGAGGCATGATGGTGAGGATTACCTGAAAGATAAAAACATTAGTCTGGTTTCAGAGTCCGCCATTGTCGGTCCCAAGCCCGAATGAAAAAGGAGGAGGGTTGGTGTGGAGGAGACCTACCCATGCCGGAAAATAGTCAACGCCGAGCATCGGGCGGCGGTAATTAGCCCGACAACCCCGGAAGGACCTAGCGTCCTCTGGGCGGTAACCAGCGACCGTGAGGAACTAAATACCCTCATAAAGGCTGACGCGGAAGGACGTGGGAACCCACCGTGTTTATCTTCCCATGAAAACCCCCCTTATGAATTCTGAGACTATGAGAATGAGTATGTTGGGCGACCCGACTAACCATCGGCGCCACCCAGTATCCGGGCTGGATGGTGTGAAATTGGCGACCGAAGCTTCCCCTGGGGTAAATCGACAGGCTCCAGAAGGAATAGATGCTACTGTTGATGGCACAACAACCAAATTCGAGAAGATCTCAATACGAACCCATCATCGTATTGGCGCTTGGAACGTCCGAGGTCTGCTAATGGCGGGTAAGCTGACTATCGTAGAGAGAGAAATGGAATCACATAGCATCTCCATACTAGGCGTCAGTGAAACACACATGCGTGGTAATGGCCACTTCACCACTGCGACTGGTAACACCATGTACTTCTCAGGATGCGAAGATTCGAGTAGGAATGGGGTCGGAATCATATTGCCGCCACATATGAACAAATACGTCCTCGGTTATAACCCGGTGTCTGACAGAATCCTGACAATGAAGCTGAACACCAAACCGTGTGTACTAAATATCGTACTAATATACGCACCGACAGCACAAGCTCAAGATCAGGTAATTGATGACTTTTATGGGAAACTGGAGGAAACATTGAACTCAATCCCTGGCCGGGAAATTAAAATGATCCTTGGTGACTGGAATGCCAAAGTCGGTAGTACACTTGCTGATGATCATATCAGAGGTATAGTGGGAAAATTTGGACTTGGCACTAGGAATGAACGAGGTGAAAAACTGATCGAGTTCTGTATAGACAGAAATCTCAGCATTATGAACACGTACTTCCAACATCATCCAAGGCGTCTGTACACATGGAGATCTCCAGGCGATAGGCACAGAAATCAAATTGACTACATCATCCTAGATACCCGCTGGAGATCCTCAGTTTCTAATGTGAAGACCTTTCCTGGTGCAGAGTGCGGCTCTGACCATAACCTTCTCGTAGCCAATTTCTCGTTGCGCCTTAAGGCACCTAGACGCCAACCACGTAAGCCCAGAGCTTTGGATCCCTCTGAACAACCAATCTTCCGTGAAGCGCTAGAGGCGAAACTGAACGATTGTCCAACGCATGAACACGCAAATGCTGATACACTGTGGAAACACCTGAAAGGTCATATCAACGACGCGTTGGACCAGGTTCTTATGAAGAAGCAGCCAGAGCAGAGGAAACAATGCTGGCTCTCGGATCACTCGTGGGAGCTCATTCAGCGCAGGAAAGCCTTAAAAACCAGGAGTCTGCAGGATCGTGCAATTATGGCTGAATACTCCGAGCTTAGCAGAGCCATCCAAAGCAGTTGCCGTCACGACAGGAACAACTTCATTGTGGGCATCTGCTGCGACATAGAAAGACATTCCAATAAGCTGCAAACTGCAGACCTTTTTAAGAAAGTTAGAGTCCTTTCCAAGCAGTTCAAAGCTAAGTCATGGGTCATTGAAGACAGCGATGGTACTGTACTACACGAGCTCGATCGCATTGCCGAGAGATGGCGTGTCTACTGTGAGCAGTTGTATACAGGTCCCCATTCAACGCCTGAAGCTACCCCAGACTGGAGGAATTTAGAACTGGAGCCCATGATTCTGCGCTCTGAAATATCTGCTGCTCTACAGTCCCTCAAAAACCAGAAGGCGCCAGGAAGCGACCAAATAACAGCAGAAGTACTTAGGGCTATGGGTGACTTGGGTGTAGAGTCATTGTTCCGAATCTGCTCACACATATGGCAAAACGGTGAATGGCCGCAGGACTGGTCGGAATCCGTAATTCTTCCGCTGCACAAGAAAGGGTCAACCAAGAGCTGCGGCAACTACCGAACTTTGTCCCTCATTGTACATGCCAGCAAAATCTTGCTCCATATTCTCAACAACCGCATCCGCTACTACCTGGACTGGCAAATTCCGCAGGAGCAAGCAGGTTTCGTGAAGGGCAGGGGCACTCGAGAGCAGATTCTCAATGTCAGGCAGCTCGTTGAGAAGGCATACGAGTTTGATACGCCAGTGGTCATGTGTTTCATCGACTACAGTAAAGCTTTTGACTGTGTCAGCTGGAGTTGTTTGTGGAATGTCCTGCAGGATCTTGGAGTACCAAACCATCTCATCGCCCTACTTCGTACCTTGTATGAGTCAAGTCAGGGGGTCGTAAGAGTCGACAAAAAAATCTCAAAACCCTTTAAATTCCACCAAGGAGTACGGCAAGGTTGCATTTTGTCGCCCATTCTATTTAACGCCTATGGAGAGTACATTGTGAGACGTACCTGTGAGAATTGGGAGGGAGGCATAACAGTTGGTGGTGTGAAAATCACCAATTTACGTTACGCCGATGACACAACTCTTCTTGCAGCAAACGAGTCTGAAATGGTCGCACTTCTGGACCAAATGGAGCGGATTAGCGAGGAGATGGGACTTTCCATAAACAGGTCCAAAACCAAGGTCATGGTGGTGGATAGATCTGGGAAGTTGGAACTCACTGGCGCGTTGGGCCTAGAAACAGTGGACAATTTTATATACCTGGGTTCCAACATTAGCAACGATGGTTCGTGCGAGAAGGAAGTACGCAGGAGAATTGGCATGGCTAAGAGCGCCATGTCCCAGCTTGGAAAAATTTGGAGAGATCGCAACATTTCCGTAAAAACTAAAACCAATCTGGTACGGACTCTAGTTTTCTCGATCTTTTCTTATGGCGCTGAGACTTGGACACTGAAAGCTGCAGACCGTAAACGCATTGACGCCTTTGAGATGTGGTGCTGGAGGAAGATGCTCCGTATCCCCTGGACAGCATTCCGGACTAACGTCTCAATATTGCGTGAACTCAAGATCTCCTCGCGGCTGTCA
Organism: Diarsia dahlii; assembly: GCA_949775195.1. NCBI lineage: Eukaryota > Metazoa > Arthropoda > Insecta > Lepidoptera > Noctuidae > Diarsia > Diarsia dahlii. The sequence goes on along the minus strand of OX459215.1, from coordinate 8,711,483 downwards.
TCCGAATGTTTACGCAGAGTCCTGGAATACTTCGGTCACATTGCAAGGAAAGACAGTGGCAACCTCGAGAAACTCATCGTGACCGGCAAAGTAGACGGGAAAAGGCCTCGTGGACGCAGCCCAATACGTTGGTCCGACCAGATCCGCACCGCGCTCAACTCTACGTTTCATAATGCCCTCCACACCGCCCGAGACAGAAATAGATGGAGGAAAATCGTACGGGAGAAAGTGATATCGAAGGGAGGTCACGACCCTCATCACTGAGGAATACGACGCAAGGAGGAGGTTTCAGAGTCTCTACGGTAATCAATTCGTTGTGTTAAAAGGCAAGTCTGAAAACAACAGACCTTATGAAGAACTTGTCTAAAGTCCATGACTGTGACTTGATCGTTTGTTAGAATTCATACAAAATAGGTACTAACCTTACACAGCAGCGATAAATGGATGTTAATCGTGTGCAAAATCTAAGTCCGAGGGAGAAATCAGGGTCGTCGGTATCGCCGGTCGTCGGGTGTTCAAATCGTGTGCAGTATCAAAGAATCCAAATTAAAAGCCAGGTCAAATAAAGATAAACTTAAAAGAAGAAACTTAACAAACTTATTAAGACAAAAATAACAAATTCAAATCACTTTTGTCCGTTCCGTTGTTGGTTGATAAACATTGAATTGAATTTGACACTTGATTTGACACTCACAATGACAACAATGACATCCAACAGAACAATGTTGCCAAAATCAATAATTAATGTGGGTTGCAATTTAATTTTTTAATTATAATTGTTTAAAAATAAAATAAAAATAGAAGGGGGCTTTTTAAAAAAATAAAAAAATTGTATGAAGTATCCTTAATTTATGTACTTTCACAAAAATATAATCTCTTCTCTGTTCACAGCAGTTTCGAATAAAAGCCCAGCCTCCATATAAAAACATAACATGTCCTTTAAACTCATATCCTACTGTTTTCAGTAGGTTAAGAGTTCATTACAGTTCTGTTTATTTCTGCTGGTTGGTAATGCTGGTTTTTGAACGCATTAGAGAGGGTTTATGATATTTGGGTAGATAAAACAAATTTATCAGAGTGACGAGGTACCCGGGTACCTTCATACAGATAAGACGTAATGTTAACCATCAAGGTATGTTTTAACGTTACCCACACTTTGAATATTATTATTTTAGTTAAACCTAAATTTATGATCTGTGGTGATTAAATATGGGGAGGGGTGGAGTGTGGTACATAGTTATCGGCGCGCAAGAAACACTAAATCCATTCAATGCATCGTGATTGATAGTGTCTATACTTTGTTCGTATAGTACGTAGGTATTTACTTCTATTTTGTGAGTTAATATTTTTTCATTATGAAATAGCTGATGCTCACGGCTTTGCCCGGGTGGATATCGGTTATGGCGACCAAAAGTAATCATGAATTTTTGATTCCGTTCTAAAAACCTTCCTCCTTCCATCCATTGGTGAAATGAGCATGAAAATCGGTGCAGTAGTTTTCGAGTATATCGCGAACAGACAGACAAACAGACAGACGCGGCGGAGGGCTCGGTTTTATAATATGTAGTGATAAAACGAAAAGTAGACTGGAAAATATGGATTAGCTGATAGCAGAATATACCGTCAAACACAGAACAAATCAGTGGCCTTTAGCACTTTTTTACAATATCATTGAAATTGCAGCTTTGGCAGCATAATATATCATTTACTTACATGGTACATAACCGACAAATAGTCTCGAGTGACAGACATAGAAAGTTTTTGAAATCATTGAGTCTACAACTGTGTGGTAAAAACGTTGAAGAAAGATCAAAAAATTGCATTGTGATATCAAAATTACATGTGAGCTTGGCCAAGAACCAAGGCCTTCGATTCCTTCTGGATCTACCACTTCTATAAGTCAGACTAGACGAGATTCTACAGGGCGTGTTGCAGTCGTCGGAAGTTGCTACATAATATGCAGAGAACTCAAACGCAAGCAAAGAAAAACACGAAAAGCTAGCACTAACTGTAGAAAAGTAGTTTGTGATGAACATGCAGTAACAACAACAAAAGTTCTGCATAAACAAAGAATTTTTAAAACCAGTTTGTGATGAACATGCAGTAACAACAAAAGTTCTGCATAAACAAAGAATTTTTAATAATATTATAGAAATAAAACATCATAACAAATGTATAATATTTCATTTTAGTACGAAAATATGAATATTTTTTTAAATTTTCTTTCAAGATATTAAGAGGTACCCGGGTACCTTGTCACTCTATTGTGAGTTTTAAATATGTTTTGGTTTCCACAAAACACTGTAAATAGTTGACTGGGTCAAAACATTAAAAAATATATAATTTATAAATAGTTAGGAGCTCTCAGGAAGTCACAGCCACCTACAGAGCGTAAAACATACTTTTTGGTAAATTTGAAAATGCTAAAGGTACCCGGGTACCTCGCCACTCAGATAAGGGTTAAATGCGGTGAAATTATAGCCACTTTATGAGCAAGTGTGTTGAAAAACAATTATATTGCATAGTCAATCAATAGTAGTGACACATAGCATACGTCTTGATAACTATAGCTGTGGAAATTTCGACGGTAGCGCAGAGAGTTGTTTCATATTTTGATAGAATTTTCTTAAGAATTTTTGTCTTTTTTTTAAAATAAAAGTTACTCGTTGTCACATCAGCTATTTACGTCGGTGCAGCCTTTTCGCAGATTATGCGGAATTTTTATTCCGGTTAATCTCCGAAAAGGCTAACGAGACAGCCGGAAAGAAGTTAGTATCAGTACGGCAATAGGTACAGTAATAGGAGAAGTACCGTATATACTTTCATATACATTCAATAAAAAGCTGTTATTTTGAAATTACAAACAGCCACCTCAATTTTGAAATTAAAAATTTATTTCATCACCACTGCTCTCAAAACGGTGAAGGAGAACATCGTGAGGAAACCGGCATGTCTTAGAACCAAAAATTCGAAGATATGCGACATCTACCAACCCGCACTGGACCCGCGTGGTGGATTATAGCCCATCCCTCTCCTAGAGAGGAGGCCTGAGTCCCTGTAGTGAGAACAATTATAGGCTGATGATGATGACTTCAATTTTATTTATTTGTATAGATAACTTCTTTCTTCTGGTGAAGGTTGCGGGGATCCGCTGAATGCGAGACGCACGGGACTGGTCAATGTGGCGACACTTAAGGGAGGCTTATGTCCAGCAGTGGACATCTTTCGGCTGAAATGATGATGAAGGTATAGATAAACTTATTTACCTTATCAGATCTGGGTGCTGGAAGAATGTGTGGTTGTTGACGAGTTTCCTGTAAATTCAGAAATATATTTTTTAAAATTAATGCGGCAATTATTAGATTTTAATATCGTGAGTGAGTTATTTTGTGCAAGTATTCAGAGTAGTACATTGACATAGACTTGAGAAAACCAGCGAAAACCAGCGTCGGGCACTAGCTGCTCGGCAGTTTGCTGAACTGGTCCTACTTGGCGCAGCCGTGAGATGCACACTCTTTTTTTTTTTGTGTTTGTTCATTTTATTTTTTATTGTTTGTTGTGTGCACTTGTGGCATATTGTGCTAAATAAATATGTTTTCTTTCTTTTCTTTCTTTTCTTTAGTAAGTGTGTCAAAAGTTGATTGTCTAGTTTTAGGTATTAGTTGGAAGTTCGTTTCAATGATATATTTTTTTTTTATTTCAATATATGTTGTGGCGTGTGGTATGCGGTGGTGGTATGTATGGTGTGGTGTGTAATGTTGTGTGGTGTGATGTATATTTGTGTTTCGACATGTGGCATAGAAAGTGGTTCTATAGCGGTACACTAATAGAACCAGTTTCAAAACTTACCAGAGCCTCTTCCTCATGAGTTCCTCTTCCTCCTGACTCATCTGCACCGGCAGCAGCGCTCGGATCTGACTGAGTCCCACCCACATCTCTGCCACGTCCAGTTTGGTCTTAGCGTTAATGACGTAGGTCTTCTCTAGCGCTCGGATTAACTCGCCCACTGCGTCGTATTGACGGACTAAGAGGCTGTGGAATATAGGATTGGTAAAAATGTTGTCAAAGTGTTTACTCGTGGTCTTGATAGTGATTGGCTAAAGTTGCTGCCAAATTGAGCAAACTGGATTCCGGACCGAACTTTGTGAACAAGACATGTGAGAAATAAGTCCGATGATCAAAAATGTAAAGGCTAGCGGCGCGTCGCGTCGCCTCGTCCATCCAAAATGTAATTTAAATCAATGCATAATGTCTAGATTTTTTCCATATCAAAGTAGGTACAAAAAAAACCAAACACAGGCACGATAGGGATGGATGTAATCGTAGATTTTATGGTAAAAAATATTTGCTCTAATTTATTTTGGTTAGATTTCGGAGGACGTTTGTATGGCCAAAGCGTCACGACGTAAACAAAATCGACAAGCCAAATCTCTATGAACTGCATAAGCTCCAAGTCGTTTGCGTAAACCGAGGATATTTGCTTAAAAACAAGCTCATCTATGAATACACTTAAAAAGTTCTCTGGGTGTATGCAAGCAGAAGTAGGCAATATTACTTCAGAAAAAGAAACAGGTTGTATTAAGAAAAAGGATTAACTTCTTAAAAATAAGCAAAAAGACACGTAGTGGTAGATTTATCTATAAAATAAAATTATAACAAATAAGAAATACCTGAACATTTCCCTGACGAGTTTGGGTGTCTCTATCTGCGACTCCTCAGCCCAGTTCACGATGGTCTGGATCAGAACCTTGCGGAACTTCTCCTCAGGAGTCTTTCTTATAGGCTCCTCTATCGCCTGCCAAAGATATAAAGGATTATTTAGGAACTTTTGCACACAGTTAGGTTGTTCAACAATGTTTCAGATTTAATGTTTAAAAGTTAATCGCATCGTTATTGGCATTATATCAAACAATATAATTATATCACACAAATACACACGACGACCAATCAAACTATGAAAACTAGTATATCTTGATCTCTCATTGTACGAGAAGTTCATAGAAAGCGAGGTCAAGTTACATTGAATGTTTCTAGCTTGATATGTCACCGTATTTTTTTTTTCATTTCATTTTTTTTTTTCATTTTTGAAAAAACGTTGCCCCACACTAGGAATTTCTCCTGTATCGTGGGTGCGTTCACAAACATAGAAAATCACATACACAAATACCCAGACCCGAAACAACTACCTGCACAAATATTTGTTCCGTGCGGGGATCGAACCCGCGACACGCAGCGCAGCAGTCCAATCGCTTAGCCACTGCGCCAACCGTGCCGTCAGACGTATAGTATGTCATGAATCATTTTCACAATCTCATAAAACGAAAAAAGATTTTATTTATGATATTAATATTTACCTTAGCTTCCTCTTCCAGTTCCTTGACAGTGTTTATGATATTGTACAGCTTGCCAAACGCACCTCGCTTCACCTCTGGCTCCTGATTCTCCTGTAAAAGGAATCAAGGATGTAGTATGTAGAAAATAAGTTTCATCATCTCCTGCCTTTTTTTTTTTTTTTTGGTGGGTGGAAAATCATAAAATGACCCCTCCCGCTCTTGGGCAGAGCGAAGGGGAGTGTCAGACTTCTACTGACTAAAAACCGAACCCATGTTCCTTCTTTGCCCTTGCGCCGAGGCCACGTCATCTAGTACAAAAATCCGCGGCCCCGACGGGGTCATCTCCTGCCTAGCATTTTCTAATATGTTAGCATCGGCATCGAACTTCGCGGGATATAGCTAAAAAACATTATAGGACGCAACTGCCCATCTGACCTCTACCATTTATTGAGTAACATCGTATCCCTTAATTAGACTGGTAGTCAGATTTTGGAGCTACTGACAAGCTGGAACAATGGTCTTATGATCGTCGAGACCAACCGCATAATCCCCCTTAATAATAAAAAAAGTTAAACCTGGTTTAACTTACGCCTGGTTTATCTCGCATGCCGTCACTTTCTTTTGAATATTTTTGAAGTGAGACGGCATGCGAGATAAACCAAGCGTAAGTTAAACCAGGTTTAACTTTTTTTTTATTAAAAAGGCCGAATGTGTTTACTGCTTACATCTGACTAAAACACACTTGGGAAAATGTAGGTGTACTACTTGGTACAGTCACCAACTCTGACCACCAGGGCTCCAAGTCTGCTATTCAATAGTGTCAGAATGGTCTATCATTGATCTCATAATTGTTGATTTTGACAAGTAGACGACAAGCCAAAAAGTACCTTAAGTCGACAGACTTAAGGTACTTTTTGGCTTGTCATCAATCAACAATTATGAGATCAATGATAGACCATTCTGACACTATTGAATAGCAGACTCGGGGCCCAGGTCTGTTATTGTATACCTACACGCAGCAAGTTTCAAAAGTGATTTTCTCCTATTGTGTTAAATAAAGTTTTACGTTTTAACAAACATAGTTTTGTAGTAGCCACATTAATACGAAAAACATAGGTGTTTTTTACTGTAGAAACCGCGATTTCACGAGAAAATCCACATATAACATGTCATATTATTGGTCGTGCGTGACTGTACACTTTCGTCTACCCCATCGGGGTGAGTCGCGTGACGTTATAAGATGTTGCCTCACCGATCCATCCGGTTCCTGTAGCGCATGTAGCGACACATGCGCCATGAGGCTCTCGTGGAACTCGTTCATACGCGCTATCAACTCCTCACCGCACGGGCAGTTGTCCTTGTCTTCTGATTCTTCTAAATGCTTGAAACCTGTTGGAAAAAGTGATTACGAGATTAATTTTAGGTCTCAAAAATCATCATTATCAGCCTATAATGTTTCCACTGCAGGGACTCAGGCCTCCTCTCTAGGAGAGTGATGGGCTGTAATCCACCATGCGGGCCCAGTGCGAGTTGGTAGATGTCACAATACATGACTTCAAATATTTTGGTTCTAATTTTTTAGTCAGGAAGCATCCCTTTAAAACCTTTGTGTTATAATTAAACTTACTGAGTATAGCATTCATTTGTTCCCTGGGTGGACAACGAAACTCCCTTGTCTTTTTAGCCGCAACCGCACTTGGTAAATCAGACTGCTTGATCTCGGTATAACGCCTGTTGAATGATAATACTATTATGATTTCATTTGATACGCACACCTGCTCAAAACACATGAAAAACTTTGACAATGTACTACACAATGCACGTGAGTTCAAAACTAACGCGTAATTCAAAAGTAATACACCAGCGTATCGAAAACGGTACGAGCACAAGCTAACTTAAAATTTATACTATAAAAATAAGGTTTAAGTTAGCCTGCACCCGCCGTACGGTTTTCGATACGCCCGGTAAAAGAGAGGTTAAAAGTAACTATACCAATGCAGAAGAAAACTGACAAATTAGTTCTGCGTAGATGGCGTAATAGTCTATTTTGACACAAGTGGGAAAACTTTGTTAATGCAATCAAGGCGGAATCCACATACGAGTCGCAGGCAAGGCTGTTATGGAGCCGAAAACTGCAGGAATATATATCTTCGTAACTACGAGGTTCCCGTGTATGACCAAGAAGAAAAAATAATAATAACGAGAACAACACACTCGTCTATTATATTATATTCCCACTGCAGGGACTCAGGCTTCCTCTCTAGGAGAGGGGTGGGCTATACTCCACGCGGACCCAGTGCGGGTTGGTAGATGTCACATGTCTTCGGATTTTTTGGTTCTAAGACATGCCGGTTTTCTCACGATGTTTTCCTTCACTGTTTTGAAGCTGTTCTGAGCAGCAGTGAGATATAAATTTGCCCCGACTTACGAACAGTAAGTCGGGGCAAATTTATATCTCACCGCCACCACCGGGCCACCGCTGCTCCTTTTTTTTATTTGTATATAATCAAAGGTATACCTCAGCTGATCAGTCTGCAGATCTCCAACGAAGTCATGTGCGAAGGCGATGATGGCTTCGACGCGGTGCCTCAGTTGTATGTCGTTGAGATGTTGGAGTAGGTAGCACATCTGTAGCTTTGCGCCTTCTGCCATCTTCATGTGGAGCAGACCTTTGCGGTGCTCGTCTTTACCCTCTGGAGATAAAAGAATCAGAAGTAATATTTTTTGTAATAGAAGGAGATGGCGGGATGAGCTGGATTCCTTCTTAAATTGTTACGAGCAGGGTATGGTTTCATTCCATTCATCGCTAAGATCTGTTCTTAGCCTTTTCACAGACACAACTTCCTTAGTTTCTTGGCTGGGACTCTTTAGCATACACTGTAAAAAAATATGTAATTTTACATGCAAAAAAATTACATAATCCTGTAAAATTTCCTAAAAATCTGGGAAAACGGGAAAATATGAAATTTTACATAAAAAAATGTAAAATTGACGAAAATTATGTAAAATTGACGAAAATTATGTAAAATTTCATATTTTCCCGTAAATTTCCCAGATGTTTCGGAAATTTTACAGGATTATATAATTTTTTGCATGTAAAATTACATAATTTTTAGTAAAATTACATAATTTTTAACAGTGTACAGTCTTCCAGCCAAGGTCTAGAAAGTTCATCATTGTGAGAATGCTAAGAACAGATCTTAGCGATGAATGGAAGGAAACCATACCCAGCTCGTAACAATTTGGTGTCAGAAGTGGGATTCGAACCCACGCCCACTTAAAAGATTGGCCTACAATCGCGCTAGATCGCGAAAAGTGGAAGGAGGGAATGGAGGTCTTTGCTCTGCAGTGGGACAATATAGGTCTAGTGCTCGCAAGCGCGACTGCTAAGTATGAGGTGCTAGGTTCGAGTCCCAGGTCTGGCAAAGTGTTGTAGGGTTTTTCTATATAGAATTTCTCAGTAGCAGAGCCAGCAGTGGGCGATTCTGGGCTGAGATGATGTGAAATGAAATTCCTTATAAAATTCGCACATAAACACACACAACACTAACACATAAATGGATTCTGTCCGAAATAAATGGTTATTATTATAAACTCACGATTTTTTCCCATTGGAGTAGGTAGGAACTACAGAACGTCACCCACTTCGATCCATACATATTTCTTTCGCCTCGTCCGTCTATCTGGTTGTACACATTCTTATAAAATAATAATTACCTTTATCAAAGGAAGGGTCCCACGTCTCAGGGTTGGTCATGATGAGCAGTTTCTCCACATCTTCGTCGCGCATCATTCCGACCAGCAGAAGACGGTCTACTAACTTAATCAGCGGTCTGTAATATAGAAATAGAGTTTAGTTGCCTAGTCATATAGAAAATAAGAGTAAATTGAACTTTTATAGGGGGTAAGGGACAGTCCACCGCAAATTGACAAGGTGCCTTCAGATCCTATTTGGTATCAAATTCCACAAAAAAAAAAAATACGCTTGCCGTTCGCTACGTGCGTTTTGCCTCGGTAACGATACATTACGTATGAGAAAATAAAACAAACGTTCCATAGAGTTCCTGAAACAGTGTGCGGAGGGTCCCTTATTGTACCCTATATCCTAATCTTCTAAAGCCAACTCACAGGAACAGGTTCTCGTTGCTGCCTCCCACGGGGTCCCGGTTGTGCACCTGGTTGGTCTCCACGGCCTCGGCCAGCGCCTGCATCACGAACTCGCGCACCACCTCCAGCGGGAAGTGCGGGGAGTACAGGTTGCTGATCTCGGTTATACTTTCACTGGGAGGGAAACCAAATCCAGTTCATTATATATAAACTTATACTAGGCTGTCTTCCGTGATTATTATCTATAACTAGCACTGTCGCCGGCGACATCGTCCGCGTGTTTATTGAAAATATATAAAAAAAAAAAAATATATATAAAAAATAAATAAATAAATAAATAAAGCCTATGCCTAGCCTATGTTACTCGGTAAAGGTACAGCAGTCTAATGGTGAAAGATGTTTTAGTTTAGATTAAAAGTCATAATTCTGCTTAGCTCTAGAATATTTCATCCTCGAATCCTCCTGCAAAACAAGGATATTAGTATATTGTGATCTTATGTTTCCTTATTTCATTAACGGTTTTCAAGTTTTTACACTAAGCTGCTGGTGACAACGGTCTCAATAGGCACATTTTGTATGGGTTCTAGTGTGCTTATAAAATTTTGCATCATTATTTATTTAGTCGGGCTCCTCGTACAGACTCTTTAGAGACGCTATACCTCGCTATATCATAGAGCTATACCTCGCTATACTCACGCTATATCAGTCATCTTCATCTGCGGACGCACACTCTCCGTCCGCAAGGAGCGCAGGCTGTGTCCCATGTCGGGCTCCTCGTACAAACTCTTTAGTTCTGGTCCTAATGGTATCACGAACTCGTTCTTGCACGCCTCCCTGTGGAAAACATACATTATCTAGATTATAGTTACGTATTTTTGAGAATTTACCGATAGACTAAACGAATTTACGGACCAGATTAAAAGGATGCAGCCAGATATCCGCATCATTTTATATGGAACGGCTGCCTATATAACCTCCACAACAGTGAAAGTCGAAAGACTAGTCGTCTGACTTTCGGACTACTCACTCACAGTTACCAGTAGCGGCTGTTAAAGATCTGCGAAGGACAGCCGGGACCAACGGCTTAACGTGCTTTTCGGGGCACGGAGAATCTAGTACTGATCATCGTGTGTACACTACAGTGCGATCAAATTATCTTGGCAGCTCTGAACTTCGTGCAGGTCATTTTGTTACAACGAATGTATAAAAGTGTTATGATATTTATTTTATTTGTATTTCTCACTGTTTAAATTAGATATTTTCTGATCGTTTAAGTATTGGTTTATCTGGCAATAACAGTTTCGCAAAGCCTATGTTCAGAGCTGCCAAGATAATTTGATAGCACTGTACTATCGTTTATACGCCTCAGCGATAATCACCTGTCTTCTTAAACACGAAGGTACTAATGTAAGTGGTATACTCAAATGGTTAAAGCTTTGGTGGAGTGAACCTGATATGTACTGAAACTGGATTGCTTAGAAGAGTTGCTTCTGATTCACTTGGGTACTCTCATTTAAGTTACACGCTTCGTCGATAATCGTCCAACTTCGGAAACACAAAGATTACTGAGCTGCATATTGTTACTAGTACAAATGTACAGTCGACCAAGCTAATGAGTATACAGCCAGCTTAATTGCATTTAATTTTAAAATTATACAGATACATTTAGAAACTGATGTCAAACGATACAGTGTTTGACATCAGTCGCTTAATGAAACGCTTTATAAAACAAAATTGCAATGTATAAAATAAAAATCAATTTTTCAGTGTAATAGAATTATAAAGATTTCTGCCTGTATACTTATTAGCTTGTTCGACTGTACGTGGCATACTCACATTGTAGTTGCGTGCGACTCAAGATGCAAGGCTATGAGCAGATCGTAGAAGCCTTGCCGAAGTGGACCTGACATGTACTGAGACTGGATCGCGTAGAGGAGTTGCTTCTGATCCACGTGGGTGCAAAGAGCGTGTGCGGCCCTGAAATTGTAACAGAAATTAATTAGAACTTCGAGTTTTAGCTAAAATGCTAAATGGTTCCATTTAAAAAAAGTAATGATGTTTCTTGTCCATTGATCTCCATACCAAACTACCCTTCTGAATTATTGTTGTAGACTCAATCTATTTCCTTTGTTTTAAAGTTTAACGTTCAATGTCCTTTTGAATGGCCTAATTGAAATAATAAGTTAGATTTGGTTGATAATGCAAAAAAAAACCTTTTCAAGTATAGTAATTTTGAAAGAAACAATAAGGACAAAGTTCTCGTTATGTAAGTTTACGATATTTTTATTTAAAACGAGTACTAGCTGTTGTCAGCGGCTTCGTCCGCTACAACTCGAAGATTATTCCACGGGAAGATAAAATCGGGATAAAAACTATCCTATGTGTTAATCCAGGTTATAAACAATATGTGTACAAAATTTTGTTCAAATCCGTTCAGTAGTTTTTGCGCGAAACAGTATCAAACATCCATCCATCCATCCATATTTACAAACTTTCGCATATATAATACTAGCTGATGCCCGCGGCTTCACCCGCGTAGATGTCGTTCAAATTATATACTAAAACCTTCCTCTTGAATCACTCTATCTATTAAAAAAAACCGCATCAAAATCCGTTGCGTAGTTTTAAAGATTTAAGCATACAGACAAACAGACAGACAAAAATAGCGACTTTGTTTTATACTATGTAAGGATTAAGTAGGATTTACATCAGTAGTTCAAAATCATGCATTAGGAAACCGAATGACGACGAGTAAATTGTAGAAAAGATAAATAACCCTTTTTTTGGGCTTCGCCGCCAGTCGGGTAAAAGCTAAAGATCAGTGAAATGTAGACATGTAGAAACTCTAATTGATCCCTATTTATTTCAAATCAATTTTACTTGTTAAGTGCCTATTTTATTGCATTGCATACAAATATTACACTTATACAAATAGTTGACTTACCTATAATTACTCTGGTAACAAAGCGCAGCATACAGCGTTAGAGTATGTGAGTGGAAACTTAACAGCTTGTCCATTTCTATCAGCTCCAGAATATCTATACAACGGTCTTCCTCTGTGAACAAAACAATATACATTCAACATACACGAAATATTGTTACTTAAATAAACAAACAGAAAAAATAAACTTGAAAGTATATTTCGTTTTTAAAAATACGAAATCACAAGTTTTGCCCGTGGTTTCGCCTGCTGTTGGAAACAATTTCAAGGCAACACACAACTGCAACGAAAAGTCGCACATCTTATTATCTTAACCCAGTTATGAGAAACACTAACATTCAGGCCGGACCCGTAGATCCATCCATACACCCCGGGGTGGACGTGTTCTTGAGTGGAGACCGCTAATCGGCAGGCGTAAGGTGGGACGCTCTCAGGCTCGGTGGAGCTACGACAGGAGCAGGGCGGTGGATAGCAACTGGATGACAGTTGCTGAGAAGATTCGAGTTAAATGGCGTGTGGTTGCAGAAGTGGCCTTTCCTAGGCTGATGATGTAAATACATAGTCGCGACGAAAAGTCTTACATGTTTGCCCAACGATGACCAATTTTAATAAAATAAGATTATTGTGCGAGAAGGTTACTTTGGCATTTATAATGTTAATATTACTTAATATTCACACTAGATATGTCTTTTGTAAGTATGTTTCAAGCGTATGTTCGCAACAAATACTACATTCACAAACAATCAAACCAAGACAAGTGAAACTAACTTCTAAATACAGCAAGAGAAAGTTGAATTTACCTGGTATATGCAAAGCCAGCATGGACACTGCATCTTCACACAACATGGACCAACCGCGGATGTCTGACAACTTCAAAGCATGGACTTGTAAAGACTGGTTTGGTACCTGAAAGAGGACAAATTAATTAGTTTAATCCAGGTCATTACGTACAGTCAGCAATTGTAAGGGGTCCACAAAGGTCGACGCCTGCGGGGTTGTTCGAAAGACACACCGCGGCCCCAGAACACAAAGGGGTAAGAAGGAACATGGGTGGGTTTTTGTCAGTACAAGCGGGAGGGGTTATTTGATTTTAGTCCGACCACAAAAAGGTCATTCTAAGAAGTAGAAAGCTTAATTACATTCTGTAAATAAAATAAATAAGCTTTGTAATTTGTTTTTGTATGACGGCGGGAAACGTTAAGGTTGCACAAGCTCGTCATTCTTCCATACAAACGTAGTATGGTGATTACTCCTCTGGTTGACGGTGTAGGTTCAAAATTAAAAATTGTATCAACTGGTCTTGTCATTATCTAGGCCTCTAAGGAAGCCGAATTGGAAAAAAAAAATTAGTTTGGAAGTTATGAGCGTCGAAACTTTCATATTTTAGCACTAATTTTAACCATCTTTGGGCGTAAATAAGTTACGTATATCGTACGAAAATGAAAAAAGTGAAACCATACAGGCATAGATTAGTTATTAAAGAATTCAAATAATTTTATTTTGAACAGATACATTCAATGGATTTTTCATGGTATCCATACTACCAAAGGTCTGCATGGAAACAATCGCGCGCCCGTTTTAGTTGTGTCTCTTTCGCTCTATGCATTTCGCTCGTGATGTCGGATGAAATAGCATGCATTTTAGCCCCGCCCACCAACTAGTTCGTGCCATTGGCTTGTTTACCCTTAAGCTGGGCACAAGGAAAGAAAGGCCTATACCCAGCAGTGGGTGAAGTCAGGCTGTGAATGATGATATATGTATAACAGGCTGGTGTTCGCAACCTTCGTCAATAGCACGTATTTTCCGTGCGGAAATCTTGGAGAAATTTAAATTATTCATAAAGAGCCCGCATTCTGCGCATTTCATCAGCATTTTCCTGTCCTTATCACAATTTATTTGTGTGCATAATTTTTAAGGGTGAAAATGTATAAAAGGACCAACAACTTTGAAGTTCAACACATTGAATTTAAAATTAACGAAGACTTAGGCAGAGGTGTATGTATGGCCACTCACATTTCTACCCAGTTCTATCTGAAGACACTCACCCTAGCCCACTGATGTGGCTTCAAGCACTGCACCTTCAGCCTAGGCGGGAACTGCGGTATAACATGCTTGTCGCTCGTCGGCAGTACTGCAGCAGACAGCGGCAGGCTGGTGGTAGACCTGCCCAGTTCTATCTGGAGGATCTCCTTGGATGTGGCTTCTACGAAGATCGCGGGGAACAGTTTGGTTTCTGGCTCCATCTGGAAAAGTTTGAAGGGTAAGCGGAAGGTTTGGAAACGTTTAAATTGATGAAGACCGTTGAAGTTACAACATCAAACCTAGCTTTTGAGATTGCGTAAAAGTACCACCACTGGTGACGAGTATTTCCGTTGTGTTTTAGTAGTGTGCGAAATAGTTTTTCTATAAGATAGTAAGCAAAAAGTTAACGCATAAGTCATAAATGGTTTCTATGGTCAAGGTCAACCCGATACTGGAATGAAATTACCGAAAAAGAAAATATTAGCAATTTCATAAGTCCTCGCGCCATAGCGCCCTTAAGGCTACACTCCAACCCAATTCATATTTTGATCTGCAAAAGTGGCTATATTAGACCCCCAGGAATACGATTTGTACCCTTCCATTTCAGTATTTTGGACGTTACTCTCTTCGTATACTTAGTTGTGTATTTTAGGTCATTCGTTTTATTACATAGTCTGATAGGAATAGTAGACAGTCTTGCTAATGGTTGGTTAATAAAGACATTAAAAGACCAATTAACAGAATCTCCCAAATTAATGTATCACCCACCTTAAACTTAAAGCTAGTATCCTTTCCCTCGCACGTGAACGACACAGTCCCGGTAGACGTGTCGACTGAGCATCCGATAAACATGCCTTGCGAGGCACCCTTGGCTGTGGCTTCAGCCATCACCTCGTTGTACAGCTCGTCTGCCCGAACCATGTAGCAGGACTGGCGGTTTACGCTGGAAGGGGAGATTGTATTTATAAGTTTCTGAAATTCAAATTATGAGTAAAAAGAAGATTGGAAGGAATTTGGGTAATTTTAGCAGATTCTAGCGTTGTAATGGTATGGGTTGTATAGAAGAGTTTGTACATTTGGAAGGCATCGCATTCAAATTCAATATTGTCTGTTTGTTCCGGCTAGTCTCCGAAACGACTGGACTGATTTTGACGGTTTTTTTTACTGGCAGATAAAGTGATACAATTAATAAATTAGGCGAAAAAATGAACACCCTTGAAATTGTTAACAAAATTCGATTCAAACACGGAAGTAAAAGTTTTATAATAAGTTCACGCCGACGAAGGTCGCAGACAACAGTTAGTAAAACAATATGAAAAATACTCACTTCTCAACCACCCTGTCGTAATCATCGGTGATGATGACGGAAGACTTGGTGACCTTGCTCTGGTTGAAGTCCTTGGAGTGCAGGTGATACTGGGTCGTCACCCAGCCGATGTACACGTGGGTTGGGTCCTGACCAGGGTAGATTCTGGAAGGGAAATAATGTAGTGTAACTTAAGAAGGGCTTACTTACTCCGATTCATTTTATGAAAGTTAGGTCTCTGATTAGTATGTTACTGTAATATATAATAGGGTCGAACTGATGTGGCGCTTACAGCTGATTTTTTATAAAAAAACAAGTCATTTTTGATAGTTTTTAATCATCATTGTTAAAATATGAATGGTATATAATAATATGCGGTGAAATCATCATGTTTTCAGGGTTAACATGGAACAGAGAGCTATGGAAGGACAAAGGGGACGCCATTGCCCAGCAGTGTGACGCCATGAATGCTAGTTAAAAATATAAAGAGCCTTATGTATCCCACTGCAGGGCAAAGGCCTTTTGGGGGAGCTATGAGGAACAGGGTGTAAAGCTCCTCATCCCCCATAGAAAAGGGAGGATCCTCCGACCGGACGGGTGTTGTGTCCGGCGGGCTAACTGCCCGACAGTTGTGAACTCCTATTTAAGCTTATGTCGCGGATAATGTTGATAGCGCGATGTAGGATTTTCTGTCGATCGTTGTTAGTACGCAGGTGTTGCGATAGATGTCGCTAGTCGCCACAGCCTTCCTTCCCTTTTCCTCTATTAATGGCTATCCAATCGTTATGGGAAGACTCCAGCTCGTCACGGCATCTTCTGGACCTACTACACTAACACATTAGATGTTGTTCAAAACCCAATCTGTCGCCACAATGGCCCAATTTTGAAGGGGCATGAGGCAGATGTGGCCTGCCTAGTTTTATTTTATAGCTGAATGGCAGAAATTACAGAACGCCGCCTGCTACAATCCTTACTTACTCCTTTTGCCTCGTCAACATTCATTCTACTACGCAACTACTACTTAATATCAATTATTAGAAGAACAATCTTACCTGACACCATAGAAGTATTCATTGATAAGCTTCAAACACTCGGAGTCGAAGATCTCGTTACCAACAGTTTCCGTGGCCGACTGCGCCAGGGTGCTGGTCGTCATCTGCTTGCGGTCCTGCATGGGTGTTGCCATCTGAGCGTTGGACTGTGACGTCAGCGTGGAGAGACAGAAGAGATAGATTAGAGAGGGAAGAGAAGGGGAGAGATGATTGAGAGAGTTCTAGTTCTTTCTTTTTTATGTGTGGTAAGTGCCTAACCTAAAGTCAGAGTTTTTATGTCGCCTATGGCCTCTGACTTGACTTATCTATCTAGAGTAATCGCAAGAGTTGCTTTTTTATCTGTGATGCTGGTCTACTCTGGTAAAAAGTCAAGGATAGTAATAGTTTTCTAAGAATATCCAGGTGATGTCATCAGAAACATTTATTTAAACGATTGAATGTTTTCTTAAATCAGATATCTGGTGTGCGGTTATCCTCTCTCTATCCAAATGTTGTACGTTGTTTTGATATTTTTAAAGTGTTTAAAACTATCTTTTATTTATATTTAGTTGAAACTTTGATATGTCCATTTTGTCCATGAGACAACTTTGAATCATTCCTGTAATAATGATAAGTGAAGAATTAAAAAAATACCTCATGTTGTACAGGTAGATATCTCCCTTAAAATTTACAGTAATTTATAGCAATCTTTCATAAACAGACGTAGTAGGCATATTTGTATTGCGATAAATAAGAAAAAAAAAAGAAAAAGTAACTTAACGTTAGTCCGAAAACCAATGAAAGAAATGCGTTGTTAGTATAAGGCTGCCTGTCCACTGAAGCGGAGCGAGGTTGCGGAGCGGAAAAACGGAGAAATATTAACCAATAGGATTGCACACTGGAACAGAGGGCAGATTTTATGCAATCCTATTTGTCAATATTTCTCTGTTTCTCCACTCCGTGGCCTCGCTCCGCTTCAGTGGACAGGCACCCTAAGACATGGGTTTATGACAGGACTTACATTCAGGCCAACTTGGCTTCCATACAAGTTGCCCCTGCTAGCTCGCGCGTTCATGCCGTTATATCTTTGATTCGCCTTATGAGAAATTAACAAAAACATAGTATGAAACATAACAAAAACAAACAAAATATTATAGTAACGGTAAGGACAAAAAAAGAATAATGTGCAAAGTAGTGAGTCCTTTTTTTACGAAGTTTGGCTTTGTGAGAAGTTAACAAAAACAGTAGGATGAAAAGTAATAAAAACAAACAAAATATTAAAGTTACAAAAAGGACAAAAATAATAATAATGTGCATTGTAGTGAGTCCTTTTTAACAAAGTAAGGGCTTGAGAGAAGTTAACAAAAACAACATGAAAAGTAACAAACACAAACAAAATATTAAAGTAATGGAAAAAGATCGAAGGAACAAACTTTTTTAATGAGAACAGGTCCTTTTAGGGTCCGTTCATACCGACCGGCTCGGAGAGCAGAGCAGATTTTTTATCACGTTTGAAACAGAGTTTTGAATCATTGTAAAAAAATAAAAATGTTTAGGAATTTTCATTTAGTCAAACTTCTTACAGTAAAATTCACATCCACGTTTGAAAGACCCACATAAAACACAATGCAATATTAACTTTAAACCCTGCATTAGAGTGCATGCTTACCTGTGACACTTTAATCTGAGGGTTGGGTCTTCTCGGTCCACGTTCAGGCGATACCTCGGTATCACTGAAAGGATCGGGTGTCTTGGATTTACGAGACTTGGCGCGGTCGTTGCTCTCACCGCGCTTGCTTCTGAAGAACCTGGGTTAGGGATACAAGAGTATATGTGTTTGAATGCATGTCTTATGGGTTATGCCCATTTTATTGTTATCCTGTACTGTTCCACTGCTGGACAAAGGCCTCCACCAACTCATTCCAGGAACTCTTTTCCAGTGCCTCCCCGAACCAACCCTCGCGGTAAGCATCCAGATCGTCTCGCCACCTCTTTCTTGGCCTGCCTCGGTGCCGTCATCCGTCTTCCGGTAACCGTCTTATGGAGCGTGATGTTTCGAACCCTATCTTGTATTTATGCCCATAAATAAATAAAATACACAACAGAAGGAAATGTTTAGGCAAATTGGGGGTTTATAATCAGAAGGTGAGTTCATGGTCACGAATTGGTCGTTTATGTATCTTATACCTTATATACCAACTTACTTGAAAGGCGACCGTCCCCGCTTATCTTTCTTATCATCAGGGGTAAGACTCTGCGCTCCTCCCAGCTCATACTTGGCCATCTCAGCCTCACTAGTCGACCGGTGCATGCCGTTCACTTGACCTGGTCCTGTATCAACGAATACAGTTTAAGGGCCTGTAAAACTGAAATGCGGGTAAAAGGACCAATTTTTGTATTTGTTAATTTTTTGAGAATACCATTAATCGGCTGTGACTTAATAGCTTTTAGTTTGTGTATTAGATTAGAAACTTCTAATATATTACGAAAAAATAGGTTATAAATATAGCTCCTCAATTTACTAGTTTAAAGTTCCTCTAAGATACCACATCTCTACATACCAGCTTGCGAATTAAATCTTTAGTTGGTGGTTAGTTGAGGTATATACAATAGAAAAGAAGAATAATATCCTAGTTTCTTCAGAAGAGAAGCAAGTTCGTAGACTACGGTAATCAAGTAAAATTCTAGAAGAATACCTTCTATTTGCTGAAGAAGAAGTTCAAAGAATAAAAGATATAATATCTTGACAAATCAACACACAGTGCCCAAACTGAGGAAATGATGTGATTGTTGTGTATCTTGAGTGATTTTATTGTTTTAGTTGTGTTTAAACCAATTCTTAGTGTCAAGCTTATGTTTTATTTTAGCAATGAAGAATGCTTTGTCAGTTATGTATTTGTATTTTAACGAACCTATTTGCAAATACATGCAAATATTTTTGAGATAAATTATTTCACAAGTAATTTAAAAAAAAAGATACCCCTGAAGATTTTAATTTTGTTAAAGTGTTTGTAAAATTGGAAACCGGTTAGTCATTATAATTTGATATACCTATGTACCTAGTTACCTACATATATTAAATGCTAATATTCGTTATTATGTTGGTCCAAGCCTACTTATTACAAAATATAAACTATAATATCACTTACCTCTACAGAAACAGAACAGAACTAGATCTAAACAGAAACGTACGCAATCAAAGAAGAAACCTCAATAATGACATGACATCATGAAATTCAAGATGACAACATAACGATACAGCTTTAAGCTCAAACCAACATCCAGCTAGCATTAGCGAGCACAATATACAAGAAAGCCTAGTAATAACCTGGTTGCAAATTATTGTAATTTTGTACAGAGACACCTCTCGTCATGGAGCCCTTACGTGGTGGTCTGGACGGCTGCCGTTTGACCTTGGAGCTGGTCGGCATCTCCTCCTGATTGTCCTCGTAGTGCAAACCTATGGGGTCGGGGAGAGAGAGGTCAAAAGCAAACGGTGGAGGGAGGTGTTTGCAATGTGTTCTGACACATTTTGAACTGGCTTTGAAAGATAAGGAGGCTACTTATCAAAACGTTGATTTTTTTGTGTGTTTGTTCAGTGATATTATCTTCACAAATTGTGAAAGGATTTCGATGATCCTTTTTTTATTTGGAAGAATATTAATTCGCGGTGGTACTAAAGTTTGTTGAAGATCTGATGCTAAACTTCGGAGATAAATCAATGAAACTCTTGAATGATACACAGATAAGTCGTGATTGTTGCGATTGCTAATATCATATCATACTGTAAAGCCTGTATGTTCTGAGAGGGTACGCAGATGTTCACTGTGTCATTCTGCTGTATTAAGTACCAGTGCTATTCTAAAACGGTTTTTTATTTTTAAAAGTACAGTGATACCTACCTACCATTCGTTAATTTAGTGCAGAAAGAAATTCCTACATTGAAGTGAACAATTTTTCTATGCAATCAATTGAAGCTTTACGTTTTTGTTGCAAAATTTTTTTCAATAAACTATGTGTATATAACCCGCGATCATGGCGCTTGCAACAGCGTCTAAATATCGGGAACTCATAACAAATAAAAATCACGGAAGATATCCCGTAAGTGACATTTTAAATATAGTTATGAACCGTGAAAGCTTAAAACAGTGTTTAACTATGTGTATTTACATATTGCATACACCTTACGGACACAGACAGGGACACGAGTGCAAAACATAACATTAAAGTACAAATGGAGAGAACAAGCCAATCTATAAAATAACTGGAGGGTCTATTCTAATATTAATTTACATTAGATTCAACGAGCCAAGCTGTAAGTTTTCAGAATTTGTTTTCCATAAAAACTTTCTAGGTAAGTAATTTTTATTGTTCAGTAAAAACATCAAAAATGTTGAAATGAAATTCATATTATTTCGTACGTTTTAGAAAAAAATATTCTATGATTTGATTTCCTCAGACAGTCATGATCCTGAGACAATACTAAAAACACAGAAATTTTGTCATAATTTAAGAATACAATTGAAGAATCTGGCTCTTTGAATCTTTTACGATCAATATAAAAACTTCATGGAAACATCAAGTAGGAACAATAAGAAAAGACCAAAAGGAGCCTTTGCTGTCAAAACTACCTCACATACCTTTGATATCATTTATGGTAAACCCACTCCTCATGATCTGGTCTATATGGGCAGGCATCTGAGCTTCCACGGCCTCCTTCATCAGAATCTGTTGGCGTTCCTTTATTTCTATCCAGCGTCTATTTTTCTCTGCCTCACTAGAATGAGAAGTGGCAATTTTACGGAGGTACGTTGAAAAGTTGCACAACATTGTTTCAGCAACATGTTTGCGTGTTGCGGGGAACTTGTTGCTGATAATATGGAATATGATTCTTGCCAAATAAATGTTTTGTATTCGTGCTACACAAAAGTTGCACAACAATGTTGTGACAACATGTTTTTATTTTCATGCTATAGTAATATGGGATACAGAGGTGTTGCTAGAAACATATTATTGCACATTTTTTTTGTACAACATGTTGCGAGGAACACTGATCACTACTGTATCTTATGGAAATGTCATGCACAATGCGCCTATGACAAAAATAGCCTATCTAGCACGATGACGTCTATAAAATAGTTGTAAAAGTACCATTAACGAAGCCGAGCGGCACCAGTTTTCTCGTCATTGTGATCATTTTTTTTATACTAGAGTACTAGACCATACCTATGAACCTTCTAGATACGGACATTTTGCAGGTTTCAACTTTTTTCATGCCATAACTTTACTTTAGATACCGTTTCTATTCAATGTTTTGCGTGCATCACATTGAGTCCTACCTCAAATGACGTGCGATAAGGGCAGGAAGATGATGATGATGAATGTACAAAACGCTTGGCTGACGGCTTCGTGAAGGGTCGATTTACACCTTGTTTAAGCAAAACAATCGCATGACGGTTTCTATACAAAATGTAATATCTATTTATAAGTGTATACGTAGGTACCTTATTCGAATCCTCTCTTTTAGATCCAAAGGTTGGCTGATAGAGAATGCCTTATGTACCATATATTATAAGTGCAATAATCAATAAGTTAATACATAAATAATAATGTTAACTTACTCAATGAACTCCATGTGACAGATGACGGGTAGTGACAGTCGGAGGAACTCCCAGTTGGCCTTCTCCATGGTCTCGAATGTGTTGTGAGAAATCTTCAAGCATGGTGGTGTATCTGATAATAAAGTATAAAGATATAAATGTCACCAGAAATCATAGAAACAGAACTACATTGTAAGTTCCCATTTACAATGCCGAACTAATATTTGGTTGCTTAATGTTCCCAGATTAAAATGCAGCTAAGGATTTAATTTAAAACTTGAAAGGACGTTTGTAACAAACAGTAAGAACATCATGTA
Organism: Diarsia dahlii; assembly: GCA_949775195.1. Taxonomy (NCBI): domain Eukaryota; kingdom Metazoa; phylum Arthropoda; class Insecta; order Lepidoptera; family Noctuidae; genus Diarsia; species Diarsia dahlii. The sequence continues at coordinate 8,688,826 of OX459215.1, read as the reverse complement.
AGAAACTGTAACAACAAGATGTAACAAACTGACGCACTTACACGATCAATTGATTAACATGTATGGTAAATTAAAATAAGTTTCATGGTGAGATACCACACCAGAGGTCTTGCGTTTACACCCTGGATAAAACGTCATAATATATCTGTAAACTTCACAGAATAGGGGATCGGACTGGGTTAAAATAATATGATTTTGTTTAGTCCGTAAGTTAGATTATCGAAAAATATTGAATACGTGTTTTTTGTTTTAACAAATCAATAAAAAATTACGAAGATAAAACTCGTCAAAGATCTTGGAGTGGGGCTTGAAACGTCACTTGTGTCGTCAAAATGTACTATCATATGACGTCACACGAGTTTTCGAAACTCTGTATCGTCTTCATTTTAAGTTTACGTGAAAAAAGAAAAAATACGTGTCCAATAATTTTTGGAAATCTATCTGACGGAATAATTAGTTTTTTTTGTTTGATCCCCTATTGGCGGTATGTAGTCTAGTCAAGTTTAAGTCCACCGTACCCTGGGCTCGCTAGACCAATAATCTTATTTTTTACCAGATTCAAATAATGTCACATCATCATCATCCTCATCAGTCTATTAATGTTCCCACAGCTGGGACTCAGGCCTCCTCTCTTTGAGAGGGAATGGGCTATAATCTACAGCGCGGGTCCAGTGCGGATTGGTAGATGTCACAAGTCTTCGAATTTTTGGTTCTAGGACATGCCGGTTTCCTCACGATATTTTCCTTCACCGTTTTGAGAGCTGCGGTGATGAAATAAATTACACAAAGTAATGTGCCTGCCTGGGTTCGAAACCACGACATACTGTTCGTTAGTCGGGGTCGTTGGGCCACCGCTGCTCTCTCTAATAATGTCACATTGTCAATATTACCTGATCCAGCTGGTATCCTAGTGACATCGATCCTGGTGTCTGCCATTTCATCCGTGTTCTCGAAGATGGGCTGGTCCTTGGTGTACCAGTGAGTCACGTCACGTTTCATGTTACTGTAACACATCAACAAATTATCTCATCTCCGAAGAATAATCAGAAGTGTACCTAATAATACACCCACATTTTGCAAATTACCTTTAACCTTTTGAGCGCCACAGTCACGTATAGACGACTAGCCGAACAAGCAATAAAGTACCTTAAGTCTGTCAATTTAAGGTACTTTTTGGCTTGCGTCTATACTTGACTGTGGCGGTCAAAAGATTAAGTCTTACGTAATAGAGGGCGAGCCCATTGCTATCAGCCGGGCACAAAACATTTTGCCTGGTCCGAGAATCAGGATCAATGTTCTACAGTCGCGTTTGTAACTACTAGACCAACAAGGCAGTTTCATTTTGCATACAGTAGATTTGACCCATATAGGGGCCGCATTGATTCGAGATTGATTTGATCATCTCATATTGACGTCACTTCTCGTTGAGACTATAAATCCATAGCTTTAGCCTTGGATTAAAACAGTAAACAGTTACTAATTGTGGCTATAACACTTACACACAGAACGGTTCGTATCCCTCCTGCAGACCACATGTTGTGAAGTATTTCAATGTGTTCACGTCTTGACCGTATGTTAACCTGTAGATGAAATAAATATCATTCATATTATGTATATTTTGCAGTTTTAAAAATGGTTAAATATAACATAACTGTGATCCCCGGAGGGTTAGGCAGAGGTGTACCCATTAGTACCAACATTCCCACACAGCATTAATGCAAAAAAGTGTTTTTTGTATGGCGCCAATCATTTATAACCAGATACCAAATTCAATTAAAGAATGAAACGTATCCCTATTTAAGAAAAGGCTTAGATCTTTACTGTTGAATAAAGCGTATTACAGCATTTCCGAATTTTTCACAGACAAATTGTAATGACTGTGATTATTTGACCTTGGTATTCATTTGACTTAATATGTTATCTAATTCAATTTTCATTTTACATTCCAAGTGACATTTTTGTATTATTTTAATTATTATTTTTTCGCTTTTATATTTTATTTTTTGTTTTATATGGACATTGTTTTATATTTTTTCTTTTAACATTTTCTTATATATTTTTTTCTTTTTGACATTTTTTTATAATGTTTACATTTTTGAATTCCATCACTTGAATTATAATATCATCAATTTGAATGTCAATGACTTCTATGAATATTTGTACACCTTCGGGTATAACACAGTGCGCTTGTATTTTTTTTTATAACAACTATTTATTATACCTGTGTTAATCAAATAATTAAATGACTTATGACTTAACATTTCGCCTGTTATTGTAAGTCCCATGTGTGCCTATTGCCATCAACCGGGCAAAATCCAAACACCATAATCACTTTGAAGTTTGAACAACCAGGGAATCGAGACCTAGTACCATATGCTCACCAGTCGTGCTTGTTTCTACTACACGGAGGAGATTTTTTTATAAAAGATCATAAATTAGTAATTCACTAAAAATATCCGAATATCACAACAACCGTTATTTAAACCTTACCTAGCTTTCTGCCCGACTCCTAGTGTACAAGCCGGTACAAAGTTGTCACCCTGAACATCAGCGAACGTAGTCTCACCACCAAGAGCATCCATCAACAACTCTCCGTTTAGAGAGAAACCTGGTACAATCAAGTATATGTAAGTAGAATGTCCTCACAGATTTTTAAAAAAGCGTATAAAGTTCCCATCATATAAGGTGATAAGATAGCTAATTGCTGTAAGCATTTAATGTTGAATGTTAAACTATTCTTCTTCGAAAAACAACAAACCAATAATGATTGTAGGACATTATGCAAAAAAATGGATCATTCCTACTAGTTCTACTGCACAGTTCTACGATAGAACTAGTGGGAACTTTTTTAAATATTTTTCCCACTAGTTCTACGATTCAAGGTGGTACGAAATCGTAGAACTAATGGGAACGAAAAGACAATGGATTTTTCCGTTCCCACTAGTTCTACGCTCTAAGGGTGTTACAAAATCGTAAAACCAGCGGGACTCAAGTTTCTCATTCGTTCTATCACACAGTTTAGGGTACAACTACGGCACAAACTACCAGGAGAACAGAAGTAGGAAGGAGGTATTGAATCTTATTTTCTTGTTTTTTTTTTCTTTATTTAAAAAACTATTAAAGCAAATAAGTAATATTATATTAAGGAATAATTTAGATTTGATTAAAAGATTCCAATACCTCCTTCCTACTTCTGTTCTCCTGGTAGTTTGTGGGACTTTACTACCTATCCTTTTTTTTCATCTCCAAAAAAATATGTTTTAAATACCTCCTGCCTACTTCTATTCTCCTGGTACTTTGTCGGAGTTTGCTATCCTGGTTTACTATCTCCAACAAAAAAAAAGTGCATGGTATTAGAAAGAAATAATTTAGATTTGATTCAAAGATTCCAATACCCCCTTCCTACTTCTATACTCCTGGTAGTTTGGACCGTAGTTGTACCCTAAATTGTGTTATAGAACGAATGAGAAACTTGAGTCCCGCTGGTTTTACGATTTTGTAACACCCTTATAGCGTAGAAGTAGTGGGAACGAAAAAATCCATTGACTTTTCGTTTCCATTGGTTCTACGATTTCGTACCACCTTGAATCGTAGAACTAGAGGGAAAAAAAAATAAAAAAAGTTCCCACTAGTTATATCGTAGAACTGTGCAGTAGAACTAGTGGGAATGATCCCTAAAATAACCCTAAAATTATCGCATCGGTAGAGACCTGATTATATGTAACTTTAAACCAACGAAATATGCATCATAATACTCAAAATAATTATGCAAACAAAAGTGCTACCACACTGCAATAATATTGATATAACACTGCTATAGCAGGACCTCGTGGTAGGGTGCTTACCACTAGATCCTTCTATAGCAGTGTAACAGTTAGTTTTTACTAAAACTTTAACATAATAAATAAAAGAGTAATGGATCGAATGCCAAAAAGGCTATGAAATAACTTCAAGTAAATCGTAAAAACTACTGACTTCAAAAATAAACACAAGAACGATACAAGTTATTATTGTTATCAATAAATTAATATTTCGGGGGCAGGCTGGAAAGGGTTTTGATTATTTGGACTGTTCAGAAAAACTTATGTTGATGGAGTCAGTGCCATCTAATAGTGTTATTAAACGACATGAGGAAGTTGAAAGACAAAATAAGATAAGATATACAGGAATAGTTAAAAATTGCTAGCATTACTCTTTACGAGTAGAAAAAACAAAAAAGTGATCTTTATGGGTCGGAAGACCATCATCAACTGCGGGGCAGTTGATTCTTTTTTTACGTCACACCTAGTAAGACCTCCCTTTTTAGATGCTCTTTAAAAGTAGTATTTATCACAAAGCAATTTTCTCTAGTCAATTCAATTTACTTTGCATTTTTGTGTCCCAACTTCAGATTCATGTAAAATCACAGATACAGAATGTTATTTACAGGCATATAAGGGAAAGTTAGTCACACGGGTAAGAGATGAATATTTTAGATATGTTTGTCTACTGATGTCTATGCTACAGAATTTTTGTCATGACAAGACTACTTTTACCCGACTGTTGATAAAGGGGTTATGATGATGAAGTGTTCATACAGCTAGTTTACATAACTGATTTGAACTCACCCTCAATACTGAGGAACATTGGCAAATTATGTTACTGTGCATTCAAAATAGAGTTATTTTCAAAGAGCTTTTAGAATTGGTACGAAATGATGGCTGTGACGATGATGATGAATGATGATTGATTGTTATACCTAAAGATCAAAAGTTCCTGTTTTAAATAAACGGAGTTATGGACCAAAGTTGTGCAGTAAGCACCAAAGTGCACCTACAATCCAAAGTTCTAAAACAGTTCAAGATGGAACGCAGGATCAGTCACAGTAATATGCATATCGTCTTAACATACATAAGGTTTATTTTCGTACTTAGCTCGAGTAAAACCAAAGTTTATTCTATAGATCTCAGCCTAACACCATGATAGGAAGTCATTTCAAAGATCATAAACAAAGTGGATTAGCTATGTGTTAAAAACAATAAGTGCAAAGAAGACCACGGTGCTTCAATATTTTTCATACTTTTAGCATCTTCAAATGTTCTGTTAAAACAACAAACGTGTTTAACAATGATCCCAGTAAAGGGGTGAGTGTGCGATCAATCAAATCAATCATTATCAATGTATCAATCGTTCAATAGTGCGACTCTATCATTCATAGCAAGCGAAGCGATGCAGTGGAATCTAATATCGATATCATTTAAGCGTTTTGCGTTTAAGCATTCAAAGTAATTGTTTTGGCTTTCTTTATAGTGGCAGGAACATTTTTAAATATAGTAGTGATACATATTTACATAGGATTTATTTATAAATAAATAATACATGGTTGGATAAAGAAAATATCTAAACTATTTATGGCATGCAATTGAATTAGGTCAAGAAAATAAATAAATAATTATAATATTAAAAACCAATCGCTAAGCAAAACTATAGAATAGATAAAATAAAGCACAGCATGAATTTCAATTAAAAGAAAATTCGAGGGAAAATGATGTCAAAAGAACTAAGGTTACACCCGAAGGCATATCTAATGAAAATGTATCGGAAGATAAAAACTTGTAAGGTCAAAAATTTGAGAGATTCCACACAAAAATGTTCCTGCCACTACGCAAGCCAGGTCACTCTGATATTTACTTATCGTCTTATCAATGAGATCTAGGAACACTCCCACTACGTCACCAACAGCCCATTGCTTGCCGAAAGACTCTGTGCTACCGCTGTACACTTTTTCCTCCTTGAAAGTCGGGAAAAAATAGTTGTTTACCTTATGTCGAATGGCATAGAGATGTTTTTTGTTGAGTATTTGATTCTGCTTATACCTTTTGCTTTCTGTGAAGCGTTTGATTAGGTTGTACGTTGCGACAAGTTTGTAAATACCTATACTACACATATTTTTGAATGCATACAGACTATGGTTCTTATTCATGGCTTAATATTATGAATACAAAAGCAAAACTGATTATATAGGAACAAAAATATTTTACAAATGAGGTTCTTTTTGTGGAGTACCTCAGGGTTTTAATTTAAGCCCAACTTTAACGGTAACTACAACCACCCAGTTTTATAATAAGCTTAAGTAAACGTTTCTGCGAATCCACCTTAAGTAAAAACCACGCTCCATACGTACATTATAATGACCAATGAAATTATTAAATACTAAAATAGTCACTACTGAATAATATGATCTACATAGAAGTCTTAAACATTAAACAACATGTAATTGAAGGTTCCATTTTAATAGAGAATGGGGCAAACATAACATTCAACAGAGGACAGCAGGAGAGGTGTTTTACGGAAACGTTACCACGAGTTAACCACATAGTTATAGAAAGAAAAGTCCTAGTAGAAAAGCTGCTACTCTCATTTTTACAACAGAAACACTTATTTTTCAAAAGTAAATAGGATATAATGCAGGCCACATGGTGGATTACCCACAGTGTAGACTTGCGTCAGAGCAGTGAGTGGGATCATTATAGGTTGATTATGTGACAGTGTCTTAATTCTTTGAATATCACAGAAATAAAAGCTATATTTACTGCAAAATTAGCGCCTTTTTGATTCAATGTAATCAATGAAACTCTTTCTAGTACATAAACAACACAACACTGTATTTTCATGGACCTAAGGATCAAAATGAGAGTAGCACCTCTTTGTTCCTATCTGTGGTAACTCACTAATTGTCTGGTCTGTAACATCGAGGAAGCAGCCGACTATATCGCCCACTTTGAGCTGCAGTCCAAAAGTATCAGACGCGCCGCCGTGCACTTTAATCGACTGTAGTAATAATAGGTTTAATTTGTGTTGTATTGTGAGGGACTAAAGATCTAATTTTGGAGGTGTGAGTGTAAAACTAGTTAATAATGGGCAAAGATTCAAATCATTAGATTACACACCAGCAGTCACTGCAATTAGACCGCGCTAAGACATATTAGGGATGAGCACATTCCGTATAAATACAGTATAAGTGAGCGAGACAATACTATCCAAGTATCTTTGATAATAAATTATGTAACACGTTATGACGCGATGCGATATGGTGATACAAATTACGATTCCAAACTTTGCCCACGCGTATTCGTCGAAACAAAGTTGATACGAATTTAACTGTTTTATCGCTCGACCAGTTTAGTACAAATGCCGAATCAGGTCAATCTGAGTACGTTCGTAGTAAATTATTTAACTGCATTTGCATGTTCTGTAGCGTATCGTAGGGGTCTGAAAGTCTTAAGCTTCCAATTCTATGAGGACGAAATTGCCCTCAATCTCCTTGCCTAAAGAATAAAACAATTATTATGATTTTGAAGCTAAAACTGAAATGAAACTTACATTGTATCCATCGAATGCCCAAGAGTTCTCATCTTGTCCTAGCATCATTCCTGGTGCCATATCGGCGTGAGCCCAACCCACCTGTAAACATACAATTCTTCACAATTAAGCTATTTTATACACATAACATCACGCCTGAAATCCCCGAAGGGCCTAACCCTTGAACCCAAAGATGTACCTAATGGAACACCTATATTTCGGTCCCATGTAATAGGGAGAGAGCCTTTTACCATCCACCGTGCACAATTTCAGACTCCATGTCTGCTTTCGATATGATATGAATATATCAGAATCAATCGTATTACACACCTTCTCTCTGTCTTTTACTTAGAAATGTATTTTAACAGCGAATTTTGTATTAAATTAAGACATGCACGGATCAGCGTTTTTGAGTATCTCTATCTCACTCTGTTACGTAAAAGCGTCATTTGGTAGAGTGAGAAGTCCGGTCGTAAGCATTTGCATTAATTTACGTCGTCACCCTTGCGCCATCCCATCTTCCTACCGGTTGACCTTAAATGATGCTCTAAGCGCCGCCGCGCGCTCTACACCCCGTATCTCGAAAACGATTCAACGTATAAAAAAACTTGAAACAAAAGTTGTAGGGAATTTAATTCTCTACAATATTGATCGTAAATACAAATATCGAAAAACCCATAGGAAACGAGATATTTGCAAAAAAAAAACGATTTTATGACCTTAGATTTTTAATAGATGCGGACACCCTACCTTATGTGATTTTTGAGACAGCTTTTAGGATGTCAAAATACAAGTTCATACGAGTTTGTAGCTGGGTATCTCAAATTCCGAGGTGAAACTACTAATTTGACTGGACTATTAGTAAGTTGCAATCTATGTAACAGAAAGGTACAAAATATGCTGATCTGTGCATGTAAAAGTGATTTCAACTATCACCTATATAAGGTGCATTATAACGTTAACACTCACCCTCATAGGCCCAGCAGTGAGGATTTCAAACTCGAAGTACCACTTGCCCGAGCTGACGGCGTAGTTCTTCTCAGCGCGGTATGTTCTGAAGTCTGCTTGCTTTTGTTTTGATGCTTCCAATAGGAGTGCTATGGAAGAGTATTGTTAATTATTTAGAGAGTTGATTAACGAAATACATTATATTATTTCCTGCTGTGAAACTCCTGGTGTGTTAGTTTTTTAACTCATATATCAGTATTTTAAATGGAGCGACTTTCTATCTGACCTCCATAAACCAGCAAGACTTTAAATAAAATTAGGAAACGGATCCAAGCTAAGTCAAATTTATTAGTTTCTGTAAATCGGTCAATAAAAGCTCAATTTGCCGGAACTTCCTGAAACATTTTATAATGGAAATTGTCTTCCTACCTTCATGCTGTTCACCAGTAGGCGGGTCCAGCATGTACCCATACACCAGCAGTGTCCTCACGGTCTCCGAGGCAGTGTCTCTGTTCGCTTTCTTGATGGCGTCATCAACTTTTGGGTACGGGACCAAGTGGGGCGAGCGGTGCATATCGGGGTCCTAGAATTATTAGTGTATATTGAATAATAATCTCGCATAGAAATTAGAGTAGAAGGCTATGGGGGAGGCTTTTGCTCAGCAGCGGGACAATGTAGCCTAAGAAAAAAATTGCGAATGTATTAGAAACTTTTATAGATCTAGTAACGGCAAAAAAGATAACTTTATTCCTGAGATGGTTTAACTAGGATCCACACCATTTGGTACTCGTCACTTTTATAGTGAAGAAGAAAAGTGACCTAAATGTAAACTAAAGTTTCCAAAATAATAATTACATACATAAATTATTCTTTACAATCATAAAATAATAGAGTTATTCCAGCCAGACCCACTGCTTAATCCAAAGACTAGTGTTTTCAAGAATCCATAATAAATTCCAAGACTGAGTATGTTCTTTAGAAACAATATATTTAAAAATATAAGACCATCGGACAAATATACATATTATTGCAAAACATACAAAAGCAAAATAAAAAAATACCAAGACCAACACATAATAATATATACAGAAGATACTTAATAAATTACACATAATACGAATCACGAAGAATTCTTCTTTCTTCTCTGGAGAGGCACACAGTGTCATCTTGCTGTGACCCTCACACCTAATAAATTTAGTCACATACTAAGTGTGAGAGTCACAGGACATGCCACTGGTATAGTCCTGACGCAGGAGATAGACCGCTTATCCAGGCAGACCATAATCAGCCTATTTTGTTCCCAATGCTGTGACACAGGTCTTCTCTCTATGAGAGGGAATGGGCTATAATTTACCACGCGGGCCCAGTGCAGTTCGGTAGATGTAACAGGTATTCAAATTTTGCTTTCGAGTTTACTCTCGATGTTTTTCTTCACCGTTTTGAGAGCATTGGTGATGAAATAAATGACACCAAGCAATGCGTCTGCTTGGGTTCAAACCCACGAAATACTGGGCTAGACATATAACCAAGAAAAACCTTAAGCAGAAAGCCAACTACGAGGGCATGATCACGGCTAGTGGCCGTACCGAACCTGTTACACTACCAACAGAAACCGAAATAAATGGTGAAGATGATGAGAGGGCAGATAAAACAGCACTCAGCGCCATCATGCTGTGACCCTCACACCTAATAAATATAGCGTCACATACTAAGTGTGAGAGTCACAGCAGACAGCCCTGGTAGTAGGTATCCTTATTATTTGCGCGCAGCCTGCTCGAGGATCGGTCAAAAAGATGATTATACATTGGTATAAATAGAGAGTATCATTACGACTAAAATAATATAAATACACGTATATGCAAATTACAATATATTAACATCACAATCGAAATATTTAAAAAACATAATATGTTGTGTAATAAAATATATATATATCATATATATATATATATGACATAGCTTTGTATATGAGTATATTATACTCATATACAAAGCTATGTTTTAACCAAATTAAGTAAGTTAATAGATAGACACACAGAGACTTATAGAGAAAAATAAAATAAATAAAAGACGGGTAAACTGTACAGTAGCTAAGTCACTTGATCTCAATATATCAACTAAGCAAAAACAATATTAGTACCTATTTTAGCAGATAGCAACTTAATGGGTGTAAATAGACCTTCTATATAAGCACCTACAATATTATGCTCACTCCTTTTTTATTACGCAAATCTAGTTAAGTGGTAGTCCCACACTTTAATGCTAGTCCACTCACCTCATTAAGGCCGTAAGTCCAGCCCTGCTGTATCCTCTCCCTGGCCCACAGGTTGTGCGTGTTCTCAGCTAGCTGGTCCACCAGCTCGTCCATCTTGGGTGTCAGGGTGACAGCACTCAGGTCCAATGGTGCTGGCTTGTAGCCGTTCGACTGGGAAATACAATTTAAGGTAAAACAGTATTCATTACTTTAAAAATAAAGCATATTTTGGGAATAAGGTTCGGGACAAAATATTTTTTGAGCTTTTTAAGGATGGATGAATTACGTTTTTAAAATGAAAATAAAATAAAAAAATTCTTGTACACATTATTTTTTCGTTTTTCCTCTCTAAGAATGGTAAGAATGATGAAATATAGTGAGGAAAGTTTTGGGTACGAATGTGGATATGCTACGCTATAAGAGTAGGACAAGACCAAACAAAATGTGGGTGAAACGTGTGAAATATGAAATGGTCAGAAAAGGAGTGACTTCTGAGATAACGAGTAATTATGAGAAAGAAGTATGGAAGGCTCCATTTAAATTGGTACTTTAAGGGCAGGAGAATGTTTAATGACTGTAAGAATAAAAATAGTTGTATTTACCTGCATGAACGGTTCGTTGGGCAAACGAACGTTACGGATGCGCGCCGGCGGCTTGTCCAGGCTGATGTAGTAGCCCAGAGCCAGGATAGTCCTACAAATCAGAGATGTTCGATATCACTCAGGATCATTTGAAATCAGGATTCATATCAATCAAATATTTTTGTATCTATGTTAATTCACTACCATTTATGTGGAATGCAGTTTATTTGGGGTTTAGACAAGAAATGACAGAAGAAAAGAAGGACCATTCATTTTGTAAAAGAAATAAGGGCAATGCAAAACGGAAACAACGCTATTCAAAGGGGGAATATTTTATGTTTTGTTTTGGTAATGATATTGGTATACCTTTCGAAAACGATACTTTTTTTTACCACACTGTATGTATTTGTTCCCCTTAACTGCATGTCAAGTCATCATAACAATATTGGGTAATCATTGTTCTTAATCAAAATCAAACTATTTTATTTCAAATAGGCATACATGGGCACTTGTAAAACGTTAACAAAAAGGTGCACGGTTCGAGTTGGACGTTTCCTACGGAGAAGAACCGGCAAAAAACTCCATGGTTACACTTTTAAAATGGTTTAGTTTAACAATATTTTTATGCTACAGCATTAGTAGGTACCTAGATATGGGGGGACAACGTAGGCCCGACAATAAGTCGACATTAAGATACCTACTACACAAAAAACAGTAGCTATAAAAACAAAAATGAAAACAAGATAACTCTTCTACTTTGTCAAAGGACTAGATAAAACAGTGTCGTACTTGAGTGTTTGCACAGCAAGTTGTATGTCGTATCTCTTCTCAGCGGGCGGCAGTCGCTCGAAGGGCACGAGGCACGGGTGGATCTTGTGCAAGTCCTCGCGCTGGTCGCCGTACATCCAGCCTGCTTCGATCTGTACACAAATATTATAACGTTATTTTCATGCAGATATCATACACACAGGCATTACACACATGCATTTTGGAAGGACCGAAGTATCATACTTACTTTAGCATGTTCGGAGTGGGATAAGAGACATGTCACAGTACCTAATTACCTTAATTATTGTCTAAATCCCAACATAACATCACGCCTGTAATCCCCGAAGAGACAGGCAGAAGTGTACCGATGGTATACCTACTTTCACCAGTTATGTTAAAGTCCCATGTAATAGAGAGCGAGCCTATTGCCGGGTTCAAATTCAGAATCCGCGGGCGCTATTAAAAAATCATGATAAAAAAACATTATTACAATTTGCCCAACCTGGAAATCAAACCTCTCAGCAGCCGTGATTGAGACCAATAGACCAACGAGTCAGTCAAGTGATATTATCTTATTATCATACCAATAATGCAAAATTAATTCAACACAGTCATAAGGACCAAACTATTTAGGAATACTCTCAGAAGGAACAAATATTAAAACAAAATCATACCTTGTTCATAGCCCACATTTCGTGAATATTTTCAGCAAGCTTATCCCTGATTTGTTCGACGTAGGAAGGCAGCGTGATCTAAGACAGAAATACATAATTAATATTTGATTATACATACACTTGAACCGTATACGGAAGGGTTATTAAGTACAATAATGATGGTTTGATTATCCACTTTTAAAAACGACAAAAAATGGTTTGTATTTTTTTGTCACCGGCTCAGACTTACGACTTTGATCTGGAAAGGTAGTAGAGACTAAAAAACAAAAGAAAAGTCAAGTGTTAATAATTTTGCCAAAGATATCATCATCATCAGCCTATAGCAATAGGGGATCGGACTGAGTCAAAAAAATATGATTCTGTTTAGTCTGTCAGTTAGATTATCGAAAACTATTGGATACGTGTTTTCTGTTTTATCAAATTAATAAAAAATTACGAAGTTAAAAAGCGTTGTGACGTCACTTGTAGGTAAAAAATGTACTGACATGTGACGTTTTCGAGGCGATCACGAGTTTTCGAAGCACTGTAACGTCTTAATTTTTTGTTAATGTGAAAAAAGAAAAAATATGGGTACAATATTTTTTGGAAATCTATCTGACGGACTAATTAGATTATTTTTGTCAACTACCCTATTCGCTGATGGATATCTAGGCCTCTTTAAGAGCGTAGACGGGCTGCATTTTTCCATACAAATGTATTCCCCTATTCTCTTCCTGGATAATGCCTCTAGAGTAATCGTTTTTATTTATAAAAATCCAGGTCTATTGAAGGCATGCCCCTGTCATTTTTTTTTTTTCAAAAAATTTATTACAAAAATAAATATGACTTACCAAAAACCTAAAAAAATACCCCGTTTTTACCTACGTAATCAGATGACTACCAAAGAAAATTGAAAAGTTTTCAAAATAAAAACAAGTAATAGGGGCATAGATCTATTCTTCCTTTAAATTTTGATACCAAATATAATTTAATTGGCTTAGGTTTCGAGGAGAAAACAGGAGAATACGAAACGTCGATCGGTCAAGGTTTTTTATAGGTAAAATCGTTCTGAGCTGCAGTTGTCTCTATCGCACTCACATATTGATACCGCCCGGTTGCTAGAGCGCAGCGCGACGGCAATAGTTTCTTCAAATACCTATTTTTCAATTCCCGCGCAGCCCGTCTACGCTCTTAATCTTACGCCACGCCACTCAGCTCGATTTTCGGCAACTCTCATCTAGTTGTTACCAGCCACTCTGCGAAGATCATCGCTCCACCGAGCCTGCCGGCGTCCCACCTTACGCTTGCCGATTCGCGGTCTCCACTCAATTAAGCTCTATTAACCTCTAGCCTTTTCCCCCAAACAATATATTGGGCTTCCAGTGTAACAGTATGTAGCTGAATACCAGTATTTTTCATACAGCCTATCTGACCTCACAACCCAGTTAATACTGGGTAATACGTTACTCTTTTGTAAGGCTGGTTGACAGTCTTTCAGGTCACTTAGTTCACTGACTACCTGTAACGACTGCCAAAGATACGGCAGTCGGGACCAACAGCTTAACTTGCTTTCCGAAGCACGGAGGAAATTCAGTATGTACCTAATGAGTGGTCACACCCATACACAGACCAGCTTAGGCAAGCGCGGCTAAACCTAAAGATCAACCCGACTGGCAGTTATTACTCAAATATAATATATCCTTTTTTTCTTCCAGTATTAGCTCCTCCTTTTTTAGTACACATATGATTGTTAAATTGCCCACTTTCAAAAAAGGACAAAAATGTTTTATTTTTGCCACCGCCTGTTCAGGCATACGCCTTTGACTTGGATGAAGAAACTTCGCAAGCAGGAGTAGCCTCTACACAAACTTACCTGTAAAGTATCAACCGGAGTAGGCACAAAAGCCGTATCATCTTGAACGAGAGGTGGTCCAGCCAAGGCTCTCTTGGACAGGTTGCCGAAGTAGAAGCACGGCTCCAAGCTGAGGATCTGCTGCGGGAGGAGAGACTCCACGAGTGGGGAGTAGCCTTCCGGGGCGGCGTAGCGGAGCCGTCCGTGCTCTCCGCCCAGGAGGAAACGACAACTGAGGATGGAAACACAAAACATATGAACAACTAAAAGAAACTCAGTTTTTGTATAAGTGAGAAATGCTATGCATGCATACCTACGGCAAAGTGTTACATTATACAAACAATTGCATTTCTTGCGCTTCAGAAAATTAAACGCGCGTAAAAGCACGTGGTGGCAAATTTTTGTTTTTATTAAGCTATTGCATAGCTTCTATCGCGGGCCTTGAGCGTGGAGAGCGAATCCAGAAATTTCCTAACGAAAATATTCAAGATTCAGTATTCAACCAGGTTGCTATGGTTACGGAAAATAACAAGGTTGTCAACTGAGGTTGTCAAATTAAATAATTAATTATTTGCTGTTGATAAAAAATGCTATGCAATAGCTTTACCGCGGCAGTCTCCCGAGTGCCACATTTAGTTTTTTTTTTTTGATTAGCTTATTTTGTCTCACTGCTGGACCCTCATTAGTCTTCCACATTTCTCTCCGTGCGGTTTCCCGGCCAATTTCGCAAAACCAGTGTTCTGCCCACAATGACGTACGGTGCTGAAACATGGACGCACACGCAGGAAGTTCTGTACAGATTGAGAGTTGTACAGAAAAGTTAAAATAACAAATAAAAATGCAAACATACCTCAGTTTACTAGAGCAGCTGATAACGGGAAAGAACATGCCCTCCAAGTTGAAGTTAGTGAAAGATCCCGTGACCCTCACTCCGTTGAACATGAAGTTGATGATGGGCACCGTCAGGTCTAGCGCGCAGCCGATTACGTCACCTGTCACGAAATTAAGTTTAGAAAATATATACAAACTTTTTTTTTTGGTGGGTGTAAAATCATCAAATAATCCCCCCCCCCCGCTCTTGGGCCGAGTGGAAGGGAGTGTCAGACTTCTACTGACTAAAAACCAAACCCATGTTCCTTCTTCGCCCTTGTGCCGAGGCCACGTCATCTCTTTCGATAATCCACAGCCCCGACGGGCGTCGGCCCTTGCGGGCCCCTCGTTGCTGACATCTCTTTGAGGCGCGCCGCCGACACGGTCTGTTGCCGTCATGACGACGGCCGGACGGCGAGCTAGCCCGTTACTCACCGTCCACAGGCCCGCGTCTACGGTGGCCGGAGGTCATCGCGTGACCCCCGACGCCCGGAGCGCCTTCCGCGGCGGCTGGGACGTTGAGAGGTTCTCTCCCTCTCTCGTTCCGCCACCTCCTTCGCTAGCATCACTGCTTCGCAGAAGGAGGCGACGGCCATTCCGCCTCACCCCGGACCATGGCTTGCACCAGGGCCGGACGCGAGAGGTCGCCGTCGCCGATCGCCGCTACGAGATCCTTAGCTAAACCTTGATTGAGATTCAAAACTCTTCCTTACCTTTCCTAATATAAGGCTCTTCAGTGTGCGTCCTGTTGACCATAGTCTTGCGGCCACCAGACCAGAGATAGGCTCCGTCAAACCCATATGAGGATAAATCATCTCCCACGCCGTTACCTCCCCACTTTTCACCACCACCCGGGTAGGGGACGTAACTGGGTAAAATGAAAGAACATAATTTAAGAGATGGAGGTTTTTGTGTAGGTCGTGTCATGTAAAAAAAAAGTAAAAAACTAAAACCCGACTACGACAAAAAAAACGACGCTGAAAAAGTATGAAACAAGATTTTCAGGATAGAACAAAAAGAAAAGCCGTAGTCACACGGTATTAAAGTGTTTAGGTTGATACCTATAACGTGTGACTGCGGCTTTTCTTTTTTAATTCTTAATTCTTACTTTTTGTCCGCTAGAGGGCGCCTAATCGCTTTTTGTGACACGTCACGTAGCCTATGTGTAACGGGAAATTAAGACGGTTCTAACGATACCTCATATGTCGAGTTCCGATAAGTAGATTAGAAGCTATGAGGGAACAGATGAAGATACTCACATACATACATAGCCAGTCAAAATCATAACCCTCCTTTGGCTTTGCCGTAGTCGGGTAAAAAGTTGACAGTTACAGTAAACCATATCTATTTTATAAAATTTCATTTAACCCTTATGTGAGTGACGAGGTACCCGGGTACCTTAAGCATTTTCATATTTACCAAAAAGTATGTTTTACGCTCTGTGGGTGGCTGTGACTTCCTGAGAGCTCCTAACTATTTATAAATTATATATTTTTTAATGTTTTGACCCAGTCAACTATTTACAGTGTTTTGTGGAAACCAAAACATATTTAAAACTCACAATAGAGTGACAAGGTACCCGGGTACCTCTTAGTATCTTGATAGAAAATTTAAATAATTATTTATATTTTCGTACTAAAATAAAAAATAATAAATATTTGTTATGATGTTTTATTTCTATAAAAAATAAAAATTCTTTGTTTATGCAGATCTTTTGTTGTTACTGCATGTTCATCACAAACTGGTTTTCTGCAGTTAGTGCTAGTTTTTCATGTTTTTCTTTGCTTGCGTTTCAATTCTCTGCATATTATGTAGCAACTTCCGACGACTGCAACACGCCCTGTCGAATCTTGTCTAGTCTGACTTATAGAAGTGGTAGATCCAGAAGGAATCGAAAGCCTTGGTTCTTGGCCAAGCTCACATGTAATTTTGATGTCAGAATGCAATTTTTTGATCTTTCTTCTATGTTTTTACCACACAGTTGTAGACTAATGATTTCAAAAACTTTCTATGTCTGTCATTCGATATAAGTTGTGGGTTATGTACCATGTAAGTAAATGATATATTATGCTGCCAAAACTGCAATGTCAATGATATTGTAAAAAAGTGCTAAAGGCCACTGATTCGTTCTGCGTTTGACGGTATATTCTGCTATCAGCTTATCCATATTGTCCAGTCTACTTTTGGTTTTATCACTACATATTATAAAACCAAGTCCTCCGCCGTGTCTGTCTGTTTGTCTGTCTGTTCGCAATATACTCGAAAACTACTGCACCTTTTTTCATGCTCATTTCACCAATGGATGAAAAGAGGAAGGTTTTTAGAACGGGATCAAAAATTCATTATTTATTTTTGGTCGCCATAACCGATATCCACGTAGGCGAAGCCGTGGACATCAGCTATTTCATAATGAAAAACATATTATCTCACAAAATAGAAGTAAATACGTACACGTACTATACGAACAAAGTATAAAGACACTATCAATCACGACGCATTGAATGGATTTAGTGTTTCTTGCGCGCCGATAACCATGTACCACACTCCACCCCTAGCCAGATTTAATCACCACAGATCATAAATCAACCGAAAAACCTGGCTTAGAACAAAAATATTCGAAGACATGTGACATCTACCAATCCGCACTGGGCCCGCGTGGTAGATTATAGCCCATCCTTCTCTTAGAGAGGAGGCCTGAGTCCCTGCAGTGGGAACATTATAGGCTGATGATGATGATCATAAATTGTTAAGGTTTACTAAAATAATAATATTCAAAGTGTGGGTAACGTTAAAACATACCTTGATTGTTAACATTACGTCTTAACTGTATGAAGGTACCCGGGTACCTCGTCACTCTGTTAAAGGTGTTTTATTTGTCACTCACATAAGGGTTAAGTACATACATTTCTACAATACACTTACAACAACATCACAATAACCTTTAGGACGCGACTGTATAACGTGCCCAACCATATCCCACTTTTTTTGGTAGGAAATCATCACATGCATGACTGAACTGAAAGGTTTGATGAAAATATCATCTTACAAATGACAGCCGGAACCAACGGCTTAACCTTTTGACCGCTACGGTCAAGTAAGACGACAAGCCAAAAAGTACCTTAAGTCGACAGACTTAAGGCACTCTTTTGCTTGTTCGGCTTGTCGTCTATACGTGACTGTGGCGCTCAAAATGGTTAATGTGCTTTCTTAGGCACGGTAGTAACTCGGTATTTAATGGGTTATCCCCGGACCAACGGGAAAATTCTTTGTTCTGAATGAAAGAATGATAGTTGAGGTGGAATGCCGAGCCCTTCGACCTGATCCACTAATATGTTTGAAGATGTATAATACTCACCCAGTAGTGTTAGCCCATCCGATACGCAGGTGCGGCATCATATGCGTGGTCTTCTCGATGTGGTCCATGGTCACCTCGAAGTACCACTTGCGGTACACTGCCGAGCCTTCCACGCGGCCCACGAAGATGTTTGGACGTACACTGTGGGGCAATATAAACGTCGATTACGATAATGAAGAATTATGTGATATTTAGTGATCTAAAATGAGCCTTGCTTAGACGAGTTCTGGGTTCAAATTCGCCTAGTAACATAATTAATAGGCTCAGATTGAAGCAGTAAAGCCCTTATTAAAAAATATGTCAAACTAATATAAACCCTATTTTTTACACAATAAGGTTCAAACTCACCTCGACACATGATCAACAAGCGCAGTCTGAAGCAGTAGGTTCTTCCCCGGTAGAAGATAGTCACAGATATTGTTCTGAGAGGATCTCACGGCGACGCCGTTACCAACGCAAAGAGAACAGAGGACGTCTAGGACTTTCGGGTCACGACCATGCTTTTCTAGTAGGGAGATTATCACTTTAATGTGTTCGTCCTGTGGAGAAAGGAGAATTGTTATATAAAAAAAGAACTTAAACTGTATATTGTCACATTTTTTTTAAATGGGCTTACTCTTGACGTCAATCTTGCACTAAGAGCAGAGATGACGTCGACGATGGAACCAAGTTACCCAGAAGAAGCCTATTTACTCGCTACTTAAATATATTGGATATGAACTCAGGAAAACCGACGCAGGTATGGAGTTCCACTGTTTGGCTGTGCGCATAATTAAAGAATAGAGGATCGGACAAAAAAAAAACTAATTAGTCCGTCAGATAGATTTCCAAAAATTATTGGACACGTATTTTTTCTTTTTTCACGTAAACTTAAAATGAAGACGATACATTGCTTCGAAAACTCGTGTGACGTCATATGATAGTACATTTTGACGACACAAGTGACGTTTCAAGCCCCACTCCAAGATCTTTGACGCGTTTTATCTTCGTAATTTTTTATTGATTTGATAAAAAAAAAACACGTATTCAATATTTTTCGATAATCTAACTTACGGACTAAACAGAATCATATTATTTTGACCCAGTCCGATCCCCTATTGGCAAAGCGCTTCATTTGAATGTGTGGATCATCGACAAGGTATGGGCCTGCAGTACGTTTAGTCTCCCGATGGAAGATGATTTTTAATTATTATTCCCATTATCATGATTTCAGCCTAAATACGTCCTCTGCTGGACATAAGTTTTCCCCAAATAATAAATGAAAGCAACGCTCAATCTTTTTGAGGCAAGATTAGGTGCGCTATTGATTTAAGTAGCTCGCTCACACGTCTTTGTCTGGTAGTGGGCCTACTTGTAGGTCTCTTTCCATTCAAGAATTTTCGACGGTAGACCAAATTTTTAAAATGGTTTTCGTTTGTATCATGCTTGATTTGAGTAATGATAACTACTTTTTCTTCTAATTGCACAAACCAATATTGAAAAGTGATATTTGTGACGTCAAAAATTACCTTTTGATACGTTTTTAACGTAGATTGACATCCTTATAATAACGAACTAATAATATAACACACTTTCATCCCATCACAATTAGGCGAACAAACTAACGACTCTTTCCAAATATTAGCAATCCATTACTCACCCGCATCATGTTCAGAGCTTCAGGCGAGTCGATGAGCACGCAATGTAACACGTCCAGCATGCCGGTACCTTCCCCCGAGGCTTGGGAGCCCAGACGAGAGAACAGCCAGTTCAAACGGTTCGAGTTCGCGAACTGGGCGCAGTTGGTGTGGTTACCCTTGATTATGGCGGCTGTGGACGAGAAGATGGGGTTAGTTTTACTTATATAACACATGAATAGGGGATCGGACTGGGTCAAAATAATATGATTCTGGTTAGTCCGTAAGTTAGATTATCGAAAAATATTGAATACGTGTTTTTTGATTTTTCAAATCAATAAAAAAATACGAAGATAAAACGCGTCAAACATCTTGGAGTGGGGCTTGAAACGTCACTTGTGTCGTCAAAATGTACTATCATATGACGTCACACGAGTTTTCGAAGCACTGTATCGTCTTCATTTTAAGTTTACGTGAAAAAATAAAAAATACGTGTCCAATAATTTTTGGAAATCTATCTGACGGACTAATTGGTTTTTTTTTGTCCGATCCCCTATTGCCCCAACACGCGACAAATGCAATAAAAAGCAGCATATTAAACGCGGTAGAAACATCACCATGCGTTCCATAACTCAGGCTGCAGATATCCGCGTCGGGGTTGCGAGTTGTTCGAAAGAGATATCGCGGCCCCGACACAAACGGCTAAGAAAGAAAATGGGTGGTTTTTAGTCCCTACCGCTCTGAAAAAAAAGGCTGCATATGTCAGAGAAAAATCAGCCAAGCTAAAGTGGGATTGGGCTGGCCATGTAGCACGAATGCACCCGGTGGGCAAAGATCGTTACTCACTGGACGCTTGACGATGGAAATCACCGTCGATGTGAGATCGTCGCAAAATTGGTGTGACGATCTGATTTTATTTGAGGGGCAACCATGACCAGATATCGCACAATACAGAGAAGTTTGGGAGAAGAAAGGGGAGGTTTTTGCCTAGCAGAGGGCCACATGATATCCTTTGAAAAAAAAGTCTATTCACAAATTGTTTTAAGACGGCAAAAACATACCAAGCAACTGATACAGGTATCCAGAAATCATCTCCCAGCTCTGCCCCGACTCGTCTCCGGCCAGGAAGCCAGCGAGGAAGCCCTGCGACGTGATGACGTTGATCTTGTCGATAGCCTCCAGGATCAGGTTCAGGATGCCTTCCTCTTGGAACAGGTCCTGACGGTTCCGGAGCGCACGGAAACGGTTCTGTTTTTCTTCGTGTTCTGAAAAGGTGGATAGCAGGTAAACATTATGCTAGTAATCCCCAAAGGGTTAGACAGAGGGGTAGTATACCAACATTTCGCCCGTTGTGTTTAAGTCCCATGTAATAGGCCCACGGCAATAGGCCCACCCCGGGCCTATTGCCGTCAACTAAGCACAAATCCGGAGTCCGTGGCTACTACTGAGAACTTTCTGATGGAATACCCCAATAGCACTTTGCTTGACCTGGGAATCGAACCCAAGATCACAGCAGCTTATGCCTGCGACCACTAGAACAATGAGATAGAATGATAAAAGATCACACATCATAGAATGACATTTCTTAGTCTTTTCATCCCGAAAAATAGTACTGCTCCCGAGGAAAACAAGAATAACATTCTACGCGCCATACTAGATGGCACCACGTGTCTTTCGAATCATGACTTAATATAATTATTACTTTTCTAGTATTTTTATAGTAATTTCAAGCGGTCGAAAATCGCGGGGCTCAGCTAGTATAGAAAATAAACTTACCCATATCCTCATCGGGTTGTGCGAAGTAGTTGATAAGATCCTCGAGACACATCACCATCTCGCCGAGGTTCACTGACGCGAAGAACATCGAGTGGCGCCGGTTCTCTTGCAGAGTTTCAAGGCCGCTGCGGAAGGATTTTAAAATTAAATATTTGGATGAATATTTCTTAGTGGTCACGAAAATAGGTAAAGCTATGTCGATAGGAGATTACAATGGTGTGCTGCAAAATTAAATTTAGTACCGAATAATGCTCTAGCAATAAAAATTAACGAATTCCATTTTGTGAGTACTACACCCCTGAGAGTTATTATATGCCTCGTTTAAATTAGCAGTGTACATCCTTAAACATTTACTGTCTACACCAATAGAGTTACCATTTTTATCAAGCATTTTCATCCAACTTTACTAAGATTGACGATTTTAATAAAATTTGGTATCAAACTCAAACAATTTATTACAGGCACTTTTGAATCGAAAAGCGAAGCTTCAGTCACAAGGCATAATAAACATGTAATAATAAACATTTTCTCAAAAATGGTATGTAATGTTGCCATAACATCTCTAAATAGTATCCAGAAAGTGAACTTTACCGGAGACTTATTCACAACTGTCCAGTAAGAAGCGAGATTTTAAACTTGGAATCTCCTACTGTCCAGTAAGTAAGTATGTAATTTACTTACTGGACACTAGGTCATCCTCTTTAGATCTGTTTAGAAAAAAAAACATAGTACCAGACACAGATTAGAGTTTAGCCATTATAACATGGTTATAGAAGGGAGGTTCCAAATATATATCTCTCGTTTTGGTATGACATTTTATGAGATACATATATTTTTGGAACCTTAAACAGCCATTTTATACGTTGCGTTTTGTACTTAGTAATGTTGTAGAAGTATAGTGTGGGATTTTATGATTGTATTTAGTAATTTTAGTTTATTAAAAAGTTTTTTCTAAAGTTGTTTCCTAAACTGCCTCGTTGGTCTAGTGGTCGCAAGCTCGACTGCAGAGCGTGAGGTCCTGGGTTCGATTCCCGGGTCGGCCAAAAAGTGCTATTGCGTTTTTCACATATGAATGTAACCTTCAATATTAATTAAACGAATTTGTTGTTAAACTTTAATTTTTGAGAAAAGCATTATACAAACCTCAACCAGTAAAAAAGCCATCCTGGCCTCGTATATAACCAGACCTCACCTGCGGTTCGGTCCGGTTAACTCATACTTGGCCAGGAAGGCTTACTTACTGGATTCTGCAGTAATGTACTAATTATAGTTTAGAACAACATACGATACTTTTTATAGTACCTACCATCTCTCGGACAAATTACCGAACCCTGGGGTTCGGTAAAATACCGAAGCTGTGGAAAAAAGCTCACCCCGCCACTCCTCAAAACCAACTTCAACTCACTTGATAAACTTGGTGAAAAGCGACGAACACTTCCTGATAACTCGAGCAGTCCTGGACTCTTCCTCCTGAGACCTGGAGAAGTCCAGCCCGTCGTCCATCTTGCCTTCCTCGTGGAGAATCGCTTGCTTCTCTTCTACTTTACCCACGCCTTTCTTCTTTGTTTCGTATGACTGGAAGTGGTTTGAAGAAGATTAATTAATGATATAATTTTTAAACTGACATGGTCACTAACACTATTATAACTACTGAAAACAGAATATTTGCCATGTACCTATAACATTGAAACATGGTAAATATCCCGTTTTCAGTATTAATTATAATGAATGATAGTTTGTAAATCGCATATTTGTGACATAAAGAATGATGACTATCAATGTTGGCGGATGTAGAGAGAGAGAGTAAGACCAAGAATTATTTAATATATATATATTTTTTTTATTCCTCACACAATCCATTCATGATTTGTGTGAGGAACGATGTAAAAGAAAAAGGTGATAATATTGCGTGGCGGTTGACAGGGGAAAATAGAAAAAAAACGTGTTGCGTCGACCCTAAATAACATAGGACAAGGGCACGAAGATGATGATGAGTAACAAAGTTATGTTCTTCAGATACTGGTCCGTAGTGCGCAATATGCTGTGGTATATAAAAAAATTGCGCTTTTTCATTAAGCTAGATGATAAAAGATAGATAGCGGCCATTTTAAAGAAAAAGAGAAGGCAAGAATGTGCGTGGGTGATACTTGTCAGATAATTAATTAACGACATTATGGATATTCCTTTAAGACTCAAGAACTTTAAGATATAAGGGATAACGTTTCATGACTTTGTTTTGAACAACGACGTTTTTTCAGCGGTTGCGTAGTTTTAATGTGGTGTGATAGATGTCACCACAAGGCATAATAAAACAGACAGATTTAATAACCAAAGTTTACCTTATAAGACAGCCACAGGCCAGTCTCCGAGTGCTGCACAATGACGGTGGAGTCACCATACTTGATGATGGGCGCCCCGATCACTTCCAAGTCTTTGTCTTCCAGCACCTGCTTCTGATCGTCCTTCTCTTGGCGGAGACAGAAGGCACAGGATGCCGTTGTGGCTTCCTCTCTGGAGAAGAAATGTTGAATTTATGAATGATGAATGATTTATTTGCAAGAATATAGGTTTTTTACCTACATAAGTTTTAAGATAAATAATTAATAAATGGGTTTCACTATATTCGGCATATTTCAATTTATTATTATTTCCTTTTTTTTTATCTATTGATTTTTTATGTGGTCAAACCGAACTTTTGAGTCATGATATACGAGGGCATAATAAGCGGTCACTTAAGTCGTTAAAGCCAGATTTACACAGGGAAAGTAACTGACTCCATAACCGGGACAAGTCAGTGTTGACTTGGTACTGACCTAGTGGTAATTGGATTGGAGTCAGTGTAGTGCTGTTGCATCAGCTGATTTCAATATTTTGTAGTCAGTCCACTTTTTCCCTTGACTGCCTCGGATCGTTGGTGTTGTTAGTGGTCGCAAGTGCGACTGCTGTGCATGAGTTCCTGGGTTCGATTCCCGGGTCGGGCAATAAGATACTGTGTTTCTCCATCAGGAATTTCTCCCTACCAGCAGCGGAGTCTGGAATTGTGGCCGATTGATGGCAATAGGCTCGCTTCTTATTTTATGGGACTTAAACATAACTATGGGCTATGGAGGAGGCTTTTACCCAGCAGTGTAACTGGCGAAAAGTGGGTGTACTATTAAGTACACCTCTGCCTGTCCCTTCGGGGATCAAAAGCGTACTATTATAGATCATCTGTTGTCAACCTACCTGCTAACTAAATACAGCTCATTCTGGTCGTTGACCCCCAGATATCTTCCGGTGGTGATGTGCCGGATCCTCATCGGATGGTACCAGTTGATGAACCCACCGGCCCATTTGGTACGAGCCAGTTCTAGCCGCCATAGTGAACGAGCTTGCGACATCACTGAGCCTCCTTCGTAGACCACGATACTGAAAGAAAATTAGGAAAGGATTAAAATATAAACTTATTAATACTTGGGGCTTCGAGACTTGACAAAGTCGTTAAATGAACGTGATCATATTTTACATAAAGGTATTTTCGTGACTTTGTCGAATTATTTTGTAAAAAAAATGTAATGGAAAAACAATTCATATGGCACTTTGATAATAATATGGTATCATTCGTACACTAGAGTTTTGGTTTTCTTGGGACAAGCCTGCCACACTATTCCCAAAACACTATATTTTATGAATAGCCAAAATCAACAGTGGCGATCACAAGAAAAGCGCCGAGATAATGAAGCTCGACGAAGTCCAAGAGAAACAATTTAACTGTCTTGAACTGGCGCAGCCGTGAGATGCACACACTCTTTTTTTCTGTTACTTTTTATCTTTTTATTGATTGTTGTGTGCACTTGTGGCATGTGCTAAATAAATATGTATTCTTTCTTTCTTTTTCTTACTTTTCTTGGATCTCACAACGAAATTAATCAGAAAAAAATAGCGGACGAGTAGGGTGGTGAGATATAATAAAACACCCTATAATGATCACATGAGAAAGAACATACCGAACCACAAGAACTTAATCAAGATAAAACACTCACTTCAGCCCGCCCTCCTTGGTCCAAGTACTGGGTATGGTGAGGCACTCATCACCGCCGTGGAAGAACCGCAGTACATCACCTCCGAACACATACCCAACGTACTTCATACGGGAGATACCCGTACCGTACGGCTGTACGGACCAGTGCGTCACGTGGAACGACGCGTTCACTATCGATACTTCGTTTTCTTTTGTTGTGTGCTGAAATGTGAAGGAATTGTTGTTAAAAGAAGGTAAAGTTGGTTATTAAAAATTATGTTTTAAGAAACCAGAACCGGTTTCATTTTTTTAGGTGAAAGCGCCAGGGTATCCCGTGAAATTCAATTTTTTTGATAGACAATTTTGAATACGTTTCAGAACATAATATAATATCTGGACTTTACATAAATTTTTCATCAATAAAATGTTTTTTTTTTCCATTTTTTGGATTCATGTGCGACTGTGTGTATTATAAATAATTGCCACTTGCGTCGGTGAAGGCATGCCTGAAAGATATTTCTCGACGGCATGGGGGTATAAAAACTCTAGACACCAGGTTAAACAATAACAGTAGGTACATATAGAAGAAGACAGTAAAATATTACAATTTGGAAAACACTTACTTGAAGTAAATACTTAAACACTAAAAAACAACATAGAGCCTCATGATTTACGGTTTACAATACGAAAACAATATGAACATAATATGATAATTAAGTTTACAAAAAATAAAATGACCACGATATTTCAAACTACGCGAAAATGTTTAAAACATGTTTTGCAATTTTGTGCTCCTTGTTTAACATATATATAATGAATCAATGACTATTATATTCAACATAAATAACAACATAAACAAGTCAAAATACTACTGTGTACAACATAAAACATATTCTGTGTCCGACAAATATTTTAAATACGACATCAATGAACGAAATACCAAAGTAATACAACAACAATTAAAGTACCAATGCGATGTAACAAATATAGCATTTAAAGCTGGAAAAGAGCACCTGGAAGGATATGGGGTTGGCATTTGCCCAGCTGTGGGACTTATAAAGCCAATAAAAAAACGAAGGACTTCAAATATATAGTGATTTTTGGCGAAACAGTGTGGTACAAATGTTGGTAGTGTAACAAAAATTAAATATTTTGTGGATGGCTTTGCAATCTACATAAGTATATAATTTTATTGTTATACGGGGTTCAATTTTATTAGCTAGTGAAAGTTGGCACACTACAATCACAGGAATGGATGAAAATTATTAGCTTCATCTTTCGTATCGATGGTACAGTCAGTCAGAATAGGGCAAGTGGTGTAATGTAACAAGTGGGGTCAGGTAATGCTGCTACGCTAAAGGGACACAGGCCTGTCTTAATTGAATGGAATTTTAAAAAATTCCATTTAACTCCACGCTGCACGCCCCGCCGCCGCGCCGCTCCGAATTTGCGGCCTAAGGAAGGGTGCAGGCCTGAAGAGGGAACACGGTGCGGTGGTAGTGCGATTTTCTATACAAAATTTCCTTTTTTTCTCTCTGAATAATGCCTCAAGTATATTTTTTTATTGAATAAAATCAAGGTCTGCTGTAGACCCGTCCCTTTAAATTCATTTTTTTTCAGTAACTAATAATTTATAAAATATAACCCTCCAGAAATAACAAAAAAATGATTAGAGGGAAAGTGTTTAAGTATACAAACAAATACAAACGCAAATGGTAGGAACCTTAATATATTATTATACTCTTTTTTTAAATTTTAACCCCAACAATATATTTGAATCGATTCAGTTTCCGAGGAGAAAAAAGGGGAATACAAAACGTCGATTTCGTAAAGTATCTCTAGCTAATCTAATAACCCTGTATAACAAACGTTTACACGACAATAATTGATTCACGAATTTCCTTTTTAAGTGTTTTGCATGTACATAAATAAATAAATAAATGATTTTGTACTAGCTCAAGAAAGGCTCATACGATGGGTGTCGACAACAACAGAATGATCACAAGATGTAACATAGAGACAACTGTAACATTTAGGCGTGGAGCCTCACCGATAAGATAAATCTTAATCCTTTTGTGATGATCCGCGGAGCTCTCTCAGCCGGAGACAATATGACCTTGCCCTGAGGTTAGATAAGTACTAAGTGTTTAGACAAAATTCTAGTACAATATTTTCTTTCTTTTACTTGATTTTTCTTTCTTTCTTTTACTTGGTTTATCTTTCTTTATTTTTTGTTAGTTGGATTATGTCACTTAAGTTATTACGGTTAGGGCGCATTATTCAATAGTCAGATAACGTTTCGTAATGAATAAATACGGCGCGTTGACATAATTATTTTCTGTACAAAAGCAGGCAAATTGTGGCAAGCAGGAAAATTAATTGTTATACCTGATAATTGAAAAATTGGCCCATGTTAATTAAGTTTGTTTTATAGAGGTGGAGAACTTTAAATTGAAAAAAAAACATAGAAAAATGTTTTAATATCTAGGAAATAGGCTTTTTTTGACTTAACATTTTATGGCATTAATGTAAGAAAATAATTTCGGGCATTTCAATTTTATTTCAATTCCATTTTTGCCTCTAAAATACACCCAATTAATCTGTTACTGTCCAAATTGTCCAATGGATACAAAAACTTTCCTGAGTAAACCTGAAACTGATTGCTGGTTAAAGGTAGTTTATTAAAACAAAGCTTAGCATTAAGTTCTCTCCGTATACACTTAAAGTAAACGGGTGTACTCACCAAGTATCTCTCAGTAGCCACGGAGACGAGAATCAAGTCATCACCGACTCGGACCTTCTCACCCTCAGATCTGTTCAATTACAATATGGCAAATGTTATTTAACAGCCTGAATGAAACTTATGGTGATTTCATAAAGGAGAATTACGGTCATTTGAAAGTAGCTTGAATTTTGGCTAATACCTGTCACAGTCGCACAACTTGTGACTAAGTAGGAACTTCAAATGCAAAAACCGAAACGGGAACACAATTAAATTATGGGCTAAGTTTTTAGCATAAAGTTTTGGAGACGATATCAATGATTTGTCACATCAGGCTCAGGGGACTCAGGTATTTGGAATTTATTTCTCTTCAGTTGCCCCTATTGCTTCTATGAGTTGCATTCCCAACTTGCAGGATCCTAGCTTGTTCAAAATACATATAACATTTTTTTTTAAATCGATATGAATCCATGATCAATAGTGTGGATTTATAACTAAACTAAATTTTAATATTGTAACGTATAACTGTTTTTAGTCATAAATATGTAAATAAAATTAAATCACTAATCTTCATTACACAAGAAAGTGGTAATAAAATTGTGTGAAATCCCTAACTCATGTGCTAGGTGATAGACCTGTGTTACAGGAGCCAGTGTTCTATATTAAGACTAACAGTTGCTTCAATATAAAGTAGAAGATACATTACCTCTGTTTGCTGGCAGGATGCAGGGTCCACCAACAGGCTTCACCCTGCGAATGCTCTTGAAGACCCACATCGAAGGCCAGCTTGTCCTGAGATGACGATGTCGACAGACAGGCCAAGTACTGTGGATAACCAAATTCAAGGTCAATCCTGGGAAAAATGTTGGAGTGAGCAGTTTTGCCGATTGGTATCGTATTACCCAATAACTGGAGGTCAGATAGGCACACTTCATAAAATACTGGTATTCAGCAACATTCAGTTAGACCAAGAGCTGAGCTCGGAGTTGGTCAAAGACTATGCAGATGATTTTGAAGATTTTATTGAAAATATTTTACGAGGCACTAAGGTGCCTGAACAAAGAATGTATTTGCAGACGCTAATTATTGCTCAGATAATTCTCTAAAATAGTCAGTGCTCAGCACTACCCGACCTCTTTGCTTCATCTTCATAATTGCCTATTTAGTTAATAGTACCGTTCAAGAATGCTCTCGCGTTTTAAGTAATAAAAAGCTGCAAAAAATCATACCATATCACTGTTGAGATGTCGTAGAAGGATAGCATTGCCGTACAACAGAGTACGATGCCCAGAACCGGTGCCTTTACCCTGGAATAGACAAACATAGAGTAGAAGAACACTGTCCATGCTTATTTCGAAAATATGTTAAGAATAAAACGGCATAAAAAGTTCAGAAAAAGTACCTAAAAACTAAGTACTTAATACAAAAAAACTTTTCGAACAAAAAATTGAGTAGCAAAATTATTTATCAAAAAGTCAATTCAATATTTCAGTAACTTTGACCTTAATCGAACTATGAACGATCCAAAAATAATGACGAGTACAATCTGACACATTCATACATCACTGTCAAAACGTTTTTGTTCAATGACAATCAATTTGGCATAAAACGTATAAAGTACGATTTACAACGCACGGAGAGTCTCGAGCTGCAACGGACCGCATCTTACAATATGTTCAAGGAAACTGACATGATAATGAATGTCATAATATATGTATTGTATTTTATTTATTTCCCTCTCAAAAGAGAGGAGGCCTGTGTCCCAGCAGTGGGAACATTAATAGGCTGTTGATGATGATGATTTTATTTATTAATGTTATTACGAAAGTTAAAAATAAACTGTTATAACTCAGAATTTCATTTATTTTATCTCCGCTGGGACTTAGTCAGCCAGGGGCTTCTCTGAGATGAACTGGTAAGAAATTCACAAGGCATTACGTATGCTTTTAGAATGTTATCTTTTGGGTGATAAAAGAATTGGTCAGATAGACACTGTGTTAGCGAGTGCTGCTTGACCAGGCTGGCCCGGGCGTTTTGAATTACAGAATCAGTTAGGATAACGCCGCACGGGGAGGATATTTTAGTACACATACAAAAATAAAAAATATAAATTCCATATAAAAATGACATTTAACTACCTACTTCATAAAGACTTCAGTTTTTTTTAATATTGTAAAATCCGCTCCGAAACGACCCGCGTCGCTCCGTGTAAATCGCACTTAACTAGACGAGTTATGGCAGCCATTTTAATTGTGTCTTAAGTATGCTAACTAGGCGATATTATTTCGCGCCTCGGGAGCTATTAATTGGGTTAAGCCGGGCTATTATTATAATAATAGAATAACAAGACTTTGAACACAGGCTGCCCAGTTTGCATAATTATATTCTATCGCAACTGTACCTACTGCAGTATCCCAAACAGAAAAAAAATTGTGTTGTTATTTTCTGTTGTTGTACTTTAACGAAATCTGTTTTCACATTGTTTATTCGCCTAGTTTTAATCATTCCAAGCCCATATTTAACACAGTAGCTGGTCCTTCGAGCCGGGTTCAAGCATTCGGATGTATGTATTAATTTTCTGCTACTACAAAAAAGAATCGACGTTGTCTTTAAAAATTGGATAAATTCACCAACATTATAATGTTAACTAAAGATATTTTAAAATCATTTTCTGTTTTTATAAAACCTGTCAATGTTGAATTAAAGCCAATCAATATATAACCAAGAAAAATAATCAAGTTCATACTTACAATTTACAGTAAATTAATTATTAATTTTAATACAAAGGGGAAGGACTCAAATATTCTAAACTAATAGAACACATGCGAAGGATTAGCGATAGAAATAGAAAACAATAACTCAACATAATACACAAATAATAAGTACCATCTTTGAGCCATATTGAGAGGTCAAGGTCAATCCGAAATAACAAAACACGTTTTCAAGGTTATCTTTTGTTTTTTTCCTGTGTTTTGCACTTCCGAAGTAATTAGGGTCGTGGGACCGATTGTTTAATTTATTTGTTGAAAAAGAATTTGCTGGTTAAAAATATTTTAAAATATAAATAAATTCGGAAGCATGTGAAAGATTTCTTATTTATTTCTTTAATTTACTTCATCAGATGGTATCATTTTTTTTAACTAAATAAATAAATTAGTACATTTTATTAGCCATCACATAATGAATTTTGAAAGTTAAACCACATAGGTATTATGAAAAACTGTTAGGCAATATAATTTTGTGAGAAAAATTTTGAAAGTCAAAAATAGCCAGATTTTGTCGCCAATTAGCCAAAAAAAATATGTAAATGATACAGCATGCAATTTTTTACCGATAGGCAGTAATACTCACTATTTTTTCTTTTCCCTGGAAAAATTTAAAACACGATCGCAATACGTAAAACGAAATTATTCACAAGGACAACAAAATATTCATATTTGTTAAAACACAATTATAATAAATATATGGAGTGTACAAAATCATACAAAAGATTTGCCTTTTGAAATCTTTATAGGACATGAGGAATTTGTTTCACCATTTCCTTGTTCCAATATGAAATAAAGAAAAGAAATCAAATAAAGAAAAAAAGACGGCTGCTATTCTAATTCAAATATCAAAATAGAAAATCACTCTCACTAACATTTTTCTACAAAGTTAATAGTGAAACCAACCCTTATTAAAACATATTTAAAGTGTAGTTTAGTTAAAAATATAATTGAAAATTATTCATAGGGTGGCATTATTATACTTCGGAAAGGTTTTCAAAATGTTAATATTACAGGTACGTACATATAATTATGGAATACTTGATGTACATTTAAATGGTGCAATTGTTGAAAATATACTTACAGTTTCGGATCCTGCAGCTGTCACCAACTCTTGCAAAGCTCTTACTGACAGCGCCTTAAAAGATAAATAAAATTAGGTTTAAAAAGAACATCCCACAGTAGGAATTTCTCCTGTATCGTGACTGCAAACATTTAAATTCACCGAAACAACTATTTGTAGGCCGTACAAATATTTACTCTGTGCGGGCGATTTTGGTGACAAACATGCGCCAAGCCACGTGATACCTACAGTGCATGTCAAGTGTCGCTGGTGCCCTTTCACTACCATTGCGGACTTAACCTGAAAGTCTCCTGGGCCTTTAATTCCATTGGCACGAATGCCACCATGTTGGTATGGTGAGTAATTTAAGGGTTTTGAATCAGGGCGTAAAGTTCCTCTTCCCTTATTGAAAAGGCAGGATCCTCCAACCAGACGGATATTGTGGCTGTGGGCTACTATCCGACAGTTGATATGGGACTGTTGTAGCAGTATTTTAGTTCTTGATTTGACCCATGGATGTCGCTACCGTTCTTTTTGTCAATTGTTATATTTTCGCTATCGTTCTTCCTCAGACGAAAGAGCAGCAAAGAGCTTCTTTGACAGCTCTACGGACACTTCTTCTTGGTATTGATTATTCCCACAGTTTATTAAATAAAAAAAAAAAATTGTACGATTATTTGAAAAATGTGAAAACTGACCTGTTCGATGACAAAGACGCACTGTGACAGGTCCGGCGGTATGTTCTTGTCGGCAATGTTCTCCAGAAAGCAGTGCCGGTTACCGAAGCCCTCGGCAGCCAGACACACCCTCTCGCCTGTCGCTGTGCACGACAGGCACACCATGTCTTCCTGTGAAACAAAAGAGTTTGATTAAAGATGGGTCAGGAAATAAATTCATTGTTTAAGTTCTACTCACTCATCCAGCAGTTTCGGAAACGATGAACAAATTAAAACGATAAATTAAATAACATACAACGTGGCAACGCCGCAAGTCTTTTGGTCAAAGTATCAGTTGACAGTGATGAGAAAGAGTTTTTGACGACATTTTTTAATATTTAAAACTTATCCGTGGCGTCTTAGGTCTGGTCTAGTGATCGCAAGGGCAATAGGCGGGATTGATCACTTGGATAAAGTCAATCAGGGATTTCCATTGCATTTCTTAGTAGTGAAAGTCTGCTAATAGGCTCAGTTAGAGGCCCATGGGTGGTATAAACACTTTGAGACCAGATTAGGCACTAAACACACGATATAGAAGAAGGAAGACCACATAATAATTTCATTACCACAAATAATCGACGATAACCCAAGTTCAAAAATGGCTTTCTCCAATAAAGTTGATGCCAAGTAAACGCCCTGTATTTGGCAACAAACAAAAGTTTCAGCATAGCCTTCTATTTTCCTACATAATACATACAGTAGGTTTAGTCCAAATATCTCAAATCTTGGCACCCTGTAATATCGGGCCAAGGTGTTAAGTTTCTGAATATTGTATAAGCGGATTAAGGGATGATAAATTAATTTCCGCGGTTTGGGCTCCGATGGGTTTAGTTATTAATGTTATTCTGCTATAGACGGCTAAGCCTAAGGGAATTGAGAAAATATTGCTGTTTAAATATTTTAAAAGATGGCGCTGGCCTTGTGGTTTCCGGTTAAAAGTTAGCGGTTACGATTTTGGAGAAGGATATTTTTCGTAGGTCCATGAATTTAGCAAGCAGGAAGTTTACGGAATTTATTTTATCGCCACTGTTCTCAAAACTATGAAGGCAAGCGTCGTGGAGAAAACGGCGATCCTAGAAACAAAAATTCGAGGGCACGTAACGTTCATCAACATACAGGGAAGGAGTGGGCCATAATCCAAAACGCGGGGGTGGATTGTGGCCCACTCCTTCTTATAGAGAACGTGTATTGAGATCGTAAATCGAGAACATAACGAGCTTTTTGTACTATATATCGGGATCACCACTGATATTGACCATAAATTGATGCAATCTATACAAATAAATAAAGTTGAATTAATGTCTGTTTGTAATTTAAAGTAAAAACTTTTTACTGAATTACATAAGAGCAAATTATGAGTACGGTACTCACGATACATAAAACATTGCTGTCTGTAATTTTTGTTACAAGACTAACTGGCAGATAGCTGATGTTATAAAGGTTTATTTTAGAAAAAAGGATTAGGGCCCAAAAAAATAAACCCTTGAAATTGTTGACAAAATTTGATTCAAATAGGGAAGTAATATTTCAATATAATATAACGCGGCCGGGATGATGAGGAGATGGCGTGACGAGCTGGACTGTCATCAAAAGGATTGGGCCCAATCAGCTAAAGACAGGGATAAATGGAAAGAGGGAAGGGAGGCCTTTGCCCTGCAGTGGGATAGATACATCAGGCTCTTTATAATAAAATAATGCGGACAAAGGTCGCGGGCAACAGTTAGTCGTAGTACAAAGTAAAGAAGACAAAACCAAAGTTGACCAGCTGACATTGAACCATAAGATATCTACACTAACGACTTCTTAAAAGCAGTTCTCCAGAGGTCGATTCTAAGTTAGAATCAAGAACAAAGTCAGTACAACTTCGAATAAACTTAGTACGGTCCGTACCCGACACGGGAATCGTTATAATATTATTGTCACCTCATAAAACAAGTCTCTTGCAAAGTTTAATCTTCGTCTTTGTTAATTATTAATTTACTGTCATGACCTTATTTCGCTTTTTATTAGAGCTTATCCGAGTTCTTTTTACGAGACATCTTTAATTTTACAAGACGCTTTATTCTTATTCTTATTATTCATAAGTCCCCTTTCCTTATGCATAATTCTTCCTTATTCAGTGCCAATCAGATGAGTAAAAGAACTCATTTTCCCAGTTCTTTAATGAGCCATTGTTACTGGATAATTTGATTGTTTTAATATAATTATACTCAGATGTATGATTTTAAATGATTTACTAGCTTGTGCCAGCGGCTTCGCCCGCGTGGAGTTCGATAATTGCCCCACGGGATCATATTACCGGGATAAGAAGTATCCTATGTGTTAATCCGGGTTATAAACTATCTGTGTTCTAAATTTCATCCATTTACGTTCAGTAGTTTTTGCGTGAAAGAGTAACAAACATCCATCCATCCGTCCATAAATCCTCACAAACTTTCGCAATTATAATATTAGTAGGAAGGAAGTAGGATAGTAGGATTTCTCAGTAGCAGCCACGAAGTCTAGATTCGTGTCCAGTTGATGTTGTTGAGGCTATAATATTCTTCATGACAAAGTTTATTCATTTTACAAACACTTTATTGTGTAATTTTATTTAGACGTGAACTTTGGCAAAGGTCTCTCGGTTTTTCTTACTCGAAGGCCGACTTTAAAAGTTTGTTGACATAAATAAGATAGGTACCTACTCTTGGCAAACGAATGGATCACTGCCGTAGGTTTGATTTTTGGTTTTAGCGCATATAAAGGATGCAGCGTGACTGATTCTGAGTTATTGAACGATTCATTTTTTTAAAACGTTGCCCCACACTAGGATCTCCTGTATCGTGGGCGCGTTGACAAACATTTAAACTCACAAGAGAATCGAACACACGACACGCAGCGCAGCAGTTCAATCGCTCAGCCACTGCACTAACCGTGTCGTCAAATATATACTCAGGTCGGGCAGTTTTATTGGGGATATCCATCTGAAGATCCTTTGTAGCACCCATGGATTTTAGGTTTTTGACAGGTTAATTGCAATAGGCTCGCCACTTGTTACATGAGACTTATTGTCACTACTTACAGGAAATAATTATGTGTGTAAATAATAGATACACTTCTGCCTAATCTTTCGATAACAGTTATTATGTTAAGTACCGTCCTATGTAGGTATTTACGTTCTCACAAGAACCAACAAAAAGCATTTTACCACCTCCAACTGGCCTATTTTCCGCTAAGAAAGCCTCAATCCCCATGAAATGTAAGTCACTCAAAACCACTTCCTAACAAACAGGATAAGCAAACGAAGTCTAATCTCTTATCACACAAAGGGAGCGATTATAGCACAAGGCAAAAGCAGCAGTATAGCTAGCAGCAGGTAGGTAGGTAATAGCGTTTCCCTTTCAATTTAGGCGTTAATTCCACACAATAGACAGCCAGTTCGCGTCTCTGTGATTCCATTTGCAACATTCATTTTGTTCTGTTAGGGCTGGCGATTGAAAGTTTGAAGTAATTAAAAAGTGAGTGAAACAAATGGTTTTTTGATGGTGTTTTTTTTGTGAACATGTAACATTAGAATTTTTTTCTGTGAGTTGGTGTTAAATGAGCTCTTGGCTAAATCATAACAGCCACTCGGGTTTTGATCTTCAGGTTCAACTGCGGAGGCCTAAGTTGGTCCGTGGATGGGTGACCACCATTTACATATCGAGTTTCCTGCGTGCACGTTAAGTCTTTTTTTTGGATCCATCTGTCAGTAGATCTTTGACAGTCGCTACAGTGACCCGAAAATCTGACAACCAGTATTAGGTATTTATGGGTATCGTATTACGCAGTTATAACTGGGTGGCAGAGGTCAGATATCGCTTGTAAAATACTGGTATTAAGCTGCATCCCGAAAGACTGGAAGCCGTCCCCAACATGGTTGGGATAAGACTAAGAAGATGATGATGATGTAGCGATGGAAATAACAAAATAATAAGTAATAACAAAATAATAATAAGTAATAGCGACGGCACGGTTGGCGCAGTGGCTGAGCGATTAGTCTGCTGCGCTGCGTGTCGCGGGTTCGATCCCCGCACGGAACAAATATTTGTATGGCCTACAGATAGGTGTTTCGGGTCTGGGTATTTGTGTATGTGAGTTTAAATGTTTGTGAACGCACCCACGATACAGGAGAAATTCCTAGTGTGGGGCAACGTTTAAAAAAAAAAAAATTAAGATTATCAGTTGAAGCAGAAGAATTTGAAGAGCTATGTGTAACATGCTACAATCAAGGAGGACGATGACAAAAGAAAAACACAAAAAAAAAACAAAAAAACTTATTAACAAAAAAAAAACCGACTTCAAAAAAAACACAAGAAAGTGAAAAATAAACTTTAGAAGAAAAATCAGTTTCTGAAGTCGGTGACTTTTGTTTCTTTGATTTCATTTTTTTGTCACCGACTTCAGAAACTGATTTATCTTCTAAAGTTTATTTTTCAGTTTTTTGTGTTTTTTTGTAAGTCGGTTTTATTTTTTGTTAAAAAGTTTTTATTTTTCACTTTTAGTGGTTTTTAGTGGTTTACATGTAAGTTCACATGTTCATGGGTCATAATGTGGACAGTGTAGTTTTTTTTTTTGAGTTTTGTTGATTTTTCAAAAACCGCCTGTCCGATTTCGATAAAAAAAATATGGGACCATTTGACACGTATATCCTTTCCAACAAAAAAAGATTTTTTCAAATCGGTTAGCAAGCGACGGAGTTATGCCCGAACATACATAAAAAAAAACAAACATCCGAATTGAGAACCTAGCTCCTTCTTTTTTTTAGAAGTCGGTTAAAAAGTAAGCTCTTCAACATTGTTTATTCTGCAGATTACTATTATAATGACTCCCGGTTGAAGATTTGTATCTTACACAATGATTAATGCATGGCATATTTAGATTGCTATTATAGATTACGCGGTGAAATGAGAACTTTGGAAGGTTCTCATTATACCCTGTATAGCAAACCATCAACAAAATTCTGCTGTAAAACGGCAAAGAGAGTATTGGACAAACATCTATTTTGTAGAGCACTATCTCTGTCACGCATACTATCTCTTTCTAAACTCCGATGTGTCATAACATAACATTTAGGCCCGAATACTGTACTGCCTACTCCAATGTCTTTGAACCAACATTGTAATTTAATCTAATTCATAATGATGGATAATAATAGCTTAGCCACACACAGTAACTATCAGCGTCGGATTTATTGCCAAAATTATAGCGTTTGGCTTCATTACCGCCTAATGATTGTCATTAGTCATTAGATTAGCAATTTACTGATATAGAACGGTACGTAAATACGGTACGTAATAGTGTAGTTATTTCAACATCTCTCTATCTTGATTTTGTATACATCTATATCTATAAAAGCGAAAGGTCACTCACTCACTGATTCATCACGAAATCTCAAAAACCGCTGGACGTACAAAGATGATTTTTTGGCAGGGAGGTAGTTTATGGTTAGTAGACGTCCGCTAAGAACGGATTTTGCGACAGGGCCGGATTAGGGTGGTCTAAGGGCCCTCGCAAGTTTGTATGAAACTCCTTCATTTTTTGTGCTACAATCTAGATTTTCGGCAGATACGTAGTTTATAGTCAGTGGGCGTCTGCTATGAATTAATTTTGCGACAGGGCCGGATTAGGGTGGTTTAAGGGCCCTCGCAAGTTTGTTTGAAAGTCCTTCATTTTTTGTGCTACAATCTTGATTTTTGGCAGAGACGTATAGTTGATAGGCAGTAGACGTCTGCTTAGAACCGATTTTGTGACAGGGCCGGATTAGGGAGGTCTAAGGGCTCTCGCCAGTTTGTATGAAAGTCTTTCATTTTTTGTGCCACAATCTTCATTTTTGGCAGGGACGTAGTTTAAAGTTAGTAGACGTCTGCTTAGAACAGATTTTGAGACAGGGCCGGATTAGGGAGGTCTAAGGGCTCTCGCCAGTTTGTATGAAAGTCCTTCATTTTTTGAGCTACAAAGTTGATTTTTGAGACGGACGTAGTTTATAGTTAGTAGACGTCTGGTAAGAACAGATTTTGTGACAGGGCCGGATTAGGGAGGTCTAAGGGTTCTTGCAAGTTCGTAAGAAAATCCTTAATTTTTTGTGCTACAAACTTGATTTTTGGCAGGCACGTAGTTTATAGTTAGAAGAACTCTGCTAAGTACAGGTTTTGTGGCAGGGCCGGATTAGAGAGGTTTAAGGGCGCTCGCAAGTTTGTTTAAAAGTCCATCATTTTGTGTGCTACTAACTTGAATTTTGGCAGGGACGTAGTAGGTGAGTAGAAGTTTGCTAAGAACCGATTTTGCGACAGGGCCGGACTAGGGAGGTCTAATGGCTCACGCGAGTTTGTATGACAGTCCTTCCTTTTTTGTGCTACAATTTTGGCAGGAAGGTACTTTATAGTTAGTAGACGTTGACTAAGAACGGATTTAGCGAGTTTAGCAACATGGCCAGAATAAGGAGGTCTGAGGGCTTTCACATGTTTGTAAAAATGTAAGTACTGTTTTTTTTTTTGTACTAACAACCTGAAATTTAACAAGTCTAGAGTTTAGGAGTAGGAGATCTAAGCTAAGTTTGTAAGGAAGACCTGGACTAAGGGCTCCCGTAAGTCCATATGAAATCCTTGGCTTTTTGTACCTGAAAATTGGCAGAGAGATAGAATATAGTTAAGACATTTCAGGTAGGAATAGATTTTACGACAGGGCTGGTTTAAGGGAATATAATCGCTTCGATTGGCATTTGGCATTCGATTTGACATAAGTAGTACCATCCACAGGCAGTCCAGACAAGAGAGTCAAAATTTCTACGCGAACGAAGTCGCGGGCAACTGCTAGTACATATATATATAGGATAGGTATAT
Source organism: Diarsia dahlii (assembly GCA_949775195.1). Taxonomy (NCBI): domain Eukaryota; kingdom Metazoa; phylum Arthropoda; class Insecta; order Lepidoptera; family Noctuidae; genus Diarsia; species Diarsia dahlii. The sequence continues at coordinate 8,648,686 of OX459215.1, read as the reverse complement.
ATTTATGTATGGGTATTATAATTATGTTTATAATCTATTTATGTAACTATTTGTATATTATATTTATAAATCATTAGGTATGATATATTTGAAATTTTTTTTTTTATCATTGTTCCTCTCAAAAAGAGCACCTGCCATCAAATCTCTACACCACCCTTGGTTGACTGGTAGAGAATGCCTAAGGCAGTAAGTCCGCCTTTGTACCTTTTTTTTGTGTGCGAGAAGTTTAAATAAATAAATATCATGTTACACACACATTATGGTTCATCATCATCCTCCTGCCCTTATCCCTATGTATTTGGGGTTGGCACGCCATGTCTTCTTCTTTCATACCTCTCTAGGACAGCTACCTACTCGTCATCTCAGCAGTCTCATTATTAATTCTAGCCTACGTAACCCATCCACATCGATTATTTGATGGTCATTTACTCTTACAGCCATACTCAACATTTCCTCACTGCATTTTCCTTCTACATTGACTTTCCTTCGCATCACATCTCCATTCCCGATAACCGATTACCACACAACTTTACAGTCGCCGGCGCCATTTTCAGGCTTCCTCTGTTCTCGTTCCATTTTATCCATTCGCGTTACATCACACATCCCACTTAGTATTCCCATCTCAGCTACCTGCAATAGTTTTTCAAGGATCTCTTTTGTTGCCCATAGCTTTCTCCATCAATTTTGCGTAGAGTTACTTTGTTTTTGTGTACAGAATGATTTGTTGGCGACTTCGTGGAGAGGGTCTTTACACCTTGTATAGCAATTATACTTATCCTTGTGATAATTCATTGAGTCCCAAATCAAGCCATGTATCTTTCAAAATAATATTTATTCCCTCGAACACCCACCTAAACACAAGCTTTTACATGTCCCCGGTACGCAAAAAGGACCATTATTTTAATTTATGTTGAATTTTAATTACTTTGTGCTCTGCTGGTATCAAGAATTTTATACCAAAGTTGGGTCATGCGAATATTTTATCCTGGCTTAAAAATGTTGGTTGCGGAATTTTCTGTGGCTTAAAAAGGACAAGGAAACGACATGAAAGGGGCAGACACATTTAATATGTACAACACATAGGAATATTCATTGAATGTAGTTCTTTAATTTATTCATGTGTAGATGGCCACACTAAGTACAAACCCAATATAAATTACCCTCCTATTGCATGGAAACCCGTACAACGCTAGGCCAGCTCAAGATCAAAGTGGTCATACTGAAGAGCATTCATCATCATCCACAGCCTAAATCTATTAAATTGTATTTATTCGTTTTTTTTAAAACTAGGTTTGGTTCCAGTCTAACTGCGAGCATTTAACAGCTAACGAGCGTATCTGACCTCCTCAATCCATTTACTAGGTAGGCCTTGGTACGACTGGTTGCCAGACTTTCTGTCATCAAACGATCCGTGATGGCTGTCAAAGATCTTCAAGCGACAACCGAGACCATCGGTGTAACGTGATTTCTGAGGTACAAGCCCATTTTCTTATGCTCCTTCCAGAGCGGGAGGAGTCATTTGATGATTTCCCACACGCCAGAAAAAAAAGGCAGGAAGAAAGGCTGCTTTCTTTTATTTCTTACTGTTTGTTATGCGTTGCATTGCTTTTTTTTTCTCTTTGTATCTCCTTGTATGTTCTTGTTTCTGCGACAAATAAATATTTTATCTTTCTTTCTTTCTTCTATTCAAATCTCAGAGTGTTATACTTCTTTGCATTCAAGTCAGTACTTAAGCTCCTGCAGTTTCTATTAATATTCCGGTTTTCCTTGGGAATAACCAAAGACACTACGTTGTCCATTTCATGACGCCATTACAAAGTGTCCCAACGTGATGACACCTGAACAACCCTTCAAGTGTCGATAACAGCGCAGTTTTCCCGCACTTGTACGTTTATCAGCTCAAGTGCGTGTCTTAGTCAGCGCCACTCGACCGCTATAATAAGTAGACCACTGAGCTCGACATTCGCACAGTGCTCTGTACATCCTCAACATGTTCAAACTGCTGATTCTGAGTTGTGTGCTGGTCAGCTGTTTAGCTGAACCCTTCGGCGCTCGATCCTGGTGAGTTTTTAATAAGTTTAGTAGCGTTGGCCCAGTGGTGGCGGTTCCAGGCAGGCATTACTTTGTGTAATATTTTATCACCACTGCTCTCAAAATGGTGAAGAGAAACATAGTGAGGAAACCGGCATGTCTAGAACCGAAATATTCAAAGACATGTGACATCTACCAACCTGTACAGGGCCCGCGTGGTGGATTTATAGCCCATTTCCTCTCATAGAGAGGAGGCCTGTGTCCCAGCCGTGGTAACATTATGGACTGATTATACTAGTGCTCTAGTCATATAAGGAAACAGCTTGACAGTGTAAACATGATCACAAGTTCAACACTGTTCCTCTCAGTGATTACTGCTGAGAAGATAATCCTTGCCTAGTCCCTAGTTATACAATTTATTGTGTTATTTGTTATAAAGATAACGTAACCCAAAGGCGTTCTTATCTCAGGATTCAGCGCAGTAGTGGTCATTTATATTTATTACTAGCTTTTGCCCGCGACTTCGTCCGCGTTATACTAAAAATGTTATCTTTGGTAAGTAGATCTATCATTGATTTTAATTTTAAATGAAAAACTCTTGCGATAATATCATGGCGGTCATGCGGTGCTTGACCCTCAAGAAGCTCCCGAGTGATTTCATCCCACTTGGGCTTGGTAGTTACAGTATTAAATAAGTCGGGACGTCCATATTTTCTTACGTAACAAAAAGCGTCTTGAGTACGTAAATTTTACTCAAAGGAAACATTCCTTTATTTTTGAATAGAAAGCAAACTGCATTCAAAAATTTTCGAAAATTCTCTTCTCCCACCACCCGGGAATCGAACCGGCTAAAATCTGAAAAAAATATACCCTGTACTTTTATTGCATCGATCATTAGGGTCAATTATAAGGATGAAATCTCTCTAACAAACATGATAAATTAAATGAAAAGAAAACCAGGAAATCTTAAATTAATTTAATTATTTACAAAAAATGGTAAACTAACTAATTAGTTGCTCGAAATGGGCTCCATTCTCTTGGATACACAAATTTATTCTTTTAACGAATTCATTTCTAGTAACCTTTAATAAAGTGTTGTGGTGAATATTATAAATCGTATTCTGAACTTCAACTCTCAACTCGTTGTCATTCGCATAAGATTTCATGCAAATTTGATTTTTTACATATCCCCATCTGGCGATCTCGCAGGCAGGTTTTCCTTTCATTTAATTTATCATGTTTGTTAGAGAGATTTCATCCTTTTAATTGAACCTAATGATCGATGCAATAAAAGTACAGGGTATATTTTTTTCAGATTTTAGCCGATTTGATTCCCGGGTGTGGGAGAAGAGAATTTTCGAAAATCTTTGAATGCAGTTTGCTTTCTATTCAAAAATAAAGAAATGTTTCCTTTGAGTAAAATTTTCTATCTGCAGTATTAAGAGTACTTTCCCTCCAGGTGGCATTACAAAATTCCACCCTGTATAATCAGAAAGCTCCGAACTGCTAAGCTATCGGGAGTTACACGTGTTATTGTGAGTCAACCATAAAAGATAGACATATGCTGTTGTGCGATATTTTTTAGATAATTTTATGTAGAACATTTCCGTCATAAATGATTTCTATGTAGCTTTAACCATTAAGGCTGCACACGCGACGGAAGCTTAAAAAATGGAGCAACTTCTCCCGTTTTCCCAACATTTCCCTTCACTGCTCTGCTCCTTTTGATTGTAGCGTAATGAAAAGTATACTATAACCTCCCCAGGAGTATGAAGAATAATTGTACCAAGTTTCGTTAAAATCCGTCGAGTAGTTTTTGTTTCTATAAGGAACATACAGACAGGAGGACAGACAGACAGACAGACAGACAAAAATTTTACTGATTGCATTTTTGGCATCAGTATCGATCACTAATTACCCCCTGATAGTTATTTTGAAAATATATATCATGTACAGAATTGACCTCTCTACAGATTTATTCTAAGTATAGATATAGATATAGATAGATATAGATTATCTTGTAGTTCTAGTGGGTGAACTAGCTACTTCTATGTTTTTCTAGCTTGCAGTAGAGTCTGTACCTAACTATTATTTCAGCTTTTGTTGTATGATCTCTTGGAACGCAAATTACATAATGACATTACATCATAGTCGTGAAGGTCCTACTATACCCCTTATTAGAAGGCTTTTGTAGTAGTAATTATACTTGTTGGTACAGTGAAGTGACTTCAGTGGTAAACTTAACATTCTGGACAGATTTAATTAGGCTTTCTAGGCTCGGATTGTAATACCAACCGTGTTAATTGTGCTACTAGTGGTGTATAAGTTCTCGTGTAACAATAGACCACCAAAGGTCTAGCAGTGTATATTACATAAGTGGTTGGACGTAGAACGTTGACAGTCTGTATGTATGGTGTGTCAGAACACGTGTCTCACAGGGTGCGTCACCCTCGTTAACCGGTAATATTACTCATGTTAATAGTTAAGTGGCATACAAATCTGACACAGAAACTCAAGTTTTGATGTGCCTATGTTTCCAGGTTGAGCGAGGCACGTCGCCGGCAGCAGCACCCACGGGGCTGCGGTGACCGCGCTGAGGGCCGGAGGGCATGCGCGCTCGTTAGCAACACCGACACTCTCGCACCACACGGCCACGACTGCAGCCTGTTCTTCTACTGCAGCAGCGAGGGCGCGCGCCCTGCCTGCCGCAAGTGCCCTGCAGGGCTGCACTTCAACCCTCAGCTCCAGGTGTGCGACTGGCCTGCTAACGTCGACTGCTCCCTGCGTCCCCCTCGACCATCGCGGCCCCCGCGCCCGTGGCCCACCCGAACAACGTCTTATGCTACCACAACAGAAGACGATTCTGGACCGAAACTAACCGAAACCGAAACCGTAACCGAAACCGATACTACAACAGAAGAATATACAACTATTGAGGATACTACTACAGCAGAACCCGCAACGATATAAATTGTATTCCTTAGGTTCGCAAATAGTGTTAACATGCCATCATTGGCACCTTCGAAATATTTTCTTTTGTAGAATGATATAGGTAACAGTCCATATCCATAGAAAAAATAAACAAGATTTTCTAAAGTAAACATTGTGTTGTCATTCCTTTGGTGGTGAGTTATTAAATATGATGATGAATTAATATGAAAATTGCCACCACAACTGAACTTCTTCGTCACAGCAAAAAGGTTTAATCCAAAATATTGTACCTAAGTCTATAGGGCATTTGTTTGGAAAATTGCCTCCCTACTCCTGGGATAGACCGGAAGATAAATTGCGTAGGGCGATCTCAAATATGAATGCGCTGATCTCAGGTTTATCTATAGGTTAGCTAGTGAAGTATGTGGGCATTATCAAGGTGAGTAATGGGGGCCAAGGAGTTAATACGGCAGTTATGTTTAATGTTTTTTTTTGTAGCTAAATAGGCAAACTCTTGACCTCGATCACGCCTGATGGTCTATGATGGAACGAGCGTGCACAGAAGATGCTTGTTCACTCTTGTTTTGTAGGCACACGGGTTAAATGTGGGAGGGAACACAGTTCTTATACAACACTTATTTGTATTGATACCAGCTATCGATTATTTCGACCGCTACTTTTAAAATAAAGTAAAATGTCCGTAGAAAGGCCGGCCAGGCTTCATACAAAAATCTTGAAACTCCCTTTCTTTTTGGACGGTTGAAAATCATCAAATGACTCCTCCCGCTCTGGGCTGAGTGGATGGGTGGTTTTTTAGTCAGACTTCTACTGACTAAAAACTAACCATGTGCCTTCTTAGCCCTTTGTGTCCGGGGCTGCGGTATGTCTTTCGAACAAACCGCAGCCCATAGGCATCGGCCCCTTTCAGGGTCTTTACAGTTAGAGCGTTGGAGTTCTAAATAACAGCAAAATGTTCACAAGCACATGGAAATGTGATGCAAAATTGCTGCAAACACGCGCGGAAAGTAATATATTTTACTTTATTATTCAAGATAAGCATGCAGTTATTTTACTATGCTACCTAAAGATACCAAAAGGTCATGTTTATTTTCAAGGTCATTTCAGTCTCACTACGGTCAGCAATTTTTAATGCTAAAATATTTATTTATTTCAGAATCTACTGGATAAATTATTAATTTGTTTCGTGTTTGTCCAAAATGTTGTAATCAACTTAAAAAACTCCTGGCTTTCGAAAGTTCATAAGGCAGTTCGTCAATTCGTTAATGATCAGAGATCAGGGGGCCAATTCTCGGTTTTAGAGATAGTGTCGAACTCGAAAAAAATTTCTAATGACGTCATTTTTTCGAGAAATTTTAAATGTTGCTATTCTGGGGATCTCGAATTCGACATTTGTCGAAGGCTAACGTTAGAGTTCATGTCGAGTGCTTGCATCTATATAATCGACATGACATTTCTGAGTGAATTTGTTGAGTTTTGGATTGTACACTGTGTTTTCTTTTCTTTAGTTTTTAAATAAAATACGGCTTTTAAATAAAATACTGGAAATTCGATTTATACTCTTTGTTTTGTGCATTGTGAAACGACGACCTCGTCGTTTCAAGAAAACAAGAGTCAACGACAAGGGTCTGTCTGCGCGAAGGTTCGCGCAGACAGACTCTGTAATTTGTGTACCTACGATTGGACTTGAAACCACTGAAAGATGGACGAGTTTATTATCATTTTTATCTCGGAGTTGTTGGAAAGTGGCGAGCAACTGGCCAATACACGGCGACAACAGCTATCCCGCCGTCGATATTTACGACTTGAGCGAAACAGAAGTCATTAAAAACTTCAGACTAAATAAAGATTTAATAAGGGTTCTAATACTTAGATCTATTGGCTCCTGTAATTCAGGATACCACTCAAATAGACCTGAAAACGAAGGTAAATAATTGTTTGCTTCATAATTTTATTAGTCACTGACAGACAGTCAGCTGTCAAACTGATTATTTTTACACTAAACGTTTCGTTTTACTTTGGCTTTGCACGGGACTTATTCAAATTTAATATATAAATTATGTCCTAATTTTAAGTGTTTCTCATAATTATGTTTACTTGTTTGTTTGTAAAACCAATAAATACTTTTTCTTCCTTTCTTTCTTTCTTTTTATACTTAAATAATTAGGTTTAGTCAGCGTTTTAAAACAAAATCATTCATTCACTCATAGCTACCTAAAACGGAACGCGCGATTCTTCGTAATGGTAACATTAGCTTCACTCGACTCGACATTTTCGTGACATTTATTTCTATTTTGACTGAGAATACGGAATTCTGCTCAATTCGAAATTTTTTGGTAGAGATAGAGATATTTTTGATAGACATAGAGATAGACTTACGAACTCGAACTCGAGATAAATGTCGAAAATCAAGAATTGGCCCCCAGCCCCGAATTCAGAAACGCTTCGTTTCTGAATACGGAGCTGTGAGGTACACTTCTGCCTAACCCTTCGGGGATTACAGGCGTGATGTTATGTATGTATGTATTTTTAAGTTCCAAAATAAAGCTGTTCAATTAGGGGATGGTATTATCCACATGTTACCTACTCGGAAGTAGGTAACATGTGGATAATATAAAAATCAAAATAATAATTTCTGATCAAATAATGATTTATTCCAAAGTAGCTAACGCCATGGTAAAACATGAGAAAGAAAAAAAGAACAAGTGTTAAGGTTTTTATACAGAAGAATAAAACAAAAAATATAAAACTAAAGATAAGAAAAGCTTAAAAATAAGTCGGTAGATTAAACCCAAATTGGTCTAGTACGAGGCCGACAGGCTTCTTTCTCAGCATTATTTCGGATAAAAGAACATGATAAAGATGCAGAAAGAAGAATATTTCAAGATATTATTTTAAAAGAACGAGACAGCCCTAACATGAGCCGGTCCGGCGACCAATTACCGGTTCCTTTCACACGGAATGGCGTTTTCATTATAATAGCACTCTTTTTATTGAAAATTATTTTAGTTTTGAACTGAAGAAATGGTGCCTTTGTATCTTTTTATTTTAATAACCGTAATGAGGAAATTGAGGAATGATAACAACATTCTATATCTTGCTTACTTCAGAAGTTCTAATAGCGTGTCAAGTCATTTCCCACTGATACGACAAAACAAACATTAATCTTTGAGTCGACTGAAATTTAAAACATCGTGAGAAAATATAAATTAATTAATTTAAAAATCACCAACACGGTGGTTTTCTCCGTATGAGAAAACATTTCGGCTTTTCGGTTACAAATCATATTTATGTTCAAACTAAAACTAATTAAAGGTAACGGATACTGGTAACTTTTAGACACTAATTGATAAATTAGTAAGAGCTCGACTAAATCTTCTGTGTATAGGACGGCGCGATAAATTATTATACCCTAGGGTAATTAGGAATTCATAAGTAAAATATGCTAAACAACATTTCAACATTTGTGTAAGAAAATGATTGAATCACATGTCGAAGGTCGGTTTGTGAATGAGCGACCTTAGATCATATCGAGTTTTTTCCGAGCCTCAAATAGCATATTAAGTCCCGGCTGTGATTTGAAGAGCTTTAACTGTCGTTAGTCTAGGCCCAGTGGACCAAAAGTCTACCAACCAGTCTTTCCAAGGGGCATCGTATTACGCAGTACGAACTGGGTTGTGGAGGTCAGATAGGTAGTCTAGTAGGTGGACTAGAAGTCGACCCCAACATAGTTGGAACAAGGCTAGACCGATGATGATGATGATGAGTAAGAGAATTATTGAATCACATGACTGAAGACATATTGCATCAATGAATCAGAACACGAACATTAGCGTCCGTCTTCGGTTTGATGGATTCCGGTCAAAACCGTGTTTAGATAGAGGAAAATACTCTGGAAAGAAAAGCTAAGTCTTCATCACTTAAGTGATATGCTGGCAATAACAAAAAAAACTGCGCGAAATCCGTCGTCCCTTTCGTAACGACTGTAATTTGTCAAAGACCTCTGAAAATGGTAATGATTACACTGTCATTTCAACTCAGAATGGACGTCCACGAAAGTGGAATACTTTGCATATTTTCCTTGTAAAATATTGCGGTTTTTATTGCATTACCCACCACAGAAAACTGTTGTTTATATTGTTATTTTGAAGCGACTGAAAAAGAGAAATGACGATAGAAAATTAATTGTAGCATTGTTGGAAGAACATTTCATATTATTATAATCTACGGTGGGTGTTATTAGGCTCGTCCATTATTACATAGGACTTAAGCTTATCTGGCGAAACGTGGGTGTACTTATGGGCACACCTCTGCCTAACCCTTCGGGGATTACGGGCTTGATGTAATATTACGTGTTATAAACTACGATAGAAGAGGTTTTTCTCCGATCATACTCGTAGCAATAGGAATGTGGAGTTTTTTTTAATAATTTTCGTCTGTTCATAATGGAAAGCAAGCAGGTGCTTTAGTTTATAAAAAAATATCATAAAGCTACTAAGTATGTTGCATTATTTAATCATCAGATAAGGACTTCTTACTGTTCTTGAATCGACTTTACTTCCATATTACCTACATAGTTTGGGCCCACTAGGTAGCCACGTTTATTGCAGCGGCAGAGGCGCTAATCAGCTCGTCAAGAGTTCAGGTAAACGGACACCTGGGACAGCAAGTTGGGTATTGTTTGATAAGTGGCTTGCCATGAACCTACATCTTTATTATAGTGAAACGAAGCCAAGTTTTATCTTCTAAGAAACTGCGCCAATCGGAAAATGATTACACATTGCTGACTAATGAAATACCTACTAATATTAATAGCCAAATAGCCACTAAAGCTAATTCGAGAGCAAAATCGTAAATATGGGATGTTTGTTATAACTGACCTTCCTGAATAGCAATAAAATACAGTTGGTATTCGAACTGTGGCCCGTATATTGCAAGAGCCGCTTGAGTCCTAAGACAGGTGGACCATAATGTTCACCTGTCCTAAGGCAGGAGGAGAAGATGGCGGGACGCCTTGGGTTAGGTTTCTCACAAATTGAGATGAATAACCAAAACCTTGATAGAAGTGGGAGGAATGTGGGGTAGGTCTATGCCCAGGAAGGCAACAGATGAGAGTAACAAAAAAAGGTATGCACATGCGAGAATTGCTACCACTACGAAAACTGAATATCCTTCCTGAAACACAAAACTCTCCGGGCTCTCCTACTAAAGTACACAAGATCAGCATCGACTCAACTCGAGCACCACTTTAGCGGCATCGCCTCGGATCGTGATCCGTTAGTAAGAATGAGGTAATGAGCCGATCCGATGCAATGTTTATAAAAGTACTATACTGTAACATTTAGCTTTCATTTATTTCCGAAGTAATTATCCTTCCATAGTATAAAACAAAGTCGCTATTTTTGTCTGTTTGTCTGTATGCTTAAATCTTTAAAACTACGCAACGGATTTTGATGCGGTTTTAACAGATAGAGTGATTCAAGAGGAAGGTTTTAGTATATAATTTGAACGACATCCACGCGGGTGAAGCCGCGGGCATCAGCTAGTTATCGATAAAACCAACCCAATTTGTCAATCCTTCCTTTGGGAGTAGCTCAAATATTATCTTCGTATACAATAATTTAATGTTCATATAAACAAACTGCTACAGAATACAGATTCTCCGAAAACCTCAATACCTAGATATCTTTATTATGTTATCGTCTGACCTTTTCAACAGAAAAGCGTAAAGCGATAGGAAAGAATAACTTCTTTTCTTTGCGCTATCAATTCCTAATGGCATCAAATGGAGGAAGATATTGCGACACTGGCGTCCTACTTTTTTATCGTAGTTTGTGTCTAGAAATGTAGTTTGATTTAATCGGGGCGAAGTTGTGAGTAAAGTGTTCCTTAATGACACGAGTGGTATGGTCATAGATATTTGTGCCTATTCGACTAATATTCACTTTTTGGGGTCACAGCATGTTGTCTTCTTCCATACTTTTCTATTACTCGTCTTCTCAGCAATCACTTCCTTCTTCTTATCGTGTGGGCAGTAAGGTCTAATGACCCTACACACCCTAGTGTCAGAGTTTCTAAACCGCCGCAAGGGCCTCTGACATGGTTTGTCGACCGCCATTTGGCGGCCGGGACCACCGGCTTATACGTGCCTTCCGAAGCACGGAACCATCTTTTTATCAGACAATCAGGTGATTCAAGCCTGCAATGTCCTAACCAAACTGGAAACAACTTCACAAAGTATGCTTCCCGTGGGAATCGAACCCACGACCACCGGGTCACAGACAACGCCTAAACCACTCGACCATGGAGGCAGTCACTTCCTTTCTTGCCATATCATCATTCACATAGTCCAATCGTTTCTTTAGTCTTTCTCTACTCACATTCATACAAACATTTTCCTCACGATTTTATTCTAACTTCTCAACAAAACACATGTTAATACTCCGACAATAGATTACCTTACCACACAACTAATCAGTCACCGGCGCCTCTTTTAGACTTCCTCGTAGTAGGTACTCGAGTAATTTTGGCACTATAATTATTGTGTAATGCATGCTGGTTACCATAGTACAAGGGAAAACCTTAGTTTGGGACCAGGACAATGTATGTGATGTTGTCTCAATTTATTATTATTAAATATTAAAGTATCGTTTAGTATTTGTGAATATGCGTATTATAGAAAAAAAATATAAAGTTCACGGTAAAAACAGATAAAACAACCTCGAAATTAGAAACGCACTGACTTCTTTTGTAAGGATAAAAAAGGGGAAAATCTAGTGTTGTGGTCGTCCGTCCTCAAGAGAGCCCCATGTTCAGCAGTGGACTGCAAACCTGTCAGTACTTCCTAACGTTTAAGCTAGAATTAAGATATGAGCCAAAGCCAGCTCTAGCTAAAACTAAAATACAACAGTGTATGTCTTTGGTTCAAAGACTCCCACAACAAGACAACGAATCATTATAGTTCCATTTATAGACCAAATCGTTTTAACTAAGTTGCCTCGCCGATATCAATTTGTGGTTTATTTTGGAACAAATTACTTGTGTTTAATTCGATATTAACCACGTAGCCACAGCTTTGCCAAGAAACTATAAATACGATAATAAGTCATAGTCAATTACGCGCCATGGTGATTTGTGAATTGAAGATTATCATACTCTCTTTTTAGCGAACACGTAGACGGAAGACATATGCGGTTGAAAAGCATTAACAAGAAAGCGCTGCTGCAAATAAATATTTGTGAAAATTTATGTAGGATTGAATTCTTTCAGGATTCGGGTATCTTTCCATTCTTCTATTCTTGGAGTGCTGATGGAAATCTAATGTGAGTTGGACCAGAACTTGGTTACGATCCTGATATGCGCTCATATGCTATAGGTATTATATTCAACGAAATCTGTCATACTGAATGTAAAAGCTCTAGATAAATCCATAATTACAGAGGTAAAACTCACATTTTCCACATTAGCGACAAAAGTAAACGAACCTCAGGTTTGCTTCGAAGTGGATTTAATTATGCATGAGCATGAGTGCACTGCAGTACAGTTTTGCCACCACACACGCTATCACAATGCGACTGTGCAAATGTGAAGGTCGAAGAGTTTTGACATTGAATCTACGTTAGGAACTTATTGAAGAAATTCAATCTAAAATAACAGCCTATGATGTTCCCACTGTTGGGACACAGGCCTCTTCCCTATGAGAGGGAATGGGCTATAATCCACCACGAGGGCCTAATCCGGGTTGGTAGATGTCACAAGTCTTAGATTTTTTCTTAAACACACCGGTTTGCTCACGATGTTCTCGTTCACGGTTTTGAGAGCAGTGGTGCATAATTAAGGTTCGGTCAAACTTTCAAGTTTGACCGAACCGTAAGATATTTGTATTGAGTCGTCCGTGTCCGGAGCCGTATCTGCAATTCTTCCTTACCGGTTAAACCTAAACTGCAGTAATAGCGATGCAAATATAACACATAAGCCTGACGAATCTCGACCGAAACGTTTTGAAAATCAACATAACATTTATTTGTTCCGAGTTTGTTAAAGCCTGGATGTTTGTTTACCGTATTTATGTAAGCAATGGCAGTTACGAACCTCATTCTGTATGAAGCGTTGTGAGTAAATCGTTTAGCTAAGATTTTGCGACCCACAAAATTGTCTATCGAAGCGAATTGGGCTTGATTATTTTAAAACAGAGACTGCCTGCGGCTTCGCCCACGTTTAGGTCTGAAATGACCCCATGGGAACCTACTAAACGGACAGAAAAGTATCTTATGTCCTAATTCAGTTCATGGTCGACTTGTGTGGCAAATGTCATCGACATCTATTAAGCAGTCAATGAATAGGGACAGACAGCGCATTTATGATGTTGCATTTATCATAAATGCTCTGTCTGTAATCCAGTCAACATGTCGATAAAAGGTGAGGTAACTGGAAAGTATTTCGAAGCTAAGGGAATTAACAGGTTATTTGATAGAGGGTACACTAGGAAGACAATCCTTTTTGGGGTCGGAGCCGCTGAAGGGTGATGGCTAGGCATGAAAATGTGGAATAAGCATTTACAATAGGGTGTCAGTCAGCGGACTAAAACAACAACGCATCGAGGTCGAAAACTTAGGATAATCTTCCAAGTGTTATTGCAACTATCTTGAAGTAGCTTCCCCCAAATTGTTTGAACAATCCTTGTTTGGATTACTGGCATAATCACGAAATGTTTACTCAGGAATATTATCCCTCCGTCGAAATGCTGACAGTAAACATAGTGATATGACGCAAACATAATACATGAACCGGAACCATTAATTTCGAGATTATCCAAATATTAGTTTTGAGATTATTCTCAAACAATTGTTTCTATATGAGTTTTAAAAAATCCACACTTCTATACTATATAACAAACGCGAAAGTACCTTTGTTGTCTGTCCTTATTCACGCCTATCTGCTGAATAGATTTCGATGAAATTTGGCACACATGTAGTCCATGATTTATATGAGACACAGGATACTTTGAGGCATAATTTGGACAAAGCCGAAGGCAACAGCTAGTGCCTAATAAAGTAGTCCATAGATATAGATGACAATATTTACTTGTTTCCTACAAACTTCAATATATCCCTCATAAAATATAACACAAATTCAACAACAAAATTATCGCTTACCATAATTAAGGACGCTCCACTGCGCCCATAGTAATAATTATAAGTAATTAAAGGTCTGTGGCCAGCCCTGGCCGAATTACATAGTTCCACGTAATTTATGGTTTAACCCCATTCAAATTAGTTATCTGTGCTATATGTTTGTCTGTGTGTGTTTTGTAATTGATGTGATTCTGTTCCTAAGCGTGATTTAATTAATTTTAGTGTTGGATGTGATTTTGATGTTTGTTATTTATTTATTTCCGTGCCATGTTATTTTGTGCTGATCTTCAGCACTTTAGTTTAAGGCAATTTTTACGATAACAACATGTGGAAAGTGTCTTTATTTGGCTGTTTGTCTACCAGAGATTTTTTTCCTAAGCAGCGTACAAGTAGATATGGATATGTTTGATATAAAACAATAGGACCATTTCATTGTCATAGTGTGTAGCAGTGATAGCCTAGTGGTCATAGCTTAAGTTTAATTGAACCCACGGCACGCAGCTCCAATTTTTTGGCACTTCGATGAAGGAAAACATCGTGAGGATACCAGCATGCCTGAGAGATATTTCTCAACGACCTAACCTCCCGTCCGCTAATAAATCTCCAGGAGATTTATAACAATGGTTTTTTAATTGTGTCTATATTATAGTCCTCCTTACCGATTTCGGTAACGGCGACCCTTACAAGCTATTTCCTAGCGTGTGCCCTTATGTGGCTGGCCAGACCGAATTTGGTTTTAAACACCCGGTCACAGTCAAAGCAGTAGAGTTGACCGGCAGAGTTGTAGGTGTAGGTGTAGGAGGGCCTAAGTCTCTCTTTACGTATTTGGCGCTTTTCGTTCAGTTTTTTGACTCGCTGTTTTTCAAAAGATTTTATATTTTTGTAAATAGTAGAGCGCCAAGACGACCTATGCAGATATATACATATACCTATACCTTGTGTCTATAATAAGGCGTATGAGCTCATAAAAAGCAGGTCAGAGGCCCATGGGCGGTATAAATACTCTGACACCAGGTGAGACACTAATTATATGAAAAAGAAAGAATCACAGCGTTGAAGTCTTCAGGTTTCTTAGAAAAAAAAAAATACGTACGAAGCAAGGATTTCTTAGAAAAAAAAAAACGGTTTTGATAAGGAAACCCATTCTAGTCATATTTTTCCTCAACGATGATAGTATTGAACCTCACAGGACTTTCTCCCTCAAATGTCCTTTGTACCTGTGTCACCGTCAAAAGATGACAAAAGCCCCTGGATCGCGATAAAGCTATAGAATTAGCCCCAAACTGGCTGTGATAAGGGTAGAGCAGGTAGACGTTTCAGTCCGTAGTTAGGTATTTAGATTGATAGCTATGTCTTTTTACCTGCTTTTAGTTCGGGCACTTGTGGGCACTACTACACGTATTTAGACTCGTTCAAGAGGAGCGTCGCGGTGACCGCCCAGGGGACAAGGCATTTTTTTGCGTTGGTAAAAATACTACTATCAGTAAACAATGTCCTATCGACACTGTTTTGTAAAAGCAAGTCTGTTTAAACACAATATCTTTTTAATTTATATCGTAAGTATTAGTTCGATGTAAATGTTATAAACTGTAAAGTTTTATTCAAATCTTTTCAGTAGTTTTTGCGTGAAAGAATACAAACATCTATCCATGCTCACAAACTTTCTGGTTTATAAAATCAGTGGATTTCCGCAACCTTAACCAGGTCATCGGTCCACCCAGTGAGAGGCCTTCCAACGCTATGTCACAACTTGTATATTATGGGTAAATAAAGCTCTTGATGATACGAGAGAACACCTAGAAAAAGATACGCTATTAATTTGCAACAATTAACAGTTGACATGGACCCTAAATCTAAGAATACCCACCTTAATGTAACCTAGTGATTCAATCCGGGACTTGGCAAGCGTCTAGACAAAGTGTGTTGTCAAAAACGATAGCTATTTATAGAGGACAGCGGTGATCTGCCGGAAACCTGAGTATGGGCTGACTGATGTGGTTCAAGGAATAGGGTTGTTGACTCATATAACGAATTCATATAAATTTATGTTTTAAAAATCAATGATAGTTTTTAGAATTCTAAATTAATAATTTAAGAAACTAATTTTTTGTCTTTAATTAAATAAAATTGTTTTAAATTGCGTTATTTCATACCCATTATCACGTGACTGCGAACACCAATCAGAGCGCGATGACGTCACGAGCCTCGAGGCTAGCTGATTTATCTGTCATACCGAAGGCAAAAGTATCAGTGGTGAACAGGGTTGGCATGTTTAAAACAAGTTGTTTAAAACATGTGTTTTAAACAGTGTTTAAAACAGTTTCAAATAAAACATAGTTTTTATTAGGTGTTTGAAAACATTGTTTAATTGCAAAAATAAATTAATACTAAGTAGTTATTTTTTTCCTTATTTCCTTTATTTAATCAACTTTAAACAATTTTTATAAAATAATTAAAGTGGCTTTTTGACCTTGACATTTAAACAGTTTTTAATATTTAAAATCCTTAATCAAGAAATAGTTAACAATTTTTATTATAAAACGACCATGTACAATCATATTTGTTCGTTAGCAGATTAGACAACATTTATTATTTTTTATTTAGGTATTTAAAAACTGTGACAAGTTTTGCAGCTTTCTCGTTACCAAGTTTGATTCGTACATCGGTTTGAATAAATCCAAAGGTTTTTGTGTTATTGTGAAATGAAAAATCAGAAAGAAAGTCCGCTCTATTCTCCATCGGTAAAGTCCCCGGGGGAATTCCCAGAACTTCCGTAATTCGTGAACGTGATTATTTAAAATATGTTTTGGGTATTCCCCTTATTTTAAGAAAAATTTAGGAGATTTCCCTACTAAAAATGAACGTAGGAACACACAGAATGTATTGAATTATGATAAATTTTTGTCATGCAGTTTTTAAAATAGTATATAAGTGAAATATATCAGGCTTAATCAATTAAAAATGGATGATAACTAACTTAGGAAAAAAAACAAAAAAAACACCTGTTTAAAACATTTTAAACTGTTTGTTTTATAAAATGTAAAAAAAACTGTTTTTTTTCCAACCCTGGTGGTGAACGATTTTCTTCAATAACTTATTAAAATTACTTTATACCTACGATATTTATCACAATGGAGACTGGATTTATGAAAGGAAATGGTTCTAACATACCGAAAATTGATTCTTTGATGGTTCTTTGCTACAAACACGAATTTTTGTGCGTCGGAGTTTCGAAGTACAGTATGACCAACTTAATTGTGAAGTATAAGGTGGCGCTACTTGTCAAGCAAAATTACATCTATACGTCAAACTTGATACATTTATTTTAGTTCCGTTTTTTGCCACCAACATAGATAAGTTGGTTTAAGTTGTAAGTAGTAATCTTTGTAAGAATTTTTAAAGTGATATATTTATATGAATGAAAGAGACTTACTAACTTACTCATTTTATATACATTTTTAGAACTTTTAACTTCTCATCTATCATCAACAAAATAAAAAATTATGTTAAGTGCATATGTTTGAAGCAAACATTATCATTAACAAACAAGTAATAAACGACAATTTTGGAAGATACTCAAATACATTGATTTAATTTTGATGTTTATAGTTTATTTAGAACTCACATCGAAGTGATCTTCACAAAAATAACTGGTACCTACTTGTTGTTGACAATGATGATGAATGTCTTCTAGCCATTTTTAACCATTTTCTCCTTATTTCTGCCCTTTTTGGAACGCTTATGAAAAGTTTTTGTGGCGTACTGATTGACGTACTTTTGCACATCGGCACTGTAAAACATTTATTGTAAATCGTCGTATTCATTTTGTTTTTAAAAGTATATTCCTAAGAACTGAATCAAGATCAGTGCAATGTGACAGATCGTAAAGTTTTCAAAACGGCCCGTGACGTCATCACAGCCATTTGACAGTTTATAGCGTTTTAGCCGGAATTTTTAAAACTATTTTTATTTACGTTTTTTCTTATTAAAATAATGTCATAATTTTTCAATTAATATTTTTTTTGTGTATTTAAAGGGTCTATCTATAAAATAAAAGCGATTCCAAAAATTAGTCAACAACCCTATTTGTCGAGTGATCGGCCGACGTGGGATTTATGAGAAAGCTTGGAGGCCACTTACTGGCTGAGCCTGTGTGGTTGTATAATGGGAGTAAAAGTACCGTTAACAAAGCCTAAAGGGACTTGTTCTCGCAGTTACTGATATTTTTTGTTCTAGATCAAGTTAGATACAGAGATATTGTGGGTCAAAGTTCCTAAGTTTTCACAGGTTTATTTTTTTAATTACAAGTTTTGAATGTTGTAACTTTACCTAAAATACCTCCACGCACATCAGCATAATGTTTTGAGCGTGTAACATTAAGGTCTACCGTGACACTGATAATACGTAACATTTTACCTAAAAAAAAGCAATCCCCGTAATATTTTTTGCGTAGAATTACTTGGTTTGATGTACCTAGAAAATGCTTGTTAACGACTTTGTGAAGGGTCCGTTTACACCTTGTGTTGAGAAGCACAGCGTCCTAGAATGTTTAATAAAGAAAAACATAATTTTAAGCCTAGTACATAAGGAAATATAAGTAGATTTGTTCACCGGTCGTCATGTTAAGACCATAACAATGTACAGGCAACCTAAGATTGTGTAAAATCGTCTCCATATAGGAAATATATAAGGGGAAAAACCCAAAATGTGCTGTATCTCAGTGGAAAAGGTAAATATGTAGCTGAAACCTATATAAATAGGTACATTGTAACGTAGGGCATCATATTTCATAATAATAATTACATGATATAATGTAAACAACGTAAATAACAGCCATTTACCATTAGAAACCTATTAAATAAGTTGGTATGTCAATGGTTCCAACTCTTACCACAACAAACCCTGTGATTGGTCGAGAGCCGCCTTTGTTTGCTAGATCCGGGTTCGTTGGGCGAGTCCAAACGGATTTAGGTCACAGGGGTGAGGAACGGGGAGTTGGGAGGCGAGGAAATGCCCGCTTTCACTCCTCACATAGGTTTATTGAGTAATAGTGAGTCTGAGGGCAGCCACTACTTGTTTCTAGATGTAAAAGGATATAAGAGGCATATTTTTGCATTTTTAGTCGTAGTCTATCACAGTCTTCATACAAAGTTTTCAGCAAGAAGTCCTCAAGCATACTTATGTCCTTACTCTATTCAGTTGTACTAGTATTTAAATTCAGTGTTAATTCAGTATAATTGTTGTGTCTAAAATCTATCGTGTTTCTCAAGTTAATTTAAAAGTATCGTGTGTAAATTTGTTATTATCAAGTGTCTTAAATCAATACAGTTTTTATTAATTCACTCATCTAAGTTGTTCTTTTATTCAACCCTTGCGACCAGTGGATCCACGTAACAATTTGGTCCTTCGATAGCCTGATCTGTTGAGCACGCATTATAATGAGTGATAGAAGCACGATTACGACAAGGAGTAAGTTGCGCAAATTAGAGGCCGAGATGAACAAGCGGCGAGAGATGGAAGCTGACTCTGGGGTGCCGTCTGAAAGGGCACCAGGTTCATCTTCAGTTGCACCAACAACGACGACGGTTCGAGTCCCTGTGATCCCACTGGCGGGAGGTCGTGTTATCGACCACAGAGATATGGTCACGCCTGTGAGATCGGATACATTACAGAGGGCAAGTTCCGTGACAAGTCACGTTTCCTCGAAGAGCGGTCAAAGAAGTGCCGACTTCCTTCGGAGGAGGGTTGAGTACGAGGCAGAACGTGAGTTAGTGCGCATGAAGGAGAAATTAGTGAAGAAGAAGCTTGAAGTCGATCTCGCTGAGATAGACGCCGCTGCTGAAGAAGACTCAGGCTCGGAGGAGGAAGGGACAACGCGTCGTGTAGAGGAATGGGTTACAGAAACGGCTCCCGTCGCGCCTGCAGTGTGTCGCGACCCGTCGCCGCCGCGTAAAGTGTCCGCGCCCTCCCGCGAGGTGGCAGCACCAGTGCCGCCGCCCGAGTTTATACCTGCGCTCCCTCAGTGTGCGCCCGCGTCAGTACAGTTTCGCGAACCTCCGTACCTAGGGAACGTTACGCCCTTAGCTACGGCTAGTGCCCCGCGAGTGAGAGAACAGGCTAGAGAGTTGCCTGAGTGGGGAAATACGTTCGTCGATGACGCGGACAGAAGCAGGTCTCGAGATAGGAAAATAGACCAGTTGGCGGACGCTATAACTAACTTAGCACGTCCGCGACCGGTACCTAGACAAGCCTACGAGTTGCCGTTTTTCAAAGGTGACCCGGCAGAGTGGCTGTCGTACAAGAATATGTACCACGATACTACGGTAATGTACGAGTTCAAGCCGCATGAGAATCTAGCGAGATTGAAAACATCGCTACAAGGTGACGCCAAGCTAGCTGTGGAGGATTTATTACGTACCTCTACTAACCCAGCTGAAATAATGAAGACGCTTGATGAAGAGTTCGGGCATCCCAATCTAGTGCTTGAGTGTGCCCTAAAGAAAGTGCGTGCGTTACCTAAAGTGACTGAGAGTGGTCGTGAACTCAGAAAGTTCTCAACAACAGTGAGAAATTGTGTGTCGCTTCTGAAAAGTGTAAGAGCTAATGGATATTTAAATAACCCACAACTGGTAAGTGAACTTTTGAATAAGCTTACATGTGTACAGCGGGCTCAATACGGTGATTTTGCAATGGGCATGGCAGCGAACCAAGGCATAGATGTGCGAGTTTCACCCAGTCTAGAAATACTTGCAGAGTTTCTGAGTCATCTAGCCCGAGCCACGTCCTATTACGTACAGATGGAAATAAACACGCCCACACCACCGTCTAGTGCCCCTAAGTCCCGAGCTAATGTACAGTTTGTAAAGCAGCCTAGAAATATTCAACGTTTACATGTTCACTCTGACAATGACCAGCCAGCTAAAGAAACAGAAGAGGAGCTATGCACGTTATGTGAAGAAAAACATAAGTTACCCAAGTGTGAGAAGTTCACTAGGTTAAGTGTAAATGACAGATGGCAACACGTCAAGAAAAATAAATTGTGTTTTAAGTGTATCGTAAAGAAACATGGAAAGAATTTCTGTCGTGCAAGCAAGTGCGCGTCATGTAATTACGCTCATCACACATTATTGCATGCTGACAGGAAAAATGAAAGCGAGAGCGTCACGAATGTTAGTGACTACACTGGGAAGGCGTTATTGAAGATTATGCCTGTGTGTGTAACAGTGAACGGTGTGGAAAAACAGTGTTATGCCCTACTAGACGACGGGGCAACCGTC
Organism: Diarsia dahlii; assembly: GCA_949775195.1. Taxonomy (NCBI): domain Eukaryota; kingdom Metazoa; phylum Arthropoda; class Insecta; order Lepidoptera; family Noctuidae; genus Diarsia; species Diarsia dahlii. Next base: position 8,627,295 of record OX459215.1, on the reverse strand, counting down.
TCACTGATAGACGACTCGTTAGCTGTAAATACTAGTGGTAAACAAGTGCCGCTAACTTTACACAGTGCGCGCGGCCAAGAAATAGTTGACAAAACATCGAAAATAATTAGTGTGTCAGTGCGTGGACCAAACGGGCAAACACATAAAGTGAAGTGTCGTACTTTAAAAAGCCTAGACTTACCCGCGCAAACAGTGCCCGCCGCAGTGATAAATGAACATGCCCACATTCGTGACTTGGGCTGTGAAGAAATGAGAGGAGCCAGACCACTACTATTGCTGGGTCAGGACAACTGGGAGCTGCTGACCAGCCAGGAGACTCGCCGAGGGAAATCCGGTAAGCCAGTTGCCTCTTTGACCAGTCTAGGGTGGGTTGTGCACGGACCTGTAGGTAGTTATTCTGATAACAATGAACATTCTTTGAATTGTGTAGTAGAATCAACAATTGACTTACATGAGTTAGTGAAAAAACAGTTTGAGCTAGAAGCTATAGGTATTTCAGAAGTGCCTAGAAAGCACAAAGATGTAGAAAGAGCTAAGGCTATTCTAGACTCTACTAGCCGTCAAACAGAGAGCGGCGCATGGGAAGTAGGCCTGTTGTGGCGTCGGGACGACTTTCAGTTGCCTGACAATTATAATTACGCACGTCAACGATTGGCGGGAATAGAGCGTCGTCTACGTAAAGACACTGTATACGCATCAGCTTATACAGCTCAAATAGACAGGTTAATAGCAGAAGGGTACGCGAGTAAAGTAGAGGGCGATGTCAAGTCCGATTCGGTATGGTATTTACCCCACTTTGGGGTAACGAATCCAAACAAGCCGGGAAAATTGAGATTGGTCTTTGACGCCGCAGCTAGCTACAATGGGACGTCTTTGAATGACAATTTGTTGTCTGGGCCCGACTTGCTCAACTCTCTGTTAGGCGTGCTATTTAAATTCAGGTTAGGGCCTGTTGCCTTCACTGGTGACATAGCCGACATGTTCCTACGTGTTTTTATTAGAAAACAAGATAGAGGGGCACAGTTGTTTCTTTGGTCGGCTGATGATAAGAAGGAGCCTGATGTGTACGTCATGAATTCGATGATATTTGGGGCAGTGTCGTCACCTACGTCTGCAATTTATATATTAAATAAAAATGCAAGTCAGTATAAAGAATTGTACCCCGAAGCGGTAGCCGCCATACATGAAAAACACTATATGGACGACTACCTAGATAGTACTTGGTCTGCTGCGCAGGCAAACGAGTTAATTGAAAGAGTCACTCACGTTCACGCCAGAGGCGGGTTTAATATACGGGGGTGGGTGACTAACTCTCCTGAGCTGCGCGACAAACTAAGTACAGAAATACCTGATAGAGTCTCTTTAGATAAGGGCGAAGGTGCTACAGAACGCACATTAGGTATGATTTGGTCACCGAACACAGATGAGTTAGCTTTTGATTTGAGTTTTAAACGATTGCCTAAAACCATTGTAGAGGGACACGTGGTTCCAACAAAACGGGAATTTCTTAGATTCATTATGTCGATCTTTGATCCTTTAGGTTTCTTGTATCCGTGTGTCATACAGTCTCGCATCCTCATGAAAAGGATATGGCACACGGGTATTCAATGGGATGAGAAACTAAAGGACGCAGAAGCCAAAATATGGTTTGAATGGTTACATAACCTAAAACATCTTAAAGATGTGACTATACCTAGGTGGTATGGGTTACAGTTAGGTCACCTAGAATTACATGTGTTCGGCGACGCTAGTGAGTCCGCTTATGCGGCAGTAGCCTATATAGTAGGAATAAATTCAGAAGGGAATAGGGATGTCGCTATAGTCATGGGAAAGGCTAGAGTAGCGCCACAGAAAGTAACATCCATTCCAAGGCTAGAATTACAAGCAGCTGTGTTAGCCTGTAGACTAGCTGACACAGTTGTAAAAGACTTAGGAACAGCAATTAGTAGTGTGCATCTATGGACAGACAGTAAAACTGTTCTGAAATGGATAAATTCAGATGCTCTAGAATTTCAAAGGTACGTGTCACATCGTTTAGCTGAGATAGATAGGAGGTCAGAGAGGGCCAACTGGCGCTGGGTTCCGTCGGCGATGAACCCAGCTGACAAGGCTACCCGGATGGGATGGCCTAACGATAGTAACGAGTGGTTGTCGGGTCCCTCTTTTCTTCGCTGTCCCCAGGAGCAGTGGCCAGCTGACACCGACCTAGACATGGTGGCAGAACAGGACCTGGAGAGAGTGCAGCGGGTGCACACCGTTGCAGCTCCAGCTGAACCGCTGCTGCAGTACGAGAGGCTGCCCACCTGGACGCGTGCCTTAAACGTCATGGCGCGTGTACACATATTCACAGAGCGATGTCGCAAGCGGCGTCAGACATCCACAATGTCAACAGATGACCAGCACGAGGCCGAGCTGCGCCTCCTGCGCCTGGCGCAGGCAGAGAGCTACGCAGCTGACATCGCGGCGTTGCGAGAGGCACGCCCCTTACCTAACAACAGCAAGCTACGAGCACTGGACCCGATGTTGTATGAAGATGGTCTGGTGAGAGTGCGCGGCAGGCTGGGCGCCTGTAGCGAGCTTAACTTCGGGGAGCGTCATCCCATCATCATGGATGGAAAGCATGCGCTCACGCGGCGTCTCTTACTCAAGTACCACGTAGAGGCGCTGCACGCCAACCAAGAAACTGTAGTGAACAGAGTTCGAGAGAAGTACTGGGTGACCAATCTGCGGTCAACAGTCAAGACCGTCACCGCAGCCTGTCAACGGTGCCGGCTGGAGAGGGCTAAGCCGGTGACACCCAAGATGGGTGACCTTCCAGCAGCCAGGCTGGAAATAACAAGAAGAGCTTTCGTCCACTGTGGGGTCGATTACTTTGGCCCCATGGAGGTCGCCATCGGTCGGCGCAGGGAGAAGAGGTGGGGCGTGCTATTCACTTGCCTCACCACCCGCGCCGTCCACCTGGAGCTGGCGGCATCGCTGAGTGCCGACTCAGCCATCCTTGCCCTGCGGCGCTTGATTGCGCGCCGTGGGCGTCCCTCAGACATGTACTCTGACCGTGGCACTAATTTTGTCGGAGCACACGCTGAGCTGCGCGCTGCCTTGCGCGACATGGACCACGACAAGCTGAGCAGTGAAGTTGTCGGGCGTGGAATAGCCTGGCACTTCAACCCCCCGGCATCCCCACACATGGGTGGGTGCTGGGAGCGACTGGTGCGCTCCATCAAGAACGCACTAAAGGCGACGCTACGAGAGCGTGCCCCTCGCGAGGAGGTCCTTTACACCCTCCTTGCTGAGGCTGAGCTGATCGTCAACAGCCGGCCTCTCACCTACGTGAGCAGCGACACCGAGCACCCTGTGGTGCTGACCCCGAACCATCTCCTGCTGGGCACTGCCGCGGGAGATGCACCGTGCACACGTCGGCATGCCGCCGACCTGGATTCCCGCCGCCTATGGCGCCGGGTGAACGCGCTGGCCGACCTCTTTTGGAGGCGCTGGCTGCGCGAGTACCTGCCGACGCTCCAACGACGAAGCAAGTGGTCTAGTGACGTTCCAAACGTGAAAGTGGGTGACGTGGTAGTGATTACGGACTCTAGTAAACCACGAAATCAGTGGACCAAAGGGGTCATTAAAAGTGTTTATCCTGGTGCGGACTCTATAATAAGAGTGGTAGATGTAAGAACCAATCATGGGGTCCTGCGTCGACCTGTTGTAAAGGTAGTTGTGCTTCCTACAGACGGGAATGTAGTCGGATGAACCCTTCTACAGGGGGTGGAAATGTTGAGAAGCACAGCGTCCTAGAATGTTTAATAAAGAAAAACATAATTTTAAGCCTAGTACATAAGGAAATATAAGTAGATTTGTTCACCGGTCGTCATGTTAAGACCATAACAATGTACAGGCAACCTAAGATTGTGTAAAATCGTCTCCATATAGGAAATATATAAGGGGAAAAACCCAAAATGTGCTGTATCTCAGTGGAAAAGGTAAATATGTAGCTGAAACCTATATAAATAGGTACATTGTAACGTAGGGCATCATATTTCATAATAATAATTACATGATATAATGTAAACAACGTAAATAACAGCCATTTACCATTAGAAACCTATTAAATAAGTTGGTATGTCAATGGTTCCAACTCTTACCACAACAAACCCTGTGATTGGTCGAGAGCCGCCTTTGTTTGCTAGATCCGGGTTCGTTGGGCGAGTCCAAACGGATTTAGGTCACAGGGGTGAGGAACGGGGAGTTGGGAGGCGAGGAAATGCCCGCTTTCACTCCTCACATAGGTTTATTGAGTAATAGTGAGTCTGAGGGCAGCCACTACTTGTTTCTAGATGTAAAAGGATATAAGAGGCATATTTTTGCATTTTTAGTCGTAGTCTATCACAGTCTTCATACAAAGTTTTCAGCAAGAAGTCCTCAAGCATACTTATGTCCTTACTCTATTCAGTTGTACTAGTATTTAAATTCAGTGTTAATTCAGTATAATTGTTGTGTCTAAAATCTATCGTGTTTCTCAAGTTAATTTAAAAGTATCGTGTGTAAATTTGTTATTATCAAGTGTCTTAAATCAATACAGTTTTTATTAATTCACTCATCTAAGTTGTTCTTTTATTCAACCCTTGCGACCAGTGGATCCACGTAACACCTTGTATAGTGCTCTCAGACGTTGTGTACCAGTCTGTAGTGGGAACGATATAGCGTGGAAGGGAGAACGACGCATGCACGACAGATTTTTTTTTTTAATCACCGATGAAAATTCCTATGTGGTAAATAGTAAAAACGTGGTAACTCTGCTTTTCCCTGTATAGTAAAGTTCAGTAAATGGTACAGAGCAATATGATCAATTGATAACTGCTAACAAATCGCAAAAGCTAAATCATTTTGCACTAAAATTATAACTACGAGTACAAGGTCCAACACTCGATAAAAAAATATTAAGCTGAAAATATCCTGAATTAAGAACGATTGATTACGGTCTCAAGGTCTTGAAGAACTTAATTAAGAAGGGAAGTTTGCAAGACATTTGGCTCGGCCGCCATTTAAACAGCTCTTTCCCGAATAAGGTCAACTCCTTAAACTGTTAATTACTGGGCGCAGGATTTTGGAATTACGATCCCATTTTTGGCAATTTTTAGGAGTTTCCCAAGTGGTCTTACGATTGGTATTTAACATTCAAGTCCGCATTGGAATTAGTCTCGTTCAGAATGATTTATGCTGAATTTAGAATAGGTAGACCAGTTTTTAATTATAGCAGGTTTTTTCAAGATTTTCTTTAGACTTATTTATTTATTTACTTGTTCTAGAACCATAAGTCTTCTTCCTTATATCTGTAACTATTGATTTCTCGGTGAGAGGAACTGTAATAGACGTGCGGGTGTGTGGACGTCGTATGTCTTAAAATATATATCCTAGTTGGTCTATAGATTTTGATCAGTACTAACTGGGTTTTAAAGGTCAGGTAGGTAGTCGCTTGTTGTAAAATACTGGTATTCAGCTGCTTCTAGTTAGACTGGAAGCCGACCTGCCCCCCTATTGCGTATCTTTTTAACGTCAGTGGCTATCAGAAATGTCCATAGATTAACTGTATAGGTAAATTGGTTATGGTTTGGTACATTTTTTTCTTAAAAACTCACCATTTGACAGTTATTTGATAGACATTATAAGTTATCCACTGTCATTAAAAGATACACAATAGCCCTGCTGAACATCGTTGAGAAAAGGCGAGACAGATGACAATCCAAAATGCTCTTCTACTATTTTAATCTCAACAAAAAAAGTGCACTACCAATATCAATTTAGTGGTTCCACATTAATCAATGTTATCACTATCAATACTACAACAGCACAAAGAAACACATTCATCATAAAACATAGCACACGGATATAACGACGACCTGTAGCACTAACTGTCAAGCTGTATGATTAACTATGTTCCTCGCGAGTGTACAGTCGAACAAGCTAATAAGTATACAGCCAGCTAACTTGCATTTACTTTTAAAATTATAAAGATACATTTAGAGACTGATACCAAACGATACAGCGTTTGACATCAGTCGCTTAATGCGAAACGCTTTATAAAACAAAATTACAATCAATATTTTCAGTGTACTAGAATTATAAAAAACTCTACCTGTATACTTATTAGCTTGTTCGACTGTACATACACATGTGTCATGTTTTTAGATATACGATGGTGAGTATTAACCAGTGTCGGGCTTTCAATAATATTTAGGATGATGGAGGAGGTTCTGGCTTAATAGTAGCAGCTACTCGGGTCGAACAACAGGTTAAGCCGTGCTTGCTTAGGTTGGTCCGACGATGGGTAACCACACATTACATATCGAGCTTGATGGATATAAATATTGATGGATGGAGAGGGAGAGGAAAGCCAAAGAAAAGATGGATGGATTGTCTGAGGAATGATATGAATGAGAAAGGAGTAAATGCCACCGTGACGTCTAACAGGGAAGAACGGAAGAAGAAAACGTGTTGCGCCGACCCCAAATAGAATGGGATAAGAGCAGGAAGATGATGATAAAAAGGGAACGGATAATACGTTTGTATGGACTAACCATGCTAGTTTTCTCTTAAGGGATCATTTTCAAACGAACCGATACAAACCGCATTACCGTAAATCGATACTAAACTGTTTTATCGATAATGTTTTCGCAAACATCGTCACTAGACCGGCAGTTTCGACAGTTTATTACCGAGACGGTGGGCGTTAATCACATTAGCTGACGTTGGTCTGACGTCGCGTCGCGAGTGATAAGGCATGTTATTTAGGAGTTTTCTTGATAAACGGGCTCCTTATTTATTGGAGAGGGAAACCGATGATGGAGGATGTTTTTAGAGAAACATCATTATTTATATGTAGTTATTGTCTTACGCTGAAAAGTCAGAATCTAAAGCGAGTGCAGCGAGCTCAAAAATCTTAGGATTCTGCTGTCCAGCCTGGGATAAATTAAGTTTCCTTTAACAGCCTTCCAGGGCTACTTCGATCGCCCTGGGCATGTGCCCAGTGCTAAAGATGGTAGTGGAAGCAGTCATTCCTGCCTGGTTGTTGGCAATAGGGTCACACCTATTACACGGGCCCTAAACAGATTTGGTGAAACGTGGGTGTCAAGAAAGAACAAAACATCGTCAACAGACCGACAGTTTATTACAGAACCGAGTTATTCCGGTCTGATCCCCTAAAACTGATACCCTAGGGGATCCGTTTTATTATAAATTATTTTCTATTCCGGTCTGATCCCCCGTAAAAGAATCGGATACCCTGACACATTTTTAGGACAGTCAGCAACAAAATATTTGTACACGTTCTATTAGATTAAAAAAAAAGAATAGGTAGTAAAGTCCCACAAACTACCAGGAGAACAGAAGTAGGAAGGAGGTATTGGAAATTGGAATCTTCAAATCAAATCTATATTATGCCTTTATAGTAAAGTCCCACAAACTACCAGGAGAACAGAAGTAGGAAGGAGGTATTGGAATCTTCAAATCAAACCTATATTATGCCTTTATAGTAAAGTCCCACAAACTACCAGGAGAACAGAAGTAGGAAGGAGGTATTGGAAATTGGAATCTTTAAATCAAATCTATATTATGCTTTTATAGTAAAGTCCCACAAACTACCAGGAAAACAGAAGTAGGAAGGAAGTATTGGAAATTGGAATCTAAAAAAGTGAAAAAAAAAGAAAAAAAAAGTGCATGGTTTTAGAAAGAAATAATATAGATTTGATTTAAAGATTCCAATACCTCCTTCCTACTTATGTTCTCCTGGTAGTTTGTGGGATTATCGTACAATATTGTAAGTTATAGAAATAAAAACTGATTATTTTTCGTTAACAACTGTTTTTCGGTTGACTGTACCTCACTTGTACTTGTGTCAAAAAGGGGATCAGAACGGAATGATAAATTACAGGGGATCAGAAAGGAATAAACAAAGGAAAAATATTGGCAGTGGATCGGTTTGGGGGATCAGACCGGAACAACTCACAGAACCGGTAGGTGTTAATCACATTAGATGGCGTTAGGGACGTCGCTCGTGATTAAGCTTGTTATTTTTATTATGACTGGCCTGTTGGTCTAGTGGTTAGTGACCCTAACTGCTATGCCGGAGGTCGTGGGTTCGATTCCCACCCAGGACAAATGTTTGTGTGATGAGCACGATCATTTGTTCTGTGTCTGGGTGTAATTTATCTATAATATGTATGTATTTAGAAATATATAAGTATGTTTATCAGTTGTCTAGTACCCATAACAGAAGCTCTGCTTAGCTTGGGACTAGATGGCGTTGTGTGATAGTTGTGGAATATTATATTATTATTATTTAGGAGTTTCCTTGATAGACGGGTGCCTTATTTATTGGAGAGGGGAAACATATTACTTAGCACACCTATTTTGCTTTGTGATTTACAAAAGCGTCGGTTATTCATTCGACTTTTATACTATGTTAAATTAAACTAGATGACTTTCGCCTAGAGTTTGCAAACGAGACTGCTGAGCATGAGGTCGTGGGTTTGATTTTCAGGTCCAGATACTCAGTAGCTGCTAGGACCAACTTTAACCAATTGGAGGTCCTGGGCAGCTGAGATTAACAAGGCCATCGTAAAATGCAAGAGCGAGCGAAGCGAGCTTTAACATTTTTTTTCACACGTCCCCAAAGTTTTAGATACATCACAGAAAACGAACCCATATGCGTGACGGGATTTTGCAGTGATTTTTTTCTAATACAGTGAGACCTCAAAGGACCTGAAAATTTGTCTTACTTATAGAGGTATTCCACTTAGCCAGTGTCTTAGATATCCAATATCTGACTCATGGGACCTCAGCATGAGTTCCTGTTATGGAGGTTTCTCAGTTATCCAGGTCCCACTTATCCAAGTTTCACTGTAATAGTACAGTCGGCTAAAAAACCTCAATATAGTAGTAGTTTTGCGTCTTAAAGCAGTCGATATTTGAATCTGTCTAATTCTCCACATCATCCGTTTTATATTATCTTAACCAATTTGGCAATAAAACATCTTATTATTCATAAAACCTATAGCTTTTAAAGCATCAAGTGTACGCAGTTTTTCAAACCAAACCGAGATCCATTTGCTAAATTGCATTATCATCAAAAGGTCATTAGCTCCCACCTTCTAAAAGGTTCCTTCACTGAATTGCCTTCACGTCCCATTAAAAATAGAAAGAATAAAATAAATTTCACTCACCGTACGCAAGAATGAAACATCATCTTGCTCGCTTGCTCCTCCCTCAGCTTCCGCCATCTTGGATTAGTCGACTGTCAGTGCGTTAATGCTGCAACGTTGCCATAACACTCGAAATGCATCACTGTGGACAAGGAAAAAATAACTTAAGTATTTTATTTTTCAAATCATAACGAAACATAACACCTTTAATCAGGTTTACCCGTTAGTACATTAACATTTTACCAATTATGCATAAGTCCCTTATTATTATTTACTAGCGGACGTCCCGCGGTTTCACCCGCGTAGATCCCGTTCCCGTGGGAATACAGGGATAAAAAGTAGCCTATGTTACTCAGGGTGAATGTAGCTTTCCAAGGGTGAAAGAATTTTTGAAATCGGCCCAGTTTTTTTGAGCCTTTCATTACAAACATACAAAAATAGGTACAAATCTTTCCTCTTTATAATATTAGTGTAGATAGTGTAGATAGGGGGCGAGTCTATTGCCATCAATAGGGCGCACAATTCCAGTCTCCGTGACTGTTACTGAGAATTTCCTGATGGAATACCCAACAACACTTTGCCCGACCTGGGAATTGAATATCGTATCAGCAACAATATTTTTTGACAGCGGATTTGATAATAAGACTTGATCAGTCTTTCATTAACCGATCTTATGTACATGATTGATTGATTGATTTATCGAACCGATAGGCGTGATGCCAGCTTTTTGAGGAAGTCTGAAAGTGGCGCCAGCGCGGTGGCTGAAAAGTTATGTGGAAATCGGTTGCCGTGGTATGGACATGTGATGCAGAGGAATGAGGAAAACGTCGTGAGGAAAGTTATAAATAACATAACATAACATCACGCCTGTAATCCCCGAAGGGTTAGGCAGAGGTGTACCTAATAGTACACCCACATTTCGCCAGTTATGTTTTTAAGTCCCGTGTAATAGGAGCCTATTGCCATCAACCGGGCACAAATCCAGACTCCGTGGCTGTTACTGATAAATTCCTTATGGAAAAAGCCAATAACACTTTGCCCGACCCGGGAATCGAACCCAGGACCTCCTGCTCAGCAGTCGCGCTTGCCACCACTAGGCCAACGAGGCAGTCATCGTAGTCGAGAAAGTTCTAAATATGAATGTGAATAGGTATAAGAGTAGAGAAGGACCAAAGAAACGATGGATGGGCTGTGTAAGGGATGATATGGTAAGAAAGGAGGTGTCTCATGAGATGACGAGAAACAGAGAGGTATGGAAGAAGAAGACATGCTGTGCCGACCCCAAATGAATTGGGATGAGGGCAAGAGAATGAAGATAAGGCGTGATGCCTACAATATCTGCATTGTAAACCATTTACATAATCGCATTAATGTTAATCCAATAACCTACGTCATAATTCAAGCTCGCAATAATAACATAATTACCTAAAGCTTTCAACTAATCGTTGTTATATATAAAATAAATAGTTGACACTAATGAAAATAACAGCCAGTAACAAAAAATAGCAGTTTTATTTATTAGAGGCACGTTTGCTGTAACATACGGGTTGTAAATCATTTATAGTGCGGGGACACGGTAGAGTTTGTTAAATAAACTTATTTATTTATTTATTATATATGGAACACTTTCAGTTAATAGAAAAATAGTACGTGATACTGACAGCCAATAAGTAACAAGTCTTTACTTATAAAAATACATTGTTGTGAACTACACAACACTGCCCACAAAAAAATAGAACAACATCAAAGCTTAAATAAAACACCATACAATATACCTACACCAGTACTGTTTAAGCTTATAAGTTCATACTACACGGTATTTCGATATATTGAGAATAAGGTTAGAACGGCAGTAAAAACATTATTTTCACTCCTCTTGCTCAAAAAGAACGTCATAATAGCATACCAGAGCGGGCCTAAAATTGCATATTTTGCCCTAGGGCTAAAAGTAAATCTCGTACGACAACTTGTTCAGCCAGCTGGTGCGTGATGTAGTTTCAAGTAAAAAAAAATGTTTTATTTTAAAAAATGGAACTAAACGCGCTGAATGCCGAACTCTTTGGTAGAATGTGTGCGTTGCATTGCAGCTACAGAAGATATAAAAAAAGGCATTGGCCCGAAATTTTTGGAATTGTATTATTAAATTGAATTAAATTTTTAATAAAATAAACTCATATTGAACATGGTTATTTTATTTTCTCGCAATCGTAGTGAAAAGTACAGTGTAACACACGGCGCTAAAATCCCATTATAACTCGGTTCCTATTTACTACCTCGCTAAAGCTCGGTCGTAAAACTACCTCGTATATAATGGGTCATTTTAGGCCCTTGTATTACAATGTACTATTTTGACTCGGAAAACGTAATATTTACCATGTTTACTGTTTGTTGCGAGTTCCCGGTACAAACAGTACACACACAACACAACAGCGTCGAAGTTCAGGAACTCAAACAGTAAATATCCCGTTTTCAGTGTTAATGATAATAAAGCTAACAAAAAAAACAAAACATATAATCCTAAATATTTAGACAGTAGAACGCATAAGTTTAATTAATGATGGTATGTCTATTTCCCATACAATTATGTGTTACAGACCTGTTAGCATGCTATCATCACTCCACCAACCCTTTTCACCTAACAAATGAAAAAACCAAGTCACCTAACCCCCGCCATTTTTCTTTTAACCCTCATTCAAGCATTAGTGTCGACTCACTATCCTGAATACCGCTACCAACCTGTTGTACTCAAATAATAATACCTCCGTGGTATAGCGCTGAAGGGTTAAAGTTTTACTGCGCTATTTGTAAGGTTAACTACCTGAAACTTGTGCGTGGAAAGGGTTATAAGTGGTTGTGTTTTGGGAAATGTGAATAGGAAGTAGTTCAGTTAAAATAAGCATAAAAATGTGGTTAAATAACATTAACTCGCATAGAGCTGAAAATTGGTGGTTTTTTTGTTGTTTTGTTTCGGATGGTGGGAAATAATCAAATGACTCCTCCCGCTATGGGCGGAGGAAAAAAACAAATCTGAACAAAAAATCATAAAATTGTGTGTCCCACGAGTGCGCCAAATATGCTCAATTTAGCAAATTGCCAAGCAGAAACTGCTAGAAGTTGTTTTCCATCATTTGTCTACTACTACATCCTTACTAATATTATGAATGCGAAAGTAACTCTGTCTGTCTGTTACTCAATCACGCCTTAACTACTGAACCAATTTGCATGAAATTTGGTATGGAGATATTTTGATAAGTACCCGAGAAAGAAACTTTATTCAAGGGGTTGAAAGGGGGGTACGAAAATATTACTTTTGGTCGCGATAACCGGCATCGGTAGCGATAACCGACATCCGCGCGGTTGAAACCGCGGGCATCAGCTTTTAAATAATAAATTTTCATACAGTTTTCATCATCATTCTCTTGCCTTTATTCCAATTCATTTGGGGTCGGCGCAGCATGTCTTCATCTTCATCATTCATTCTTAACACAGTCACATCCATCGTTTCTTTGGTCTTCCTCTACTCTTATAACCATCCACATTCATATTCATTTTCCTCATTCCTTCGGATCACATGCCCATACTACGACAATATATTCATATAATACCATTACACTATGATTTCCCCTAGGAATGTGACCTTGACTTGACACGAGCACGTTACACATGGCAGTAATGCTCTAGTAATAGTATTACTAATTTACTGAATTTCTGCCTAATTGACAGCCCAACTCGCAGTTGGATTCTAGTAAGGTCAGGGTATCCGATCAGATTATAATCAAATTACGGGGGATCAGACCGGAATAGAAAATAATTTATAATAAAACGGATCCCCTAGGGTATCAGTTTTAAGGGATCGGAACGGAATAACTCGATCTATCTACTATAACACTGATGGTAATATAATTAAGGAATGTCGAAATAATTAGTCAAAGAATGGAGTCTAGATTTACGATTGTTTAAATTAGTGATGCTAAAAATTAGAAGATTTTGGGTAATAATCTAAACTTATTCAATGACAATACATAAGGTCTTGCAATTCTCGTATTCACTTTACCACTGAGGGATTCAAACCCAGGACAAAGATTTATCACTCGGGATATTGTTGAGGCTGCCATGGCGATGTAGCGCGTCAGAGATATTTGTGGAAATGCACAGGCTGTAAATTAACCCTTCACACAGCCGACAACCAAGCATTCTGTACATCAAACTAAGTACCCCTACGGAATAACTTTTGCTGGAAAATGACTTTTTTTTTGGAGTCAAAAATCACATTTTACGGTAAAACTCAATGTAGCACTCTTGAAACATTGTGCCAGTGGATATTTTGAATAGTAACGGGTCATGGAAGTAATTTAAGTAAAGTTGTAACCTGAAAAACCAGTATTTTTAAAAACAACTCTGAAAAATTTGGATCTTTGATCTTTTTTCCTAGTTACGGAGATATTGGGGGTCAAAGATCCAAATTTTTCACAGCTGTTTTCCCAGGTTCCCAGGTATGGTCTAAAACAAAAAAAAATATCGCAGTGGTGGGAGAACAAGTGCCCTTCGTTTGCGTTATCGGTACTTTTACACCCTTTATAAGTAGATAGTTTTGCGGTTATATGCTTCGTGGCAGTGCCAACACTATCTTGAGTTTATCCAGTCTTACCAAAGGATATCGTATTACCTAGTTTTAACTGGGTTGTGGAGGTTAGATAGGCAGTCCCTCCAAAAAAAAAAAACTGAATACCGGTATTAACCGGTATTCAGTTTCAGTTGGGAAAAGGCTAGGCAGATGATAGAATAATAACGACTAGGTACAACATCAAAGGCTCTCAGTATTTTCCAACAGTAAACCATATTCCAACCATTACTAGGTTTGTATATACATATAATCTGGGTACAGCTACCTACATTTAAAACACGTAACACCAATTACCAGGTCATGACCGGCGACCTCGAATAAGCAGAAGTCTGCCAAAACATTGACTGCCCAAGGTAAGGCGATGCCCCGAGTATGCCCTAACCCTTGGGCATAGGTACTGGCGTATATAAATACTTGGCCGTTACAGTCAGTGCCCAGTATTACCTGACCAATAATAAGAGGGCAAGTGGTGTGAGAAGAGGGGTCAGATAATACTGGTCATAGACTGTACATTGTGTAGGTAACACTATTTATAAGCAGTTCAATGTCAGTTTACATTGCATTGCGAGTATGTAACGTTTGAAGTATAATTGGTTTGGCGTTTGTATTTAAATTGTTAGGTAATGTTTTTGTTGTAGTAGTGGTTTTGTAATTGTTCAAAATTTAATCGTGATCGTCTTAACAAATATTATAAATGTGAAAATAATTTTGTTTGTTACTTTTTCAGACCTACACCACTGAACCGATCATCCTGAAATTGTGCTTATACGTTGTCAGATGACCAGAAACGGACAAATGGTACTTTTCATTCCGAAAAAATGTACTGCACCCGAGGAACACTACAAAAACGTTCTTGTGATAAATAGATGGCGCCACCTGTCTTTTGAATCCTGACTGAATTGAATAAAGTTTCTTTACTAATTCTAAATTAACAAAGCCGCAGGCAAAAGCTAGTGGTTTATAAATCTATACATTATGGGGTTTTGTTCCTAAGTGCTGCTTAAAGTTAATTAATGATCAGCGAGGTACAAACGTCTCTCAACTTTGATTAATGTTTATGAATACACCCCTATATGAAGTCGCTTAGGAATTGTTCTTGACATGATACAGAAAGAAGAATACATATATCAGGTTTTTAGTCACCTGAAAATTCTTATTTTATTACAAAGGTGAATGTTTCAAAAAGTTTTGACATTTTTCATACTTTATTTACACCTACCGCAAAAGTTTCAGGTGTTTCAAAAGTTACCTTTCGGCACACCTGTATTAGATCACACTAATATTATAAAGGCGAAAGTTTGTAAGTATTTGTGTATATTTATTAATCCTTCACGCTCAAAAGGCTAAACGGATTTCGATGCAATTTGATAGTGAGATAGCTTATAGTTTGAATTAACACATAGGCTAATTTGATTCTGAAAAATTGCTGTGTTCCCGTTGGATGATCAAATTACTCAAATATGGATTGAAAGCTCAGACGGCTTAACTGATTTGAATAACATGGTATAAGAATACCATTAAAATGTTCTTCAAAATTTGACTTTATATTTTTTTCCAAGTTCCTGTTCATGTATGTAGGATTAAGATTATTAAAACTGTAAAACGTTTCTAAACGATAAAGAACTTTGCTTCAGAACGAATGAATGTGAGAGTGGGAGTGAAAGGGATGAGCGAAAAAGATGGCGTACAACGATGGTTAGGAAAAAGTGTATTTTTATGTCGAAGGTGAAAATAAAATAGTTTCAAGTGTACGATTGTCTTTTTCTGGATATCCCAACACTACAAATTGGGGGCTCGTCCGGGATACCAGAAAAAACAATAGAGGAAGATTGCCTTGTGTGTGCTTCGCGATCGCGGTAAGGTGAGCTGCGACCACGTGCGCCGGGCGGCAAATTAACGACGACGAACTACGAAGTAAGAAGTTTCAAAGTTATAAAACTTTTAAAACACAACGATGTCCGACGAGAAGAACCCCGTTCCTACTTTCAACTACGCCGATATAATTCCAAAATACAACGGCACCGACAAGACGTACTCGTCGGCAAAATGGGCGCAGGACATAGAAGACAACGCCGAGATATTCGGGTGGTCGGCGCAGCAAAAGCTGATTCTGGCGAGAAGGTCACTAACGGGCACAGCAGAATTATGGCTCAAATCGGAAAAAGCCTTCAAAAGTTACGAAGAATTACGGACGGCATTACTTAAAGAATTCCCAGAAACCGTCAACAGCAAAGAGATGCACGAGCTCATGGCGTCCCGCAAAAAGAAAAGCACTGAAACCTACTACGAGTATATGTTAACGATGAAGGAGTTGGGTAAGCGTGCTAAATTCCCAGATTATGTGGCGATACAGTATATCATAGACGGAATACAAGACTACGAATCGAATAAAACGATCCTGTACGGCGCGTCTACTTATTCTGTATTAAAGGAAAGAATCGTCATCTACGAAACTATGAAGAGTAAAACCAAGAAAAGGCATGATGATGGTACGACGAAGCAGCAGAAGCAGGACCTGGAAAAGAAGGGTCATTCGGAGAAGTCTGGTCGCCGATGTTTTAAGTGTGGTGAGACAGATCACGTCGCCAACGCATGCAAGAAAGGTGTAAAATGCTTCCGATGCAACTCGTTCGGTCATATTGGACGAGAGTGCAAGGAGCCGATCTCAAATACAGACTCGCAGGGTAAGCATAAAGATGGCGGCGGTGGTCATAGTTCTCGTACTTCCATGCTGTGTACGAAAATTTCACCGGAACTTGGCGATGGCGTTCCGGATCCGGAAGAAAAACATGGAAGCCACGATCAAGATGAACGAGGAACGAACGAACGAGTGACAGGTGTGAACGAGTCAGTGTTAACGTCAAACTTCTGTCAATCACGTCAGTGTCATAAGTGTCAAAGTGAAATGGTGTTAAGTGTAAACAAAGACTTTGCGTGTAACAAATCAGTTAAAAACATTAAGATTAGTGGAATAAATGTTGATAGCCTTGTAGATTCAGGTAGTGACTTAAATTTAATAGCTTCTAACTTGTTTTTCGAGTTGAATGTAACATCCTACGAAAAGGTAAGAGTCACATTGTCAGGACTCGGTTCTACTAGCGTGTTTTCGCTAGGAAAGTTCAATGTAAACATAGAGATAGATGGATATTGTTTTGATGTGTGTTTTTACATTGTTCCACAAGAAGTTATGCCGTATAAAGTTATTTTAGGCCAACCATTCTTAGTAAATGTTACAGCTGTCATTGATAAAGGTTCAGTCACTGTTATGCCTCACTGTAATGATGTTTTGCTGCAGTGTATGTTTGCCGAGGTTCCAGAACCACTATGTTTTGTTTCTGATCCGCAGATACGAGAGGTGGCTCAGAATTTGATTAACAACTACCAACCTAAGAGGATAAAGGATGCTCCGATAGAAATGAAGATAATATTAAAAGATGACATCCCTGTTGCACAGCGTCCACGAAGGTTGTCACTCGCTGAGCAGCAAGAAGTAGAGAAACAAGTAAGTGAATGGTTACGTGATGGTATTATTAGGCCAAGTTTTTCAGAATATGCAAGTCCATTAGTGCTTGTAAAGAAGAAAGATGGATCTACAAGAATATGTGTTGATTATCGAATGATCAACAAAAAGATGGTCAAGGATGAATTTCCACTTCCAGTCATAGAAGATCATATTGACAAGTTATCAGCGGCTAAGGTGTTCAGTAAATTGGATTTAAAAGATGCATTCTTTCATTTGAAGATAGAGGAAAGTTCAGTTGGATATACCTCTTTTGTAACACATCATGGTCAATTTGAATTCCTCAGGGCACCATTTGGATTGTCAATTTGCCCTAAGTATTTCACAAGATTTATAACAATAATTTTCAGAGATCTTATAGCCAAAGGTCACATTCTTATATTCATTGATGATGCCATAATTCCAGCGAATGATTATAAAGAAGCAGTTGAAAGGTTAGAAGAAGCACTACAAGTAGCATCAGATTATGGACTTGAAATAAACTGGAAGAAGAGTGAAGTTCTGACAACCAAAGTTGAGTATTTGGGTCACATTGTGCAAGATGGTGAAATCAAACCCTCCACTGGAAAAACTGAAGCGGTTGTCAAGTTCCCTGAACCCAAGACGGTGAAACAACTACAAAGCTTTATGGGGCTAGCGTCATATTTCAGGAAGTACATACCTCACTTTGCTAAAATAGCTACTCCATTGACTGACCTACTAAAGAAGGATCAAAGTTTTACGTTTGAAGATGAACACAGGTATGCATTTAATATTTTAAAAGAAAAATTAGGAAGTAGTCCAGTACTGAAGATTTTCAACCCAAGAAGACGTACAGAATTACACACAGATGCTTCGAGTTTGGCTTATGCAGCAGTATTAATGCAGTGGTGTGAAGACAGTGGCTTACATCCTGTGTATTATATGAGCCGAAAGACCAGCGACGCGGAAAGAAAATATTCTAGTTACGAGCTGGAAGCTCTTGCTATTATAGAAGGTGTAAAGAAGTTTCGGCACTATCTATACGGCATTCCATTTAAGATTGTAACAGATTGCCAAGCTTTTCAGATGACGCTACAGAAGAAAGATCTTTCAACTAGAGTTGCTAGGTGGGCATTGTTATTACAAGAATTTGATTTTCAGGTTGAACACCGGTCTGGTACAAGGATGAAACATGTTGATGCGTTGAGCCGCAACCCATACATTGGAGTGACTACTAATAGCCTACATGAACAAATAAAGAAGGCATAAGAGCAAGATGAAGGATTAAAAGCTATCATGGAGGTACTCTCTGAGAAACCCTATCTCGACTACTACTTGGAAGGCGGTCTGCTGTATAAGGGCCTGGAAAGAAAACTGATGGTACCTAAGAACATGGAGATGGAGGTCATAAAGAGAGTGCACTCAAATGGACATTTCGGTAAAAAGAAGATGATGGAGCTTATAAGTAAAGATTATTATATTAAAGATTTAACAAAGAAATTAGAAGATTTTATCATCACTTGTATCCCATGTATACTTGGCAGCAGAAAAGAGGGCAAGCAAGAAGGATTTTTACACCTGTTAGAGAAGGAAGATACACCCCTACATACTATCCACATTGACCACCTTGGGCCAATGACGGAGACAAAGAAGATGTACAATCATCTACTCACAATGGTGGATGCATTTACAAAGTTTGTGTGGATATTCCCCACAAGAAGTACTACAAGCAAGGAAACCATTGAGAAGTTGAGAATCCATCAGCAGCAATTTGGAAACCCCACTAGAATAATTAGTGACAGGGGAACAGCATTCACTAGTCATGAATTTCAACAATATTGTGAAGAAGAAGGAATCAAACATGCCAAGATTACTACAGGAGTGCCTAGGGGAAATGGGCAAGTAGAAAGAATGCACAGGACCATAATATCAATCCTCACGAAGCTATGCATTGAAGACCCTACCCAATGGTACAAGCATGTCAGTCATGTGCAAAGAGCATTGAATAGTACTTGGCAGAGAAGCATCAACTGTACCCCGTTTGAACTGCTTGTAGGAACAACTATGAAAACCAAGGAAGACATTGAAATCTACGACTTACTAATGCAAGAAGGAAGAGATATCTTTGTACAAGATAGAGAGGATAACCGACGAAAGGCGAAAGAGCACATTTTGCAGGTGCAGGAAGAAAATATACAAGCTTTTAACAGAAAACGTAAAGAAAGCACTAAGTATAAAGAAGGTGACTTGGTAGCAATCAAACGAACTCAGTTTGGGTCTGGGATGAAACTAAAGCCTAAATATCTTGGACCTTATAGCATCATTAAGGTCAAAGGGAACGACCGGTACGATGTACAGAAGTTGGACCCTACTGCAGAAGGACCAGGTAAGACATCCACTGTAGTAGATTTCATGAAGAAATGGCCCAATGACTGAATCGTTATCATTCTAGCTATTCTAGTTATTGTTATTCTATTGTTGCTTTGTGTATGCAACATAATTTTAGTTGTTAACTGTAACAACATGTAAGACTGTATTTGTGTTAGTATTAGTGTGTTATTAGGATTAGTGATAAAACTGTAACAACGTGTAAAACTGTATTCTTAGTATTAGTATGTTATTAAGATAAGTTGATAAAACTGTATTTGTGTTAGTATTAGTGTGTTTTTAGGATTAGTGATAAAACTGTAACAACGTGTAAGACTGTATTCTTGTTATTGCTGTATAATTTCTGAGGCCAGAAATAGCTACAGGATGGCCGAGTTGTAGGATTAAGATTATTAAAACTGTAAAACGTTTCTAAACGATAAAGAACTTTGCTTCAGAACGAATGAATGTGAGAGTGGGAGTGAAAGGGATGAGCGAAAAAGATGGCGTACAACGATGGTTAGGAAAAAGTGTATTTTTATGTCGAAGGTGAAAATAAAATAGTTTCAAGTGTACGATTGTCTTTTTCTGGATATCCCAACACTACATGTATGTGTACTTTCATCGCGGCCGCAGCAAGAATAAATGTTATTTTCTGTAGGCCAAAGAAATAAAAGGTTTCATCAAAGGTCATACCTATTGCAGTTGCATGCAAATTCCAGCAGCTGACTAGGTATGCAACAACGTTTCGTAACCGTGATTTATGGTTCGCAGTTACAAACACGAGAATTTTGCTGCTATTGCGGACTAGGGCATGGAAACCGGGTCCCGCATGCACTGTTGCGAACTTTATTGTCTTTTACAATGTTGGGTTTATTCTGGTACTTTTTTGGGAAAAGGTGACACAATGGAAAATATGTAAGGAAAGCAATAGTCCGGTCAATATAGACATTTGAAATAACAATAATTCCCACAGAGCCAAATATTGGTGGAGAGCTGGGGTATACCATTACAAACAAAGCCTTAAAAATCTCCATCGATCCTGTGTGCTACAAAAGTTATTCGGGGTCAAAGGTCAAAATTTGAGGATTTTTGATTTTTTTCTCGAAAACGGTAAGTTTTATCAAAAAAACCTCAACCCAAAGTTGTAGATCATAAAATTCTCTACAAAATTGTTCTTAGTCTAATTTTCTAAGAGTTACCATTCCTGAGATATCGCGATTCTAACAGTCACATTATTCTTTATATAAAAGCGAAAGGTAAATCACTCCTCACGAGATCTCGAAAACCGCTGGACGTATAAAGATGATTTTTGGTAAGGAGGTAGGTAGTTTATAGTTTGTTATAGTTGGATTTTGCGACAGGGCCGTATTATGGTGATCTTATAAGGGCCCTCGCAAGTTTATCCTCAAATTTTGACCTTTGACCACGAATAACTTTTGTAGCACACATAGGATCGATGGGGATTTTTAAGACTTTGTTTGTAATGGTATACCCCAGCTCTCCACCAATATTTGGCTCTGTGGGAATTATTGTTATTTGACCACTACTTTTATGTCTAAATTGACCGGACTAAAAATGTGAGAATATTTTAGAATGTGAGAAATAATTTTCTCTCTAGGATCACATACCGCTAGTCATAATATTACATTTAGTTAATCATAAAATAAAATAACATCACGCCTGTAATTCCCGAGAGGTGAGGTAGAGGCGTCCGATTAATGGCGATAGACTAGCCTTCTACTACATGGGACTTAAACATAACTGGTGAAATGTGGGTGTACTAAATAGGTACCTACACCACTGTCTGCCTTTTCGGGATTTCAGGCGTGATGTTATGTAACACAACATAACCTTCGTTCCTCAATAAAATGTCTACATTTCATAATTATACATATTCCTTCATTGTCTATGTCTTTGCATGAGGACATAGACAATAGTTTTAAACATAGGTTGTGGAAAAGTGTTGATACCAGCACAACGAGTATCGAGTTTTTTCATTCGCGACAGGCAACAAAATGCACTGTCATAGTAAATTGAAACTCTATACTGTTTTCGTGTTACAGTTAAAACAAGAATTCAGTTCAGAAATAAATGTTCCGACAAAAAATGAGGCCTTGTGGCTAAACATGATAACATAAATATGATAACAGTAAAAGGCAACGCTTGCAGAGGTCGGTCTGTGGATAGGAGACCACCCATAACATACCGAGTTTCCTGCGGGCTTCAGAAAAGGGGATAGAACCGATGTGGCATATCAACCTGTCTGCCATTTTGATTTTTTTTTCGAAATCGTGACCCACGATGAAAGTGGTAAGTATGTATGAATATGTCCATCTTTACCGTCAAATATCTCGGTAACGTGACACTTTGGGTACCATGTTACTGGACATTTTTTGTTAGTTTACATGTCCTCTATCCATATATACCACTTTCATCGTGGGACGCGATTTCGAAAAAAAAAAACAAAATGGCGGTGGGTCGATATGCCAGCTCCCATACAAAAAAGTTCAAACCCCTTTGTCAAGTTGTTGCCATTTGTAGATCTTTGACAGCCGTGACGTAGTTTAAGGAAACGCAAATGCGTAGGTGTCAGGGAATAAGATGAAGGTGGAAAGTGCGACATTGTCGGTGGAGACATGCCGCATACGCATCTAAGAGCTGAGCCGTCAATGAACCCCCATCTGAAGAGATTGTGTTTGCTACGGCCGACTTGGTTTCTATTTAGAGCTCTCCCAGTCGGCAACGGCAAAGCATGCCCAGGTGGATGGTTTGTTGCAATATTAAGTAGCGTTGTTACAGCTAATTTATAGCTTGACGGGTCATAAGTAATTGGAATTATGCATGCTATTGCGATATTACGGAAGCTCTTTAGCATAATAATTAAGGATACTATCGACTACACGGTACCACACTGTATTTTTGCCTGATACGTTCATAGTCGGTGATGGAACGTACATTTGTACATATCCGGACGTAGGTATGTATCAAGTTATTAATTATAGCTTTTAGTAGGTGGTTAATAGGTTTTGACCGCATGGGGGGCCGACATTTTCCCACGGGAACTTACAGCGGTATGAAGTATCGTATGCCCTAACCAATGATCTACATGATATTTGCCTTTCATCGAAATTAGTTCAGGAATTAAAACATGAATAAAAGGTATAAAGGTATAGGTACTATAGGTACACAACAACTACAACATTACAATAACAACACAATACTACAAGTCTACAACTATGCTTTTGGCATTACAATACAAGTATGGATTGTTTAGTTTTTACTGCTATCTCAGAACATGTTATTTTATGTTATTCCTAAAACGAATAAATCAAACAATAACTTTAAAATAAAACATTACTTTTACGAATTGTCTGGTTGCACTAGACATTTTACCGCTTTCCTAGTTCTGTCAATCACTTTTCCACTTTACCAGCAACATTTACAATATCGATACCCATATTTTGTACTACATAAATATTATGTATAGTGTGATATGTAGCCCCAGGCTTCCATTCATCACCATCAGAATGTATTCAGCCTCACATTTGCGTAAATAAACCGTCCGTGTGAAACGGAAAGCACTTGTTATTCTAGTTTTTACGCTGAAGGATATTCAGGAATTAAGTAGATGAATAGGTATTCTTATTGCCGCACTCAGAGACGAGAGAGTTTTGGCACTTTAGTGAAGATTTTGTAAGTCAAATCTTTACTAAGTGTCGGCTTAAGTAATCATTAAACATCTCTGAGTACTTACCGCAGTTAATGTTGAGTTTAGGTTTGACTGAAGTATGGGTTTAGTATGTTTATTTAAGAAAAATCAAATTGACTGCCTGGTTGGTCTAGTGGTCGCTACCGTCTGGGATCCTGGGTTTGATTTCTTGGTTAGGCAAAGTGTTATTCAGTTTTTCATCAGGAATTAGCAGTAGCAACCACGGACTCTGGATTTGAACCCAGTGGATGGCAATAGGCTCGTTCAGTATTACCTACATGGGACTTAAACATAACTGGCGAAATGTGTGTGTATTATTAGGTACCTACACCACTGCCTATTCGTTTGGGGATTACAGGCGTGATGTTATGTTATGATGTTTGTCTTTATTTTAGGAAGATGGGGCTTTCCTTGAGATTTTCTTTTCTTATTTCCAATAAATAACCATGATTGATGGCCGAACCTTTTTCTCTGCATGGATTATAACAATTTATTCGTGTGCAGAGAAGGGGCTTCCTCTGTCTTTGCCCAGCGTGGGACAACAAAGGGTCGTCAGTTTATTATGTATTATTTATTTATTTATTCATTAGTAGTACCTAAACATACATCTTCATACATTAAATTGGTGCAAACAATGTATGAAAATGTATGTACAACTTATGTACTGTTATTTTAAACTCTATATTTTACATGTGTCATGTTTGTGAAGAGATAATAAATTAATTTGATTTCGAAACATAAACTCATTAGAGTTTTACCGTGCACTAAAATCATCGACCACACAATGAAAACAAGTAAAACAGCCTTAAGTTCTTAATTAAAATATCAAAGTTCATAATTAAAACAACAACAAAGTGAAATATTTATCTATTACAAACGAGCGAACATGGATAATAAATTGCCCGGCCTTAAAACAAAAAGTGGTACAGGAATGAGAATCAGATTGATACAACCAGGTCTTCCAAAAGGTACGTTATTGGTACGAGTAATAGTTATTTTCCTATGACATAGTTAGGTGGCCTCTCACTAGGTGGACTGATGACCATTAGTGCTAATAGTTGTTAGTATCCAATGGATGCCAGACGCACGGGACCGGTCAATGTGGCGATACTTTGGGGAGGCCATACCTATACCTATGCCTCGCGAAGTTTCAAAAACTTATTGCAAAGTTTTAACTTAAAACTAGGTGTATTCACTGCGACACGACTGTGTAGCGGAACATGCATTGACAACATCATCGACAATATAAGGGGAAGTAAGTGCGTTACGGTCGAATTGGCGTTGTCAGATCATACAGCGCAACTACTACAATGTCCTGTTAAAAAAACTTGCGTATTTCCATATTGGTACATATTTAGACGTAGTTTCTGTAGTGAAAATATGCAAAAGTTTAAAAGTTGTTTACAAAATTTGACATTTAATGATATTTATTCCTCCACAGAGGCTAATGACGCATTTAATAAATTTCACGACACATTTAAATTATTTTATGATATGTGTTTTCCGTTGAAGAGAATAAAACGATATGCAGTGAAATCACCTAAGTGGATCAGTAAAGGTATAAAGTTATGCTGCAAACGCAAGCGTGAAATGTTGTGGCAATTTCGAAAAGACCCCAATCCTAATACTAAGAAAGTTTTTAAAACATATACGAAACGCTTAAAAACTATAATTCGTCTGACTAAGAAATCCCAAAATAACAATCACATTAACAATGCATCTAATAAGTGTAAAGCTACGTGGCAAATAATAAATAAGTGCAAAAATAATAAGCCGATTGAAGGAATATCAAAACTTAGAATAAATGACGTCGACATAACTGACCCACAAAGTATTGCTCAAAATTTTAATGACTATTTTATTGACGAAATTGAATCAGTATCGGACATTAATAATAATTATAATCAAAATTTAAAAATTGACATGCACCTTGACTCATTATTTTTAATACCCACAGTTCCTCCTGACATTATGAAATTAATAAATACATTGAATAATACTAATAGCTCTGGTTATGATGATATTACAACAAGTGTTATTAAATCGGTTTCAACCATTATAGCACCAGTACTTAGTTATATAATAAATATGTGTTTAGAATCGGGTGTGTTTCCGGATAGGTTGAAACTAGCAGTTATAAAACCACTGTTTAAGAAAGGTAGCAAACACGATCCAGCCAACTACCGGCCCATTGCCTTACTGCCCATTTTCTCCAAAATAGTAGAAAAAGTTATTTACAATACATTTTACTCATTTTTTGAACGTAACAATCTTTTTGCTGATGAACAGTACGGTTTTAGAAGGAAGAAGAACATAAACATGGCAATTTTTAAGCTCTTTGAGAAAATTATTACTGGAATAGATAATAGAAGTCCGGTAGCTGCTTTATTCATGGACATGAGCAAGGCATTCGATTTTGTGGATAGGACAGTACTTTTAAAAAAGATGGAAAGGTATGGAATTAGAGGCAATGCTTTGAAGCTCTTGAAATCGTATTTGTCCGACCGAAAACAAGTTACGAAAATAAATAAGGTCTGCGTTACTTCAAAAACGGAGCGTACGTATGTATCCAGTCAGAGAGCTAATAACTATGGTGTGCCCCAAGGAAGTATTGTAGGGTCTTTTTTATTTATTGTTTACATAAATGACATGCCCAGAGTAACACATCACCCAATGGTTTTGTTTGCTGACGATAGCACGGTCGTTTTTAGTGGTGACAATGACGCGAAGACACTTGAAGGAAACATAAACCACTGTCTTCAAGTACTCATAGAAAGGATGGCCGCAAATAATCTTAAAATTAATATTGACAAAACTAAAATCATGACTTTTGAGCAAAGGACAAATCATAAAAAACCTGACGTAAAATATGGAGACAAGATTATTTCAGAGACAACCGCTACAAAATTTTTAGGACTTGAATTAGATAGAGACATGTCATGGAAAACTCACACTGACAGTGTATGTAATCGCCTTAGTCAGCATTCATATGCTTTACGTAATCTGGCCAAGGAAGTAAATCAAAAAGCTCTGATAACGGCGTATCATGCGTATGTTACGTCTACATTACGGTACGGTATCATATACTGGGGCAACTCCACTAACATGGCAACTGTATTCAGAGCACAAAAAAGGTGTGTTAGGGCGATATGCGGTATAAAAAGTACGGAAAGCTGTAAACCACTTTTTGAAAATTTAAATATATTAACAGTACCCTGCCTATACATAAGTGAGGTGGCAGTATTTGTCAAAACTAACTTGCACTTATTTGAAAAACTACACAGCTCGCGACACAGATATAAAATAAGTGGTAGGCAACACAAAAAAGCGGTATTTCATAAAAATCTTCTGGGTATGGCACCGCATATTTACAATAAATTACCAATTGCTTTGTTAAGCATCAATGACATACATTTATTTAAAAAGCAACTCAATAAGTTGCTTCTAAGTAAAACATACTACACAATAAATGAATACCTGACTGATAAGAATTTGGTTGTTTAATATTAATTCAGATAATAGATTATGATAAGAACCTAAATCCGATTTATTTCATACAAAAAATAATTTTATGTATTTTTAATATCTTGTTGACTATATTAGAATTATCTGACATTATATCATTATTATTTGACATTACATACTTATTGATCTGAATTTTTGACATTACTTACTTATTATTTTGAATCTATGACAATTATAAT
This sequence comes from Diarsia dahlii, assembly GCA_949775195.1. Lineage (NCBI taxonomy): Eukaryota > Metazoa > Arthropoda > Insecta > Lepidoptera > Noctuidae > Diarsia > Diarsia dahlii. Next base: position 8,600,207 of record OX459215.1, on the reverse strand, counting down.
GTATGTTTTTATGATATTGTGTAATTAATTTTTGCCCGGTTTATGGTATTAATTGATATTATTTTGAATGAATGTTTGTATAATTTTTAACAATAAATCTTGCATGCCTAATTTGGTACATCACAGTGAACTGCGCATTCACTTAACACCTATAAATGCAATATTATGTACTGTGTTGAGCAATAAATATTTGAATTAAAGTGAATTAAAGTGAGGCCTCTGTCCAAAAGTGGGCGTATTTCGGCTGAAATGATAATGACTGTTAGGTAGGTATAATATTTTTTTAGATTTGTTTAAGTGTCTAATTTCGGGATCGAAAACAGATAAAAACGGATTGTGCTTTTACCAATTTGATCTCTAGTTAATAGGTAATTTCATTTCATGATGAACTGAAATATAATTGATTACAGTGTAGTTCCCAATTCGCTAGTATTTGGCATCGCAGTTTTAGAGAAAATAAAACAAAACTTTTTCTCTATGAATTGGCAACACAGATTTGACACTTCTTTTTCGCGCGTTGAACGGCATCGCAAGTAAAAATGGTTTCTGAAGAAAAACTTATTGGAAAAATGTGGAAATACTCTTGTATAAGTTGGATTGACGACGTCGAAACAAAATACGGAGTCCCGATGGTGTGCCAAACGCAACCTCAGTTTAAATCAACGGCAAAGTGTCGACCGGGACCGGACTTGACCGGAGCCCTTTGCTCGTCATTACTTCGGATAACGAAGGTAAGCTTTTTGTTTTAGGTGCAACTAAGTCAAAAAAAAACGTGGCTGGCTACAGCAATGGTCGAGGATAATATACCGTGTTGGTACGAGATACTTAAACACGAAGATCAACTTTGATACGAGATATCAGCTTTGATGTTTATAACAGATTTCTGTTACCGGCACGAGTTGCCGATGCCGACCAGCCCCACATGTGGTTACAGTACGAGATACTGTTTACCGTGTTAGTACGAGTTACCAAACACGAAGATCAACTTTGATACGAGATATCTACTTTGATGACAAACGGCACGAGCTGCCAATTTGATCTAAACCAGCATGTGCTTACAGTACGAGATACTGTTCAGTGCTATTCTAATGCTGTTGAGAAACCTTACAATATACAGTGTTTACAAACACTACAAGATATCAACTTGGATGTCAGATTTCTATTATATCGGCACGTGATGCCGATTTGATCAAAACCAGCATATGCGACAGTACGAGATACTGTGTAGTGCAAGTCAAATGCTATTGAGAAACCTTAAGGGACCAAGTAAGGTATTTTTTCATCATTTTTTGAGAAAAAAAATCATTAAAAGGTGTGAAATTTGTCAAACATCAGGCCCTGATGAATAACGTGACACTCATTTTGTTGAAATCCCAGATATTTAATCCTTATCATCACCAAAGTAAAGCTAGTGATCTCTAAAATGGGAATAACTAGAAATAAGTGTATCGCTTACCAGCAAAGACAGGTGGGTACAGCACTTACAATAATAGACAAAATCAGGTCTCTTATAATAAAAATCCTACTAGATAAAATAACTATGTTAAAATCACTTGGTGAAGCAACAAGTTGGTGTGTGAACTCTATCATTAAGAAACTAAAAACAAGGTCTGTAGTGGCTCTGCACAAGCATTTCATAGAAATTACTCATAAAACTATTTTTAAATGGTGGCAATTTATCAAAGAATTGCGGTAAATAAGATGCCTAATACAACAGAGTTCAAATTCTATTAAGAAAACTGCACCAAGCCAGCAATTTCTGCTTAAAACATAAGTAACAAATATATGGGAAACAGAAAGAGTCAACCACAACAGTTGAAAGCATCAACCAACCAAGGAGATGGTATGAGATGGACCACAGACTCGACCACAGCCATCACACCGCAGAACATCCTTGAACCCACAGCGTTCCGAGAGAACCCGGGATGTCTACCACAATAGCAGGAAATAAACAAGGTACATATTTTGTTTGTTGGTTGTAATCAACAAATGACCCCATTATATTGCAGTGGATTAAGGATTTCATGTCCCTTTCATGTCTCAGTCCTAAAAATAATTTACCTGATTGTGAAATTACACATATGCAGGAAGCTTTTGTTCATAATTGTTCACCTTTTACAATTAAGAGCTATAACACCATGTTGTCATCCAAAGGGAGAATACATCTCAAAAGATTTTCCTTGTTTCAAAACCTGATGGCAAACAGGTTAATTTTAAATCTAAAACCTTTGAACAAGTATGTAAAAGTCAGCACTGCAGTAAGGTTAATTGCTGATCAATAATAAGTGTGTTGCATAGACTTAAGGAAGTCATATTTATGATTTAAAGTTCCTTTGTTTTGAATTCAATGGAACCTTATATGAATTTACAGCATTGCCATATGGACTATGTACTGCACCTAGTTTGTTCATCAAATTGTTAATACCTGTGGTTGTTTATGCAAGAAAGGTCATGGGGCAGAATCTGACCCAGATAACGAAAGTCTTCCTACAAAAACCAAATTAGTTTTAGACTGGCCTGTTGGTCTAGTGGTTAGTGACCCTAACTGCTATGCCGGAGGTCGTGGGTTCGATTCCCACCCAGGACAAATGTTTGTGTGATGAGCACGATCATTTGTTCTGTGTCTGGGTGTAATTTATCTATAATATGTATGTATTTAGAAATATATAAGTATGTTTATCAGTTGTCTAGTACCCATAACACAAGCTCTGCTTAGCTTGGGACTAGATGGCGTTGTGTGTTAGTTGTGGAATATTATTATTATTAAGTATTATTGTTAAGTATTAAGAAGATGTTTTTTTTTTTAAACCATGGGAATAAAATGTTAAAGATGAATAAAAAATAGATAATAAATGTATAGATAAATCAATTTCAGTGAAGCATTCTGTTAAATAAACAAAAGAAGCGCTCGCGTCAGCGTCGTCTGCTACGCGGACGATACGCTGGTGCTGGCACGGGGGGGGTCGTACGAAGCGGCGGCCGAAAAGATGACGCGCGAGGTTGCGATAGTCGTCGAGAGGATCTGGCAGATGGGTCTCGAGGTGGCACTTCACAAGTCGGAGAGGCCATGGGCTTCCATGGACGTGGGTAAGTAATGACTGGCCTGTTGGTCTAGTGGTTGGTGACCCTAACTGCTATGCCGGAGGTCGTGGGTTCGATTCCCACCCAGGACAAATGTTTGTGTGATGAGCACGATCATTTGTTCTGTGTCTGGGTGTAATTTATCTATAATATGTATCTATTTAGAAATATATAAGTATGTTTATCAGTTGTCTAGTACCCATAACACAAGCTCTGCTTAGCTTGGGACTAGATGGCGTTGTGATAGTTGTGGAATATTATTATTATTATTATAAAAAAATAAAAAAAAATAAAAAAGTGCTGCCGTCGGGATCCCAGCTAACGGTGGGAAGGGTTCCCATCGGCGTCGAGTGTACTTTGAAGTAGGTACTAGGGCTCGTCCTCGACAGCCGGTGGAACTTCGTGTAGCACTTCCGACGTTTGGCTCCCAAACTGGAGCGGGCCGGGGCTGCCTTCAGGTGGCTCTTACCCAATTTGGGGGGGCCAAACGCCTCCTGCCGGAGGCTGTATGCGGGGATCGTGCGGTCCATGGCCCTTTACGGGGCCCCGGTGCGGGCGCGTGCTTTGTCGAAGCGGGCCGCCCACTACTTGAACGCGCCCCGTAATGTGCTGGCCGTTTGGCTAGTCCGTGGGTACCGCACGATCTCCCGCGAGGTGGCGAACCTCCTTGCCGGATTGCCGCCATGGGATCTGGAGGTGATAGTCCTCGCGCGCCTGCATGAATGGCGCGTGGAGGCGCTACACCGGGGGGTCACTCCGTTGCCGCGGCAAATTGCCGCTCTGCGGACGGACCTCCGGTGTGTTCTCATGGCGGCATGGAGACAGCGACTGTCGCAACCCCGTGCAGGGCACGCCATGATAGTGGCGGTAAGTCCCCTCTTTGAGGAGTGGCTAGAGAGGCGCCACGGCGCCCTCACCTTCCGTCTGACGCAGGTCCTCACCGGACACGGATGTTCTGGGAGGTACCTGCACCGAATCAGGAGGGGGGAAACGCCCGGATGCTACCACTGCGAGGATCGACCGGTGGACACGGTGGAGCACACTGTGGAGGTGTGCCCTGCTTGGGCAGAGCCCCGCCGTGTTCTCGTAGCGGCGATCGGCGGCGGCGACCTCTCGCGTCCGGCCCTGGTTTTTGTCTTGGGCCCGACATCAAGATCAAATTATAGATACGCCTGCGGCGTTTTTAAACGATACAATTATTTCTGTGGACATTGATCATGTCGAATAAAACTTTTTTACAAAAAATAAAACTGATTTCAACAAAAAATAAAACACAAAAAAGTGAAAATAAACTTAAAAAGATAAATCAGCTTCTGAAGTCGGTGACTTTTGTTTATTTGACTTCATGTTTTTGCCACCGACTTCAGAAGCTGATTTATCTTTTTAAGTTTATTTTTCACTTTTTTGTGTTTTATTTTTTGTTGAAGTCTGTTTTATTTTTTGTAAAAAAGTTTTTATTTTTCACTTTTTAATGGTTCACATTGTGCTTACCCCTTCACAACGTACCGGCGTGATGTTATGTTATGAGATGGTGTAAACAATAGACAGACATGAGATTTCAGCAATCCCAGTCCATTTGCTATCATTTATTGAGGAGTTCCGTTGCCTATCTCCGAAGATCTTCATCAGATATTCACCAAATTGAAATGGAACCACTTTCAGAAAGTACTCTTCCAAAAATGGGGGAGAAATCGGTGAACATACATATAAAAAAAATGCGTGTTGTACATATCTGCATACCCCCTCAGAGCATACAGGCGTGATGTTACGTCATGATAATGTACATATATTCAATAAACATCCAAGCGATTCCAGCAATTACGACAGATTTGCCGTCCATTTTTGAAGAGTTCTATTGTATATCTCCGAAGATCTGCATCAGATCTTCACCAAATTAAAATGGAACCACCTCAGGAGTATACTCTTTCAAATAAAAAAAGAATTTTGAGAATCGGTCCACAAATGGGGGAGAAATCAGGTAACATATATAAAAAAAAAACCTCCTCCTTTTTTGAAGTCGGTTAAAAACTTAAAAACTCTTCTTTAGTTGTTTTCTTGTTTGTATTTTTTTTTTCAAATCATGTTTACTATCAAGAAACCAATAAAATGTACTAAGTCTTGTTATAATTAACATATTCACTGTTTTTTTATTTTTTAGATTAATGGTTTTTTCCCGGTATCTGCGTTAATGCGACATATATATTCGTAAACTAGAGACGTTTATTTAAACATCCCACCTATTTTTTTTTCTGTAGGCCCTGGGTATAGGTTCCATACTTTGTCGCCCAATGACCTTTAGGCCACTTATTCATAATCTACATTAATGATATTTTATATATTGACCAAGCATATTACAAGGAGTGTTTACAAAACATGAAAACAACAATTAGTGTGTTAAAGTTCATATGCTATTATTAGGGTTCCGTAGTCAACTAGGAACCCTTATTAATTATGACAAAAGTACCCTAGTACCTTGTTAATGTTCTAAACTGGGATTCATGATTAACTCCAAATCATTGTGCCTACCTACCAACCATACCTTTTGAAAAAAAAAAAGAAATACAATGAAGAGTAGGTATGTTAAATTCTAAAATTTAAAATAAGAGAATTTTGCCTTGTTTTTAGGCACATTAGTAGCAGCATGGCCAGCTTTATCATAATATGGCATAGTACATACAAAACAAATGGAAATGGAATACCATTACTGAAATCAAACCATCTTTTTATCAGACAATCAATCAATTATTTTATTAATTATGATGCATCCATGACATTACCTATGGTTTACTTTTTCAATGGTCATCATCATCATCATTTCAGCCGAAAGACGTCCACTGCTGGACATAGGCCTCCCCTAAGCCCCCCTCGCCACATTGACCATGACCAATAATTGACCGTTGACTTTCAATGGAGAAGGAATATAATTATGTTATTCCTCTACCAATGACACCATGCTTATCAGCAAAACTTAGAAGCATAGCAGTGAAGAAAATTTGATTTACAAGTTTATACAGACCTGACAGGTTGGGATACTCATTGCTATGGTGAAAATGTTGGAGGCCTGTGGTCACAATCAGAGCAAATATATCACATAAACCAGGTTAAGGGCAATATTTTCTGGTTTAAAATGCTTTGTAAATTCAAAAAATAATTGTGATATTCTTCTTCGAATTGACAACACTACTGCCATTGCTTGCATTAACAAGATGGGTAGTGTTCAATGTCTAACCTAAATGATGGTAGTAGAAGGATATGGGTTTGGTGTGAAGCTAGGTGTATTAATCTCCAAGCATCTTACATAAAATCTAAATATAACTTGTCAGATGAGGAACCAAGGTATACTAACATTGCCACAGAGTTGGAATTATCATTTATGATTTAATAGCCTTACATAAAATCTAAATATAACTTGTCATATGAGGAATCAAGGCATACTAACATTGCCACAGAGTGGGAATTATCAATTATGATTTACTAGCTACCGGAGTTAATTCAAATTGTAAAGCATATGTGTCATGAACTTGATATAGAGACCCATATGCATTTCAGATAGATGCCTTCTCATTTAAATAGAGCTCCTATTTTTTTTATACACATTCATACCATTGACATTAATTACGAATTGTCTTCAAAAATTAAAAAAAGGGGGGGGGGCAAGGAAATATGAGTAGGTGTAGGTACCCACCGTGGACTTGTCAGATATCCTTTGGTAAAAATGACGATGGTTATAAAACCAATCATATTCTATTCTAATAATAATTTATTACAATCTCCTTTCAGTACCAAACACCCATAAAGCAACCAGCTTACTCCGGCAGCGACCATCTTTTGCAAAATGCATTCACTTAAAGAGTTGGTACTTATTCTGCCAAAATCACAGTGTGATTCAATACCAGATCTAATACAATACCTCACTGAAATACATTATACATAAACCAAAATAATGTTGGCTACAGCTTGTTACATTAGGCTAGATCAATACTTTCGCTTCTCTGTTAAATGAATGAATTGACAGGGATGATCACATCAAGCGTTTTCTCATGGGTCTTTAAAGAATTCAACCCGCTTTATACAAGTATGGGAATACTTGTGATCCTACAATAGTAGTGTAGTAGTAATCACTGTCTAATTGGGGATAATCTGAATTTTAATTTAAAAAATTAAGTAAAAAGCTTGTCACCTTATTAGCTCTTGCTACTGCTCAAAGAGTGCAGACTCTATCAGTTATTAAAAGACAATATGTCCATGTCACAAGACATAATACATTATGTACATTACTATTCTTATAAAAATATCACTGTCATCAAAACTGAAACCTGCTTTCCTATAACAGGCATCCAAACAAACAATTAGTAGAAGAATTAAATTATTAATGAAGGGAAGTGGGATTGACTGATATATTATGTACCACACATAACACACTTTATGCAGACACATATTTTGCTAAACAGGCAGGGGTGTCATTAGATGTCATTAGGAAAACTATTGGCTAGCCAGATAGTTCTATTACATTGACAAGGTTTATGATGTATCAGTGAATGTTAATGGTTTATGTCTGTTTGACGGCACGGTTGGCGCAGTGGCTAAGCGGTTGGACTGCTGAGCTGCGTGTCGCGGGTTCGATTCCCGCACGGAACAAATATTTGTATGACCTGCAGATAGTTGTTTCGGGTCTGGGTATTTGTGTATGTGACTTTATATGTTTGTGCACGCACCCACGATACAGGGAAAATCCCTAGTGTGGGGCAAATACCGTCTTAAATACCAACTTGAAGATGTAAATCATATTTACATTCCTTTATTTATCTTTACACAAACTTAATAAGTTTAATTTAAACATACAGTTTTAAGTTTTATTCAAACATTCATTATTATTAATGATTATTTATTTTATTTGTACACTGTCATTAATAGTGTTTTAATTTAGTAATATGGCATTATTAGCTATACATACTTATAGCATTTATTGTTTCATATTGTATCTGATTATGAGACAGGACTGATAGTATTTTATTATCATGAAAATACTAGTAGCCAATTATCATTGGTTTGTCTTTAATGACGCCCTAGTTATGTAAGCCACATAATGGCTATTTTGTCTTTTTACACATACATACTTATTATATAATACCTTAAGATTGATGATTATGAATCATACCTACCTAAGATATACAAGCATTAGGTTGACTATATTGGTCTCAAATAAATTTGATTCATGTAACAATAAGATTGATTTGGTAAGTTTTTTGGTAAGTATTTCCAAAAGAGTGGCCCATGTCGACTTAGACTCTAAACAGCTACACTGTAATCAATTATATTTCAGTTCATCATGAAATGAAATTGATTAATCAGACGAACTTACCTTAAGTGAAGTCCGATTACAATTTCATGAAGGATGAACTGAAATATAATTACCCACCCAACCCATCCTTTTTAGGATTAGTCCCTTGTCGAATGGGCTAATAGAGCAACGCTATCTCTAAAGAGTGTCAAATCTGTGTTGCCAATTCATAGAGAAAAAGTTTTGTTTTATTTTCTCTAAAACTGCGATGCCAAATACTAGCGAATTGGGAACTACACTGTAATCAATTATATTTCAGTTCATCCTTCATGAAATTGTAATCGGACTTCACTTAAGGTAAGTTCGTCTGATTAATCAAGTGCCTACTGAAGAAGCCTTTGAAAATACTCATGACGGTAAAGAAAAGAGATTCGTCACATTAATTAAGGAAACTTTAGCGCTCGCTAATGAGCTCATCGTGACTTTGCATAGACAATGAGAATCTCTACAATAGCTTGCTGAAACGATTCATACTGCGTCAACTGTGACTTAATTATCAGATAGAATACGAAATATTATAGTACCTACTTATACCATAACCATCTTAGAAAAGTACTTCTAAAAGTTACAAAGGAGTATATTTTTATATTCTCAAAATTACAGAGGCACGGATACAGATAGACAAGAAACAAATAAAATAAAATGGCGGAAATTTGGCTGGCTTATAGGTTTCATATAAAAATCTTCGAAGCCCTTTATAAAACTGCTGGATTTAGTATTTATTAGACTCACTCAGAGCCACTAATAATAAAAAATAAAACATAGGTACAACAATAGGTTACAAACGAGAAATTTAAATTTAAATAATACTTAAAATAATTAATACGACTTGTACGAGCCAAAAGAACATGAAGTTGCAACATTATAACTCTCCTTTTGGGTTTCGCCGCAGTCGGGTAAAAAAATAGATGTCACAGCCCATGAAAACAGTCAATAGTTGGCAAAAAGCGTGTCGTATTCAATCTCATTAAGAAACGATTCACGCTAGAAATGCTACAGGATTCGTGCGTGTATTTACAAACACACATCTCGAATACACCCTTTCGACCCAAATTAGAATCCGATTTAAATTGCAACGTTTACAAAATATCGAACGTTTGCTCCCAAGGTTGATATTGAACTGTGGAATCCAATTAATTCTTTCTAGTGTTCCTTTGAACGGTTTTCAAGCCGAATAAAGAATTTATTTGACATTTATTGTTGAGTCAAGATGTTTTTCGAGGGACGAGCCTTTGAGAACGGAGAGGTCTGTTGACACAAATACGATTTCAGATGAAGATTGAAAGTCGGCTAATTCGGCGTGACGTTTCCAGTCATGTGGATCAGCTACCTGATATAGGCAGTGACTACCTGATATTGGAAATTGGAATAGTGAGAAGGATTGCCGTACATTAAAGGGATTCCTAACATTGAATTCGCCTATTTTCCGAAGGACTGTCTCGTTGGTCTACTGGTCGCAAGTGTAACTGCTAAGCATGAGGTCCTGGGTTCGATTTCCAAGACCTGGCACACTGCTTTTGGAATTTTCCATCAGGAATTCCTTAAGGTACAAGTTGGTAGCCGACTGCACGCAGCAGCAGCAGACAACATGTCGTCGCTTCATATCGTCACGACACGTCGTCGCGTCATGTCGCTGCAGTCATGATTTCGAACCCGACTGCAGACGGCAACTGCAGATGGCATCCAGTTGGTGTAAACTGAAGACACAGGTTCCGATACATTTTCGGCTAAAGGACATATCTCCTGTTGTTTCTGTTATCTATGGGAACTACTGACCTGCGGTCGGACGACACGTGCGTCTGCCGCTCGATGACGCGTCGCTAGCTTCATGTCGCTAACTACGGAGGGAATTTCATAGAAATACGTAGAAACCAGTCGTGTCGCCGCGACACGTCGTCTGCTGCGGCTTCGTGTTGCCCGCTACCAACTTGTACCTTTCTATTTATCTTCGGGGACGCCGGCAGACACCAGACGGGCGATCAGTCCTTTCGTTGTGGATTATTTCGCCCTGTTCCCCATAACTTGTACCTTTAGTTGCAGCCACGGTCGCGGTCTGGATTTGTGACCCGTTGAAGGCTTGCCCTCTATTACTTCTTAACTCACATTCCGCATGTAATAGTAAACTCGTAACCGAGTTTACTATTACTTACACCTCTGTCTATCTTTTCAGGGATTACAGGATTGATGTTATGTTCCTGAGAGTGCCTTATTGTATACTCCTACATCATACCAGTTACGTATAGATATATGCGGTAGACGGCAAGCCTATGCCGTAAATCTAGTCTCCGGGCCGCTACTGAGACTTGGGGAAACGCAATTCATTATTGAACGACTTGGGGAACCATTCCTCGCACCGATTTTCGCAAGGACCAAAATAAAAATAAAAGCATTTATTTAAAGTAGGCCAGTTACAGGCACTTTTGAAAAGAAGTAACAGTCTCAGTAACAAGGCATAATAACCGTGAAAGTACTGCAGTTGCCCATTCCACGGTTATTTTTCCATCTTAATTATACCATTACAGTTAATTTGTTGAAATTGTTATTTGCGTTAAAACCGTTCTCTGTTTCATCTTAAAAATGTGTTGAACAATAACTTTTTTCATAAAAATCTTAACATAAGGGTCGAATTTGAATGTGATTAAGATTAAAATAAGTCAATTTCTATGCCGCCCTCGCGTCGTAACGAAAATATTTTCCGCCATAATGGAACTTATAAAAATCGAACAAACCACCCCCTGATACGGCTTACTGAGTTATTACGATATTGACCTCTAGGGATTTAAGACAATCTTGAACAGCTATACGGCAGTCAAGGTCACACATATTATCTTAGATTCAAGTGTCCTCGGGAATTATGGCTAAGTGATTTAGCATTGGAAAATGTGGCCTCAGATCAAGCTATATAAAATAAAATAGGTGTTATATTCACGGAAGGTTGTAGCTACAATTTAGTGGAAGTAAATGCAATTAAAACAGTTTTTACGATAGAAATACGTAGGTAATAGGGGATCGGACAAAAAAAAACTAATTAGTTCGTCAGATAGATTTCCAAAAATTATTGGACACGTATTTTTTCTTTTTTCACGTAAACTTAAAATGAAGACGATACAGTGCTTCGAAAACTCGTGTGACGTCATATGATAGTACATTTTGACGACACAAGTGACGTTTCAAGCCCCACTCCAAGATCTTTGACGCGTTTTATCTTCGTCATTTTTTATTGATTTAATAAAACAAAAAACACGTATTCAATATTTTTCGATAATCTAACTTACGGACTAAACAGAATCATATTATTTTGACCCAGTCCGATCCTCTATTCCTGACATAGCTAGTGCAGTTGGCCCCGCAACCTTGCTGCCGGCTTTTTGGCTTATCTTTTTACCACAATGCAAGCTTTTCGCGGTTATCTCACAAAAATAGGGGAAACAGAAACATTTAATACATGTTTAAATTAAAAACAACTGACAAAACTACAAAAACCAGCATGCCTTTTTTTTTTGGGGGGGTGGGCAATCATTAAATAACTCCTCCCGCTCTTGGGCAGAGCGGAAGGGAGTGTCAGACTTTTACTGACTAAAACCACCCATGTTTCTTCTTCGCCCTTGTGCCGAGGCCGCATTATCTCTTTCAATAATCCTCAGCCCCGACGGGAAACCAGCATGCCTGAAGTATATTTCTAGACGGCATTTAAAGCCAAGTCGGAGGCGGTATAAAACTCTCACACCAGGTTAAGCAATAACCATACTATTAAGAAGAAAAGATAAACGAAGCTGTCAATGATAATTGTGATGAAACAACCACTCATACGTAAACTGTCACAGTATAAGAAGATATAATAAATATTTGTCCTGCGTAAAACGGGCTGAGTCAATTAGGTTTTTTGGTCCACGATCTAAGGGTGGACATTTGGGAGGTCAAATAGACAAAAACGTGGAGTGTACAATTAGTTTTGCGGAGAGAAAACAAAAGGGTCTGTGAAATGTACAAATATACTGAGTTCTTATACTTAGATTTAGACATAATATAACATGACGCCTGTAATCTCCGAAGGTTTAGGCAGACGTGTACTTATTAGTACATCCACATTTCGCCAGTTGTGTTTAAGTCCCATGTAATAGGGGGCCAAGTTATTGCCATTAAGCAGGCACAAATTCAGACTACGTGGCTGCTACGTAGACATTCCTAATGGAAAAACCCAATAATAATTTGCCCTACCCGGAAATCGAAACTTAATCTAACCTTTTGAGCGCCACAGTCACGTATAGACGACAAGCAGAACAAGCAAAAAAGTGCCCTAAGTCTGTCGACTTAAGGTACTTTTTGGCTTGTCGTCTTACTTGACCGTGGCGGTCAATAGGCTAATGCTCTGCAGTCGCGATTGCAGCCACAAGGCCAACGAGACAGTCCAAGAAGGATAGATTTAGACTCAGTATCAAAAACATTTTTTTTCGACACGATTATGTGAGTAGTAACTTTTCAAATTCAAAGGGTTTCTGAGAGTTACCTTTCTTTTTGGAGGTTGGGAAATCATTAAATGGCTCCTCCCGCTCTGGGCAGAGCAGTAGGGAGTGTCAGACTTCTACTGACTAAAAATCACCCATGATCCTTTTTACACGACTGCCCCAAAAAAAAAGAGTGTTATTAGCTTTTCGAGTCCGAGCCCACGGTATCTCTTACGAACAACCCACAGCCCCGAGAGTTACTCTACCTCGATGACTAAACAAATAAAGTTGCAAAGACTCAATGAGTATCAAAAGTAGGTTACTTTTATTTCCGTGACACGAACTTGGTCGGACAAAGTTTCCTGTTCTTTGTGGTCGTGATTGAGAAACAGATTTAATTTTAATACTTGAAGTTTATTAGCTTCTTATAGTTTTGTATAGTAATGAGCTCGCTATATTGTTCTGACTGTCTTAATTATACTCTTACAGTTAATTAAGGAGTAGTCAGTTACATTGCAGGGGCCTGCAAAGGCCGACGCCTGTCGGGGTTGCGGGTTGTTCGAAAGAGATACCGCAGCCCCGGACAGAAAGGGCTAAGAAAGAACATGGGTAGTTTTTAGTCAGTAGAAGTCTGACACCGTCTTCCGCTCCGCCCAGAGCAGCAAGAGTCATTTGATGAATTCCCACTCTTTAAATAAAAAATAAGCGGTAGTCAGTTTGATAGGTCCCTTAACCAGTCAGTATTCACCAAAGGTAACGAATGACGACGTAACGATATGATGAAAAAGAAAAACAGTTCTATTAAATCTACGAAGCGTAGATCGGTCGTAGCGTTGAAATGCTACGCAAATAAAGCACGTTACAAACTAGCCTGAACATATTTCAACAAAACATTATTTATTTAACTTTAATACACAGCTACATTATAGGATACAAATAAACAGCAAACAAATAAATCTTTTCGACACTACGGTTGCAAAATAAATAAAGCCGAAAAAACGCTAACGTTCATAAAATTGCATCAAAACATGGTTGCTACGAAGCGTAGCTTTCTCGTAGACGCTCTACGAAGTTAGTTGCTACGAGCTACGACCTTTGGAATTGAGTTGTAGCTTAGATTGAACCTATAATACTTCAGTTAAGGAAATATCAACCTTAATGGAATTCAAATAAATCTCCTCGACACTACAGTAGCAACATAAATAAAGCTGAATAAACCCAAACGTTCATAAAATTGCATCAACACGTGGGTGCTACGAAGCGTAGCTTTCTCGTAGAGGCTCTACGAAGCAAGTTGCTACGAGCTACGACCTTTGGATTCGAGCTCTAACTTTACTTAGATTTAATCTACGTATATTATATTAATTCAGTTACGGAAATATCAACCTTAATGGAATACTAATTAGTTATTAGGAATATGTCAACTTAATATATGATAGTGGCATATTAATGACTCGGTTTAAGGTCTTATGGTTTCCGGTGGTTTAGATGTGTAGAATATTTGACAAATTCAGAAATAAAACAATAATTGCGACTTACTCAGTCAAAGTGACTGAAGAAATAACCTGAACAGGCCTATCTGCAATTAAAAAATCTCCTTTTTTCTTGCTTTTAATATACTCGGGCTTATTCTACTAACTAGTTTGTTTCATTTCTGTATTTTACCGAGTTAAAACAGAGCTTTTAAAAACAGCTTTCAATAAACTTCTATTTTACTTGAAATAAGGCCATTTTGTCTATTTACCACGTTTATTGTGAGTGATATATATCGTAAATGACTTTCTATTCCAAGGGAAAATTAACCTACTTAACCTACCCCAACAAATGTAAGTACGTAAGTCGTAAATTCAGGGAGTAGCCAACATATACTTCCGGGTTTTCGCAATTCCCCGAGCAAACGTCAGGGTTCGCCCATTTTCACCCAACACCCCGCATATTAAAACTATGCAGCTCCTTCTGAATTATTCTATGAGCCTTGTTATGTGGGAGCAAAGTTTATATTAGCAGTTTTGGATAAGGCATTGTTTTAAAGAAAGTAAGTAGCAAAGTATTTTACCTTGTACACTTAATACAGAAAATCCAAAATTACAAGTGGATCCCAATATTACGTATCGAATCAATAAATACACTTCTTTAATTTCTGGTTTTTAAATACAGTGTCCGGTTACACCGTATACATTCTAACTACATATTGTAAAACAGAGTCCTCCGCCGTGTCTGTCTGTCTGTATGCAATAAACGCAAAAACTACTGCACCGATTTTCCTGCTGCTTTCACCATTTGATAGAGTGGTTCTCGAGGAAGGTTTTAATTGATTTGACCAACATTCACGCGGGCGAAGACGCGGGCTAGAATACTATAAAAATATGTAATACTGTGCGTCGACTATAGGTACATTGCACAACAAAGGGGTTTGAACTTTTTTGTATGGAAGCTGGCATATCGACCCACCGCCATTTTGATTTTTTTTCAAAATCGCGGCCCACAATGAAAATGGTATGTATGGATAGAAGACATATAAACGAACAAAAAATGTCTAGTAACACGGTAGGTACCTAAAGTGTCACGATACCGAGGTATTTGAAGGTAAAGATGGTCATATGAGTACAATAACCACATAAAATTAGACCTTTTACGTGTCTATAGGCGTTTATTATTATTATTACTGGTTATTGAAAGAGAGTAGGTACATAACATCCTACTAGGAGCACGAGAACACTATTTTTTGACATAACATAGGGTTTCATTGCGACGCGAAGCTATTTTATTGTGCGTATAATAATAATCAACCTGGGAACTAATATTTGGATACAATTTAACGCATAAACACGTAAAAGGGCTATTTTTAAAAATATTTAATGATTGTCGTTGTACTTGTTTGTCGATCTTTAACTTCAAATATCTGAGTTATTCCGGTCTGATCCCCTAAAACTGATACCCTAGGGGATCCGTTTTATTATAAATTATTTTCTATTCCGGTCTGATCCCCCGTAAAAGAATCGGATACCCTGACACATTTTTAGGACAGTCAGCAACAAAATATTTGTACAGGTTCTATTAGATTAAAAAAAAAGAATAGTTAGTAAAGTCCCACAAACTATCAGGAGAACAGAAGTAGGAAGGAGGTATTGGAAAGTGGAATCTTCAAATCAAATCTATATTATGCCTTTATAGTAAAGTCCCACAAACTACCAGGAGAACAGAAGTAGGAAGGAGGTATAAGTTTTTAAACTGACATGGTCACTGACACTACTATTAATATCATAAACGGGATATTTATCATGCTTGATTCAAACATGAAATCAAACATGGTAAATATCCCGGACCAACATTCACGCGGGCGAAGACGCGGGCTAGAATACTATAAAAATATGTAATACTGTGCGTCGACTATAGGTACATTGCACAACAAAGGGGTTTGAACTTTTTTGTATGGAAGCTGGCATATCGACCCACCGCCATTTTGATTTTTTTTCAAAATCGCGGCCCACAATGAAAATGGTATGTATGGATAGAAGACATATAAACGAACAAAAAATGTCTAGTAACACGGTAGGTACCTAAAGTGTCACGATACCGAGGTATTTGAAGGTAAAGATGGTCATATGAGTACAATAACCACATAAAATTAGACCTTTTACGTGTCTATAGGCGTTTATTATTATTATTACTGGTTATTGAAAGAGAGTAGGTACATAACATCCTACTAGGAGCACGAGAACACTATTTTTTGACATAACATAGGGTTTCATTGCGACGCGAAGCTATTTTATTGTGCGTATAATAATAATCAACCTGGGAACTAATATTTGGATACAATTTAACGCATAAACACGTAAAAGGGCTATTTTTAAAAATATTTAATGATTGTCGTTGTACTTGTTTGTCGATCTTTAACTTCAAATATCTGAGTTATTCCGGTCTGATCCCCTAAAACTGATACCCTAGGGGATCCGTTTTATTATAAATTATTTTCTATTCCGGTCTGATCCCCCGTAAAAGAATCGGATACCCTGACACATTTTTAGGACAGTCAGCAACAAAATATTTGTACAGGTTCTATTAGATTAAAAAAAAAGAATAGTTAGTAAAGTCCCACAAACTATCAGGAGAACAGAAGTAGGAAGGAGGTATTGGAAAGTGGAATCTTCAAATCAAATCTATATTATGCCTTTATAGTAAAGTCCCACAAACTACCAGGAGAACAGAAGTAGGAAGGAGGTATAAGTTTTTAAACTGACATGGTCACTGACACTACTATTAATATCATAAACGGGATATTTATCATGCTTGATTCAAACATGAAATCAAACATGGTAAATATCCCGTTTATGATATTAATAGTAGGAAGGAGGTATTGGAAATTGGAATCTTCAAATCAAATCTATAATAAGCCTTTCTAATACCATGCATTTCATTGTTGGAAATGAGAAACCAGTATAAAGCATAGTGTTACAAACTACTAGGAAGCTAGAATGGCGAAGTTGTAGTCTCACCATTGCATCATCATCATCATTTCAGCCGAAAGACGGACTTTACTATAAAGACTTTACTGTCCTGGTTTCCTATCTCCAACAAAAAAAAGTGCATGGTTTTAGAAATAAATAATATAGATTTGATTTAAAGATTCCAATACCTCCTTCCTACTTCTGTTCTCCTGGTAGTTTGTGGGATGATCGTACAATTGTAAGTTATAGGAATAAAAACTGATTATGTTTTCCTGGCTGAAACTGATTAACAACTGTTTTTCGGTTGACTGTACTTCACTTGTACATGTGTCAAAAAGGGGATCAGAACGGAATGATAAATTACAGGGGATCAGAAAGGAATAAACAAAAGAAAAATATTGGCAGTGGATCGGTTTGGGGGATCAGACCGGAACAACTCAAATATCTCGGTAACGTGACACTTTGGGTACCGTGTTACTGGACATTTTTTGTTCGTCTATATGTCCTCTATCCATACATACCACTTTTATCGTGGGCCGCGATTTCGAAAAAAAATCAAAATGGCGGACAGGTTGATATGCCACGTCGGTTCTATCCCCATTGATTCACCACCAGACCCTCTAAATAAAATGCTTTGTATCCCAGTAGTACTTGCCCGTGAACAAAAGCTTTAATTATAAAACACAGCGACAAAAACAGCAAACCTAACTTTGTAAGCCTAATTAACTTCCGAGCAAAATTAAACGTGTAATTGCGCATGTAAACCAGGTTTTTGTTCAAACTAAGTAATTAATTTCTAGATTATATAAAGTTTTAAAGTAAAAAAGGAAGGACTGCGTATCCAATTCTCAAAGGAAGGGACTGTTTTTGTTAAACCGCACACGTAAACTGTATAACCACGAGCTGCATGCTTAAGCGAGTGCGGAGAAACCTTTCCGAACTATAGCCTAACCTGATGCTGCCAAATACCAGTATTTTACATGGCGCCTGACTATCTGACCTCGACATTCGAGCCACTATCATCCTGTAACGACTTTCAAAGATTTACAAATGACAGCCTGGATCAATGGCTTAAGGCGACATTAACTGCCCGCGCCCTTGAGCGCGCGTTTAACTCATCGCCTAAACAAATAAGGTTGAAAATGGGGATGCGTTTGATTCTCGTGACTGCCAATATGAACGATAGTTCGCAGATTTAATTTATAAAAAAAAAAATACGCTTTAATGTTAAAATATTTTTACATATGTCTTTAGTTGGTTAAATTTCCTTTCTGATAGTAAAAAAAAAAATAACAGTTATCGCTCAAAACATTGAGCATTTCGAGACGAAAAAGTTTTTTCGTGTGATTTTTTTGTGATTTTGTGATTTTTTTTTCGAGGTTCTTGATTAATTTTAGAAAATATTTTTGCATAAGTCTTTTAACCTATACATTTGACTATACACTGTATTTTTTTTGGAATTGTAATAAGTAGCAATACGGCTAACTCTGCAACGAAAAACAGGTCGTTTTACGGTGTCCTTCTTATCTGCGACTTAAGGTGCTAAAAAAGATGGTAGTTTGTTATAAATCGTTATACCAAACACAGACACGTCAAACTTATAACACCTCGTCGTTTTTGCGTCGGGGGTTAAAAATAAAAGCCTGTAAAAGGCAGGTGCTCTGCCTGTCTCTTTCAACGTATTCACAAATGCTTTCGCACACGGTAGTCACTGATAAATTGAATTGCCAAGCTATTCTGATTTTGTATAGATTGGAGTGCTTCTTGTTTCGCGGTTGCGATTGACAAGCATTGATTGTTCGTGTTGTTTTGTATCAGGGATGCGTGAAAATGTTTATTTATTTAACAGGTTTGTAATTTATTCCAGGTTACGTTCAAAAGCATTTTTGCTCTTAGCTTTGTAGGTACAAAAGATACTTTAGGGCAAGTATTGTTATACATAACATAACATTACGCCGCTGTTGGAAGTGCGACTGGTGAGCATATTGAGGCACTGGGTTTGGTTCCCAGGTCGGGTAAAGTGTTAATGGGTTTTATCATAAAGAGTTTCTCAGCAGTAGCCACGGTGTGTGAATTTGTTCCCGGTTGATGACAATAGGATCGCTTCGTATTTCATAAGACCTCAATATAACTAGTACCTAGTGTAGGAGAAGCCAGAGCAAATGGGAAATAAAAGCTTCTATTTGAACAGATTTAAGCATGATTTATTTACTAGGTTCAGAACATCAAAATAAGCGCAGAATAAAAGCTATACAGCATAACATTTACCAGTTTATTATAAGAGTTCACAGTACTTACACAGGTATTTTAGAGCTCCTCACACTTTCCAAGTTCAGAAAAGAATGTCCCGCTAAAATGGCGCCATGGACCTTTTAAACCTTCTGAACTACAGACTGCAATAGTCAACTGTCATTCCAATAACCGTTGGCGCCATTTTAGCATTTCAACTCAATCAAATAACTTATTTATACAAAACAATTCTCTACTTTATAAAAATACTGTAAATATCTTAAAACTATTAATAAATGTATTTAAATAGCTTACACTAGTTATAAATATATATTTTAAATGTTCTTAACCATTTCGAAAGAAAGGAAGGAAAGTTGAGTAGCATCTAATTTCATTCATTAAAAACCTAGCCAGCATCAAAGTATACTTTGTCACTTAAATAAGTTAGCTCACCAAGTTGCAGCAATTCTGGAGCGGTTGAATATTTATGAGCTTAGCAGCAGAAGTTTCTCAAAGGTGTCATACTGAGCTCGGTATTAACTAATAGGGGATCGGACAAAAAAAAATTAATTAGTCCGTCAGATAGATTTCCAAAAATTATTGGACACGTATTTTTTCTTTTTTCACGTATACTTAAAATGAAGACGACACAGTGCTTCGAAAACTCGTGTGACGTCATATGATAGTACATTTTGACGACACAAGTGACGTTTCAAGCCCCACTCCACGATCTTTGACGCGTTTTATCTTCGTCATTTTTTATTGATTTGATAAAACAAAAAACACGTATTCAATATTTTTCGATAATCTAACTTACGGACTAAACAGAATCATATTATTTTGACCCAGTCCGATCCCCTATTATGGAGATAAATATGAAACTTGAATTATGTAGGTTTGATAAGTAAGAAGATGATTAATCGTCGAGATGTAGGGTGAACCTCGGTTTCCTCGCTATGGACAGCGAGATTCATATGAACTCCTATCGACTAGCAATAAAGTAATTTCATACTTGCGCTTCCACCGGCAAAGAGGCAAACGAAACTAACAAAATGAAGAGAATTATTTAATTTTTCATTTGATGTTATATTTATCTAAAAAAATATATTTATTTGCAAAAGTCTGTTTTCTTTACTATAATACTAATAATATAAAGAGGAAAAATTTGTATTTTTGTATGTAACGAATAAACTTGAAACTATTGCACCGATTTGAATAATTCTTTCACCGTTGGGAAGCTACACTATCCCCGGGTGACATAGGCTACTTTTTATTCCTGTATTCCCACGAAAACGGGAACAACGCGGTTGAAACCGCGTGACGTCCTCTGGTTTGTTGTAAAATAAATGTGATTCGGGGTGGACACTAGCTCCTGCAGCACACGTTCAACTTTTCACAAAAGTCTGAATATTCTAGACACTATATAATTGGCAATAACAAGTTCAGTACGCAAGAAAAAAATTGTACCAAACTCTCGTAGTTGATCGGTTATCTCTCTCCCAATACCCTTATACCTGGGCTAAGCTACGGACGCAATGGTTAGCAGGTTCAGAAACACGTCTGACCTACATT
This sequence comes from Diarsia dahlii, assembly GCA_949775195.1. Lineage (NCBI taxonomy): Eukaryota > Metazoa > Arthropoda > Insecta > Lepidoptera > Noctuidae > Diarsia > Diarsia dahlii. Next base: position 8,579,091 of record OX459215.1, on the reverse strand, counting down.
TCACATGATGGTAAGCATAAGCAATGTTGCGGTCGTCGATAGTGCACGTCTGCCTAGAATTTATTTATTCACTTCAGGTTCAGTCTGACTCGTAAGGAGCAAGTGCCTTACTAATAACAGCCACTCGGGGCCTAAGGTTAAGCCATGCTTGCCTAGGTTGGTCCGTGGATGGGTGACCATTACATGCCGAGTTTTCTCTGTGCCCCGAAAAGCACATTAAGCCGTTGGTCTCGCCCTGCTGCTTATTCTAAACTGCTGCTGCTATTTTTTTTTTTATAAACTTCGCCCCACACTGGGAATTTCTCCTGTATCGTGGGTGCGTTCACAAACATTTAAAAAGTCACATACACAAATAACCAGACCCGAAACAACTATCTGTAGGTCTTACAACAGATAATGACTAAGACTATAAGGCATGATTCAGATATGATCAGCTTTGTGTTGTTCAGTTCAAATCAGACGTGACTTACAACTTGCAAAAATGTGAAGCAAAACTGATCCTTTCGAGTAGCCCTCAGCCATGTTATCGACCAGAACTTGTTTACCATATTCTTCGACTCCCCGTGGTCATGTTTATTGATTCGCGAACTTACGTATAACACTCGTTTTGTCTAGACATCCATATTAATAAGTTTCAGGAGGTCACAGACCTGTTGAAGGACAAAAAAGCTATAACTTTTTATTTGACAGCTAGCCTGACGTAGCTTTCAATTTGAATAAGTTAGCGTTCTGTTGGAAAAATAGAAATTAATCAGCATTGCAGATAGTGACAAAATGTAATTTCATGGCTCTTTGACGCTTTTATCAAAGTAATACTAGAATAAATAAAATACATACGTACATAATATCACGCCTGTAATCCCCGACGCGATAGGCAGAGATGGATGTACACCCGCATTTTGCCAGTTATATTTACGTCCCATGTCATTGTGGATGAACTTTTTGCCATCAACTGGGCACAAATCCAGATCTCGTACAGAACTAAATATTTTGTGCAAAATAACTTAAGTACAATTATACCGATTTTATTTTTACTTTAGTTCATGTAAAGATTATAGAAAGTACAAGATCTTTTACCCAAACTATGTAACGTATCCGTATAAACAAGGCGACTGTCCCTCCTCAAATATTTAGAAGCCAATCTATCAAAACATGTTGTACACAAAAAACGTGAAGTCCGATCCATCATTTTAACACGATCAATGAAACAAGACCTGACAAAAAACAAAAAAAAACAGCTCTATTACATTTTTCTACAAAATAAATTAAATGAAATGTAAACCCAAAAATTCTGAAATGTAAAGCTGCCAAAGACGTCCCGTCCTACAATAAAGAATTCATTTCTTTTACCACCGGTTACAACGACAAATATCCTATTCCAAAAAAGATAAGGAAAGATTCGGCAAAAGAAATGGCGGTAACAGGAAAAAATATATATGTTTTCATTTGGAGGGTATTGCCCTGGTTATGTTAGACGAAAGTGGATGACAAATAAATAAGAGTCACATACACGGTTCGTCAGAGAGACTGACGTATGTCAGGAGTAATTGGCTAAATATACGGAAAGATGGCGCAAGCTGTTGTCGGAGTGATGATATTGGCTATCTATCTTTTGCAAACCCTTTTATGTCGCATTTAATAACACCCGCTGAGGAAAATATGAATTTGTCACCATATTGGAAATATGGTAAGTGAAAGAGACGAATAATTTGAGTGTGAGAAAGAAAAGAATATAAATGTTGCGACACTTGGGGGAGGCCTATGTCCAGCAGTGGACGACTTTCGTCTGATATGATGATGATAATCACGACACGCGCACACATTATAAAATAATGTAAAAAGAACTTAAATCAAAACAAAAAATAGATACTGTGTGCCTCACCGTTGAACTAAATAGGCCCCACTTCAGCAAAATACCGGACAACTGGTGGCCGACGCCAAAATGTTTGGAGATAACAGATTGGTCAAGATTCACTGAACATTCCCTAGATACAAATGACGATAGTCTATCAGACTCACCGGAATAACCTCTATTTTTATAATAGCTACCAACTCTCGGAATGAATGACAACAGATAAAGTAACCCAAGAGACCTAGACGTCAAGTCTAGACCAAGACAAACAAAAATGAATTAAAAACATGCCTAAACATTACGTAACAGAAATATTCATAGGTCTAATAACTCGATAAGGTTTTTATGAAGTTAGTAAGAAAACTTAAGAATATAAATGTTGATGGATGCGAGGGAGAGAAAGACCAAAGAAACAATGGATGGATTGTGTGAGGAATCATCATCATCTGCCTAGCCTTTTCCCAACTATATTGGAATCGGCTTCCAGTCTAACCGGTGCAGCTGAATACCAGTATTTTACATGGAGCGACTGCCTATCTGATCCCCACAACCCAGTTAATACTAGGTAATACGAACCCTTTGGTAAGACTGGATGTCAGAATTTCAGGTCACTGACTACCTGTAACGACTGCCAAAGATCTATATATATGGCAGCCGGGACCAACAGCTTAACGTGCTTTCCGAGGCACGGAGGAAACTCAGTATGTCGGGCGGTCACCCATACACAGACCGACCTAGGCAAGCACAGCTTTACCTAAAGATCGACCCGAGTGGCAGTTCTTATTAAGCCACGAGCTCCTAGGAATGATATAAAAAAAGAGTAAATGATAGCGTGACGGTTGACAGAGGAGAACGGACGAAAAAATCGTGTTGCTCCAACCCAAATAACATAAGACTAAGGCAGGAAGATGATGATCGTTAAGAAAACTTAATATATGTAGATTTGCATATAAAGTAAAACAAAGACAGTGTACTCAAGTGTCATCAAGAAAGCTTTGCGCCATATAAAAGCTTATTACGGTACCAAGTGGCAATGTCGCGTTCTGCGAGAGCGTTTTCGTATAGTTATATCAAAACTAATCTCGTCGCTATGCTAGTCTTTAAAGTTGTAAAAATTCAACTTGTTAGTTTTTGGGTTGAGTATTTTTAAATTTTTCTATCCTATTGAATGTCTTTTTCATGAAATAGTCATTGAATAGGATTAAACAAAATAAGATGTATTGATGATTTTAATGAAAATAATTCTGTAAATCTAGTGGGAAGAATTATTCCCACTAGTTCTATCGTTGGACTGTTCAGTAGAACAAGTGAAAATAATCCCGTATTCCCGTATTCGCGACCGTAGCGAATTATATTTTGTTCAGCATACAATCTGACACTGACCTGAAAATTGCAAAAAACGAAAGCAAATTTGAATTTCCGGGTTACTCTGGCTATTCCACCTTTTACTAAAGATGGAAGCGCCAGAGCTTATGCTGACCCACTATACCTACGTCTGGGGGCCTTTTGTCCTCATTTCTAAGTTAATCATTGAACCGTAGCAAAGTAAAAAGATTAGCCAGTCATACCTAATGAACGCAAAAAAACAGCCTTAATTCCGAACGACACGACCATCTGCGAAAGTGGGCAAGCCCTAATAGCAAAAGGCATTAGGATGACCGTTATCCAAGGCAAAAAGATCACTTACCATAAAAACTAGTTGCCCTAAACATGAGATACACCTGGTTTAGTGAAATGTTTCACACAGTCGGGATATTTTAGTTTATTTTTTTAGGTTGAGCGGAGAGCTCGAGGGATATGGGAATAATAATTAAGAAGGCTAATTGAGTGAGATGAATAAGTGGTACCAACGTTTCAGCTAGATGGACTTGACTACTAGATTTTCCCATAGGACATGGGATAGTTATAATCCGTAGATTACTTGCCGTTTGATAAAATTGTTAAATCAGTCCAAAATCAAAATATTTTATTTCACATAGGTCATAGTCATAGGCCTACATGGGCACTTGTAAAACGTCGAGAAAAAGGTGCAGGGTTCGGTGCATTGGTCGATTCCTATGGAGAAGAACAACAAAAAACTCCAAAGGTTACTCTTTTAAAATGGTTTGGTCGGTGACTGAGTGAGTCACTGAGATTTATTCGGGGTGGAAAATACAGGGACATTAAAATTAAAATAAAGAAATAACTGTGCTCCGTATCGATCTGAATATAGAGCTGCAAGAATCTTTTGGTTTTCAAATGACGTCAACAGGGCTTTTTCTGAAACCAGGGCTGCAGGTGGGGCAGCAGCACCAATCGTTTTTAATGTCACTCCACTGCTCAGTACAGTCGCCCACACAAGTGCATGGGTACCTTAGGGCCTATTTTTCTGTGAAGGTAGAAATCAAGTTTTCGAAAATAATTAATAGATGGCGTTTGGTTTCTGCACAACTGTGATATTAAACTCTTCAATCCCCAGTGTCACTTGTAGGTGGCATAAGTTTTATTTCTGTTTCTACCTCACAGCAATTTTATTTGTAATTTCTACTTAAATAATAATAAGAAATTAAACCTTTAAAGTTTTTACTTTCCGCAATGACAATATCTGGATTACCCGGTGTCACCTGTAGGTGAAATAAAAAGGAGGTAGATTTTTATAACTTAGTCCTAACTAAATGTAATCTATTCTGTTGAGATATAGAAAAAAAATGGACTTTGACTTGGGAATAGGTTAGGTAAGTAAAAAGTTAGGAAACACGTATTATGTTGGATTAAGTGAGAAGTTAAATGATAAAAAAAAAAACAAAAGAAACCATAAGGAATGTTTTCATTAAGCTATTAAGTGCGCATAGCATTCAAAAATATAATATTCGAGTTAGTAGTCGGTTAGCAACAGGGATGAACGGAGACAAACAAAAAGACACTATCACACTTTTAGAGGTTTATTTCTTACAGTTTATTATTCAAAAACAGACATTTATTATCGTTCAACATTATTATATTATATAAAACTTCTTATTGAGGCCATAGCTTAAGTATTCGTTTCCAAAATCGGAAAGAGGATTGAAGCTTTTGTAACCTCAACAAAGACAAACAGGAGACCGGATTATTTTATCACAAAAGTGAAAAGTTAAATGAATTAAATAGGTAGAATAACAGCTATACAATTGCACAAAAACATACGAAAAGGTTCATAAGTAATGTAAAAAAAAAAATGTTGTGTTTGAATTTTTTTAGTTCCTACGTAAGTCATGTAATAGGTTATAATAACCCGGTCTCCAGTTAATATAAATAATAAGTACTAAAGTTGACTAATATTATTTTTAAGTATGATGAAATATAAATCCTGGATCGGCAAAACTTATCTATCCCCACACGTTCACTGTAATATGACCAGCATATTGGACACTACATAATCACTTGTTTAGCACGTATTATTTCGGCACCACAAACATAAGCGTCCGTGTTCACTGGACTTAAAAGACTGGACTCAAATCAAAGTTAACATGATCCAAAGCGAATTGTAATCTTGCCCTTTTATGGTTTTCTGAGGGCCAGGGTTTCACAACATGCCTCCTATAATGCAGAGCACGACGGGCATTGTCAACACTTGAGTCATAAAAAGCAGCATAGTCGGTCATCGGCAGGAATCCATTTTCTTCATACTCTCATAACACGATTTGACGCTGTAATGTGTTTATGAGCCGTGGTCTACTAGTTCTTTGATGGTGTTGCAAAGAACCCTCGTCTTCAAATCGTCGTACCCATAGAACAACTGTTTTTCTCTGCAACAATATAACAGAAATATATAATACGCAATAATGATTATTTATTAAGTAGTATAGTCGTAACTAAAACATTTTTTTTCTTATAAAATTTTTGAAATCAAAACTACTTACGTTAACAATAAGATAAGTCGACAAGTTTCGAGTGTCGATAAGTTTTTGCCTTGATTTTGCAAATCAGTTATTTGAGCTCTTGTAACGAAAATAATATTACAACGCGTACTCATTTTGATGAAATAAGTTAATTCACCTAAATTAAAATAAAACTGAGCTAAACACACTCGAATGAGGTAATCGAAACAAACTTAGCGAACAGTCAATTGAGTTTAGTCATAACTCATAAATCTTCAATCTAATTATTTCTACTACCTACTTTTATTTACGAATTCATATTCGACCTACCCTCAAGTTTGAAAACTAAAACATAGATAATTAAAATCAGATAGTTATAAAATGATAATAATATTCAATTTAAACAAACATAGTAGGTAGTTAGGAATAAATGTATATAATAGAAATAATTCATTATAAATTATTTGAATGTTTAAACAGAAAAAAGAAACTACATAAACATTTTATACAGCGTGAGCGCCCTCTAGTTAGTGTAGCATCAACAATATAATCAATGTTGCTAATCGAGTACTTATTTACGCCAGGTGGCGTCATTTCTTGCTTCACACGGTATTTTTTCTGAACTGCCCATGCATTATTACAGGCGATGGTACCTGTTAATGATCACTCAAAATCTGGTTGACCACCCTTTTTACCCGACTGCGGCGAAGCCCAAAAGGAGGGTTATGTGTTTGACGTGTATCATGTATGTATGTCTGTCTCTGTGTTCCCTCATAACTCCTAAACGGATGAACGGATTTGAATAAAATGTACGTCGTTAGATTCGTCTTGATGGTGTGAGTGTCATAGGCTACATTAAAATTAAAAACACAAAGAAAAATTGCGGATTTTGGGGGCCATACCGCGGAGTTAAAAAAAAAACCGCTTACCATCGAGTAGGGTATCAAAATGAAGGGTTTTAAAAGGAGATTACAAAAATGTAGAGCACTTATATGTTTAACAAAAAAAACAAAGTCACAAATCCTAATAAACACAAAAGTTAACCTAACGACCAACGCAAGAACAAACACAAAAGAACTAAAAAGTTGGATATAAAAATAAATAGTTAAAAAACTTGACTGAAAAAACTGAAAAGCAAAAAACAAGCACATTTTAAATTACTGCAGGAATACAGGTGTATTCCTGCTTGCGCACATTTAGAGGACCTACTTTTAATGCAGTTTGTCGATTGTGCACGTCAAAAGATCTCTGTACCAGTTGATATTATTGATTTTTTTAATTCAGAACAAATAAAAACGTTTGCCTATACTCTATTTATTATATCGTTATAATGATGTTCATGTAAAACAAACACGTTGAACTAAATAATTAGTAGAAAACAAGTTGTTAACATATTGATGGCTTTAATTATATTCTGACAGCAAGCTCACGCGAACGTCGATTATTGTCACGATAAATATTTAACCTACCCACATTTTTAGTAAACACGATAAATTATAATTATTATAATGATGAAGAGTGCTTAGAAAGTTACAACTATTGTCCTTAAGGTACAATGTGTCAATTTCCAATACATTAGAACTAGACACAACAACTTGGGAAGCACGTCAAACCATTGGTTCCGGCAGTCATTTATGATCAGTGACCCGAAAATCCGACAACCAATTTACCAAGAGGTACCTAGTACTAACTGGTTTGTGGAGGTCAGGTAGGTAGTCGCTCCATCTACACTTCTACACTAATATTATAAAGAGGAAAGATTTGTACCTATTTTTGTATGTTTGTAATGAATAGGCTCAAAAAGTACTGGGCCGATTTCAAAAATTCTTTCACCCTTGGAAAGCTACATTCACCCTGAGCAACATAGGCTACTTTTTATCCCTGTATTCCCACGGGAACGGGATCTACGCGGGTGAAACCGCGGGACGTCCGCTAGTGTAAAATACTGGTATTCAGCTGCATCAGGTTAGACTGGAAGTCCCCAACATTGTTGGTAAATGGTTAAGCAGATAATGACGATGATGTTGTTGGATAAAATTGTAAAACGTTGATGGAAATATTTTGCTTTGAATGCCAGCAGAAGATACATCAAATTCGACATAGTTGGGAAAAGGCTAGGCAGATGATGAAGTTTTTTTTTTCTTGGAATGTGTGAAATCATCAGATGACTCCTCGAGCTCTGGGCAGAGAGGAGTGTGTCAGACTTTTACTGACTAAAAACCACCCATGTTCCTTCTTAGCCCTTTGTGCCGAGGCCGCAGTATCTCTTTCGAACAATCCGCAGCCCCGACGGGTATGACAATGGACCTTGACAACACTTACCTACTACCACGATCCACGTGTTACCTAAAAAGTTTTCGACTATCCCAGGGGAATTACTCCTCGTTATTTATTCAGTATGTAAGTACGCATTGTCGCACCAGTGTGGAACGTACAGGGTCAATGCTTTGTATAAGTAGCTGCTTTCATGTGATCATACGTGACATTATACTTTGACTAGAAAAGCGATAACAAAAAAACAGCATGACAGCTTAGAGAATTCAGAAACTATTGTCATCAATACCAGCATAATAAAAAAAAAAAACTAAATGTGGCACTCGGAGACTGCCGCGGTAAAGCTATTGCATAGCATTTTTTATCAACAGCAAATAATTAATTATTTAATTTGACAACCTCAGTTGACAACCTTGTTATTTTCCGTAACCATAGCAAAAAGTACTGAATCCTGAATATTTTCGTTAGGGAATTTCTGGATTCGCTCTCCACGCTCAAGGCCCGCGATAGAAGCTATGCAATAGCTTAACAAATCAATCAGTTCACAAATGCTAACTTAGACGAACTTATACAGAAAAGTACGTCGTCCTAGTACGTAGGCATATAATATGCCACAGGTATATTATATGCCTGAAATACACATACTTCATTCACTCACACGTCTACAAAATATTTCTTAATTTACTTCCTTATATTTTTGTATAATTATCACTTGCTTCAGCATGACTGAGAGATGTTTCTCGACGGCATGTAAAGCCAAGTCTGAGGCCCATGGCCGGCACAAAAACTCTCGACACCAGGTTAGCACCACTAACACACGTTAAAGAAAGAAAGAAGAGAAGAATTTACGTCCTCAAACAACGCGTGTTTATTATAATATTTACACTGAAGTTTGTGACAATGAGCATGATAAAAAGAGCATAAAACCGAAATGACCGCAGTTGGAATGCGACAAACATAAAAATATACGGGCCACGTTCCAGGCAAACATAATATTTACATTTTGGACATGGAAATGTGAATAAAAACCTTGACACATGAAGCTGTATTATGTAAAGGAGCTAAAGAGACGGTTTTTTTTTCAACCCTTAGATACATCCTTTTATCGGATTCCGATATTACGCAGCTACACCGACCCAAACATTATTTTAAAGCACAGTAAATATGATTTGGTAAAAAAAATATCTAAAAATAGAGTTTGTGACTAAAATAGCTGAACCTTATCTTAGATTTTTAATTGCATAAATGCATTTTCACGTCTGTAATCAAAATATAATTAAAATTAACATTTTTTTTAATTTTTCCAACGAAAATCTATTTTACGACCTTTGAAAAATAGCTCCACGAAAGGAAAAAACCTCAGATTAATAGTTTAACAATTATCGCACTTACAATGTTAATGTTCATACTACAAAAAACTGTTATTAACTAATAGATAACTTATTGAAAATTCGCGATAAAAACTTTTGGACCACTGATTATTGTATATTGATCTATCCTGCAGGCGCCTGAATTTTTTAAATTTGTAATTTTTATATTTTTTAATAAGTTTAAATAATATTTAGTCATGAAAGGTCCGAATGGAGCGTAGCTTGCGGAAGCCGGAGTACGCGTTTTCAGGCGTATTTTCAACCGGATGGGAAAGATATTTATATTGGTCCTACAATTCCGGGAGTTAGAACATTCTTTAGGAAATTTTCTCCTCTTTTTTTTAATCTTTTTTCACATTTGAAAAAAATTAATTCGATTTTGAGATATTTGCAAAAAACTAAACCCGTTTTTAATTTTTTAGTTAATTGTTTATAACTTTTGCAATTTTTGCAAGCGGAAGTTATTTTTTTTTAGAAAATCATCTGGATGCCATTCCGAATCGAATGACACTTCAATCTTATTTTTTGGAGACTGCTGAAAAAAGTTCATCAAAAAAGCACTTGTTGACTAGACTACAACTTATTTCTTTTACTCTAAAATCCAAAACACTATCATGCTAGTAAATAATCTGTAGTATATTTAATTCTAGACTTGATAAATTAAGAGAATTACTGATTAAACATAAAAGGGGCCACTTTTGGCGGTAATAAGTAATTCTCTGGCGTTTGTTTCGGTGCTGTTAGCGCTTTAAAGATTTGTAAAAAGATAATTAGGTAAGTGTACAAAACCACTTTTTGAATCCAAGAATAAACAAAAAGTATAAATATGATGACCTACATTATTAAATTAACTAAAGGGATGGTCTTTATTTAAATAACTTTAGATTAGCCACGTTGCTAGAATTTCGAGAATGAATGGACTAATTTCGTAATGTCTGTGCCTGGCTTTTTGCTCGGCTTAAATGTAATATTTCTTACTTTTTGCCTCCAGATGAACGCAGCTTTAATGTTTTGTGTGTTCATAAATTCAAATTAACAATTAGTGTGCGTGGTGTTACTTGGAGAATATTCTTTTGGTATGAGCAGAAAAATATAGCTTATGTGGAAGTAAAAAGTTATCCAACAAGGTTGCTTGCGGGCCTAAATCTATAGATATACCTAGTAAACACACCAACTTCGCATCCCCCGGCTTAAGTATTTTATACTTAACGAGGTTATTGTCACAGCAAGCTATTTTGTTTAAAATCACAACGTTACAAAGCAAGAACAGAACATGTAAAACTACTAAAACATTGTCTATTTTGTATAGTAACCAAATAGTGTTCATGACGTCATACCGGTTACCACTGAAAACCAGCGCTGTGCTGTGGGTCCCCATAGCACAGCACCATGCTGAGTGGTAACCTATTTGTCGCAGTTGTGTTCCATTTTTAATTTTATGTAAACTAAAAAAATAGGTACAAAAAAGAAAATTGTTTTTTCTTTTTTGTACTTGTTTTTTTTTAAATATGAGTTGTACTTGTGAGGCCTATGTCCAGCAGTGGACGTCTTTTGGCTGAAATGATGTACTTGTGAGTTGTGTGTTTACTGCTTTTTTTATTGTATCTTATTATTTCTGCGACAATAAATATTTTTTCTTTCTTTCTTCTTTCATACTACGTAGTCAAAAAATCGCACGCTTGGTTTTCGTATCAATGTATCATCATCATCAAAAAGACTTCCACTAATAGACATAGGCCTCCCCCAGGCGGCGCTCCGTTGACCGGTCCCGTGCGTCTCGCATCCAGCGGGTCCCCACAACCTTCACCAGGTCATCGGTCCACCTAGTGGGAGGTCTTCCAACGCAACGTCTTCCGGTTCGCGGTCGCCACTCCAGAACTTTCCGGCCCCATCAGCCGGCCATCCGTTCTGCGACCAATGTGCCCTGCCAACTGCCACTTAAGTTTGGCAATTCTACGGCGCCAATGCATATTTATATCTTTTGTCTAAATGCGCAGGGTACCGACGTCAATCGTACCGTCTACCTAACTTTAGAGTGCCTACCTATATATTCTGCGTATGCGACAACAATACCCGGACCAACTGCATTTTCTTTCGTGAGCTGTCTGATAGTAAGCACAACTGATCTTGAAATTCAGGTCACACCCTCGTACTTACAAGCATAATTAAATATTGTAGCCTTCACTTGTTAACTTCAAGGCCCTTTGTCTAAAGGACTGCTAACAGCTAACACAAACATAAAACAATATTCCCCAAAATCAATTACTTATTTACTCTTCAATTCGTATACCTAAATAACTCTTTTTCAAAGCTATACGAAACCATTATCTATATTTATTCAAAACATAATTTGGTGGATAACATTTAATGAAATGTGTATAAAAAAATGATCAGGCACCGCGGCGGGGCGTCAAAATGAATGGTTGTATAATATTTCATTCAGATTCGCACGAGCTACTATAAATCTTTGACCCGGGGCGAGTTTACAGCATTTACTGCTTATATATTCCTTATAGGTATATAGGGTACGAATTATTGGGTAAATTGGGGTTTATTTTTTGATTTCTCATTTTGAACAGAAAACTTTTATTTCGAATCACTGCGGGCGATTTTTATGACATTTGAAAAGGGGTTTTTTAATACAGTGCCAGTCAGCGGCCTGAAAGTCTGACAACTAGTTTTACCAAAGAGTATCCTATTACCCTGTACTAACTAGGTTCTGGAGGTCGCTTCTTCTTCTTCTTAAAATACTGGTATTAAGCTGCATTTGGTTAGACTGGAAGCCGATCGCAACATAATTGGGACAATGCTAGGCAGATGATGACAGTGGACGAATCCAAACTTCATGCTACTAATGAGAATAGTACCAATCACTTTATGCCATTACAAAGATCAACGAACGGCACTGTCAATTATGATTCATCATACAAACCACCGAGGAAAGAGGCAGGCTACTATTCATTATAAGACCACTCGAATAACTCCACATCGCGAGTCTGACATGAATCCTTCAGGATGACTCTCATATATTCCATCTACGTACTACCCATTACCTAAATACCCGGCGTTCATAACTTCAGGTGAGCCGAGCAGTCGCGACCCGACATAACTTCACGTAACAAACATACTTCTCCGCGAGTTTAGGTATGTAATCCTCATAAATTGTCCTGGATGGATATGTACTAAGTCAAGTTGGGTGAAATTCTATGGAGCTGAAATAAGATATGGTACATCTTCTTAGTTTGACTGCCTCGTTGGTCTACTAAGCATGAGGTCCTGCATTCGATTGCCAGGTCCAGCAGTCTTATTGAATTTTTTCATCAGAAATTTCCCAGTAGCAGCCACGAAGCCTGGATATGTGCCCGTGACTACATGGGACTTAAATATAACTGGCGAAATGTTGGTTTCCTATAAGGTGCACCACGACTGCCAAACCCTTCGGGGATAACAGGCGTGGATACATTTTCATAGTAACTGCACTGGAAAACGAAGTATCAATGAAAATTCTGCTTCATCTTGTAATACTGTAGCATTTTATATTATATTTTTTTAATTGTATAATTAAATTTACTTTAGGTACTTACTACTATTACTTTAAAGTGCAATAAAAACATTGTGCAGATTTAAAACAACTGCATTACTACAAAGTAACAGTTCAAATACAAGTCTTAAAAGCATTAAACATTACACACACCGCTAACCACAGAGAAAACACAGTAAAACCAAAGGAACATACATTGTGCCTACTAAATATTTAATTACTCCATCTAACCCCGAGATTTACGACGGCAAACTACTTTCTTTCTTGTAGAACACGCGGTTTATTGCCGGTCTATATTTTAGGTTTACTATTACAAACGGATATATGACCACAACATAATTGGGAAAAGGCTAGGCAGATGATGATAATAACATTTGGAAAAATGGAAACTAACTATAATATTAGACGGTCGTTATTAAAAAAACTGCATATTTATAAAAGTGCAGGGTATGGTTGCTCCGTGATGAAGAACTAGGGGAGACTTGTCCAGATTTTTTTAATTTTTTTTTTAATTATAAATGGGCTTGCTCTTGACTTCAATCTTGCCCTAAGGGCAGAGATGATGTCGACGATGGAACGAGCTTACCCAGAAGAAGCCTGTTTACTCGCGACTTAAATAGATTAGGGTTATATGAACTCGGAAAAACCGACGCAGGCAGGGAATTCCACTCCTTGGCTGTGCGCATAATAAAGGACTTAAGATACAAAAGACAGTTGGTCTAATTTTAGTACTCAGTAGTGTGTGTGACAAGTTCCTATCATGAACATTTCAAACGCAAGGATAAGCAAAATTAGCTATTGAAACTGCAGTGAAATTCCTGTTAGTTTATATAGATGTCCATCACACCTTTGGAGATTCATCACTTAGTTTTGAACAAATTAATTTTCCGAAAGAAGAGGCACTAGCGTAAAAATACGTAAATACATTTACACTGCGCGCTCGTGCGAAGGCGTAATAAGAAGTAAGTCCCATTTTTTGTCAAAGACAAAGAAAGAAATACTAACAAATGAAAATATTCTTTATCAACAATATTTTTGGGAATGAAAAAACGTCTTGTTACATAAGTTGGTTCTTATCATAAGCTATGCTCAAGTGAAAGAAGCTAATGTTATGTTTAATTCATGACACGTAAGACGTCCACCGGGCTTTTGTAAGTAAGAGTAAAATCTGGGATAATATAGCAAACATATTTGCTGGGACCACACGTGTTGCATATTTTAGCGTGGTTATATTTGTGTGAATTAATGTAATGTAGGAAATACGACAAATTTTAATATAGGTTAATTAGCTGTAATTATTAATGCAGCAGGTGAAGTTTACTAAGCATGAGACTATGGCTGGGCGAAATAATCCACAACGAAAGGACTGATCGCACGCCTGGTGTCTGCCGGCGTCCCCGAAGATAAGCATGAGACTGATATTCATTTATCAACATTTATATTCATCCAAATGAATGAATATAAATGTTGATGGATGGAGAACAAAAAGAACACCCAGGAAACGATGAATAGATTGTGTGTAGAATGATATGAAAGAAAATGGGGTAAATGATTGTGTGGCGGTTGACAGAGGACAATGGAAGAAAAAAAACTGTTATGCTGACCCCAAGTATCATGGGACAAGGGCAGGAAGATAATGACGAAGAATATAAAGCAAGTGACATTTTTACCGTTTAAGTTGGTGACTCGAAAAAGGAATCAAACGAAAATCTATCTAAACAGATTTGGAGGAGTACTCTAGTAAGAAATAGCTAACAGAAATACATAAAGCCTGAAAGTTAACGAAAAGTATCAAAATACTCACAAAGTATACAGACCTAAAAAGGTACTTTTCTCAAAGGCCTTACATGTTCTTGCAAATAAAATAACTCAAGTTTTTCACGTAAATAAATTAAAGTAATACGAAGAGAGTAAAATTCTGTGTCAGTTTTCTTTTCACGTGGTGTATCTTACGACTTTGCAAAGTTATACGCACATGGTATTTGCTGTCTTCATAAATAACATTTTGTATCTCACTTGCACTCACTAAAAGCGATGATATCTCCGTCTTGCTCGAACGTTAGGACACAAGAATTATGAGGTATGTGAATAATTTTGGACCGTACGTACCTATTATGCGAAAAATTTATGGAAGGTACTGAGTTGTGAAACTGTCAAGGCTATAAAATAAAGTGGAACATTTCAGCAATTCAGAATTTATATGGGTAAGGTACAAAAAAGGATGAGTCTTTGTTTTACGAAACTTTGTAGAATAGTGACATTTTGAGCGCCACACATTCTCATCTCGAAAGATTTAAACGGACCCTGATGAGTGGTCATCATCTCATGCGTAGCCTTTTCCAACTAATGTTTGAGTCCGAATGCAGCTGGATACCAGTATTTTACATGATGCGACTAGGTAAGGTAGGTTAGAAGGTAGGTCTGACCTTCAGAAACCAATTTCTGGGCAACACAAAACACCTCGGGAAGTCTTGTTAGAATTTCGGGCGGTTTAGGCGCAGAACGTCAGAAACGCAAAATGACAGAAACGCAAATTGTCAGGTGTGAGATTTTTTTCTCAAATGGTCAGAAACGCAAAATGACAGAAACGCAAAATGACAGGTTCGCGAAAAGACAGAAACGCAAAATGACAGGTTCGCGAAAAGACAGAAACGCAAAATGACAGGTTCGCGAAAAGACAGATTCGCAAAATGTCAGGTTCGCGAAAAGACAGAAACGCAAAACGTCAAAATTTTTTTATTGTGGTGTAAATGTAAACTTTTCTTTTTTTTTTTTTTTTTTTTTGTTGTGTAAGTGTAAACTTTTTCCCGTCTAGGCCGCGGATCCCGTCGGGGCCGCGGATCCCGTCGCGGCCGCGGATTATAGAACGAGATGACGTGGCCTCGGCACAAGGGCAAAGAAGGAACATGGGTTCGGTTTTTAGTCAGTAGAAGTCTGACACTCCCCTCCGCTCTGCCCAAGAGCGGGGGGGTCATTTGATGATTTTCCAGCAACCAAAAAAAAAAGTGTACTTTTTTTTTCGTGATTTAGTTATTTATATTTTTTTTGTTTTTGGAAATCAGATTTTTTTTGTTGCAGTTTTGGGTTGACCTTGACCATACAACTTATTAAGGTTCTGAGAACCATGAGTTAAACGCTCTATATATCCAAAATGGTGCGTCGTAGGACCATGTGTCTCTGAACTTAAATGGTTTCTATGGACAAGGTTAATAAGATGCTGCAATAAAAATAGGCGAAATCTGAAAAAATAAAACCTTTAAAAATGTTATTAAAATGATATTATTTGAAAAATGTTGTTTGTTTGTAATATTTGAAAAAGGTTGATTTTATTATTTAAAAATGTTGATATAATTATTTGAAAAATGTTGATTTTATATTTGAAAAAGGTGATTTTATTATTTAAAAATGTTGATTTTATTATTTGAAAAAGGTTGATTTTATTATTTGAAAAAGGTTGATTTTATTATTTTAAAATGATGATTTTAATAATTGACAATGTTCATGTAAACTTTACTGATAATCAATAAAGAATGTTGTTAATTCATTGATGTTTTTTTTTATTTAATTCCTGATTGATTTCTTTTTACAAATTTGTCATTTTCAGAGTAGGTCATTTTTTTTTAAACATTGGTGTTATGCGTTTCTGACCATTTGCTAACCTGTCTTTCTGCGAATCTGTCTTTTTTAGCAAATGGTCAGAAACGCAAAATGACAAGATTTTTCAGATCTTGTCATTTTGCGTTTCTGACCATTTACTAATCTGTCTTTCTGCGAATCTGTCTTTTTCAGATCTTGTCATTTTGCGTTTCTGACCATTTGCTAATCTGTCTTTCTGCGAATCTGTCATTTTGCGAATCTGTCTTTTTCAGATCTTGTCATTTTGCTACACCTGGCATTATGCGTTTCTGACCATTTGCGTTTCTGTCATTTTGCGTTTCTGACGTTCTGCGCCTAAACCTTTCGGGCTCCTGGCTACCCGTAAAAACCATCAACGATTTACAAAGGACAGCAAGGACCAACAGTTTAATATCTTACTGCTTTACGACGCACATTAGGGTAACGACAACGCGGTAGACCCGGAAGGAGGAGGCAGGATGAGCTGGACTCTTTGTCAAAGAATTGGCTTACAGTCGCACAAGATTGCGAAAAGTGGTAGAAGGGAAGGACGTTCTTTGCCCTACAGTGGGACATTATAGGCTAATAATAACAATTAGTTGTCTCAACCAAAACAATATACAGGACGAAAGGGACACCAATTAATAAACAGTTACTATACATACCTACTTAAGAAATGTTTCTGACTATAAGAAACTATAAATAAAAAAATTATCACGATCGTTAGTCGATAGAAAAATATTAAGTACGAAATTCTTTTCATTTCCTTCTTGAACAAGTTTTCAAGACGCAATCTAAAGACGTGAATTAAGAGAATTGGAGCTATAAAAGTGCACGGTGCTTATCTTAAGTACTTCTGTTAACTTAGCTCTCTTTGTGTTCACTTTGCTAGAAGCTTTACTATTGTAAGTTAGTTCGAAAGTATTGTATTTTATACCAGTAGTTATAATTTCAATTTCAATAAGCTGAGCCCAGTTAAAGGAAGGTCAGAGATCTAGGTAGGTATTAAGATACACCCAATCACTTCTAAATAAATAACACTACTCCTGTTCTCCTCGAAGAGGCCTCTGCCTTACTAGAATAGGCATAGTGTTCCTATTTTACTCTCAGATTTCTCCTGTTATTTTAAGTCCCATGTACTTATCTAATAGTGGTAGCGATGGGTCGTTGACTGTTTTTCCGTCAACGAAACGTTATTTACGTTTGTCAACTACCTAGTTAAATTCGACAACGAGTTAACTTAAAATTAATGTCAACTTGCAACGTAAACCGTTTTACCGTTCATTCATTGAAAGGTAAAACGTCAATTCAATGTATGTTTTAGAAAACGTTTGTTTGATGGTTCTACTTAAATGACCTTCCCTTCATACTTTTTCTTCTTTATTCTTAAAATAAATATTTCGAAAATCAACTCTGTAACTCGTTACTTAGAGTTCAAATTATATGATATGAACGTCGTTGACGAATTCAACTAGTTGATTCATATACCTACAGTAAACGTTACAGGTAAAGTATACGTTGAAAGGAGATCAACGGTTGATTTAAGTATCTAGTTCGTTGATTCAACGTTCATCCCTAATAGGTGGGCGAGTCGTTTGTCATCAACAGGGCACAATTCGAGACAACGGGCTGCTACTGAGAAATTCAACAGGCAAATCTAATAAACAAACACTTTGTTCGACTTGGTAATCCAACTTATAAACAAAGTATCGCAAAATCAAAAAACGAGGTTAGAGCTCAACTTGTCATTTCGCCAGTAAATTCCAGGTATACAGATAAAACCAGGAGTTAGAAATCGCATCCACAAACCCATCCATTAGTAATATCCCTTAAAAATTCTGTCCACTCACAAAACTGGAACGAATGGAATGGGCAGAAACATGGCTACTAGCTCCGTCACTAATCTGGAGTAGATACAAATAAATCCTCTTAGCGGCTTGCTGTGACATTGGTAATACCGCCGGCCTGAGTGGCTTGGCATGTCTAACTGTTTTTATGGATGCAGCTAGGTTTAAAGTACCGGAAGTATAGGAATTGAATTCGAAAGTTTTGGTTTCATAAGAGTTTATATAAGCACTGAATCTACGTAAACATCCCTAGTCTAGTCAATCTTTTAGTTTCATCATCATCATTAGCCTATAATGCACCCACTGCAGGGACTCAGGCCTCGTCTCTAGGTGAAGGATGAGCTCATCCTTCTCCTAGAGATTGCAGCCATAATCCACCACTCGGGATCAGTGCGGGTTGGTAGATGTCACATGTCTTCGAATTTTTTGGTACTAAGACATGCCTGTAATGAAATTTTAAAATTTTATTGTTAAGCGTAAGTTAAAATCAATATTTAGGATAGCGCAGTTGATGACAAGAATATGTCCAATACCCATGGACACTGACAAATCATCCAGCAAAGCTGAAAAGCATACACCATCCTCAATACCTGCCTATCCCGTAACCACATGCCAGCTACGTTATACTCCACAAGACAAAGCATTCTCTAGTTCCCGAGGGATCGTACGAACTAGCGTGACATACAAGCTGTGACTAAAGGGACAGGACAACTTGATTTAGAACGGTAGACTTTCCAATGATGAATGTCGGTGTATCGTGAATCCCGAAAAACGGTGGTAGTGTGTAGCTATGATAGCCTTCTTGATTTGTTAAAAGATGTTTTTAGTAGTAGTCTAGAGTACTTTTACCACGTTACTGCTCTGGTTTTGATTTCTAGATAATGGATTAATTACTCTACCAAACCTAAAACTAGAAACTGCAAAAAAACTCACGTCACAATCACGAAATAAAACAAAACCAAACTCAAAGAACTCCAGTTTTCCGTTTGAACAGCAAGACAATAAGTTTTATTTACCTGTAAACTCGAGTGATAACAGTTTGTGACTTTCACTTGAACGAAAGAGATACGAAAATCAAGCAAAGAGCCGATGTTGCAAAACAATTCTAAACAAGATGTTTAGGACAAAGTTTATGTATTCGAACACAAGTTTTATGTTGTTGTTTTCATGTATCCTCACGTCTGTCATTTCCCAAAGAGCGAGTATAGAGGTTGTGTTGTAAGTCGAGCCTACTCTTATTAACTTGGCACAGGTCCAGACTCTAGGCTTTGACTATTTATCTCAGGGATGTATAAGGTGTAAGGGGCAACCCTACGCCGAACGTGAATTCAGTATATCATTTCGCACTCGGAGAGCTTCAGTGGTTGCTTGGGCCGTCGCTTGGTAAGAGTTTTTGGCAGTTTTGTCATACAAAACCATGTCAGGCCTTTGCTGGGTGGCGGCTTGAGTAATCGTTGGATGTCTCTGAGTGCCGCAGTTAGTTTAATTCGATCAAAAGTGCCTGTAATTGGCCTACTTGAAATAAATGTTTTTGAATTTGACTTGACTCATTCAAGATGACCGGTACAAGAAATTATTTTAGGCGACGTGGTACACCTTGCAGGAGATGGCGCGAGGAGCTGGACAGAACTAACGACTAGTTTCACAGTTCCTCTTACATAGGCCTTGGATCGAAAAATTTGAAAGTCATAGAGGGAGGGCTTTGCCCAGCAGTGGGATGGCACAGGCTAACAGTAACAGTATACTATGGGAATTCGTTTAAATATTTTATAATACCTACTTCATATAAGTAGGCCTATGTGAATTTCAATATTTTGATTTTACAGAGGACAAATTATCCCGTTGTAAAGTTTCCAACACCGTTAGAGAGGCACTACAGCAACTCCTAGTTAGACAACACAATATCCGAAGTTGAACTGCCAACCAAAACGGTCTCCAGGGATATTAGCGTCCCCGACACGCTTGTCAAGTGAACTAGGGATGTGTCGAGGAACTACGTATAATATAGGAACTGTGTGTGATCCTCCAGGGATAAAGTCCTCCAACATGACGAGGGGATAAGAACGATGGGCCGTAGTTCTTCGTCTTTTTAGCTTAGGACAATTTACATCAGCCCAATATTTGGCAACGAGTTTGGCACTTTCAAAAGTGTTCATCAGGTCCTGTGATGTGCAAGCAACAGAACAGGAAGGACACAATAACAAGTCTCCAGGGCAGAGTCATCCACCTGAACCGGTTTTCATTGCTACGAGGACCTGTGTCCGGAGTCTATCCAAAAGCTATCAGGTAAGCAGAGGCAAATATTATCCTGGTGGGAGATTTTCTGAAAGTGACACAAACGTGTTGGGTAGGGAAACACTTTCTCGCCACAGCTGGAGTCTTTGTGTAGAGCGTTCGCCAGTGAACGAGGACACACTCTTTAGAAAAGTGTAATGATAACAATCCCAAGGGCCGTAGTTTGAAGGTGCTCTACCGAGCGTGACAACGCTCGCCAGGAGTGACAGCTTTTAGAGCTGATGAGTTTTCCAAATCGCTGTTGAACGTAGAATCAGCAAACGTAGTGTATAATATTTACAATCCGATGATGTTAGTCATATTTCTTAAACGATAAACGTACATTCTAGATTGTTCATTTTCTATTCGTAGTATGTTTATCAGTTGTCTAGTACCCATAACACAAGCTCTGCTTAGCTTGGGACTAGATGGCGTTGTGTGATAGTTGTGGAATATTATTATTATTTATTATTATTCTTAAATTACATGTTTACAAGCAACGCTATTTGCAAATCCAAGGAACATACATAATATTATAAATACTCCAAGTAATTTGACGCAACACGATCATTTGCGTTTGAAGATTAAGAGCACGATGCTGCGGATATCTGAAAATAACTCCACGTTCATGTAATTCGCGTGTAGTAATAATATTTGGAATATTATGTACAAAATACATTAGTAATCAAATATATTCAGGTGGTAGCAAATGTATTCTTAATGACCTTATCTACTTTGACACGAATGCCAAAGACGTTAGACTTTTATCAGGTCTTTTATAGTCGTGAAGTTTGTCATTTACGCCCATGTGAAGTACTGGTAGTTTATTAGCTTATGTCCAGTGTCTATTGACATAAATAAGAACTTTTTTTTGCCCACGACGGAACGGAGACACTATATGCGTTTGGGGTGAGAGGTTGTTTGTTTGTGCAAATACATGTTGCCATTTTTCTCCAAAACTTCTAGTCCGATTTTGATGCAGTTTTCAGTTATGGGTTCGGGTTTGATTGGTGCATGTTCTTAGATAAAAAAAAAATAAAAGTAAAAAGTTTAAAATAAAAAGCAAAATTAAAAAATTTGAAAAAACCCACGACGGACTTTTAAAAATTTTATTACATTGCCATTAAATGAACTAGTTTTGCAATGTTCAGCTCCCGACGGACATTCTTGGGTTTTTTAAGGCGGGTGTTTTATGTTATTTTATCCTTTTTTCAATTAATTTTTAACCGTCGCGGGTTTTTTCCAAAATTTTTAGTTTTGGTTTTAATTTTAAACTTTTTATATTTTTTTATTATGTCAATTTCAAAGATATCAATAGACTCTAGACATGTTTGAGCATAGGGCGTAGAGTATTAGGACATCCTCTAATACTTTCTTACGACTTGACAT
Organism: Diarsia dahlii; assembly: GCA_949775195.1. NCBI lineage: Eukaryota > Metazoa > Arthropoda > Insecta > Lepidoptera > Noctuidae > Diarsia > Diarsia dahlii. The sequence continues at coordinate 8,557,093 of OX459215.1, read as the reverse complement.
CTTCTTCTTCGAAGCGTGTCGATGACAATTTAAATTGACTCAGCCCAAAATTTGGCGACGAGTTTGGTACGTTTACTTGCATCCATAAGACAGGATATGATATTCAGTGACCCATCATTTGTAGGGTAACAACATATTTACACTCCAAGGCAGAGTCGTGTCTATGAATCTCTACATGAACAGATTTTCCCTGCTTTGGTCAACCTGTGTCCGGAGTCTATTCAAAGTCGAATTCTACATCTTCTATAGCGCATAGACAGGATCTTACGCCCTTCCATATGCTTACATAAGGCAAGAATCAATTAATGTTTCTGCTAATGAGCCAACTATCTTGTCTTCCTCCCCATAAAAAGAATGACCTCATGAGTTGATGTCATACTTTTTAACAGAATAAGCCAAAAGCAATATACCAACGAACGTCATTGAGCCAACCAGATAATGATCACAAGCGACCCTCTAAAAGTAGTTTACTTTTACGACACATCGTAACCAACCGAGACGTATCGACTATCGATATAAAACATCGAATGTTAACATCACTAGCGGCCGCTAGGGAAATAAACTTGTGGATATATCTCATACAGAATTACGCCTCTACCGGTTTTCCGAAATATTGTATGCAGAATTTTAATTTAGGAAGCCGTATTTTGCTGCAGTAGCCGAATACGTAGCCATTTAATTTGATTTACGTACCTACGTTCGTTTTGTATGTGATATTGAAATATCGTTCGGTATCTTATTGCTTATTCTAAAGCAAAAATAAATATAGTCTCATACTGGAGAGGTTATAAAATTTTTACATAAACATAACATCACGCTTGTAATCCAAAGTGTTAGGCAGAGGTATATCTAATACCCACATTCCGCCATGTATGTTTAAGTTCCAAGTATAAGTAGCGAGGGTATAGCCACCAACCAGGAACAAATCCAGACTCTGTGGCTGCTACTGAGAAATTCCTGATGGAAAAACACAATAACACCATACAAAATTAGTGATCACGGTGATAATTTCCAGTGACAGTGACAGTCCTTCGAAGACGATAAAGCAAAACCCTTTTAACCCCCGATAAGCGACGGCAATATTATTCAAATTAAAACAAAACTAGCGTGTCCAGTGCTTATCACACTTTGAAAGTAGTAAACACAAATTGAGCAGACGACTGTTTATAGTGCTTGCAAACTAATGGGTTACCACTTTTCCAGTATCTACTGCAATTTGCATTTACATTGTTGTTAACAGTGACATCATATAGCTTAGCCTTTTCCCAAATATTTTTGGGTTTGGCTTCGAGTCTAGCCGTTCGCAACTGAATGTAATGTGTATTTAATTTAAGTAACTTAATTTAATGTTAATGCACATACATTAAGTGTATCCTCAATTGCAAATCTCACTTTCGAGATGAGGTTTGCTGTAAGAAAACCCAATTCTGGGTTAAGCTCGCTTTTGTACATAAGCTTTGTAATTTATGTATAAAGTTATTTTATGTGTGCAATAAAGAATAAGAATGTCTGTATTTAACATGGAGTACTACCTATGATCTCCACAACTCAGTATAACTTGGTTACGATATGCCTTGGTAAGACAGGTCGTTAAAATTTCGGCCACCTGTAACGACTTTGGGACATCTACAAATTACAGCCAGGACAAACGGCTTAACGTGCTTTCCGAGGGACGGAGGAAACTGCATGTGGTGGTCACCCATCCATGGACCAACCTTGGCGAGCAAGATTTAACTTGAAGATCTGAAGCGAGGGCCTGTTATTATTTGGCCACGAGCTCCTCCTTATTATTATAGATGGTAAATATCCCGTTTTCAGTATAAATAATAGTGTTAATGACCATGTCAATTTAGAGCTCCTCCTTATTGTTGTTTCCAGTGACATTAGGTACAATTGGAATCCGTGAACCTTATCCAAGTTCAAGGGTAAGCCAAGGGGATAAGAAGGAATGGGAAAGACGGTTATTGCCCCGTAATCATTGGCTTAGAGCAAAAGCCAGTGTTATTTGTAGTACAGGCAATTTAGAGAGCCACTTTATTGCTCCTAGGCAGTCGCTGGATTCGGTATAAGAAGTATTTATTGTTTTTCATCACTCAAAACAAAAGAATAGAGGAGGAATATCGTTCGATACGATTTTATTTTTGCCGCTACAGAGGAAAGACCGTAAATTAGTTGGCTAGTTTGACGCGTGTAAATATCTGTTTATTAATTTTATTAATTAAAATAGGTACGCTAACAGTACCTACTCGTATACAGGTTAGGGTGCTTATGTACGTACAAATTGTGTACACTACATTCTCTTGAGAACAATAAAGCTATATCATCGTAAATTTATAGAAATAAACTGTAACATAAAATAGAAAACTAAACATATTTGAGTTAAACAAAACAAGAGATAAAATAACTGACTTAAGCTTATAACAATAGTAGTACAAAAAGTTGTACAAATACCGAACATGATTGATACTTTGAAATGTTAAAGCATTTTTGAACTGTATTTTATAATTGGCCTTGTGTTAAATTATGTAGATACTGCTATAAATATCGTTATTGATCCTTATAACTGCTAGCTTTACAATACAATCCGAATCGAAAATGAACTACTGAATTATTCATGTAAACTTGTGCTACCTAAAATAGAATTTACACGAGCCATGGTGTAGTACAGTCGAACAAGCTAATAAGTATACAGGTAGAGTTTTTTTATAATTCTGGTACACTGAAAATATTGATTGCAATTTTGTTACACATTACTTTTACAATTTGACATTTTATTTTTCTGTATACAAATTGACATTATTTACTTTTTCAAGTATGATATTATTATTTTTTTTGATGAATATTTACCTTGTTAAATATTTTTATTTTGTTTTTTTTATTAATTTTGCGTATTTTTGACATGTTTAAATAGTTTGACATTATTATTTAATATGCTTAATATTTAATTATTTTATATTGTGAATGTGAGGATCATGTGGGTCTTTCTTTAATTTTAACGATTGTCTGGCAGTTTGAGTACTATAAGCGACCCACCCAAATGTCCTTTCTTTGGTACTGTTCGTCGTGACGTTGAGCTCCTTGCGTTATAAGTTGAGCTCCACGATAACTGACAAATGCTTGCACTGACTGGACGGGTCCACTCAAATCTGTGTGGTGCTTTCTTCAAAAGACCATCCCAGACACTAATCTGCATAATCTTCATGTATTTTATTATTTTTATATTGTGAATGTGAGGACCGTGTGGGTTTTTATGTAATTTTAACGATTGTCTGGCAGTTTGAGTACTATAAGCGACCCACCCAAATGTCCTTTCTTTGGTATTGTTCGTCGTGACGTTGAGCTCCTTGAGTTATAAGTCGAGCTCCACGATAACTGACAAATGCTTGCACTGACTGGACGGGTCCACTCAAATCTGTGTGGTGCTTTCTTCAAAAGACCATCTCAGACACTAATTTGCATAGTCTTCATGTGTGTATTATACCAAGATTATGTCTGTACCTTGAACATATTGTAAACCCAAACGATTTTAAAAGAGTGTCCATGAAGTTTCTTGCCATTCTTCTCATGAGACCAACGCTTTGGAATGGGCAACTACAGTACAATCACGAGTTATTATGCCTTGTGACTGGGACTGTAGCTTAGTTTATTTAGCTTCAGTAGTTTACTGCCGCACTCGGAGAGCTTCAGTGGTTGCTTGGGACGTCGCTTGGTAAAGGTTTTTGGCAGTTTTGTCATACAAAAGTATGTCAGGCCTTTGCTGGGTGGCGGCTTGAGTAATCGTTGGATATCTCTGAGTGCTGCAGTTAGTTTAATTCGACTATTCAAAAGTGCCTGTAACGGCCTACTTGAAATAAATGCTTTGACTTTGACTTTGACTTTGATTAAGCGACTGATGTCAAACGCTATATCGTTTGGCATCAGTCTCTAAATGTATCTGTATAATCTTAAAAATAAATGCAGGATATCTGGCTGTATTAGCTTGTTGCTTGTTCCGTATGGTGTCGGACGCAAAGAATAGCACCATCCCCTATCTTCCCGTGGGTGTCGTAAGAGGCGACTAAGGGATGTACCAGAGAATGGGCAGCAGCGTTCTCTGTGCTTTTTGTATCGACCGTACTGCGATCGCCAACCCGCCTGCCAAGCGTGGCGATTATGGCAAACCCCCCCTAAGCAAAAATTACACTTAGGGGAGGCCTATGTCCAGCAGTGGACGTCTTTCGGCTGAAATGATGATGATGATGATGATGATTAGCTTGTTCGACTGTACTAACGTAAGTTAAACAGAGAGTATTATTACTAAGTAGAGCAAAAGCTATCTATGTTAATTGCTTTATAGTTCAACAGAGAAAGTAAACATCTTCTGGGTTAGATAAAAAATACATTTTCTTGAGTAGGGTTGTACCAAGACTAGACAGAGTTAGGATTAAACTGAACTGAGTTACTTAGGACTGAATTGACCTTAGACATTTTTTTCTGGTTTGAACCAAAAGATATGAGTTATTCAAAATCAATCAAAATCAAAATCAAAATTCATTTATTCAAACTAGGCTGATAATCAGCACTTTTCGAAGGTCAAAATTTACTTTACTTTACTACAGTGAAACTTGGTTAACTGGGACTTGGATAAGTGAGAAACCTCTATAACTGGAACTCATACTGGGGTCCCATGAGACAGATTTGGATATCTGAGACACATTTAACCAGGTTTCACTGTATTTACATTTTTATAAGAAAACGCCCACCCATCGACACTTCCTAGTGTTTAGCTGAAAAGAAGAAGTGGCGGAACAAACTCCCCAGCACACATCTGTCTGTTAGGTTGGTTAGAAGAACCAGACTCGATACAATAGCAAGGTGTCAGTTAAATTTAAGATTTACTACAGACACAATCAGTAATAAACAAAAGTATATAACAATAAACAATGTAAAAATAAAATAATAAATACATAATATAACAGTAAACTAATTTTGGAGAAAGAACACAATTAGCAAACATTGTCTTGCGTTCAACTCAGCGACCAACTATTCTTATCATCAAGTAGTCGTTAATAGAATAGTAAGCTTTTAAACAAAGATTAGATTTAACTTTGGCTTTAAACTCAATAAATGGCAAGTCTAGAAAAGAAGATGGCAGTTTATTATAAAATGTAATCCCGAGCCCTACGAATGAATTGTGATTCCGGTCTGATCCCCCAAACTGATCCACTGCCAATTTTTTTCATTTGTTTATTCCTTTCTGATTCACTGTAATTTATCATTCCGTTCGGACCCCCTATTATTCGTTTGTCAAAAACCCGTTTAACAAAACACTTTTCAGAAATGAGGGGGAAACGAGCGGCAATAAAAGAGACGAAATGTTCTTGCTTGTCCTTTTCTTGCACAATATCGTTACTTTTTGATGGCCATGGCGTGGTATTAGGTAGTTTTAGGTATTTGACTCCATTCGTCATAATTTTGAGTTCGGTCAGTTTCATTCTGAGTGAGCGAATATAGTTATATTTCCTTTATTATGCAAGTCATAAATTGAAGAAACCTTGACCTGAAGCAGCCAACAACAGCTATAAAAGTAACTAGGTACTTTATTAATATAACAATAAACGCCCGACTCTATAAAATAGTTTTTTTGTTGTTTGATATTATAGTTTAATACGTTTCTTCTTCAGTCAGTACTTTTACTGTTCGTGTAGTAAACCCAATAGTCATAGGTACAATCAAAGAAAATGTCGTATTAGTATTTTTTGGAGTTCCGTAGTCAAATGGCTAAAACGGAACTCTTTTAAATAGATTCGCCTTGTTCGTATTCGTAATAGCGCCTCTACGGCTGCAATAAACGTGGCTACTACTGGGCCCAAACCGTGAAATATGGAAGTAACATCGATTCTACGAAAAGAAGAAGTCTTTTTCGGCTGTCTGTCTGTCCATTTGTATGTCACAGCTTTTTTTACTCCGAGACCGTTAGCATCGTAATCTGTGATCGCGTTGTAAAACAGCTTCTTTAATAAAAGAAGCTGTTTTACAACGCGATCACAGATTCAAAAAAAAAAAAAAGAGAAAAAAAGAAAAGAAATATCTAACAGTGTTGGACAAGTGCTACGATGAATTTATTAGTGGTGGGAAATATGCCAAAAGTTCACCTCTTTCATACCAGTTCTTTACAAAAATATTTCAATTCTAGATTTGTGTTAAAAACAGAGTATTTTGGCACATGATTAATACACGAAGCAAAAATGTCGTGTTTGTGGATTATTATGGTTGATTCTAGATTCATTATAGTGTAATATTGCGAAAGGTTGGGATGTAGCACCATTTCGCAAGGGTATCCACCAATTCCTATTAAGCCAGCGCGTTGGATCACGGAGAGATATCACCTCTCTCAGAGTCTTAGTAAAGGATGTAATAGGCTGATTCAGTATGTAGTTCCGGGTTAGTTTATTTATTTATTTATGCACACACAAAATACAAAAAAAGGATAAAACATATATATCCTAATATTTCCTTTCTTAAAATTTTGGAATCTATGCACGAATTCAATAGGTAACACAGTCGTATCAAGGAAACTGTCAGACACTGGAAACTGGCGAATTGAAGCAACTGTGCTATTCACGAAACTGATTAATCAACCAAACTAACTAATCAACGAAATTGACCAATTAGCGAAACTGACTAGTCAACAAAACTGGTGAAATAAATAGAACTGACCAGTGAGGAAAACTGGCCATGACCACGACCAGACATACTCAGACTCGTATGTATACCCTTCTGGGGATCTCCATGTCATCTCTTCAGTAACCCCAATAAAATTACATTTTACTACGAAACTACTCATAAAAATCTACCTAAACATGAACCGACTCCGTTTCAAAGAATAGTCTCAAGGGAGACAACCTCAAACCAATAAAATAGTCGTACAATATTTCCAACTTACTTCACAAGAAACAAAAACAGAATAATAAAAGCGATGTAGGTCAACTTTGGCCAAATAACAATAAAAAAAAATACAACAAAGGCAGTCCGATTTAAGTTTTTTTTTTTAAATAAAATCTATGCCTTCAGGCGCTTTTCATTCAGGCAAGGCTCCGAATTTCACAAGGAATTTAATAAAAGGAAAAACACTTTTGAGGGAATTCTCAATGGCGAGCATTATAGGGATGGGCAATGAATGTCGATAATATCGATATCGGCGAGTTGTGGCTCAAGTTTCGCTTAGTAATGCTAAACTTTTGGGTGATTTAGGGATATGTGAGTATTTGCAAAGTTTTGGTTAGGTCAGGTTTTAATTAAGTAAGTGGTGTGTAGCGTCTTCAATCTTTATTAATAAAGACAGCATTCTACTAGTTTTGAAAAAACTCATACAAGAACTTATGTTTAAGTATTATTTACGAAGTAACTATTAGGTACATATGTATTAGTTTTATTGAATTAAAGAATGAAAGTACGCATAATTGGCATATGACCCAGTACACTCAATAAAAGACAAATAAAAATGCTTTTCTTAACCGTATGAAATACTACAGAAACCATTCTAGGTAATAAAACTTTAATCAGAAAAAAAAATGCCGGAAATACACACATCAAAAGTGTCTAGGGATCAACATATATTTTTGCAATAACTTTTCTCCTGATTGATATTAATTAAAATTTTCTTTAAGGATTCATCAAATAAAGTGTTTTCGTTTGTCACAGTAACGATAAACCAAGTCACCTTTGCATTAATAAAGAAATTTGCCATTTTCCTAATATAGGGATTTTTGACATTTGAACCACTAACATTAAAGTTCGAAAAAAAGACTGAAATAACACATTTTTCTGATTAAAACCAACGTTATTATGGAGCGGCGACGTCATTTAAGCAGGGAAGAAATGCTCAGAGCCGTGGGAATGATAGAAGCTGGTTCCCGGCAACGTACTGCGGCTTTAGCTCTGAATACAAGTCAGAGTGTTATCAGTCGACTTTGGACACGTTACCGAAGCACTGGTAACGTGGCTGAGCGCCATGGAGGACGGTATCGCTGCACCACACGGAGACAAGACCGATACATTCAAATCTTAACTCGAAGAGCTCCAACAATAACCGCCATGATGTTAGCCGTGAGGCTTCATCACTCTTCAGGGAACTTAATTAGCGACCAAACAGTCAGAAACCGCTTGCATGAAGTGAACCTTCATTCCCGAAGACCGCTACGGGTACCACCTATAGCAATGCACAATCGTAGGATTCGATATCAATGGGCTCTTGAACACAGAAATTGGGCAGAAGAACAATGGCGTTTCGTGTGCTTTTCTGATGAGTCTCGTTTTGGTATGAGACCGGATACAAGACGTATACGACACTGGAGAACCCCTGGACGCCAACAGCGATTAAAATCCTGCCAGGAAGTCCATCCTTATAGTGGTGGAACCATCATGGTATGGGCGGGTATTTGGATCGGCGGAAGAACTGAGTTGATTTGGATCAGAGGCAACCTCAACGCTCAAATTTATGCTGAGACGATTGTATCAGACGTCATCGTTCCTCTACAAGTGCAAATCAGTCCCTTATTTCAGTTAATGCATGATAATGCACGACCGCACACGCGCAAGAGTTGTAAGACAGACTCTCGCCGCAGCTAACATCAATGTCCTGCCCTGGCCTGCTCAGTCGCCAGACTTGAACCCGATTGAGCATGCATGGGATATGCTACAGAGAAGAGCTCTGCCGAATATGGAGGGTATCCAGTCGCAAGAAGACTTTTTTTTGTTGTTGCAACGAACATGGGCGGCCATTCCACAGCGTGATTTGAATGAACTCATTTTGAGTATGCCAAACCGATGTTCTTGTGTTGTTAGTGTTCGCGGTAGAAACACGGATTATTAATTGTTTAAGTTACCCAATAAAATTTTAAAGAAAACTGTTATTTCAGTATTTTTTTCGAACTTTAATGTTAGTGGTTCAAATGTCAAAAATCCCTTTATTAGGAAAATGGCAAATTTCTTTATTAATGCAAAGGTGACTTGGTTTATCGTTACTGTGACAAACGAAAACACTTTATTTGATGAATCCTTAAAGAAAATTTTAATTAATATCAATCAGGAGAAAAGTAATTGCAAAAATATATGTTGATCCCTAGACACTTTTGATGTGTGTAACTTTGCCAACAACATTTTTTCAATCAAAGTTTTACTTGCAAAAAATTCACTTAAACGAAAACTTTTTAACCGAAATCTCGCAGTTTTATCGAAAAGTTTGCATAACAGAAATCACTAGTATTGTCGTGACTTCCAAGTTCTTATTCGCAAACCTGCTGCAATAAAATATTGGACCTAGATATCTAGGTGTTCGGGCCAAGGCTTGAAAATTCAATGTAACGAATTCAAACATTTTTCTAAGAACCGTTGACCTACATAAATTAAGAAAACTTGTGACTTTCTGAATATTATGGTATAGATCCTTCAAAAGTTTGTCTGATTTTTATTGGATCCCTTACCTACTTAACCGGCACGGATTGGCAAAACTTGAAAACGAAGCCGAGTTATAAAAAAAAACTAAAAAGGGCAGAAAAAGTTAGTACAGACATACATAAACTCAAGCCTTCCACCCATGAGGGTAGGAAAAAAACACAGAAAGCCACCTGCTACGATTCTAACATATACCTACTCGCTTTGCCTTGTTCACACAAGTACGCCAGTGGCGAAAAACTTAGTATTTCTTTATTTTAGTGTGTAACTGAACGAGCTTTTCCTTCTATCGTAAAACTAGTGGCTTTGAATTGATAGTTTCTATTGTGACGTGAAAACGAATTGTAGCACGTAGCGTAGTAGCACAAATGCGCAAAGAGTGGGTTTTTTCCCAAAAAGTTTTGTAACAAATGGGTTCTTTCTTTCAATTTTCCGCAGTCTGTAAGCAAAGGGGAAACTTCTATTGTAGTAGAAAATGAAATTTATATTGTGTTATAATACAAGTTTGATGTATCGACACTATCATCCGTTAAGGATGTGGTTATCGATATAAGACGTAAACATCTAGTGTAAGTCTATTTTGCATAAGTACTTAATAATACTTTGAAAACGCTGAAATTGAATTATTAGTGTGGGTCGTATGGGCAAATCGTTGGTCTAGTGGTCGTAAGCGCGACTGCTGTGCATGAGGTCCTGGGTTCGATTCCCGGGTCGGACAAAAAGTGCTATTAGGTTTTTCATTAGAAATTTCCCAGTAGTAGCCCGGAGTTTGGAAGTTGGCGGTATAGTACCCCCGTGCCTCGGAAAGCACGTTAAGCCGTTGGTCCTGCGCCTGATCTCTCTCCGGTCGTGTCGGATTGCCGTCCCATCGGACTATGAGAGGAAAGGAACAGAGAGTGCACTTGTGCCTGCGCACACACTTATGCACTATAATAATATCTCCCGCGCAGTTGGCTAATCTCTGCTAAGATTGGCCGCCGTGACCGAAAACGGTCAGGAGGACTATTATTATGGAGAAATAATAGAGTTCTATTGATAAAAACTTCTACCTACTCATAGATATTTTTCGAAAATAAAACTTAAAAAAACAGGTCTATTATTACGCCGGTTTTCACACGTTTCCCCATGTTTCTTTTTTCATCAGGAATTTCTCGGTAGCACCCACGGTGCCTGAATCGGATCTGGCCTAATATTACGGGAATTACAAGTATAGGCGTGATGTTAAGTATGCAATTAAGTGGAAAGTAGCCTGTTATTAATTCCCATCGGTATTAAAAGGCCTACTCTTTCGCAACCACATTAGCAGTAAGCAATTTCAGTAGGCGTGAAAATGCATGTTTATTTTGCTTTTCAGCCCCGTACAGCCTTCCAAGAATTTCTTTGTATGTTGCACTTATTGCTAATGAGCAAAGCTGACCTTGACATCTGAGAAAACAGTAAGACCTTGTATACTTGAATATATTGCAGTATAGGTAGGTAGTAGACACTTTCTTTATGATGCGCCTGTCATTATTCCAGTTTATTTGGAAACGGCGCAGCGTGCCACGTGTACCTATTTCCATACTTTTGTACTACGCATTCGTAAGCTTACCTGGGTTCGAACCCAGGTATGCTTTACTTCCCGTCGGTGCTGTGGAAGGATAACGCGGCTCCGACACAAGGGCGAAGAAGGAACATGGGTTTGGTTTTTAGTCAGTGGAAGCCTGACACTCCCCTTCGCTCTGCCAAAGAGCGGGGGTTACCTATTCGATGATTTTCCACACAAAAAAAAAAGGTATGCTTTACTTTGCGTGGTGAATTTTAGCCCATGCTCTCTCAAAGACAGGCCTGCGTTCCAGCAGTGGGAACATTATTGACTAATTATGCGCATTATTGACTTATTATCTTCCACGATGTAAGTCGACGTTTCTTTGGTCTTCCTCTACACTTAGGTATAGCCATCAACATTCGTAATCAAACCTTTCTTCCCTAACATACTAACACGTATATGAACTCCAATATACACTCGAGAGCAATGAATCCGGGTCACTTAAAGAATGTTAAAAATCTCGGAAACTAAAAATGATAGGTTAATGCAATAAATTGTATTTAATAGACAATGTAATACTCCTTAAATGAAGGTATTAAAACTTCTTAGTTATTGTAAAGTTATATCATAAATAAAACAAATTTGAATAAGGGCCACTTTCGAAGATGGAACTACGTAATTACAGCATTTGGTTTTGCTTTTGTTTGTAATCTGTCATTTATGTGGGTACATAAACCATGTTGATAGTGCTCTATATTCATTATTCAAGCTGAAATTATGTCGCTTACGCCTGAAGAATGCACCAGAATACTTACAATGCTGGAAACCGGCCGGAGTCAGCGCGATACAGCCAGGACTGTCGGTGTGTCGCTGTCAACAGTACAAAGAGTTCTCCGACGTTACGAAGAAACTGGTTCTAACCTACGCAGACCAGGAACGGGCAGAACCAGGTGTACCACAGCACGAGAAGACCGATACTTGGTGAACACCATGCTTCGAAATCGCTTTCTCACAGGAACTGAACTCACAAATCAGTTTCGACGCCTCGGAGGAAGTAACCCAAGTGCATGGACAGTAAGACGTCGGCTTGCTGAATCTAACTTAAAACCCCTTAGACCTGCAAACGGCCCTAAACTGGAGCGTGGGCATCGTATTTCAAGACTAAGATATGCCCAGAGCCACGTAAATTGGAGTATTGAAGATTGGTCAAAAGTTATGTTCTCCGACGAATCAAAATTTATGCTCTACAAGCACGATGGAAGACACAGAGTGTATCGAAGACCAGGGGAAAGATTCAAGCAAGCATGCATCGAAGAAAAAGTAGCTTACGGTGGTGGGTCTGTACTTGTGTGGGCCGGAATTTCTTCTGAAAGTCGCACAGAGCTGGTGATCATAGAAAACGGCTCTTTAACTAGCGAAAGATATGTGGAAGAAATCCTCAATGATCACGTTAGTCCATTTATGGTCAATTTAGGTGAGGATGCTATATTTATGCATGACAATGCCCGACCTCATACAGGTAGGATTGTGAATGACTACCTTCAAGAGATGAACATTACTCGTATGGAGTGGCCAGCGCGCAGCCCGGATATCAACCCGATCGAGCATGCTTGGGACGAGCTAGGCAGATGCGTAAAACAACGAAACCCTCCCCCAATCACGCTTCGTGAGCTCAAAATTGCTCTCACACAGGAATGGGAGAATATTCCCCAAAATCGTATAAGGAACTTGGTGTACAGCATGCCAAACCACGTAAACGCAGTAATGGAAGCACGAGGAGGCAATACGAAGTATTAAAATTCAAGAAAATCGTAATAAAGTTCAAAAATTTCATGTTTCCTATTTTTGTTTTAAGGAGAGATCAGCAGTTTTTTTCTTTATGTAATTTTGTGTTAATAAAATGTATGGTGACTCATTTTTTTTTAACTTTTATTTAAGGAGTATTACATTGTCTATTAAATACAATTTATTAATAATAATAATAATTTATTTACTTCAGACACAGTCCATACATTGATATTAAAATTAGAATGCTATACAACACAACATTAGAAATTCATAATCATAAATCAAATTAAAATCAGACAATAAACATAAAATTACACAAACATATTAAAATTACAAAAACAATGTCACTTATATAAAATCAAATTCAATATTTAATAAATTAAAATAATACATAATAACACTAAATAAACAAATGTCAAAATAAGCGTGGAGAAGCGCTAACATGAAGCAGCATCCACCTTTTTATTAGTGACAGGTCCCACCGCTCGGACAAAACCCTCAGGAGACTGTTCGAGCTGCTTCGTAGGCGACCCAATAGCGAAGCGCTTCGCTTCCTTATTATCGCGAAAAAATCATCGGTCCGCGCCTCCGCAAACATAGTCGAAGCACTACAAAACCGTGGAAGCCCTAACAGTATCCTGAAAGCATTGTTGTACTGAACGCGCAGTGCGCTGTACGCCCGCTGCGTATAGTCGGTCCACAGGCTGCAAGTGTAAAACGACTGGCAATATGCCTTAAATAACGTCACTTTCACCTGAGTGGTACACCGTGCAAACCTGCGAGCCAACATATTACACCGGACAGACAGCGCCCTGCGCTCCCTCTCTATGTCCATATTGTCACACAAGTCGTCGGAGACCCAGTGGCCCAGGTACTTAAAATGCTGCACCCTTTTTAAAGGAATGCCGCAAAGAGTGACAGGTGGTACAGATGAGTATGATTTGTTACCGGCTTTAAAGATCATGAATTCACTCTTTTTAGCATTGTAACTGAGCCCATGGGCCCCCGAGTAGGACTCACAAATATGGAGAAGTTTGCGCAACGCACCAATCGATGGGCTCAGCAACACCATATCATCCGCGTAACTAATGTTGTTGATACACACACCGTCAATGGAACATCCGATATTAGTGCTGCTGAGCTCACCGATCAGCCTGTTCATGTACAGGTTAAAGAGGCGAGGGGAGGACAACCCCCCTTGCCTCACCCCGCATTCCAACCCATACACGTCCGACTGCGCACCCGCCCATCTAACGGTATTCTGCTGCCTACTGTACCAATACCGGAACAGAGATACAATCTCACGTGGCACATCCGTTTCACATTGTAGCTTCTGCCATAGCCTGTCATAACACACCAGATCAAAAGCTCTGGAAAGATCTAAAAAACATGCATATACTGGTGTGTTTCTGTCCGTATAGTACTGGACAGTCTGCTTGAGACAGAGGATGGCACTCTCAGTTGACAAACCGGGCCTGAACCCAAACTGTGCGTCATGCAAGTGGAGGTGATTTTCCAACTGTCTGTCAAGCAAACTATCCAGCACCTTAGCTATGACAGTAGCAAGCGAAATCGGTCTGTAGTTAGACAGATCCGATGAGTCACCCGTCCTATCCTTAACAATTGGCACTACGACTGTTTGCATTAACTCATCGGGTAAATAACTATGACTAACACACAAGTTAAACAATAGCGCAAGGACTCTTGGCAAGTGTACGCCCGCGTACTTCAAATGCTCGATGCTAAGACTATCGTGACCTGGGGACTTCCCTCGCACCATCTTCTTTATAATTTGGGCCACATCCTTGGCGGAGAACCTGATGTCAACATGGTCAGAGTGATCCTCAGCATCGAGCACCTGAGACGCGGACCCGAGCGGTGATGCCACACTAAAATGCCGCTGAAAGGCGCAGGCTATGTCCCGCGGCTCATGCGCACCCCCGACACTCGCCGGAGCGCTCGACCTTGGATTCAGTTTATGGGTATTTTTCCAAAAATCACCAAAGTTTTTACTTGCGTGATGTTCCGCAATGATGTCCATCTTTATCTGACATTCGTTATTTTGGCAGTACTTTAATTTTTCTTTAAATAGTTTCCTAGTCTCACACATATTATTATAATATTGTCCAGATCTAGGACGTCCATAAGACACCCACGTCCGAAAACAAAGCCTGGCCCTCCGATGAGCGTCACTAACATGCCTGTTCCACCCCGTTACATACCCAAAATGTTTGCGCTTAGGTGCAATGCAGCTTCTCTTAGCGGCTTCAGTCAAAATATTTACAATGTCATTATACATTCTATTTATAATCATTTTATGGTTCTGATCACTACACATACCATCTGCACAATTACAAAACTCAGATGGGAAGTCAATCTGCCTTAATTTTAAATTACAGTAACGGGTATAGTCTTGGATTTGATTATTATCTCTAATTCCCCATTTTACATAATTGAAAGTATTTGAACTGGTTGAAACTTTAGATTTAATAATGTTTACATTGCATTCAATCATTAGCGGATAGTGATCAGACCAGTATGTGTCATACAGCACGCACACATTCACGACTGCACTACGCGCCGCGCGTGTGACTACACAGTGATCGAGCCATCGCTGGCACCCGTGTGCGTCACTCACAAATGTATAAGTATCGCGAGGCAGCCACTCAATGTCAAGACACGACCACGATTGTTCCGTGCAAAAAGTAAACAACTCATTAGCGAACAGCTCACCTGGGTGCGCGTTGAAGTCTCCGAGTATGAACACAGATTCTACATCATTGCTTTCAATAATCGCGTTTAACTCACTGAGGCACTCTGTAAACTCGGTCAGATTTTCGATCGAGTCAGTAGGCATGTACACTGATATCACTAACATAGACCGGTCTTGAAGCACTACTTTTATCGCAGCGAGACGCACACTCGCACACGCGATCACAGACACCGTCGAAAACATCGCCTTCTTCCACAGCAAAGCGACTCCACCATACGGCCTCCCTCGAAGCACTCCATTGGATGTATCAACAGCCGACTTTCCAGTAAAGGAAAACGTGTCATCAATGCTGCCCAGAAACTGTACGTCATGAGGCAATAGCCAAGTCTCCTGTAGTGCCACAATGTCCGCAGTCTGGCAGAGACCCTTCACACATTCCACTGACCTTGTGACACTCTTACAGTTAAATGTAACAAGCTTAATTGTACTATCCATTTGTTGACGATAATACTCCATTTATCTCCCGGTAGGTAGGTCTGTCCGCGTTGCGACTGAAGTCAACAAAACGTCTATACAGTACCCCGTCGGGCCAAAAGTCATCCGTCATAAACATATTAAACTTGTTTTTAGGCACAAAAACAATGTATCCATTATAATCCTTGTTAGATTTCATATTCATTTTATCAACTTTTGTTTCTAAGTTTGTTTTCTTCAGGATATAAGATTTTATGTCACTTGCAGACGTCTCTTTAGATACATTGTAAATATAGATCGGAACTTGAATACTCGCCGCCTTGAAATTATTGTCCGATTCAACAATAGCTCTTCCTGTATTCCCAACAAACCGGTTTCTCAAACTGTGTCTCCTTTTCTGAACTAGTGTCCATTCCTCATTAGTGGACCGTGGTTTCGACACTCCATCCTGCACAATAACAGAGAAACTCTTCCTGTTTTCGACGCATGTCTGTTGACTGGTTGGTGGGTCAGAATTAGGCGCAGCGGTCGGCAACATTGTATGACTCACCACCGCATCAGACATAGCGCGATCAGCTGTTAACGGTTTACTCGCTGGCGTCGCCCCGTTCAAAATAGTGCTCGGTGTTTTTATCGCGCTACCTACATAAGACGGAATGTTCGATGGTTTTTTCAACGGTGTTGTCTTACTTTGTTTTTCTGCAGATTTAGAGGACGCACCACATACAGGGGATAATCCCATAGGTCCACTTTCGTGCTCAAAGCTCGACAATGCACAGGCACCCCGTCTCACGTTGATATTTCTACAGACATTGTTGACTATCGACGCATTCTTGAGTGCTTCCACTTCTACTGATAGCTCCTTAACCTGGTTCACTGTAGCGTACTCCTCAGAAATACGATCTATCTCGCTTCGCATCAGCAACAGATCCTTGAGAAGCCTCGTCACATCCACATGGTCAAACAAAACCGGGGGTAGTTTTTGTAAATCCCTAGCCACAAAGATGGGAATTTCTTCGGGATCTGTTTCTTTTAACAGGCAGACGATGTCATCTATGTCACGCAAGGTTTTTCCCGTTCTTTTTCTTATCTTCTTGCGCTTTGTTGTCGGAATTGAATCATACAACAAGTTTTTTGCGTTCAAAATTTCACTTTCCGAAAAGGCACTAACACAAATGCGGGCAATACTTTGCTCGTCCATCACGTCCATTTTATTGCAGATAAATGCCAATGTCTCATTTATGACGACATTGCAGCTAGCACATTTTACAACATTTGTTGCCATTGTTTACACAACGACTTCACGAACCCGATCAGACGAATAACACACAGCGCGACTAATCGGCGGCGCGTGCGACGCAGGACTGGACTTATTGCATTAACCTATCATTTTTAGTTTCCGAGATTTTTAACATTCTTTAAGTGACCCGGATTCATTGCTCTCGAGTGTATAGTATTTATGTTTGTATAGCTTTTGAATCGGATCAGCTACGTCAATAGGCTAGGGAGATATCAATTCTAGGGCTTTGTATATTGACACTACAGTTAATCAGTGTCTCGCTATTGTGTGGTGTTACTATTCTAGGGAAGACTTCCCATCTACTCTAGACAAAGGCGGTCCAATTTTAAGAACCAATTTTAGTTTTGACTAGCTATGCCTAGCTACCTTCCTCTGCATTTTCCAATTACTAGAGTTTAAAAAATTACCCTAAATCACTCCTTGTAACATCAGCTATTTGCAAGAAAAAGTTATATCAAAATTAATCCAGCCGTTTCGGTTTCACGGTCATTTAACTGATAAATAGGTTTACTTTACGTGAAAGTTCAGTCCATATTCATCAGAACACGTGCGTGATCTTTTGACACTCTCAGGTTTAAGTAACCAAGAACTCATTAGAACTCATATGACCTAGAAATCTAGAAAACCAATAAAACAGAATTTTTGAGTCTAGTGAACAAACCTTATTGTAGAAAAACCCAATGAAAGAAAGACACTCTAGGACCGACCAGATCCTAACTGCCAGGACCAAACTAAAACCACAAAGATACCGCCTCCATCTATTTGTAACCGACTTCCAAAAAGGAGGTGGTTCTCTATTCGTGTCAATGCATTTTTTTTTATAACCGGGCACATTTCCGTTAATTGTGGACTGATTTTCAAAATTCTTTTAGTGTTTGAAAAGATAAGCTCCCGAGGTGGTCCCATTATCACCAAGTCAGGTTCTGATGATGGGATCCCTAAGAAATCGAGAGCTTCCCTCAAATTTTATAGGCAAACATTACGTTTTACATATATATTCTGAACCTATTCAAGTATTTTCTCCAAAATTGTTCAGAGCTACAGAATATAAAGGCATCTAAGCAAGCAAAGTTGTCTTCAAACACACATTTATTTCATTCTCACGTACCATAATAACCGTAACACAACAATTTCACAGCTGAAACTGCAGTATTGAGTAGGCACTTCAAAATCTAAGTACAGTATAACCCGCCTAAAACAAAGGATTTCACGTTTGATACGAGCTTTTGGGATTAAATATTCGATCGTATTTTATGAAAGCGTAACGTAAACATAACATCTCATGCCTGTAATCCTCGTAGGGTTAGCAGAGGTGTATCTAACCACACATATCTACACCCAGATAACACCAGTTGTTTTTTATATAAACCGACAAAGAAAATCTGTGTGTATTGGAGATCAGAATTAAGTCCTACTGAATACGTATGGTGGTTTTCGTTTTAGCGTTGGTGTCAAATGTAAATTTAATATAACAGTAGGTATATCACGCCTGTAATCCCTAAAAGGTTAGGCAGAGGTGTACCCATTTGATAGGTGGCGAGCCTATTGCAATAGGGGATCGGACAACAAAAAACTAATTAGTCCGTCAGATAGATTTCCAAAAAATATTAACCACGTATTTTTTCTTTTTTCACGTAAACGAAAAATGAAGACGATACAGTGCTTCGAAAACTCGTGTGACGTCATATGATAGTACAATTTGTACCTTCAATTGACGTTTCAAGCCCCACTCCATGATCTTTGACGCGCTTTATCTCCGTCAATTTTTATTGATTTGATAAAACAAAAAACACGTATCCAATATTTTTCGATAATCTAACTGACGGACTAAACAGAATCATATTTTTTTGAGTCAGTCCGATCCCCTATTGCACTACTGAGAAATTTCTGATGGAAAACCTAATACCACCGACCCGGGAATCCATCCGTCAGTCATCGTAAATTTCTCAGGAAAAAAGCTGGTGGAAAACACTGCGTGAAGGGGGAAATTTAGCATACCCATATAATTTTACCCGTTTCATGTGTATGTATAAAGCGTGATATTTGAATGGATGCCACTGAAACTCATTCTGACCCTCGCATAAACTAAGGCCAATGTGTTGGTATGGAACTAAATGGTGCCTTGGGAATTCTTAATGATAACAAAGAACATTAGGGTTTTCCTGTTATGTTACAGTTACATGACTGTACAGTTTTACTTGATTAGATAAATAAATAAGAGTGAATGTAAGCCAGAGGGTCGTACCCCTAGTTTTGCTTATACGACCCTCTGGCTTGAAGCCCGCGGTATGTTTGCAAAATTCTCTGCGTAATAGGAATTTACGCCAATTATAAAAGAAAGTCTGCAAAACAAGCTTGGAAAACTGCTAAATATGGGATCCTGGGTTTGGTTTCCTAGTTGCGCGAAGTGTTATTAGGGTTTTTTCATAAGGAATTTCTTAGGTAGGTGTACTATTAAGTACGCCGCAGCCTAACCTTTCAGGTATAACAAGCGTGATGTTAACTAAAAGAAAGTTTCGTTAGCAAAAACAATAAACATCAGTCATTTTCTGATTCAGAAACAGAATTTGTAGCAATAGAAAAGCACGGAACTCAATTCAATCATTGAAAGTCTTTTCCGTAGGTACCCTGTTTACCCACACGAGTTTCCAAACCAGTTTGAACTCAGAAACGTGACAAGACCTCCATCACGCACCTTTTCCTTTGGGGAATCAAAAACGTGACAAGTATATTTGAATAGATATTCACTTCCACCAAGCAACCGGTGTGAATCTTTTACATCACGAGTTGCTAAGTAAAAAGTAAGCATATTTGATGAATATCGATCGGACATCGAGCTCGCAAGCACGACTACTGTGCAAGTTTTTCGGTTCGATTCTTAGGTCGGAATGAAGCTCGAAAAAGTCCCAGAAAAGCAATTTAACTGCCTTGTATCCGGGAATGAAATCAATCAGAAAAGAATAGCGGAGGAGTAGGAAAAACATAATTTCCAATTTCCTTCATATCAGCAGGAGACGGAACAAAAAAAAACATAAATATGTTGTAGGTCAAGGAGAGCTAGTCACTCACTAATAGTGCAAGCCTATCCATAGGGACGCCCGTAACTATAGTGACATGCAAAGTTCTCGAAGGTCCCTTTAGCTCATCAATAAAGTATTTCGTTGTAAAAACATAAGTAATTCACTTAGGTGTAACTTTATTTATACTCCTCCAATGACCATCGATCAAACATTAATTTATTCATAAGAGGTATACATGCGAATCTGAAAAAGCAACTCTCTGTGTGTGTGCAAGATTACGTCATATCGAAAGTAATTTAGGAAAATTATAAAAAACCAAAGTACCTACTTAACCGATTTTCATGAATTTTTTTTGGGACCAATCAGAAACTATATTTCCGTACACAAAAATAAACAAATCGGTTCACAACAGACGTAGTATGAGGTAACAAACATAAAAAATACAACTAAATTGAGAAACTCCTACTTTTTTTGAACTCAGTTAAAAACAGGATGTTCTCGAAGCATAACTTTCAACCATAACAAAAGCAAAGCCTCGAGCAAAAGCCGAACCCTCAATGAAGATGGCTGCCATCAAAACAAGCTATAAATTACTCCGAAGAGAGACAAGGCGAACTATTCTATGTCAAACTAACGTTGGTTGACCTAATTCGGTGTTCGGTAAAAATAGTTTCTGTCTGGGGAAGATCTATTAGTGGAACGAAAACGTAACGTTTCTTGGAAAAATGGTGTAAAAGTGCTACTAGAATTGTCTACCTTGTAAGTTATTTTAAGGAAAAGGGTAAGGCAGGTGGTGAGGTCGACCACTAATCAGCCTTATTACTTAT
Organism: Diarsia dahlii; assembly: GCA_949775195.1. Taxonomy (NCBI): domain Eukaryota; kingdom Metazoa; phylum Arthropoda; class Insecta; order Lepidoptera; family Noctuidae; genus Diarsia; species Diarsia dahlii. Next base: position 8,536,008 of record OX459215.1, on the reverse strand, counting down.
AGCATAAGTGTGAAATGTAGTAGACCATCTGTGAACTCAGTAGTACACACAGGGACACAGAGAATTCATATACATAAACACACGCCTTTTTCCCATGGGGGAAAGCAGAAATTACAGAGCGACAACCTGTTACGATTCTTGCACACTCTTTACGCCGCGTCTACAACTTAGATTAACGAGTAGGTAATCGACAAGAGCGCAAATGAAAATGAAAAGGAGAAAGCTCTGAAAAAAAAAAAGTATCAATAAAACGAAGTAAATAATTCACTTACAGCTTGGTAGAATCAGATCAAAAGACACTAGCAAAATCACAGCAATTTTAATTAGAGTCAATGGCATTTGAATAGAGGAGTTCCTACCGAAGGACGATTTTGTGACCTTATCCCACCAAATCGAATCAGGAGTCCCTGAATTAACTAGAAAGGGGTTAGTGCCCGTTTTATAGGGGTTTTATACGGTACTTTGGATTTTCAGGGAGGTAAGGGATTTCTAAGGGCTTGCCTTCTTGACACTTTACCGGACCTTACACCATTTCCCGGCGAAAATAAGCATTTTCCCTTGAAAATTGTATCCGTTAGTAAACGTTCAGTTCTGTATAAAATTAAGTAAATTTTATGAAAAACGACAATTGAAAATGTAAATTCTGCCTTTATTTGAGTGGCCGAGTTTTAATTATTATTTGTAAAATTATTACTGGGTGCTAAAGTAGTTTGGATTTCAATGTTAACTTTGATTTGTGCAATCAGCAATACTTTATTATATTTATGTAACTTGAATAATAAATCGATGTAGCTAGTATTTTTTTAAGAACACTAAAATAACCAGCCTACTGAAGAAACTATGGAAAAATAAACATTATTCTTGCTTGTACTATTTTTCTAGGAAAACACCGCCTATGAATATGTATGCCGCCTACAATAGAGCTCCTAATTATGAGCCTAGGAGCAAACTGGATTTATTATGTTTAGCTGTATGAATATTAATGTCTAGGTAATGCTATATTAGTTCGAGGTGGCAGGTGGCACTTAGGTACCTAACCATCATAAAACTAGGCCTCTGTTGACAGGGGTCTAAAGATATTTTTTGTTTAATTTAAAAAAAAAACAGAGGTTGAATTTCGAAAAAGTGTAAAATTTCATGCTTTCTAGGTCCAAGGGTTTGGGCTGGGCGTTGACGAGTCTGTCAGTCAGGACTTCTTTTTTTATTTATATAGATGAATTATAATTATAGATGATGTAACCAAGTTACTGTAACAATATTTTGAATTTAAAAGAGTGTCCATGGAGTTTCTTGCCCTTTCTTTTTCATTAAGATCTACGCTTTTAAATGGGCAACAACGGCACTTCAAAAAGTTATTATAATACTTTGTGTCTGGGACTGTAACTTCACTCTCTTTATTTTTCTGACATTCAAAAGTGCCTGTAGAAAAAAGAAAACGTATTGCGCCGACCCTAAGTAACATGGGACAAAAGAGAACGATGATGATGATTCAAAAGTGCCTGTAATGCTTTAATTGAAATAAATGCTTTGAATTTAGGTTCATATATTTCACCTGGCAAATAATGCCAGTCATTTGAATACACGGTCAAGTCGGCAAACAATTTGATCTCTTTGGAAAATATTCAATTTTCGACGAATTTTCTATCTCAGCTATATTTTTCTGCTGAGTCGGGCAAGATAAAATATTTTCAGGTAGAGGAAAGGTGGAAGGTGTAAAATAGGAAACTCGGAAGCTGGATTAAAACGCCAACTGAATATAAAATCGTTCATGACTTTAGTTTTATTTTCTTTTATAATGTAACTTGGTCTTATACGGTTTTATATCTTCCCTTGGTCTGGTGGCAGAATTTTCTTTATAAATTAGTTATTCAATTTACTTGGAGTTCTTAGAAAATCTGATTGTTTAAGCTAAAGTTTTTATCGGAGTTGACCATACCAATCATATTCCTACCTACCTACCTATTATTTCGTAATGTATTTTCTACGTTTACGTCGGGAGGAGACGCCCTAAAAGGACATACACTGCTTTATTAGTGATGTTCTTTAGAAAGTTCAGGTGCATAGTACTCACAAACAGCGTATATGAATGTATGGGGGTGACGTTCTATAGTTTCTGCCCAAACCTGGGAAAAAGACGAGAGTTTGCATACGTATGTGTGTTGTACAATAAAGAATAGTATTACACTCTACCACATAACTAACAATATAACTTTCTCTTTGGCATCAATACACTGCATAAAAATAGTTCCATTTCGATCCACAACTGTATTATAATATATCGGGCTTGCACCCACGCAACCGTGGTGGAAGAAATAGCCTATTATGTCTATGTAGGTAACCAGCTAGGGTAGGCCGATGCACCGCCCGATATATTATTCAACAAGTTATTGTTGCGTGGGGATCGTCATATTGTCGATGTGAATATAACTTGACAGGCGTATTTCACCGTATTACCCATTACTTATTTATTTATTTATGTACACACAAAATACAAAAAAAAAGGAAAATACATAAAAAGAATAGAAGAGCACAAAGGTACTGCTTATTTCATAAGAAATCTCTTCCAGCAGACCTGCGAGAGGAAAGTTAAATTAGAAATATAGACACAGTGTGTAGCAAAGACAAACAGGAAAATTTAATTAGAATTTAGAACAAAATTGTACCTATCGATATAAAATAAACATACATACAAATTAATTAATACACATATAAAAATAAACACTAGTATTAGGAGTACATACATACCTAGCTTCGTATACTTACTTTTCAGTTTGGCTAGGACATTGCAGGTTTGAATCACCTGATTGTTTGATAAAAAGATGATTCCGTGCTTCGGGAGGCACGTAGTTAGGTATAAGTCGGTGGCCCGGCCGCCAAATGGCGGTCGTCAAATCATGTCAGAGCTGCCCTTGAGGCAGTTTAGAAACTCTGACTCTGGGGTGTATGGGTTCGTTAGACCTTACTGCTCTCACGATAAGAAGAGCCAGTACTAACGCTTTCATAGGCTGGTCTGTGGATGGCTGAACACCCATACCGAGTTTCTTTCGTGACTCGGAAAGCACGTTGAGCCGTCGATCCCGCCTGTCAATTGTAGATCTTTGGCAGTCGTTCCAGGTAGTCAGTGGCTCGAAAGTCTGATAACCAGTCTTACCAAGGTGTATCGTATTACCCAGAATTAACTGGGTTGTGGAGGTCAGATAGGCAGGCGCTCCATGTAAAATACTTATATTCAGTATCCGATAAAACTGGTAGCCGACTCCAACAGTTGGGGGAAGGCAAGGCGGATGACGATGGTCTATCTGATGGTAAATGGTTGCTACAGCATTTCGATATGTGCAATACTAGAGGTATTGCAGATGATTTGCTATTTCAGAAACAAAGACAGACGGACGGCACGGTTAACTGCACGGTTGGCGCAGTGGCTGAGCGATCGGACTGCTGCGCCGCGTGCCGCGGGTTCGATCCCCGCACTTAACAAGTATTTGTTTGACATATAGATAGTTGTTCCGGGTCTGGGTATTTGTGTATGTGAGTTTAAAAGTTTGTAAACGCACCCACGATACAGGAGAAATTCCTAGTGTGGGGCAACGTTTTAATTAAAAAAAAAAAGAAGAATAACCTGTTATGTTTATGTTGTAGCCTCTTACGTTTCACTACTTAGCAAAGATATCCTCCATACTTTTCCACTCTTTTTTATTTCTTGCCTTCGACTACTTTCGGCTTCGAAAGGTTTCTAGCTGGCGCCCAAATTGAAAGAAGTGTTATAAAATGGCAAGAGCGCAATGGAAGAGGCTACGAGGAGTCACACATTACAAAGTGTTATTATTTTCGGCAAGTTGCAACGTTAAGTATCAATCAAGTTATTCGTAATCCTGATAGTTTACATAAAAAGGGAGAATTATGTTTTTCCTACTCCTCCGTTATTCTATTCTGATTAATTTCGTTGCAGGATCTAAGACACAACCGAAGGTTGTAACGATTGCCGATTTATCGACTTCGACCAGAAATCGACCTTCTGTCAGGCACAACGTTCGAGTCTAATTTATTACACTAGTGTTTATTTCGCCTCCCTCGGTTACGGCGTCCTTTTCAGGCACTGTGTGATTATTCTCAACATTACACAGAATAATTACACTTAACCACCCGTTCATAAGATGGTTCAGCAAGGTGGTAGGTACATTTTTTATTTATTTATTTTATTTATTTAAAAAATACATTTTCTTATAGTTAAACAAAGCACACAAATAGACCTCTGGGGTCTGTCTTAGCATGCCATGACCTGAGATTTGATCAACGCGCTATTAACAGTTAGGTTATAAAGTTACAATAGAATTTATGTCGTATTCTTTCAGCTTACGCTTTACGTTCTTATTATTCATTGAGTCTCTGATATCTATAGGTATTTGATTTAGTAAGTTCGGTATTGTAAAGGAAGCGGTACGCTTGCCGTATAAGTTATTTTTACGTAGCACTTGAAATGACTTTGATTTAGCTAGTCGCGTATTCACGTCATACCTGACTGGAATCTGAATATCGCTGTTGTCAAAATGTTCTAAGAGGAACAGATACTCAGCACGCGCTAGAACAGGTAGTACTTTGCAGTGTTTACATACTTGCCGGGATAGAATTTTTCGAAATTTCTTCTTCTTAGCGTGTCGACAGTCGATGGCACATCTTCACTAAATAAATTAAATAAATTTGGCCCAATATTCAGCTATGCGAACTCCGCTTGCTGATCGGTCATAAGATCTCCAAGTGTGCAGGTGTTGGGGCATGCAATGCAAGATGGAAGGTGGGCCATTGTCAGTGGAGATACGCCGCATACACACTTGAGACCTGAACCCCATTCTGACTATTTTAATACTTCAAGCACAAAGTACAGAGGTTGACTTAATGCTATTATTATTATTATTATTTATTGATTAAAAGGCCAACAAGGACCAAAACACACATTACAAAATAAAATAAAATAAAATAACACAAAGACAATAAATACAATACAAAAATAACCAGTAAATACAATTAAAATCAATAAAATTAACATTAAATAAAATCAATACAATTAAACATAAAAATAATAATAAATACAATTAAAACAATATTTCGACATTAGCCCGTACATGTACCATGTCACAGTGATACATGTACTGGCAGTCAAATCGCTGGGCGAAAGTGCTCAGGATACTGTTCGGGCTGACCCGCACCCTGCGCACCAGGGATGTGCACCGCTTGCGCATGGTTGTATAAAAACAATCCACGCGCGCTTCGGCGAACATCCCCGAAGCGCTACAGAAGCGAGGCAGCCCGAACAGCACACTGAATGCATTATTATATTGGACGCGTAGAGCGCTGTACTGCTTTTGCGTATAATCCACCCACAGACTGCTCGTGTAGAAGGACGTACAAAATGCCCTGAATAGGGTGATCTTGACGCTTAAGCTTGAGGCTTGGCTATAGGCATTAAGTCCGCCGTACTACCAGTCAACTAGATTCTGGAGCCCAAAGCTCCATTTTGTATTACCGATAATTAGAGCATACGTACTTACTGGCTTTTGTGAGTAATTGTGAGCCACACAACTTACGATATAAATAGGTAACCATTATGGAAAGTACCCAATTATTCAACATCATCATCTCATCCAAAAGAAGCGTCACAGCTGCTAGCAAATACGTCTACCAAATAAGTGCTTCTAATGGATTCCGAAGAAAAAAATGTCAACCAATATGTCTTTCAAATGGATTCCGAACAAAAAAATGTCAACCAATATGTCTTTCAAAATGTCGTTCAAAGGCTATTCAGGCATACCAAGAACCGCCATTCAGGAAAGCGTTAAAAAGGTACACTTTAAGTAATCTCCGAGGCATGAAACGCTTAAACCTACAAATTCGCAGGCGTAAATACTGAATAAACCATCCTTTACGACCTGCTCCAAAAGTTACAGGATTATCATCCTTGCTGTACGAAAAATAGAGCTCAAAATAATTGATGGTAAAGAAACTTTGCTTATGCAAATAAGTTTTTACCAAGTTCTTTGTCTGTTACAGAATTGTTAAGTTTGTTGCAGTTTTATAACTTTTTAACAAGAAATAACGACTGATTTTAAATTTATAAGTTTTATTTTATGAAAATAGGACAGTATAAAACAAAGAAAAACTTCCTAAGCCAAGCCTCCGTGACCTAAAACACGGAAAACAACAATTACCTAGTTTCATTATAAACAAAAAACTAGCATAACAATATCAAAAACACTAAACAAACCTTTTTAACATCACTTTTCACCACTACATGCACAAAACACACACACAAACAAACTTTAGAATGTAACGAAGAAACACAAAACTACGAACAACTTTAATAGTAATTCATTGTTAGAACTTGGACGAAAATTACCGTTACAAACACGTCAAGCCGCGGCGGTTGCCGCAGAAAACTGAAATCTGCAAAGCGATAAAGCTTTCGCTGTAACCGGTGTTGCCAACGTTGATAAATTACCCCGAAATGACGGAAAGTTGATAAAAGCTCTATTAAGGTCCATAATTAGAAAAGCTATTTTCGTGGCAAGTCTGTGATTTGTAAATATTTAATGGGGAAACTCTATGTATACGGCCAAGAATTTAGCGCATAACATCACGCTTGTAATCGAAAGAGTTTAGGCAGAGGTGTACTAATTATTGATAGTACAACCATATTTCGCTATGTTTAAGTTTCAAGTACACACGGCTACAAATCAAGCTATACAAAACCAGTATAATCTGATCGTTCATTGTGCGAAAAGATCTAGTAAAGTGAGGCCAAGATTAACTGGTTTTGTATAGCTTGATGTGTAGCCGTGTGTACCTACTACTTGGAGCCTATTGGCATCAACCTCAAACAAATGCAGACTCCGTGGTTGCTACTGAGACATTCCTTATCGAAAAACCCAATAACACTTTGCCCGAATCGAACGAGACAGTCAATTTGGCGCGTCATCAATCATCATCAACAGCCTATTAATGTTCCCACTGCTGGGACACAGGCCTCCTCTCTTAGAGAGGGAATGGGCTATAATCTACTACGCGGGCCCAGTGCGGACTGGTAGATGTCACATGTCTTCGAATGTTTTGGTTCTAAGACATGCCGGTTTCCTCACGATGTTTTTCTTCACCGTTTTGAGAGCAGCGGTGATGAAATAAATTACACAAAGTAATGAGCCTGCCTGGGTTCCGCCACCACTGGGCCACCGCTGATCCCGCGTACGGAGCAATAAATACGAAAACTGAAAATGCAAAAATGTGGCAGGCACGCAAGATTTGTAGTTTACAGGTGCGATCATCGCAACGGTTGACGCATTTAGTACGATGAGTTCATTTGTAACAACTCTGTATTAATAGGGCTTTTCATTAGGGCCATAATTATTTATTATTAGATGTAGTAGTTATGAATCACCCACCAAATTATGATTAGTTGCTCAAAGTTCACGATGGAGGAAAAATGAAATTACAAGAATATATTTTGGTATACGGATTGACGTCACAAATTTTAAAAATGTATCATCTACATATTTCAGACTCATAATGTCTGCTTGGCCACACATTTTGTTTAGTTGAGTTAGGCACACGTGTGCAGGCAGCTCTTTGGAGATTAGCCTATGTCACCCGGGTATAGTGTAGCTTTACAGCGATGTAACAATTTTTCAAATCGATCTAGTAGTTTTTAAGTTTATTCGATACATGATACAAAAATACAAATCTTTCCTCTATAAAATATTATTCGTATAGTAATATATAGTACAGATTAAATGGTGCTTAGAAATAAAAGGCTAGCAACTCTTGTTTACTCAATTGCACAGTTGCAACCTTTAAACCATTTTGCGCTGAGCGTGTGTATGTATTCCGGGCCATTTATTTGCACTCCACTGACCTGCTTTCTACCAGCGGGAAATAGGATAATGAAAGTAGATATTTTTTTATGTAGTTTACTTTATGAAAATAAATGTAACAAGCCTGTAATTCCCGAAGAGTTAGGCGGAGGTGTACCTATTAATACACCTACATTAATTCACCAGCCATATTTAAATTCCACGTAATAGGGGACCATTCTTTTACAGAATTATGTTATTTGTGGCTGTTTTAAGTAGTAGTTCTTGCCCAGAAATAATATTATAGTTTTCAAATGGGTCTACCTTTTATAGCAGAACTTTTTATATCCGAATTTTATTTTGCATAGCAGTGGATGGCAGAAACGTCATTTCGCCGAAAATCATTTGGCGTACAGTCATTTACCATAAATTCAAAACGCATAATTTTGTAAGTCAGAATAATCTTTGAGCATACATTTCATTTCCAGAAACATTAAAAAGTAGAACCATCATATTGCCGAAAGTTCACAATCAGAATCGTCTTTTGGCTTACATTTAATTTTTCATACATACGTGTAACATGCAGCAGGCATGGTTTCTGTCACGGCTCCGGCGCTGCGGTGCTCCGGCGGTCCCACGCAAGCTTATCGTCGCAGATGGTTTTAACACACACCACCGCAGCTCAGCCTCAGCCGCGGTGGCGAGCGTTTATGCCACCTGCTCCTCAGCTTGCGGGCCGCCTCGCCCCTCCGCGCCTACGCGGGCTTAAATTACACTCTCGGGGTAGGGCAGAAGAGACTACGTGGAGTCGGTTTTGCAGCGATTCGTTTGTCACTAACTTTTGTAGCACAAGGTATTGACTTTTAATTTTAAATTAGGTCAAAAATATTGTAATAGAAAAAAATATCCCAAATGAAATTCTACCAAATAAAATTCTGCCATCTTAAAAGTATGCCATTGTCAATTCGGCCATTTAAACATTCGGCCAAACGATAATTCTATTAAATAATAGTTTTGCCTTAAACATATTCGTTCAAAGAAGAATATGCCAAGTGTGTTATGCCAAATAAATTTCGGAGCATCAAGTTTCAGCCAGATAGATGGTACCCTTTTCAAATAAAGCAGAGGTGGAAAGCTATGAAAATGGCAGTTACCCTCATACATTATCATCTTCCAGTTCTACATGGGGTCGATGCAACACGTTTTCGTCTTCCATTCTTCCCTGTCAGACGCTACGGCATCATTTACTCCTTTCATCATTTCAGTTATTCTCATACATAATAATACTAAAATATACTTCTAGTAATGGCAAATTCTAAATCAAGGACCCAGTACCAACATCACAGAAATCTAGACCAACCCAAAACAAGTGTCAAAAAAGGTCAATTAGGCAACTTGGCAACTATGTATCTATACAGTTAAACACATAACCCACTTTTGACACAAATGGGTAAAATAGGTCAGGGGTAGAAGCTTTAACAGTTTAAAGAGAGATGTATAAGATTATATTATATCGATTATAAAGACAAAAGATAGCGGAAATCCTGTAGCGGAATTTTACGAGTAGCTATACTTGAGAAAGAATAGATTATCTTGTTTCTTCCGGAGGAGATTGTAAAAGATTATTTAGAGTTATGTTAGAAGGAGATGGGCGTAACATTATAACGTGAAATAATAAAGTTTTCTATACTGAAATATCCAGAGAAGTGACTGCAGACTGGAAGGACACCCACTAGGTGGACGGATGACCTGGGGAAGGTTGCAGGGATTCGCTGGATGCGAGACGCATAGACTGGACAATGTGACACTTGGGAAAGGCCTATGTCCAGCAGTGGACTTGGAGTGTCTTGCACCTACGTTTACATTTAATCTCAAACCCAAACTGGCATTTGCGAGATCAGTACTTAAAGCTCTTCGTAAGCGTGTTAATAATAATTAATATTTTTGCAAATCTTCTTCCAGATCAAATACATTTAATATAGAGAATATCTAGCTTTCCTGCTGCTATGGTATAGCTGACTCGTTGGTTTAGAGGTCACAAGCGCTGTTGAGCAAAGTGTTATTGAGTTTTTTCATCAGAAATATCTCAATAGCAGTCACGTAGCCTGGACTTGTACCAGTTTGCGGGCAATAGGCTCGCTCCCTATTACATGGGACTTGAACATAACCGGCGAAATGCCCACGGCTTAAACCTTTAAGGATTACTGGCGTAATGTTCTGAGGTTATGCGCCAAATTCTTAACCGTATAAATAGTTTCCTCATTAAATATTTACAATTCAGTATTCACAGACTGGCCATTAAAATTGCTTTTCTAATTATGGAATCAAAATCATCGAGCTTTCATCGACTGGTGAAATGTGGTGAACCCAGGTGGACTAGGCGGGTGGACCACGGGCAATTAACGGTATTATGAGGGGGACCTCTGCCTAACCCTTCCGGGATTACAGGCATGTCGTTATGCTATGTGGTAAAGATACTTGTTAATGCTTAAGCAATAGGAGTCTATAGATATATTAGATTAAAGAAAAGTAAGTAGGTTCTAAAGGAAATTGCTTGTACTAAAAGCTGAAACTGCTTAACAAAAGGCGTGTTACACGCATCGTTTACCAAGTACCTAATTTTATTTTTATTCCTTGTTTGATTGTTATGCGTTTCTAAAGACATCAAGGCTTTCATGTCATTTGATAGGGGTTGACAATACTCCTTTTTATTAGATTCATTATTTATTATATAAATAAACTTTTAAATAAAAATTGGCTTTTTGCGCAGTCACTGCGGTTGTTGGGGTATTTGAAAAAAATGTCTGTGAAGGTCAGATAAAAGTTTGGACATGTTTTTGAAGATCAAAAGATGGACTGATTTGGACGACACATTTCGAGTGAGTCAAAATGTTCTTAGAAAACTATAAAACCATAATAAATGCACCAATTGCTCGTGGTCCTTTCAGTTGGTAGTCCGTACAACTTTCAGTTGAAAGGAGCATAGGCATTTTCAAATATCAAGACGTTGATATCTGTGATTTTAACCTCTGACAGTTATGGCTCTAACACCGCCAGGGTGTCATTTTCGGGTCTACCTTTTATAGTAGAACTTTTTATTTCCGAATTTTGTTTTGCATAGCAGTGGATGGCAGAAACTTCATTTCGCCGAAAATCATTTGGCGTAGGTACACTCATTTACCATAAATTCAAAACGCATAATTTTGTAAGTCAGAAACATCTTTGAGCATAAACTTCATTTCCAGAACCATAATTTCGCCGAAAATTCATAATCAGAATCGTCTTTTGGCACGCATTTCATTTCATACATACGTGTAACATGCAGCAGGCATGACTTCTGTCACGGCTCCGGCGTAAAAGGTATTGACTTTTAATTTTAAATTAGTTCAAAAATATTGTAATAGAATTGGCACCTTATAAAAATCTACCAAATAAAATTCTGCCATCTTAAAAGTATGCCTTTGAAATTCGGCCATTTAAACATTCTGCGAAACGATAATTCTATTAAATAATTGTTTTGCCTTAAACACATTCGTTCAAAGAAGAATATGCCAAGTGTGTTATGCCAAATAAATTTCGGAGCATCAAGTTTCTGCTAGATAAATGGTACCCGTCAATTTCCTTAACAGTTAATTTCCCTTCCAGTAGGTACTACGATTGTAATTAGCCCAAAGTTAAGTCAAAAACTACCATATATAGAATGTAGAGAGAAATCAACCTAAAGTCAATGCAATAAAAGTTATTTACCGCTTCGGTTTCACATAACTATTCATCTATTGCCATACGCCGTGTGCTTTAGCTAGAAATAGTGTCGTAAAGGGCAATATAGTAAAAATATACGTTGCAATATCTATGTGTATTTTGTATAACGAATTATGGATATTGAGAACTAATGCAGGCTTCACGAACTTCCCAGGGATGCAGCGTGTATCAGGAGAATGGCAGAGATGGGGCATGGAGATATGGGACATAAAACATGTTAGCCATCGGGGGAAAACCTGGATGAGGCTGGCACAGGACTGTGGAGATTGGCACAAGAAAAGAGAGGCCTATACCCAGTAGTGGGCGAATTCAGGTTGTAGATGATGATGATGATGATCAGAAGAATAATGATGAAAGATTCTATTTAGCTAGTTTTATTTCGATATTTGCCGATCGCCTCGGCTAAACTCAGCGATGATTCAAACAAGATTTGCGTAATTATGTCAGTATCATTATCGAACGCATACGTTTGGCTATAATCCATCGCTCCAACAAGGAGTTATTATGGCTACACATCTCAGTATGAGTTCATGTTGCTAGCGCCATGATCGCGAGATGACTGGGGGAATAAGTCTGGATGGTAAATAAATAAATTGTTTGGTGCAGACAATTCTATCTTTCCTTTCTTTCTTTTTCACAGAATATTACCCGTAAAATAAAACGTATCTATCTACACTAATCTACACTAATATTATCTACACTATCTACACCAATATTATAAAGAGGAAAGATTTGTACCTATTTTTGTATGTTTGTATGTTTGTAATGAATAGGCTCAAAAAGTACTGGGCCGATTTCAAAAATTCTTTCACCCTTGGAAAGCTACATTCACCCTGAGTAACATAGGCTTTTTATCCCTGTATTCCCACGGGAACGGGATCTACGCGGGTGAAACCGCGGGACGTCCGCTAGTCTACTATAAAATCCCGGGTAAAACATTTTGTCGTTAGCTCGTCAGCGACTAGACAGGAAGCTCATATTTTTTGGCTAGCGTCGTCTTCTGACTAACAAGTTCATTTATAAATTAGTTTGTATTAAGACATAATATCCGGAACATCAAGATCCGGAGTCGGACGAAAGTGTTCGACGTCGGGGACAGGGCAATACGCCTAAAGTGGAGTTGGGCAGGACATCTGGCTAGACGCGGAGATGGCCGATGCACGATGGAGTAAAATTCTGACGGAATGGTTGGGCGTGAGAAACCAGGGCCGTCCTGCGTTGGGTGGACGATATCGTCAGGAGCTCGGGAAACGGATGAATGAGAAAGGGGAGGCCAATGCCCAACAGTGGGTGATTCCGGGCTGAAATGATGATGATAATCAGTAAATAGTATAATCTATAAAGGATGATATGGCATGAAAGGACGTGTCTCATGAGATGACGAGTAACAGAGGAATATTGAAACAGACATGCTGCGCCGACTCCAAATGAATTGGGATAAGTGCAAGAGAATGAACAGTGATTTTAATCTGTGTAAGAATGAAGCCAGGTATCTTTCATCAAACTTGAAGCTTTGTTACTTCTAGAATATGGTGCATAGTCCTCGACCGAGGAGACATAACTTTTAGTAGAATAGTGGTCTTAAGCGAGTACATATTCACAATAGACAAATAATAATAATAATAATATTTTCTCTGACCCAACACGATCATATTCTTCTAACTTGACATTTAACTCTAAATCAATATTCATGCCCCCAACAATTCCTTCAGACATTCTTAAAATTATTACTTCTCTGCGGAATACAAATAGCGCAGGATATGACGGTATTAATACAAAGATCGTTAAGGATGTAGCAATTTTAATTGCTGCTCCTATAAGTTACATTATTAACTTGTGCATAGAACACGGTATTTTTCCAGAGAAATTAAAATTGACAGTTATAAAACCAGTACATAAAAAAGATGAAAAATCTTCCATCAGTAACTACAGGCCAGTTGCTTTAATAACCATTTTCTCTAAAATATTCGAAAAAAACATATATAACTGCCTCTACCCATTTCTCGAAAGTAATAACATATTTACCCCATGTCAATATGGTTTTAGGAAAAATAAATCGGTTAATACCGCAATATATAACTTTTTAAACAAAGTCCTTCTAAATATGGACACTAGGTCGCCGGCCATAGCTCTGTACATGGACATGTCAAAAGCATTCGACCGAGTCAGCCATAAAATACTATTGAATAAATTATATGCATTTGGAGTAAGAGGTAACGTATACAAACTCATTGAATCATATCTAAGTGACAGAAAACAGATGGTAGAATTAAAAAGAGTCTCCCTAACTACCAGAACTGAAGAAACCGTTGTTTCTGAGGTTAGAATTATCCTCGCCGGTGTCCCTCAGGGCAGTATTCTAGGCCCACCACTCTTTCCAATTTATATAAATGACATGTCGACACTTACAATGCACCATATGACCTTATTTGCTGATGATAGTACTATATTGTTTACCGGTACTGACATAAATGATCTAAAACTTGACATAAATAACACCCTAACAACAATTATAAAATGGCTTGATAAAAATGACTTAAAAATAAACCTGGAAAAATCAAAAATCATGAATTTTAAACAGCGAGTACAACCGGATACCAACCTAAATATATCTTGCTCTGAAACCAGCATAGAAGAAATAGATGTAACCAAATTTCTGGGTCTCTATATTGACAGCAAAGTAAATTGGAAGTCACATATTGAGCAAGTCTGCAAAAGGCTTAGTCAGAGCTCTTATGCTCTTTACAGACTAAGGAACACTGTCAGTCAGTCTGCACTACTAACTGCCTACCATGGATATGTTGCTTCAATCATACGCTACGGCATCATATTCTGGGGCAACTCTGTAGAGAAAGAGCATGCTTTTAGAGCTCAAAAACGGTGTATCAGATCGATGTGCAATATACACCAAGTAGATTCATGCAGACCACACTTCATAAATTTAAAAATATTAACTCTCCCTTGTGTATATATATATGAAGCTGTAATGTTTATAAAATCAAACCCAAACTTGTTTGATTTTTGCACTAGGGCCAGACACAAAGACAAGCTGCGCATCGTAGCCAGTAAAACAAAGCTTTTACACCAAAGCATCTTTTGTATGGGTCCACGTATCTTTAATAATCTGCCACCTTTTCTCAGAACTATGAGCGATATATATACCTTCAAAAAAAAACTACTTGAATTATTGATAGATAAATGTTATTACTCCGTAAGGGAATTTCTAGATGACAATACATTGAAGCAAATCCATTGAATGAATAATTTGTTAATTTGACTTAGATATTGTACTAGTTTAAACATAGTGTATTGAATGACAATTAGAATGGATGTACTTATTGTAATTTAATTTAAATATATATTTACCAAACTTATGACCTATGATAAAAAATGAATTATTTAAATTTGAAGTCCATATATTATAATGATTTGTTAATCTGACATAAATATTCTAATAATTTGCCAATTTAATCAAAATGACAGATTTGATGTATTGTAATTTGTACCTATCTTAATTTTATTGTTGTTTGATCTCAATTTTATTTTATTAATTAATTTCTAGATATTGTTTTGTTTTTGCCGAACTGTTACATAAACTTTGTATGCCTCAATGGCGGGACATAGCTGAAACCTGTATTTAACACAACATCTTATGAACCTATGATCCACAATAAATTATTTGAATTTGAATTTGAATTTTGAATTTGAAATTAAATTATTCGGGTGTAAATAGAACCCTCTAGAATAGGTACGTGTCGCAACAGTTTGAACAATAACGTTGATAATGCTATGCTAAATGCTGTCATTTGTAGATTTTTGACAGTCATTACGGGTAGTGACTGGCAACAAATCAACCTAGCGGTACCGTATTACCCAGTAGGTACAAGCTGGGTTGTGGAGGTCAGATAGACAGTTGCAACATATAAAATACTGGTATTCAGAGCTGCATCTGGTTAGACTGGGTGTCAACCTAAACATAGTTGAGAAAAGGGCTAGGCACATAATATAAATGCTATCCTAACTAATATTATAAATGCGAAAGTAACTCTGTCTATCTGTCTGTCTTTGCTTCACGCCTAAACTACTGAACCGATTTGTGTGAAATTTGGTACAGACATAGTTTAGAACTTGAGAAAGGACATAGGATAGTTTTTTTTTTTTTTTTTTTCGCGAGATAAACCAAAAATCTGCCGGAAGTCACTATTCCACGCGAACGAAGTCGCGGGCAAAAGCTAGTGTTAAATAAATATGATACGGACACTTTGAGAATTTAGAAATAAGCTTGCACACTGATAATATGTGAGTGATAGAATCTAAGTACCATTTTATTAAGAAAGATGTCTGAAGTCTAAACTCAAAGTAGAAACGATTTTTTCTCAAAAAAGTGTGAACAAGTTGAAATACACGGTAACTGTTCACACATACTGGAATGGGATAACAAGAGCGATTTTCGTTTCGCTCTTAAAGATGTTCCAATAAGATACATGCATGAATAAAAACAGGTAGTCTTAAAATTAACTAGAGTTGGATGAACTTTAGGTCTAATTTCCGAATGATATTCAATTTGTAATCAATAAATACAAATACAACTAGGACAAGGGAAAAAAATATCAGAGTGTTTCTACAGTCAACAACCTTGGTGGCCATACATTTTTAGGAAAATTCATATTATTTATTTAAAAAAATCGACACTGGCAATACTGACACTCCGGAAAACTCTTAATTTTACAGCCAAGAATGTTTCGTATACTATCAAATGGTTCTAAGAAACGAAACGTTGCCTATTTTCGTTACCGTGTGTGTGAACCAATAGACAATTAGAAGAACTATAGGTATCTATAGATAAACCACCAATGACAAGACCCGATCAAGTGTCAAAGCTCTTTTATAGCGCTATCAATCCATTAATTAGATGACCTACAGATTAGCATAATTCTAAGTCCGGCGCTCAGCCAAATTGCCGAATAAAATTAATTGCCGGGGCAACGAATTATATTTATAGTTATGTAACGAGGTTTTATTCTAGATTTTTGAGCTTATTTGTAATTGAAATATTCAGATTTTTGCTAATTTCGACCATTTTCTGCCTGGGAATTTCATGCAAAACGGTAAAGGAAAAATAATTACTTACCACATGCGTCAAAACGCACAAATAAATCCTTTTTTTCTGGAATCAACGCTGCACGCACTGTTCACACATTTTCACCGTTCACAACACTAATGATACTAAATTCGAAAAAAACACACGTTCCTTACACAAATAATACCAATCACGTGGCCTTTCCAGTCGGAGTCGGGATTGGAATTTCGAAATTTGGATTTAAAATCCGATTTTCAAACGACCGGGCTGCCCGAGCGCCGGACTATTTGAATTTAGAACAGATCGGGAACGCGCATGCGTGCCGGTGCCGCGCTATTTATATTTTCGCTGGGCCATATACCGGCCAGATTTCTAAGATCCCTCGTTCCCGTGTTATACAATATAATGTGAGGTACTTCTATACCTAGCCGGAGCTCGACTGATTTTGGACAGTTGTCTTTATTTTGACTGAGAAACACTTGATCGAACCTGGGAGTTTATGACTTTTAATTTCAAACTAAAATGTCAATGGGTTATGTATGCAAAAAAGGTACATTTATGTACAAAGTTTAAGGTCCACATTGCTTCATTATTCAAAAAAATTAAAACCGAAAACTAAAACTTCTTCTTTACACGTGTCTAAACCACGTGAAGAGGTCGACATGACAAATTGTCTAAACAAACCTCCACGCTTGGAATGTTTCATTTAATTTCAAAGCTTATGGTGGGTTGTTGCCTCAAAACATTGTCCAGAAGCTTGGAACTATAGGCAATGTAAAAATGAGTCGTACCATCTTTTATTTATTGCACAATATGCCGTAATTTTTATATAGTTTAGCTAGGAAAATCAGCTTAAAGTACACTTGATTTTAATATTTCTACACCTCTAAATAGACTCCGGACACAGGTAGGCTGAAGCAAGGAAAACCTGTTCAGGTGGAGATTCATAGATGACTCTGCCCTGGAGTGTAAATGTGGTCTTGTCCTACAAACTATGGGGCACCTGTAATCGTGTCCAGCCTGTCCCGTTACTTGCACTCCACAGGAGCTGATGGAGGCTACTGAAAGTGCCAAACTCGTCGCCAAATTTTGGGCCGACTCAATTTAAATTGTCATCGACACGCTAAGAAGAAGAGAATTGACCTTACAAAAATTACTTAATCATAAGAAAAAACACTGCCTGACATCTCGCAGGTCAACGTACGAGGCTTATTTCTGCTTAACCGGACTATTATATAGATGCCTTGAGTGTAAGGCCTCAAGCCAGGGCGAAAAAACTTATAAACTATATGACAGCGCACTAAGGGCACCCCTTCCGGGGTACAAGCCTCAGCTTAGGACGTCACTGATGAGGGCAGCAAACGGATAAAAAAAATCTGGTACCTAGTTGCTGTAGGTTAGACCCGAAAGTCCTTTTTAAGACATGGTTTCGGGGCGTATAGTCCTTAGATCTTGTTAATTTCAAGTATTACTGGGATAGTTTTATTCCCCATGGCGAAAAGAGACACTTTGATCAAGTGTTTTTGATTTTGTGAATCAAAGTTTCACTTACGAGTGAAAGTTGTCGACAAAAAAAAACATAACAGAACATGAACAGCATGATTTCGGCATAAAAAACCTAGGTTTTACTCAAATTCCGAGTATTTCGATGTGCCAGATGTGTGTAAAAAACAGTTAAAATAAAACAATTTGAAAAGAGAATTGAAATAAATATTTATTTATAACAACAGCCGATTATGAAAGACAGTATAGTTCTGTGCAAACTTCATGACGGCTCGGAAGTTAGCTGCGAGTGATGGTTTGCATATTTTACAGTCAATACGATGCGTCCTTTGCGCTCCGTTGGTACAGTCAGCAGAACAGCTGCAATCGCAGAACTAGATTAAGACTACTCAAAGTTTCAAAGCAGGTTTTTTTAATATAAACTTGTTAAATATTACTCGTTACTAACAAGTTATTGAAGAGCAAGGAATATTTTAAAGAATAATCTTCTGCAACGTTAAAAATATTAGGTGGAGTCCTATACATCAAATTAAAATTCCGAAATGTTAAGATATTTCCTGTTGCTGACCGTATCTAAAATTGTGCTCTACAGCTATGCGTTAGATGTTCCGAGGCACCATATAGTTTGAACCCTTAAACCTGCTCAAACCGTCACTCGCCTCGCGGCTAACTTCCGAGCGGTCATGAAGTTTGAACAGAACTTAAACAAGTAGAATATCCGATACATTTATTTACAATTTACATACATTTTTACACGTTTTATCATTATTTAGGCACGGGGTACCTACCAACAAATTATGCATTTATTTCAAAGACTTAACTTCAGTGATGTATAAAGAATCGATAAAAATATGTTATCCGCAAAAACCACAACCTATTTTCGCTCTTACGCAATCAAATGCATTAACATTTTATTTATGATTACCATAAATTTATTGAAAACGTTGCGCATGGTAGGGATAGATATCCAAGGTTTAAATTACCTATTTAATGATTTGTGCCGCAATTGCGTCTAATTTAGATAGTTCTTGCAGCTAAATATCAATATTTATTTAATTTGAATCTGTACGACTTGCAAATATTTATTATAGTCGCAAATTATAACCCATTTCATTATTGGCATGAATTCAAAGTAAGTAGGTACATCATACATCACTGAAAATAAGGCATAGCGAATTCAAAGAAAAACATGGGTTCACATAACATTGTTAGAAATACTAAAAGGAAAGCACAGCAATCCTGTTTAACAGTCCACAGACTCGAGCTTAAGAAAGAGATAGAGATATGAGTGACAGAGACAACGCTCTACAAGATCGAATCCTTCTAAAGCTAGAATTCAAAATTTAAGGCCAAGTATTGTTCTAAGTCTTCACAAATCGATTGTTACCACCACTTATAGACCAGGGTAAATAATTTTTTAAACCAAACAAAATTATAGTAGGATGAAAATGATTGATTTTTGTTATAATTATTCTCTTCTTTTTCCATTGGGTTTCATCCTACTATATTTTCTTTACTTTTTACCTTTTTTTAAGGCTTCGGCCCTGGTATATTAAATTGTTCACTCTTCAATAAATCTAAGGGCAATTTATTCAATTATTTCGATTTATCATTATTGACGATGAACACAAATCTTCCACTTATTGCATCGCACATACTTAGGACTTTAGAGTTGTAATCCTCTAGCACCGATATCGATAAGTTGTCGATGAACCTTGATTGGAAACTTGAAAGTGGTATAGATATTTGAACATCACCATATCGTTTATAAGAGCCAAATGCGGTTTAAGGTTTTAGAATACTGCGTGAAATATCAAGTATAAAACATAAAATTGAACAATTGGTGTCTTAATGCTGGACATTTTATGAAATAACTAAAGTTTTAGTCTATTGTCAATTTCACAAGGTTTAAATTACAACGCAAGACTTCGAAAAACTTCAAACTCAAAATGTATAAAATACTTCATTGAATAAAAACCGAATACAATTAGAAATCAAAATGCAGTACTTATGAAAAAAAGACATTAATGGAAAAAGTGTAACATCAGAAAAAAGATTATGTATTAACAAATTCTCACTTATCGACACTTCACTACACCATCTCTAATTCTTGTAATAAAAACCGGGCTTGATACAAAAAGTTTCACTCGATAATTTATTTTGTAACGGACTAATCAACAATACATGAGATATGATTAACTATACGAGGTTTTTTGATAAATAAATTCCATTAGAACAATCACATACAAAACCTACAAATTTACAAGGTAGCCATTGGTCAAAATTGATCATAGGGATGCGATTCACGCAAATAGCGCTATAATCGATAAATACAACAACCAGTTACGTTGTCCGGGCCTTGTCCAGGCTGTCATTTTATAGATCTTTGCCCGTTGTTAGTTTATAACGCTATTCAGAACGCACAGTTCATATTTTTTACTTATTACAGGGTCTATTAGAAACGTAAGAAATACAAAATCGACTAAGTACTTATATTAACCCAACAAATTAAAGAACAAAATCCAAAATTACGCTACAATAACTACCATTTTATGAGTTTGTCTTTTGTCATCAGTAATTTCATCAAAAATGATGATGATGAAATCATCTTAGCTCAAAACAAAAGATATTATCTATGTACTGAGGGTGTATTGTGAAAGTACGCCACATCACAGTACACAGCCTTAAAAACCAATATCAATTTCGTCCAACGGCCACTCGAACATCACTATTTAGCTTCTTCGTCTCGGCTCACACTTTGTCCCGTATCCAGTATAGCTTCAGCACTAGGTATTACTATCACATCGACAACCTCAGCACAGGCTTCATCACAGATATTCTCCCCTTCCGCACTGCCCTTCTTCTCCAAATACTCTACTATATCAATATCTTCAACAGATGTCGGTTTAGCCAAATCTAACTCTAAATGCTTAGCTATATCTAAACCTTCATGAATTCTCTCTGCGGAACAAAAATCTGTAATCTCCGAACAGATTTTTTTTACGTTGTCATCGAGTAGTGTTGTGATTAACTCGTCTTGGTTGTTAGTCGATATTCTGACTAGCTGTTGAGTTAAGTCGATAGTCGATTCGCTTCCTAATGAGAATACGACTTTCGATTGATTTTGTTCGTTGTCGTTCAGTCTGAGTATTTCTGAGTCTGAGTTATGAGACTTTAGTGTTTGTAAGTCTGTGCTGTCAACTTGTGTCAATTTCATGTTGTAGATGTTTGGTTCGCTTCCCATTATTGAAGTTGTTGAGTCTTCTAATGTTGGCAGCTCCTGGAGGGAAACATTTTTTTACTAGGTTGGCTAATATGGAACTATGTTAGAGGGTCTAAGGCCGTTATCTATAAACTTAGCATGCTTTTAGTTTCATAATATTTCCTATTGAATAGTCCACTTGTATATGAAAAATTTTAGGGCGGTCACAAGAAACTCCACGCCAAATTACGTGTCAAATAATGTTTATAGATTATGGCCAAAGACTTATTTACTTTTGTGAAATTATTTCTACGGATTATGGCATAGACACCACGGCACGGCACATCAAGCTCTACCCGAAACTGTAAAATTTTCCCAATCAACCTTGAACCTAATGCTTTAGCTATAAAGTTAAAAATCTAACTAAGAAACTTGATAGATTGTAGTAGCTTGATGTGCGGTCTACTTTTAATGAACTTTCTAATTAATAATTGGACAAGAACAACTTTCACCATCGGTTTACAATCCAGCCAATAACAGTCCATTGCTAGACAAAGGCGTCTTTCAAGTTATACCAAACAAATTATTGTTTTCGGTCGTTTCAGGTCTTTTAATCTATAGAAATGAAGCATTCTTATTGATCGAAAGACTGCGTTACTAAGTTTCTACGAAATTACGATCTACATTTCTAACTACCGAAAAACATAAAAGGGACTTACACTTAAAATAAAAGCAAAACACATATTGCCTAATGACAGTGAGTCCGCCTCTTTACTATGTGCTTCAAGTATAAATAAAAAGAACATTTTCAGGATGTGTCAGGATAAATAGGTCAGAATTGTCACATAGTGGGTGCTTAAAGACGTTTGTCGTTACCGAGGTAAGCCCAAAAAACGCTGGTGTGAGGATTTGGCTTCGTTCGTGACTGATCGGAGAACAGAGAAGGCCAAATACCGGGAGACTTGGAAAGGTACAGGGGAGGCCTTTGTCTAGCAGTGGGACGGAATGGGATTTAATATAAAAACATAAAAAGGAAACAATTACGTTATAAAGATTACGGTGCCAAATCAAACAAACACAAAGTAATTAAGAAAAGTAAAATGACGAAACTTTTGATCATTCTCGTCATGGATTTTGCTTTCCATGTCAATTTTATTTTCCGTCAGTTATAAAGATAATTGCTACAGACCCAAAGCCAATGACTTTTTTAAAAACCAAAGGGTTGCATAAATACAGTTCACCAAGACAAAATACACGCTTAGTGCTAATTTGGAAATACGAAGATTAATGGTTAATAATAACATTAATAATAAACCCTAAGGTTGACTGGTAGAGAATGCCTTGTGGCTTTAAGTCCGCCTATGTACAGTGCGATCAAATTATCTTGGCAGCTCTGAACATAGGCTTTGCGAAATTTTACGCATGTAAACTTGGGAATAAAACTGTTATTGCCAGATAAACCAATACTTAAACGATCAGAAAATATCTAATTTAAACAGTGAGAAATACAAATAAAATAAATATCATAACACTTTTATACATTCGTTGTAACAAAATGACCTGCACGCAGTTCGGAGCTGCCAAGATAATTTGATCGCACTGTATCACTATTGTGCATGAAGTATAAATAAATAAATAAATTAATTAATAACTGAGTCTTGAAAAATTATATCGAGGGAAAATATTCTTTTTTATGTACAGACGCCAATCAACCGTGGACCCAATGCTTTAACATAAAGTTAAAATTATCTTAAAGAGAGACAGATTGTTGTAGTTTAATAAGCTGGAGTCAGTACACGAACAAATATTAACATTAGTTTTTTTTTGGTCAAAAACGTACGTGATCATCGTGGTAGCTACCCACGCTGCGAGAGTGTCTGTGTCCGCTGCGTTTGATCATCGCCGATTGTGGAGACTGACCGTCTACCGCGTCCTGAGGAAATACAGTTCATTTCAAACAAGTATCGTATGTTCAACGTTGAATTAAAATGGTATGTTGCCAAAAACATAATAGGGGATCGGACATAAAAAAATTAATTAGTCCGTCAGATAGATTTCCAAATATTATTGGACACGTATTTTTTCTTAAGCAAAAAATGAAGACGATATAGAGCTTCGAAAACTCGTGTGACGTCATATGATAGTACATTTTGTACCTTCAAGTGACGTTTCAAGCCCCACTCCATGATCTTTGACGCGCTTTATCTTCGTCAATTTTTATTGATTTGATAAAACAAAAAACACGTATCCAATATTTTTCGATAATCTAACTTACGGACTAAACAGAATCATATCGGCTCCAGTCTGATATCGACAATGTGGTACAATGGAGTAATTCCAACAAGCTCCATTTCAACGTTGATAAGTGCTGCATAATGAGCTACACTCGCGCGCGTGCTCCTGTAGGGCATCAGTATGTCATGGACAGTGTAGACATACCACGTGTCAGGCATGCACGGGATCTGGGTGTACAGATGGTATCAGAGCTGACTTTTCGCAAGCACATACTGGAAGTGTGCGGTAGGGCCTTCAGAAATCTTGGCTTCATCATAAGACAGTGTAAGGATTTCACTGATACTGCTGCTGTCAGGGTTTTATATAATGCACTTGTGAGAAGTCATTTAGAAACGAATGCAATTATTTGGAATCCACATGAAGCAAAATATAGCCTCATGTTGGAAAAGTTGCAAAATAAATTCTGTAGATTTCTCTACTATAAACAGTACGGAGTTTATCCTTTTTATCCCCTGATGTACCCAAGTCTGTTCGTCCTGGGCATGGTTGGGTACACCAGGCTGGCAGTAAGAAGAGACGTTGCGTTAGTGAAGTACGTGGCGAGTGTATTGCTAGGGTTGCTGCATCACCCCGAGGTGTTGGCTGAGCTGCGGCTGCGCGCGCCGGACGGGTGCGTGGGAGCACGCCGCCGCCCCACATTGTTAGACGTGCCAGCGGCTAGGACTAACCTACTCAAGTTTGCTCCTATGTCACGAGCCGCGCGTATTATTAATATTATCATGTTATCGGAAGATTTATTTGGGCAAAACCTGCCGAAATTTACCCAAAGAGCACAAATAGTTATTGAAAATGGGGTGCAACTATGAACTTTGTCATGTTTTACGGATTTGGCAATAGGTTAATTATTTAATTTTACATTTTTAATTAGGATTATGTCTTATAGCATCGTATTGGATGTATTGTCTGTGATGTTGCTGTAAGTAGTGGTAAATAAATAAATAAATAAATATTTTTTGAGTCAGTCCGATCCCAATAAAATAAAATAGAGTACTTGTTAGTAAGTAATCTATCAAATTATTAATCCAATGTTAAAATCCCTTTCAAAATTTTGTCTCTATTCACCCCTGCGTTTCTATTCAGCCCGTTTTACATTCAGACTACCTCGTTGGTCTAGTGGTCACAAGCACAACTGCTGTGCATGATTTCCTGATTTCGATTCCCAGGTTGGGCAAATTCTTACTGAGTTTTTTCATCAGGAATTTCTTCGTAGCTGCCACGGAGTCTAGATTTGTGCTCGGTTAGTGGCAATAGGCTTACCTATTACATGGGACTTAAACAAAACTGGCGAAATGTAGGTGTATTAGGTACTAGGTACATCATTCTTCTCACCTTTTTTTAATTTTTTGTTAGAGGCTCGCAAGTCATCTAAAGACTCCTCCAGCTCTGGGCAGAGCGGAGGGAGTGTCAGACTTCAAGTGACTAAAAACCATCCATGTGCCTTTTTAGCCCTTTGTGTCGGCAATTCTCCTCACCTCTGCCTAAACTTCGGCGTTTACAAGCGTGATATTACTAACCTTAAACCTGTTGAACTGTCTGTACTTGCACCTCTCAGAGGCGACGAGACTTCTCAGTGATTGCGTTCGAGGACATTGGCTGTCGACCAGCCAACGGTACGTGCCATACAATTTTGTGGTGTCCGACCTAGATGATAAAGTGTAGATTAGTTTGGCAGCACTTTTGTAATGAAATATTTATGTAAAACCTGTTTTAAGCGGAGGAAATTAGGTTTACTTTAGCTTAAATTCATCATTTTATTAATGTTCCCACTGCCGGGACACAGGGCTCTCTTTGAGAGGGAATGGGCTATAATCTGCCACGCGAGCCCAGTGCGGATTCGTAGATGTCACAAATTTTCGATTTTTCGGTTCTAGGACCAGTGGCGGTACTCTCATAGAAGCAGAAAAGCACAGCTTGCCTTAATAAAACAACGAATCAAACAAAAAACAGTCATTACAAAAATAAATAAAATATATATCTTCAAACTGCATGCCACGCGAAAAACGGAACGTAATTGATGCGACGTTGTCAGGTTTACGTACTCAATAACTGTATCATTCATAAATAATCCAGAAAATACATTCGCGCGCAACTCGCACTGCGACGTTGCCAAACTTCTTCTTATATATGTCCCGACCCGACCCCCGCCGATTGATCAAACAGATCGATCGGGCATGATCGGGCTAGGCTAGCCCTTTCTCTGTCACACCCACTAATCGCTATGTAGCTTTTCTGACCTCTCTATCCTACGAACATTTTTAGCGTTGTTTGTTTACGTACTTTTTGCCGGTTTTGCGACAGAATGTATAGGATTTTAAGCACAGCTTCTGGTTTGTTTGAATGTGTGTATTATAGTCAGTGTAAGATTGATTTGCGAGGGAATGTGAGAGTGTGTGTGAATGCAGGTTAGCGACGCGATTGAAAGGGATTTCGATTTAGTTCAAATTTTTCTTGAGTGTTGTAGGTTGGTTGATGGTGCATTTTTTATTGTGATTTGAATTTTTCCATTTCTTGTTGGTAATTTAAAGTTTTGTGAATAGTTTTTGCTGTGATTAGCTTTGTTTTGAAGTGATTAAAGTTTCTTAATACATACTAAAATGAATTCGGAAACGCAGACAATTGTTCCTTGTGACGGATTAAAGTGTGTGAAAGTGTTACTGGGCAAGGTAAATACTTTGAATTTTACAGATAAATATAATCTCGTTACACCATAGTAGGCATTTTAATCGATCAGCGTACAGTGTTCAATAAATTGGTTGTCGGCTGCTCTCATTTAAACATTTTTTTCTGTTGGCCTTGCATATTATTTTTCTAACGAAAAGAATGCTATCAGAGAAGTTTATCAGGTTACGATGCGAATGCTGTTATTTCATTTGTAGTTTTGGTAAAACACGAATTGAAACATATTTATCTCGGCAGTTAGGTGACGAGATTTCTAAATACAATATGCGTGTCGATCATAATCGCGTCGTGTTTCAAAGGTTGGTTGATGTTGTATGTCTTTTAGCACAACAGGAACTTCCTTTTCGAGGACATGAGTCTAAAACCTCATTAAACAGAGGCAATTTTTCTTAGCGATTGTTTCTTTGCTTTCTAAATACCTACGACCTTGTCTTAGAAAAACATACGCAGCAACAAGAAGGCAATAAGCCAGGGCCTAGTTACTTATTAAATAAGATTCAAAGTGATATGTAGGTATCTGTAAATCTATCTAGCTAGGTAGTAATATTATGCCATCCAGTTTTTTTTTTTGAATTTGTGCTTTACTCCCAAATCATTGCTGGCACGCCACTGTCTAGGACATGCCGGTTTCCTCACGATGTTTTCCTTAACCGTTCCAGCTTGATTCAACAAAGTATTAATAAAAATAAATACTAACTTTTCCTATCGACAGCACCGTGGACGAATTTTAGACGCTGTGTTATTCTTTTCCCCTTTTGATACTTGTACATATTTTATTGTTATTAATTATTATAGATTTGTAAATTGCAGTTTGTAAATAATGAAAAGAAAGACTTACGTATTAGCAGGCGTAGTAAGCAACCTCTGCAGATTGGCCAACGTCGGCCGTATGTCGGACAACGGCAGTCCACGTCCGACCACGAGTTGGCCGATACACTTGTTCAGCAGGAATAGAGCGTAGCGAAATAACGTGATGTCTCCGCCTCGAGGGAACAGCGGTATGCTGAAATTAAAGAAAAAGTCTCTAAGGAATAACATTATATGATACTAGTTGAGCCCTGCGTGAAATAAAAATGCTACTTATGTTAATAAAATACTTCGCAGTCGCTCCATGTAAAATACTGGTATTTAGCTGCATCCAGTTAGATTGGAAGCCGACTCGAACCGATTTACGAAAAGGCTAGCTACATAATTAGCATAACAATTTCTTCTACGAGTATATTCCATGTAGAGAATAGTAGATTAGTGCTTCCTCTCTCCTAACTCACTTATTTTGCTGTGCCCGAAAGTACTACATGTGGAATGCAATAAAGTATTGAGTATTGAGATTTTACAACAAGTGCACAAAACGAACGATAAAAATGGTTTTGTGGACGAGTTATAAACTCTGCTTTTCACTTCGAATGCGAGGAAATAAAACAGTAGTATAACATATTTATTTAATTAAAATCGCTTTTTTTTAATCTTACGAAATTGATATTAGGCTTGTAACAATAATTTTCATTAATTAATATTTACAGAACTAAGATAATAATAAAATATATACAAGTATCAAAAAGGGGAGTAATTACAGGGCGTCAAAAAATTCGTCCACACCGCTGTCAACAGGAAAAGTGCCCAGAAGGCTGGCAGCATTGCCACGTTGGATGGCAATGCTGATTCTTTGCCCAAAAAATATTCCAGCCCTCCGGTCACGTGAAGAGTCGACCAAACGCTTGGCAATTTCCTGATAAATTAAGTGGGCACTCGGACCCCATGGCCCCAGTGTTTCAACCCCAAACGGCTCAAACACATAACTACCAATTAAGTTATTGTATTTGCGCCGTTTGAGGTTTTCAGCACCGGCAGCAGCCGCCCCAGCACAGCTCACCGTGCTAGGAAGATGGGATGGCGCAAGGGTGTCGACACAAGTTGCATCCCACACCAAAGGCCTACCCAACTTCCAAGGCATTATGGTCATACCATCTGGTCTCTTCCCATCGACGCGTGCCAACCCATTGGGTTCCAAAATAGCTGGCACACCGGCGGTAGCCAGAGCACGTCGGATAAGATCATTAATGCTGGCGTGTCGCGCAATCCGACCTGCGCTCTTACTGCAAGATAGGCCATGGTGTCCGAGGCCGTCGACTGCTTCACCACACTGACAGCGATGTGGAGCCCCACTAAATTAATTAAATAACTTACCGTACAGTGCGATCAAATTATCTTGGCAGCTCTGAACATAGGCTTTGCGAAATTTTACGCATGTAAACTTGGGAATAAAACTGTTATTGCCAGATAAACCAATACTTAAACGATCAGAAAATATCTAATTTAAACAGTGAGAAATACAAATAAAATAAATATCAATAACACTTTTATACATTCGTTGTAACAAAATGACCTGCACGAAGTTCGGAGCTGCCAAGATAATTTGATCGCACTGTACTTGAATTTTTTAATATCTTTTAAGTCTTAAAAAACACATAAGGCGAATAAATTAAAGTAAATATTATAAAATAACAAATTCTATCTATGAACTTCTTATTGTGTTTGGCTGTATGGCTCATTTTCTTTGCCTTAATAAAGATACATTTATGAGTAGATACGTTAATGCCCTTGTGCACAAAATTCGATTTTGTGCAGCCTATTTCCTGCACAAATAAGTACTTTCAGAGCATGAGAAATGAAAAGGGTATTTGTGACATAAGTAATCGACTAGAAGCTGCGCGAGTACTAAACATGAAGTCCCGAGTCGATTCTCGGGTCGGGCAAAGTGTTATTTGGACTTGAACTTGAACGCAGCCATGGAGTCTAGATTTGCCTCACCCTTCAGGGAATACAGACGTTATCTTATGTTTTGTAATTCACTAAGAAAGAAAGAAAGAAAAAGTGTTTATTGGTTTCCCAACAGGACAAAACAAATTGACAAAAAAAATTAAACGTTAACAAAGTAAACATTATGTACAAACACTTAAAATTAGGACATATATACAATATGTAAGTTTAAATTTGTCCCGTGCGAAGCCAAAAGGCCACTATCTCAGCATGTTGCTGTGACATTTAAAGAAGTTAACTAGGATTTGCTTGAAATAGTACGGCCAGTGCCCTGCATTTTGAACCCCTGTAAGAGGGGTCAGATAAAGCAGGGCACTGTCTGTATAAAAAAAAAGCTTCACTTACTTCGGATCCGGTAAATCCGGCGTAACATCCAAGATCTTGCTAGCGGAACCCAGCAACATGATCTTATATCTCAGCGGCTGGTTGATCAGCGCAGCGGTGAGGCAGGTCGCTTGGGCCACGAAGCCGGCGGCCACTGAGTCGCTGAGAGGGCTGGTCCCGCGTGGACTCTCGTCCCCGCATACTGGCAGCGGGACGCCACATATCGTCCATGTTGACGTGTTCTTCTGTGGGAAGATAGCAGGTATAAAACTTCAGGAAATTGTATTTTAAGATTATATTGAAAGCTAAAGATATAAGACACTGATGCGACATTTATACCGCCAAATCACAACATATTATAGACACGATGGAGGACTTCGTTTCCTCCATCGTGTCTGTCTGTTTGCGATTAACTCAAAAACTGCTGAACCGATTTTCAAGCTGTTTTCACTAATGGGTAGAGTGGTTATCGAAGAAGGTTTTAGTATATATTTCATGATTACTTTTGGTCGCGATAACCGACATCTACGCGGGTGAAGTCACAGGCATCAGCTAGTATGAGCTAAACAAGACGGCTTAATAACTGGTGCTTGCAGGCGTCCACAATATTTTTCGGTGGGTGGCAAATCGTCAAATGACTCCTCCCACTCTGGGCGGACCGGAGGGGACTGTCAAACTTGTACTGGCTAAAAACTACGCATTTTCCTCCTTAACAACCAGCAGCCCCGGCAGATGCAATACGTACCGATCCAATACTGATGGAAATATTGGCATTTCCTACATTACAAAGAGGCCCCATTAAGCATCCGAATTTCCGATCTCTTATGATAATGACCAAGTGAAGATTGCAGGGATTCGCTGGATGTGGGACCCACGGGACAGGTCAATGTGGCGACACCTGGGGGAGGCCTATGTCCAGCAGTGGACGTCTTTTGGCTAAATGATGATGAATGATAATATAGATAATTATTCTCACCTGCTCAATATAAAATATATGGTGCAATTGCTTGAGTAGTTCAGTCCTTTGGGCGCACAAGGCGTGGTGAGACGAAGCAGCTAACTCGCGGATCGCTGCGCAAGACTGACGGGTCTCTTTAACGCTCTCATTTCGCCGCGAGAGGGAGTGATAGTTCTGCATTAGTTCTGTCCCTGAAAATGTATTTTGATTATAGTGCCCTCGTAACAGCAAAATGCTGTAAGTACTTGCAAAATGACGAGTTAGAGCAAAACGCGGTTAAGTAACAATTTGACACGAAATGCAGCACTTTTCCTTACTATTCCACCATGTTCTAGCCATCTAAAAAAAATACTTATGGCTTAGTCTCCAGATGTAAATTTTGACAAAAACGGAAAATCGTAAAGTTGTCGATTACCTACTGCATTTTATATTACGAGTACGAGGGCGGTATAGAATTAAGAATCGTAACCAAAAAGAAATCACCGTTTTACAAGACAAATTCGTATAAGAGCGCTGAGGGAAGACCTTACAACACGTGTGTCCTATGATAAAAATATAGATCGATTCGATACTATTTAGAAATCTCTTGATTTTTCACTCCATAAAACATCGTTTCTCAGTCATAATTTATTCGCAGTTACTTAGCTTAAGGTTGCACAAGCCAGTCATTCTTCCATACAAACGTAGTATGGTGATTACTACTCTGGTTGACGGTGTAGGTTCAAAATTAAAAAAAATTGTATCAACTGGTCTTGTCATTATCTAGGTCTCTATGGAAGCAGAATTGGAAAAAAAATATGGGTTTGGAAGTTATGAGCGTCGAAACTTTCATATTTTAGCACTAATTTTAACCATCTTTGGGCGTAAATAAGTTACGTATATAGTACGAAAATGAAAAAAGCGAAACCATACAGACACAGATTAGTTATTAAAGAATTCAAATTATTTTATTTTGAACAGATACATTCAATGGATTTTTCATGGTATCCATACTACCAAAGGTATGCATAGAAACAATCGCGCGCCAGTTTAGTTGTGTCTTTTTCGCTCTATGCATTTCGCTCGTGATGTCGGATGAAATAGCATGCATTTTAGCCCCGCCCACCAACTAGTTCGTGCCGTTGGCTTGTTTACCCTTAATGTACAGATCCGGCTTCGTGAAGGATTAATTTGCACCTTGCATGTACTACCATAATGATGTATTCTTATACATATTTTATACATAATCTTAAACATATACCATACAAACATGATAAGCAACGTGACTATAAAGCACAAATTACACAAAAAGTGGGTGCGGCAGGCTTTATGATGATGTTTAAATTTAATTTTTCAACAGTATTGTGAAGCTCGATATACAAAAGACTGTTGAAAAATTGATCATAGATCACACAATCTAGGGTTCATTATCCAATACACTATTCTCGACATCAGAAGCATAAAGTCGGATGTAAATACAGAGAGTTTTGTATATGCGACCTTATGCTTCTGATGTCAAGTATTGTGAAACTCAGTGCTGGTTATATTAATATTACATTTGTATTCCTCACCACTGCGATCATTTTTTTGTTGTAGACCATACCTGGGAACCCTCCAGTTAGGGAGATATTGGGGCTCGAAGTTAGAAACTTTTCACAGCTGTTTATGTAAATATTAGTTTTTCAGCTTATAACTTTAGTTAAATTACCTCCATGACCCGTTTACTATTCAAAACATCCACTAGCACAATGTTTTAAGAGTGCTACATTGAGTTTTACTGTGAAATGTGATTTTTGACCCCAAAAAAAAAGTCGTTTCTCCGCAAAAATGTTTGTGTAGCAGTACTTAGTTTGATGTACAGAATGCCTAAGCATTCTGTAATGGGTTAATTTACACCCCGTATGAAATGCGCCACAAAAGCCAAGCCAACCAAACCCGAACCCCCTTCAAACAAAAAAAAATATCCTTACACTCACCGACATCCTGGTTCTCTTCAAACAGTTTAGCATGCCTCTCTTTCAGTTTCCTTATGTTTGTCAATTTGCTATCTCTTTCGTCCGACAGTATGATGCGTTTGAACCGTAGGATCTCCAGCTGTTTTGTTAGTCTCACGTGTTCCGCCCTTTGGAAAGGTGAAGGTTTTGCCTAGAAAATTGAAGATAATTATTATTAAGGATTACATAACAAGTGCCTCGTTGGTCTAAGGGTCGGAAGCGCGATTACGGAACATGAGGTCCTGGGTTTGATTCACAGGTCCATGTAGTTTGAAAAGTCAGACTCAGAAAAGTCAGATTTTCTATCAGGAATTTCTCAGTAAAAGCTACGGAGTCTGGATTTGTTCAATAGGTTCGCCCCTTATTACATAGGACTTAAACATAACTGACGAAATGTGGGTGTACTATTTGCTACACCTCTGCGTAACCCTTCAGAGATTATTGTCGTGATGTTATGATTATTTAATCAGCCGTAACGCTCCCACTATTGAGACCCAAACTTCTCGTTCTCGTTCCGGGGCTGCGGGATGTTCGAAAGAGATGCCGCGGCCCAAGGGCCTTCCTAGCCCTTATTCCTTAGCCCTTGTGTTCTGACACAAAAAACACGCAAAGAACACGCTAAGAAGGATTATGGGTGGTTTTTATTCAGTAGAAGTCAGACACTCCCGTCCGCTCCGCCTAAAGCGGGAAGAGTCATTTTATTAATGCCACCATCAAAAAAAAAAAGGACGAAGGGTTTCTTTTGGATGTATCCGTAGTCGAACAAATAAATCGTTAATACTAACCTTAAAAGATAAGAGATCATTCAACTTCAGAGTAAGCCTCGGTCCGTTGGATACGATGGGCCTATCCTCCTTAATCCTTCCATTCTTGACGCTCACATCACTTTGCGACGAAGACTTTTCTTTACTTAAACTATCATCATCATCAGGAGAGAACAGGTTCCTTTGAGACCTACTCTTGAACTTCAGTCTGACGTCACAGGCGTCATCTGGTGACGGCCAATCATCGTTCGTCAACGCAGACTTCTTATAAATCCTCTCCTTTATTTCCTGGACAGCCTCCTGCCTTTTCTTGATAGAATATTGCAATAAATGCAACTTTTGTAACTTCGTCGCATTGTAACTCGGCCTTATTTCAGACTTCAGGAAGTTCAAGGCCATATACCTATACTTGGGGACTCCATCGGCTTCGCTTCTCAAGTCATAACTCTCGGCTGTTTCACTTAAGTCTATGTTACAAGTTAAATCTTCTTTTGACGCGTTATTACACACATTATCACAGTTTACACTCGAAGTATATTCTTTTACGTCTAAATTGTCCGGCGAATGTTCGTATATATGATTCGCCGGGTTAGGATCACCTTTCCCACATTCGGGACCTTCTTCTCTTCTCCTGTAGTAATCTCTTTGACTTTGGCCAATGTTTAAGCTAGCAGACGTCCTCAGACTTGGGAAATTCTGCTGAAATCCTCTTTCTATAGGACTGTGACTTTTCGAATACTCTTTATCAGACTTTTTAGTGTATTTACTAGGAGAAATGGACCTCGATTCTTTGCCTAATTTATGATTCAGTATATGTTTAGCTTCTAGATTGATTTTAGAAAGATTGGTCCTTCCAGAGGAGTCTGAAGATATCGAACTATGTTCTAATTCGTATTCTGGGGGTATGACGTCAAGTTTGAGACTTTTGTATGAGCAGAAGTATCCTCCATGCATTTGTAAGACTAATGTGTTGCTTTTGAAGCAGTCTGAAGTGAAATTGGAAGCGAGATTAGCTCCTATGTATCTCAATCCACTGAAGTAGACTCCCCAAGTTTGTATGACAGTATCCTGCGGTAGTTTATTGTCGTCGTCATTCGGATGTAGGATATGACACCATATTCGTATGACGACATTTGTTGACGACATGCGATTCGTCGATTCTGTAATAAAAATAATGATTCAGAGTGTGACGCAACTGGATTTCCTAATAAGTAGTTGGGAGATGATAACACGAGTATAAAGTAAACAGTATCATTGTTGTGCCAACTTCAGTGATAATGTGCTTTTATCTGAAAATATTTAGAGAGACAAGATAAAAATATATATTTTTATTCACTGGCTTTCTACAGTGTGGTGAAAGAGTATTATAATAAAATGCTTAAGTATATCATTGATCGATAAAATTGCATGTTTTCCTTAACGATTAATTATTTTAAATACCTACATGGGAAATAGTGATGTGTATCCTGCTGACATAGAATTCTTTTGTGTCAAAAATTTATATTATACAAATTAACCTATTAATATATATTTCGGGATCTGGGTTCAAAGCCCGCATTGGTCATATTATAGGTACCTACCTATGTGTATTGTTCAACCGACCTTATTCGACTCAGTTAGGATCCATACTAATAAAATTATGCATAATAATGCGAAAGTAACTCTGTCTATCTGTTACTACTTGATGCCTTTACCTAAGAACGGATTTTGATGAAATTTTGCAATCAGGTTGGTAGATTATGAATTGGGTTAGGATAACTTTATTCTAGTAGTGTGTTTTAAAGGTTCCCTGCCGAAAGGCTGCCAGCAGGACCCCATTATAAAGGCTTCGCTGTTTGTCTTTCCTTCTGACACCAGGAGGTATTTTTTGAATCATCATCATCTGTCTCATACAGTCTCTCCACGCGACTGACTGCCTAGCTACCTACCACCTGATCTCCACAGCCCATTCGGTGGGTAACGAGATAGTAACCCTTTGGTAGAACTGGTTATCAGACTCCGGTTAGACTGGAAGACGACCTCAACACAGTTGAGAAAAGGCGAGAGAGAACACATGTATTTTTTATTATTAGTTATGAGAGCAGCGGTGGGCCAGAGGTGGCGGCCCCGGCTTACGAACAGTAAATCGTGGGTCGAACCCAGGCAGCCGCATTACTTTGTGTAACTTATTGCATTACCACTGCGCTCAAAAACGGCGAAGGAAAACATCGTGAGGAAGCCGGCAAGTCCTAGAACCAAAAATTCGAAGACTTGGGACATCTACCGCCATCCGCACTCGTGGTAGATTATAGCCCATTCCCTCTGAAAGACAGGAGGCCTGTGTCCCAGTTGTGGGAAATTAATAGGCTGATAATGATGACTATTAAAGCAAAACAATATCGGCCTCGAAACTATTTAAATCAGACGCGTTTTTACGCACAAAGGTCGTAGTATGTATACCAAATAGGTACGGATAATAAAATCAATAGCTAATTTACGAGGCATATTTGTACGATAAGGATTGACACACAAACAGTTGGTCGTAATCAAATGAGTCACGGTGTATCAGTGATTTGCATAGTTGTTTGAAATGTCTATGTCAATCTGTTTACAATTTATTGTTTTGCAGATTCTATATCCATTACTAGGTCTAGCTCATAAACGCGGTTTTGTTCTCGTGGGACGTTCTACCGGAATCTAAAAGGTTCCGTACCATCAAGCAATATGATAACAATATTTATAACGCTCACTCATAGCTTAGTTTATTCTTAATCTCAACAGCAAGCCAATATAGGTTTGTATGAAGAACAAAGTTACTGCTGCAGTTTCATGAAAACATCCTACATGTCAAACAAACACTCATTACAGTGGATCAGTAAGGAATAAACAAAAGAAAAATATTGGCAGTGGATCGGTTTGGGGGATCAGACCGGAATAACTCAAACAAACATAATTCAGGCCAATTTAAGTTGAAGGTCTTTTTGCGTTTTGCAAACCTACACTCTTCCAGAATTTTGTAAAAATGAGAAAATATAATAATGAATATAAAAATACAGACGGATAAAGGAATAATAAATATGTTATAATTAACTTAAAATTCTAATATACCTGAATCAATCTCCTTCCACTTAGGATGTGGAGAAGAAATTCTTTCACTGGTGTAAAAAGGGGCAGACATGGTGGTATGATGCAAAGTCAGATAGAAGCTGCATGGAGATGTACACCATTCAGGTGGCCTGATATTGTAGCCCACAATCTGGAATATAAAAGGGGAAAAATTACATTACACAATATCATAATGGTATAAGTAAAAATGCACCTAGAAAGAAGAAAGCAAAATATATTTATTTGTCACAGAGACGTGACTTGCTTGCATAATGACAAAAAATAAATAAACATAGGATGTATTATAAATATTTTGTTTAACAAATATGGTTGACAAAGGTGTCAACCGTTTTTGTTCCATCTACACATCATGACTGTGACAAGCAGGTTTACTCTCAGCAAGATGTTGTGCTATAAAGGTTCCACAGCATAGTACTGGTTTTCAGTAGTCACCTGAAAAAAAATGTGTGGAACCCAAGACACCCAGATTTCTCAAGTTATGTTTTAGTCCCGTTATTTATTTACTAGCTGACCCACGCAACTTCGTCTGCGTCACATAAATATAGCTATAACCTTTCTCGATATATCGACTATCCGACATAAATTAAGCTAAATCATAACAAACAAAAAATCTTATCTTTCCTCTTTATTAAAATAGTTTAGATTAGCTTAGATTATATTAAAGTGTGAATTACTATAGGTATCTTACTGTTAAAAATATACTATAACACTCTGTACTTGTAACTTAATGATGCAGTAAATATTTTGAATTTGAATTTCCCGGAGGCCAGCCAGAATCCCCCGTACCTACATTGCGATTGCGACGCGCGAATTATTTTGCCGCGTGGATATTTTTACATTGCGATATCTTCTAAGGTATTTGTTTAAACTATACAGAGTGAAGGGCACAAATATTCTATGTTAAGTTTCCGTTCTAACAAACACATTTATTTAGATATAGATTAATACCATATGGGTTTAATAAGTTTCGCAAAAAATAATTCTTTTTAACCTAACAGTTTAACAGTAAAAAAAGGTTACAGTAAGTCAATCTTAAAATATAGATATATGCTGTCGCGGACTTTTTTTTAGAACTTTTAAAGAGGAAGAATTCCTTCATACATGATATTTGCGTAACTTAAACCGTTTTCGCAGCGCACGCAGCGGAAGCTCTCAAAAAGGAAATACCTTTTCCCGTTTATGTAACATTTTTCATTTATGCTCCGCTCCTATTAGCCGTAGCGTGATGTTATATAGCCTAAAGCCTTCCTCGATAAATGGACTATCCAACACAAAGAGAATTTTTCAATTCCAACCAGCAGTTCCTGAGTTTACCGCGTTCAAACAAACAAACAAACTCTTCAGCTTTATAATATTAGTATAGATTAGTATAGATTTAGGGGCAGAGCTTATTCCCATTTTTTTTTTTTTTTTTAAAACATTGCCCCACACTAGAATTTTCTGCTGTATCGTGGGTGCGTTCACAGACATTTAAACTCACATACACTAATAC
This sequence comes from Diarsia dahlii, assembly GCA_949775195.1. Classification (NCBI taxonomy): domain Eukaryota; kingdom Metazoa; phylum Arthropoda; class Insecta; order Lepidoptera; family Noctuidae; genus Diarsia; species Diarsia dahlii. Next base: position 8,498,216 of record OX459215.1, on the reverse strand, counting down.
CCAGACCCGAAACAACTATCTGTAGGCCATACAAATATTTGTTCCGTGCGGGGATCGAACCCGCGACACTGAGCACAGCAGTCAACTGCTTGAGCCACTGCGCCAACCGTGCCGTCAAAACTGGGCACAAATTCAGAGTTTAGAGCTGCTACTGAGAATTTCCTGATGGAAAATCTCAAGAATGATGCCTGTCCAGGAATTGAACCCAGGACCTAATGCTCAACAGCAGCACTTTTTTTTTCCTATTTGCGAGTTTTATCAAGGCTTAGGGAAGAAAAAAAACTTGAAACCACTTCTATCGCCTAAAAATTATAAATATTCAAGCCAACTTACATTCCCTGTTATCTAGACTTTTTTGAAATACTCCATACATGCTTACCGCCATAAATTATAACTATAAGGAACTTAATTAAGTGTAAAGTTTCCTTCCTAAGACCAGACAATGTAGGTTGAGCATTGTCAGTCAGTTAATTCAAGATTAAGAAAGTAGACACATAATTGATTAGTTATGCAACGGTTTACAAAACATTGCATTTAATGCTGTTATATAAATTACCTGTTACTTACTTCTGACCTTAGATATGCATATTATTTTCGGGTCATTCATAAAGAGATAATTTTGTGCAGGAGATAAAAATAAAGGTAAAACATGATCTTGACTAATGAAATACAATACATCTTTTAGTGTCATACCAAAGGTAGATTTATGGCTGAAGGCGATAAATCAGTTGTCCACACAACCTTTGGAAGAGTGCGACCCCTGCCCCAATGTGTTGCTTTTTACATTGCGCAATCATAGGCATTTGTTCAATAGGGTTCATGGCTAATTCTTTAGGTTAAGCTACTCATCCCTTACACCTGAGTTTCCTCCATGCCTCGGAAGACATGTTAAGCTGTTAGTTTTGGCTGTCATTTTTAGAACTTTGGCCATTGTTGAATGTAATCAGAGGCTCAAGTCTGACAACGCAACTTAGTAAGAGGTATTGGTTGGGGAGTTCTGATTGGCAGTTGCTCTATATAAAATTTAGATATTCTTGGGTAGACTGGATAATAGTTTGAGCAATTTCAGTGCTTATTGGAAACTAGCTATTAGCAACATATCCAAAACAATAATCTTGTTGGAACATTTAGAAGCCACAAAAAATGCTGTTTAGGCAGAAAAGATAAATAGTTGCTTAAACTTTTTAAGAACTCGTACAAAACTCCTACATATTCATGCTATTAGTAATCAGCTTAAATAACTAACAACTAAATCTATCAATGAATGATTTACCTTCTTTATAAAGTTTAAAAAAAGGAGCAGTTTAAATACGGTTGAAAGTTTGACTGCTTGACTTTCAAGTTTCAACAACTTTGGAAAACTTCTGAGTATTTTCGCTAGTTTTGTTTTAATAATGTCAATGATGACAATAATATTGAATATCACGCCGTCCAACCGTGTTAGCGATTAGGCGTCTGTTATTAAACTTTTGCTCGAAAATTTATTCAATTTTATTACTCCATTATCTAATACCTGTATCAAACTGCGTAGTCGTAGCTGCTGGGTGGCTAGTGGGGTCCACTCTCTGCATCTCGGCCTCCCAAACATTGTTCAACAAATTGTTACGAGAGGAAAATAACAAAGGCACCAAAGTAACTCAGGAAACACAACACTAACACTATGTCGACTTGAAAAAGAACATTACATTTGCAATATAGACAAGCGAAATAACATTAATGGGATGAGTTCTGGTTTCATTTTTGTGATAAATAAATAAAATGCATTGTTCAGCTGACTTCACTACGCGATTGTCAAATTATGAGTTTGGGTTGCACGCAGAAAAATATTAAAAGCTACCATTTAGAAGACTTGATAGTAGGAAATTAGGAATAAAGACTTTCAATATTATTTTTGTAAATTGGAATTTCTCGTGCTGTGACACCACTTTCGAGTTATCATCTGTTAATATTATATACCTCTAAATTCTATTTAGTTAATTTATTTTTGTTTCATTTCAAATTGTATTTCAACATTTTTAGTTTTATTTTACCATGGCTTTGCTTTGGTTTAAACTTGGCAACACCAATAAAGACAACGATAAAATGCGTTTTGTTAGTTCTTTTGTTTTAACATCCCTGATAGGGCTGCGGTCATAACCTTTTTCGTCAAATAGTCACTCAAGAGACTTCTAATATGAACTGAGACGGTTGTATTTGGTTGTATTGGTGATTTTAATCATTATTACTCAATGTAGCACTACCTTATAAATATTTTTTGTGAACTGGCAGCACCGTCTACGGCTACTGGGAAAGTGGGAACCCAGCACGCAACGCGCGAAGAGTACGATTCGGGCGCGCTTTGAAGTCATCCGCGAAACGCTCGACGCTCGTCTACTATTTCCCTAATTTATTTTTATTGTCGTCGAAGTGGTTCAAGTTATTTTCGGTCCAGAATTAATTTAATTAGTGATGGAAGAAAAATATCACCCAGATGAGAAGTCAGATGGAACTTGTTTATGTGTTGTTTATCGTAATCTTGTACAAGTTGTACGGAAAGCTTTCTCGTCATAGTCCTCGAAATAAATGCGCCGTATTTGAATTAAACGGGGTGCGCGTAAAATTCGCTCAACAGCTTCGATTAAATCATTAAACACTATTTTCTTCAAAAATATAATTCAAAGCGTCTTGCATTTTTATTATGGTTAAACTATGTCCGATACTTCGTTTAAGTAAAACAGTCGTAATCAATGGTTAGTGCTTGGCGAACAGCAAAATTTTGTTAAACAGGCGTTTAAGGTTGGTTTAAACATCGGTTAAAAAATTATTTGTCTGTTTTGTTTGTTACACGACTGTTTTACCTATAGTTCTGTGTTTTACTCGTTTACAATATACTTTTACTTAAATAACGTGACTCATTGAAATAGCCCAAATATCCAACCCTGAGAAAACTCTCCATAGGTCCTTTCCATAAATCAATAAATAAAATAGACAGTTAGAGCCCCGCACGGAACAAATATTTGTAAGGCCTACAGATAGTTGTTTCGGGTCTGGGTACTTGTGTATGTGAGTTTATAAATGTTTGTAAACGCACCCACGAAATGTTACTGCCTCCTATTTTTAACCGACTTCTAAAAAAAGAAGGAGGTTCTCAATTCAGATGTTGTTTTTTTTATGTTTGTTCGGGCATAAAACTCCGTCACTTGCTAACCGATTTGAAAAAATCTTGTTTTGTTGGAATGGGTAGGTATACTTCTCAAATGTTTCTATTGTCACCAAGTCAGGATCTGATGATGGAAACCCTAAGGAATCGAGGGTAACCCTCAAATTTTATAGGCACACATTACGTTTTTCATATAATTTCTAAAGCTGTTCAAGTATATGCGTCTGATAATCATAATCTCATGTGCCTATGCTGATGAGGAAAGATAAACTCCTCAACGGTTAGGAGTTGAAAGTAAATTCCTTCTAAATTATATTTATTATTTGTTTTGTATCAATATCCGGAATCCATCTTGAGTCAAACACCTGTTTTTCAGCCTGTTGACAGCGTTTCCTTTGCCTCTCCGCTGGTGGCGCCCTCTTTACTTACCGTTGGTACTAAGTATTTCAAGCGCGCCTCGGGTGATCGCTCAATTTACCGTCATTATAGCGTCGTTTTTCGCGCCGTTCGTTGATAGCGTTAAAACACGTTAAACTTCGCGAAAAAGTAATACTTAACCCACTTATTTTTTCAAATTAAGTTTAGTAAAACGTTTATAGTTTAATTTTTTCCTCTCCGCTGAGTGATTATGGAAAATTGTAATAATAATTTAGAGCGGGAAAGTGAGACTGACGGTTCACTATTATGTGTATACGAGTTCGTTCTCCGACGCCAAGTGGAAGAGATGGTGATAGCAGTTCATCTACAAGCAGTGGACCCAGCCCTGAGAAACGTAAAGTAAGGAGGGACTCCCAGACCGTGAGTTATGCATATTTCGAGTTTTATCACAACAAGTGGCTTATTTAACAAACCTCAAAATGAATCCTTCCATTATTGAAAATAATATAAATGCATGTGCTTACATGAAAATCGTTACCACAAACGAGTTAAATCTACGACGACCTGAAAACTTGTCCAATAACAAACTTCAGATTTTATCGGAAGTCATTACAATTACCCGATTAACTCAAGGGCAAACAAAACATACCTTTTAAAAAATACGTATCTACAGCGTTTTACGGTGTGATGATTGGAATGCGCCGTTCGGTTTTCGGATGCACAAAATAAATATTTAGCTACCCCCGGTTTTGTTGAGTTAAATGTTAAAGACGAATTAAGCGTTTTGTACCGAATATGTTGAAAGAAGATTCGTGCTCATATTTATTGGAAAGATCTTTTGCTGGATTAACGAATGCCTTACTTTGCCAAAAAGTCGAATTGCACAAATCATTACAATCATTTGTGGATTGGTCAAATGAGTCTACAGAATCAGTGACACCTAACGAAAAAGTGCAATCATTGTTTTCGAAAGAATCCGCGTATAGTAACGTTACCGATGACTTACTACAAATAGTGTGCGTGATAAATACACGTCGAGAGACTATGTTGCGGCAAATTTCTGAAGGTTTTCATCGTGATGCCAAACAAAAAAAAAAAAAAAACAAAAAAAAAAAAAAAACCTCCTAGTACAGAATACCTTTTTAATGATGAGGCAGTTCAAAACTACCTCCAAAAAATTGGGGGGGGGGGGGGGTGGATAAAGTTACTGTATCAACTAAATCAAAACCAATACTGACCTCAAACTTTTCTGAATATCAAAAAACCATCGACTAGTAAACAAGCTGACGACAGGTTTTTTCGTCGAGATACCTTTAATAAAAGACCAAAAAAAAACCGATCAAGTAACCACGATATAAATCAAAGGGTAAGAAATCGCAATCGCATGCTATCCCTAAAAACAAGCATCGCGAATGACTGTCGGACATTTCAAGGCGGCTGTCTAAGGCAATTTCAATATGTTTGTAGCAATCTGGGTGCGCCAGACCAATATGCTGACTGTTGAACGGGGCACGCATACCCTTCATACTCAGACCACCACTAATATTTCCGAGTCCCACAGTTCTGAAATGTTACAGAACCAAAACTCTCCCAATATGTCCAAACAAATACAAACTATGCTCGAGTCGGGGTACTAGAACCTGCAGAACTGACGCCCAGTTACATTTCAACGTTCTTTCTGGTACCCAAGTCAGATCGGACCTTCCGACACATTTTCAATTTGAAAAAACTGAACCAGTTCGTATTAGCCAAGCCATTTCAACTATTCAGTCACTTCCGGGTACCAAGTTTTTACAACATCAAAATATTGGATGGCCAAACTAAATCTGAGTCAAGCATATTTCCACGTACCAATCGCCAACAACATCGCCGGTTCTTGAGGCTAAATTATCATCAAAACTCACGTCAACATCAACTACTTCAAATGACGTGCTTGCCGTTCGGCCTCTCATCGGCACCCAGAACGTTTGCCTCAATAACCAATTGGGTAACAGAATTCCTAAGGAGTCACAAGATCAGGTGCATAGTTTATTTAGATGATTTTCTTTTGGCCAACCAGTCAAAAGCGCAGTTGGAAGACGACATCGCATTCACAATGAAGATACTCCGTTTACTAGGCTGGACAATCAACTACGAAAAGTCTGTTCTGGTTCCGACAAAATGCCTCGAGTTTCTCGGCATTACATGGGACACAAAACGCAACGCAAAGTCCCTGTCGGAACTGAAGTGTCTAACGCTACGCAAAGCACTTCACCAACAGCTTCCGTTACCAAAGTGGTCCCTCAAACAGTACCAAACTCTAATGGGGAGACTCAACTTTGTAACGTTTATGACTCCGAGAGGTCGCCTTCACTGTCGTACTCTGCAATACTACAGTCGACAGCTGTCGGTGAAACACCCGTATCGATCGATCACTCTCCCTCAACCAGCTCGATCAGAGACGGAGTGGTGGTGTCAAGCCATAAGAATGTCGATGCCAATACACTTAAGCTCGGTGACGTCACAACTCTTGACCACAGGCGCATCAGACATCGGGTGGGGCGCTCAACTCGGCGACATAAATATTGTGGGAACCTGGACAAATTCTCAAAATACATGGCATTTCAACATAAAAGAGATGTTTGCCGTTTAAGCAGCTATATGTCAGTACCAGCAGCAACTCCAACATGCACAGATACTGCTGCAAACCGACCATCAGACAGTAGCCTCGTACATAAACAAGGAGGGCGGCATAAAATCCAAGAAACTGCTTCATCAAACTCGATATCTTCTTGCTGTTCTAGACAAGCAGAACATTCATCTGACAGCACATTATTTCCGGGCAGGTTCAATACCGAGGTCTCTTTCTCGGCAGAAGGCTTGTCCAGAATGGCACCTCATTAGGACAGTAACGACAAAAAATTTTCGAATGTGGGGTACGCCGGAGATAGACTTCTTCGCGTCGAGTACAGCCGACATAGTACCAAAGTACGTATCATTGGACGTCAACGATCAGAAAGCCCAACATCACAATGCATTCTGTCGTCAGTGACACTCCGACCTAGCTTGGTTGTTCCCACCACCAAATATGATTCCCCGAGTTCTCCAGCACCTGAACCAAGCCAGCCACCACTATATGTTAATTGCCCTGAAGTGGAGCAAGGTATTTTGGCGGGTAGATGTTCAACGGCGAGCGCGACATCTCCCGTACCTGATTCCAGATCTAGCCTGCACTCTAATAGACACGAGAACAGGGACGCATCCACAAGTGCAAGACCTACACTTGGAAACATGGCTGATTTCGGGTGGCAAGATATTTTGACGGACTGGACAGATCAAGAACAAAAACATTCTTTATGTCGACCTGGAGAGGATCCACAATTGTGGCGCAGATGGAAGCGGTAGTATGACTCCCATTCGATTAATTTTAAATACCCTAAGGCGAATCAGGTAGCTCAATATTTAGCACATTTACACTGTGACAACACACAAACCTGTTATACATCTAGTATTGATTTGTCGTCAAATTTTTCTACATAAAGCAAGCCATTTTTGTAGCAAGAGAGAAATCTGCTAAGCCACCTATTTGGAACCCTAAAGTTTTATGGCAACACATGAGTGCTTATGATTTTGATGAAAATAATATATTTCAACTATCAAGACACGTGGCTACTCTTTTATTCTTAGCATCAGGTCGTAGGGTTCACGACCTTACTCTATTGCGAATTGATAGCTCTAGCTTAGTCGATGAAGATTCCTCTATTGTGTTGTGGCCAGCATTCGGTTCTAAAACAGACAACCCTAACCACAGACAGTCTGGTTGGAGGCTAAGAGAACACTCGGATAAGAAATTACATCTTTTCAATTTTTGGTTTAGACAATTAATATGTATTACTTCAAACAGTCGAGGAAATATAAATCATTTGTTTATTACAGCTAGAAGGAATATTAAACCTGCTTCTAGAACTGTTATTGGTGGATGAGTGAGATCTCTTTTAAAATCTGCTGGTATAGATGCAACTCCAGGACCAGTAAGATCCGCAGTGGTTTCTCTCAATGTCGTAGAGAATTTTCCTGTTGATCACAGAGAGAAATGTTAAATCACAATGATTCAAACGTTCCCAATCATTCTACATCTTTGTCTAATTATTTTGATCCTGTTCATTAATATTATTTATTTTTCGTAACCATTTCTTTTGTTATATGACTAAAAGTAGTGTCATACTCATACCAGATTTATTGTAATACATTTACACAATTTTTGTTAACCCAACATTCTACATCCTAAAACACATTATAGCGTCTTTGGGTTTAGCGCACCAGGTGATAACAAACACATCACTCAAGATGGATTCCGGATATTGATACAAAACAAATAATAGAGAGTTTTACATCAAATAAAACTTACCTATTATTTTTTCATCAATATCCGGAATCCAGGTAAGGTCTACCTGGTGCATCATGAGTTCCATAATGACGGTAAATTGAGCGATCACCCGAGGCGCGCTTGAAATACTTAGTACCAACGGTAAGTAAAGAGGGCGCCACCAGCGGAGAGGCAAAGGAAACGCTGTCAACAGGCTGAAAAACAGGTGTTTGACTCAAGATGGATTCCGGATATTGATGAAAAAATAATAGGTAAGTTTTATTTGATGTAAAACTCTCTATTATGGATCGATAGTTGTATTCTTTCAGGTTACTAAGTTGACCTGATGGCAGACGGTAAATCTCACTAACCGACTTTAAAAAAAGGAGGTTCTCAATTCGTCGGAATCTTTTTATGTATAATCACCGATTACTCGAAGACGCCTGAACCGATATAGAAAATTCTTTTTTTGTTGAAAAGGAGCCAAGAGTGGTACCACGATAAGGTAATCAGGATCTGATGATGGCATCCCAGAGAAATTGAGGGCAGCCTTCAAATTTTATAGGCACTTATTACGTGTTTTGTGCTTTTTCTAAAGTTTTTCAAGTATTCGCATATAGCAGTCACCATTTCATGTTGATGAGCTGATAATGGAAGGTTAACTCCTCAACGGTTAGGAGTTGAAAGCAATTATAAGGAAATCTTGAAGGTTAAGGGTTAGGTTTCTCGGTTGAATGTTAAATGCATAGTAACTATTTATAATTATGTGATACCTATTATAACTAAAAATGGAAAAATATAAAAAAAAAATTGTAAAAAAAAAACCGACTTCAAAAAGTTTTTTTCACTTTTTGTGATTTTGAAGTCAGTTTTTTTTTAACAAAAAAAGTTTTATTTATTTATTTTAACAGAAGCAGATGCCCGCAGCTACGTCCGCGTGGATGTCGGTTATCATAACCAAATTAGTGTAATCACGAAATTTTGATCCTGTTCCCGCAACCCATGGGAACCTATTCCAGGTATAAATAATAAATTATATACTTAAACCATCCTCGAGACCCACTCTTTCCTTTAGTCAAAACAGTATGAAAATCGGTGCAGTAGGTAGGTACTTTTTGAGTTTATTGCGAGCAAATATACAGACAGACGCGGCGGAGGACTTTGTTTTATAACATGTAGGTAGTGATAGTGATCGACTTGACACTGACCAGCAAATTGCAAAAAACGTAAGAAAATTCTAATTTCGCGGGCTACTTTGTCGCACAATTAAGACTTACTGTTTAAATTGCTTCTGACCTGAACCTTCTAGCAGGATCATTTTTCTGAAGTCATCAACGAGTTGCCGACCTCCCTGAATTCTTTTTACTTCCTTATAATTCATATGTACCTACATAAAATCAGTGGCAATGAGGTTGTGTTCACCCGCGTGGATGTCAGTCAAATTATTTATTAAAACCTTCCTCGAGAACCATTCTATCCATTGGTGAAAACCAGTGAAAACAGCATGAAAATTGGTGCAGTAGTTTTTGAGTTCATTGCGAATGGACAAACAGACACGGCGTAGGACATTTAATTTAATAGCATTAATAAGGGTCCTTGTGATTAAGGCGATGCTCACACGACATCGCTCGTTCGTGCGGTCGGGATGCGGCGAAGATGTGGCGTGGTGTGTGTGGTGTAATGCGGTGATGGGGCTCCGCGCGGAGAGGCTTAACGCGCCGCACGTACGCGCGGTTTTCATATAAGCCAGTGCGAAGTAGTACACGATTCACCGTCCGACCGCGTAGAGTATTCGTTACGATGATGGTCTTATTCATCGTGTGGAATAAACAGTAATCGACCAGGAGTGGTTTTTAATCAGCGTGCATGAGGCTTACAGACCCCTCCGCTCGCACCAGGGTGGTGGACATCCCTGAGGATTTTACATCGCGGCACAAAAAATAACCACCGCAGCGACCACACGTTCAAGGAACCCTTTGTGTGGTTAAGAGACTAGGCTTAGGGCGTCGCTAGCGGAGGGTACAGGACAGGCGGGATCTGATCAAGATAAGGGAAGAATTGAACCTGGATGAAACCAACGCCAACACGTACCAGTTGGCGCCACATAAATTGAACGCTGAGGGGAAAGCGGGGGGGGGGGGGGGGGTGTTCGCGCATGGGTGCACTCGCGCACGAAACTACTAGGCCTATTGTTTTATTTTCGAACTAGCTTTTCGTTTGCGGCTTCGTATATTGCTTATTAGTCGGTTAACATCGAACACACACATTTTGTGTGTGTGTTGTTTGTTCAATTAAAAACGCAATTCTTCTTACTGTAGACTCGCAACATTTTGTTGCCTCTGCGGTCCGTTTCATGCATTGTTTTAAATTATCAATAATATTATTATCGGCCTCTCTCTTCATAAAACAATTTACGTCATAAATATAATATTTTCTCAATTGTTATGTAAAACTATTTCGTAAAACTTTTGTGCGCGATGGTATTTTGAGAATGAACGTGACGAAGCCAGACTGACGGACCAATAGCGTACCGCCAAAAACGCGCCAATGGCGGTACGCGTTTAACCCCCCCCCCCCCCCCCACCGTCCCTACCTCATACCGCCAAATAGACCGATAAACGCCTAATGCGCAGCTTGACACCCCAGCGCTCTTCTTACGTGGCGCGACCTACAACTACAATCCTTACCCTTACATATGTAGTATAAAACAAAGTCGCTATTTTTGTCTGTCTGTTTGTCTGTATGCTTAAATCTTTAAAACTACGCAACGGATTTTGATGCGGTTTTTTTTAATAGATAGAGTGATTCAAGAGGAAGGTTTTAGTATATAATTTGAACGACATCCACGCGGGTGAAGCCGCGGGCATCAGCTAGTTATAGTATAAAGAATAAGAAGAGAAGAATTTGAAGCTTTAGCAACGAAGGTTAGCTCATGCAAGGGCCAGAATTATCTGACTATGGGGTATTATTTGTCCCCTACAATGAATATCCCATAGCCTGAAAAAAAGTAATTTGTAAACAAACCTACATTCTCTAAAAAAGAAGAAAAATATTGACAATTGAGGTATTCTACTCTATAGACTTTTTTAAAGTACGTTGACAGAATTTTAAGAAAATACGTACGTTTTTTTGGGACAGATTTTACAAATGTGTTTTGTATAGATTTTTAATATGGTATGTAATTCTTCTCGATATTCTCAAGATGTCATCATCATCATCATTTCAGCCCGGAATCACCCACTGTTGGGTATAGGCCTCCCCTTTCTTCTGCCACTCTTTTCTGTTCTGTGCGTCTCTCATCCATCCGCTTCCCGAGCTCCTGAAGATATCATCCACCCTTCGCGCTCTAGGACGGCCAAGTTGTAGTTTTACTAAATCTTTATGATGAGGTCTCACAAAATACATTTAAAATTAAAGTAAATCTTCTGGGCACGCTCGTTATATCATATAGCCATATCCAATGAATATCATTGGCCATATCGCTTTCCATAAGTCGTGACCAAAGTCAAGAGCAGGTCTTATAAAACAATAATAAAAAAAACTAAAAAACCCGACTTAAAAAACTGAAAAGCAAAAAACAAGCACATTTTAAAATAAACAAAACTTGGAAGCAAATGAACCCCGCCTGCTTCCAAGTTTTGTTTAATTTAAAATGTGCTTGTTTTTTGCTTTTCAGTTTTTTCAGTCGGGTTTTTTAGTTTTTTAACTACTTTTTTTATTTCCAGCTTTTTAGTTCTTTTGTGTTTGTTTTTCGTTGGTCGCGTAAAATTAAAATTCTTCGCAGATGATTTAATTTTTGCGCTTGTTTATAGAATTTTCCACTTTGAATTTCTTTTAAACATAAGTGTTCTATATTTTTGTAATCTCCTTTTAAAACCCTTTATCTTGATACCTACCCTACTCGATGGTATTGGAAAAAAATTTTTTTTTGAACTCCGCGATTTGGCCCTCAAAATCCGCAATTTTTCTTTGTTTTTTAATTTTAATGTAGCCTATACTTAACACTCGCGCCATCAAGACAAATCTAATGACGTATATTTCATTCAAATCTATTCTATTCTATTTTTCGTTAATGGCAAGCAAAGCCGATGTCGACCATTCTGCCAATGTCAAAAGTGAATTGGAACGGCAAGTGTGTATTTAAAAAGAAGAAATTATAAAAGTCTTCGACAATACCTTCATTCAAATCGGATCATACGTTTATGAGTTATGAGGGAACAAAGAAACGGACATAAGTAGGTACATACATACATACATACTTACATACATACATACATACACGTCAATCACATAACCCTCCTTTTGGGCTTCGCCGCAGTCGGGTAAAAATATACACATAAGGCTTAATTATGTACAATCACAAGTACATTATTAAGGTTTAGGCACAGTTTATAGGGCTCAGTAGGTGACTCGGCCGCTGTAACTCGCCCGATCCGGTCGAGACAGGAATTTCACTGTTATTAATATTTTCGAGTGGCGTTTCGGACGAATCCTTTTTTAGAGTCAAAGTACCGTCAGACACATAATATAGATAAAAGAAAGATAAAGAAATGATAAAGAAAGAAAGAAAGAAATGATTAATGAAAGAAAGAAAGAAATGATTAATCTCCTACTAACTTATGATACCCTAGTACTTCATAACACATTACATTGACCGCGGTCCCGGCTGTGGTCCCGGTCCCGAAAGCCCCACGACCCCAACCTAATGTTTTTCATTCTGACTGTACAAAATTTGCTTAAAAAAAAGTATAGTCCGAAACACCACTCAAAAATATGAATAAAAATTAAATTCCTGTCTCGACCGGACCGGGCGAGTTCCAGCGGTCGAGTCGCCTACTAAGCCGTTTATTAAGCTCGCCCGTTTTATTCGTTTCGTTAATTCTGTTTATGGCAGTCGGGCTGCTACGAAGAAGATGCCTGTGCCTGTCTCCTAAATTACAGTCAGAACGTGTTTCAATCGGTTCATTACTTATCGAAAAACAGCGCGTTTAAGCGTAGACTTTTCTGACAAATCGAGCATTTGTAGTGGTGGTCCTGTGGTGGCGGTCCCGACCAACGAACGGCAGTTCGTGGTGGGCTACCACCACGTTCGTAGGAGGCAGGCGATTTGCTTTGCGTAATTTACTTCTTAACCACTGCTCCCAAAACGGTGAAGGAAAATATCGTGAGGAAACCGGCATATCCTAGATCGAAAATGAAGACATGTGACATCTACCGACCCCGCGTGGGGGATAGCCCATTCCCTCTCTTATATATGAGTCTTGTGTCCCAGTAGTGGGAACACTGTATGCTGATTGTATAAATATCCAAAATTCAGTATTAAGATACATTACGCACTACACTACCTCCACTTTAAACAATTGAAAACTGATATCTGTTACAATAAAATTAATGTTTTTTTTTAAAACTTGAACACGCACAATTATTATTCTGATGAGTGTCTAATTATTTTGGAACTTAAAAAAACGTTGTTCTCTAGGCACCTCGGTATAGGGTGGGTTTATTTTATGTAAAGGTAATATATTTTATTTGGTACTTTACTGTACTTTAGTCTATCTAGGCTCTAAAAATCTTTTTTGGTGAGTATTAAATTGTAGCCTTTTTTTAATAGTCAGTTGGGCCAAGAGACAGCAGAAATTTTAGGCTCCTCGCTACAACCCAGGCGGAGGAGGATGCCTTCGACACCCGGAAAGAAAGAGAGAAAATACCTGAAGTCAAATTTACAAGGTAACCACCAGCTTATAAGTCGGCAACGAAAGGTTTGTATGATAAAATACCTTTTCAAGGATAATACATATTATGGTGGTTATAAAATAAGCTAGTTAATGAAAATGGTGATTTCTCACAAACTGACAGTTAGCTCCTATTATCTATTGCCTCCGTGGTCGAGTGGTTTAGGCGTTTGCCTTTTGACCAGGTGGTCGGGTTCGATTCCCACGGGAAGCGTACTTTGTAAAGTTGTTTCCAGTTTGGCTAGGACTTTGCTGACTTGAATCACCTGATTATCTGATAAAAAGATGATTCCGTGTTTCGGAAGGTACGTATAAGCCGGTGGTCTCGGCCGCCAAATGGCGGTCGTCACGTGCAACCATTTATCAGAGGCCCTTACGCGGTTTAGAAACTCTGAAACTAGGGTGTGTCGGGTCGTTAGACCTTACTGCCCACACGATAACAAGAAGATCTATTTCAAGGAAAGCATGAAGTAAACAATCAACTTGATGATACCCATACAGCCTAAACTTTTTAGGGTTCCGTACCTCAAAAGGAAAAAATGGAACCCTTATAGGTTCACTCGTGTGTCTGTCTGTCTGTCCGACCATTCACCCCCCCCCCCCCTCTTATCTCCGAAACTACTGAACCTAAAATTCTGAAAAAAATACAGAAATTAGTTCAACACGTATAGGTTACAGGAAAACCTATAAGAAGTTATGGTACGGAACGGAACCCTCCATGTGCAAGTCCGACTTGCACTTGGCCAGTTTTTAATTGTTTTCAGTTCCATGGGGTCTGTTGCACATTTGGTGAAGGGAGCACTCGGTGGTGGAATCCTCAGCGCTCATGTTGCCTACATGAAAGGCGGTGTGGGAGTAACGATTCCAATGAACATCGTCTTTGGAGTCTATATGGGCTACTGCCTTTTTGTAAGTACCAGCTTTTTGTCAAAGCTTCGTTACCATACTGGTAGGATATGATTTCACGGGAATGTCCTCACAAATTCCCCCAAAGTCCCAAAAAAAAACACACAAACAAAAATCACTAACTTCAGAAGCTGATTTTTCTTCTAAAGATTATTTTTATGACATTTAAAAGTGCCTGTAATTGTCTAAAAAACTTTTATCCATATCAATTTTTTATTTTTCAGCTACTTGTAGATGCGGCGCAAAGACTTTACAAACGTACCAGAATACCTGTAATGTCATATGCAGACGTTGGTGAAGCAGCATGTATGGTGCACCAGAACCTAACTGTTAAAAAATTCGCAAAGCCTTTCAGGTGAGCCTACCATCTGACATGTAGCATAATATATATTGGCTCGCGATACGTGTCAAATAGTATAGTCTGTACCAGGGATGTTAACGACTGTACCTATCTTTTTTTTTCATATCCAAAAAAAATGTTTTCAATACCTCCTGCCTGCCTACTTCTATTCTCCTGGTAGTTTGTACCGTAATTGTACCCTAAACTGTGTGATAGAACGAATGAGCAACTTGAGTCCCGCTGGTTTTACGATTTTGTAACACCCTTTATCGTAGAACTAGTGGGAACACTGGGGACGTAAAAATCCATTGACTTTTCATTCCCATTAGTTCTACGATTTCGTACCACCTTGAATCGTAGAACTAGTAGGAAAAAAAAATAAAAAAAATCCCACTAGTTCTATCGTAGGACTGTGCAGTAGAACACTAGTTCTACTGCACAGTCCTACGATAGAACTAGTGATGCGAATATTCGGATCATTCCCACTAGGGAATGATCCGAATATTCGCATCCGCATCAATTTGGACATCTGCATCAGCATCCGCATCCGTAATTATCATTGCGAATTTTCATGCGGATGCAGACGTAGCACAGGGTTCGTATTTCAATAAACAGTAATAATAATTATGCAAAGCCAATGGACTCGTAAAAGAAGGTCCATTTTTTATGTGGTAATTGTAATGATAAGCCGGTCGGTCTGTGGATGGGTGACCGCCCGACATACCCCGCCTTATTACAAAAGGTAGATAAACCTGGTTTAACTTAGACTTGGTTTATCTCGCATGTTGTCACTTTCTTTTGAATATTATTGAAGTGAGACGTCATGCGAGATAAACCAAGTCTAAGTTAAACCAGGTTTATCTACCTTTTGTAATAAGGCGGACCCAGTTCTTCCGTGCCTCGGAAAGCACGTTAAGCTGTTGGTCCCGGCTGCCATATAATATAGATCTTTAGCAGTCGTTACAGGTAGTCAGTGACCTGAAATTCTGACATCCAGTCTTACCAAAGGGTATCGTAATACCTAGTATTAACTGGGTTGTGGGGGTCAGATAGGCTGTCGCTCCATGTAAAATACTGGTATTCAGCTGCATCCGGTTAGACTGGAAGCCGACCCCAATATAGTTGGGAAAAGGCTAGGCAGATGATGATGTAATGATAAGTCGATCTTGGGGATCTGACATATTGGGGTACCTACCCCAATGTGTCACGTTATCGACATATTTGAAGAAAAAGAAGTGTTTATTGAAAGAGAGTAGAGTACATTACATACTACTAGGAGCACGAGAAAACTATTCTTTGACTTAACATAGCGTTTCATTGCGATGCGATTTTCTTGTGCGCATAATAACAATCAACCTGTGAAAGATTATTTGAATAAAATGTAACGCCATAATACATGTAATAAGTCTATTTTTAATGTCGTTGTAGGTACTCATTTCTCGACTCTATATGTTTGTCGATCTATAATGATCTTGATAGTTGTCTTTTTATTTACCTATTTACAGATATTTTATAGACTTTATCATATGCATGGATCTCTTCGGTTCATGCTGTTGCTACCAGATAATTATAGCGAAATCAATTAAACAGCTTTATGAGAATTCCGAGAAGACGAGCGTGGAAGGAAAAGGTCCAGGTACGTAAAAAAAAAATGCTCAAAAACTAACACGGCAAGTAGAATAAAAGCTTATAAATACAGGGTGTTAGGTTAAACGAGGGACTTATTGAAGGGGGGTATTCAGTATTCGATTCTCGTCCCAAATAATGTAAAAAAATTATAACCTTCATTTGTGACGTCTCATGGCCCCCGCACGCTCTCCAGATCTCACTTTATTAGACGTTTCTGTTTCGTCATTGTCCTGCGCCAGTTTTAAAATATGAAGAGAAAATGGATTAGGTACCTAAAAGTCATTGATCCGTGCACATTTTCTGTGGTAAACGCAAGGGTGGCGAGACTTTTCTGAAATATATGGTATGGTTTTGTCTGTTTGTGTTTTTTTGTTCATATTTTTATTAGTCTCATACTCTCATGTAAGCATTGCGGGTTTCAATATGTCCCTTGTTTAATTTTTTTATACTGTATAAACATTTTGGTTTCCCTACTTTATTCCAATAATGTTTCCAATATGACTTTCAAGCCTAGTACCTACCTAGGGGAGAGCGGGGCTAAAAGTGCCGGGGGTAAATTGTGCCGACGCGAATATCTCGAAAACAAAAAGAGGTAGATATACGATCGTATTGTGTCGCGTAATGCCTAACAGTCGGGCACGCGTGGCTGCCATTTTAGTTGCGTCTGCGACGCGGACCGAGTGGCAGTGCATGTGAGGGTCGTCCAGCGCCACCTCAGTAAATATTTTCGTTTCGATACTTTTTGGTCGCAAGCTAGCTTTTTTCGTGCTTTTTATATGAGAGTTTTAGTAAAATGTTTGTTATTTATCCTAGTTTGCTATGCAGTGTAATTTTAATGCTTTGAGCAGAGTGATTTTTATATGTGAGACAAAATTTCAAACTCTCGCTCACGGGGTAAAATGTGCCGTTCATGTGGGGCTGCTTGTGCCGCGGCACAACCAACCCCGACTTAGGGGTTGGTTGTGAAATCTATATGATATTTTGTAATATAGTCCTTAGAGACTGATATTTTTAAAAAAAATATTGATCTCATTCGCATTTTTAATAATTGATCGCATTCGCATAAAAATAAGTACAAACTTTGATTTAAAATATGTTTTTAAGTTTGAAATAATTACATAAGTAAGGGTAATTTGTTTTTTTAAATTATAATACTTAGAAACTGTTGATTTATGGTAAAAATTATAACAAATAAATATATTATTATAAAATTGATGTCTTTTAAATTCTAAATTAATTTTGATTTATGTAAAACACCTAGCATTATCAACGGCACAACCGACCCCAGCTACGGCACAACTTGCCCCAAAGTGGGGTTGGTAGTGCCTTGCCGCCGCTGTGTAAAAAAAACACTTCTTCTTAAAAACTATGAAAAATGTGCAAAATCTGTAGGTAAATTCGTATTATAGACTAAATTTGGCTTAGGATGAACCACTACTTTCAGACATAGTACTTGTTTTATCCGAATCATATAAGGATTTGTCAAAATCGGCACGTTCAGCCCCGCTCTCCCCTACGTTTGAATTGATCGCGATCTGCTAACGTGGCAATATTAGACCTTGGTCTCTTTATATTCTCGAATACATGTTAAGAGCCAACATAAGGACATAGATAAATAAATAGTTATCCTATAGGTTGGATATATTATTATGATAATGCGATGCCTTACACTCATTGTCTCATCACGAAATCTCTAGAACTATAAAACTTGGAAAGTTAAAACCTGACAAGTGAGTTCTATAAGTTATGTGCTAAGAAGCTGTGCTTCTGCCTCAGCTGTAGATTTAGATATCACTTAGCACGTAATTAAAAGGAAGTAAATGTTAAATTAATTTAAATTTTATCTTTTTAAGGATTCCCGGACTTGAATGTTTACTTAGCCATTCTTATACCTTTTATTATAGCAATTTGTCTAATCAGGCATCTTAAATATTTGGCGCCATTTTCAATAGCCGCTAATGGCGTAATACGTGAGTACAAATAAATCAACTTTTTTATTTTTGGTTCTACGATTATAAGTTACTCGACAAAACTTCTCTTTTGGTCCATGTTTGCAGGCATAACCGGCACAAATTACAAGGTATCTTTTTGGCTAATCTGATCCTAAATCTGTCCCATAAAACTCGTCGTCAAAATATCCTTAGAAAAAAAATCACGCACCTTCAGGGCGCTGCTTTGAGGGCTCCGGCTGCTGTGTCGTTTTATAAATGTTTAGGCCAGTGGAGACGAGAACAGCGGTAAGATGTGTGTTGTGAGCAGCGTGCCGCTTGCATATATTCTCTCCTCTCCGCTTTGCACATCTTCGCACGGCTTCGGTGGTTACATCCTCTCCGCTTCCCTCATCACCTCCCACTACTCGGGTCCGCTTTGGTGGTGTTCGGGCTTTACCGCCGATGCACGCGATGTAAGAAGATAAACAAGTGAACAATAGTATATTGTCCACTTGTTTACCCTCTTAAAGAGTAATGACCATGGAAAAAACACTTTTTTCTTTTAGTGATAGCTATCCTGATGACTATTGGCTATGCGTTTGATAATAATCCGAGGTTCGAAAACTTGAAATTGACTACCGATGCATCGGGCGCCTTCCAGTACGTTGGGATGGCAGTGTTCAGTATGTCTTGTTCTGGAGTTGTAATACCCATCGAGACTCACATGGAATACCCGGAACGATTTCCCGTGATCCTCTCAATTGGTAAGTTTTTATCATGGATTTTATTTAAACATAATCGTATAGCAGAAGTAGAAAGTTCTAACATGTGACAGAATTAAACGTTTATGTTGAAACCACGTTTGTATATATGTTAGTTTTGAGTAACAATACAGGATGTAAACGAACCCTTCACAAAGCCGTCGTCCAAGCATTTTGCATATCAAACCCCTACGCAAACATTTTTGCTGGGAAACAACTTTTTTTTCTGGTGAAAAATCACATTTTGTCAAAAACTCAATTAGTAAACGGGTCATGGAGGTAATTTAGGTAAAGTTATAACCTGAAAAACTAGTATTTTAAAATAGCTGTGAAATTTATATCTCCATAAGTAACTAGGGGGGTTCCCAGGTATAGTCTACAACAAAAAAATATCGCAATGATAATGACAAAATATCGTTAGGGGTACTTTTACACCCTTTATAGCTCTTCGGGTCACATCATCATCAACAGGCTATTAATGTTCCCACTGTTGTGACGCAGGCCTCCTCTCTTTGAGAGGGAATGGGCTGTAATCTACCATGCAGGCCCAGTGCGGATTGGTAGATGTCACATGTCTTCGATTTTTTTGGTTCTAAGAGATGCCGGTTGCCTCACGATGTTTTCCTTCACCGTTTTGAGAGCAGCGGTGATGAAATAAATTACCCAAAGTAATGTGCCTGTCCGGGTCGCATCATAAAGTTTTGATTTTTAGTTTTTTGCTACACCTACCTACAGCAGTATGTAAGTAGGTACTAAGAATTGATATGAAATATAACAAAACACAGTAGTGCTGATATTTATGCATATTATATAATTACAAATTTCAGGCATGGCTTCCATTATAGGGTGCATTTTCTCGGTTGCATTCTTCGGGTATGTTGCTTTCCTAGAGGAGTCCAAGTCGCCAATAACGCTCAACTTCCCTATGATGGGGTAAGTGTTAAACTACTTCTTTCTTCCTTCTAATTGTAGTGGCACAAACACATGTATTTATAACCAGTGATCGGAATAGGTAGAGCTATTTAGGTTCATAGAAGAAAGTGCTACAAGGGTGGGGACCCTTGTAGCACTTTCTCCTATATATCAATGAAAGAGCGTAAAAAAAATACATCATTTTATCGTATGGCAGTAAATGTGTAAATAATTGTAGTTCAGTCATTGGGTGCGATCAATGGGGGATAACGTTTTACGACAGTTTTGAAAATTGGGTATTTTATTGATTTATATGCTCTTTTGGAATTTTAACTTTGCCACCTCTTAGATAAATTCGCAGCTCGCGCCGCGAATTTTGAAAAATGGCGTCTACTAGCAGTTTTTGACTATATCTCCTTTCCAACTCATTTTACTTATAATAATATGTTAAACAAAATGAAATAAGAGAAAAATTGCTTTTAGCGCGGGTCTAATGCGTCACCCGATTTTACCAGATTTTGATCGCGTAAACGTAGCAATGTCTCTCCCAAACAATAACAATGAACCGGTCCTCATTCCTCAAAACATTACTTACACGGATAGTATGCTAAAATCATAATCCTACATAATTTATGATAATTTCAGGATGCCGAAGATACTAAAAGGTCTTATAGCTTTAATGATCTATGTGACTCACGCACTGAATTTCTGGGTACCATTTAACCTCTGCTTCTACTACATCAAAAGACATCACAATCCGGACAAAATAGTGATGATCGAGTTATGTTATCGGGCCCTCTTTGTAACCTGCATTACATTAACTGCAATCTTATTTCCGGAGATAGATGCTATTATGGGTTTCGTAAGTTATTTATTTAATTGTTTATTTATTTAGGGTTTCGTAAGTTATCAATAATTATCATTCTCTTTTGTTATTGCTTTTTGAAATAATATCATCTGCATGAACGGATATTAAATGATTAACTTGAATGAACGGTTCACTCAGGTGACTGTTATTTTTTTTAAATATTAATCCAAGTTCACACTCACAATAAATAAAATCAAGAATAAACGGCAGCACACTCGTAACTATATTATACACGATTACACATACCTACTGAATACACGATTATCTGTAAGCCTGTGTGCACCGAACCTTTCACTCTCATTAATTTATTTTATTTTTGATTTTCAGATTGGATGTTTCTGCCTTTCAAACATGGCATTTATTTGGCCTAATGTCATTTGTCTATTGGTTATTTGGGATAGACCCGGCCTCGGGTCCGGCAAATGGAGACTCTGGAGAGGGATATTTCTAACCGGTATTGGTCTTTTCATCTTCTTCTGCGGTAGTGCATTTAATTTTATGGAACTGGTCGCCGTTTTCAAGAGAATACATATGAAAAACACATAAAATATATACAGAACCGATACCGTTTGCTCAACAATGTGAACTACGACGTCTAGAAATGAAAGGTCCCGCAATTGACTCGATATGGAATAATTTCTGAATCATGTTTATTTTAGACAAAGAAGTAAAAAGTTGCATAAGTCCAATATAGTTTTTATTTTTGTTATTTTTGGCAAAGGCGGGAAAGGCCTTTGCCAGTAGTACAGATTCGCTTTAAGGTAGATTCCCTTTACGACAGATTAGCTTTAGGACAGATTCGCTTTACGGCAGATTCGCTTTACGGAAGAAATTGTACAGTCGTATTGAAATGCCACAAAGTTTTTCTGGAATGAAATGAAAAAAAAAGGAAATGCCCACGAATATCAAACGACGTTCTTCAATACACTTTCGAAGAAAAAATAAATAAAATAATAGAACTTAAAATATTTTTGTCATGATTGTGTCATGATGAGAAAAAAAAAATAGGAAATTAGGACCATAGTTTCTTAAGTACTTAACTTAAGAAACTATGGTCTTAATTTCCTATTTTTTTTTTTTTCATGTTTTAATGATCCACTTCAGGATTTTAAAAAGAAAATCTGTAACTTTCTAAAACTTATTTAGTAGTAAAGCAGATAATTTTGTAGGCCAAATTCTAATTTTTTAGGTAAAAAATATAATTCCAAAGTTATATCAATGTAAAAGTGGCCCCTTTTTTTTTTTTTTTGGGGAGTGGGAAATGACTAGGTCCTATTTTCAAAAATACTTTCCGTGTTCCAGGTGGCTCTACAATTCAGACGTTTGGATTGAGGGGCCACTTTTGCCGTTGGGGCTGCGGGTTGTTCGAAAGAGATACCGCGGCCTCAACACAAAGGGTTAAGCAGGAACATGGGTGGTTTTTAGTCGGTAGAAGTCTGACACTCTCGTTCGCTCTGCCCAAGGGCGGGAGGGGGTTATTTGATGATTTTTGGGCGGGTGGAAACCCGCCCAAAACAGCCCTCAGCCGGCTTTTGTCGAACCTGGGTGGAGCGATCGTGGTCTGCCGATGGCTGTACACGCGGATGGTCCGCTCGACGGCGCTTTACGGGGCCACGGCGCGACGTGGGCGCAGTCCCTGTCTACCCAGAACAAGGCTCTACTGCGGAGGCCGCAGAGAATTATGGCAGTCAGGGTCATTCGCGATGGGATGAGACGTTCTGCCCTCTGTTTTTAAACAGTACTTAACTTAAAGAGACATTGATGAAAATGGTGATGATTGAAATTGAAATGAATAATACATCCCATTTCAGTTTTTTTTTTTTTGTAATTACTTCAAATACAGAATAAGTACTCAAACTGTCCACTAATACCTACCTACAAAATGTATTTAGTTGTGGTCATAAAAGGTGTAAAAATCTTAAAAGTGCGTAAAAAAAACACCACTTATAAAAAGAATATCATCAAAATAAATGGTCAAAAAATAAGAACCCCAGGATAGATTCTGAAAATATTTAGTATAATGAAATAGATTAGTGACAGGAACCCAGCGCAGGTACTCCCATTCCTGGGCAGCATTTTGACCAATTCTCATTTAAAGATGAGCAATCTCCTTTTCTAATCAGAACTTTATTTCAATGCGCTTTACAATACATAATCAGATCGATCAAATACTCATACAAACTTGAATCGGATTTATCGTGAGTATCAAATACCGAGTCGTAGGCCCAAAGGTTTATTTTAAATTGATTTATTCTCAGTATCTTCGCCGCGGCCCCGCCGGTGTGCGTTGGGTGGGCCGTATGGTTACTTCACTAGTTATTATGTCGCGATGACAAATGCCAAAACGGGTCTTTTATTTTTTACCCGACTACGGCGAAGCCAAAAGGAAGGGTAATGATTTTGGCAGTCTATGTATGTATGTATGTTCCACCGTAGCGCCTAAACTACTGAACGGATTTTATTGACGACTCTATCTATATCTTCCATAAATATACATCATACATAACATAATAAAATCGTAAAAATCCAAAGTTGTTATGAGTAGGCGCAAAAACTGGCTGCACAGATTCTGTTAAAATTTTGCACAAATATTCCTTCCAGGCATCTTCCCAGGTTAGGCTAAATATTATCACGCTACTTGCTAAAGGGGGTGAGCATTATTGCATTATGTTACAAAATGAAACGTCAATTAATCAAAATCAAAACGACGGCGTCTGCGACGGCGTCCCATTGCATTACCTCTCGCGTCCGGCCCTGGTTCATGGTCCGGTCGCCGCCACCAATCGCTGCTACGAGAACACGGCGGGGCTCCGCATAAACGGAACAGACCTCATAGTCATCGGTGTACTCCACCCACCGTGTCCTCCGGCCGATCCTCGCAGTGGAAGCATCCGGGCGTTTCCTCCCGCCTGAATCGGTGCAGTTACCTCCTGAAACCACCGTGTGAGGACCATCGTCAATCGGAAGGTGAATAAGGTCAGGAATATCGCCTCTAGATCCCATAGCGGCAATCCGGCAAAGAGGCTCGTCGCCTCGCCGGAGATCGTGCGGTACCCCCGGACTAGCTTTACGGCTAACACCTTTTGGAGCGCGTTCAGGTAGTACTCAAAGAACGCGTCCACAACTCCACACTGGGGCCCCGTAAATGGCCATGGACCGCACCCCCCGTAGAGCCTCCGCCTCCGGTAGGAGGCGAGGTCAACCAGCCTCACGTAGAGGATATTTACAAGATATATAGGTAATGTATTACGTACTTTCAGAATTATCAATTAAAAATCAATTTCGATTAACTTTTTATAATCGAACAATGCAATAAGTTTTATAACTGAACAGAGTTATTAAAGTTGCAGTTTTCGATTATAAAAAGTATAGGTACTTCACATCATTTCTGTGATTTGGATATCATGAAGTGTTTGATATTTATATTTTCCCTTTGGTCTTTAGGAACGTTTATTGATGTGGTAAGAATTTTTTGTCGAATTATCATTTAATGTTAAATTCCTATTAATTAATCAATTATCCTTATCTTAGTTAATCAAAATGGTGACGGGATGGGTACAATTAACTAAGGTTCTATCCTTTTTTCTAACTAGCAAGGTGGATCTGAAACAAAACGTGCAGAGCTGTTTGACGATGACAGATTCAAAATCAGTCCTGACAAAATAGTAGACGATTTTTGGAGCCATTCGAGTCATCGTGTACAACAAGGTGCCGAGGAATTTTCTTTTGGACATGAGCACGAAGAAGTGAATTTATTTATTAATCTATTTTTTATTTATTTACATATCTTTATTCCAAAAAGGTAAGTAACAAGGCCCCACAAAACCGTTGCAATGGTTTGACTGTGGTGACTGTGGGGTCGATGAGTAGGTATATTATTTGAACTTACACTTCTAAAACTTAAAACATTTATAATTATTACAATTTTAATTTCCGTCAAAATCTATTTGTGTTTGTTCCACGTCTTACGTCTGCCGGCAGACTGTTCAATAGGTGTGGTATTAACTAAGGAGAGTGAAATTTGTGCACGGTCACTTAATCAGTTATTTGATGTAGGTAGGTATGATGAGTCCAGCATGAGCTTGTTAATATTTGGTTGAGTTCTTTGTGTGCGTTGAAGCGTGCGAACTGCTGATTGCCCTAGGTCAGGGACAGTAGTTTATGCATAGATATTTTAAAAATACTTTTTGCTTAAGATTCGCTCATATGTAGAGTTCCCAAAAACTGAACCACCACTTGACTGTATAAGCTTTACAGTAATAACTTTGCAATGATTTATACAACTCCATAGATTTTAGTCACATTATACCACTTTTTCTATTCATTTGATGAGAGAAACAAACAAAACGTTGCACCGCGTGGGCTGTTTTGCGCGAGACTGGACTTTATTTTCATTTTTTAATTTCGTGTTCCACGCGCGCCAGATGTCAGCAACATTGCAGGGGCTCGCAAGGGCCGACGACGCCTGTCGGGGCTGTGGGTTTTTCGAAAGAGATACCGCGGCCTCGGACACAAATATTGGGTAGGTACCTACCTAACACCCAAATACCCCGGAATATTTTATTTCGAATTTAAAAGTCAAAAGTAGTTCAAAAGTCTGAATGTATACCTAAATATTATAATGCCTATTATTCAAAAAACTTTTTTACATTAAAAAAAAATAGTCTTCAAAAACAAAATAACAAAAAATTATTACAAACAACTATTTTTCCATTTTTAGTTGTTTAGTAGGTACAGAAACCTTACCCTTAACCTTCAGGATTCCCATATTGCTTCCAATTCCTAACCGTTTAGGAGTTATACCTTCCACCATCAGCTCATCAACATGAAGACAGTGATGACTGCTAGATGTGAATACTTGAAAAGCTTCAGAAAAAGCACGAAACACGTAATACGTGCCTATAAAATTTGAGGGTTGCCTTCAATGTCTCTGGGATGCTATCATCAGATCCTGATTTCCTGCTTTTGATACCTATTTAAGTACAGTCACGAGCACCAATATGTATAGGACAGGTACATTTAGCAAAATTCTAAAGTTATTTTCTTAGGAAATGACAGTTTCTACTTCGAGATAAAACCCATTTCGTAAAACTATGGCTTCCGAAATTCCATGTTCGTAAAATCATAAGAATTTACTCAACACGAAGTAACTTTTCAAAGTGATAGGTATACCTACCTCGTGTAGGTATACCTACATGAGACCTACATAATATATTTTGTGCTCGTGACAGGTAGTTAAAATGTTGTAGGTACATAAAAACAAGACTCATGTCAATATAACAGATGATTGGGAATCACATCATGAACATGACTATTCACGTGGATCAGGTTCCTCTTATGAAGAAAGAGGAAAATATAAATATAAAGAAAATCTGGCTGGACCTTCTAATCATGAGGAAACAAAAATAACTAAGGTAAGGTTTGGTTTACTGTCTCAACACTTAAAAACAGCAGCCGCATAATGTAAAATTGAAGTTTTAATAGAGTATGGCTACCGGCCACCGTATGCGCGGGCCTGTGGACGGTGAGTAATGGGCTCGCTTACCGTCCTTCCTTCCTATGACGATGACAGCCCGTGTCGACTTCGCGTTCGTGTTCCACGCGCGCCTCGAAGAGATGTCAGCATCATTGGAGGGGGGTCCCTCCAATGATGCTGACATCTCTTCGAGGCGCAAGGGTCGACGCCTGTCAATATTTTATTCCGACTTTCGATGATCCCATGTTCAAAAGATCGAATTTCATAATACCTAGAAATCATAGGTACTAGTAAAAAAACTTTTTTGCAAAAAAAAACCGGTCTAGTGGCAGTATTTCGTTTGTTAGTCCGGTTTACCGAACTACTGCCACAGGCCACTTTTCAGTTGCAGTAGTTAGGTTGAAATATTAAGGTCCCATTAAAATAGGTGGACAACATTTTAGACATCATTCAGACTACAAAATTAAGGACAATGGTAAAAAAGAAAATAAGACAAACGCATTAGATAATTACAAGAAAATAAAACAGCTAGCGAAAATACACTAATAAAATGTTAGTAAACCCAACGTTGTATGAGCTCATACGCCTTAGTATAGACACAATTAAAAAGCCATTGTTATAAATGAGATTTATTAGCGGACGGGTGGATTAAAAAAAAAACACTTAATCAGTGTTTTTCACTTGGATGTCTTTGGTTATACGTACTGAACCCTGTGTTAAAATTTGTCCACCTATTGCCACTCTTTAGTTGCAACAGTTCGGTTACATTTTTTTTTGTTTGAGAAAACTTCTGTTCTCCTGGTAGTTTGTGGGACTTTACTATCCTTGTTTCCCATTTTCAACAAAAAAATACTGCCTGGTATTAGAAGACATACTGCTGTAAGTACTCGTAGTATCTTTTTATCAAACTCGATGAGCTTTAGCAGTTTCCGCACTGAATGTTGAACTTTCGTTGTGTCGTTCAGGAAATGATGGTCCAGTACTTAAATGAAGTGGCAGCGGGCAATCAGGCAGATATACTTGGCTCAAATCAACATATACGACAAAGCAAAACGTATCATGATTTGGGAAGAAGATCTGAATCACAAGTTAGTATCAATGTCTTCCATTTCTCTTCAAATGTTAATTCTCTTGAGAAAAAAACTTCATAGTCTTCGTCATTTTTATTCTTCTCCTTCTTAGATAGAGAACTTAATTATAGTGTTGCATCATGCAATGTTATCTGGCAAATTAGGTATATTGGTAAGATTGTTGGTTTTAACAATCTTACCTTAAAATGGAAATAACCTATTTACCTACAATATCTCATAGTATCATAACCCTCCTTTGGCTTTGCCGTAGTCGGGTAAAAAATAATACGGAAACAAGATGACGGTTGAAAGAGAGGCAGAAAGGCATTGGCTGTCTAAAATATCCATGCAGTAAACCACCAGGCTGTTTGTGCAACTTATTAAAATCCTTTTTACCCGACTACGGCAAAGCCAAAGAAGGGTTATGATTTTTTACCCGACTACGGCAAAGTCAAAGAAGGGTTATGACTTTGACTGGCTATGTATGTATGTATGTATGTAGGTATGTATGTATGTATGTATGTTTGTATGTATGTATGTGTGTATCTTCATCTGTTCCCTCATAGCTTCTAATCTACTTAACGGAACTCGACATATGAGGTATCGTTAGAACCATCTTAATTTTCCGCTGAACATAGGCTACGTGACGTGTCACAAAAAGTGATTTGGCGCCCTCTAGCGGACAAAAAGTAAGGCTTAAAAAATAATAAAAATGGAGATAAAAACGCCGTGTTTGGTATCATTTGAAAGGGCCTCACTTGTACATTTCCAAAATATTGTTCAAATTTAAAATCACGCCCTCTAGCTGACAAAAATTCAAGAGTAAAAAAAAAAATTAACACCAAAATTGTTTAAATAAAAAAAAGTAAAAAACTAAAACCCGACTACGACAAAAAAAAACGACGCTGAAAAAGTATGAAACAAGATTTTCAGGATAGAACAAAAAGAAAAGCCGTAGTCACACGTTATAGGTACCAACCTAAACACTTTAATACCGTGTGACTACGGCTTTTCTTTTTGTTCTATCCTGAAAATCTTGTTTCATACTTTTTCAGCGTCGTTTTTTTTTTATCTTCAACGTGCATTTTTTTGTTACCTAAGCATGCTTTTTTTTCAAGTCGCAGGACAGTAATTTTAAATCGATTTTGGTAAAAAAAAATTATCAACGTGACGTGGAGGACAAATGCCTTTCGGCTCTGTTACGGCCTGGCCACGGGGATCGGCGGCGGTGCGCGGAGGCGCGGCGAAGATACTGAGAATAAATCCATTTCGGCAAAGCGCGGTTCTTGTATGCTCTCGTGGCAGCTTGACGGCTCACCGCGCGCGTCTCTCTTTGCATGCCGTTTTCAACCGCATGTCATAGGAGTGAAGGTTTATTTTAAATTGATTTATTCTCAGTATTTTCGCTGCGCCTCCGCCGGTGTACGTTGGGCCTTACTTAGGGGTACTTTAACAACCTTTATACTTCATAAGCGGCTTTTAGTGAAAGATTTAGGTATCTTTCCAGGATTTGAAAAACAATGCGGCAGAAAACGTACCTGGCTACCTCATTCCTCAAAAGGTAGGAATAGCCATTATTAATTATTTAAGGTTCTTATAATAAACTTTTCGGGTTTGTTTTTCGTTTTTGTTGTACAAAACCAAACCCTACTGCGCTTACAGAGGTCGACTCGTGGATCGGTTACCATTCATTACAAATACCACCTTTATCGAGAGGTTTATTTATTACCTAACCAGGTGTAAAGGAAAATCAATCCAAAAATTCAGAGGGGCGTGTCTTGGCTCGAACTTGAGACTGCGCCGGTAGTACCTAGTTACGGGTGGCCAGAAACCTGAAGCCAGACGACCAGTCTTACCTTGTTGTTCCTACCTATAGTCTAACATCCGTATCTGTAGTCAAGTTAAAGTAATAACTTGAACTTAAGTAATTACTTATGCAAACATTTTTATGAAATGGGCATGAATCTAAACGAAGTTAGAATCGTCAATGAAAGCAAACAGACCTAAGATAGTTCTAACATCAAGGAATTACTAAACTACAGAGAAAAAACCGTAAGTATCTTAATCAATGACTTTTACTCAAGTAATCAAGTCCACTTACGGGTTGCTGGAGGTCAGAAAGGTAGCCACTCCGTGCGATATACTGGTAGCCAGCTATTATTAGTCGGTAAGACTGGAAGCCGACCTAAAAGGCTAAGCGGATGATCTTAACAATATATTATAAATGGAAAAGTTTGCATTTTTGGATGTTTGTTATACTTACTTAGGTATGTACAAGTGCTGAACGGATTTGGGTGAAATCTGGCGTGATTTTATATAAGTAACACAAAATCATTTTTATACCGGTAAATGACATGGCTAACGGCTGTTGCCACGTAAGCGAAGTCGCGGGTAGATTCTAGTGTCTAAATAAAAATGTAATTGCAGGCTCCTCCTGAACTGGTGCTACAAGTGGCACAGCAATCTAGGTTGATGAGAGCGGGCAAAGACAAACACTGGGATGACTTTGATCAAGACAAAATATTGAGATCAGGGGTATGTACTTATTTAAAGAATCTTTTCTTTAAGCCAAGGAATGACGAACACTATGGGCTGAGCCCAAACACTGTTTAGCCCCAAACCCAGCATTTTTGTCATTCGACATTTTTGCCATCGATACGCTAAGAAGAAGTGAGTCGGGAGTGTGGAGCTGTGTCCCGAATTATTGCCTTATGTTCCGTGTAATAGGGGGCGACCGGGCGAACCATATACCATAATATGGCCATCAACCGGTTAATTCCAGACTTCTTAACTAGCTGCTACTGAGTAATTCTTAATGGGCATACCCAATAACACTTTGCCCGACCTAAAAATTTAATCCGCAGCAAAGGGTCTTGACAGACAAACGGACAACAAAGTGATCCTATAAGAGTTCCGTTTATTCCTTTTGAGGTACGGAATCCTAAAAAATAGAAGAAGACAAAAATAAAACTACTTTTACTTAGATACTTAAAAAAAGTTAGATACTTACCTATAGGTACCTACCTACCTTAAAACGTCAAACACTTTAGTATCGACTTGAAATGTTTCAGAATTACTGGGATGGAGTATGGAAAGAAGAAGTCATTCCGAAAACCTCGGTGCGTTCTGCGCCTAAAGACCAACAGCTAGTGAGTTTTCAAACCACCTTTTTTTGAATAGGTACTGTGATTGTCTGTGTTACCTACTTGTAAGTAGTAGTAATTTGAAAATAACTAACTTTTGCCCGCGTGAAAATTTACGATTTGCCATACAAACTTTAGCCCTTAGTTAATTTTCTTAGGGGTTGAATTTCAAAAAAATCCTTCCTTATTCCTTGTCTATTTATACATTATGAAGGGAACCTCTGTGTAAAATTTCATTTTTCTAGATCCAAGGGTTGGGGTGTCCCAGCAGTGGGAACATTAATAGGCTGTTGATGATGATGATGATGAAGGGTTGGGGGCTGGGGCTGGACGTTGATGAGTCAGTCACTCAGTCAGGACTTCGTTAAACTGAGCGTGTGTGCTGTGTGGATCTTCTCTCCATATACCTAACACTTCACACTAATATTATAATAGGTATAAAGGCGAAAGTTTGTGAGTGTGTATGTTTGTTACTTCCTCACGCAAAAACGACTGAACGTATTTGGATAAAATTTGGTACACAGATAGTTTATGGCCTGGATTAACACATAGGATAGTTTTTATTCCGATTTTATCTTCCCGTGGGATAATTTTCGAGTTGTAGCGGGCGAAGCCGCTGGCAAAAGCTAGTCATATACATATTTTCTTTATGCTATTCTTTTTTGCAGGGCTCAGTAATAGCTAAAATTAACCCAGGAACGGAGTTCTACAAGGTCGTGTCACGTATGAAGAAAATATCTCCGAAATTGCTTTATATTATAAATGAAAACTAAATATAAGACTTTTATTGGATTCTGTGATTTACCTAATTACTTAAGTCGTAAGTCCAACTACCCTCGGAAAGCACGTTAAGCTGTTGGTATTTTAACCCTTATGTGAGTGACAAATAAAACACCTTTATCAGAGTGACGAGGCACCCGGGTACCTATATGCAGTTAAAATGTAATGAAGAGAATCAAGGTATGTTTTAATTATTATTATTATTTTAGCTAAGCTAAACAATTGATGATTTGTGGTGATGAAATCGGGGGCTCCCCCCCCGATTTGGGGCTGCGGTACATGATTATCGGCGCGCAAGGAACACTGAATCCATTCAATGCATCGTGCTTGATATTGACACTTGACTGTTTACTTTGTTCGTATAGGTCGTACAAGTTTACTTCTATTTTGTGAGCTAATAATTATTTCATTATGAACTAGCTGATACCCACGGCTTCGCCCGCATAGAGATCGGCTATGGAGACCAAAAGTAATCATGATCCCGAATTTTTGATCCCGTTCCCGCAAACCATGGGAACCTATTTCAGATTCCAGGGATAAATTTTATCCATTGGTGAAAACAGCATGAAAATTGGTGCAGTACTTTTTGAGTTATAATGAATATTGAGTATTAATGAATATAGGAGGCATGGACAGCTGTAGACCACATTTTATAGAACAGAATATCCTTACACTCACGTCTCTGTATATCTTAGAAATTTGCCTGTTTGTCAGGAAAAATATATCTCGAAGCTTTTCCCCTTAAATAAAGATCATTATACCCAGCCCCGATACTTGCGGCACCGAAATGATCTCGCATTACCAGTTTCAAAACTGGCCATTTTCCATTCAGGTCCATATGTAATGTGTATCAAAATTTATAATAAAATTCCGAAATTCTTAAAAGAAATTAAAAGGAACAATTTTTTTTTTTTTTTTTTAATAATAATAACGTTTATTAAACAAAAGAAAGAATACAGTTGAGTACAAAAACGGTGAGCCACAAACTAAGCATAGCTTGTATCTTGTGACTCGGGAGTGCGAATTTCACAAGTTTAAAATAGTTACATCAAATTAAGGACATAAAAAGTAACAATAAACAATAAAAGTTACAGAGTAAGAAATTAGAACTTATGAGAGCTTCTGTAATGTGCTCTGAACACAACTTAAAAAAAATAAGGTTAAAACAAAATAAAACAATTTTTGCGTAAATTGGTTTGTTTTATGGTGTGTGTTGTGTGTGGTGTGTGTCTGTGTGTTAGTGTGTGTATTTTTGTGCGTGTTTGTGTGTGAATTTGTGTGGGCGTGTGTGATGGTTGTGCAGTCTCGTAGGTCGCAGATTTTAATTACTTTATTATATGTGTTAGGAAAGGAAAACATTATACAACGTCTAGCTAGGTCCGATCTGATATTTGGTACAGGTACTCTAAATACCCGCTTGTTTGATAAACTTTTGTATTCTGGCAGTTTTCTTACTGTTGCATGATACTTAAGCGATGCTTGCAGTATGAATATTTGACGTACCCTAAGAACTTCAAACTCCTGGTAGATAAGGTCTGTGGGGAATCTAAATCGTTTTTTTAGTGTAACTTTAATTAATGCCCGTTGTGCCCTCTCTAGAATAATTAATGTGGTTTTACCAGCCCGTCCCCATATACAGATGCAGTACTGCATGATGGACTGGCAAAGTGCATAATAAACCATGCGGAGTACATCGATTGGGGTACAATCTCGGAGTTTTTTCATTACGTGGATCATTTTTCGCACTCTGGAGGATAGAGCGTATATATGGGCTTTGTAAGTTAAGTGGTTGTCTAGGGTTATACCAAGATATTTTATTTCATCAGTACGTTCTAGGACCTTACAGGGACATGAGTGGTGGGAAGCGTTGTTATGTTCTTGTGAGCAAGTGTGTATTTTTATAGACAGAGTAAGGGATGGGCTGGAGGCACTTGTTTTGGAAAAGGCAATGTATTTACTTTTACCGACATTCAATGTCAGTAAGTTTGTATCTAAGGAGTGCGCTATCTGAGAGAGGCCCCGTTCCGCCAGGCGATGCACTCGTTCCCAACTTGAGTCGTGGAATATGATGGCAGTGTCGTCGGCGTAGCAGATCACCTCAGCGTTGCTAATTGGGAGGCTTACTAGTTCGTTTATGTACAGCGTGAAAAGGGTTGGCCCGAGGGTACTGCCCTGCGGAACACCAAACGTGACAGGTAGCAAGCTACTTTGAAGGTTGCCTATTTTACAGTATTGGTACCGCGAATTTAGGTAACTACGAAACCAAGCTAGGGGTGTACCCCTTATTCCGTTAGCCTCCAACTTTTTTAGAAGTAGTCCGGGAGACACGGTGTCGAAAGCTTTTGCCAAATCAAGAAAAGCACCAATACAGCGTTTACCATTTTCTATGTGTTGTGAAACTTGATTAGTCAATAGTGACACCGCGTCTTCAGTGGACCTTCCTCGCCGAAAACCGAATTGTCTTTCCGAGATCATTTGGTTTTTGTCCAGAAAATTAACCAACCTTTTATTGACTATTTTCTCCAGTATTTTGGAGACTATACTTAGCAAGGCTATAGGCCTGTAGTTTTCTGGCAAGTCTTTGGGACCGCTTTTATAAATGGGAGATACTGCAGCAACCTTCCAGGCGTCGGGAAATACACCTGTTTCCAAACTCAAATTAAATATGTGTGCAAGTGGTTTAATTAAGCTTGTTTTGCAGTTTATGATGAGTGGAACTGTTACCTGATCTGGCCCCGGAGCACTATCTGTTTTCAGGTTGTGTATTATGTTAGCGACTTCTTCTTCGTCTGTCGGGTGAAAAAAGAACGATTGTGAGTTAACGCTCGGTGTTACGTGCGAATCTATTAGTGCTTGGTGAGTGGTTGCTAGTTTGTCGAGGATCTTGGCAGCATGTTTTGCCCCTACTGAGACAAAGTGTTGGTTGCAATTGTCTAGGGATGTTGTTGGAGATGAACTGGATGCTATTAAATTGGTTGATGTATTTTGAGTGTTGCAGTGCTTGGTCTTGCATATGTTTTTTATTGATGCCCATAGTTTTCTGGGGTTGTTCTGGTTAGTTTCAATTTCCTGTCTGTTGTGTAACGTTTTGAGATTGCGAAGAATTGTGTGTACAAAGTTCCTGTATCTAGTGTATATTAATTGTTTTGTGCGGTCATCAGGGTTGGCTTTGCAATCAATATGAAGTTTGTCACGTTGCCGCATGCACCTTAATAGACCAGGAGTAACCCATGGCTGAATGATAGCCTTTCTACGACTGATTTTAACATTTTGAGTGTGGTTCTTAGTGATTTGAGATACTTTGTCGTTGAAGTAGTTTAGTGCAGTGTTCACGCAGGTTGCGTCAGTAACAGGTTCCCAGTTTGTTTTGTTAAATTCATTAGCTACGGCTGTCCAGTCAGTTTTGACTCGCCAACGTTTGGTATTTTTGAACTTTGTACACACAATTCTTCTTTTATTTAAAACTAAATTGTTTACTTATTTAAACCAGAAGTGTTACTACACATTGCAAGAGTTTTTTGAAGATAAACATAAAGAAATAATAAAATAAATCATCCTTAAACAAACGTAGGTTATTTTTGAAGGTTATATAAATTAATTAAGTAATTTTATTTATATTGACTTTGGATTTTATTTGATTTGACATGTAGATTTTGACATGTACATTTCTTCCATAATTATTTTGACTTTGGATTTTATTTTATTTTGTTTTATTTTGCTTTGATTTGACATAATAGTATATTTCTTTCATAATTATTTTGACTTGGATTTTATTTTGTTTTGTTTTGATTTGACAGTATATTTCTTTCATAATTATAATAATAATAATTTTGTAAAATGTGACATGCGGTTAAAACATAAAGAAATAATAAAATAAATCATCCTTAAACAAACG
Source organism: Diarsia dahlii (assembly GCA_949775195.1). Classification (NCBI taxonomy): domain Eukaryota; kingdom Metazoa; phylum Arthropoda; class Insecta; order Lepidoptera; family Noctuidae; genus Diarsia; species Diarsia dahlii. Next base: position 8,462,911 of record OX459215.1, on the reverse strand, counting down.
TAGGTTATTTTTGAAGGTTATATAAATTAATTAAGTAATTTTATTTATTTTGACTTTGGATTTTATTTGATTTGACATGTAGATTTTGACATGTACATTTCTTCCATAATTATTTTGACTTTGGATTTTATTTTATTTTGTTTTATTTTGCTTTGATTTGACATAATAGTATATTTCTTTCATAATTATTTTGACTTGGATTTTATTTTGTTTTGTTTTGATTTGACAGTATATTTCTTTTATAATTATAATAATAATAATTTTGTAAAATGTGACATGCGGTTAATTTTATTAAGATGATATGAAATGTTATTAATTTAATTTGATTTGTTTTTGTTTTGCAGTGCCCTTACAGGGTGCATGTTTGATACCTCTTAAACTATTCCAACCCATGTACACAGTACAACATGTATGCAATAAACTGATTTGATTTGATTTGAGTTTATCGCGAACAGACAGACAGACAGACAGACGCGGCTAAGGACTTGGTTTTATAATATTTATGTAGTAATAAAACCAAAAGTGAAGTGGACAATGGATAAACTGTTAGCAGAATATACCGTAAAATGCAGAACGAATCGGTGGCCTTTAGTACTTTTTTACAATATCATCGACATTGCATCTTAGGCAGCATATGTCATTTACATGGACTATTATTGAAACTTATATTATATTATTATACTATTTTTGAAATCATTGAGTTTACAACTATGTGGTAAAAATATAGAAGAAAGATCAAAGATTGCATTGTGACATCCAAATTACATGTGAGATCTGCAATGCAGGACGTGCTTGGCCAAGGCTTTCGATTCCTTCTGGATTTACCACCTCTATAAGTCAGACTAGACGAGATTCTACAGGGCGTGTTGCAGTCGTCAGTAGTGGCTACATAATGCAGAGAACTCAAACGCAAGCAGAGAAAAACACGAGAAGCTTGCACTATCTGCTGAAAACCAGTTTGTAATGAACATGCAGTAACTCGTCCAACATGTAACACCTGCTTTGAGAGCTGTGCTAATTCTGCATGAACAAAGAATTTGTATTTTTTATAGAAATGCAGCGGTGACCCCGTGGTGGCGGCCCCGACTTACGAACAGTGAGTCGTGGGTTCGAACCCAGGCAGGCGCATTATTTTGTGTAATTTATTTCATCACCGCTGCTCTCAACGGTGAAGGAATACATCGTGAGGCAACCGGCATGTCTTGGAACCAAAAATTCGAAGACATGTGACATCTACCAATCCGCACTATCGCATCCCTCTCCTAGAGAGGAGGCCTGAGTCCCTGCAGTGGAAACATTGTAGGCTGATGATGGTGATGATGATGATAGAAATAAAACATCATAAAAAATGTTTATCATTTCTTTTTGGTTCGAAATTATAAATACTTCTTTCATTGTTATTCAAGACACAAATAGGTACTCGGGTACCTTGTCACTCTGTTGTGAGATTAAAATATGTTTTGGTTTCCACAAAACACTGTAAATAGTTGACTGGGTCAAAACATTAAAAAATTTATAATTTATAAATAGTTAGGAGCTCTCAGGAAGTCACAGCTACCTACAGAGCGTAAAACATACTTTTTGTTAAATTTGAAAATGCTAAAGGTACCCAGGTACCTCGTCACTCACATAAGGGTAATAAAATATAGAACTTTGGTTGGTACTCGTCACAGGTCAATCTATTTATTTAAAACTTAAATCAACTTGGTATTACATGGATCTTACAACTTTTTACGGTATGAGTTGCGGGATTTGTTTTTTTTTTTACATGTTTTGTTTTTACTGGGATTCAGGGTTGATAAAAATCACGATTTTTATAAAAAAATAAAAAAAGTCGGATAAATGTGATTTAAATCGGATTAATTTGATTTTAATCAGATTTTTTTGATTTTTTTAATTACTTGATCGTTTTCAGGATGAAAGTCAGTTATTTATTAAAAAAACTAACATATTTTTTGTTAAATCCAAATATTAGTTCTTTTATTAAGTCATTCATTTAAAAAAAAACAAAGTTGCATATTTACTTGCTTATTTAACAAAAATATAGAAAAAAAATTATAAAAAATGATTTTAACGAAAATCAACAAACTAAGTAGGTATATTCTTCTAAAGGTAATTAAAAAAAAACGCTTCCATTTTGTAATATTTAACAAAAAATAAAATTAAAAAAAAAGACAACATTTACAAATCAACATAGGTAGAACCATTATACTTACTGTGATTTGGGTTTCACCGTAGTCGCAGTCGCTTATTTGTTTGAATTTAGTTCTTTCAGTATAATGGTAAGGGCATATAAGCGATGCACACGTGTATGTGTGCGCCGTAGTTTATGTCGGGGGAAGTCCCTGGACAGTTATTGGCTGTTTTGGTTGCAGTAGAAAAGAACTGATTTAAATCATCGATTTTTATAAAAAAAATCATTTGATTTTAATCGCGATTTAAATCACTGATTTTAATCAAATGATTTAAATCATATCATCCCTGCTGGGATTATAATTATATGCTGGCTAACTTGATCCAGCTACCAAGCGAGAGCCTCCTTAGGTGTTCGTTGAGGCTTTTGGCTATTAAGCCATTGGCAGACGATTATTATTATTAATGATGACCCGTGCCCACTTCGTTGGGCATAATGATAATAATCTTTTTTTTCATAGTTAAGGCAGCGTTCGTAAGAAACGCTTTCATTCGACCGTTTTTTCTCCGATTCACTTTGCAAAACGGACTACCACGTAAAAGCCTTTTTATTTTTCGGTTTTTTATATAACCTATGACACTCGGCAATAATGTGGCTTTCTATTGGTGAAAGAATTTTTAAAATCGGTTCAGTAGATCCCGAGATTACCCCTTACCTACAATATAACAAATAAACAAACACACAAACTTTACTTCTTTATATAATATTAGTATAGAAGTATAGATTTAAGTAAAGTTATAACCCGAAAAACTAGTACTTATTAAAAAAAACAGCTGCTAAAAATTTGAAATATTGACCCCCGATAATCTCCGTAACTAGAGGGTTCCCAAGTACGGTTCAGAACAAAAAAAATAGTTAATAGGGGAATTCTTAATGTTCTTGAAGATTACTATGATTTTCCGACTCGACTTCACTCTCTTTTGGGTACCTATACCTACTTACTTAAGCCTCACAATAGGATAATAATTATTATCTATTATTTATTTATTAAAAAAAAAAACGTTGCCCCACACTAGGAATTTCTCCTGTATCGTGGGTGCGTTTACAAACATTTAAACTCACATACACAAATACCCAGACCCGAAACAACTATCTGCAGGCCTTACAAATATTTGTTCCGTGCGGTAATCGAACCCGCGACACGCAGCGCAGCAGTCCAATCGCTCAGCCACTGCGCCATCCGTGCCGTCTTAAATAAAAATAAATAATAAGATTTTTTTTTATTATAAATGGGCTTGCTCTTGACTTCAATCTTGCCCTAAGGGCAGAGATGATGTCGACGATGGAACGAGCTTACTCAGTAGAAGCCTGTTACTAGTTCGCAACTTAAACAGATTATGGTTATATGAACTCGGAAAAACCGACGCAGGCAGGGAATTCCACTCCTTGGCTGTGCGCATAATAAAGGACCCAGCAAAGCGCTTCGTTCGAATGTGTGGAATGTCGACTAGGTATCGGTGATACCCTGCAGTACGTCTAGTCTCCCGATGGAAGAAAGGAGATGGTGGGATCAGCTCGTGGAGCTCTTGCGCACACTCTCCGAAGTACAGTCTGTAGAAGACCGACAGACATGCGACTTTGCGACGGTGGGCCAGGCTATGTAGCTTGATAACCAGCTTATCGTCACCAATTAGCTTCCTGGCTCTGCCCTCTACAGAGTCAAGTGTGGCAAGCAGGTATTTGGCTGAGCCATCCCAAAGGTGACAGCAATACTGGATGCCAGACCGGACTTGAGCTTTATATAATACTGAAAGCTGTCCAGGCTTGAAGTACCGCTTAACCTTGTTTAGGATGCCCAGCTTTTTCGCCGCAGTTTGAGCTTTCGTTTCGATGTAGGCGCCGAAGTTCAGATTCGCGCTCAACTTCGTGCCAAGAAGCCTGTCAGTAACTTGTACAGACGCACTCCGGAAAGTAAGTATAGGGGCCAGATTAAACTGACTCCTTTTTGCGGTGAACAGACACACTTGCGTTTTGGTGGCGTTGAAATCTACCAGATTCTCGTCACCCCACTCGGAGACAAGTCTTAAGGCTGAATTCGTTCGCTCTACCATGGCCTCTCTTAATGAACGTACTTCATCACCACTGGCTTTTGCGCTGGATGTATAACTCTCCATGACAGTGCTGTCATCTGCGTACCCAACAATACCAGGAACAAGGAGGTCATTGATGTGCAGCAGGAAGTGTCGCGGAGAGAACAGACCCCTGAGGAACTCCGGCATCGATAGCCATAAGGTCAAATTGTGCAATAAACCGGCGATGCCAACGATAGATGGGTTCCGTCTGACAACAATATTGATTTTAGCGATCATAGCACCAAAAGTTCACAGACACAAATACCCCGTCCTGATAAAACTATCTGTAGGCCATACAAATATTTATTTATTTTTTATGTAGGTAGGTACACACAGAAGACATCGCAGGAAATAAACATAAAATAATAATTGAGTACAAAGGTACTGCTTATTTCTTTAGAAATTAAAATCTTTAGAAATGATGAAGAAATGTAGACGATAGTGTGTGAGAATAGGAAAAGAATAATGTGTATATGCGCCTTATCTAACTTAACCTATAACAATAAAATACACATATAAATAAATAAATATAGATTTAAATATATACCTACTTAAATAAATACATAATGCTAAGATACCTACATAAACAAATAAAATACTTATGTATATAATGAATCATAAAAAGAAGAAAAGAAAAGAAAAGAAAAAGTGTTTATTGGCTTCCCAACAGGACAAAACAAATTGACAAAAAAATAAAACGTTAACAAAGTAAACAATATGACAAACATACTGGAGAGGAAAGATAGTATTCTTTGACTCTTGTTTTAAATAGTGATATAGTCTCAATATTTGTTCCTTGCGGGGATCTAACCCACGACACGTAGCGCACCACCGCTCACCTGAGATATCGCCACCACTCATGAGGGCCGTGCGTTACGACGACGATAGATTCCCCGATATTATATCGCCTGCTGACACCTCCTATATAATTATAATAAAAGTACGCTGTGCACCTCCTAGCCAGCAAGCGTACCTAGCTCAATTTTATAGATCGGCCTCCTAAGTCATATTTATAGTACTTACAACTGTGAACGTGCGGTTTGGTTTACAATAGTTTCTACTTTATGTCTTTGACAAACTGCCGTTACTTTTTTAAATAATAACACTTTTCTAAATAAAATTTTGTTGAAATACTTGTCAATAAATCAATGTAACGTCTATTCTTATCATTTCTACCAATTGAATTAATTTCCACTGCAGCAAATATCAACATTACTCAAGTAAGAAATAAACTTCGTAGCCGAATGGCTAGCACTATTAAAAACGTCATAAAATATTTGAAATTGTGGCGGAAAGTTAACTTTATGCAGTTAGAATTGGATTATACAGTAAATGTTAGTCGCTATGATATGCTAGAAATCTAGTAATAGTAAAACGATTTGATTTCGTATTTGGTTTTCTACAATGTTATTCATACATTTGTTTTTCTGTTTAATTTTATTTGGGTTCATTATACAGGTAATTATTGCTACGTACGTTTTTAAGTATATGATTTGGATGGTGGATTATATTTGGATACCTACTGCCTTAAAATACTGAATGAATGTAGGTATAGGTAGGTACGTAATCCCCGAATGGTTATTAGGTGCACACACGCCCGTCGGGGCCGCGGATTTTTGTACTAGATGACGTGGCCTCGGCGCAAGGGCAAAGAAGGAACATGGGTTCGGTTTTTAGTCAGTAGAAGTCTGACACTCCCCTTCGCTCTGCCCAAGAGCGGGGGGGGGGGGGGTCATTTGATGATTTTCCACCCACCAAAAAAAAAAAAAAGGTGCACCTACATGAACTATTTCCGCATTTCATCAGTTAAGGTTAAGGTGGAAACAGAAACACAGTGATACTGAACTCATCATCTGTCCATCACCAGTCTAACCGGATACAGCTGAATTTCAGTATTTTTACATGAAGTGTTAGATAGGCATCTGACCTCCACAAACCAGTTAATACTGGGTAATACGAAACCCTTCGGTAAGACTGGTTGTCAGACTTCCAGGTAACTTAAGTAGGTACTGTACCTACTACCTGTGACGACTGCCCCATCCACAGCAGATCAACCAAGGCAAGCAAGGGCTTAACCTTTTGAACGCCACGGTCGTGTATAGACGACAAATGATTTGAAAACGTGTCCAATACGCCACCGACGTATATAGGCGCAAAAACCGTATTTTTTTAAAACTTTTATCTGCTTTTTAACCGACTTCTAAAAAAAGAAGGAGGTTCTCAATTCGGATGTTTTTTTTTATGTTTGTTCGGACATAACTCCGTCACTTGCTAACCGATTTGAAAAATTCTTTTTTTGTTGGTAAGAGTATACTTTACTTCCCAAATGGCCCCATAATTTTTTATCGAAATCGAACAAGCTGGTTTTTGAAAAAATCAACAAAACTAAAAAAAAAAACTACATTGTCCACATTATGACCCATGAACATGTGAACTTACAACTTGTGTCAACTTACATGTGAACCACTAAAAAGTGAAAAATAAAAACTTTTTAACAAATTAGAAGTCGGTTAAAAATAAAACCGACTTCAAAAAAAAAACATAAAATAGTGAAAAATAAACTTTAGAAGAAAAATCAGTTTCTGAAGTCGGTGGCAAAAAAATTAAATCAAACAAGCAAAAGTCACCGACTTCAGAAACTGATTTTTCTTCTAAAGTTTATTTTTCACTTTTTGTTTTTTAATACGAAATACGAAGTACCTAGTGTCAAATAATATAAAATAATTTGTAGTTTTTTATAACATGGTTTTGTAGATTTTTGTGCCTTGGCGTGGGAGGTGCGCCATGCGTCTAACGCTCTGGCGTTGAAAAGGTTAACCTAAAGATCGCCCCGAGTGGCAGTTATTACTAAGCCACTGAACTTGCAAAACGATGCGCTACTTTAAAAAAAGAATGATTTTTGTGTTGCCCTGGTGCTTCCCCCTTAGGTCCCGTTTGATAGGGATGATAGGGTGCTAGCCTATTGCCATCGACCAGGCACGAATTTCAGAGTCCGGGCTTCTACTGTGAATTTCCTGATGGAAAAGCTAAATAACACTTAGCTCTACAGCTCTATCAAACCCAATCCCTAATGCTTACCAGTATAGCTTGCATCCTCTGGACTTACAAGTATCCACATTTCAGAGTGAACCATTGAGGTATGAAGTGGCACGGGAATTTAGGTTCTTGCACTACCCATCAATGAAGTACTATATTGCGAGAAAGAATGAAAGTAGCACTGCAAACGCACTAAACATTTTAAGAAAAAGAATACCTATGAACCTCAGGAAACTATGACTTTTCTTTAGACATCCAAGCAAATGCATTGTCCCTTCCTACAAGGACACTTTTGGGGCGTGGCCAAAATCGGAGAATCGGAGGTTTTTGTTATGATGTTGGATGTTGTTATTGATGGCTTGTTGTTGAACATCTCACTATTAATTTTTGTATTGTTAGCTGTCTAAGCAACCCAAAGAAAATAAATAAAAAGAAATTAAAAAGCACTTATGTTTTATATCTAATCCTTATTATTCCATTATGTACCTACACAAAATTTTAGATACGATTTTTCCATTATTTCAGATTGTACAAAGGCGAAAATTATTGATCCATTCATTATTATGGACGTATTTACAAATCTGACGAAAATAAGCAGTTTTTAGGTGCTTAATGTGGACAAATGAAACTAAACCAAATGAAACCAATAATTAACACTTATAGATTACTCCTTCATCTTCAATACTTAATTACTTCTTTTTATTCGAAAATGTTGGTTAATAATATTGTAAAAAAATATTTTCTCCGCACAAAATTAGCGATATCGTCTTGACCAACGACGGTCGTTGGTCTTGACTTTAGGTACCTACATTACTCTCTCTTTTATGACATAAAGGGGATAGAACCATGAAGTTATAGATAAATATGGAGACCACACTTCGAATACCTACTTGAAGCAAAACTTATGCATCGCTATCTCGCTCTCTGTGGGCTGACCCTCTCTTTCTAAGTAGGGTAACCTTTATTTTATTTTACCTAGGACATTACGTAGTTCCTTTTCATAACTTGTGTTTGATTAAATTAATATATCCACATCTCTGTTCACTTCTAGATTGATGAAAGATGCCAATGATAAATTACGAAAGAAGCTGTTTTCTTACAGTGTGAAAGTTCCTGATTTTTTTTGGCAGTTTGTCATTTTCAATCACGCAAAAAAGTCTTAGGTCGTATACGTACGTAATTTCGCACAGAAATAGAATATAGACCATGGCCAGCATAAAAGTTTAGTTCCTGTAGCGATACGAAATTAATGATCTTCTATCTATCTATATAAATAAAAAGAGAAGTCCTCCTGACAGACTGACTCATCAACGCCCAGCCCAAACCCTTGGACCTAGAAAGCTGAAATTTTGCACAGAGGTTCCCTTTATAATCTAGACAAGGAATAAGGAAGGATTTTTTGAAATTCAACCCCTAAGGGAGTTAAATAGGTGATGAAAGTTTGTATGGAAAATCGCCATTTTCACGCGGGCGAAGCCGTTGGCAAAAGCTAGTAAATCATAATGACAGAAGAGGTGGTGACACGACCACGGTGGTTGCCTACCGCAAGGGCTGGTGGGGTGGCTCAAGATAATGAATCTGGAAGGATTTGGGAGAGATTTTTGCCCAGTACAACTCTTACTATAAAATCATGAAATCGCAAAAAAGAAATTAGATGTTTCTTTTATTTTGTAGACTAATGAAAATGATACATAAAAGATGTTTTTTTTTTAAAGATTTCTGGGTAAGTCAGTGTTAAGGTTTTTTACCACTGTGGAATTTTTAATATTATGTATTTTCATCTAAATACGGGGCTATAATAGGAACGGTAATACATATGTATAAAACCTCAAAAAGAAACAAAAACACTTTCTAAATTAAAATCATTTTATTATAATATTTTCTATTATATTACGAAGACATGTCCTGATTTTTTTAGTCTGTCGTAAAACTCTTTGCTTAAGAATCTTAGATTTCTTCTGCAGTATTTTTTCTTCAGTTGATTTTATTTACACCTGTACGCCCCTATCAATCTTCGTAGAGACCTGGGCTTCGCTGTTGACCTAAAACCAGAAGAGTGTGAAATCAGAATAAAATTTTATATTATTCATTACATTTACTGTATTATTTAAATAGTAATTGGCTATTTGACTACTGTTAAAAATTCACGAAAATGTTATGTTATTTCAAAGAACTAACAGAAATAACACGGTGTGTGAAAAAAGTAATAAAATGTAATAAAGCGAGTATGATAATGACTATATAATTAATGAAGGTCCCACGGAAAGTCCCAGATATATCCCCAATATGGTCACACTACTTCAGTATGACTCCTTAAAAACAAAAACAAATAAAATTGCAGAAAGTCCATGAAATTCAATGTAAAACTGTTTGGTCTTTACATAGTTATCTAAGTTATCATTGACTAAATCATAGGTCAAGCTTTTATGAAGTAATTAATTGAAAATACAAAGAAATATGCAGAAATATGTTTACAATTATTCAGTGTCAAAAATCCCGATTTAAACACTTACGCGTGAAATCTTATATCACCTCCTGGACACCACGTACTACCACAACCACGCACTACACAAGTTTGCACCATTTTCTCAATTATAACTTTGATTACAGGCAAATATCTCAAACGAAACTGTGAACCGCAAAGTAAACAACCGCCATATTGGTACGATTTATGTTGACATGTGGGGCCAATGTTGCCACATTACCACATCCTTAGGAAATGGGAAAATAATTCACTGATTCGCCAACCTTGTCAAGCATTCGTGACATACTATTTTGGAATTTTAATTTCAGTAATCTTAGTTTAGCTTTTTATTTATTAGCACATTATTTGACAGTATTTAACTTCTGATTACATTTGTGTGGTGACTCTTTTTAAAAATGAATAAGGAGATTTTAATAACGAGATAGCAATACTATCGTCCACCTTAGAAAGAGAGGCCAGCCCACAGAGAGTGAGATAGAGAATCGTAGGTATTTGACTCAAACTTTTGTTCTAAGTGTGGCCTCCATATTTATCTATAACTTCATGGATAGAACCGATGTGGCATATCAACCTGTCCGCCATTTTGATATTTTTTCGAAATCGCGGCCCACGATGAAAGTGGTATGTATGGATAGAGAACATATAGACGAACAAAAAATGTCCAGTAACACGGTACCCAAAGTGTCACGTTACCGAGATATTTGAAGTTAAAGATCGACAAATGAGTACAACGACAATCACTAAATTTTTTTTTAAATAGCCATTTTACGTGTATAGGCGTTGAATTGTATCCAAATGATAGTTCCCAGGTTGATTATTATTAAACTCACAATAAAATCGCTTCGCATCGCAACGAAACGCTATACTTATTATGTCAAAGAATAGTTTTCTCGTGCTTCTAGTAGTATGTAATGTACCTACTCTCTTTCAGTAACCAGTAATAATGATAATCAACGCCTAAAGACACGTAAAAGGTCTAATTTTTATGTGGTCATTTTACTCATATGTCCATCTTTACTTTCAAATATCTCGGTAACGTGACACTTTGGGGTACCATGTTACAGGACATTTTTTGTTCGTCTATATTTTCTCTATCCATACATACCACTTTCATCGTGGGCCGCGATTTCGAAAAAAAATCAAAATGGCGGTGGGTCGATATGTCAGCTCCCATACAAAAAAGTTCAAACCCCTTTATTTATTTAAAAATATTTTTTGGAAGTAGACATGTTCAACTCCAATAATTTCTATAAATGGTATCAAAATATTACAAGCAGAGCCAGAAAAAAAATAACAATCAAAGCTAATTTTTCGGCAAATTTATCGTTATTGCGTGAACTTTAAGCGCTTGACTTAAGGTTCATTTTAGCGGTCACTGTCATGATAAATTACGCAAAAAGGGGATAGAACCGATGTGGCATATCAACCTGTCCGCCATTTTGTTTTTTTTTTCGAAATCGCGGCCCACGGTGAAAGTGGCATGTATGGATAGAGGACATATAGACGAACAAAAAATGTCCAGTAACATGGTACCCAAAGTGTCACGTTACCGAGATATTTGAAGTTAAAGATCGACAAATGAGTACAACGACATTCATTAAATATTTTTTTAAATAGCCTTTTTACGTGTTTGGGCGTTAAATTATATCCAAATAATAGTTCCCAGGTTGATTATTATTATACGCACATTAAAATCGCTTCGCATCGCAATGAAACGCTATGTAATGTCAAAAAATAGTTTTCTCGTGCTCCTAGTAGTATGTAATGTACCTACTCTCTTTCAATAACCATTAATAATAATAATCAACGCCTATAGACACGTAAAAGGTCTAATTTTTATGTGGTCATTGTACGGATATGTCCATCTTTACCTTCAAATATCTCGGTAACGTGACACTTTGGGTACCGTGTTGCTGGACATTTTTTGTTTGTCTATATGTCCTCTATCCATACATACCACTTTCATCGTGGGCCGCGATTTCGAAAAAAAATCAAAATGGCGGTGGGTCGATATGCCAGCTTCCATACAAAAAAGTTCAAACCCCTTTGAAATGCAAAACTTAATCTGCCTCTGCCATTGTGGGTGGCCTTGTGTCGTTTTTTAGCTGGATCTCGTGTTGAAAAACATAGCTCTACGAACACAAAATATTTGTAGTAGGTAGTAAAACTAAAAAAAAAAAATACCGCGAGATTCCGTAAACGCGTCCTTAAATTTTAATATCTCTTCACCTTTGCATTCCAGAAACTAGGGAGTGATCCTTCATCTTTTTTTTTTTTTTTTTGTTTTATTAGCCTACTTTGTGTCCCACTGCTGAGCAAAGGCCTTCATCTAAACTTCGTAATTTGATATCTTCTTCTTTAGCACCAGTGTCTAGTGCCTTTCTGTTTTTTTTGGTTTCGAAACCATCAAATAACCCCTCCCGCTCTGGGCAGAGTGGAGTGTCAGACTTCTACTGACTAAAAACCACCCATGTTTCTTCTTAGTTCTTTGTGTCGAGGCCGCAGTATCTCTTTCGAGCAACCCGCAGCCCCGACGGACCAGTTAATGCCTAATCTGGTATCCAAGTTTTTGCCACATGTGCCTCTGTCTTGAAGTTTATGTGTAAAGCTAAAACGTGAGTCTTTTTACTCTCAAGGGATGTTGTGTCGCCCGTCGGGGCCGCGGATTTTTGTACTAGATGACGTGGCCTCGGCGCAAGGGCAAAGAAGGAACATGGGTTTGGTTTTTAGTCAGTAGAAGTCTGACACTCCCCTTCGCTCTGCCCAAGAGCGGGGTCCATTTGATGATTTTCCACCCACCAAAAAAAAAAAAAGGGATGTTGTGTCTTTTACTATGGACTGACAATAATTTTAGTGTTACTACATACACTGCTACTTCTTCTTAGAGCAGTTTACCTTACAGTAGTATTCATCAAGACGAGTGACACATTGCTCGAAGAACCGATAACCGATGGGGAAGAAAGGTCTCCCACCTGGTAGACCGATGTCATCATTAGAGTCGTGGGCAAGCGGCAGATTGCCGTTTGTTATGGCGTTCTATAAGGGAAGCCTTTGTCAGTGTTCGTCTTCTGGCTGATGATAATCATCCCCAAGCTTCAATTTTCACATTGGTGAAATCTTCCGTCTTCAATCTCTTTATACTTGGAGGTAAATCATCAGTATAACTATTTAAAGTATTGTTGTAAGTCCAAGGAAAAACATGAGTGACTCCGTTATTGTCGTACATAACTGTGTTTCCGTTGTCACCTGACTCTTGACGTTTACTTGTTTTTTCATCTAGAAGTTTATGTACTAGATCCTCAAACGATGGAAATATTACATCTTTAGGCATATTTTTGGATGCAACTGAAAGTAGAGAAAATATATATTTGCAAAATATGGTACACAAAGTTTGAATTGCAATTCAATTCAATTTAAACATTAGTAATGACAACTGTAAAATAAATAAATAAAATCATTTAATTCAAGTATCACTCACTCATAATAGAAAGAAATAATAAAACATTCACACAGTCACATTACATACACAAAATTCAATTCATTATTAATTTTATTTAGCACGGCGGGCACAAGCTAGCCCAAACCCTATGTTGTAATAATAAGGCTTAAGTCAGCCTGCACTCGCCGCACCATTTTCGGTAACTATGGTCCTAGTTTTAGTTCAAATCAAGAACCGTGCATAAAATCACAAATCTGTTATTATTATTCAATGTTAAAACCATTGATATCCTTGTGTTTTGGTCAATCTTATCAAATTGATGTAGATACACAATTTTTATTTATTGTTTAACATTACAATACTTTCAGAAATTTGTGGCAACAGGGCCTAAGGGGCTGTACAGAGGAAGATGAGACAGCAGCCCATGTGTTTCTTAACTGCCCAGAGGTTGCCTCATTAAGTAACTACTTTGGCAAGTCATTCTTCACAAATTGGCCTTTCCTGTGGAACTGAGATTGATGAAATTTCCCACAAGTATGTAAAATATGTTTAGATGCCGAGTTGCAAAATACAAGTCCACCTAAGGTATCAGGGGCTCTCTCTATTGGTGTTAAACAGTGTAAAAAAAACCCTACCGTGTTCTTCAAGAGCTCGTATTTGTTCCACAGTGTAATGTGAGTAACGGCAAATACTGCCAAACTGGCATTCTCCATTTGCAAATCTTGTACAGGGTTTCTTTTTCACCTCTTCAGATAAAATAGTCTCTGGATCTGAAATATTACATAATAAATAATTATCCTTCCTTTTCGCTTTGCCGTAGTCGGGTAAAAATTCACTTATAATAAGGGTCAAATTATATTTCTCTGCCTCATTGATTGTTGCAGGTGAGACTGAGGTTGTGGGTTTCCATTGCCAGATCTGGCAGTGTTATTGAGAATTTTCAGTAGATTAGAGTGAATGTATGCCTGGTTGATGGCAATAGGCTCACCTCCTATTATATGGGAGTTACATTACTAGTGATTTGTGGATTATGTTACACCTCTGCCTAATCCTAAGGGGAATAAAGTGGAGGACATTTTGAATGAAGTGAGAATGTTCAAACATTCTCTTATAATATGGTTATTCTCTTATAATAAGTTGTATGGATTTTATTTAATGTTAATTTTATTGATTTTAATTGTATTTACTGGTTATTTTTGTATTGTATTTATTGTCTTTGTGTTATTTTATTTTGTAATGTGTGTTTTGGTCCTTGTTGGCCTTTTAATCAATAAATAATAATAATAATAATTATAATTCTCATAACATAAGATTATTTTCCTGTAGTTGCAATGGCCATGGTTCCTGCTCGGGGTAGCACCTTCTCCCTACCAACACCTCCTCGCTACCTCATCTCAAAAATCCTGTGTAATATTCATAACTCTAGTACTCACAACTAGTAATAAAGATTCACAATTTATTAATCAAATAGGTACCTTTAAACTGTTGGTAATGATCTTGAACCAACTTCTGGTGAATCAGTCCGTTGTTATGCGTCCTTACGATGGCTGGAGTGGCTACCATTGTCTTATCGCAGTAATCACATGTGTATCTTTTACCCATGATTCATTTAGAGTAGGTTTTACAGGAATAAAGAAAGAGTAAACTTTGTAAATAACAAGAAATCGGTTCCTCATTTCGACAACTGTCATTTATTGACAATTGACATTGACATTTCAACGATTTGATTCAAGACTTTGCGTTCGGAAATATCTAGTCATTTGAAGCTTTTTTTTTTTTTTTTGGTGGGTGGTAAATCATCGAATAACCCCCACATAACCCCCCCCCCGTTCTTGGGCAAGGCGAAGGAGAGTGTCAGACTTCTACTGACTAAAAACAAAACCCATGTTCCTTATTCACCCTTGTGTCGGAGCCGCGTTATCCTTTCGATAATCCACAGCCCCGACGCGACGGGGTCATTTGAAGCCTTCGCACAATATTACAGTAAGCTAACGGCATATTGGGCTGCGAGTTGTTCGAAATAGATACCGCGGCCTCGGCACAAAGGGCTAAGAAGGAACATGTGGTTTTTAGTCAGTAGAACTCTGACAAAAAAATTATAACGACATGCGACTGGATTGACGATTATTATATAACAGACAGAACCATATTAAATATTTCAGAAAAGTCACGCCACCCTTGCCTATATTATAGAAAATCTGCACGGATCAATCACTTTTCCCTTCATAATCTTAAAACTGGCGTAGGGCAATAACAAATAAAGTGAAATCTGGAGAGCATGCTGGGGCCATGGTACCTACGTCACAAATTAAGGTTATAGTTTTGTTACATATTTGGGACGAGAATCGAAGACTGATTAATCTTCCTTCATTAAGTCCCTCGTTTAACCTAACACCCTGTATTGTCCCTCTGCAGGGCAAAGACCTCCTTTCCCTCCTTCCACTTTTCGCGATTTAGTGCGATTGTAGGCCAAATGTTGTATTTGTACAGTTGTACCTATGTAGCTTTTTTTAAATTAAACTTATCGGAGTATAAATACTTTAAAAAATCCTGCTCTATGTGGGACATGGACATAATATTAGTAAACTCCTTTTGACCGGCTTAAGCCGATAGCACTAAGCAATCCAACCAAGTGCTAGCTTATTTCTCTCGCTAAAGTTTGGTTGCAGAAGTGCTCAAAATATGAAAAGCATGCCTGAGTATCCAAACTGCCAAGACAGGAATTTCATTCATGTGGAAATCCTTGTCGATGTCTACTTACTGATGGAGTCTATAATAAAATTACTCTAGGACTCCGCGTTGGTCTGTCAATCTCTGGGAATGAACCGAGGTCGCTCAGACTTTTATCTTTGACTAGGTACGCTCAAAGTAAGTGGGTATAGAAGCTCACCAAATACTACACTCGAAGAAAAGGGGATAACCTAATTGTTTCCTAATAATTTGATTCAGGTTTTCCTAATATAATTAGAAGAAAGAATTTGAATGGTTGTTAATATTTTATGCAACGTTAGAATGACTGACGCTGCTTCGTGGAACCACACGGAGAAGGAATTGGGCAAAGCCTTTACCTGGCCGTAGCAGAACACTCTAAAAAACGTAAAATGTTCAACAATATTGACAAAAATCATTTTTATTATTACAAAATCTTAAACAATATCCTAAAAAGGTGGTTCATCCCATGAATTTCGACAAATTCTCCGGTTCTTGAAAGATCCAACCTAATCCATTCAACCATAGTTCTCAGGATACTGCCGTTGCGAATGGTAATTACCAGGGAAATCACTAAACGTTTTCATTTGTGATTTAGGATGGTTTGATGCTTCCACCAGCTTTTGAAAGATGTCAAATTTGTGAGGAGCAGCTATCTGCTGAGGTGGTGCTTGTGTAGTTACTTTTCTCACTGGTGTATATGAGTAAGTATTAGTTCCGAAGTCATAGTCATCCAACATCTTAGGATCTTCATATTGGGAAACTCCAGTGAATCTGTTATGGCGTGGGTGGAAACCATCTGACTCTGGATTCATATGAACCCTATTTGCGTCCCAGTGGCGTCCTGATAATCGGTCTAAAAGTGACGTTCCTGTTTGCATTGGAAATAAAGTAGGTGTATAAACAATTCCGCTTCTAGTCAAAACTGGCCGGTAGCGCGGTACCATAATGTCACCAAATCTTCTTATAGGGTCAGAATCTGTAAAGGTAAATAGTAGAGACAGTAAGTAACTATGTCAATAATTAACTCTTCTTCTTCTTATCATGTGGGCAGTAAGGTTTAACGACCCTACACACCCTAGTCACCCTGTCAGAGTTTCTGAACCGCCGCAAGAAAGGCCCATGAAAGAACTTGGCCTCGGACTTGAGCAATACCCGAGATGCTCTACTTCTGATTTCGCTTCACTCGCTCTTTCAGTTCAGCAACTATTAGTAACATAATGGTGAAATCATTGCTAACACCTCATTACTTTTTACCATCAAGGACTTTCGTAACCAAATTATGATATAATTATGGTACCGTTACGAAAGCACCCCTAAACTATAGTTAATTCCTCTTACCTAAAATTTCATGATCCTCGTGTGGTCCATAATTTCCTACATTCGTTGGTCTTGTATGATAATGATTTTTTCTATGAGGATGTCTTGTCTCCATTCGACCTTTTCCTTCTATGCTGATCTTTTTATCCATATAGTCTTCATCACTAAAGTCTTTGTCATCTTCAATACTATCTTCGATCGCTGCTTCATTTGAAAATTTATTTTCGTCAGATTGAAGATTTTCTGCACTTCTCCAATCATGTTCATCTTCCTCGATTATCTCACTATCTTCTTGACTTTTTTCATCGTTAGTATAAGTTTTAGGAATGTCTCCGGAAACAATATCTATTTTGTCTTGGCCCTGGCTGTACTCACTATTTTTTTCAATAGGAACAACGGCGGGTATTGATGCTTTATCAATGTTATCATCTTGGTTTCCCAAAGATATTTCAGCCGAGTCACTAATTATATCTTCAAAAAAAGCATCGTATTTGGCTTCAGCTTTTGTTATATTCGTGTCTTTCACAAATTCGGTAAAATTTTCTTCTTCTTGTCGATTATCGTCATATTTTACTTCAGGAATGTCCTGTTGATCTGCGACCAATCCCCTTTTCACAACTTGTATTGAGTCGGACTCCTCGTCGTATGAGCTCTTAGAACTTTCGGAATTATTTGCATTGTCTTCTGACTCCTCCGCCTACGAATGTTTTAACATTAATTATAAATCAATTAAATATGTTATTTTTCTGAACCGTAATAAGACAAAATTCACATAAGTAGTAAAGTGGAATCATAATCACTTGTGGTAATAACAAATATGAAAAGTATGTACCTACTTAAGTACTATCGATTGTTTTATATATTCAAATTGTACTCGATTTGTCTAAAGTAATGGGTTTAATATGTGAATAAAATTAGAAGGAAGAAAGAAAAAGTTGCAGACTAATAATTCTTCTTTAATTTTATTCGTTCAGAGTGAAAGACAAAGTTAAATTGTAATTAAAACGTAATCACAGCAATGAAAATGTTTAGTGATATTTAATAATTTAAATTCCTGCCATTGCAATAATTTTGTTCTTGAACTTTTTTCTAGTTGGATTTTTCTCAAAATTCCATTTTTTTAAATACCAGTTTTTAATGCTATAACTCTACTTTTAAAAAATCAGGTTTTAAAACCACCAGTTAAAAATAAAATTAAATACCTTTTCAGCGTATAAATAACTGCAAACCAATAAAATAAACAAAACTAAAAATATTTTTGTCATCGTAACATATTTATGTATTATCACACTGATAATACTTTGTGAACTAAATGTACTTACAGTAGAATGCATTGATTGCTCACGATCTATGAAATCGATTTCCAAAGTATGCTTTTACGACAGCCGTTGAGAATCAATAAGCTATTTACACTCGCTTGTTTTTTATGTTGATTAATTTTCATGGATATTTAGGTACTCCTATAGTCCAAGATCCCAGGGCCGCCAGACGTCACGTATTTTCTGACGAAGGAAATGTGGACGATTGAGTAGTGTTAGTATGAACTAAGAACACACTACTACAAAATTCTGAAGACACAGGCAATGGACAGATCCTGTTGAATGCCCACCGAATGAGTCCAGTGGAGGTCTGTATGTCAGCCACACGAGCGATGCCATGCGATCTCGGGTAAACAGCCACAATACGTTTAAGTCTAAACTTTTTGGGAACTTTAAAG
Organism: Diarsia dahlii; assembly: GCA_949775195.1. Classification (NCBI taxonomy): domain Eukaryota; kingdom Metazoa; phylum Arthropoda; class Insecta; order Lepidoptera; family Noctuidae; genus Diarsia; species Diarsia dahlii. The sequence goes on along the minus strand of OX459215.1, from coordinate 8,443,939 downwards.
CGTCTGTTAAGCAAAACGGCCGCTACGAAGTGTCTGGGAGTATTGGCAACTTATTTTTAAGGATATTGCCTACAATATACGTGTTGTATCTTATCTATCAGCTTGGAGAAAATACGTGAAGTAAGTAATTTTTTTGTGCACCTTGACGACCTGATACCTGAAAATTGGCCGTCCAAGCAAGCTAGCTGGTAGTAGTGTGTTCTTAGTTCATACTAACACTACTCAAATGTGGACGACATTTCCTTCGTCAGAAAATACGTGACGTCTGGCGGCCCGGATATTGCCTACAATATACGTGTTGTATCTTATCTATCAGCTTGGAGAAAATACGTGAAGTAAGTAATTTTTTTGTGCACCTTGACGACCTGATACCTGATGATGATCTTATGATGATGATATGATGATGATGATGATGATCTTATGATCTTACTCTATTAGGGAATGCAGAACAGTTGCGTCAGTTGACTACTTTACTGACTAAAAAATTATGAAAAGTATTGGAATTGTGGTATTTGTATAAAAATGAAATAAATAAAAATTGACGAAGATAAAACTTGTCAAAGATCATGAGTGGAGGCTTGGGACTTCACATTCTAGTAAAAAATGTACTGAAATGTGACGTCCTACGAGTTTTCCAAGCACTGTAGTGTAGGTATCGCCTTCATTTTATGTTTACTTACGTGAAAAAAAAAATATGTGTCCAATATTTTTCAGAAATCTATCTGACAAACTAATTAGTATTTTTTGTCAAGTAGGTAGGACCCAATGTCATACATCAAAAGTGTCTAGGGATTAAATTTTTGTGCAATAAAAAAATATCCAATCAATACCTATTAAAAAAATCATCCTTACATAGTATAAAACAAAGTCGCTATTTTTGTCTGTTTGTTTGTCTGTATGCTTAAATCTTTAAAACTACGCAACGGATTTTGATGCGGTTTTTTTTAATAGATAGAGTGATTAAAGAGGAAGGTTTTAGTATATAATTTTAACGAAATCCACGCGGGTGAAGCCGCGGGCATCAGCTAGTTCATTTAATAATAATCTGGTCTTTCAGATTGGCTTTTTACTTTAATTCCTACATTTAGCTTTAATTTCAGGGTCATTCAAAATAAAAAAAAAAGTCGAGCTTTAAAAAAATAACAGAAATGGATATAAAGCAGATGCCGAAGAAAAATAAAGTTTTCTTGAAAAAAAAATCGAAACAGGTATTTCTCAGACTCTCAGTGCATGTTTTAAGAAAGAAAACTGTTTTATACTTAATAACATATTTTTATTTATAATAAGGTTAAGTATTAGTTACGCAAACTTGTAATCAATCCTTTAACATTCGAGTAGGTGCCAGCTACGAATAATAGCACTCCTACGAATAGAACTATGACATTTTTCCACAATCGCCACTTATATCTTCCTAGACCCGGGGTCTCCCATACCACAAGTAGTTCTATGACAGCCGGGAATATGAAACCCATGTTTGACAGGCAAAAGGCACCGAGCTGAAAAATAAAACTGGTGTTAGAAACTTAAATCACAATCAAAAGTCATTTAATCAAATTAGGCTGAAAATCAGCACTTTCCGAACGTCAAATTTTACAAGAGACGGACAGACAAAACGCACACCCTTTGACATTTCCTAGTGTTTTAGCTTGGAAGAAGAAGTGGCGAAACAAATTCCCCAGCAACACATTTGTCTCTTAGGTTATAAGAACCTGATTCTTTGTGTGTAAATTAATATTGCGACCACAGAGACAAAATCAACGAAACTCTACAGAGGTTCTACAACATGATGATCTAATTTTTAGATGTAATTTAGCGAAACTTTACCCAAAGGTTTTAGTTTTAAGCCAAAATACACCCAGCATATGCCTAACCAGCGTATAATGTTCCCACTAATGGGACACAGGCCTCCTCTCTATGAGGGACACGGGGAATGGTATATAAACAATCCAACCCGCGGGCCCAGTGCAGGTTGGTAGATATCACCATGTCTTCGTATTTTGGTTCTGCGCCGTTTTGAAAGCAGTGGTGATGAAATAAATTACATATCGTAATGCGCCTGGGTTCGAACCCAAGATTTACTGCTCGTAAGTCGGGGCCGCTAACATTGGTCCACCAGACTGAGCTGCTATATTTATGTCCCATGTAATAGAATTTCTAGTGAAAAACTCAATGACAATACCTGACCTGACCGGGTACACTCGTGGGGTTTGGACCTCGACTTAGGGCGTCATTGAGGGTTGGGGCAGGTTTGGTCTAATTATGAAGCAGATCTCAAACCGCATTGACTTGTATAAAATCCATATACAACAGCCCACAACTGCTTCGGTGCCTCCTCCCGACCACGGACGAGCGCGGTTGTCGTTTGAAAATCGGCGTAGAGAAGAATGTAATAGTTACGTATAAAATATAATTACCAGTCCCATCAGATTTCCTATATTCGGGAAAGCGATTGCTAAAGAAGTGATGATAACTATGAAAGTAGCTCGATAGACCCGCTCCCAAATCCAGTACTTCTTGGGGTCATGCTTCTTGGACACGTAGTACCACACCAGGTTGAATGGGGCCCAGAAGTTGAGTGCGAATGTGACGAAGATCATTATTGCCATTAACACCTTCAGAATTGTTGGGAAGCTGTGAAATAAAAATAACATAATTAACATCAATCCTGTACTCCCCGAAGGACAGAGGAAGAAGTGTACCTTTTTTGTGGTTTGAAATCATCGAATGAACCCGCTCTGGGTAATTTTTCAATATTGAGTGAGCATTTGACTATGATCAGTCAATATTTAAAATATTCAAATATAAAGGGCGTATTTATCCTGTGGAGTTGTTGCAGTAGTTCAGAATCAGAGCAATTTATTCGTAAACATAGGTAATAAGTACATAAAAGCTCTTAAAAATTAGGTAGTGCGCTATGTTTTGCCAATTGGCATACAAATTACAAAAAGGACGGAAATACATACTATTTTTGAATAAAATGTCTTACAAAATAGTTACTTTCATGCTTGGGCTATCATACCTTTATTATTGTACACACGGCTACACATCAAGCTATACAAAACCAGTATAATCTGATCGTTCATTGTGCGAAAAGATCTAGTAAAGCGAGGCCAAGATTAACTGGTTTTGTATAGCTTGATGTGTAGCCGTGTGTACATGCATTGGAATGCAGAGCGATTCAACTTTACAGGACAAACAGCACTATGACTTATTCACTATGGAATACAAGTCAAGATATTAAAGTGTCACAGAGAGTGCCCTTCCAGAGGATTGCACCCAGGACCCCACAATAGGGGATCGGACAAAAAAAACTAATTAGTCCGTCAGATAGATTTCCAAAAATTATTGGACACGTATTTTTTCTTTTTTCACGTAAACTTAAAATGAAAACGATACAGTGCTTCGAAAACTCGTGTGACGTCATATGATAGTATAGGTATTTTGACGACACAAGTGACGTTTCAAGCCCCACTCCAAGATCTTTGACGCGTTTTATCTTAGTCATTTTTTATTGATTTGATAAAACAAAAAATACGTATTCAATATTTTTCGATAATCTAACTCACGGACTAAACAGAATCATATTATTTTGACCCAGTCCGATCCCCTATTAGCAGTCGCAAACCACTGAGGTAGTACTTACATTTCTGAAGGGAAGTTCAAAGTGACTGGTGATATTGATTTCTCTCCAAAACCCCAGTAACCGAAGAATCCGACAAGCATCAGGAATGAGACAACCACCGTCATTCCTGAAAAAGTAATAAAGCCATAATATTGATCTATAGAGTAGGTATTACAAAAAATAAATACGATTCTGTTTAGTCCGTCAGAAGCTTATCGAAAAACATCGAATTTTATCGAATTCGATTCGTGTTTTTTGTTTTATCAAATTACTAAAAATACATTGTGATAAAACCCGTCATGAGTGAGGGCTTTTGACATCAGTTTCCAGTAAAAAAAATACTGTAATGTGATGTCAATCGAGTTTCCGAAGCACTGTATCGTCTTTATTTTTTGTTAACGTGAAAATTAAAAATAATATGTGTCCAATATTTTGTGGAAATCTATCCGACTGCCTGCCAGCCATTTTTTCAAAGTTGCAGCCACGCATATAACCCATATAAACCGATAGTTGGTGTCCATACAAAAAAGTTTTGTATAAGATAAAGGAGATTGCCCGCGTACAGTACTCTTGATAAATGACTTGTGTATCAAAACCTAGACCGGCGTAAAATATCTAAAATCAAAATACATTTTATAAATAAGTTTTAACGATTATTTACAATGGGATAGTTTTTCAAACAATAAATAAGTACTTTTATATTTCCGACGTCATAGTACGCCATTTTTTACTGTCACTCGCCAATACTAGGGATTTTATATCGTAGTGTGGGTACATTGACATTTATTGTGCGTTTGTCACATTTTTACAATACAGTATGACGGTATGTTATTTTTGCTGGTTTTGTTACGTTGTGCTTCGAGTTGAACCTTTTAGTTTCTCCGTTACCGCTGCCAGCCCATTGACAATAAACATACTTCTAACGCCGCTGCACCGTGTGTGTTGATTATAGCTAAATACAGGACTTTTTGTGTTGAGATCATGGCGAACGCAACTTATGCACAGACGTTGGTTGTCGGAGATTCTGAATAACGTCATGAACATTTTAGGAGACTGGATCTCACCAACACCGGTAAGAATAAACATTGTCTTTTAACGTAGAATGGTGTTTTTATTTAGGAACTGTACTTTTATGTTTATGTACCAAATAACAAATCTTAGAGGGCAAAAGTACAATCCATGTGTGTGTATTAGTTCCTCACCTTACCAGTTGAGTTACCGGATTTTAATATAACTTATATAGATAGGAACCTCATACTGATGTGTTGTTAATAACCAACTTATTAACTAAGATGGTTTATTTCAATCAGTTAAGTGTATTTGAGGATATTAATTGTATGGTGTACCTATCATCATTTAAGATTAGAGTTGCACAGAAATATAATTATTTAAATATGTTTTTTTTTCAGCTGTCAACCGAAGGCTCATTGTGTCACATACCATGGATAGTTGACACCTGTAGTAGCACAAACGGCCGTCTGCTACGGCTGTGGGGTTTCCGTACTGAGATCAAGAACTCATCGACTGCCATTAGACTGCCCACAAAGAATCATATTACTGCGAGGGGTTCTTTCTCATCAGGTAATATATAATTATTTTGTATACACATACGACAGAGAACGTTAGCTTGTTTTTCTAGCCTATCAGCTACGAATTCTCTAAGGTGCTAAACTAGTCCACACTGTTTACTGTTATATTACTAGTGATTGTACATGTTTAGGCTGGTCAAATTATAAACAAGTCATTGTATTGATCTACAGGTGTCACGTCTGGAAAGAGTTTGCCGAACATGCTGGATAACTGCAACCAGACAAACTCACGATGCTGACTGAGTGGAAGATTCTGCTACCTAAAACCGATGTCAGAAACATATTGAACAAGATTTTGACATTCCAATGCCACCCCCATGCCAGAACAGAATGTTAACCCTGGACGACCAGTATTATGGATTGTTAATAAGGTTAATTCAGGAACATAATATTAACGTGTTGGTGCCACACCAAACCATTGCTTATTCAGTAACTGCAATAATTGAGCGTCTATTGGTATCAATAGTGAAAGGATTACTGATACAGCGCGGCGCCACAAAATATAATTATGTTCCTTAGAGTACCCGAATCTGCAATTTCCATTTCAATAAAAACTTGTGGGACGAAGAAGAACTGAAGGTTGCTGTGTGCATAAATGTGCATAGTGTGGTACCTATTTGAGCTGGTGACGTTATAACAATATTAATGTTCCAGCTCCATTATTTTTAGAAGAATAAAATATAAGTCCAGAAATAATCATTCTTTCATTTATTGTATTTAGTATTGTGTGTGTTCCCTTCCCACCCTACTTACAAAGACAATTTCATGATTTCCACTACCTTAAGATTTGAATAGGATCTAGAAATAACACTGAGCGATTGATTATCTTAGTAATGATTTCTTAGAGAGAAATCATTGTAATATTCTCGCATTTCATGGCAATGAAACGCAAGAATATGATTTTAAAATGCTCAAAATCTAAATCAGTAAGACTTGGTAAAGTCGTCACAGGTTTTACAAAAATATGCTTTAAATACACAAATCTCATTATATAAACTCATTCAGACCCTTTCAAATAGCTTTTTCAACTAATTTTTGGTTGAGCATAACCTAAAAATCGTCATTTATTTTTTGTAAATATCTCGAAAATGCCATTGTCGATTGTGTTCAATCTTTTGAGGTAGTATTTAGACATGCCATCGAGTATTTTAAAGATGATTTGATGAAGACACAACAATGTTGAATTGAGTACATTTGCCCATAGTGCCGCTGGCATTCTCCTTTGTTCTAAAGCAGGGATGCACAGACCGCGGCCCGCGGGCCGCATGCGGCCCGCCGGTGGTATGTCAGTGGCCCGCGAGCAAAAATACTGGACCGCTTAAAAACTACTGGACCGATTTGAAAAATTCGTTCACGGTTGGGAAGCTACAATTTATGTCCGGGTGACATAGGCTACTTTTCATCTCTGTATTCCTACGGGAACGGTGCAACTCAAAAATTCTGGTCGGTTGTGTTTTGGCGTTTTTAGTAGGCCTTACAGATCAAGTCATGGTTGTCAAATCTTATAATGACTATTGTAATCGGGACCTATGTTGCAAAACTAAGGACAACCAAACAGTAATGTATTTTCCTTACTTTAAGCCACTGCACTGGGCGGGCTTTTCAAATTAGCCCTACATAAATATTTCGGTCTGCCGCATGCCACTAAAATGTTCTGGCTCGCTACACTCGCTCTTACCGCCGCGTTTTTTGAGTGTCCAATCCTTGATTACGTTATAACTAGTAAAAGTAAGTTAAATATGCATTTTTTAAATAATAAAATGAAAATCAAAAAATATAAAGCACTTTTCCTAGGTCAAAGCCAAAAATTTTATACACAAATGCCTTGAAATGCGCAAGTTTATTTGGTTCTACTTATTTACGTGAACAAACTTTTTCGGTATTGAATAATAAAAAAAGCATAAAAGCGAAAATGAAAGTTTGGAACAATTATGAATGTTAAAACATAACCCTTTATAGAAAATAAAAAAAATAAAATAGAAGAGAAATTAAGACTTACCTCCACATAAAACCATGGGGAACTGTTTAGGATTCTTCATATTATTTTCAATGGGCAGTGAGACGCCTATGCCTTCCATGCTGAACACGACGATTCCGCAGAACTCAAAGAAACCAATGACATCCTTCCATGCGGGCACTTCAGAGATCTTTGGAGCAGTACGTTGGCTGTATACTATTGTGGCTATCACACAGGTCACTGAAATAAAATCTATATGTTCAAAAAACCTCCAATCCGAAAGGGGCATATAGGTATACCAATGGGATTGCCAAATAAACTAAGGAACATAAAATATTCTTCTTATCTTGTGGGCAGTAAGGTCTAACGACACATTCTCAGAGTTTCTCAACCGCCTCAAGGGCTTCTGACATGGTTTGACGACCGACATTTGGCGGACCAGCGGCTTATACGTGCCTTCCGAAGCACGGAATCATTTTTTTATCAGACAGTCAGATGATTGCCTTTGCCAAACTGGAAACAACTTACAAAGTATGCTTTTCGTGGGAATCGAACGAAAGTGACTTTGTTACCTACTGCCTGCTGCACCCAGAGTGCTTTAATGATTACTTAAGCCGTCCCTTAGAAACGATTTCATTATTCAAATATTCACTCTTAGTGCTTGGCCAGGCTGGCAGCGCGGTGCGGGGAGCGGCGCGGGTGCGGGAACGCGCGCGATTTGCCTGTCCGCAGTGGACCGCGATTTCGTTCCGAGCGTTGTCGCGTCCAACTGTCCGTCCAGTGTTTGTCAAAATATAATATGGATGACGATGAATAAAAACGACTTGTTTCCAATAAAAACAAGTCGTTTTTATTGGAAAATTCTTACTATATATGGCAAATGCTAAAAGTGAAAAATGGAGTTAATAAAATTAATTTAACCAGAGAAAATGAAGGAGAATTTTACACACTGTATGAAAGAATGCGAGAGCGACCTCAAAAGTTTTTTGAATATACAAGAATGTCAATGGATACGTTTGACTACATATTACAAAATATAGAAAATTATATTATAAAAAAAAAATAACAACTTTCGCCGAAGCATTCCACCTATTGAAAAGTTATTCATTCGAGATTACATCATTTCAAAATTGCACAAGGGTTGTGCATCTCTGACTCGCTGTGTCGTCACACTCAGCGCAGAGTATGAGCATTAGGTCCGATCTCTGTGGTATGAGTGCAAAATCCAAAAAAAAAAAATTTTTGGTACGAATTTTAAAATTCGGTTATTTTAATTAATTGGATACTTCTATAAATAATTGGATTAATTTCTTAAGCTTTAACTTATAAAAGTTAAAGCTAAATAAATAAATCCAATTTATCTGGTTATCTGGCGCAGACTAAAGTTTGAGATACGCTGCTCCCGCGCGGTTTATCGCTTGCCGCCCCGCGCACTCACTGCGGCCACTTGTATGAACGAGCTATGGCACGAGTTGCCCGCGCGCTCCCCACGGAAAGTAGCCCGCGCCGCTTCCCGCGCCCGCGTGCCCACTATGGACACTCAAATGAAGTTCCCTATGCCCGCGTTTGCAGTCTGGCCAAGCACTTAGAGTAAGTTTTCGCGGCGCAGCGCGCAGCTGTGTGCGTGCGTGTAGTATGTTTGTAGCGAATCATTCATAATGACTGTTAACCATTATTTTCATTGTACTAATTTTGTTCAATATTTGCTTTATTTTTGTTAACTAATTTGGGGAATCGTTAGTGAACGCACAAACCCTTAATGATTCATTAGTGACTTAAATGCTCACATCATAGAAAAACCAGTTGGAGTGAACTTACCAATAAAAACATCAGCAATTAATGTGAACGGTGCCAAATACTTCAAAGTTGTAATCATGCAGAGTAGCAAAATGGGCACTAATAAGGTTAATATGTATAGTCTCAAATAATCCAGGTTTTCTGTCCCCGCGTCCGTTTCAACCAATTGCTGTATAGTCTTTGCTATTATGATCTGATAAACGCAGCAGGCTCCGAACAGATCTATACATATTATAAGATCTACTGCGTACCTGGAAACATTATATTTATGCGATAACAGCCACGGTGTTTGGATTCATCATCATCATCATCATTTAAGCCGAAATACGTCCACTGCTGGACATAGGCCTCTCCTAAGTGTCGCCACATTGACCGGTTCCGTGCGTGTCGCATCTAACGGATCCCCGCAACCTTCACCAGGTCATCGGTCCCCCTAGTGGGAGGCGTTCGAACGCAACGTCTTCCGGTTCACGGTCGCCACTTTAGAACTTTTCGGCCCCATCGGCCATCCGTTCGGCGAGCAATGTGGCCTGCCCATTTGAATTCCCAGGTCGGCCAAATTTTATTGGGGTTGTCCAAAACTTTGCCTGATGCATAAGGTACTTCTCAGTAACAGCCACTGAGTTTGGATTTGTGCCCAATTAATCGCAATAGGCTGCCCATTATTTCATAAGACTTAAACATAACTGGCGAAAAGAGGTGTACTATTAAGTACACCGCTGCTTGACCCTTCGGGGATTGTAGGCGTGATGTATGAAGTTGTTACTTACCTAAACCACTTGCTGTATTTCCTCAACCTAGGAAAGGGTCCTACTTCTAAAGCTGCCTCTGCGACATCCGGATATGACATTTGTGGTAAATGTAACCTCTTGTATAGTAACTGTGCTGAACTAACTAATATCTGAAAACAAAATAAATTTGGTTTTAGGACTACCTCATTGCCTGCCGGTACTGCCGGGACTCTGCCCCGGCAGGCAACGAGGTAGTCCGTCAGTCTATCGACGATGTTCGGAAGAGTTACCGTGGCCCCGGACACAAAGGGCTAAGATGGAACATGGGTGGTTTTCAGTCAGTAGAAGTCTGAGACTTCCTTCCACTCGCCCAGAGCGGAAGGAGTCCTTTGATGATTTCCCACCCTCCAAAAAACAAGGACTGCCTCTTGGATCTAGTGGTCGCAAACGTGACTGCTGTACATGAGGGCCTAGGTTCGTTTCCTAGCTTGGGCAAAGTGTTATTCAAACGAAAATGTTTTAGATATTTCACATTGGCCCACATAGGTACTAAAACGTCGAGAACGCAAAGTTCGAGTTTGGTCGTTTCGTATGGAGAAGAACCGGAAAGAAACTTCATGGTTACTCTTTTGAAATGTTTTTTTTTTTCACAATTTTATCATGAAAACATTGTGAAAAACCTAGACACTGTAGGTATATATTGAGGGACAACTTAAGTCCTATACAATATGTCGTAGGGTACTACAAGAAGAAGAATAAAAAAATAGAACAAGTTGAAAAGTTAATAAGCATCTAAGAATCGCTCTAACATTCACTAAACAATCGGGAAAAAGAATCTATAAGTTACGCGACACCTCGCAGCGAAACACGACGCCGACATTACGTGTTTAGTTAAAGTTTTACTTATAGTTTACTGTTTTATATGTATTAGTTTGTTATTTTTGTTTTATATTATTGTGTGTATTTTATGGGGCCTTAGTTGCTTGAAATAAAATGATTATTATTGTTATTATTAACATTAAGCACAAATGTTGTTATCAGTACTGTAACAAATTCTTAGCAAAAATGCGTATAGATGATTCAATCATTTTCCCGGAATTGTGACAAATTACAAAACCTGTTTGTATTGATGCCAGCGGTTATCGATTAATGTGAGTTTTATGAGTGGTCGCTATTTTTTAACCGACTTCAAAAATGAGGAGGATCTCAATTTGTCGCAGACTTTAAAGAAATTAGTAAAGTGATGGAAGTTAGGCCGACCTGACATCGTGAGGGAATCAGCAGGCCTAAGAAGTATTTCTCGACTGTGTGTCAGAGTCGGGCGGCAAAAAATGTCTGCACCAACCACTAACCACAAAATAATGAAGAAGAACTTAAAGAGTAAAAAAAAACTAAAATAACTTACGTGCACGCAATAAGCAATGTAGAAACCAAAGATAACCGTGACAAATAGGGAGGTCCAAAGGCCGCACTTCATATAGGCCTCGTGGATACCAAGGATACCTCCGCCCAGGCATCCTTTTATTAAGTGGCCTGTTGATTCTAAGGCACTGAAAATATAAAGAAGAAAGAATTATTTTTTGTACTCTATTGTCAGCTGCTTAACTTTTTACCTGACTGTGGCGAAGCCAACAAGGAGTGTTATTTAATCTATGTTGTCGGTTTCCAGTCTACATCAGATGCAGTTGAATACCAGTATTTGAAAGGAAACAACTGGCTATATGCGACACAGTAACTGGGTATTACGATACCCATTGGTAAGACTGATTGTCAGACTTTCGGACAACTGACTATCTGTATGGCGTCTGGTTATCGCCTTATTCAATTTTGATTACTCATATGTCTTTAGTGACACTGGCAAGATATATATGCAAGGTATACCTAAATTGATTAAAAGAATAATCAAAATCGAGGCCCTTGGTATTTCTTGCTGGTTATTCTGCATAGGAAACTACCAACTCGAACCCTGCACCTTTCCTCAACGTTTTATAAGTGTCCATGTAGACCTATCACTATTCACTATCACTACATCACTATCACTATCATCATCACTACATCCTTACGTAGTATAAAACAAAGTCGCTATTTTTGTATGTCTGTCTGTATGCTTAAATCTTTAAAACTACGCAACGGATTTTGATGCGGTTTTTTTTAATAGATAGAGTGATTCAAGAGGAAGGTTTTAGTATATAATTTGAACGACATCCACGCGGGTGAAGCCGCGGGCATCAGCTAGTAGTAGTATAAAACAAAGACGGTTCTCGCTGTCTGTCCCTATGTATGCTTAGATCTTTAAAACTACGCAACGGATTTTGATGCGGGTTTTTTTAATAGATAGAGTAATTCAAGAGGAAGGTTTATGTGTATAATAAATGCTTCCGTGCGAAGCGGGGTCGGGTCGCTAGTGTGAAATAAAATATTATGATTTTTAGACTCCCACAAAGACACAAACGTCTTAGTGTCTTGTAAGACAGAGTGATAAACACATTACTTTCCTCAGTCGTGTATAAAGGGAGACGTTACCCACTTCAAAACTGACCATCAATTTTATCAATTCGTCCTTATCATATCAAAAGTAAAAATAATGACAATAATGATATCTTGAACACTCTTTAACGCTCAACAAATTTAGTGTAACAAATTCACCGTGAAGGTTGAATCGTTTAAGTATGAATTGCTTATTATAGATGGCAGCATACAAATTGATGGTAATATTATACGTTCTATAATGATCTAAAATGGTATGCGTTGCAGTAATAGAATAGGGGATCGGACTAAGTCAAAAAAATATGATTCTGTTTAGTCCGTCAGATATATTATCGAAAAATATTGGATACGTGTTTTTTGTTTCAACGAATTTATAAAAATTTACGAAGATAAAAAGCGTCGTGACGTCACTTGTGGGTAAAATATGTACTGACATGTAACGTTTTCGAGGAGTTCACGAGTTTTCGAAGCACTGTATCGTCTTCAAAAAAGAAAAACTAGGTGTTCAATATTTTTTGGAAATCTATCTGACTGACTGACTAATTAGTTTTTTTTTGTCCGATCCCCTATTGCTTAACATGTAAGAATAACTAGAATAACCCGGGCGCAATAACTAGACACCTGGCTCAAATGACGTTTGTCTATATTTATAGTTATAATAATTATAACAGCAAAATAATGACTCCAAAACTTAAGAAAGATTACGTGCAACGGTAACAGCGAAGCTTACTGAAGGACGAGAGCGGGGCCTCGCCTCGGCCTTGTTTTCGTCAATAAACTAAGGGCCTCGTTCACCATCTCCAAGTAAAGCGTTGATTAGTTACTTCTTAGTTAACGTTAATCAGCAAGTAAAGGTTACGAGTATCTTTTGTCAATTTCACAAACGAAAAATAAGCTCCGAGTAACAACTTGCCGGTTATGTGAGTAACGTAACAAATTATACGTCACATTCGTTCAATATTACATCAATGTCATTTGTCAAACGTCATTGGAGATGTCAGTTGTGCAGTGTGTGCGCATGGACCTATAAAAAAAGGTTTTTTTACAGGTCATGGCCTTTTTTTATAGGTCCATGTGTGTGCAATTGTTTGTGACTGTTTGGTTGGAAATACTACGCGTTTGATTTAAGTTATAACTATTTAATTATCTTTAGGTTATGATAAGATGTAGATCTCTTTTATGTAAAATACACTTGAATTATTAAAAAAAATACCACACACCTTTGCGATTTAGGCATTATTTTATGTTTTATAAAGTTATGCACTTGGTTCACTGCATATTTCGATAGACGAAATCTAGCGAAAAAATCAGTTTCATCCAGGTCCGTAAAATAATAAACACGGAATCTAAATACACGAATCCTCGCTACTCGTTGCGTCGAAGAATATTCTAATTCATCCAACTGGTGATCAATTAAATCAATTATATCCATTTTTGTTCGTTTATTTTAAAACAATCGCTGGTGTTAACCAAGAAATGACAACAGACAATACTTAATCGTCGAGTAAAACACGCTAATTGGCAGAAGCTGTGGCAAGTAAGTTACGGGTCGGTTAGTCATATGATTAGTGCTACTCAAACGTCGTGAAACTGGCACGTCAAGTTACGGGTCACTTTAACTGGCGATTAGCCTAATCAACACTTTACTTGAGGGTGGTGAAAGAGGCCCTTAGGGTCGAGTTTCGAGCCAGGTGTCTAGTTAATGCGCCCGGGTTGAAGCAACTCATCATCATCCTGCCCTTATCCCATTCTATTATGGGTCGGCGCAACACGTTTTCTTCATCTATTCTTCCCTGTTAGACGTCACGGTGGCATTTACTTCTTTCTCTTTCTTATTATTTCCCACACAATTCATCAATCTTTTCTTTGGCCTTCCTCTCCCTCTCCATCCATAAACTTTTTTATACATACCTACCTGCTGTTAATTAATATGAGACAGGTGGTACTGACTTAAGGAATACTAAATGGGATGTGTGGTGTTACGTAAATACATAGAATAAGAAATGAGTACAAAAGAGGAAGTCTGAAAGTCGTATGGCATGTGATACGTAGGAATGATCAAAATGTCGTAAGGAAAGTTTTGAATATGACAGTGGATGGATAAAAGAGAAGGAGACAACTAAAGAAACTGTAGATGGAATGTGTAAAGGATGATAGGCAAGAAAGGAGGTTTCTGATAAGATGATGAGTAACAGAGAAGCATGGAAGGCACGCTGCACCGACTCCAAATGAATAGGGATGTCGACTGACTAAAAAAAAAAACTAAGGACTAAACAGAATCATCTGTTTAGTCCATCAGTAAGATTATCGCAAAATATTGGATACGTGTTTTTTGTTTTATCAAATTAATAAAAATTGACGAAAATAAAACTACGTCAAAGATCATGAGTGGCGGCTCGTAACGTCACTTTTAGGTAAAAAAATGTACAGAAATATGACGTCACACGAGTTTTCAAAGCACTGTATCGACTTTTTTGTCGATAATGGGATAAGGTCAATAGAATAATCATAATGATGTCACAGGCTTACTTGGTTGGTTTTGCCACGCATCGATGTGCGACGAAATCATAGGTGTCCTTTTCTGAGTGCAGTACATACTTCGGGCCGTCGTCTGGAGGTGGTTGAGGAGGTGGCTTCGTCGCAGGGTCTGGCTGTTCCAAGTTTGTATGGTTGCCCTGGAAATGTTCAATGTAAGTTTAAGTTTTAAAGGAGAATTTATGGTTGATTCCAGAAAGTTATTTTTTCAGTAATCTAAACAAGTGTGCTTAATTTCGCCTGTTGTTAAAATTTACCATGACCGACCCATAGTCACACTAAACTAACACACCAGTGTGACTATGGTTAATTATATTTATCCGTAGTCACACTGGTGTGACTACGGCTGATCCGTAGTCACACTAGTATGACTATGGATAATTTAACCTGATCCGTAGTCACACTGGTGTGACTACGGCTGAACCGTAGTCACACCAGTATCGTAGCTTTTGGTCACGTCACTCATACATGCAACGCATGTACTCCATGACGCGCGCTCGCTTCGCTCGCATATTAAATAACACTAATATCTTCTGTCCCCGAAGTGCCGGGCCTCCGCCGGCCTCCTTCGTCGGCCTGCGGCCCGGTGCCCATGCCGCCCCTAAAGGATACTGTCGCGAGACGGTGATTCATCCACTTAGCGGACGACTAGCAACAGCCTATAATTTTGGTTATTCATCCGGGTGTGACTACGGATCAGGTTAAATTATCCGTAGTCACACCAATGTGACCACGGATCAGCCGTAGTCACACCAGTGTGACTACGGATCAGCTTAAATTATCCGTAGTCACACCAGTGTGACTACGGGTAAATAAAATTAACCATAGTCACACTGGTGTGGTAGTTTAGTGTGACTATGGGTCGGTCACTAAATTTACTAACACCATGTTGAGATATTATGCCGGGATCCATAGCTATTTCAATCTGATTCCACTAATATCTATGAAGAGTATGGTGAAGACAAACCCCATTCCTAGTT
This sequence comes from Diarsia dahlii, assembly GCA_949775195.1. Taxonomy (NCBI): domain Eukaryota; kingdom Metazoa; phylum Arthropoda; class Insecta; order Lepidoptera; family Noctuidae; genus Diarsia; species Diarsia dahlii. Next base: position 8,428,241 of record OX459215.1, on the reverse strand, counting down.
AACAGTTGTCTTAGTTTATTTCATTAATTGCTTATTAATTGTTATAAAAAAATGAAAGCGGCAGGCATCGGTTTGTTAAATAATTATTTATTTTTAATGTCATGGACTTCCTCATAGCACCGCCTGATTTCAAAACTTGTCGTATTTTCGCCCATAAATAAAACCCATGATATTGGCTAGAATTTACATAACACGTTATATTTGATTATTGTTTACAAAACCCGACTACAACAAAAAAAAACGACGCTGAAAAAGTATGAAACAAGATTTTCAGGATAGAACAAAAAGAAAAGCCGTAGTCACACGGTATTAAAGTGTTTAGGTTGGTACCTATAACGTGTGACTACGGCTTTTCTTTTTGTTCTATCCTGAAAATCTTGTTTCATACTTTTTCAGCGTCGTTTTTTTTTGTTGTAGTCGGGTTTTAGTTTTTAACTTTTTTTTATTTAAACAATTTTGGTGTTAAATTTTTTTTTTTACTCTTGACTTTTGTCCGCTAGAGGGCGTGATTTTAAATTTGAGCTATATTTTGGAAATGTACAAGTGAGGCCCTTTTAAATGATACCAAACACGGCGTGTTTATCTCCATTTTTATTTTTTAAGCCTTACTTTTTGACCGCTAGAGGGCGCCAAATCGCTTTTTGTGAAACGTCACGTAGCCTATGTTCAGCGGAAAATTAAGACGGTTCTAACGATACCTCAAATGTCGAGTTCCGATAAGTAGATTAGAAGCTATGAGGGAACAGATGAAGATACACACATACAAACATATATACATACATACATAGCCAGTCAAAATCATAACCCTCCTTTCGCTTTGCCGTAGTCGGGTAAAAATGGTGATTATGTGTACCTATACCTGCTAACAACGGATCTTCGTAAGTAGGTTAGTGTGTTTCACCTACCAATTAATCGCTATTTATAAATTGTGGTAGGTACTTGTATTGTACTGGTTTGCTAATCTTTTGAATGGCTACCTAGGGATCATTGATGTTCTTAAAAAAAAAATTAAGAGTACGAGTTCGTAGCTAAATTATAACAGCTGCTCGGATTGATGATTTTCGAAAAAGTTGTGCTAGGAATGGCCCCAAAAATATATAATAGGTACTATTCCAGCAGCTATTAGAAATAAAGAGTGCCTGGGAAGTAAGAAACGGAAGTATGACGATTCCGACTTCTAATTAACCATTTAATTTTATATTTATTGACTGCTGTATGACTGTGTTTATTTATTTCAAACTAGCTGAACCCGCGCATGATTTGCAATGCTTTTTTCCTACTACCCTACCTAATACTCTACCTACCTACTACCCTACCTACCTACTACCCTACCTACATACTACCCTACCTACCTACTACCCTACCTACCTACTACCCTACCTACCTACTACCCTACCTACCTACTCTACCCTACCTACCTACTACCCTACCTACCTACTTTCCTACTACCCTACCTACTACCCTACTTACTACCCTACCTACCTACTACCCTGCCTACCTACCAACCACTTTCTCACCGTTAAAACCTTCTCTGGCATTGATGTATTAAACCCAAGATACACACTCCGCGTCTCAAAACCGTCCGCATAAAATGAGTGCAAAATTACAAATCGTGAACTCATTTCAAATAGTCTCGCGTCGCTCGCGTCTCTGCACGGTCGTACAAAATGCCGAAGTGTTCGCTGAGAATTTGCAAAAATACAGCGTCAAAGACATTTAAAAAGGATGGGATATCGTATTTTCGGTAAGTAAAAATGTTTATTGATTTATTTTTGTTGCGTTTATGGCATAATATAGAAAGCAATACGTGATTTTGATTTATTTCTCTCAGAACTTTACTAAACGGTCCGAGTATAATACGGCATATTTCAATAGTCGCTTTGTTAGCGTAAGAACGATAATAAGATTTTTTTTTATTGTGTTTATTTGTGTTTTTTTAATCAATAAGTTTTTTGTTTTATGTTTTTAACAATTATGTATACGTTACATATTATATTAGTTTTTAATTGGATTTCAAAAGCAGAAGAGGTCGTCAATTTGACTTCGTTTTTGACACCTTAAACTTAATAACTACTTAGTTTCGATAATAATGTTCTACTACTACCTTCAAACCAAAAATGTAAATAAATGATTCGAATGGATAATACTTGTTTCATTGATTATACACGACTTCACGTACACTAACACAGTCAGATCCAACCTAAAAACATTTACCCTTTGATAAAAGTAAAATTATGTGTTTAAAACACAATTTAACTAACTGTTACAATAATAATTAATTATTAAAAAAACATAAAAAGTACCTATTCGTCTCCACTCCATACCTTGTCCTACCGGCTTACTTCGGTCGTAAAATTATTATTGCTTTTTATAACTGCATTGTAAAAACAACTTTAAGTAATCTGCGTAAGGTTGAATTTGCAAAAAAAAATATTTTTATAGTGTAACGATAACTACATAAGTAGTAGTGCGTGTATTGGTGAGTGTTTGGCGACAGCTTCGACTGTTTGTTTTGTTCGTGACTGTGCATCTAGGGTTTTAATACATCAATGTTCTCTGGGCTTCCACAAATAATTCAAGACCAAAATTAGCCAAATCGATCCAGTCGTTGTTGAGTTATGCGCTTACCAACACATTTTGCGATTCATTTTTATATTATAGATTATAATGACCTGTTTACTGACATATTTTAAATTTTCATAATTTTTATTTCTTATTGTAACTTGCATATTTTAAATTATTTTATTATTATTTATTGTAATTTATTGACTTTAATTTGTAATTGAATATGTTTGTGAAAATTTGTACGCCAAAAATTGGCAAAACATAGCGCTCATATTTTGACATAACAACATCTGTAATCATACCTATGTTTTACAAAATAAATGATTGATTGATTGATATTTAGGTTAACTACATAAACGGTTAGGTACTGTATACATAGTAATAATTATTTTTACCAAACTTGTCTCAAGAGATCACCGTCCCCAACCTTGTCACTGTGACCAATTTACCGTTATAATTGATTACAAATGAGAGTTTTATTATTCTGTTGTCTGCCTAAGTGTCTACTAGGTCAATGAGGAGTTCACTAAAATAAAATAATCTAACACAGGTCATAACTCATAACCTTGAATTTTTACACCATGGCATACGATATCATTATGAGGTCATTTTTCTTTTAATTCTTTGCCCCACACTTGGAATTTCTCCTAAAACGTGGGTGCATTCACGTACATTTAAACTCACATAATATAAACGATTGTTCAGGCTCAGAGTCCGATGACTGACCTTGGAAATTTACAGTTTTAATACTTAAATAATAATACTAACATAATACTTACATGATTGATTTGTTTGGTAATAAAGAAACTTTTATACGTAATTATTTTTTTAATACATCGGTACTAAATTCTTTATTATACCCTAAATTAATATACAAAACAAAGACAAAACACGAAAGTGTTAAGTGAACAATATTAGGTATATAAAGTTTGTGTACAAACGTACTAAGTGATACCCTTTTTTGCTATTTTGGTATTTTTATAGAATATTTTAGGTAATTGATGTTTGAATTTATGATAATTAAGTATATAGTTAAATACCCTAACTAATTATAGGCAGTATATACACAGTTTCAATGACCAGTTTTAAGTTATAGTATCTAGAAGTTTTGAATCATTAAAAACAGTCCTCCTGAAAAATTGGCTGGTCTGTAATTACCATGTTTGTCTTCTAGACCATCGATGTATATGAACACCCCAACTCGGAACAACTGTTACTTTCATCGTTGCGACATCTATCCCTATTCATAGGAACTACGAAACCAGCAAGCGAACTGCCGAACCACGGTAATATACTGTGGCCGAACGTTTGTTGTAACTAATGGCAGTATTCCGTGACGTCATCTCAGAGATTTCCTAATAAGTTCGCAGGCTGTGTATAAGTTCCAATGTGATGGTATAGATTTCGCTTTCACCAACAAACAAATAATTGAAAACTTATCATCATTCACATGACGCCAAAACTACATAATATCTAAATTAAGGTGGATGTTCACGGTAGCCCGCGAAATTCAAATTTTCTTACGTTTTTAGCGATTTGCAGGCCAGTGCTAGGTTGTATGTTAGTGAAAATATGATTCGTGACCTTTAATAAGAGTAATGACCTTTTGATGAAATACTCATTCTTGACAGTTACATGAACTTGGAGGGTTGTAATGATGATTTTGATGATTATAATTCTGTAACTGCATACGTCTTACAGCCGCGAATCATATTTTCACTAACATACAACCTAGCACTGGCCTGCAAATTGCTAAAAACGTAAGAAAATTTGAATTTCGCGGGCTACCCTGCCTGGAACATCAGCCTTAAACGAGACCAAACATTATCTTTCTTCTATAATTTAATATTCTGTATGTTGATCATCGTCATCATCATTCAGTCATCATGCCCTTATCCTAATTTATTTGGGGTCGACGCAACAAATGTCTTCTTCTTCCATACTTCTCTATTAGGTACTCGTCATCTCAGCGGTCACCTCCTTTCTAGCCATATCATACTTCATACAGTCAGTATATTATACACTAGCGGACGTCCCGCGGTTTCACCCGCGTAGATCCCGTTCCCGTGGGAATACAGGGATAAAAAGTAGCCTATGTTACTCAGGGTGAATGTAGCTTTCCAAGGGTGAAAGAATTTTTGAAATCGGCCCAGTACTTTTTGAGCCTATTCATTACAAACATACAAAAATAGGTACAAATCTTTCCTCTTTATAATATTAGTGTAGATATCATCATCATTATCATAGCCTATAATGTTCCCACTGCCGGGACTCTCTAAGAGAGGGATGGGCTATAATCCACCACGCGGACCCAGTGCAGGTTGGTAAATGTCACATGTCTTCGAATTTTAAGGTTCTAAGACAGGTTTCCTCACGATGTTTTTCTTCACTGGTTTGAGAGCAGTGGTGATGAAAAAAATTACAAACATCGAGGCCGCCACCACTGGGCCACCGCTGTACATTGAGGTTTTAATATTTAAGCTCCAAAACGGATTACTTAAGTAAAATCTAATCTAGTTAACTAACAATACATTCGCGGATCCGACAGGCTTACCTATTAAGCCTGCACATACTGTGCATTATTTAAATACCCACACATTATATATTGTTACTTTATGAGCATGTATGTATGTTTATTATGTACTGATTAATTTATGTCTGTGAATGTTAGGCCAATGTTTCTTGTCTATCTATCCTATTGCAGGTCCTGTCCGCTGGAAGACATTTCTTAATGAAATAAGTGCTACATTTGCGCTACTATAATTGTATGTTATTGTAATTGTCTGTGTAAATGTTTCGTCTGTAAATAAATCATTTCACATGTACCAGGTAAACAAAAGGATAAGCAGATCAGAAATAACATTACACACACTCACACACACATTTCGCCAGTGATTTTTAAGTCTGAGGTACTTGGAGTGCGCTAATTGCCATCTATCCGGCACTGATCGATATTCCGGGTTGCTGCTAACAGATCCCTGATGATAAAATTATATTGGAATCGAACCTAGGAGTTCGTGCTCAATTTCGCGCTTACAACCAATAAACAAAATAGTCAACAGGGAAAATAATTAAGTTAAATCAAAAATAGGACAATAAGCTTACTATGTTCCCACTGTTGGGACACCGAGCTCTTCTCTATGGGAGGGAATGGGCTCTAATACACATCCCACTAAGCGTATGAGCAGTATCTCAAGGAAAGCCAGTTTTGAGAAAATTCAAGCATTGTAAATATACTTTGTTAGACACATTACGGATTGTTCCTTTTAGCATTTTTGTTTTTTATGTTTGAAAATACATACTTACTGGTATTTGGCAGTGTTAATTAGATGCGTATTATTTTGAGGTATAGGGTGACATTAATTTTTTTTTTGAGGTAATGTTTTTCCACTAGCACGGCAGAGTGCGGGTTGGTGGATTTCGCATATTATTATTATCTTCGAATCAAAAATAGAAATTCACAAAAACCAGCTTTTCGGGTTTGTTTTGCGTACGATTTGATTTTCCACAAGATGATTAGTAGTTAAAAATGCAAATGAGATAATAGCACATTAAAAAAAAAACCGGCCAAGAGCGTGTCGGGCCACGCTCAGTGTAGGGTTCCGTAGTAATAATTATTTTTTTGTTTGAAAAAAAGATACGTTCAGGATAATAAAATATGTAAACGAAGTTAAAAAAAGTTTTGCATATACGATTATACTACAAACTTAGTCCAGAAATTATTTTGTACAACTTTTTGTCTTTTTTGTACAAAAACTGTTTCCATCCAAGTTCAAAATGATTTTCCTAGAAAGTCCTTATAAAGTTCGACTTTTCAGATTTTTTTCATATTTTCTAACCTTATGGTTCAAAAGTTAGAGGGGGGGACACATTGTTTTTTACTTTTGGAGCGATTATTTCCGAAATTATTGACATTATCAATAAATTATTTTAGTAAACCCCTATTCATTTTTAAATACCTTTCCAACAATATATCACACGGTACGGTTGAAATTTAAAAAAAAATCACTTCCCACTTTACATATAGGGGGGCTACCTTAGTAAAACATTTTTTCCAATTTATATTTTACCACTTTGTCGGCGTGATTGATACACATATTGGTACCAAATTTCAGTTTTCTAGTGCTAACGGTCACAGAGATTAAGCGAGGACGGACAGACGGACAGACAGACATGGCGAAACTATAAGGGTTCCTAGTTGACTACGGAACCCTAAAAACATAAACAAATATAACGTCAAAATTTATTTATGTTTTATTTATTAACGATGTTTTATTGAACTAGCTGTTGCTCTTAAATTTATTCGCATTCTTTAAATAAATCTTAGAAACACGAAAACATCCGAATACGTCCAAAAAAAGTCCAACAAAAAACCCTAACGAAATATGGCAGGAAAAATAACAGAAGCACTTTTTCTTCTCAGGGGCTGCGGGTTATTCGAAAGAGATACCGCGGCCCAGGACACAAAGGGCTAAGAAGAAACATGGGTGGTTTTTAGTCAGTAGAACTCTGACACTCCGCCAAAAGTGGAAGGAGTCATTTGATGATTTTCGCCCCTTCACAAAAAAGGAGCACATCTTTTAACTCAAGCATTATGTCACTAACAACACAACATTATTAGTCTTTTACACAATAATTAATTACGACACCTTACGTACCTACATTAAGAAAACAAAACTGTTAACTACTAGACTACACGTTACTTTAGTCAATTATAATTATTATTGGTGTTGGAGGATTAAACCAAACTTCTTTACGTAAATTAATAGCTTTTTCATCTATTAATAATTTAGGTTGTATCGTTTAATAAAAAGCAAAATTAAAAATTTTTGAAAAAACCCACGACTTTTAAAAATTAATTGAAAAAAAGGATAAAATAACATAAAACACCCACCTTAAAAAACCCAAGAATGTCCGTCGGGGGCTGCCATTAAATGAACTAGTTTTGCAATGTTCAGCTCCCGAGGGACATTCTTGGGTTTTTTTAAGGTGGGTGTTTTATGTTATTTTATCCTTTTTTTCAATTAATTTTTAACAGTCGTGGGTTTTTTCAAAATTTTTAATTTTGCTTTTTATTTCAAACTTTTTTTAAACTTTTTACTTTTATTTTTATTTTTTTATCTAAGAACGTGCACCAATCAAACCCGAACCCATAACTGAAAACTGAATCAAAATCGGACTTGTAGTTTTGGAGAAAAATGGCAACATGTATTTGCACAAACACACAAACAAACTAACAACCTCTCACCCCAAACGCATATACCGTCTCCGTTCCGTCGTGGGTAATAAAAAAAAACATAAATAAATAATCTTGATCAAGTCACATTAGGGAAGTGCAAATAAGGATCTGATAGGTATCTCTTTTTAAGAAAGTCTAGACAGATTACACGCGCATATCACGTGTCTGATCCTTACTTGTAAAGATTTTTTTTTTTAATGGCGTCATCTTTTAATTTTTTTGATGGATTGGATTGTGTGAGGATGGAAGAGAAAGGAGTAGGTACCTAAATGCCACCGTGACGTCTAACAGGGAAGAATGGAAAAAAGAGAACGTGTTGCGCCGACCCCAAATAGAATGGGATAAGGGCAGGAAGTTGATGACGATCTGTAAATTTTTTCATATAATTTGATCACCATTAGACTTGAAAAATAGAAGCCCAGACGACTTAGACAATCATGGAAAAATGACAAACGCTTTGAATGCTTATTACACTACGATAACTTTCAACAAGATTGACTTTTAAGGCGAGGTTGCAGTACTTTGTACGCACGACCTTACGCCCCGCCCTGCCGCGCGAGCGATATAATACCTAAATTTTGACTGTTTTTTCTTCTTGGAGAAAAATGATAAAGAAATTGTACAATATGTTTTCAACATTTACTTCAGAATAAAAAGTTCTATCTACTGATATATAACTTTCATATAAATTCATGATGAAATGTCTTAGCAGTACACGTTTTAAATTGTGATTTAGAGTCATGTTTGATAAAAAAAATGATCGAGCCGATCATTCTAAATCGCGTTTTTATCTTTACGATTTACTTGAGAGTATGTTCAATTTTTATGTAATGATTTTTATTTATTAACGCCGCCTTAAAGAGCTATCATTAGAATTTGCTAATCATCATCTGCCTAGCCTTTTCCCAACTGTGTTGGGTCGGTTTCCAGTCTAAACGTATGCACCTGCATATCAATATTTTACATAGCACGACTGCCTATCTGACCTCTACAACCCAGTTTAGTACCAGGTAAATACCTACCTATACCCTTTTTTTTTTTGGGGGTCGGAAATCATCAAATGACTCCTCCCGCTCTTGGGCAGAGCGGAAGGGAGTGTCAGACTTCTACTGACTAAAAACCACCCATGTTAAATTCCTTCCTCGCCCTTGCGCCGAGGCCGCGTTATTTCTTTCGATAATCCTCAGCCCCGACGCCCGCACCTACCTATACCCTTGGTAATGTCAAAGTTAGTTTTTTTTTGAGTTTTTTCGCCTGCACAGATAAGTTGTTTGATGTGTAAGTACAGTCAGCAACTGCTTCCGTGGTCGAGTGGTTTATAGGCGGCTCAGTAGGCGACTCGGCCGCTGTAACTCGCCCGATCCGGTCGAGACAGGAATTTCACTGTTATTAATATTTTCGAGTGGCGTTTCGGACGAATCCTTTTTTAGAGTCAAAGTACCGTCAGACACATAATATAGATAAGGTTTAGTGTCCTGTGTTCGTCTCACATGTTCGTCCCACAAAATAACAGGAGAACAGAAGTAGGAAGAAGGTATTGTATTTTAAAAGAGATACCACGGTATCTCTCATAATATAGATAGGTAAGGTTTAGTGTCCTGTGTTCGTCCCACAAACTACCAGGAGAACAGAAGTAGGAAGGAGGTATTGTATTATAAAAGAGATACCGCGGTATCTCTAGCAACATGGGTGGTATTTAGTAAGTAGAAGTCTGACACTCCCTACCGCTTTGCCCAGAGCGGGAGGAGTCATCTGATGATTTCTCTACTATATAATTTACCATTCTGGCCTCCTGCTAGTTTGTGCGACTTTACTATCCTGGTTTCTTATCTCCAACAAAAAAAAAGTAAAAAAGATAATAAAGATTGTTGTAATTGTATAAATTAAACTTCTCTTTCTAATCATTCCCTGACTTTTACTTAAATAATATAAACCTACCTAGGGTAATATTTTAATTAATTTGGAGTAGTACATCGGGACCAAATGATTAATAATTATTAACCGCCCGAAATGATTAATCTCCTACTAACTTATGATACCCTAGTCCTAGTACTACCTAACACATTTCATTACTCCTGTTAACTCCTATATTTGGTGACAGCCCGAAAGAAATGATTAATCTCCTACTAAAATATGATACCCTAGGCCCTGGTACTTCATAACACATTACATTGACCGCGGTCCCGGCTGTGGTCCCGGTCCCAAAAGCCCCACGACCCCAACCTAATGTTTTTCATTCTGACTGTACAAAATTTGCTTCTAAAAAAGTATAGTCCGAAACACCACTCAAAAATATGAATAAAAATTAAATTCCCGTCTCGACCGGACCGGGCGAGTTCCAGCGGTCGAGTCGCCTACTAAGCCGTAGGCGTTTGCCTTGTGAACCGGTGGTCGTGGTTTCGATTCCCGCGGGAAGCATACTTTGTAAAGTTGTTTCCAGTTTGGTTAGGACATTGCAGGCTTGAATCACCTGATTGTCTGATAAAAAGATGGTTCCGTGCTTCGGAAGGCACGTAAGGCCGATGGTCCCGGCCGCCAAATGGCGGTCGTCAAACCATGTCAGAGGCCCTTGCGGTGGTTTAGAAACTCTGTCACTAGGGTGTGTAGGGTCGTTAGACCTTACTACCCACACGATAAGAAGAAGAAGTCAGCAGTACCAAAAAATATACAAAAAAAAAATGAATTTAAAAACGTTTTGAAGAAATTTTCGCCTACTGTACTGTATTAATTTTATTGTCATATTGTTACGTAACGAAAATAATATTTTGGAACCTATATTATCACAAAGTAGGTCTAATCTCAAAGTTACTTAATTCACGAAAACTCGCTTTTGAACCTTGCCAAAAAACATAATAATATCGTTCATAATAATTGTACCTACCTACTGAGTTTTTCACCATTCTTATCGTTTCATTTTGTCTAGACTCTCGGGTACAACTAGATATTACTAAAGCTAATACCTAACATTTTTTGGCGACTTAATTTCACCTGAGATCGCAAATTTTTTTATTTTTTTTATTTTATTGTCTAAAAAACTTATTCTAACACAATTATGTTTAAGCCACACATCGAAAGCCTCTCAGGGCTTATCTGAGTGCTGGCGAGCCGTTCGTTTAAACTTTAACAAAATTTAACTTAGGTACTATACTAAATACATATAATCTATATATCAACAATATACATTATACATTCAACAACTTTTAAATGAAGGTGAAATTACAAAACAGAATCAAAAAAATCACCACACAAATTAACAAAAAAATAAATAATAACTCACATAATTCGAATTCAATTCCATTTAGAGCCACAATATTGAAACACAGAACACAACGATTTCCTCCAGCAGTTTGATCTTGTGTCAATTAAATGTTCTCCGCAAACGATGCCAGTGCGCGGCCTTCTGCTTTACACTTCAGTGCAAAAGAACGCACCCACGAATAATATTGTTTTAATTTAAAATTATTTTTTAACAACTTCCCTGTCACATGTGACTCATAGTCTATTCAACTTAAATAATTATGATGATTGTTAAACTGTTTTCAGCTTCGCAGATGGTTAAGTTGACAATGTGGAACAATTTACACTTGATTGTTGGAGGTTTACGATTTATTTTACAACTTTTGTTACACTTTTTTCTGTTTCTTTCATTCGGTTCGCAGATATTAAACATTTATTTACAGCTAGTTTAAACTGATCTGTTACTTGTATAAAATTCGTAACTTACTGAGCAAAATACGCGTCAATTTATGAAAAAATAAAATATGGAATAATTCAAATCACGTGGGGCTTAATAATACTGTTCACGGTTAATTTTTCACAGGCTCTATGTAATTAAAACAAAATATTATGTGCAATAATCATTGCAGTGATGTATGTTTAGCTTTTTCCGGTAACGCAAATCAGTTATTTCTAAAACAAAAAATACCTTTGTTCAGTTTTTTTATTGGTAATAGAATTACGGGAATAAAAATAAACCTGGATGTACATGGGCTACAAAAAGTGTCACTAAATTTATGTTATATTTGGCAACTACCAGTCCAAAATGTTGACTCTGTAGTTCATTATCCTGTAGCAAAAAACGTAATTTTTGCCGTAACCGTTCGGTAAGAACTCGATTTTCGGGAACTTCGGTAATTGTGTGCCGACCGGTTCCATGTCTCATGGCCGACTAATAAATAAGGAAAATATACCAAGGGCAAAAAAAGGTGAACAGCCGAATAATTTTGTCCATTTTTTTTTCTAACTGGCATCTATTTACGACTCATCTTGCAATTTATCGTACACTTTACCTGTTATGCTAACAATGCTTTTTAAAGGTTTTATTATTTTAGCTATGTTCTTATTTAAATATTTAGAATAATACTCTAATAATGTCAACATCAGACTGTCTAACACTTTTACAACTTTGTTCCGGTTCCAATCGTCCGGATGAAGCTGATTACCAGTATTATATATACATAAAGTGACTTCCTATCTGACCTACACAACCTTTTTTTTACATTTAGAGTATTCTGAATGTCATAAAAGATTTTTGTTTTCCTTACATGATCGTTTGATGGATGGGTGACCGCTCTTGACTTTGAACTTACTTGACTTTATTAACCTCGGAGCGTACTTTAAACCATCAGTTTAAAGTCTAATGTCAACAAAAAGTGTACTCGTACCAAAGACAAAATAAAACTCTAATCAAACGTTGAAGAACGTTTTGTGCAATCAAATGCAACTCAATTTCACTACACACGCTAAATATTTAAACTTTTAGTACATCTTGATAGACGCGGAGGTGCAAGGCTTTGAAAGAGTGGTTGCCAAGGTTGCCAAGGTTGCCAAGAAACCTTGGCCATCCTAAAGCTCGTTGGATCAACGATATTGTCAAAATCATGGTAAAACACCTGGCACAGAACCGGGAAGTGCGGAAAAAGAAAGAAGACGCCTAAATCTAGCAGTGGTTACGTAGCAGAAATAACATAACATCACATCTGGTTGGTATATATCCCGAAGGGTTAGGTAGAGGTTTAAATAATAGTACACCAGTACGACCACTTCTGTTTTAGTCCTATGTATGAGGGGGCGAGCCTATTGCTATCTACCGAGGCACAACTCCAAGTTCTGTGGCTGCGACTGAGAAATACTTAACGGAAAAATGCAGTAACACTTTGCCTGACAGCTGGAAATCGAACCTCGGACTTCTTGCTCAGTAGTTGAGGTTGTGAACATGAGATTTTAATGTTAGAATGAGCACTGACAGGGAAAATGGATGAAAAATAAACCTGTAAAGCTGTACCTGAGAAATTTTTTCTCCTCTATCAACTGTCATGCTTTCTTTTATTTTATTCTAGTTTCTTGAATTTCTCACACCATCCATCGTTTCCTTAGTGTATTTCTCCCAACATTTGAATTGCAACATGAGTGAAAAGGACAGGAAAAATACTAATGATGACTATTTTTTGGTAAAGAACAGTAGACATTAGTAGCGTGACAATTAATTTGCACCAAAGTGTAACTCCTTTTTAATAATCACCTAAATACACAGCAGATCACAATAAAGCATTATCATAAAATTTTATCTTTCTAACAAAATATTAATTGTCTTATCTTACTTGAAGATTTATTTACATAGTAGGTATGAGACAAGATCTCTGAAATACTAAGTACTGAAGTGTAGTACCTATATTTACTGATTCTTAAATCATTAAATATCAGCCCCGTCGGGGCTGCGGGTTGGTCACAAAGATACCGAGGCCTTGACACAAAGGGCTAAAAGGAACATGGGTGGTTTCTAGTCAGTAGAAATCTAACACTCCCTACCGCTCTGCCCAGAGTGGGAGGAGTCATTTGATGATTGTCCAACCTTCAAAAAAAAGGGGTCAGTGTGCCTAATAGGACCATTTACATTTCGCCAATTATCTTTAAGTCCCATTAACTGGGTACAAATCCAGACTCCGTGGCTGGAACTCAGAAAATCTTTATGGAAAACACTATTACTCTGCAAAAAACCAGGAAAAGACGTACCTACAAGAGTAGCCCTTGCAACCACAATACCAAAGGCAACGGTATGGTTTGGATGTTTTGAAAAATGGTAGAGGGTAAAGCAAGGAAACTATCCTATTCATGTAGAATAATATCTTAGAACTGAATCTTCGAAGAGCCACTGCCAAATCACACGAGGTTCGCGTTACAGCCCACTCCCTCTCACGGATAGGCAGCCTGTTTCCCAGCAGTGGGAACAATATAGGCTGATGATGCCGATGTTATTTAATCGCATTTGAAAATATTTACTCCGAAACGTGTTATCTTTATATTATTGTAATTTAGAGTTGTGTCTGTTTCGTTGTCTACCCAATTTTTGTGAACAGTCACGAATATTTAGAAAATAAAAAAAGTTTTCACAAATAAAAACCTCTTTGAAAAAAAAAAAACGTCAAATAGAACATAGGTTTCGGAAGTCAGTGACTGTTTTGTTACATTGACTTTCTTTGCCATCGACTCAACATCATCTGCCTAGCCTTTTCCCAACTATGTTGGGGTCGGCTTCCAGTCTAACCGGTTGCAGCTGAATAGCAGTACTTTACATGAAGCGACTGCCAATCTGACCACTACAACACCGTTCATATTTTATTTTATTTATTGAGGGATAACAAACAACTACAACATATATATAATGCACAAGGTTTACAATGTTTTGACTAATAATGTTGCAGTCAACTGCATTATCCGCAGATATACATATTTAAAGATCAGTGGTAGCCACTAGACGACATTACCACAATTAAAAATTAGGCATAAAATAAATAAATGACAAGTTACTAAGGCTATAGCTACAAAATCAAAGCAGATAAAATAAAAATAAGTAATGAGTTCATTTCATCATACTGGGTAATTTTCGTACAATACCCATTCAAGATTGAATACACATGAATATTTATCACTTGTACAGAACAAGCATGCTAATTTAGATAATGCTTATGACTTTGGTACTAAATAAAGCACTAATATTTTAAAGTCGACCATTTTCAGTCACGGCCAATCTGAGAGGACCCTGCAAAGCGGTATCCCTACCGATTTGCCCAGAGCGGCCGGGAGTGTCAGACTTCTATTGACTAAAACCACCCATGTTCCTTCTTAGCCCTTTGTATCAAGGCCGTGGTATCTCTTTCGAACAACCTGCAGTTAGAGGACATTAGCCTTAGCGCAGAAGATATTATAGTGTACAAGTGCATGCGCTGACACAGGTGCACTCTTTGTGCCTTTACTCGCATAGTCAGGTGGGACGACAATCCAACACGACCGGAAAAAGAATAGGCGTAGGACCAACGGCTTACGGAGGCACGGGGTTATCATACCAACTTTCAAACTCCGGACTTCAAAGAAATTCCTAATGAAAAACCGAATAACACTCTGCCTACCTTTTCCCAATGGGGGTAGGCAGAAACCACAAAACACCACATGTTTTGATCTTGTTTTCCCTCGTCCACGTTCATACATCTAGTCATACATGCACACCGTATCGTATTGTAGTATAAAATCACTATCATCACTACATGTATAAAACAAAGTCACTTCCCGCTGTCTGTCCATATGTATGCTTAAATCTTTAAAACTACGCAACGGATTTTGTTGCGGGTTTTTTTAATAGATAGAGTGATTCAAGAGGAAGTTTTTAATACCTTTTGCACCCGTGCGAAGCCGGGGCGGGTCACTAGTATAATATATACAGGAGAATACTGCCCATAATTCCGCGACCCCGCTTATGACCCTCACGGGTAGTTTTAGGTCAATTCGTCGATATCACACGGTGGCAGTGCAACGTGTATAGGCACAATACGTACATTACTTTATATTAACCAGTGCGCTGGCTTGGAGGGTTCCCAGGTTCGATGTAGAAGTTTCGGACATCCAAACATTAAAGCCAATTTCCGTCAATACTCAATTTGAAATGATTCGTACAGGTAGTCAGTGCCCCGAAAGTCAGACAACCAGTCATGCCAAGGGGTATCATATTATTATCACCTGGGTTATGGAGGTCAGATAGGCAGTCGCTTCATATAAAAAAAAATCGGTTGTCTGTAAAGTCGGTTTACTGGCGATACTTGAACGTGACAACGTCATAAGAAAATACAGCATTTACATTGCTATAAACAAACAATTAACACGCCGTTGCTATGGAACGACAATTAACACGCCGTTGCTATGGAACGCCTCAGAGCGAGGTAACGCCTCAGAGCGAGGTAACGCCTCAGAGCGAGGTAACGACTCATGACGTCATCTTTTTTCGTTCGTGCAGCCGGCCATCGAATTAAAAGACGTTATCACGTCAAAATACTGGTATTTAGTTGCATCCCGTTAGACTGGAAGCCGACCCCAACTAAGTTGGCCGAATGACTAGACAGATGATGATGACTCAATTTTAAAATGATTGCCTTCCACAATGTGTGCGAAGCTATGGTTACATAAAACCCGTAAGAGTTAATCTTTAAGGTTTGTGCCGCACCTGCTAAGGGTGGTCCGCGGATGGGTTGATAAATAATAACAGCCGTGCAGGTCAATCTTTAGGATAATCCGCCTGGATTGGCCCATGAATTGGTGACATTCCATTACACACCGAGTGTCCTCCGTGCCCCAGAAAGCACGTTACGTCGCATCATTGGCAGTCGTAATATAAGAGTCTGACAATCAGTATTATAATGGGATTTCGTATTACCCAGTCTTCTTCTTATCGTGTGGGCAGTAAGGTCTATCGACCCTACACACCCTAGTGTCAGAGTTTCTAAGCCGCCGCAAGGGCCTCTGACATGGTTTGACGACCGCCATTTGGCGGCCGGGACCACCGGCTTAAATTCCGAAGCACGGAACCATCTTTACCCAGTACTAACTGGTTTGTGAAAGAAAGAAAGAAGAAGAAAGAAAAAATATTTATTGCCGGGGTTTTACTAGGCATTTGCTCCAAGTAAAATTTAAGCATCTGCATCCGGTTAGACCTAGATAGGTCTTCCAGACGACTCCAATAAGCAAAAAGCTCAGCCGATAGTGATGCCTTCCAAAATATTTATATAGGTGGTAAAGTTAAATATTAGACATTGTAGAGCATTGTAAAATAAAAGAAGAGAGCTTTGGAACTACGATCGTCTGTAGGGCCACTATGATCGTAAAATCTTAGCTTTCATTCTAATGTCGACTGAATCTGTTTTTTTTTCAGCAGACACTTTTGCCAAATGGTAACGGCCCACCAAAACCAAAAAAAAAATCATGTCCAGCTTGACCCAAAACATTTGGTGAGCGCACTTGCACACCAATAGAATTTGCATTTGTATTCCCTCGTCGCGCATCGATTGTGCCAATAAAGTGTAATCATTTGACTGACAGACTGACGCGTGTCCGCTGTGACATTCTTACAATGTATGTACGTACATTATATTTTATTATTAGCTGTCGTTTATACAAGTGAAATTATTAAAAAAAAATATTACTTCCCTATTTGCATGGATGTGTCACTATCCATTATATACCCAGTTTCCTATGTGCCTCGGAAATCTTGAAGATCATTTTGAAGATCTTGGACAGTAATTACAGATAGTCAGTTGCCCGAAAGTTTGAGAACCAGTCTTACCGTGAGATATAATATCCCAAAGAAACGATGGATGGACTGTGTTAAGAAAGGAGGTGTCTCATAAGATGACGAGAAACAGAGAAGTATGGAAGATGAAGACATCCTGCGCCGACCACAAATGAATTGGGATAAGGGCAGGAGAATGATGACAATGACAAATTGGAGGTAAGATATTCACCACATTTCACCATTTCATTTTTCCATTTCATTTCCACCATTTTTTGTATTCCGTGCCTGGGTCGGGCAAAGGTAATGAGGTTATTCCATCAGGAATTTCAATATTAGTTAGCAGCCATCACGGAGTTTCGATTTGTACCCGGTTGGTGGCAATAAGCTCGCTTACTTATTAGGTACACCTCTCCTAGTCATCTCGCCTTATTGTATTCCCCGAAGGACTAGGTGAGGACCTAGTCCTTCGGGGAATACAATAAGGCGTGGTATTAAGTTATGCTATGTGATTATTCTGTAGGCAGCCATTCGGTCAAAATCAGACCAAGGAAGTTATTTCAAGCATGGGACACATACCCAAAAACCTTACCACTCCTAATACCCATAGCCATTCCCATAATATCCTGCAGATATGTTGACTAATCTATTTAAGTTAGAAACAGATGTAGTTACAGCATGTAACAGCTCTGTGACTCGTTCCGATATGACTTTGTAAATGTATGGGCATTTGTCGTTTAATGTGGAACTGGTAGGCTTGCCATTTGTTGGGTGGCAATTGGGATAAAGTCAATGTCTTGTGCATTCGTTGTTGCGGGGTGCGTCGCTGCGTGCTTTCGTGCGCGCAGTGTTCGTTGTTGCGGGCATTTGGTGGCGTGTGGTTCGGCGTGGTGGCTTTCGGAATGACGTATTGCATTCGTAGTTTCGTTCTTCTTCTGTCCTTCTGACATTCAAAAGTGCCTGTAATGGCTTAATTGAAATAAATTATTTGAGTTTGAGTTTTTGAGTTTGAATGTGAAATAATAATTCCTGTCCCTTGTCCCTTGTTACTTGGGGTTGGTGCAACACGTTTTTTCTTCTATCCTCCTCTTCAATTTATTTTATTCTATCTTATAACTGTGAGTTATTTCATGCGTCTCTTGAAATAGTGATTGAGAACCTAAAATGTAAAATCTGATCCTTAATTGATGATAACCTAAGGCTAAGCAACGCCCAATTTCATGCATTAACCTTTAAAAGGGCAAAGAAAAATAGATCTTTTAAATATATCGAATACTAGCTGACCCACGCAACTTCGTCTGCGTCACATAAATATAGCTTATAACCTTTCTCGATATCGACTATCCGACATAAAATAGGCCAAATCGTAACAAACAAAAAATCTTATCTTTCCTCTTTATTATAATAGTTCAGA
The DNA here is from genome assembly GCA_949775195.1 of Diarsia dahlii. Lineage (NCBI taxonomy): Eukaryota > Metazoa > Arthropoda > Insecta > Lepidoptera > Noctuidae > Diarsia > Diarsia dahlii. The sequence continues at coordinate 8,409,470 of OX459215.1, read as the reverse complement.
TGGTTTAGATTAGCTTAGATTATATTAAAGTGTGAATGACTATTGGTATCTCTTACTGTAAAATATACTATAACACTCTATACTTGTAAACAATATGATGCAGTAAATATTTTGAATTTGAATTTCCCGGAGGCCAGCCAGAATCCCCCGTACCTACATTGCGACGCGCGAAATATTTTGCCGCGCGGATATTTTTACATTGCGATATCTTCTAAGATATTTGTTTAAACTGTATAGAGTAAAGGGCACAAATATTCTATATTAAATTTCCGTTCTAACAAACACATTTATTCAGATATAGATTAATACCGTATGGGTTAAATGAGCTTCGCAAAAAAATATTCTTTTTAACCTAACAGCTTAACTGTAAAAAAAGGTTACAGTGAGTCAATCTTAAAAGATAGATATATGCTGTCGCGGACTTTTTTTTAGAACTTTTAAAGAGGAACAATTCCTTCATACATAATATTAGCGTAACTTAAACCGTTTTCTCAGCGCACGCAGCGGAAGCTCTCAAAAAGGAAATACCTTTTCCCGTTTTTGTAACATTTTTCATTTATGCTCCGCTCCTATTAGCCGTAGCGTGATGTTATATAGCCTATAGCCTTCCTCGATAAATGGACTATCCAACACAAAAAGAATTTTTCAATTCCAACCAGCAGTTTCTGAGTTTACCGCGTTCAAACAAACAAACAAACAAACAAACAATCAAACAAACAAACAAACAAACAAACAAACTCTTCAGCTTTATAATATTAGTATAGATTATAATAAACTGAAGTACCTGCTTAACTTCATGGAGTACAAATCCTCGGAAATTAAGGAATTAAAAATTTAGGATTTTCACGCTTTATAATCGCCGAAAGGAGCTAGGCAGAGGTGTAGCTAACAAGTACATGCATACTTTACCAGTTATGTTATAAGTCCCATGTAATAGGTATTTGCCATCAACTAAGCACTTAGCCAGACTTCGTAGCTGCTACTGAGAAATTTCTGATGTTAAGGGTAAACAAGCCAATGGCACGAACTAGTTGGTGGGCGGGGCTAAATGCATGCTATTTCATCCGACATCACGAGCGAAATGCATAGAGCGATAGAGACACAACTAAAACGGGCACGCGATTGTTTTTATGCAGACCTTTGCCTAGATAATAATAATACATTTATTTATTTGGATAACAATGATCCATAATGGTTAGTAACAATTGTAACTTATAAACTATGTTAGTAGGCAGGGCAGTAATAATTTAGAAATAATTTAGAAAGGCGGACACAAGACAACAAGACAAGACAGCGTTAGTAACAATGTTCTTACAAACTATGTTAGTAATACACTTACACTCGTGATATTATTATCACTGCTGCAAGGTGACAGGCCCAGCCGAAACCTAATGACAAGACCTATAATGACAAGACCAGTTGATACAATTTTTAATTTTGAACCAGAGGAGTAATCACCTTAATACGTTTGTCTGGAAGAATGACTGGCTCGTGCAACCTTAAAATCAAATGTGTTATTTGATTTTTCCCCGGCCCGGGAATTGAACCCGGGACCTCATGCTCAGTAGTCAACTCGACCAACGAGGTTGTAGCATCCTAGAAAGTAACCTTCGTTTTTGAGTGTAGGTAAACATCAAATGACTTCTGCCGCTCTGGGGAGAGTGGTAAGGAGTGGCACACTTCTGTTGACTAGAAACCACACATGTTCCTTCTTAGCCCTTTGTGTCGAGGCTGCGGTACCTATTTCGAACAGCCCGCAATCCCGACGGGATCCTAGTACCTAAATACCTTAAACAAATACTACTACAAAGTGCGAATGATGGTGACCCTACAAACCCTTGGGGCTATTAAACAGTAATGATAACTACTGTCCCACATTCTACAGATTTCGTGGTTATGTCCAGTACATGTTAACGAAGTAATCGTTATGTTGGGGGCTTTTAAACGATTCCGAATGTACGGTCAGCAACAGAAGTAGCTTAATTTTACAATTTCAATTATTTAATGAAATGGGTTTCTTCACGACGCGCGACGTGTGAAGAAACCGGAATGTCCTAGAACCAATCAATTCGAAGATATGTGACGTCTACCAACCCGCACTGGGCCCGTGCGGTGGATTATAATTTATAGCTTATTCCTGTCCCAGAGACAAGGCCTGAGTCCCTGCAGTCCCTGCAGTGGGAACATTATAGGCTGATGATGATTTTTTATTTTTTATTTATTTAATAGGGGCTTACTCTTGACCTCAATCTTGCCCTAGAGATGAGGTCGACGATGGAACGAGCTTACCCAGAAGAAGCCTATTTACTCGCGACTTAAATAGATTGTGGTTATATGAACTCGGGAAAACCGACGCAGGCAGGGTGTTCCACTCCTTGGCTGTACGAATAATGAAAGACTTAGCAAAACGCTTCGTACGAATGTGTGGAACATCGACAAGGTATGGGTGATAACCTGCAGTACGCCTAGTCTCTCGATGGAAGAAGGGAGATGGTGGAATAAGCTCGTGGAGTTCTTGCGCACACTCTCCGAAGTACAGTCTGTAGAAGACCGACAGACATGCAACTTTGCGGCGGTGGGCCAGGCTATGTAGCTTGGCAACCAGCTTGGTGTCCCCAATCAGCCTCCTGATGATGTACAGGGCTCCAGCTGTTATTTTTAATGTTTAAGAAGATTATTTTTTAAAATATTCCTTACTCTTCAATAGCTTGTTAGTAACGAGTAATATCTAAAAAGTTTTTTTTTATAAAAAAATTGGCTTTGAAACTTTCGAGTACCGTAAATCGGGGTGCAGGGGTGAATCGGTACAACACTTTGAGAGGGATTTTAACGTTAAATTAACATGGTATGTATAATATCTTCTATTTATATAAAAGGAGAACTGACTGACATATCAACGTACAGCCGAAGAGACTCGGGCTAGAAATGTGAAATTTTGCACACGGCTTCCTATTATAATGTAGGGGAGCCTAAGGGAGTTAAATAGGGGATGAAAGTTTGTAGGGAAAATCGTCATTTTTGTAGTTAAACCGACATCCACGCGGGCGAAGCCGTGGGCAAAAGCTAGTCTTAATTATAAAGTAAAATTTTAAGCAAATAAATAGACTACTTGTTAGTAACATATCAAATTGATTCAATTTTAAAATCTCTTTCAAACGTTTGTCTCTATTCACCCCTGTGTTTCTATTTACCCCGTTTTACCCGGTAGTGTTAATCTACTTCTGATGCTGAATTTACCAGGAAACAATGCTAAGAGCGCTTCCACCATTGAGACATTCACATGCAATGATACTGGCATAGTTTTAAGGTTCTATTTACTACCAATGCTGTATCTGTGCATAATACCTAGTAATTTTCCTAAGGTTTAAAATCTGTTTCACTGTTGTTGTTGTTAGTTTAGTTTATAAGTTTGAATGTGTATTTTGTGTCAACGATAAGACACTTAATAGGTATAATTTCATTGTGTAAAATCACCTTCCTTAGTTGTGAGTTATTTTTTAAAATCAAAATTTGTAAGAATTAGATAGTGAAACGAGGACGACTGCCGACAAACTGTTTTGCAGTTTGGCAGACTTTTTGTATGTTACTATTGTAAAGATTTTGAATAAACATATAAAAAAAAACTACAACAAATTGTATTTTTTTTTAAATTTACTTTGTCATCAGCTTCATGCCGTTGTTCCATGTTATTTGGTGTAAGCACAACATGTTTTGTGTGCTTTCTGAGGTACGGAAAAAATCTGTAAGAAATGTGTGGTTACCTGTCTACAGACAAGTTTAGGCAAGCGCGGTTAAACCGGTAGATTGATCCGAGCTGCTGCTATTAGGAAACCTCGAGCTGCTCATTTAGTACTTTTCATCGAAAGGAGAAAGGACCGTGACGTTTGACAGAAAATGGAAGAAGAACATGTTGCGTCGACTCCAAGCAGAATGAAAGAGGAGTTATAGAAAGATGATGATGATGAAAATATAATAAAAAACATCTTCACCATCATAATGTCCCCACTGGAGGGACTCAGGCCTCCTCTCTAGGAGCGACATAGGCTATAATCCACCACGCGGGTTAATAGTTTTATTTTTTATTTTTTTTAAACTTTGCCCTATACTAGGATTACTTCTGTATCGTGGGTGCGTTTACAAACACTTAAAGTCACATACACAAACACACCCAGACCCGAAACAACTATCTGTAGGCCTTACAAATATTTGTTCCGTGCGGGGATCGAACCCGCGACACACAGCGCAGCAGTCCAATCGCTCAGCCACTGCGCCAACCGTGCCGTCACAGTCGTACCGAGATGTCACATGTCTACGATTTTTTTTGTTCTAAGATACCTCACGATAGTCACGATGTTTTCCTTCACCGTTTTGGAAGTAAAAAAAACATCTTAAATAGGTAAAATCTTAATTTTATTATAGGTTAGTAATTATAATTTTATTTATGTACATTAACAAGTAAGTAGACAATTCAGAGCCGCCCGCTACGATTCTGATATCCCTATCTATAGGTACACATATTTTAACATCATGACATTTAATTATTTGTCCCTAACAGTATATGTTGTTGATAGGCTCAGCGTTAAACCTAGGATGACGATTCCCAAGTTCTTTGCATTATTAACAAAGTTGACCCTGTAAAAAAAGAGACAAAATATGACTGTTATATTAGTCCAGTGGTCGCCAGCAGGTTCGATTTCCGGGTCTGACGAATTGTTATAGGGGGTTTCCATCAAGAATCTTTCAATAGCGGCCATGTAGTTCAGATGTGGGGCCAGTAGATGGCAATTGGTCCGATTATACAAAAGAAGAACAGGCCGACACGGAAATCTTATTTTGACTAAGGGTCCGTTCACACAGACCGGCTCGGAGAGGAGAGCAGGTTTATATCTAGTTTAAAACAAAGTTTTGAATCATTGTAATAATATTTATTTTTACATGTCACTTCTTTTGGTACCTATTGAGGATTCTTGAGAGCAAACCTAACGCGTAGTGACATGTAAAATTACTCATATTATTACAGTGATTCAAATCTTTGTTTTAAACGTGATCTGCTCAAATAGGTAATCTGCTCTCCTCTCCGACTTTACCGTATTTGCTTTTAGAGGCCTCATTTTTAGAAACGGGCAATTAATAACATAATTATATGAAACGTATGTGACCCAACAAGTGAATAAAGAGGGAGAGTATAGTGGCCAGTGTCCCACTAGTGGGAACTTTATAGGCGTTTTGTATACCTGGATCTATTCGCATAATGGTCTTCCCAGTCCACAACAAATTCTATGATTGCTGGAAAAACTAGGGCAGTGAAACCCAACAAGATTTGGCCCATCTGAAAATAAAAAAAAATCAGTTACATAACGTCCATACCTGTAATCCCCGAAGGATTAAGCACAAGTTATTATTAATTATTTTCTTTATTTATTTTTCAACAAATTTTGCACATTTTTATATTTCTTACAAAAAAAAATATAAAAAATTGTAGGGGGAGAGGTTAGGTGAACCTCATACATAGTGTTACCCATATTTAAGTTGTGTTTAAGTCCCATGTAATAAGGGGCGAGCTTATTGCCACCAACCGGACGCAAATCTAGACACCGTGGCTCCTACTGAGAAAGGGGTTTGAACTTTTTTGTATGGGAGCTGGCCGCTGGCATTTCGAAATCGCGGCCCACGATGAAAGTGGTACGTATGAATAGAGGACATGTAGACGAACAAAAAATGTCATAAACTTGGTACCTAAAGTGTCACGTTATCGAGATATTTGAAGGTAAAGATACCACCACTTTCATTGTGGGCCGCAATTTCGAAAAAAAAAACAAAATGGCGGCCGGGTTGAATGCCACATCGGATCTATCCCCTTTATTCCTGATAAAAAATTCCAAATAACACTGTGCTGGACCCAGATCGATCCCAGGACCTCATACTAATCAGTCGTGTTTAGTGAAAGTTAACTCAGTATCTACCTATATCTTGCACTATATAATTTTAGTTACTGGTGACTAACATACCTTTTTTTGGAGGTTGGGAAATCATGAAAAGACTCCTTCCGCTCTGGGCGGAGCGGAAGGGAGTGTCAGACTTCTACTGACTAAAAACCGCGGTATCTCTTTCGAATTACCCGCAGCCCCAGCAGCCGTCGGCCCTTGCGGCCCCTATAATCATGCGGAAACCTAGATTTATATCGCCAATCCACCATGGGCAAGCGTGGTAAGGAATAGCCTTTGCCAGGTCAGTAATAGACCCCGTCTGGGCTGTGGGTTGTTCGAAAGAGATACCCCGGCCTCGACATAAAGGGCTAAGAAGGAATATGGGTGGTTTTTACGTATTTACTGACGTAGATGCCTGAGGTCTGGATTATAGCCCATCACTCTCCTAGAGAGGAGGCCTGAGTCCCTGCAGTGGGAACATTATAGGCTGATGATGAAGGGCAGTGACCTACTGCATGGTAGTTTGACAATGTCAGGTACTTACAAAAATCATGACTGTGATTGTATGAGGAGCTATCATAGAAAATCCCGTCACTAGAATTGTCATGATAAATCGGGATACTCTTTCCCAAAATATATATCGCCTGAAAGTAACAACAACATATTTTATTCCCACAGCTTAGGTTATGTAATAACTCTAGCTGATGCCCGCGGCTTCGTCCGCGTGGCAAATTATATATATACTCAAACCGTCCTCAAGAGTCGAGAACCCTCTATCCATTGATGAAAACAGCATGAAAATCAGTGCAGTAGTTTTGAGTTTATCACGAACAGACAAGCAGACATGTTTTTACCCGACTGCGGCGAAGCCCAAAAGGAGGGTTATAATATAATTATTTTGTAGTGATGATGAAGATATTATCATGATAACATAACATCCACGGAGGGTAAGGTTGTAGTTTACTATACCTGGGTGTACATCCATTTCCGCAATGTTTTTTTTTGGGACAAAGCTTTAACATATTTGTGTATGTTAGTTTAAACGATATAGAAGAAAATCCTAGTATGGGGCAAAATTAAATAATATCTCATCCTTGGAATCGAACCCAAGGCTTCATGCGTAGCAGTACCTACTGCTACGCATGAAGAATGCACCTGCAATAGCGTAATCGTCCACTAAGATCAACCACTCGACGTGGCCGCGAGAAATCGTTGATAGAATTTGCTTCTTCGTCAGCGGCGGAATAGTGAAGGTCCCATCATCATCATCATCATCATCATTTCAGTGAAAAGACGTCCACTGCTAGACATAGGCATCCCCCAGGTGTCGCCACATTGACCGGTCCCGTGCGTCTCGCATTCAGCGGGTCCCCGCAACCTTCACCAGGTCGTCAGTCCACTTAGTGGGAGGCCTTCCTTCGCAGCGTCCCATACCTCCGTTTCGAGTAATTTTTGCCTATTTTCTGGTTGGAAAAAGGAGAAAAAAAAGAAGGAACAAAACCTGTTACGTTTCCTTATGACGTAGTGCCAAACTATTCGGAATGGCACCCATAAACTGACAGCAAATGTGATACTTAACATCATCAATAGAAGAAATTGCAGAACTGTAGTGATTCTGAAAGTAATTTGTTTCCTTCTTTAAAATATCCAATTACAAATAACTTTCTTGTTTATTTTTTTACTGGCTGATGCCCGCGGTTTCAACCGCGCGGATGTCGGTTATCGCTACCGATGCCGGTTATCGCGACCAAATGTAATATTTTCGTACCCCCCTTTCAACCCTTTGAATAAAGTATGTCCTTTCTCGGGTATCAAAATATCTCCATACCAAATTTCATGCAAATTGGTTCAGTAGTTTAGGCGTGATTGAGTAACAGACAGACAGACAGAGTTACTTTCGCATTTATAATATTAGTAAGTAAGTAAGTATGGATATACCCCGAAGGTAGAGGTGTACCTTCTATTTATTTATTTATTTATTTAAATCATATTTATTTAATTTATTACATCAATATTTGGCCAGGTATGTTAAATTCCCATGTAATTGGGGGCAAGTCTATTGCGATCAACGGGGCACAAGTCAGAATGCTACTGAGACTCCAAATAGAAACCAACAGCATTTTGCCCGACTTGGAAACGACCAAGGACCTCGTGCTTAAAGTAGCGTTTGCGACCACTAGACCAAAGATGCAGGCTAAGCCAAAAGGACAATATTTTCTTTGTAAGCCTGATGTTTCTCTCCAACACAAACACCGCCTTTCGTTCCATCCACTTTTCTCGGTGTTGCGACTCTTCTCGTCAATAAAGGAGAAAGACATCCAAGGCGTTCCGCCACAAGGATAAATTAATTATAATATGAAGATAAATTATTTTTTATGAGAGTGTTAAATTAATTTTTGTATGAACTAAATTTTTGTTTCACAAGTCAATGACTAAAGGACGCTGTTGGCATATTGTAAATACACAAGATGACAAAGTCAGTTTACAAAGAAAGTGTGCCAAAATCATCATCATCTGCCTAGCCTTTTTCCAACTATATTGGGGTCGGCTTCCAGTCTAATCGGATGCAGCTGAATACCAGTATTTTACATGGAGCGACTGCCTATCTGACCTCCACAACCCAATTAATAATACGATAATTAGTAATACGTAGTGTTGCCCAAATGCAAGACCAAGACGAGACTTAGCCAGTCTTGGTCTTGGTCTTGCGTCAATACATCTGGTCTTGGTCTTGGTCTTGGTATTGCGCTCTCAAGTCTTGGTCTTGGTCTTGCAGCAAGAGTCTTGCAAGTCTTGCAAATACCTATTAGCCTATTGCTATTTACTAAACACGTTAGTTTAGATCTAAGAACAACGTAACAGAGTAGGTACATGTTTACATTGACAGTTTAAATTGACATAGGGCATAGTAAACCACCAAATTAATTAAATTAACTTCATAATATTTTTAAAAAAAATATGCAATTTAGTCCCCAAGCGTAATTAATGACTTTAGGTAGGTACCTATTATGATTTACTATGAGCGTGTTTAGTGGCTATCCTAAACTCTTCACAAACAGCTAGCGGTTAAAATAATTATCACTTAAATATTTTTATCATCGTCTCGACTTGATAATTCTAACTAATAAAAGGACATCATCCATTTTGGTCCAAATGTCAAAGTGGCCGGCCAATAAAAAAAAGTGCTTAATTCTGAAAGAACTCGTTCGCCTTCGCATTTTTTTATATGACACCAAAGCTGTAGCACCAATATACTTGATGGTATTCATGTTAAAAAAACCTGATTTTTCATACATTTTTCCTTTCAATGAATCTGAAAAAAAATATGTTCCAAGTCTCTTAACTTCCGAGATCCGCCAAAAGGGGGGGAGAAGGGGGGCCAGGGGGGTCAACATTGAAAAATGGTTTTTACTTCCCTGAGCTTCCTCTATACGAATCCCTAAAAAAAACACGTAAAGTCTCTTTGTTTCCGAGATACGATAGGGAGGGGGTAGAAAGGGGGGGGGAAAGGGGGGGTTTGGCACTTTTCCCATACTCACGAGAGTTACTTGTATACGAATCTGTCAAAATATACCCACCTCCCCATCCACCATCTGGGAGAACAATTCTGTCAATCAGTGAGTCAGTGGTAATTGAGCTTTATATAGTATTTTTAGAACTCAAATAATACCAAGTATAGTGATGCTACAGCTTTGGTGTCATATAAAGAAATTCTAAGGCGGACGAGTTCTATCAGAATAAAACACTTTTTTTATTTGGCCGGCACTTTTACTTTTGGACCAAAACTGTATGAAATGTGGATGATGTCCTTTGTCGTCGTCGAAACAAAATACCTACTTAATTTAATTCAATTTATTTATTTATCCAGACATACAAATATCCATACAGTAGTACACAAATTCGCCAAAACATAGAAAGAAAATAATAACGCCCAGATCTCAGTTTGACTAAACTGCGAGACGCAAGACTCTTGCAGGCTGAGTCTTGTTCTTGCTCAAATCTTGCAGGGTTCAGTCTTGGTCTTGGTCTTGCTACAATAAGTCGGTCTTGGTCTTGGTCTTGCGAAAATGCAAGAACAAGACCAAGACTGCAAGACCAAGACCGATTTTGGGCAACACTAGTAATACGATACCCTTTGGTTAGACTGGATGTCAGAATTTCAGGTCACTGACTACCTGTAACGACTGCCAAAGATCTATATATATGGCAGCCGGGACCAACAGCTTAACGTGCTTTCCGAGGCACGGAGGAAACTCGGTATGTCGGGCGGTCACCCATCCACAAACCGACCTAGGCAAGCACAGCTTTTACCTAAAGATCAACCCGAATGGCGGTTCTTATTAAGCCACGAGCTCCTCGAGTGTACCAAAATATAACATAACAATATCACGCCTATGATTCATCGATTTGGCAGAGGTGTACCCACATTTCGCGAATTATTTTTAAGTAGTATGTAATAGGGGGTGAGTCTACTGCCATCAGTCGAGCACATATCCAGACTCTGTGGCTGCTACTGGGAAATTCCCGATGGAACACCCTTTTTTTTTTTTTTGGTGGGTGGAAAATCATCGAATAACCCCCCCCGCTCTTGGGCAGAGCGAAGGGGAGTGTCAGACTTCTACTGACTAAAAACCAAAACCCATGTTCCTTCTTCGCCCTTGTGTCGGAGCCGCGTTATCCTTTCGACAATCCACAGCCCCGACGGGCGTCGGCCCTTGCGGGCCCCTCCTTCCTGACATCTCTTTGAGGCACGCGTGGAACACGTACGCGCCGCCGACACTGTCTGTTGCCGTCATGACGACGGCCGGACAGCGGGCTAGCCCGTTACTCACCGTCCACAGGCCCGCGTCTACGGTGGCCGGAGGTCATCGCGTGCCCCCCGACGCCCGGAGCGCCTTCCGCGGCGATGGAACACCCTTTGTCCGACCTGGAAATCGAACCCAAGATCTCATGCCCACCAGACCAGCGAGGCAGTCGAAGCGTCAATATAATGTGCAAGTACAAAAACCAATGCTGTAGACTCATAATTTGCCATTGATAGAGATGGAGATATACCGGACATATAGCGCCATCCCTTTCAGTATGCTTACATATTCCGGGACATGTGTGTAGTGATTGGACTCGTGCAAGTTTCACCCCAAGCCCAGTAACCGAAGAAACCGGTTATAGCCGTCAGAAGGGTGACTATGAATGTAGCTGTAACAATGACGAAATTCAATCTTTAATTTTTAATATTAAGTGGGTTTACTCTTGATTTCATTCTTGTCCTGAAAACAGAAGTGAGGTCAACGATGGAACGAGGTAACCAAAAAGAAACATATTAGCTTGCGTCTTAAATAGGTAGGGATCATATTATTATGATCTTTGGAACACCCCGACGCGCGACGCAGGCAGGAAATCGCACTCCTTGCTACATTTCACAGCGCGCATAATAAAAGATGTAGCAAGGTGCTGACATTGTAATGTTTGCCCCCCAGGTTAGATCTGCAATCAGCCTTCCAGTGAGTGACTGATTGACGATGATTTTTTCTTAACAAACTTGACTTGGAAAGACATCTATTTTATCTGTTTATTTTATGGAATTGGATTTATCAAATTATGACCCGTCCCACTTTGTGCGGAAAGGAAGGGAGTGTCAGGCTTCTTCGAACTAAAACCCACTCATGTTCATTCTAGCCCTTTGTATTTCGGGGCCTCGGGATCTCTTTCGAACCGTCCCGTAACTCAAGCAGGCGTCGGTCTTTGTGGACCCCTTCTATGCTGCTGACAACTCTTTGAGGCGCGCGTAGAACACGAACATGCCATTGACACAACTAGCCCATTACTCACCGTCCACAGGCCCACGCCAACGGTGGCAGGAAGCCATCTTGTGACCCCCGACGCCCGGGGCGTCTCCCACAGCGGCTGGGACGAGAGGTTCTCTACCACGTTCCGCCACCTCTTTCGTCAGCATGACTGCTTCGCAGAAGGAGGTGACGTCGTACCTTCCCTTCTCTCTCCGGAAAGACTAGGCTGATAATAATTATAATCAGCCTACAACAGTCCACTGCTGTTCAGCAGGCCTCTTCAATCGCAAGCCACTTAACTGGATTCTCGGCAACTCTCATCTATTTCTATTACCACTTGTCACTGATTTGATCGTCGATTTTCAACAATTTCTTTCCAAACTAAATGTAACTTTATTCTTTAGAGAATAAACGTTAATATAAAAACTATCTTTAGACCTATACGGAGCTGAACACTCACCATTTCGAACGACAAGCGGGAAATATTTTGGTGACCTCATGTTATTTTCCACGGGAAGGGCAACACATATTCCCGAAGTACCATACAAGCATATCCCACAAACCCTGATGAATCCTTGAATGTCCTTCCATGCTGCTCGAGAAAATATATTTGTATTTACAAATGCTAGTGCACTGTAGTACATTGTCGTCATAACGCATAATGCTGAAAAACGAAACACAATTTAACTGAAATAGATGTGTTCTCACGTCTGGGACATAGGCCTCCTCTCAATGAGAGGGAATGGGAAAAACCACCACGCTAGCCCAGTGCAGTTTGGTAGATGTCATATAAATTATAAAGTCTTTGATGTTTTAGTTCGAGAACGCGTTGGTTTCCTAGCGATGTTTTTTCTTCACCGTTAGATAGACGTTATTGTTACTGAAACTATGACACATTATTTGCTTTTTTTGGGTGTTTTATTTATCCAATTTTTTTATTCGATTTCTGTTATATACGACTAGACTATCAAACTACAGTAAATTTTAAAGAAATATTCATAAAGATATTGCGTTCTACTAATAGCAAATCGTTTAAGTAATGGATCCAGAACGCGCCACGGAATGGTCAACACGATTAAATTGTGATCATAATAATCGATTTCGTAAAATTAACTATCGGTTATCAAAACGTTTCTTTTCTACAAAATGTCTAATTCTCTCAATAAGTTATTGTTTTCAAACCACCAGCGAGTGATATCATCATCTTCTTGCTCGTGAGAAAGGGACGGTATGATTCTTGTTTCAACGTGTGTTGTATTGTAATGTAACGGTTTAGTGTCCTATGTACTGTGTATAGTGTGTGTTTAGTGTACTATATCGACCTCCCTAGTCACCTAAATGGTGTCCTATGTTCACGTTTTTTTTTTCATTTTTAAACATTTCTTAGAAAAATAACAATAAAAATCACGTAAAAATGTATCGTCATCATCATCATCATCATCAGCCTATAATATTTCCACTGCAGGGACTCAGGCCTTCTCTCTAGGAGAGGGATGGGCTATAATCCACCACGCGGGCCCAGTGCGGATTGGCAGATGTCACATGTCTTTGAATTTTTGGTTCTAAGAAAGAAGGTTTGGTTTCCTCACGATGTTTACCGTTTTGAGAGCAGCTGTGATGAAATAAATTACAAAAAGTAATGAGACTGGCGAGCTGTGGGCCCGTAAAGCTCAGGATTGGTGCCCTGAAACAGTTACACGAGGTCGTGGCAGACCACGTAGGAGATGGCGGGACGAACTGGATGTCTTCCTTGAGAATTGGAGAGAAGTTGCACAGAATCGCGACCGTTGGAAGGAATGGAGGGAGGCCTTTGCTCAGCAGTGGGACAACATAGGCTAGCTATAATAATAATAATAATGAGACTGGCACAAGAACGTGGCGATTGGCACCAGAAAAGAGAGGCCTATACCCAGCAGTGGGTGAGTTCAGGCTGTGGATGATGATGATGATGAAGTTATGTGCCAGCTTTGGTGCTAAAGTTGACGTTGCTTTGGTTGAACCCACGAACTAAGAACTAAGTCTATAGTTGGCGTTGATACTTCTAGGCCACCATTCATCCACAACTAATAAAAAACAAGCAATAAAACTTAAAAATATTCTTACCAATGAAAATATCAGCTAACACGGCAAACGGTGATAACCACTTCAGACTTCTGATAAGACATAGCGGTAGCAGCAAAGGGGCACTGATCAGTATAAACATTCTGATGTCATACACCCATGTCAAAATACTTGGTTCCAAGTATACAATCAGCTGTGTCCAATTAAAAAAAGGTTACGTTAAGAAAAAGTTTATTCCTAGCAACAATTTTTGCGCAGGGTTACGTAGTTTGATGTACCACAATGCTTAGTAGACGGCTACGTGAAGAGTCCATTTGCATCCTGTATTTGTATGGCCTATAGATGTTCCAGGTCTTGCTGTTTGTCTATCTGAGTTTAAATGTATATAAAAGTACCCATAGTTCAGAAATACCTGGTGTTGGGGAAACACTTTAAAAAACACAGACGAAAAATGTCTCACCATTTTCATCGTTTTTGCTATTACAATTTGGTAAACACAACAATTTCCCACCATTTGTAAAAGTAAGGTTATTTCTACTGTGTACCTGAAAGCAAGAGAAGTTCAAATGAAAAACGATGTTTATATACAGAATTAACCCTAGAACCACAGCCTAGAACCGTACCCATCGTCTATCAGCAACTAAGAGTACCCAGGGGTACTGGAGCACCCCAATAATTAATATTTTGTTTTACAAAAGAATAAGCATTTTAATAATGATTCAACTATTACAGACTCCAGCCTGTGGTACTTATTTCACTCTTATTATAATATATTTATACTAGCTGATGCCCGCGGCTTCACCCGCGTGGATGTCGTTCAAATTATATATTAAAACCTTCCTCTTGAATCACTCTATCTATTAAAAAAAACCGCATCAAAATCCGTTGCGTAGTTTTAAAGATTTAAGCATACAGACAAACAAACAGACAAAAATAGCGACTTTGTTTTATACTATGTAAGAATGTTAATAAAAATAACTTATTTGAATAGTTTTGACAAATATTTTTTTGGTGCCCTAAACCTAGAAAACATTTACATTATTCACATCGAGTGCGTGATTTACGGTCTTTTGTCCTGGGACAAAATAAACAACTTCCAGATTTTGAATCTAAAGGGGCTAGAGCATCAGAAAACCGTTTTTTTTGTAATATACCCCCTATATTTATTTGAGAGATGCATCGGCAAAGTTTTGTATAATAATCTTAATTCAACACAAAAAGTACAGATACAATCAAAGGTTAGGTAATACACATACTTACACTCATAAATAAAATAAAAAATTAAAAAATAAAATAAAAGTTAGTTGTAAGATCTGCATTACAATTATGAAACCCTGCCTCTCAAACTAGGTATTCTAATGACCTGTACCTATTTTAAGAGACAGTGATCGGTCACATAGAATTCTTTAGACTATTATTGTTACAACAACTAACTTGCAGCACTGGCTTGCAGCACTGGCTTGCAGCACTGGCTTGCAGCACTGGCTTGCAGCACTGGCTTGCAGCACTGGCTTGAACGACTGGCTTGCACACTGGCTTGCAGCACTGGCTTGCACACTGGCTTGATCAACTGGCTTGCAGCATCGGCTTGAACAACTGGCTTGCACACTGGCTTGCAGCACTGGCTTGCACACTGGCTTGAACAACTGGCTTGCAGCACTGGCTTTAACAACTGGCTTGCAGCACTGGCTTGAACAACTGGCTTGCAGCACTGGCTTTAACAACTGGCTTGCAGCACTGGCTTGAACAACTGACTTGCAGCATCAACTGGCTTGCAGCACTGGCTTGCTACGTCGGCTTGAACAACTGGCAGCACTGGCTTGCAGCACTGGCTTGCAGCACTGGCTTGCAGCTCTGGCTTGCAGCACTGGCTTGCAGCTCTGGCTTGCAGCACTGGCTTGCAGCACAGGCTTGCAGCACTGGCTTGCAGCACTGGCTTGCAGCACAGGCTTGCAGCACTGGCTTGCAGCACTGGCTTGCAGCACTGGCTTGCAGCACTGGCTTGCAGCACTGGCTTGCAGCACTGGCTTGCAGCACTGGCTTGCAGCTCTGGCTTGCAGCACTGGCTTGCAGCACTGGCTTGCAGCACTGGCTTGCAGCACTGGCTTGAAGGACTGACTTGCACACTGGCTTGAAGGACTGACTTGCAGCACTGGCTTGAACACTGGCTTGAGCAACTGGCTTGCAGCATCGGCTTGAACAACTGGCTTGCAGCACTGGCTTGAACAACTGGCTTGCAGCTCTGGCTTGCAGCACTGGCTTGCAGCACTGGCTTGCAGCACTGGCTTGCAGCACTGGCTTGCAGCACTGGCTTGCAGCACTGGCTTGAAGGACTGACTTGCACACTGGCTTGAAGGACTGACTTGCAGCACTGGCTTGAACACTGGCTTGAGCAACTGGCTTGCAGCATCGGCTTGAACAACTGGCTTGCAGCACTGGCTTGAACAACTGGCTTGCAGCACTGGCTTGCAGCATTGGCTTGCAGCCCCCCACGAACGCCGTGCGACGCCTTATAGAAACTTTGCCGCGGCTCCCTGCCCCACACAAATACACGACAGAACGAAGAGATCCGTGGTTAAACGAAGAAGTAATCGCAATTTTTTATTTTTTTTTGTTGCATTTGTACCCCAGGGTACGGTTTTAGGGTTAAACACCTTTTTCTTTTTGGATGATCATGTTTAGAGACCTTTTTGCCCTGTGCCCTTCGTCTTTCTGCATCCTTTCGATATAAAAAACAAGAATAGTACGTACCTAAAAACTTTGCTTCTGTTCCTAACCCAGTGCCATGGGGCGGTTGCGGCTGCTGCTTCAGCCAAGTCAGGGTATGATAACTTATTTATCCTTAACCTACGATACAGTTTTTGGGCTGATCTTATTAACATCTGTGAAAAATAATTAATCTAAGAAATGTAGAGGGTTAGTTCATGCTGATTTATAATTATAAATCAGCATGAACTAACCCTCTACATTTCATTAAATATATGTTTGATCAGAGGACTATGCAGATAAGAAGTTACAAACAAAACAATGACTATGGTAACGAAAGAGTCAGCACTTTTGAATTACCTGCGGATTACATGATTAATAGCACCATCTTTTTTTTATAACAAGTTATTCGTGGACACCAGACATCAGAAATATGTGAAGCGATCTATTAACGAATATAAAAATCTTGCTTCAGAATTAAAGAGTCAAAAAGCATGGAAATCATGCTAACATTTCAGCTGCCTTTCGAATAAATGGCTGCTGAAGCACAAAAGTGTGAGTAACTAATTTGTTTTGCAAACCATTAGGCAATTGGTATTGAGCTCAATCTGGTGTGACCAAAAACCGACCCTAACCCAATTGGGAAAGGTTAGGCAGAATGTGACTATTGAAGAAGCATACAATAATTTAGTGACACTAGACATACCAGAAATAAAAATAAACTTACAAACGTAGTATATGCTGTAAGGCATCCAACGACAACGGTTACAATGAGAGATGTCCATAGTCCTCCAATCATATAAGCCTCATGCATGCTCAACACTGCACCTCCAAGGCTCCCCTTGATCAAATAAGCGGTTGCCTCAAGCACACTGCATAATAATAATATCACTAGTATAAAGGAAGAAATTAAAGGATGTCTTCATAAAGTGACCACAGCAACGGCAACGTCGTCGTCGCCTAATCATAATGACGTCACGAATAATTCCTATGAAGATTTAAAATCAGCCGTGTAGCTGTAGTAGGTTTGCGGTTGTGGTCATCTATGAAAAAGCACCTTTAGACTACATGACCTTTGACAATCATTACGAAGGCACTTGCACTGATACTTTTAGCCTGCATTATCCCAGTTCAGCTTAGTGGTTTTATGAGCAACGTCAGTAATTTATGTTTTGGAGCGCAGGGTCGTGTTGCGTACATAGTCGGTTAGTTTGACGCCTATTATGGTGCACTTTGCAAACCTTGATTTTAAACTTTTGAATTTAAGACCAAGTATAGTATCAGTCTGGGATCCCTAGGTCAAAATGGGAAGAATGCACATGTCAAAATGGAATCAATGAAGAAAGGAAGGAAGGAATGTTAATTTTTTGTTAGTGGCGAAGGTCCTTTTCTTGAAATTTTGGCCTAACTTGGTAATTTCCTTAAGCTTGGAGCTGCACTATATAAAGTTTTAGCGTATCGAGTTAGATTGGAAGTCTAAGACAAAATACAGACAGTAACGCGGATACACGAGGCCAGTTTTTCAAAAGAAGACAGCAAGCTAGTTCTCTATTAAACTGTTTTGTCTTACTGAGTTACTGCCCTGGCTTGGAATATGCTTGAAATGAAGCTAGTTTTGTCTACACGAAGCCAGAAGTACTAGCTTACTGACACTAGCTTGCTAGGCTGGCTTGAAAAACTGGCCTCTTGTGTCCCGAGCATTAAAGTAAGTATTTTAAGAAATAAAGATGATAAAAAAAAAAACGCTAAAAGCACTAAAGAAAAACATTAAATACTTAGTAGTGTACAAGTCGTTTCTCTCCGAAACGTAGTCGTATTCCACCCTCTCCGTGCCAGGGTAGTAGTCATAAATAGCAGTTTCTCTTCTTTTGATGTATTGCTTTACTTCTTCATCCAAAGTAGATATGCTAGCGCTGGGGCTTGACTGAAAGACAGGTGAGTGGTTAGGATAGGAGTTTCAGTTCTATTTACGTAGCAAGCTGGCTCCAGCGCCGATCCGCCGGCGCTTATCAGAACCAGGCAGTCTCTATACTTTGTGCCGAACCAGCGCTGACAAGCGCCGAACGTCGCCGACAAGTTCCGACCTGCTCCGATAAGCGCTGATGATTAGCTCGATATTTTGCATGATGCGAGAGACTGCTAGCCAACTTCTGCTTATACCCGCTTGCTTTATGTAGAGGTTCTCTTAATGGTGTTCTGACATGTCCGCTTTGTGCTCGTAGTTTTTCGTCCAAAGTTGGATATGCTAACCTGTGTGCTCTTAGCACACAAAAGAGCAGCACAACAAAGCTACAATCCACAGAAAGCCATCGAATGCCGTCGCTTTCGCCGAAACCGGCTAGATGGCATCATCATTCATCATCGTCTGTATCGATTAGTACCGATAAGCGGAGGTAGATCACTGGTATAGATAGCTAGTAGATAAGGCCGGTAGCCAGCTTTAACGTGAATACGCTCTATGGAAAAATAACTTACTATTGCTAATTCCGGTTGGTTGCTGAGCGTACTAGAAAAATAAGTGCCGCCTGTTGACGAAGCAGGGTGGTTCAGATTAGAGCGATAAGGATTCATTTTTGCTGATCGACTTCGAGTGCTTGTTGAAAGAACGTCTGGAGCGTGTGACAAAATAGTAAGAGGACGTGGTCTCGCAGGTGTTCTAGAACTGGCTCTACTGGAGGTACTAGGTTCTACTGTCAAATCAAGATCCAACGTGATTGGAGGACCTTGGACCATGGAAATGCCGAAGTACGCCCTAGCGGGAGCAGGTTCTGTGGCAGCCTCAGCAGTTTCAGGCTCTGTTGCAGCCCTCACAATAGCAGGCTCTGTCGCAGGGCTAGGGGTGGGCAAAGGCCCAGCAGTCGTTGGAGCAGCAGCTTCAGGCGTAACCTCATTCTGAGAAAAAATAAAGGGACTGAATGGAACACTTAAGTGACCTACGATTGACGTTTACCAGTTGTACGTTTTTACTTTTTACGTAACCACAATTTTTCAAAATTTTCCTACTCTTGATTAAATAAATTAGAGGGGGGAAGGGACACGTAGTTTTTACGACTGGAAGCAAATATCTCACTAACTATTGATGTAAGAAAATAAAGTGTTTTATTGATATAATTTTTAAGTCCCAGTTATACACGCAGATCTTTTTTCAACCCTCGGTTACATGTATCGGCCACACACATTTTTTTTCATAATTTTACTAAACATTTGTGTAGTGCTTCATAAAAGCAGAATAGTCTTCCTTTTATTAAAGCTACTGACTACTTCTGAAAACTTTCGAGGTAAAACTACATAACTGCTGGACTATGATTAGTTACGATACTTATTAGTTTTATACATACTCACAGCACCATCTTCAGTCGTGGTTCCAGTAGGCGCCGCCTGTTCATCTGTTTTGTCATCTTTAACAGGTTTCATCTAAAAGTGTGCACTGGCTTTATTTATTTTCCAGCAATACAGGAAGATTTATTTTTATTTTTTCCTGATTATAAAACATAGGCATCATTATATAAAATTGTTCAGCTTCAACATCTGCCAAACCTTGTCCCAACTATGTTGGGGTCGGCTTTCGGTCTCACCGTATGCAGTTGATTAGTTTTTTACATGGAGTGACTGCCTATCATTCTGATATCCACAATCCAGTTAAGATCGGATAGTATGCTACCCCTTGGTAGGACTGGTTTTCAGCATTTTGAGCCACTGACTAGCTGTAATGACAGTCAAATATCTAAAAATCAACGATCAGTGGGTCGTCTGGGCGGATTATTGTGAAATAACAGTCGTGGCCAACGGCTTTCCGAGGCACGGAGAAAATTCAGTATGTAATGGATGGCAGCAATAATAATAATACAACAATGAACTATAGAAATTTATTAGTGTTACCGTTAGCCCGTGTCTGAACAAAGGTCTCCCCCGTAACCTCCACATTGGCCCTGAATCGAAAGCTTCAGATTTTTTAACCCGGGCCAATATGGACCACTGATCGTTGGTTCTGTACAGCTCATCCCGTCATCTCCTACGTGGTCTCCCGTATAGCCTTCTGGCTGTGTCAGGGCTAATTTGTGTTTGTGTGAAGTATTAAAACACAGAAATACCTCGTAGACAAAAAAAGTCTTCCTTTCTCCTTTCTAAATATTTTTGTGTATATTTTTCATTTAGATCGTTGCAAGTTCTCATGCAACAAGACGAAATCCATCTAATCTAGTTCATTTTTCACTGGCCTATTGTTAATTTTTCGAATATTTAATCTCATATATGGTTTATTTACTGCACAACGTACGTTTTGCAAGTCTATTTTCACAAAGTGATTGAAAATTTGACTTACATCTTGTAAGTCAAATTGACAAAATATTGACGCATAGACATACAGTTTTGGTTTAAAAATTAGGTGCTTGTCATTTGTGGTTTTCATGCATCTTGTATTAAAACTGTTTAGATTTTTTTATATGGAGTTTGGGGTCACGGGTAGAGTTGGACTACTGCGCTGCGTGTCGCGGGTTCGATCCCCGCACGGAAAAAATATTTGTATAGCCTACAGATATTTGTTTCGGGTCTGGGTGTGTTTGTGTATGTGAGTTTAAAATAATGTTTGTAAACGCACCCACGATACAGGAGAAATTCCTAGTGTGGGACAAAGTATTAAAAAAAACCGTCTCCCTAGAAATGTGCTCTTACAGACACTGTTCAACGGGGTTGACGCTCGACGCTGACGCTTTCGGTTTCGCTTGGAGCGTCGAATTTGGTGGCCCTCGGGTAAGACCACCTGTCTTTTGAAGGTTTTCCCCCGAAAATTAAAAAGAGTAGGAATGGTAAATGGCAAATCGTGAAGTGCTAGCTGGCCATCTGTGAATTATGGTTCGATAGCCAAATGCGTATTAGTACAAAATTAAAACAGTTCCCAGAAAACAACTCAGTTTTGCTGCAATTGCTATTGCAAATATATTAGTTACTTGTTTGACTAACTCTACGAGTAGTTGGACTACTTAGTCATTGCTAGGTGTTTCGTTAAAAGAAACAAAGTAAAAGAACCCATTCCAAGTATTTTATTTAGTTATTACATCCCTTATGTTCAGCTTCACATGTGTTCCAAAGCTCAGCTTTTGTGCTTTTTTCTACATTTTCAACCGTGTCTTGGCAACTGCCTCCGCTCGCGCATGCATCAGATTCAGTTGGACATTGTGTAGTTGTTGTACATGCACCATCGTTTTCACAAGAATCCTTGCTCCTCAAGCTATTTGAAAGATCCAGAAGAGTTTTTACCAAGGGCGATGATAGGAGTTCGCTACTATATCTGTCCTGGTGTTGGTCTCCTTTGTAATAGTCCCTGTTTTTGTTGTAGTCAGAATCAGCTGTATAGTCTCCTCTGTAATTATTGTAACTATAACTTCCTCTGTTACCATCATCTCGTTTATAGCTGCCTCTATTGTAATAATAATCCCCCCTATAGTTGCTATCGTCCTTATTGCTGCCCCTATTGTTCCTATAACCCCTGTTGCTGTCCCTATTGTAGCTATCATCCCTATAGCTGTCCCTATTGTAGCTGTCACCCCTATTGTCGCTATCGTCCCTATTGTTGTTGTCTCCTCTATAGCTGCCTCTGTTGCCATCATCTCCTTTATAGCTGCCTCTATTGTAATAATCTCCTCTGTAACTGACGTCGTTGTTGCCTCTGTAGTTTCCTCTATAGTCGCTATTTCCTTTGTTATAATTATCGCCACTGTTGTAGCTATCGCCTCTATAACTTCCTCTGTTGTTATTGTAAACCTTGCTAGCCTTATAACCCCTATTGCTGTCCCTATAGTAGCTGTCACCCCTATTGCTGTCCCTATTGTAGCTGTCACCCCTATTGCTGTCCCTATTGTAGCTGTCACCCTTATTAGTGTCCCTATTGTAGCTGTCGCTGTAACTTCCTCTATTGCTATTGTAAGCCTTGTTAGCACTATAGTCTCTGTCACCTCGATTATTATCACTAGCTCTGTTGCTACTCCTATAGTTGTCACCTTTGTTGCTTTCTCTATAATATGTTTTGCTGTCAGCTCTGTTGCTTCCTCTATAGTCACTATTGTTGTCATCTCTGTTGCTTCCTCTATAGTCATTATTGCTGTTACCTCTATTACTTCCTCTATAGTCACTGTTGCTGTCATCTCGGTTGCTTTCTCTTTTGTTATTGCCATCCCTGTTGTCGCCTCTTTTGTAATTATTGCCTCTATTGCTTCCTTTAGATTCACTCCCATCCCTTTTATAGTTTTTGTGTGCATAATTGTTTCTGTCAGCGCTATAATATTGACCTCCTCTATAGGCACTGTCTTTTCGGTTTGTGTTTGCTTTGAGATTCCTGTCCTTATATTCTTGAGCATTTTGATTATTACTGCGATAATACCCGTGTGAGTTGTAACGGTTAGATTGTAATGGTTTGCTATCTGATAGCTTGTCTTTCACCTGGAAATAAGACATGCGATAAAATATTAGGTTTAAACAATTGCTTGCTCATAGTTTGAATACAATATCAATCGCGTATAAATGAACATAATATGTTTTAATCTAATCAAGGTAAATTCACTCTCGTCCCAAAGATTTAACCTTTTTAAGGTTCCATAGCCGAATGGCAAAAAACGGAACCCATATAGATTCATCATGTCTGTCTGTCTGTCTGTCAGCCACTTTATTCGAAAACCATTGTATTGTATATTGTAACACTGTATTCTGTAAATCACTACGATTTTTATACAAAAATAAAAATAATAAATTATCAAGGGGGGCTCCCCATAGATGGAACTCAAACTTTAAAAAGTCATAAAACGTGGGGGACACTCACGTTTTATGACTTTTTAACGTCATAAACGTTTAAACTAAGAGAGTGCTATATCTAAAATAATAATTATATATAATTATTATTTACATTTTACAATATAATTATATTGTGCAGTACATAGCAATGAAAACTTTCAACCAAAATTACTTTGAACGAGATATTTAGCAGTTTTTGAGATATAGCACATTTAAAAAACCGCAAATATAACTTTGTCATTTATGCAAACACTATGAAAAACAAACTCATCACATTATGTGTTTTTCTGTTGCCACTATAACAACAAATAATGCAAATTAAAGCGGGCTACCCTACTACGATAGTACGGAACCCATTATGTGCGAGTCCGACTCGTACTTCGTCAGTTTTTTATATTGTGTCTGTTGATACATACCTGTTGTGCCAATTGGGCGGCAAGATATAGGTACGGATATTTTCCATCATCTTCACGGTTATTCCGGTCATTTTGGTTAGAGTAGCTACTAGATTTGTAGTTGCCA
The DNA here is from genome assembly GCA_949775195.1 of Diarsia dahlii. NCBI lineage: Eukaryota > Metazoa > Arthropoda > Insecta > Lepidoptera > Noctuidae > Diarsia > Diarsia dahlii. The sequence goes on along the minus strand of OX459215.1, from coordinate 8,385,685 downwards.
TTCACCGGGTAATGAGACTTGTAGTTGTTTGATTGATAATCATTCTTGTAATTATTGGCCCTGTTATTTCCGTAGTTGGACAAATGCGATTGTGATTCTTTGTAATTAGTATTCTGATTGTTGTCTAAAACCAAAATGAGGGGACGGTTCTGATCGGAGGCCTTCTTATAGAGACTGGACAGAAGTCCAGAGTATTCTTCAGTTAGAGATGGAAGAATTTTCTGAAAATATATTAATTAATTAAGACACATACATGACAGGGCAATAGGGTAGTTGGCAAAAAAAAAATCTAATTAGTCCGTCAGATAGATTTCCAAAAAATATTGGACACGTATTTTTTATTTTTTCACGTAAACAATAAATGAAGACGATACAATGCTACGAAAAGTCGCGCGACGTTATAGTTAGGTACAGTTTTTACCAGAAAGTGACGTCACCAGCCCCCACTCACGATCTTTGACACGTTTTATTTTCGTCAATTTTATTAATTTTATAAATAAAAAAATACGTATCTAATATTTTTCGATAATCTAACAAACGGACTAAACAGAACCATATTTTTTTGTCAGTCAACTAGCCTGTTACACTGTTATTTCAAAGATAAATGAAACAATTCCATGAATCTCTGAGGATGCAGCCAGCATTTCCCGACTGACTCATTTTACCACAGCGTAGGCTAAACCGGAGCTCGTGGCTTAATAACAACTGCCACTCACGTCGATCTTTCGGTTAAGCTACGCTTGTCTAGGTTGGTCTCTGGATAGGTGACCTCCATGCATTACATACCAAGTTTCCTCCGCACTTCGGAAAGTTTGGAAAGCTGTTGGTGCCGGCTGCCATTTTATTAGATATTTGGCAGTCGTTACAGGTATTCAGAGTCCTGAAAGTCTGACAACCAGTTTTACCAAAGGGTATAGTTTTACCCAGTTTTACCTGAATTGTGGAGGTCAGATAGGCTGCCGCTCCATGTAAAATTTTGGTATTCAGATGGAACCGGTTAGACGGGTGGGTAACCCCAATATAGTTAGGAAAAGGCTAGGCCGATGATGTAGGATTGTAGGCTATACCGGACGATATGGCGACACTTAAGGGACACAGCAAAATTATATTAGGCTAATATTATTGGAGATCAACTTTTCTCATAATGTGGCACTAGTTGTCCTAAAGTTCGTTGGGTTGACCACATCGTCAAAGTCGCGGGTTTTTTTTTTTTTCGCGCATAAGTAGTACGCACAGGATGTGGCGGAAAAACGGGGAGGCCTATTTATAAAATACCCAACAGTGGGTTATTTCTTGTTGATAATTATGATGATGATGATGGCACTAGTTGCACCGATTTGGCTGATAAAGTAAAACAATTATAATAAAAATAAACCGCCGGGTTGCTGGAGGTTCAAATAATTACGAAACTTGATCGCAGTAGCACTTGTGTGCTTATTATTATTTAAAACTTTCAGATTTTTATGGAAGTCAGTTCTATTTTTGCAAAAATGATTTTATTTAGCCTTTTAGTCACTAAATTTACAGTATTATTTATTATTTCATTTTAACCAAGGCCGCGGTGAAAAAGTCTTAAGTATTGTACCGATTTTGATTACATTTCTATGGGACCAACCGGAAACCAAAGCCTCAAAATATAAAAAAGTTTTTTTTAATTTTTTTAATTTTTTATTTTAACGTTGCCCCACACTAGGAATTTCTCCTGTAATGTGGGTGCGTTCACAAACATTGAAACTCACATACACAAATACCCAGACACGAAACAACTATCTGTAGGCCATACAAATATTTGTTCCGTGCGGGGATCGAACCTGCGACACGTCGCGCAGCAGTCAACTGCTTGAGCCACTGCGCCAACCGTGCCGTCTTCAATTCAAATTGTTTTGTTAATGATTATGATTTTTTGTCTAAGGTGTAGTAAACATACAAAAACAAAAAAAAAAGACATACAGTCGAATTGAGAACCTCCTTTTTTTGGGAAGTCAGTTAAAAAGTAATAGGGATTATTAAAATAAAGCAAAAAAAGAAAAAAAATAGGAAAGGGAAGCCAAAGAAAAAATAAATGGATTGTGTGGAATGATATGAAAGAAAAGGTGGAGGAGAAAGCAAGAAGAAAATGCAGACTGCAGATAAAAGAAAAGGCAGATAAGATGATGATGAACTAGCGGACGTCCCGCGGTTTCACCCGCCTAGATCCCGTTCTCGTGGGAATACAGGGATAAAAAGTAGCCTATGACACTCAGCAATAATGTGGCTTTCTATTGGTGAAAGAATTTTTAAAATCGGTTCAGTAGATCCCGAGATTACCCCTTACAATTTAACAAATATACAAACACACAAACTTTACTTCTTTATAATATTAGTATAGAAGTATAGATGAAGAAAAAAACGAAGAAAAGCAGTAAAACAGACTAACAAACATAATTTAAATCTTGAACTTACAGTAATCAGGAGAAAAAATACTATATTTTGAAGCTGTTTGAGATTCGGTACTGTGGACGCCATTGCGACCCTTTAGCGTCTAGTTTCCAAATATAATATGGACCGGCTTATTCTTCTAAAGTAAACTTGCCGCTTCATATATTTTTAATCAATTTTACTAACTGATTAGAATTGTTATTTGTTTTGATTTAAACTTCCTGTTCAGTTACTACTTGTTTATGTTAATTAATCGTTCTTTGGAATTTCATAATATTGTTATTTCAATTCAAGTTCATAAAATATTGAAAATAACTACGAACTTAGGAATTTGATTGCCTCTAGTGGTCATAAGCGTGACTGCTGAGCACGAAGTCTTTTCAGGGTTCCGTACCTCGAAAGAAAAAACGGAACCCTTATAGAATCACTAGTGTGTCTGTCAGTCCGACCATTCCCCCCCATAACTGTGTATGTTTGTAAACGCACCCACGATACATGAGTAATTCCTAGTGTGGGGCAAAACGTTAAAAAATAACTTTTAGATTACAGGAAAACCTATACGAAGTCTCAGTGCTAAAATTTTAATAACATGGAAAATCTTCCAATATCTACTACAATGGTACGGAACCATACATGTGCAAGTCCAACTTGCACTTGGTTAGTTTTTTTTCAGAGGGATCATCAAAATAATGACTCCTCCCGCTCTGGGCGGATCGATAGGCACAGTCAGAACTTCTACTGACTAAAACTACCCATATTCCTTCTTAGCCCCTTGTATCCGGAGTCACGGTATCTCTTTCGAAAAACCCGCAGCCCGTAATGATGAGGTCTTGGGTTTTTCCATCAGGTACTTTTTAGTAGCAACCACGGAGTCTGGATTTGTACCCGGTTGAAGGCAATGGACATGGGACTTAAACATTACTTGCTAAATGCCTTAAGGGTAAACAAGCCAACGGCACCAACTAGTTGGTGGGCGGGGCTAAAATGCATGCTATTTCATCCGACATCACGAGCGAAATGCTAGAGCGAAAGAGACACAACTAAAACGGGCGCGCGATTGTTTCTATCTGTGGTTTCTATGCAGACCTTTGGTAGTATGGATACCATGAAAAATCCATTGAATGTATCTGTTCAAAATAAAATAATTTGAATTCTTTAATAACTAATCTGTGTCTGTATGGTTTCGCTTTTTTCATTTTCGTACTATATACGTAACTTATTTTCGCCCAAAGATGGTTAAAATTAGTGCTAAAATATGAAAGTTTCGACGCTCATAACTTCCAAACCCATTTTTTTTTTTCCAATTCTGCTTCCATAGAGACCTAGATAATGACAAGACCAATTGATACAATTTTTAATTTTGAACCTACACCGTCAACCAGAGGAGTAATCACCATACTACGTTTGTATGGAGGAATGACTGGCTTGTGCAACCTTAAAGTTCAAAACGAACACTTCACAAAACGTTCACTCTCTCAAAACGTAAACTTCCCAAAATAAAACGAAAAGTGTACTATTTAGTACACTTCTGCCTTACCCTTCGGGGCTTACAGGCATGATGTTATGCCTTAAGAAAACCATTACCTTAACAATACTAGCAACTGGTTTTGTATAAAGACAGGCATTACGTCCTCCTTATTTTCGGAGCACCTCACCGCCTTTAAGCAAAAGCAAATTTTAATATTCGGTCTAAAGCCAAAAAAAATCTTGCATAATATTATGATATTCCATAATTTTGAATCTCTAGTTTTCAGAGACATTCTTGCTTGCCATACTGGTATACTGTGTGTTCTGGAATGTCTTTGCGAGACGCCTTTAAAAGGTTCTATCGATTTTTCTCGTCTGCATGGATGAGATCAAAATCCTCTAACAAGTAAAAGAGTTGTTCTTTTAACATTTTTTATTATTATGACCTAAGAAATATAGCATTAAATAATTGTGATAACAATGAAATACATGATTGCCTTTCTATATTTTTTCTCTTGACCGCCAACGCCATTTCCAACAAGGAAAAGTGACTTTCACAAATACAAGAATTGATATTTTAAAATTGTTTATCAAGGAACATACAAGTACTTCAAGGAGCTCGTGGCTAAATAATAACAACCGCTTGGATCCATCTTCAGGTTAAGTCTCGCTTGCCCAGGTTGATCTGTGGATGGTTGACCACTCATTACATCCTGAGTTTCCTCCGTGCCCCGAAAAGTACTTTGAGCTGTAGATCTCGGGTGTCATTCGTAGATCTTTATCAGTCGTTACAGCCAGTGGCCTGAAAGTCTGAAAAGCAGTCTTCCCAAGGGGTATAGTATTCAGTATAAACAGAATCTTGGAGTTAAGGTAGGCAGTCACTCCATGATAAATACTGGTTTCATTCATTCAGCTGCATCCGGTAAGACTGGAAGCTGACTCCAACATAGTTGGGAAAGGGCTTGGCAGATAATTTTGAGTACTTTGATTTAGTAAATAAGCCACTTAACAAAATAATTATTTCAGTATTATTTTTGCCTTAAATAAACATAACACTGTTGCACACTGTTGCTGCTGTTGCTGTTGTTGCTGTTGCTGTTGTTGTGTTTTTATAAAAATAAACATGACAAGAATTTGTTCTTCCTGGATTCTTTTTTGTTCAAATTTAAATTATGCATATCAATCAATACATCTTGATTGTCATCATATTTAAAGAGATAACCTTCTTCGTCTTCTTCTTGCACTATATCTATCCATTATTGATTTATCTTTTTATTTGCTCGTTCGGGATTGAATGAACCTTCGCTGAACAAGTAACTCATAAGTTTCCACAAAATCATTATGGAAATTGTCATCCAAAAAAGATCTCGATTTGAGTTCGCCATTTTGATACTTCACCGAGTTGTTAGTTTTCTATTAATCACTGATTTAATTAAGTTCTTTCTTACCTAAAAACCTGCAAATAATAAAAATTGTTTTCTTAGTATCCGTAGCTGTTCCCAAGATAGTTTTTTAATAGACTTTGATGAAATAAAAGATCGTGTATCCTAGTATAGTCTTTTTTGACCGTTTTCGGCGGCGCAAGTAAGGCAAAACGATCGTGCCGTTTGCCGTACGTGGGGCGGTCAATCTTAGTGGAGATTAGCCATAATAAGCAAGGGTTATATTATAGTGTACATAGGCATGTGCTACCACATGCCACCCTCTGTTCCTTTACTCTCATAGTCCAATGGGACGGCAATCCAACACGACAGGGAAGAGAGATCAGGTACAGAGCCAATGGCTTAACATGCTTTACGAGGCACTATCATAGTGGCAACTTCTTAACTCCGTGCCTACTGGGAAAACAGCTGATGGAAAACCCAAACACGTTTTTTGTCTAAACCTGTACCGCACCCAGGACCCCGCGACAGAAGAACCTCGTCCAAACCTTGTTGATATTTTTTTTTGTAAAATGGGGTCATTCTTGACCTCAATCTTGTCCTAAGGGCAGAGATGAGGTGGCTGCGGGTTGTTCGAAAGAGATAAGTACCGCGGCTTCGACACAAAAAAGGGTAGAGATGAGGTGGCTGCGGGTTGTTTGAAAGAGATACCGCGGTCTTGGCACAAAGGGCTAAGAAGGAACGTGGTCTTTAGTCAGTTGAAGTCTGACACTCCCTACTGCTCTGCCCAGAGCAGGAGGAGACATTTGTTGATTTCGAACGCTCTAACAAAAAAAGGGTAGAGATGAGGTCGACGATGGAACTAGCTAAGAAAAAGCCTAATTACTCAAGACCTAAATAGATTGGGGTTATAATAAAATTGGCTGTTGCTAGTCGTCCGATAAGTCACGTGGCAATTGTCGACGACAGCCAATGACGTTGTCTCTAGCATCGTTCGAACTGACAACACCGCGCGCCATTTTCTCGTTCTCTCTGTCACTCATACATGCAACGCATGTACTCCATGACGCGCGCTCGCTTCGCTCGCGTATTAAAATCAAATCAAAACATTTATTTGCATAGAATGTAGGTACAATACAATAATGTTGTTATAAAAATACAGTGAGCCGGGTACATTCTGCCTGAGTTTTGGCATGCAAAATTTAACAGATAAATTAATAATGTCAGTATCAATAATATTGTGAGTTATCAAATAATAAAGAGAATGAGTAACCTACAATTCGAAGTACATATTTTAACAAGTCATAGGAAGCATATTTTAATAATGTCAATAATATTAGATATAATAACATTAATATCTTCTGTCCCCGAAGTGCCCCTCCGCCGGCCTCCTTCGTCAGCCTACGGCCCGGTGCCCATGCCGCCCATAAAGGATACTGTCGCGAGACGGTCGTATTATAATTTTGGTTATTCATCCGGCTTCTTATCGGACGACTAATTGATTTTATTCATCCGCTAATCGGACGACTAGACACTTCGAATAAAATTATGAACTCGAGAACACTGACGCAGGCAGAAAATTCGACTCCTTGGCTGTGCGCATAACAAAAGATGTGGCAAAGAACCTCATGCAATTATGTGGAACATCAACAAGGTATGAATGTAACCAGCAGATCATCATCATCATCATTTCAGCCGAAGGACGTCCACAGCTGTACATAGGCCTCTCCTAAGTTTCGCCACATTGACCGGTCCCGTGCGTCTCGCATCCAGCGGATCCCCGTAACCTTCACCACTTCACCAGGTCATCGGCTAACTGTCATTTATCGGTTTAGCAAATCAACTCGAGAAAATCAAAAATCTTTGAGAGAAACTTACCAATCAACTTCAAGTACTCTTAAGTATTTTGTGAAATGGTTGTCAGACAGAACTCATGTCAGTTTGATTGTCTATTGCTAGTAACATAAAAGGCCTTTATAAAAATCGGTTGTACACACGGCTACACATCAAGCTATACATTTCCAGTATAAGCTGGTCTCGCATTGTATAGGATTTCCGTACAGTGCGAGACCAGCGTAAACTGGAAATGTATAGCTTGATGTGTAGCCGTGTGTACTAGTAGATTCTGGATACGACATGACTTGCCATTTTTTTTTTGGAGGGCAGAAAATTATCAAATTGCTCTGGGCAGAGCGGTAACCCATGTTCCTTCTTGGCCCTTTGTGTCGAGGTCGCGGTATCTCTTTCGAACAACCCGCAGCCCAGACGGGTGTCGGCCCTTGCGGGCTTCTCCAATGTTGCGAATGTTGCTGACATTTCTCTGAGGCGACAGGGCCTGTCGTCGTCATAAGTCGGACGGACGATGAGCTAGCCTACTCACCGTCCACAGCCATGGCTGAACTGGGTCCTAAAATAACCGCTTTAGCAGAATCATCAGTCAGCCCGTCAATGGCCTGTAAACTTCACAACCGGTCTTATCAAAGAGCATAGTATTACCCAGCACTAACTGGGTTGTGGTGGCCCAGTGGTGGCGGCCCCGACTTACGAACAGTCGTCAGTCATGGGTTCGAACCCAGTCAGGCGAATTACTTTGTGTAATTTATTTCATCACCACTGGTGAGACCAGTGGTGAAGAAAAACGATGAAGGAAAACATCGTGAGGAAACCGACAAGTCTTAGAACCAAGACAAATGACATCTACCAACCTGCACTGGGCCCGCGTGGTGGATTATGACCAATTCCTTCTCTTAGAGAGGCGTCCTGAGTCCCTGCCGTGGGATCATTATAAGCTGATGCTGAATGAATGAATGAACTGGGTGGTGGAGGTCTGTAAAGCAGTCGCTTCATGCATAATACAAATATTCAGCTGCATCCAGTTGGATTGGAAGCCGACCCGACCCGAGCATAGTGCACCCACTAAAAACACCGCCGTGAACCTACTGTCACCTTCTTGGATGGGCCAAGAGAACTGCTACGCATGACGTTCGCGATCCACCTAGTGTGAGGCCTTGTGTTCCGGTTCGCGGTCACTACTTACTCCAGAGTTTTTCGGCCCCATCGGCCATCCATTCTGCGATTAATGTGCCCTGCCCATTGCCTCTTATGTCTGGCAATTTTTCGGTAACCTTGGTTCCCATATGGGTTCTCATTCTTCATTCTCATTTGGGATTGAAAATTAAAATCTCCTACACAGATATTATAATCAAACTTTATTAAATAGTTCTTGTCAGGTTGCCTGTCATACAAAATTATAGATTTATTAGACCGTTTCACAGTTACTGCTGCCTGAGTTCGAACACTGTTCGGCTAGAAGTACTTCTTTTTCATTACTGCAGCTGTTGCATTTCTCATTTTTTGTTCGCGAGTGTTGAATGTCTAATATTTTCTCGCTTGTCTGAAATCATGTGAAAATACAGAATGGGTATAATTATGGTTACTGATTGTCGTTAAAAGGGTAATTATATATTATTCTACCCTTTATTGTGCTTTATACTAAACTCTTTTTAAGAAATTCGTAGGTATCCGATTTGAAAAAAAAAACAACAGGCGGCAGACTATATCGATGCTTGAAAATATTTTGGTGTTGGTAGTTAATCTCATCAGGGCCTGGTAATTTAACGTACGCAAAAGATTTTTAGTGCACGAGTCATCTATGTCCAGTCATCCGAACATGGGTGGTTTTTAGTCAGAAGAAGTCTGACACTCCCTACCGCTCTGCCCAGAGTGGGAGGAGTCATTTGAGGATTTCCCAGCCCCCAAAAAAAGGCATCATCTGTAGAGCCTTTTCCCAACTAAGTTGGGGTCGGCTTTTAGTCTAATTGGAAGCACCTGAATGCCAGTATTTTACATGAAGAGACGGCCTATCTGACCTCCACAAGCGAGCTTGTCCTGGGTAATACGATACCTCTTGGTATGACTGGTTGTCAGACTTTCAGGCCACTGACAAGCTCTATGTCTTTCAAAGATCTACAAATTGAGTGCTGGGACCAACGGCTTAACCTACTTTCCAAGGCAGGGAGCAATCCCATCCACTGTCGACCTAGACAGGCGCGGGTTGTCCTGAAGATTGCACATCATTGTTGTTAATAAATTTAACAACGAGCTCTTTATTTTTAGTGCAGAAGTGCGTGCGGAAAAATGAGTGCATTCTCTGGCCCTTTACTCTCGTAACTCGATTTTACCCTATGTGAAGATGAAAGGGTATCTTTAAAAAACACACACTTCCTGTGTCGGTTAGTAGTCTTTGTCCACAACTTAATTTACATAGGTATTGTGTCTTTTAGCCTATCTTGTTCCAAATTATTTGAATAACATCTTTTATCATTATTCTTAAACTATGGCAGCAACTCCGACAGCATTTTTATTTTAAACCGCAACAATCTTCTATCTTCTATATATATATATATAAATAAAGAGAGAAGTCCTGACTGACTGACTGACTGACTGACTCATCAACGCCCAGTCCAAACCCTTGGACCTAGAAAGCTGAAATTTTGCACAGAGGTTCCCTTTCTAATGTAGACAAGGAACAAGGAAGGATTTTTCGAAATTCAACCCCTAAGGGAGTTAAATAAGGGATGAAAGTTTGAAAGGAAAATCATCATTTTCACGCGGGCGAAGCCGCTGGCAAAAGCTAGTAAAAAATATTTTAAATTACTCTTACCCTCAAAAGTTCATTCATAAAGTCTTCAATTGGAAATTGAATAGAATGATGATGATTTTCGCCATGATTGTGGGGTGGATTGTGGTCATGTTCTCCACGAAGCGATCCCGATTTAGAGCGCCCTTGACCTTGACCATGTTGCTGTTGAACCGGTCCATCATCATTCAAAGTTTTGGCCCGATTATTAGAGTCCACTACGACAATTAGTGGACTTTTTGAATCCTCTCCTAAAACCTCATTCAGGATTCCCAGTGGTGGATAATTTCTTTGGACGGAATGTAGGCCGTTCTGTAAATTAGGCAATTTTTTAATTTTAACATAAGTAGATTACATGCGTGATAATCCCCGAAGGGTTAGGTAGAAGAGTACCTTAGTGCACTCACATTTCGAAAGCGTTTTGATTCAGGAACATATTAATTATGGGTAGCAATTGCCAGGAATGTGATGCAAATCTAGATTTAGGGCGTCGGGGCTGTGGTTTGTCGAAAGGTTAACGCGGCTCCGACACAAGGGCGAAGAAGGAACATGGGTTTGGTTTTTAGTCAGTAGAAGTCTGACACTCCCCTTCGCTCTGCCCAAGAGCGGGGGGGTTATTCGATGATTTTCCACCCACCAAAAAAAAAAAACAAAAGGGCTACCTACTGAGAAATTTATGGTGGAATATTCCAATAATTATAATTATTTGTCTGACTCTGAAATCGAACCTAGGACCTTATGCTCAACTACAATGCTTGCCACCAGAAACGAGGCAGTCTATCAGCAGGAAGAAGATTATCTTACTTTATATTAATGCCTCCAAAATATAAAAAAAACCTTTCTATATCTCTGATACAAAAAAAATCTTCTTCAAAAAATTAATACACAAGAAAAAGTCTTACGATTGCGCATAATAAGAAAAAGAAAACTTGCAAACCAGTTCGCCCTGTCGAGACCATGTCGGAAACTTTTTAAAATGAATGCAATGTTTTAAATTAATGTTACACCTTGGTGATTTTAATCAATAGTAAATTGGATTAGAACTGTAATTTATTTTCATCACGCCTACATTTTCTAAAGGGTTAGTCAAGTCAAAGTCAAGTCAAAGTCAAAGCATTTATTTCAAGTAGGCCGTTACAGGCACTTTTGAATAGTCGAATTAAACTAACTGCAGCACTCAGAGATATCCAACGATTACTCAAGCCGCCACCCAGCAAAGGCCTGACATACTTTTGTATGACAAAACTGCCAAAAACCTTTACCAAGCGACGTCCCAAGCAACCACTGAAGCTCTCCGAGTGCGGCAGTAAACTACTGAAGCTAAATAAACTAAGCTACAGTCCCAGTCACAAGGCATAATAACTCGTGATTGTACTGTAGTTGCCCATTCCAAAGCGTTGGTCTCATGAGAAGAATGGCAAGAAACTTCATGGACACTCTTTTAAAATCGTTTGGGTTTACAATATGTTCAAGGTACAGACATAATCTTGGTATAATACACACATGAAGACTATGCAAATTAGTGTCTGAGATGGTCTTTTGAAGAAAGCACCACACAGATTTGAGTGGACCCGTCCAGTCAGTGCAAGCATTTGTCAGTTATCGTGGAGCTCGACTTATAACTCAAGGAGCTCAACGTCACGACGAACAATACCAAAGAAAGGACATTTGGGTGGGTCGCTTATAGTACTCAAACTGCCAGACAATCGTTAAAATTACATAAAAACCCACACGGTCCTCACATTCACAATATAAAAATAATAAAATACATGAAGATTATGCAGATTAGTGTCTGGGATGGTCTTTTGAAGAAAGCACCACACAGATTTGAGTGGACCCGTCCATTCAGTGCAAGCATTTGTCAGTTATCGTGGAGCTCAACTTATAACGCAAGGAGCTCAACGTCACGACGAACAGTACCAAAGAAAGGACATTTGGGTGGGTCGCTTATAATACTCAAACTGCCAGACAATCGTTAAAATTAAAGAAAGACCCACATGATCCTCACATTCACAATATAAAATAATTAAATATTAAGCATATTAAATAATAATGTCAAGCTATTTAAACATGTCAAAAATACGCAAAATTAATAAAAAACAAAATAAAAATATTTAACAAGGTAAATATTCATCAAAAAAATAATAATATCATACTTGAAAAAGTAAATAATGTCAATTTGTATAAAGAAAATTAATAAAATGTCAAATTGTAAAAGTAAAAATAAAATAGGTATTATGTCAAATATAGGGTAAATAAAATAATCCTTATCCTTACATACATAGTATAAAACAAAGTCGCTATTTTTGTCTGTTTGTCTGTATGCTTAAATCTTTAAAACTACGCAACGGATTTTGATGCGGTTTTTTTTAATAGATAGAGTGATTCAAGAGGAAGGTTTTAGTATATAATTTGAACGACATCCACGCGGGTGAAGCCGCGGGCATCAGCTAGTAAAAGATAAAATTGAATTCAGAATCTAAATTCATCATCATCTCATCATCTTCCCGCCCTTATCCCATTCTATTTGGAGTCGGCGCAACATGTTTTCTTTTACCATTCTTCCCTGTTAGACGTCATAGTGGCATTTACTCCTTTCTCTTCCATATCATTCCTCACACACTCCATCCATCTTTTCTTTCGCCTTCCTCTCCCTCTCCATCCATCAACATTTATATCCATCACCTTTTTAGTCACATGCGATTCGTCCCTCCTCATTAAATGTCCACGACATTCGATTACCTTTCAACTTTTCTGATACTGGCGAAAATCAGGATCTAAATTACCGATAATTATGCAAAAACGATTTGAAAAAATTAATAGTTTAAAAAACACAAAAAAAAACACGCTTTTACGTGCACTGAGCTGAAGTTTAGTGTAAACTATGTGCTTCCTTCCTTACATAGTATAAAACAAAGTCGCTATTTTTGTCTGTTTGTTTGTCTGTATGCTTAAATCTTTAAAACTACGCAACGGATTTTGATGCGGTTTTTTAATAGATAGAGTGATTCAAGAGGAAGGTTTTAGTATATAATTTGAATGACATCCACGCGGGTGAAGCCGCGGGCATCAGCTAGTTTAATTATAATATTTGATTGTAAAAGCGTGGGGCGCTGTAGCAGGAATGACTTTCTTGTAAACAAATACACGAACAAGAACTCTTTTTTTTTTCTTTCTTTCTTTTCTTTCTAACTCTACATTTTGCCACTGTTGACTGGTACTTTGAACAGACTGTTTAATGTAGAGCCTCCTACTAGTCGTGCTGCAACTCTAGTTAGAGCGCCGATCTCTGTAACCTGCTTCCCGAAACATCACTTATTATTAAGGACGCGTTTACGGATTCTCGCGGTTTTTGTTTTTTTTTTTTAGTTTTACTACTACAAATATTTTGTGTTCGTAGAGCTAAGTTTTTCAACACGAGATCCAGTTAAAAAACGACACAGGGTCCACCCACAACGGCGGCAGAGCGCAGATTAAGTCTTACATTTCAAATTTTTGCGTAATTTATCATGACAGTGACCGCTAAAATGAACCTTATGTCAAGCGCTTAAAGTTCACGCAATAACGATAAAATTGCCGAAAAATTAGCTTTGATTGTTATTTTTTTTCTGGCTCTGCTTGTAATATTTTGATACCATTTATAAAAATTCTTGGAGTTGAACATGTCTACTTCCATAAAATATTTTTAAATAAATAAATTTATGTCATAAAAGAGAGAGTAATGTACCTTAAGTCAACATGATATCGCTAATTTTGTGCGGAGACGCACAGAAAATATTTTTTTACAATATTATTAACCAACATTTTCGAATAAAAAGAAATTATTGAAGATGAAGGAGTAATCTATATGTGTTAATTATTGGTTTCATTTGGTTTAGTTTCATTTGTCCACATAAAGTACCGAAAAACTGCTTTTTTTCGTCAGATTTGTAAACACGTCCTTAACTTGATTTCTCAGCAAGGTATACAAAAAATCTTTCCTGTTCCAGTACTGATCTAGTACTGGAACGATTTGTTTTTAGGGTTCCGTACCTCAAAAGGAAAAAACAGAACTCTTATAGGATCATTCGTGTATCTGTTTGTCTGTCTGTCTGTCCGACCATTCCCTCCCAACCTTATCTCCGAAACTGCTGAGCCTAAAATTTTGACGCAGGCCTTATAAAAGATTTAGCAAAGCGCTTCGTACGAATGTGTGGAACATCGACAAGGTTCACTGATAGAATCCGTTTCTGTACTTTGTGCTTAAAGTGTTAAATAAAATACCCCTTCAAAAGACGTAGATATAGTTGAACACGAATTTTCGTTTCATAATTACGCCGTGTTATAAAACCTCTGGTTCCAAAAATCGTATGCGAAACAGAATTAACATCACCACAATTATGTGGACGCATTTAAAACCGTTCGTCCGGATCAGATCACACGGCGCGGTGAACCTTGTTGTACGAAATCATGCTGAAAGGACATTCTGGTGGACGGGTTTCGTATTATTTGACCTTTTATGCTATAGCTATATAGCTAGCACTGAACCAGCTACCTTAATGACATAAGTAATATTGTGTGTAATATCCTACTATCACACTTCACACTATAATCCACAGAACAGCTGTGCTATAATCAGGCTAATATTATCAAGGAGAAAGTTCGTAAGTATGAATGAATAGTTGTTACTCTTTCTCGCAAAAACGCAAAGTTTATAACCTGAATTAACACATAGGATACCTACTTATAATCCCGTGGGATAATTATCGAATTCCACGCGGGCGAAGCCGCTGGCACGAGCTAGTTCATAATAAAGTTATAATACCTCACTGTTTGTCACGAGATATAGAATAGATAGGTACCTACAGAAGGTCGGCTGAAGGATTGGTCAAATCAGATACTGGCAGGCACTTCAGTAATAATTTTTATGGAGGTGTCCATTTATTATTTACTATCTGATGCCCGCGGCTTCACCCGCGTGTTGTCGGTCAAATTATATACTAAAATGACTTAAACCTTCCTCGAGAACCACTCTATCCATTGGCGAAAAGAGTATGAAAATCGGTATAGTAGTTTTTGAGTTTATCGCGTTTATCCTCCACCGTGTCTGGCTGTCTAAACAAACAAAACGAAAATAATCAAGCATCATAATTATAAAAATATGATTCTTGATTATTTTCGTTTTGTTTGTTTTTTTGGTTAGACTCAAGTTACCAGTTGGTAGCCGACTGCACGCAGCAGCAGACGACATGTCATCTCTTCATGTCGTCGCGTCATGTCGCTGCAGTCATGATTTCGAACCCGACTGCAAATAACTTTTAGTCAATAACTTTATAGACTAGGTACTGATCTGCGGTCGGACGACACGTGCGTCTGCCGCTCGACGACGCGTCGCTAGCTTCATGTCGCTAACTACGGAGGGAATACCATAGAAATACGTAGAAACCAGTCGTGTCGCCGCGACACGTCACCTGCTGCTGCTGCGTGCAGTCGGCTACCAACTTGTAACGTTATGGAGTATAAGAAAAGGTGTTGCGCTGATCCCAAATACAATGGAACAAGGGCATAAAATGGGGCAATCCCGCCACACTATTCCCAAACCACTGTAACTCCTGTAAGCCAGAATCAACAGTGGCGATCACAAGAAAAGCGCCGAGACAATGAAGCTCGACGAAGTCCCAGAGAAACGATTTAACTGTCTTGGATCCTGCAACGAAATTAATCGGAAAAGAAAAGCTCATGAGATGACGTGGCCTCGGCACAAGGGCAAAGAAGGAACATGGGTTCGATTTTTAGACAGTAGAAGACACTCCCCTTCGCTCTGCCCTCTGAGCGCGGGGGGGGGGGGGGGTAAATTGATGATTTTCCACCCACCAAAAAAAAAAATAAGGAGTAAGAAAAACATAATTTCCACATCCCTCCATATCAGCAGGAGATAGAATCACAGAACAGAACAAGACAAGCGACAAGGGGCAGGAAGATGACGATGCAGTCAAAGTACTAGTCTTTTTTTTATATTGGCACTCGCAGTTCATTACTAGAGTGTTGTTACTGCTGAATCGCACTATCGTAAAAGTACTGAGCAAAACCTAGCTAACTCATATTTTATAGCTAAGAATATTTTGCTGACCATTTTTTTCATTCAAATAAATTGTGCCACAAATACCCGTACATTCATAAACATGGATATGAAGTTCCTAAATAAATAAAACGATAGGAAATCTCTAAGGGCCCAAAGAATTGATAGCTACGCCCAAAACCCCTTCAATTTATTATGGGGTCCAGGCTTTTTATGGTGTTCTATCTATCTTTAGATTCTTGTCTTGCATATTTTTATCTAAAAGTCATTTATTTTTGTTATATTTTACCATTTTTTTTTTGGTTTGTCTCGATGATTTAGCTGAAAACCACGGAAACTGGATTTATGTCGAGTTGATTTCAATAGGGTCAGTTCTTACCCCTATTACATGGCATTTAAAATAGGTAATTGCGAAATGTGGGTGTATGTGCGTGGATACGACAAACCAACAATAAGTGAAAACAATGGCTGCACCAATTGGCTCTAGATTGAAATATTTGGAGATCATTGGGGGAGGTCTATGCCCACCAGTGCGATGACACAGGCTTATAGTAACTGGAACGAAATGAGGTATACACAGTTTAATTTGTTTTCGTATTGCTGTCTCCACCTTTTATATTATTACTAGCGGACTTCCCGCGGTTTCACCCGCGTAGATCCCGTTCCCGTGGGAATACAGGGATAAAAAGTAGCCTATGACACTCAGCAATAATGTGGCTTTGTATTGGTGAAAGAATTTTTAAAATCGGTTTCATAGATCCCGAGATTACCCCTTACAATTTAACAAATATACAAACACACAAACTTTACTTCTTTATAATATTATTATATTATTAAATATTATTATTACTAGCGGACGTCACGCGGTTTCACCCGCGTAGTTCCCGTTCCCGTGGGAATACAGAGATAAAAAGTAGCCTATGTCACCCGGGATGAATGTAGCTTTCTAATGGTAAATGAATTTTTAAAATCGGATCCCGAGATTACCCCTTACAATTTAACAAATATACAAACACACAAACTTTACTTCTTTATAATATTAGTATAGATTATTATATTATTATAGTATAGATAGTATAGATATAGGTACACCTCTGCCCAACCCTTTGGGGTTTACCTACAGGCATGATGTTTTGTATTGGCACTAACATTTCTTGGTAATAAACAGTTAGCTTCCGCCTTTCAATATGGCTGACGCAACCACGACGCAACTAAATTCAATCATTCAATGTCATCCATTCATTCTATGCCATTCAAATCAATTTGAATCAATTTGGTTCGTTCTATATTTAGATTGATATTCCATGAACCATATATTCATATTATGGCTGAATTAAAACGTGACTGGTGCCTCTGAAACAATTATAACCCTCTCTAACTCGGAGGCTGTTAATCCAATTTCCTCTCACCTCTGAGAGAAACTATTTCCATACGTCTTTGTTTATGTCTTAAGGACGCTGTTACATTTTCGATCAACTCATGTTTAGGTAACTAAAGTCGCTCAAAGCAAGGTCTCACAATAGCGCTCGGTTTTATACCTCCTATAAATAATCTTGATCTTTGATATTATTTTTTAATTGTATTGAAATAGAATTTGGTAGATTACTTGGAACTTTGAAAACGCATTTGGTAATTGTTAATTATTAGTATCGTCGTCATGATAAGTAGGTTAGTATTTTCAACCGAGTCGAAAAAAAAGAAGGTGCTGTATTTGTATGTATCCGCGATTTTCCCAAAAGCTACTGATCCGATATCAATCGGATTTACGTTGATAAATGCATATTGTGTTTTTAAGGAAGGTTTTACTGTAAAATATGATTATAATATAATATTAATAATAAGTTTATTTATTTCTCTCACAATGGTTTTGTAGCACGTTTTGAACACTATAATATTCACATTGTGAGAGCTGGTGCCTGAAGTAGGTTTCAAAAAAACCTGTATTACAGGTCACCAGGATTGGAGATCTTCCGAAGTAGACAATGGAACTCTTCAATAATATAGACAGCAAATGACTCACGATAGCTGTGATCACGCTTGTTCGGGTTTAAGGGGCAAACAGATGTACACCCAATATGGGGTACCTACCAACCAAACTTAATGAAAAAGAACAACCGGTACCGACAGCGACTTCCGAAAAGAAAAATACGCTACCTACGTGAAATAACCATGTGAAATAAGTAGGTACTTAAAATTAAATAGGAATTTCAATTCCAAACCTCTCCGTCGAAAGCTTGACCTGACCCATCCATTTCCAAACCTCACCGCCGACAGCTTGACCTTACCCATCCATTTCCAAACCTCACCGCCGACAGCTTGACCTGACCCATCCATTTAAAAAACCTCACCGCCGACAGCTTGATCTTACCCATCCATTTCCAAACCTCATCGCCGACAGCTTGACCTTACCCATCCATTTCCAAACCTCACCGCCGACAGCTTGACCTGACCCATCCATTTCCAAACCTCACCGCCGACAGCTTGACCTTACCCATCCATTTCCAAACCTCACCGCCGACAGCTTGACCTTTCCCATCCACTTCCGAACCTCACCGTCGACAGCTTGACCTGACCCATCCATTTCCAAACCTCATCACCGACAGCTTGACCTTACCCATCCATTTCCAAACCTCACCGCCGACAGCTTGACCTTACCCATCCATTTCCAAACCTCACCCCCGACAGCTTGACCTTACCCATCCACTTCCAAACCTCACCGTCGACAGCTTGACCTGACCCATCCATTTCTGAACCTTGTCAACAAACTGCTTAACCCCACCCATCCAAATCCCGGTCGTACCCAACATAATTTCTAAATCACATTCTAATAATAAAAGTATGAAACTCGTACTTACTTTTATCTCAGTCCTAAAAAGTATCAACTCCTTCCGGTCGTCGTCGGTCGTCGGTGGCCGTGGTAACCGTACACTAAAATCTTTTTCTATCACGTTTATCGTACGTATTTTTTGCGAGAGAGCGATACACCCGTCCTTCCACTAGCGCTGCTGAGCGCGGAATGATGAACCGGGAGCGAAAAATGTATGAAGAAATTGGCAAATGTTTTTATTATAGCTAATAATTGAATAAAAAAAATTATATAAACAAAAAAAATATATCTCAACATCTAAAGGACTATATGTACCGCAATTTATAATAATTTTGGAGATATAGTATGCTGTAAATTTACCTATAATGGTACCTATTCGGACCCTACTTTTTTACATTTTCTGCGATTATTGTGATGGGAAAAACGTATTTGTGCGATTTTTTTGTATGACGTCATACAATTTTTCTGATGCCAATCTAGAGACGAATAAATTATCTTTAAATTAAGACCATGATATCTTCACATTTGTGATTGCTTATACGTTAAAATGGTACCTGAAAACCACTGTTATTTGTAGAAAAATGTTTTGTCGTCCATAAGTGATAAGTGTCATTATTCAATGCACTTTGTTTCAGGCGGGTAGTTGCAAACTTCCTGATTCTGTTAGGACTGGTAATATGTTTTGGATATAGTTGCTTTATTGATTTCGACATTATCGATGGTTTTTAGGGTTCCGTAGTCAACTCCCTTATAGTTGTCTATGTTGTTGTTGTTGTATGCCTGTCTGTCCGTCCGTCCGTCCTCGCTTAATCTCTGTGACCGTTAGCACTAGAAAGCTGAAATTTGGTACCAATATGTGTATCAATCACGCCGACAAAGTGGTAAAATAAAAATCGGATAAAAATTTTAGATTTTTATTAGGGTAGCCCCATGTAAAGTGGGAAGTGTTTTTTTTTTTAATTTGAACCCTAACGTGTGTTAAATTGTTGGAAAGGTATTTAAACATGAATAGGGGTTTACTTAAATTATTTTTTGATAATGTCAATAATTTCGGAAATAATCACCCCAAAAGTAAAAAACAATGTGTGTTTAGAAAATATGAAAAAAATCTGAAAAGTAGAACTTTATAAGGACTTTCTAGGAAAATCATTTTGAAAGTGAAAAAAAAAAATTAAAAATATATAAAAAAAAACATAATGGATACCCAATTACCCACCTTTAAGCTCATAAGTGGGAACCACTTATTGTGACGGACGAGAAACTACGGAACCCTACACTAAGCGTGGCCCGACACGCTCTTGGCCGGTTTTTTACGGTTTATGAACGCTTTAATAGTGACAGTTATACGCCAATTGTTTTCAATTTACGATAACTAAAAGAACGCTGAGTCTGAGTTATTGGGTTTTTTCCACCAGGAATTTTATAGTAGCAGCCACGGAGTGTGGATGTGTGATATGTGGGTGTACTAATAGGTACACCTCTGCCTCATCCTTCGGGGATTGTGTCATAGGGTCTTTATTAGTCCTAAACTGAAGACTACAGTATTAGCAATAGCCTGTTCTTCAACACAAGAAAAATGTTCCAGTCAAATGTTTTTTTTTAGAGAAGTATTTCAGCAGTCCAGAAAAATAACAAAAGGTCTTTCTTAGTTTCTAAGCAATAGAATCTTAAAGAGTTACGTACAGAACTTAGCTGTCTTCAACACGACGTGCGTCGCCGCGTCGCCGTCGCTTGGAAAAGCTGCAACAGCTGGTAACGCTATTATTCGGCGGCTGGCGATAGTTGCTGTACTTGTGTAATTACTAACTGTAATTATTGTTGACAAACTGTGCGGGATAATGAGGTGGGGTGGCATTGGCAGAGTTTTATCTATTGTGTTACTATTTTCTTTGACTTAGGCTGCCTGTCCACCGAAGCGAAGCGAGGCTGCGAGTTTTGGAGTGAAAGGGAGTGCCTTCCACTCTGCCCAAGAGCGGGAGGGGTTATTTGATGATTTCCCACCATCCTAAAAAAAAATACTGCAGAGCGGAGAAACGGAGAAATATTAACCAATAGGATTGCACACTGGAACAGAGGGCAGATTTTATGCAATCCTATTACAAATACAAATACAAATAGCCTTTATTTCTGATAATATAAATACATTTAACAATTTTGTTGCATCGCTTCACATAATTTATTTTGCATGCTATAATTCATATTCATATTCAATATAATCAGTTCTTTCCACTATATCCATTATTACAATGATCAATTTATTACTATAATTTATTATAGTAATAAATTGATATATAATTTAATTAATATATTTTTTTATATAATTTACTATAATTATTATTATGATGATTTTAACTAATTCATTTAAATTACATCGTACTAATCTCAATATTATAAATATTCTTAAATTATATAATACTATTTATATAATTCAACATTAAGATGATTTTAACTAATTAATTTAAATTACATTGTACTAATCTCAATTTATTATAAATATTCTTAAATTATATAATACTATTTATATAATTCAACATTAAATTCATTAAATTCATATAATCAGTTCAGTTCACTATAAACTAATTTAATCACAGTTTTAAATATTCGAATATTACCTTATTATTATTTGTTATATTTGTTATAATTATTATATTTATAGCTTTAATGATTATTTAATATAATTATATAATTCTGCTCACATGCCAAACTATCCATTTAACTACAACATGCTATGAATTTAAATTCCTATACTATTTAATCCACGACATCGGTAACATTATTATCAGCTTGCCCTTTGGCATAGGCCTCCCCTAGAATTCCCCATACTTGCCTGTTTGCGGCTTTTCTTTGCCATGTTGTTGTGGCTAATTCTTTGATGTCATCTTCCCACCTTATTTTTTGACGACCCTTCCGTCTTTTTCCATCCCTAGGGTACCATACAGTAACATCTTTTGTCCATTTACTCCTCTTACTTCTTATCATATGGCCTGCCCATTTCCACTTAAGTTTTCTCACTGAATATGTTACATCTATAACTTTTGTCCTGCTTCTTATGTTTGAGAGTTTAATCTTGTCCCGTAGCTTGATGTTTAAAATGCTTCTTTCCATTTTGTTTTGACACACTTTTAGTGCACTACTCTGCTTCTTAGTGAGGGCCCAAGTTTGTGCTCCATATGTTAAACATGGTAGTATGCACGAGTTGAATACTGTAGTTTTGTCTTTCAAAGGTATGTGTGGGTTCTTCATAATTTCTTTGA
Organism: Diarsia dahlii; assembly: GCA_949775195.1. Lineage (NCBI taxonomy): Eukaryota > Metazoa > Arthropoda > Insecta > Lepidoptera > Noctuidae > Diarsia > Diarsia dahlii. Next base: position 8,363,640 of record OX459215.1, on the reverse strand, counting down.
GCGACCAGAATCTTTTCCAAGCCTTACTTATTCTGATGTTTAATTCTTTCTGCATCTGATTTTCCGGTGCAATTGTTTGTCCTAAATATGTATATTCTTCTACATACTCCATCTGCTTAGAATTTATAAGGATAGGTGTTCTAACGTGATTTGTCATAACTTTAGTTTTGTCTTGGTTCATAGTCAGCCCTACAGTCTTACTTTCTTTTTCTAATTGAGTGAGCATTACTTCTAAGCCCTCTTGGTCTTCGTTGAGCAGAATCAGGTCGTCTGCGAATCTGAGGTGGTTAAGCTTCTCGCCGTTTATATTTATCCCAAATGTATCCCAATTAATTTTCCTAAATATGTGTTCCAGTACTGCGGAAAACAATTTAGGTGAAAGGGGGTCTCCTTGTCGTACTCCCTTTTTTATTTTAAACACTGGTCCTTTCCTTTCTGTCTGGACCTTTGATGTTGACTCTTTGTATAGCTTTTCTATTAACCTAATATACTTTGAGTGTACTCCTTGTGCCCGCAGCGCTTCCCAAATGTGTGAGTGCTTGAGAGAGTCGAAGGCCTTATTGTAGTCCACAAATGCCAAATAATACTTTTTTCCATACTCATTGCTTTTTTGAATTATTTGTTTTACTACATGAATATGGTCCATTGTTGAGAAATCGCTTCGGAATCCCGCTTGTTCTCTTGGCTGATTTTCATCCAATACTGAGCTAATTCTGTTTAATATTACCTTTGCAAATATTTTATAAAGATTGGAGATGAGGCTGATCGATCTGTAGTTGTTTATTTCTTCTTTGTCACCTTTCTTATGGAGCAATATGATGGTTGATGATGTCCATTGTTGTGGTATTGTTTCCTCAGTTAGAATATTGTTAAACAAATTTGTAATGGTCTCCGTAACATGGTCTAGGCAGCCTTTCAGGATTTCGTTTGTTATGCCATCATCCCCGGGGGCCTTGTAGTTTCCCTGGGACAGTATGGCTTTCCTTACTTCGGTGTTTAGTATTGGAAGAATAGCCTCTTCATTGTCTTCCCGTAGGTAGTGTGTGTTTGAGTGCAATCCTATTATCCTATCCTTATTATTTTTCTGTTTCTCAACTCCGCAGCATCACCCCGCTTCGGAAGACAGGCAACCTCAATCGTTGATCTAGTGGCCGCAAGAGCGACAGCTGAGTATGAGGTCCTGATTTTTCCATTAGTAATTTCTTATTAGGTTGGACACTCACTCATTCTCTCACGGAGTCTGGATATGAACCCGGTGGGTGATAATATTACTTAGGTTAACTGGCGAAATGTGGATGAACTATAAAGTGCACCTCTCTATTACTCTTCGGGTATTACAGGGGTGATTCGGGAATTTCATCATGGGATGTTTATTTGTCCAAAACTGGAGACTACAGTATTGCCTGGTCTTCGATACAAGAAATGCTTCACCAGTCAAGTGAATTTTAATGGACATAGAAGTTTCCCATCAGTCCAGATAACGAAAATCTAGAGGTCTTCCTGAGTTTCTATGCGGTAGATTCTTAACCGAATCAAACCTCGCTGAAAGGACAAGTGAACCCGCTGACACTAAGCCCTCAGCCTTAATAAGGGATCACGCGAAGTTTGCACACTGCCGGCGAGACAATTTATTATGCGGAGGACTCCATGCCGCCGACTTTTACTCGACAACGCATGTTTTAATTGTTAACAAGTGATGACTTTGTAAGTCCGTGTCGAGTTGTAATAGATTGTTCGGTGGGCTTTTGTGGGTTCGAGAAAGAACAGATTATTGAGGTGATTCTCGGCCTCAGAATACAGTGTATTCTGAGTTCTCGGCAAAGTTTTTGAAGAAATGTTAAGTCTAACTTAGATTAATGGGGTTGGATTGGGTGAAAAGCTGTTTGTCAGAACGAAGTTAGAAAAATTTGGTAATATTTTACATATTCATAACCAAAATAAATATAACTTTACGCTTGAAGGTCATCTTTAACGATTGTGAACAATGATTGTCAGTCAGTCTTAATTTTAGTAAGTCATTTCATAATTTATGGCACAACTATTACAATATCTAAAGGTAAAACTAACAAATACTCTCAATAAAAACCAGACCAACAAAATACTAGATCAAAATGTACCGAACTGCCGAGCACCAAGCATCGAGTACTAACTTACTAACATTTCAGCTCCACACGCTTCTACCTAACGAACTACGGGAACGAGCAAAAATTCTACTCATGTGTTGTGCCGGCAATACACCTCAATGTTTGGGGTTGCCAGGATTTAGAGGTTCTACTGTTTTAGTAGTTTTTGGACACACATGGACAAAAAATATCTTATCTAAGGCCCCTAGCATACGGCGTATTTTCTACGGTGCTGACGACGACGCGCGTTCCTGAAACGCGATTTTTGCGTCTTTATCGATAGAAACGTGCGTGTGAAGCACGTTCGAAACTCGTTTGAAGCGCGTACAAAGGGTTGCAAGTAGTTGGCAGCTGCAAGCGCGTAAACGCGCGTTTCACGATCGCCACGTGTGCTTAGATTACAAGATTGCGTTCAAATCTCGTTTGAAGCGCGTTTATAATACGCCCGCCGTTTTCTAGGGGGCCTTAGGTATATCTATAATAATAATTTATATTTAAAGCACCTTGTTGCACCTACTCTTTGTGGGTGTAGGGGAGAGCGGGGCTAAAAGTGCCGGGGGTAAATTGTGCCGACGCGAATATCTCGAAAACAAAAAGAGGTAGATAAACGATCGTATTGTGTCGCGTAATGCCTAACAGTCGGGCACGCGCGGCTGCCATTTTAGTTGCGTCTGCGACGCGGACCGAGTGGCAGTGCATGTGAGGGTCGTCCAGCGCCACGTCAGTAAATATTTTCGTTTCGATACTTTTTGGTCGCAAGCTAGCTTTTTTCGTGCTTTTTTTAGGAGAGTTTTAGTAAAATGTTTGTTATTTATCCTAGTTTGCTATGCAGTGTAATTTTAATGCTTTGAGCAGAGTGATTTTTATATGTGAGACAAAATTTCAAACTCTCGCTCACGGGGTAAAATGTGCCGGTCATGTGGGGCTGCTTGTGCCGCGGCACAACCAACCCCGACTTAGGGGTTGGTTGTGAAATCTATATGATATTTTGTAATATAGTCCTTAGAGACTGATATTTTTTAAAATTTTATTGATCTCATTCGCATTTTTAATAATTGATCGCATTCGTATAAAAATAAGTACAAACTTTGATTTAAAATATGTTTTTAAGTTTGAAATAATTACATAAGTAAGGGTAATTTGTTTTTTTAAATTATAATACTTAGAAACTGTTGATTTATAGTAAAAATTATAACAAATAAATATATTATTATTAAATTGATGTCTTTTAAATTCTAAATTAATTTTGATTTATGTAAAACACCTAGCATTATCAACGGCACAACCGACCCCAGCTACGGCACAACTTGCCCCAAAGTGGGGTTGGTAGTGCCTTGCCGCCGCTGTGTAAAAAAAACACTTCTTCTTAAAAACTATGAAAAATGTGCAAAATCTGTAGGTAAATTCGAATTATAGACTAAATTTGGCTTAGGATGAACCACTACTTTCAGACATGGTACTTGTTTTATCCGAATCATATAAGGATTTGTCAAAATCGGCACGTTCAGCCCCGCTCTCCCCTACTATTGTACACTCACATTTCACTAGTTATGTTTAAGTCCCATATAAAAGAGGGCGAGCCTCTTGCCATCAACCGGGTACAAATCCAGACTCCGCAGCTGCTACTGAGAAATTCCTGATGGATAAACTCAAACACTTTGCCAGACCCGGGAATCGAATTTAGGACTTCAGTTCAGCAGTTCAGCTTGGGATTAATAGACCAACAAACTTTTTTTTTTTGAGTGAAGGGAAATCATCAAATGAGTCCTCCCGCTCTGGGCAGAGCGGTAGGGAGTGTCAGACTTCTACTGACTAAAAACCACCCATGTTCCTTCTTAGCTCTTTGTGCCGAAGCCGCGGTATCTCTTTCGAACAACCCGCAGCCTCGACGGAACCGCGTTATACCTTACTTCAAAACTTATAATACACATTAATCGGTCCCATTACCCCGATGACATCTACTATTATAAACGCACACATACCGCGGTGGTGACGTATTCAAGTTTCGTCAACGATAACAAATGCTCAAGTGGCGAGATACCGCTAATCCTTCTCAGTTTGCCCTTACAACTTGCGTCTTATATGATAAGCAATTTAATTCGAAACTTAGTAATTCACTTAACCGCTAAAGGGTTAAGATGTGTGTGTGTGTTGTTAAATGCGTTCTTAACTTCTTAGGTTTTAAATCCATTCATCGTGTATTCATTATTGTTATCCAGATTTTTCTATATAAATAAAAGGAGAAGTCCTGACTGACTGACTGATTGACTGACTCATCAACACCCAGCCCAAACCCTTGGACCTAGAAAGCTGTTATTATGCACAGAGGTTCCCTTTATAATGTAGACAAAGGAATAAAGAAGGATTTTTCAAAATTCATTCATATAGGAGATGAAAATTTGAATTGAAAATCGTCATTATCTGGCGGGCGAAGCCACGGGCAAAAGATAGTCTCTCATAATATTGAAAATTGTACGTACTTATCAATTAATGTGTGATGTATGTCCGAGTCTAGCTTTTCTTTTGAGTTTATATCGAGTTTCATCCGTACTTCGGAAAGCACGTTAACCAGTTGGACGTTATAGGTAGGTTAGTCAGTGGTCTGAAAGTTTGAAAACCAGTCTTAGGGAATTGTATTACCCTGTACTTACTGGGTTGTGGAGGATAGATAGGCAGTCGCTCAATCTAAAATACCAGTATTCAGCAGCATCCGGTTAGACTGGAAGCCGATCCTGGCATAGTTGGAAAAAGGCTAGGTAGATGACGATGAAGCACGTTGATCATCATCATCATCATCTCAACAGCCTTTTTTTCAACAATAGTAGGATCATCTTCCAGTCTATCCTGATGCAGCTAATACCACATTGGACACTCCTTTACTGCAAACCAAACTAAATACAAAATTTCTCGAAAATGCGTACTTTTTAAATCCTCAGCGCTGGTAACACCGGCTAGGCTAGGTGTGCCATAGATACTGACCGGCGCGGCTTGGCTTTCGCAAACAGAATCGTAATAAAACAAATATAGCGCGAACTGTAAATAAAAAGAATGTTCTGCTTGGGTCCTGAGCAAGTGTTTTACCATACTTTTAATAATTTGTTTATTTACACTTCATGTACAAGGTATTCTCTACCAGTCAACCTTTGTTTTAAATAGGACAACAGTGCCTATCACACTGTTGAAGTGGTACAAAATCATCATTTCAGCCGAAAGACGTCCACTGCTGGACATAGGCCTCCCCTAAGTGTAATTTTTGCTTAGGGGGGGTTTGCCATAATCGCCACGCTTGGCATGGGTTGGCGATCGTACGGTCGATACAAAAAGCACAGACAACGCTGCTGCCCATTCTCTGGTACATCCCTTAGTCGCCTCTTACGACACCCACGGGAAGATATGGGATGGTGCTATTCTTTGCGTCCGACACCATACGGAGGTACAAAATAATATCTAAAAAATATCTTCTTGATCTCGATTGTTTACCGATTAGATGATTCCATTTATACTTGTGTTGATCGTAATCTAGTCCACAAATTTACAAAAAAGATTTTGTAGAACGTTGACCCTGTACATTTTAATTTTTTGAAGTGAAAACTTCTTTAGCGGCGCTGAGCACTTTTTTTTGTATGGGTAAAAACTTTCAAACTCGCGTCAGGGTCACGTGATGCTGATCGAAAAAGCGTAAGATTTTTCGATCAGCATCACGTGACCCTGACGCGAGTTTGAAAGTTAATATTGAAGTTTTCACTTCTGCCGGCACTCCCGGAGTGCTACCTTTTTTTTTCTCATCATTTGGCCTAGCGTTCCCCACGTAAGTAGTAATCGGCTTCCTTGCAGCTGAATACCACTATTTTACATGGAGAGACTGATTATCTTAACTCCACAACCCAGTTATCTCTGGGTAAATTATGAAACACCTTGGAAAGACTGGTTGTCAGACTATGATCGGGTTTCTGACTAAGAAAAAAGTCTGTCAATTATCTACAAATGACCCTAATGATAAATGGTAAAAGCATTGCGAAATAGAAAATTGCGAAACGCGTTGATTTTCTAGAACACTGTTCATTCGCGAGAAGATAATTATATAAACCTGTATCTTATGAGTAATTTTTCGGATGAGGATATTTAATGTGGGTTTCATTACTGTTCCAAAAATATCACAATAAAATATTTTAGCACAAGCCAAAAATAGTATTAATTTCGTGAACTGACTAAGGATTCATGAAAGAAACCAGAATTACTAAGCCTGAAATCTAAAATTAAACGAAAATAATAATTACTAGCCGTCGCCCGCGACTTCGTTCGCGAGGACATTTTGTCGTGTATGTATGTGTGGGACTGCCTCTGGATGTACTATGCCTAATCGAATAACAAATGCCAATCGAAGCGATTATATTCCCTTAAACTGGCTCTGTCTGTTCCCAAACATACAAATACATTTATGTCTTAACTATATTCCATCTCTCTACCAATTTTTCGGCTCCAAAACGCTAAGGATTTCATATATATACTTGCGGGAGCCCTTAGTCCAGATCGTCACAAAAAAAATTGTTAGCTTAGCAAGTCTATTAAGACTTGCTAAATTTCAGGCCGGTAGTACAAAAATCAAACTTACATACAAACTCGCGAGAGCCTTTAGAGCTTCCTAATCCGACCCTGAACCAAAATCTTAGCTAACTTCTACTCACCATAAACTACGTCCCCGTCAAAATTCAAGACTGTAGCACGAAAAATGAAGGACTTTCTTACAAACTTGTGAGGGCTCATAGACCAACCTAATCCGGCCCTGTCGCAAAATTAATTCATAGCAGACGCCTACTGACTATAAACTACGTCTCTGCTAAAAATCAATATTGTAGCACGAAAAAAGAAGGACTTTCATACAAACTTGCGAGGGCCCTTAGACCACCCTAATCCGGCCCTGTCGCAAAATTAATTCATAGCAGACGCCTACTGACTATAAACTACGTCTCTGCCAAAAATCAAGATTGTAGCACGAAAAATGAGGGACTTTCATACAAACTTGCGAGGGCCCTTAGACCACCCTAATCCGGCTCTGTCGCAAAATTAATTCATAGCAGACGCCTACTGACTATAAACTACGTCTCTGCCAAAAATCAAGATTGTAGCACGAAAAATGAAGGACTTTCATACAAACTTGCGAGGGCCCTTAGACCACCCTAATCCGGCCCTGTCGCAAAATTAATTCATAGCAGACGCCTACTAACTATAAACTACGTCCCTGCCAAAAATCAAGATTGTAGCACGAAAAATGAAGGACTTTCATACAAACTTGCGAGAGCCCTTAGACCACCCTAATCCGGCCCTGTCGCAAAATCCGTTCTTAGCGGACGTCTACTAACTATAAACTACCTCCCTGCCAAAAATGAAGATTGTGGCACAAAAAATGAAAGACTTTCATACAAACTGGCGAGAGACCTTAGACCTCCCTAATCCGGCCCTGTCACAAAATCGGTTCTAAGCAGACGTCTACTGCCTATTAACTACGTCTCTGCCAAAAATCAAGATTGTAGCACAAAAAATGAAGGAGTTTCAAACAAACTTGCGAGGGCCCTTAGACCACCCTAATCCGGCCCTGTCGCAAAACTAATTTATAGCGGATGCCTACTGACTATAAACTACGTCTCTGCCAAAAATCAATATTATAGCACGAAAAATTAAGGACTTTCATACAAACTTGTGAGGGCCCTTAGACCACCCTAATCCGGCCCTGTCGCAAAATTAATTCATAGCAGACGCCCACTGACTATAAACTACGTATCTGCCAAAAATCTAGATTGTAGCACAAAAAATGAAGGAGTTTCATACAAACTTACGAGGGCCCTTAGACCACCCTAATCCGGCCCTGTCGCAAAATCCGTTCTTAGCGGACGTCTACTAACCATAAACTACCTCCCTGCCAAAAATCATCTTTGTACGTCCAGCGGTTTTCGAGATTTCGTGATGAATCAGTGAGTGACCTTTCGCTTTTATAGATATAGATACTTCATTTCTTAGGGCCGTATCACACTAGCGGTTTGGAAGCGGATGCGAGGCGGAGCGGACGCGCAGCGAATGCGTCGCGAACACGCCGCGGCTGCGCAGCGAAGACGTCGCTGACGCAAGACAAATACGTTAAGTTTTCGTCGCGTGTTTGTAGCAAATTATCGCCGTACAATACCTACACTCAGTAACAAAATGGATTCCGACGAGGAAACACTCTTGTTGGCTTTATTACTTCGATGACGCCGGAGACGAAAACGAAAGCATCGACGAATTTGGGAAGATCCATTATCCGTTGCGCGTCCGCAACGAATTCGCTGCGCAGCCGCGGCGTGTTCGTTGTGTGTCCGTAACGAATTCGTTGCGCGCCCGCTCCGCTTTGAGAACGTTCGCTATCCGCTAGTATGATAAGGCCCTTTTTTTTTCTTTTTTTTGGTGGGTGGAAAATCATCGAATAACCCCCCCCCCCCCGCTCTTGGGCAGAGCGAAGGGGAGTGTCAGACTTCTACTGACTAAAAACCAAACCCATGTTCCTTCTTCTTCGCCCTTGTGTCGGAGCCGCGGTAATCTTTCGATATCCACAGCCCCGACGGGGTCCACAGCCCCGACGGGATCCACAGCCCCGACGGGATCCACAGCCCCGACGGGATCCACAGCCCCGACGGGATCCACAGCCCCGACGGGATGATAAGGCCCTTAAGGTATATTTATATTGAGTGGGAGGTGGAAGATTACTTTTCTATTTCGGATAAGGTAAGGATGAGGTATTATGTGAAACGAAACCAAATATAATTATTCACGACTTGCTAATCAATGGCCAGTTTGATTTTAGACTTAATATTAGGTACATGGTTTCCTTTTCCGATATTTTTTTTGTAAGCGTTTCTTAGCGAGAGCAATCATCTGTATTCGATTTGAATAAATAAACTAGATAACTTAGAACAGTTGTATTTTCAGTTAATCCAAATAGTTAGGTAAGTATTCTTTCGAATTCTTAAATGATTCTCTTTTTGTGGGGTTTAAAGTTACCGAGGATAAGTCCCATATTTGTAAGAGCCTTCACATTTAATTTTATCCAGGTCTCAATTTATCGAAAATATGCATGCTTTAGAAACTCACTTTTAAAATAATATGGGCTTTTAGTTAAAAGAACAATTTTTGCGTTCTGGTTTCCTTGTAGTTAATTGTCAATTGAACAGATATGATTGATGATACAAAAACCACACAGTAATATTAATAGGTACTGTGATAGGTGTGTGTGGCTAGGCTTATTTACATACATTTATTTCTAGCAAAGACAAAGTCAAAATTTTCCATTCCCAATTATCACAATACAAAACTTTTCCTCAATCATTTTCAGAGAAACAACTAATTTCAATTATATCATTTAGTTTATAAACCGAGTCAATAGTCTGGTCCTAAGTGGAAACAACCAATCAACGTTGAGCTCTCACTGCGTATAGTACCTGGGGAAAAGTAGGTCAGCTCTTAAATTGATGTATTTTCAAGCATAGTAACGAAAAACGAATAGATAGACATGGCCTATTAATTGAAGAATACTTCAGTAATTAAGTAGAATTGATTAAGCTCTTAGAATCGTTTTATTTAGCTTTAGTAGGCTTCAGGTTATTTCATTAGAATTAAGTGGAATTTCTATTTTTAGTAACGAAGGACGATCAAAGAAATGATGGATGGACTGTAGGATGATATACGCAAGAAAGGAGACGAATGGTAGAGAAGTTTGGAAGAAGAGGATATGCTGTGTTGACCCCAGACAAATAGGGATAATGATCTAGTAGTTTTGGTAATGTCTGAAAATGGTCTACTGTTTAGATAGGTATTTTCGTAGAGGGTGCTCTTAGGTAAGACTTAAGACTACACTGAGTGAACTCTCAGCGAAATCAGCTTGAGCTGCTCTAAAAGAGTATACATGACACATAAATATAACATCAAGCCTGTAATCCGCGAAGGGTTAGGCAGGGGTGTGCCTAAAGTAATAGTACATTTCGCCAGTTTTGTTTAAGTCCCATGTAAAAGAGACTCCGTGACACAAATCCAGACTCCAACTGAAAAATTCCTGATGGAATCCAGCAGACGCGCTTGCTACCACTAGTCCAAAGACGCAGTCAGGCTTTCAAAAACTTATCTAAAACATAGGTACTTAGTGCTTACAAGTTATCTCGACACAGTATTAGCAAGGAGGAACGTCCAGTACCTACTAAGTTTGCCATCTGGCAAGTAAGTAAGTAGCTTAAAAGCATCAAAGGCACGGTTGGACACTTTAAAAGTTATGTGTCCGGCAGTTTGGTCAGTTTCTCTGAGCAGCTTCGGTGATGCGTCCTGAGTGGGGTCCTAACTGCAATAAAATATAAGATAATTTTCTGGGTAAAATGTGTAGGTATAAAAGGAGCTCGTGGGTTAATAATTACAGCTACTCGAGTAGATTTTCAGGTTAAGTGACGTTGTTTTGGAGGTTGGGAAATCATCAAATGACTCCTCCCGCTGGTCAGAGCGCTAGGGAGTGTCAGACTTCTACAGACTCTTAACCACCTATGTTCCTTCTTAGCCCTTTGTATCGAAGCCGCAGTATCTCTTTCGAACAACCCGCGCAGCCCCGATGGGTGTCGGCATTTGCATGTTGCTGACATCTCTTTGAGGCGCGCGTGGAACACGAATGCGCCGCCGCCGTCGACATAGCCTGTCGTTGTCATAAGACGGACGGAAGACGCCGAGAAAACCCATTACTCACCGTCCACAGGCCCGAAAGAAGGTGCTGCCAAATATGGCAATTGTTATTGGTAGTCAGTGGCCTGAAAGTCTGACAACCAGTCTTACCAAAGGGTTTACTTACTGGGTTGTGAAGGTCAGGCAGGCGCTCCAGGAAATGAGGTTTTTGGTTTTTGCACTGGTTTTTCAGTATTTTAGCTGCATTAGATACGACTAGAAGGTAACCCCAACATAGTTGGGGAAAAGCTAGGCAGATGATGTGTTTCTCTAAAAAAATATTTACTCGAAAATTTGACTGGCCTGTTGGTCTAGTGGTTAGTGACCCTAACTGCTATGCCGGAGGTCGTGGGTTCGATTCCCACCCAGGACAAATGTTTGTGTGATGAGCACGATCATTTGTTCTGTGTCTGGGTGTAATTTATCTATAATATGTATGTATTTAGAAATATATAAGTATGTTTATCAGTTGTCTAGTACCCATAACACAAGCTCTGCTTAGCTTGGGACTAGATGGCGTTGTGTGATAGTTGTGGAATATTATTATTATTAAAAAATATTTGGGAAGTTACTATAGATATACCTTTAAAGAAGTCCAGTAGTTTTAATCTATAAAGCTAGGACTCGTCAGTCCGTTCGTGCGAATGAAGTGATGTCCAAACAGTAGAGTTTCGTATGGGTAGGTAGTGTTTGCTAAACTAGTGAATGCACCCAGGTAGGGTTCGATGAAAACCGACAGTTTCGAAATAGGTAGTCGTTTCCAGAAATGGCTTTTTTTCAAGATTTTATACAACTTGCAATGTTTGTACAAATCTTGCAAGTTGAGCTGAAATTTTGCATACATACACGTTTAGACCGGTTTTCTCACGATAATTTCCTTCACCGTTCAGAGAGCATTGGTGGTAAAATAAATTACACTATGTAATATAATAGGCTGATTTCGAACCCACGACTTATGAGCTGGCCACAACAGCCCTCCAAAAAATTAACAGATAGACAAGCCAACATTTATTTTACCCACTATAATACTATCAAGCGAGTTTTTTCAACGAATTGTTTCTGTTTCCCACGCAAAATGTTGCACTACAATTTTGCATGACATACATTGAGCATATTCTATACGCGTATGATCCTTTCATCCATTTGGATGTGTAGGTAGTAACCGAAATAGAATTGTTACACATGTTGTATGTACATGATAGTCAAGCCTTTGGCATGCAGATACACGTGTGTCGTGTTTTGCATACTATGTAGCGAAAAATTTACCTTTTTACACACTACATAATATCACGCCTTTCCCATCCCCTGAAAGGTTAGGCAGGAGGTGTATCTAATAGTAGGAAAACCACATTTCGCCAGTTATGTTTTTAAGTCCCATGTAATATGGGTACTAATTCAGACTCTGTGGCTGTACTAAGAAATTTCTGATGTAAAAACCCAATAACGCTTTGCCCAACATGAGAATCGGACCCAGGACCACAAGGCCAGCATTCGCGCTTGCGTCTACTAAACCAACGAGGCAGTCAGTTTGCCAGTTATTTTATTTGAGCATATTCTAGCTAGACAGCTATAGCAAAATAAACTCCAAAGTTTATGTTACTCAGTCGTACACCCGCACTGTCGTTAACAGCAGATAAATGGTGCTCGTCATGATCCATTTCTCTAAATTGACACTCTTGGTTTGCAACGAACTCAAAAACTCAAACTCAAATAATTTATTTCAATTAAGCCATTACAGGCACTTTTGAATGTCAGGAGGACAGAAGAAGAACGAAACTACGAGTGCAATATGTCATTCCGAAAGCCACCACGCCGAACCACACGCCACCGAATGCCCGCAACAACGAACACTGCGAGCACGAAAGCACGCAGCGACGCAACCGCAACAACGAATGCTCGAGACCTCGAATCACGGAACAACGAATGCACGCCGCAACGCGCAACCGCCGCCCCGCGACCAGGAGCCCCGCACACCCGCCGCCACGGCACACGCCGCCGCGCGCCCCCGCACCCACAGCACTCGCCGCCGGTAACATCCGGCGCCGCGCAGCCCGACGCAGCAAGTCCCGAAACGACGCATTGCACTCCTATGCTACAGTCACAATCACAAGGCATAATAACTTGTGAAAGTACTGCAGTTGTCAGTTCCCTAACGTAGATCTCATGAAGAAGAACGGGCAAGAAACTCCATGGACACTCTTTTAAATCAGAATTTGTTACAAAATCTTGGTACATTATATCATTCATGTTGAGATGGTATATTATGTGAGAACAATGTAGCAAGACGTGCAAGTTAAGAGCGTAATGGCGCGAGGATACACTATTTTATTATAGCAGGCGCTGTTTTTACGTTACTAAGCTAAAGGAGCTCGTGACTAGATCAAAACAGTCGCACAGATCATTCATCAGGTTAAGCGGCGTATGCGGCGTATCTCCACAGATAATGTCCCACCTTCCATCTTGCGCTGCATGTCCTGACACCTGTACAAGTCTTGACGACCTTATGACTGCATCAGCGAGTGGAGTTCGCATAGCTTAATTTTGGGCCAAAACGATTTAACTGAAATTTGCCATCGACACGCTAAGAAGAAGGTTAAGCCATGCATGCCTAGGTTGACCTGTAGATTGGTGACCACCCATTACATACAGAGTTTCCTTCGTTCTTCGGAAATCACGTTAGGCTGTTGGTCCCAGCTGACATTAATGTGTACTCTGACAGTCGTAACAAATATTCGAATGTCTGACAACCAGTCTTACCGAGGGGTTTTATATTAGCCAGTACTAACTGGGTTGTAGAGATCAAATAGGCAGTCACTCCATGTAAAATACTGGTATTCAGCTGCATCCGGTTATACGGGTAGCCAATATAGTTGGGAACTTTAGAAAATACTAGACAGATGATGATGATTTTTTACGTAACAAATGAATTTAAGTGCGAACTGGTTAATATCGAGGAGAGAGATTGGTCTCCTGGACATGATCTGCAGTAGAAAACAATTAACTGATTACGCACTCAAATAGGCCGCTGTAAATACAATTTGGCAAAATTGGGAATTAAAGATCTTTCCGACACACGGTGTAAATACGATATTGCCGACGAAACCGTCGACCAAAATCCCACTTGCTGGAGTGTTCCAAGTGTCCCAACACCTTATAGTCACTTGTACTTAGAAGACCTAAACGCCGTAATGCCGTCATCAACGTAGCCTCATACTGAGTGGCCCAAGTAGACAAGTTCGATACGAAAGAAGAAGAAGTGAGATTAAGAAGACAGTATGCTTGAAATAATTATGACGGTAGTTTGACAAGCCAAATAATTCAAAGCCCTTAATTACTCATTCATAATTAACTAACTTGCAAAAGGAATAGTGAAAATTACATGAATAAAGCTGTTTTAGCTTAATAAATAAGCTTTTGCCCTAAATCAGTCCAAGGTTATCCAAATAAATATAATTTTACAATTGGTACAGCATTCAGACAGGTATCTAATCAAAGGTTCAGAATTGGAATTTTAAATGGGCGAAAACCACATCCCACCTCGCCTACCTCTGGTCATGTTCACAACTGTGCTACTAAGGTTTTGGAAATATGGAGTGAGTTATGAATGAGATAGAAGGCAAAAAGATCGTAGAACAAAACAGAGACTGACACAGGCAAGAGATAGAAAGATAATAAAGACAATAAGATATCTTAAGGATTAAGAAGGCTTAATAACGATAAAAGGAATCTTGCGGCTATACGAAATTTTCATTTGAAAAACAAGCTTAGTTGTAATTTTTGTAGGTTTACAAATAGATGACACCATTTTCTTCCTTAATCTACTAGTCTCTTTGCCGTTTAACGAGAGAATCAAATTCTTAATTATTTTAAATCTCTACCTACTGATTGCATAATTGATTTGCTTCTTTGTCCCAATACTCTATTCTCGAATTGACCTCATCCTCAATCTCATTTCCACCTTCTACCGACTTCAAATAGTGAGACCCCAGCATGTTAATATCCATTTCTGCGCAGAAAGGGTCTGAGCCCTTTTCGTCGGGTCGCGGGGTGCTTGCAAAATTTACGATTTACCTAGATTTACAACCGTCATAAAGAATTCAGTGGGCCCCGAACATTTCGCTTTTCAAGTTTTGTTGGAGATTCGGTACTGCCCGTGTAATGTAGATGTTACAATTTGTTGAATATTCGGTCTAACCTGACGTATTTTAAATAAAAAAGGTACCTAGGTTCAGAATTTTTTTATGCCCTGAGGTCAGAGTGATTGGCTACCTATTCGTTTGATAGGTCTGGAATACGTGCAAATCACTTTATAAATGTAGGGTCTCGAAAAGTAAGTGGTTTCTTTTATGTAAATTTTGTTTGAATTAAAAAAGAGAATTTGGTAGTAGTACTAGGTACATCATAGTAAAGACATTGTTGATGATGATATAAAAAGGAACCCCTCATGTTAAATTCTGCCAATAATACTGAAAAAACCACACAAAAAAACAACACTAAGAACACTTTAACACAGAGAGAAAGGACTACAACAATAAATAAAAGAGGTCACTAGTCCAAACACAACAACACAATCCAAAATCCGACTTACCCCACTCAACAAAAGTTTATAGGTACCAAGCCGAACTTACCCTGAATTATTAAATCTAAATTTATCGATTCGGAAATAAATAAAAGGTATACTGAACACCCTAGTCTGAAAGGGGAAGCGTTCAAAGCCTTTGAAATTGAATTTCAGTATCTTACAGTATCTTTAGTGAATGTGAAAGCTGCAATATGCTTTTGGTCACGAATAATTTCTGTATAGGTTTATGCCCGAAACGTGCAAGTCTTGGGAATACTGTGAATTGCAGGGTTATAGAGAAATTAGTATGTATTGGAACTGGGATCATAAACGGATTGGGTGTTCGGGAATAGGAAATACGATGTTTGGTTTCTAGGACGAATGGGTAATAATATGGAGATAGGTAGTACGTTTTGCTTGTGAGAATTATCAGAAAAATATTCGTACGGTGAATACATTACAGAACTTTCACAAGTTATTATGCCTTATTTATGTAATTGTAGCTTCAGTGTCTTTGTTTCTGTAATGTTTTATTTGAAATAAAAATAGTTTGTGTTTAAGGTTCAAATATCTAATTTCAAAAATTATCATCACACACACCCATTTGTTTCGTTGTATACTACTTCTGTTACGTATATTAGATCTTGTCTCATTTTTCTTACTTCCATACTTTTGTTTCTTGTCTTTTTAGATTTGTTATATCAACCACCACCCACCTGCAAAATGACCCAGATGCAAAAATCTTTCTGTCTTTCTGTATTCAATCTACTGTATTTCTGTAGACAGAAAGATTTTTGCATCTTATATGGGTTTATATACTATCATCCCCTCTATCTGAACTAACTCTTGCCCATCGTAAATTAACCCATTATATTTCTACCCCAGATCGAAATAAAACGTCTACTTTTCCAAGAAATATTTAGTTCTTTAAACAAAGACAAATAAATTCTCAATGGCCCGACTTATTCGACAGTTAAGACAAAGTTTGAACCGCAAGCTTTATTAGTCAAATTATCACTAACTTTGTTTTCTTAGCGAAAAGCGTGGATTTTAAGTCAATAGCAACTTGTGAAGTTCTACAATGGATAGCTGGTAAATGTTTGTAATAAGATTTAGTATTTCTTTTCAGTTTTTCACTTAGAATTTTCTTTCTGAGTGATCGAGACTGCCAAGCGCAACGGCTTAGCATGAGGCAGGACCTCATACCAGTCGCGCTTGCTACCGATAACGGGCGACCCTATTGCCATCAACCAGGTACAAATCCACCCTGGATTCCATTATCATCATATTCACAACTAGCTTTTGCCAGCGGCTCCGCAACGTGATGGATGTCGGAAAATATCAAAACTGTCGATTGTTCACACAAACTTTCATCCCCTATTTAACCCCCTTTTTTTTTTTTGTTGGGTGGAAAATCATCGAATAACCCCCCCCCGCTCTTGGGCAGAGCGAAGGGGAGAGTCAGACTTCTACTGACTAAAAACCAAACCCATGTTCCTTCTTCGCCCTTGTGTCGTAGAGGTTGAATTTCGAAAAATCCTACCTTATTCGTTGTCTACATTATAAAGGGAACCTCTGTGCAAAATTTCAGCTTTCTAGGTCTAAGGGTTTGGGCTGGGCGTTGATGAGTCAGTCAGTCAGTCAGGACTTCTCTTTTTATTTATATAGATTGAAATCACAAGACTGCCTCGCTAGTCTAGTGATCGCTAGTGCGACTGCTGAGCGTGAGGTCCGTGAGGAGGGTTTGATTCCCAAATTGGGCAAAGTTTTTTGGATTTTTCTCTCAGGAGTATCTCGGTAGCAGTCATGGAGTGTGTATTTGTGCCCGGTTGGTGGTAACAGGTTCTACATGGGACTTAAACATAATTATCTGGCGACATGTGAGTGTACTATAACCCATGTTCCGAAGAAGAAGGAACATGGGTTTGGTTTTTAGTCAGTAGAAGTCTGACACTCCCCTTCGCTCTGCCCAAGAGCGGGGGGTGTTATTCGATGATTTTCCAACCACCAAAAAAAAAAAAGTATAATTGCCAATGCCTTACCCTTCGAGAATTACAGGCGTGTGTATTTTGTAGTTCCACCCTCTTTTACATTCTAAGAACAACATCCAATGCCATCATTTATTCACAGTTCCTTCCAAAAAGAACTAATTCTCAAGCCAGGGGTCGGGCACACTAAAATTTCATTATACGTACGTACCCAAGTTAAAGTTAGAATTAAGTTGGCAAAACTTACGCCCGATGTAAGTAAACGCAGGTTAAGTTAGATTTATGTTAGTTTTCGAGTGGATTGGACTATGTACTTGAATGTAGTGTACCTACTCGATGTTAGCTTTTACTAGGTAGGTACTTGTGTTTAATGATAGGTGTAGGGGCCGAACGGCATTTAGTTATTATAATTATAAGTAAGCAAGTCGCTATTGTTGAGGAATTTAACTTAACTAACAAATAAATAAAATTGTCTGTTTGTAATAAAAAAATGGACTATTCAAAGTCATATTGATTTTAAGTGATAATGTCATAATATTTTATTTTTGTCTGTCTGTTTGTTCCGGTTAATCTCCGAAACGGCTGCATGGGTTATGACGAAATTGGGTTTTACCGGCAGATAGTTTAATACATAGGCAGTAACTAAGGCTAAATTTTATTTTAGAAAAAGATATGGGAAACCGTGAACCGTGGTTTTGTAAAAAAACTACACTGATTTTGTAAGATTTAAGTTGACTTTAAGTGGGCGAAAAATATCGTCATCATTGTCGGCGCAGATGTATCTCTCTTTTATACTTTTCGATTAATTTTCATCTCAGCCTACATGACATGGCTTGAAATGGGGTGGCCCAAACATTGCCTAAAAACATCAAAATACAAAAACATTTTTTTTAATTCAAGATTAGATTTCACTCATACCCCACCATTTCGTTGATCCACCAGAATTGGAAACCCAATTTGTTTACGTCTCCCTAAACTGTACAGCAAAAGCAAATAGCTCACATAGCTACGACAGAGCTTTATAGCTCTCTCAAAGTCATGACTGCCCTCTCAAAGTGAGGCCATGTCTGTCGTGTACGTCAATCAAGCTGCCTGCATTGCCTCTGTGACTGTTCTAGCTGGATTCTGGCATTGCTTAAATAGCTTAATGTGAAGATCTGTTTATTGTTCCTCATTATTTTGTTTGAGTGCCTCATTAAATGTGATAAAGAGATAAAAGGAGGATTCTGTTTTTTGATATTTTTCGTTGAGGTAAGAGAATTTGCTTTGTCTTGTCATTTCTTTAGTGCAATATGCTTTTTGAGCAAAACCATTATTAATACACATATTCTTGCTTATGCTAATACTTACATCTTTTGCCTAGCCTTATCCAAACTATGTTGGAGTCAGCTTCCAGTCCAACAGACGAATATATTTTTTTTGGGAATGACACCTCGCCATTCAAACTAGGAGATTGTCGACTGCTTAACCGCGGACTGTCATCAGCCTAATCAATTGAAGGTACGATTAAAATTTACCCTGCGCATAGCTTAGGTACGTACGAATATTATGAATAAATGATAAACGCGTAACTAAAAGGTAACAGCACCATGAAAAAACATTTATCTCTTAATTAACTTATATGGTATAGGAAAAGTTCATGTGTTAAAAAATTTACGCAGTTATATTATAGGGAGCGCCTTGCATTAGGTTGGGGGTACGAAAGGATTAGTGATGTGGTAAAGCTAGTTACGGTACTGAGACTATCGATAAAACAGTTGATTCAAGTTATTTATAAGTCAATTTGTGAAAACGTTTTACAAGAAATCAGGAAACTTGGTTTTGTTGCGACATTTTATCAAATCAAAATTAAAATTACTCCCTTTACAAGTAGGTACTTAAATCAATCTTAATGCCAACTATTATTTTATAAATTACTAATTAAACCAGATGTTTCGCTCCTTCAGAATAGTATGGACTTAACTCAAAAATCTAAGAAATTGATTTACGAGAGGGTCACTAAAATGTACGCACTTTAAGGTGAATATTCTATAGGAGCGACGTTTTTATGGTAGAATAAAAGGTAAAAGGTACATTACCACAGCAGTAGGTTCTTTCTGAATTCAAACTATTACGTGTTCATTACAAGATAATAACTATGGAAAGATACTAAAGTGATTTACTATTTTATTTCAATATTTTCTGCAAGACAATCGCTATCGATGCTATAAATTGAACTGTTGTCCAACACTATTAGTGGGCTAGTTCAACGTACTTAATTACATTAGTCCCTCCGGACTGTCCTGAAAATGAAAAGCTCAGAATTTAAATAAAATTATTGCAATTTTATGGAGAACGGCTACAATTGTATCTTTCAGGCTATAAAGTAGAGCCCCAATTAGACTTAGTTAAGTTTTTTACGATGTAATTTTGTTTTTTGAAAGATATACCCAGGGGTTTATTTAAACAATCTTTTTAGTGCTACAAAATCTTAAATTACATTAAAAATGGGAATTTTAAACCACTTCAGTACTTCAAAAGTCCCTACAACAATTAATTTTTCAACAATATTCTTAACCAAAAGCCTTTACACTGCAAAATAAATACCTTAGCAAACCTTCAAAAGATAAGTTTTAAACCTTTGCCCACGTTGTATGTCAGAGCGCCTGCCAAAACCTTAACAGCAAAATTGCACTCTGAAGTCATTGCTCTGTGCCTTTACTTTACGACTTGCCCGAAAACGGTAAAGTCCGAGTTTTATGCCCGTGACAGACCATCTAGAGCATCAAGCAAGTCGTTTATGGTTAGACCCGTATATCTTATAGTAATAAAACCTGCATACAATTTCCTTCGACCTTGTTAGGGCCGTAATCCTTTGAATTTGTGAAGCATTACAGGTGGGGATGAATAGTTAATTTTGCTGTATAATTTATTCCTAATATTTAAGTTACAGTTCTCAGATCTTTGAGGGCATTGGTGTGAATTTAGTAGCTACCTTAATCTCAAACCATGGGTACCTATGGTGCAGAATAAGTAGGAATGCTGAACATTTAGCCGTAGAACTGATGTCCGTTGGGATAGACGTGTTCTTGAGTGGAGACCGCAAACTGGTAAGCGTAAGGTAATGGCAGATGATGGTTCCATCTCCGTGTCCCCATAATAATATATTCGGGGCCAAAGCTAACAACGAACAAGATGCAATCGTAACTCGGGGAGCATTGGAATTGCAGAGTTCAGTCAGGAATGAACTCGCAACCTCAGAGGGTGGTCATTTCGCACTGCGCCATTTAAATACCATTAGAACTAAGTGTTCTGAAAGGTCAAAACGGGTGTTAAGCGAGACGTTTAACATAACGACTGAGCATAAGTAATGAGTGGTTTGCCGATAGCTTTGTAAACACCTATTTTCTTGGAGAGTGTTGGAACTGTCGTATATGAAGATGAAATTAATCTTAACTGTTTATTTTAAGTAACCTGATTACGAGTCAACCGTCAGGAATTGCAATATCTAGAATTGATGTCAAATTCATGAAGAAGTTTCAATTCAAACCGCAGCCTAGATAAAAACTGAAAAAAAATGGTGTTCGGCGCAATAAGATTTAATTATCTTCTTCCATCGTCTTCTGTCAACCGTCACGCGTCGGTTTACTCATTTTTAGGGTTCCGTATCTCAAAAGGAAAAAAAAATGGAACCCATATAGGATTACTCGTGTGTCTGTCTGTTTGTCTGACCATCTCCGAAACTACTGAAAAAAATACCGGAATTAGTTCAACACTTATAGATTACAGGAAAACTTATAGGAAGACTATTGTGTACTCTCAATATCTTCTACAATGGTACGGAACCCTTCATGTGCAAGTCCGACTTGCAATTGGCCAGTTTCCTTTCATAATAATTATGATTCCTCAAACAATACATCCATAATAAAAAAAAAAAAAATAATAATAATAATTTATTTAGTCTTTCTCTCCCTCTCCAGCCTACCCTGATTTAAAAGGATATCAGCAAAGGATCCTAATACAAAATAAGTTACAGCTAACTAAGTGACACCATGTTACAAACACACAACAAGTTTAAATATTTACACACTCGAGGTTGCTGTACTTTTTAAGATTTTTGAACCTTTGTAAATCGAACTAAATATAATTTTTTTAATAAATGAAAATCAATACATTAAAATTGAACATACTCTCAAGGTACTACATGTGGAATGCAATAAAGTATTGAGTATTGAGTAAATCGTAAAGATAGAAACGCGATTTAGAATGATCGGCTCGATCATTTTTTTTATCAAACATGACTCTAAATCACAATTTCAAACGTGTACTGCTAAGACATTTCATTATGAATTTATATGAAAGTTAGATCAGTAGATAGAACTTTTTATTCTGAAGTAAATGTTGAAAACATATTGTATAATTTCTTTATCATTTTTCTCCAAGAAGAAAAAACAGTCAAAATTTAGGCATTATATCGCTCGCCGGGCAGTGCGGGGGGCGAGGTCGTGCGTACAAAAAAAATTTTGATCAAAAATCTAAAACCCGACTACTAACAAAATCGCGGTCTTAAAAGTAGAAAACAAGAAAATAATTCTTGCCTGATATTCTTCGTAGTCGCATGCCACTGATACCTGATGCTCCTTCATGGCGTTCTCAACTTCTCATTGATACAGAAGTCAGCTGCTAATTGCCAAGGCAAGGTGGCATGCACCCTTCCTTTTGGCTTCGCCGTAGTCGGGTAATAAAAACACAGTACTGCAACCTCGCCTATACTGCTTGAAAATCAAATTATTTCCACCGCGACGTACAACATTATTATATGAAATGTCAGTAATTTGCACTAACTCAAGGTGTAAACGGCAAGGTTAGCGTTTGCCAAACTATGTTGAGATTGGCTTCCAGTTTATCCGAATACACTTAAATACCAGTATTTTACATGAAGTGACTGTCTATCTGATTTCCACAACCGAATTAGTACTGGGTAATATGACACCCCTTGACTGAAAGGAAAGTCCCTCGAACTATTAGCGCCCTCGCTGCGCTCAGGCGCCAAACCCCGTCTCGGGGACTAAATAAGTCTTTAACCCGAGGTAAACACTGTGCTTTTCATTACGAATACAAGGAAAGTTGATAGGAATAGGCTTGCCCCCAATTACCTAAATCTGTAAATAGACTTTGCTCCTAATTACATCGGTTGATGGCAATAGGCTTGCTCCTGATTAGATTAGTTGATGGCAATAGGCTTGATCCTAATTAGATTAGTTGATGGCAATAGGCTTGATCCTACTTACATCAGTTGATGGCAATAGGCTTGCTCCTAATTGCATTGGTTGATGGCAATAGGATTGCTCCTAATTACCCAAATCGGTGGATGACAATAGCCTTGCACTTAATTACATCGGTTGATGGCAATAGGCTTGCTCCTAATTAGATTGGTTGATGGCAATAGGCTTGCCCCCAATTACATCAGTTGATGGCAATAGGCTAGCTCCTAATTACATCGGTCGATGGCAATAGGCTTGCTCGTAATTACATCGGTTGATGGCAATAGGCTTGCCCCCAATTACATCAGTTGATAGCAATAGGCTTGCTCCTAATTACATTGTTTGATGGCAATAGGCTTGGTCCCAATTACATCAGTTGATGGCAATAGGCTTGCTCCTAATTACATTTGTTGATGGTAATAGGCTTGCTCATAATCACATCGGTTGGTGGCAATAAAAGGCTTGCTCCTAATTACATTGGTTGATGGCAATATGTTTGCTCCCAATTACAACAAATAATTTGACAGCTGTCAGTAGAAAGCGATTCTCCCTAGGGCTGAAAAGTAGTACTTTCAACCCGCTCCGCAGGCATGTTCTGACCTACTTTCAGAGTAAGAGTAATGAAAAAGATGTTTCAAACCGCAGTTAAGCAACTGTTTGAAAATTTCTCTTGACATCAGCAAAGGATCCTGATACAAAACAATTTACTAACACGCAACAAGTTTAAACATTAATACTGATTCAAAATCAAATTATTTTCACCGCGACGTACAACATATTAAATGAAATGTCACTCATTTGCACCAACTTTAATGACATACAAGGTGTTAACAAACTCTTCACAATCGAATGCACCTGAATACCAGTATTTTATATGGGCGAGTACCTACCTATCTGACCATCACAACCGAATTAGTACTAGGTAACATGATACCCCTTGGTAAGACTGATTGTCTGACTTTTGGGCTACTGACGTTATGACCGACAGAGATCTACAAAATAATGACGAATTTAACCATGTATACGTACACACGTGAGAGATACGTGAGAGCAGTGGTGGCCCAGTGGTGGCGGCCCCGACTTACGAACAGTTGGTCGTGGGTTCGAACCCAGGCAGGCGCATTACTTTGTGTAATTTATTTCATCACCACTGCTCTCAAAACGGTGAAGGAAAACATCGTGAGGAAACCGGCATGTCTTAGAACCAAAAATTCGAAGATATGCGACATCTACCAATCCACACTGGGCCCGCGTGGTGGATTATAGCCCATCCCTCTCCTAGAGAGGAGGCCTGAGTCCCTGCAGTGGGAACAATTATAGGCTGATGATGACGTACACACGGCTACACATCAAGCTATACATTTCCAGTTTACGCTGAACTCGCACTGTACAGAAATCCTATACAATGCGAGACCAGCTTATACTGGAAATGCATAGCTTGATGTGTAGCCGTGTGTACAAAGAAGAAAATTCACACAACTGTTTCCAGATAGCTGATGTCAAAGCAAAGGATCCTGATACAGAACAAGTTACTAACACGCAACAAGATTAAAACACACATACTGCTTGAAAATCAAATTATTTCCAACGCGACGTATAACGCAGTAAATGAACTGTCACTCATTTGCACCAACTTTAATGATATAATCGCTTTTCGTACGTAATTTTAATTTGGTGAAATTCGCGAGCAGAATTCAACGAACCACGGATGGAAGACTTCTTAGGGCTGGCTCCTATAAGTAAATAATAGATTTTTGTAATGGATTTTGGGATGAGTTGTGTCTTTTTGTTTTGGATGAATATTGGATTTATGCTGCTAGATTATTTGGATATAATAATAATAAGAACTCTTCTGTCTGTCTTCTACAGACTGTACTTCGGAGAGTGTGCGCAAGAGCTCCACGAGCTTATTCCACCATCTCCCTTCTTCCATCGAGAGACTAGACGTACTGCAGGTTATCACCCATACCTTGTCGATGTTCCACACATTCGTACGATGCGTTTTGATAAGTCTTTCATTTTTCGTACAGCCAAGGAGTGGAACACCCTGCCTGCGTCGGTTTTCCCGAGTTCATATAACCCCAATCTATTTAAGTCGCGAGTAAATAGGCTTCTTCTGGGTAAGCTCGTTCCATCATCGACCTCATCTCTGCCCTTAGGGCAAGATTGAGGTCATGAGTAAGCCAATATAAAAAAAAAAACTCACAACATAAATTTGTGGCAAAATAGTGATAGCCGCTTGGTTTGATCTTCAGGTTCAACCGCGCTTGCCTTGGTTGGCCCGTAGAAAGATGAATTTTCATCCGAGCTCCCCCGTACCTCGAAAAACACGTTAAGCCGGTGGTCCTGCGGTCCTGGCTGTTATTGTAGGTCGTTGACAGTAGTTACTGGTAGTCAGTGGCCTGAAACTCTGACAACAAGTCTTACCAAAGAGTATCTTATTATCCAGTAGGTACTAGCAGGGTTGTGGAGGTCAGTTAGGGAGTCGCTCCATGTAAAATATGAGTATTCAGCTGGTTCCGGTTAGACTGGAAGTCGACCCCAAGATAGTTGCGAAAAAGACTTGGCAGATGCTTATTTAATTGATATTTGAAAGTTTTGTACATTGTGATCAAGTCTTACTTATTTAGAGCAGGTACAGTCTAAATAAGTGTGTAAAAAAATGCATTTTCCACAGAACTCTTTTCTCTAATCTATTAGCTTAGCATCCAAATTAACTAAACTGAATATCACTTCTTGGTTTACACGTCTGGCAGCCCTGGTACCGCGAAATTAATTAATTATTGAATTATGAAAACAATTGAATTAATGAACACTGACGCATCCGCGCTGTGAATCGTGTGAGGCCGCCTTTAGTGGTTGTTAATCATGTAGATTTTGGTTATGGTATTTGTTTTTACAAAAGATCTAGAAAGTTCCCGTCGGGGCTTCGGGTTATTCGAAAGAGATACCGCGGCCTCGGCAGAAAGGGTTAGCCCTTTCTGCCGAGGCCGATTTCTGAAGGAACATGGGTGGTTTTAAGTCAGTAGAAGTCTGACACTCCCTATCGCTCTATCCAGAGCGGGAGGAGTCATATGATGATTTCCCAACCACTTAAAAAATAAATTAGAAAGTTCTATGGTCTGAAACATTACATAAGTCTCCTTATTTTTTGAGAGACCCGCTGGATGCGAGAAGCACGGGACCGGTGAATGTGGAGACACTTTGGGGAGGCTTATGTCCAGCAGTGGACGTCTTCTGGCTGAAATGATGATGATGATGAAGTCAGTACGGGTTGGAGAGCTCGTGGTTAAATAATAACAACCATTCGGGTCGACCTTCAAGGTTAAGCCGTAGTGACTGAAGTTGGTCTGTCATGGGTGACGATCAGTACATACCGAGATTCCTCCGTGTCTTGCAAAGCATGCTAAGCCGTCCCGTAGTCAGACTCAGAAGTCGAAAGGATGGCAATCCAGTCTAAAAAATATCAGTATTTTACAGGGAACTACTGATGAGCTCGTGGTTTAATAATAACTGCCAATCGGTTCGGTCTTTAGGTTAAGCCACGCTTGCCTAGGTCGCTCTGTGGATGGGTGACCACCCGTTACATACCGAGTTTCCTCCGTGCGTTGGCGCGTTAAGCAGTAATATTATGGTCGCGGCTGCCATTTCCCAACTATGTTGGGGTCGGCTTCCAGTCTAACCGGATGCAGCTGAATACCAGTATTTTACATGGAGCGACTGCCTATCTGACCTCCACAATCCAGTTAATACTGGGTACTATGATACCCTTTGGTAAGACGGGTTGTCAGACTTTCAGGTCACACTGACTACCTAAACGACTGCCAAAGATCTAATCCAAAAAGGTGAGTACTAATGGATAGGTATATTAGTTTGGTCGAATTTGCCGTATTTGTTGGAAAGCTCACTTCATGTAAAGTCCCTCTTCCTGGAAGGAGGTATTACCATTATAAAATTTTCTGCCGTGAATTCATAAACCACTCGAAAAAAGGTTGTCAATATAATTAATGTTTTTTGGTCCGACCATTAGCTGTTTCAAGGAAAAATAAACAGAGGTAAGTACGAAAAGTAAAAGAAAATCTCCCTTCCCACAATGCTAACATTTCACGTTTTAAGAGGCTTTCATCAACGGCGTAGTAACATAACATCACGCCTGTGTACGTAATAGTACACCCACATTTCGCCAGTTATGTTTAATAGGGGGCGAGCCTATTCCCATCAACCGGGCCCAAATCCAGACTCCGTGGCTGCATTCTTGATGGAAAACCCAATAATACTGCCCGATCCAACCTAGGAATCTAACCCAGGACTAGACCAACGAGACAGTCAACTGAGTAATTCCATTTAGTACTCAATTAATTTATAATTATCTAGGTGCAATTACTATTCTCACAGATCGCAATAATTAATTGCTTTATTAGTTCCCATAACAGATTACATCATCGGTAAAAACATAACCTTCCTTCAACCGCAGTCGGGTAAATATGTAAATTGAGTACTTAGATCAAGCAAATTAGTACAACGGCATTACTTTTCTTGTTGAAGTCGCTTTTCATTATCCGTATTATTGGTTTAGCCGGAAAGAAACCTTGGTCACAAATGATATTGCAGGGCAGGAATTCCCAGCCCGGGCATTCGATTAGTAGCAGCCTAGAGTTCAGCCTGGTTCATGGTATTAGGCTCGCTTAAAAATGTAATGGTCTTGTCTACTTAGCTTATGGGCTTGGATTTGATCTCTTGGTCGCACAAAGCGTTAACAAGATTTTTCAATAAAAGCCCGGAGTCTAGATTTGTGACGGTCAGATTGGAAGACGTGAGCGTCTATACAATTATTATTATTATAAGCCTATAATTGTACCGCTGCAGTGCAAAGGCCTCCCTTCCCTCCTCCCGCTTACTAATGTACAATAATAAACTTTAACTGCAAACGGTAAGTCTGAGAGGTTCGTCCCTAAGTCAGCTAGATAGTTGTTTGTTTTCTTTATAAATACTGAAACAAATCTAACCACCAACATTGATTCAAAGATTTAACTAAAAGGAAAAACACAAATCTACCTTACCTTTCCATACGTAATTGTTGCCACAAATACCGTCCCTACAAACAGAGCCATACAAAATGCATGACCCTCGTGTTCAGAATGTCTGATTCAATTGATATCGATTAGGACACCCCTGTACCTACTGCTGGCAATCGGGCGAGCTAAAACAGTTTCAGGAAGAACCTTGAAACTATCACGTTAAATGGATTAACTTGAGTTATAGGAATAAATAAGTCGAACCTTTGATAGGGGAAAGACATTAACAGGAATTAGTTTATTCATTATTTCGAGTGGTTTAAACGGAAAAGTAATTTTTCTTTTTTTTACGCCATGCTTTATCCTACAACTACTTGCAAAAATCCTAAGTGTTTTGCGTGTATAGTGGATGTGTTAAGAAATGTTATGAACTCACATACACAAACAGTTAGTCCTGGAACAGCTACCTGTAGACCATACACATTTTTATTTCAAGCGGGAGTCGAACTTGGGACACGCAGTGCAGCAGTTAATCGCTTAGCCAATGGGCCAACGGTGCCGTCGAACTAAGGTAATCTAAGGTTAAGGTTAGTGAAAGAAGAGTCAAAACGAACGATACGTTTGTAAAATTAAACAAATAAAATTCTCACAGAAATAAAAATATAGAAATGAAAATGATAAGAAGACATAACAGTAGTACTAAAAATACAATCATCAAGAGAAATCTCTCTTCTTAAACCATTTTGTTCCTATTAACAAAGTTTTACTGAAAATAACAGCACCTATTTACCACCACAAAACAGTGTTTGCATAGACCTTTTACCGTTGAAAATAGGTGTCGAAGCACACACAAATATGATCCAATTTTCGCAGCAGCGGCACTCAAATACATAGTAATTGGATGTATACCTAATTTATTCGCCGTTCAAAACCATAACGGCAACGGTTCGGTAGTCAAAGCAAAATTGGGCCGGTATAACACCCGTTGCTGCCTATTTGTAAACTAGTTACTAGTAGTAAGTATCTAAAGGGCCCTAGTGTGTTTATTATTGTGCTTGTTTTGGATTTAGGTGGAATTTTAGGTAGGATGAACTGAAATCTGGCCGTTTAGGTATGTCTTCCTGTTACTACGTGCAAAGGAGCCACGCTAAGTGTTACTCTATAAGGTGTGAACAGACACTGAGCGGACCCCGAACGAAACCGTCAACTAAGCATGGTAAC
This sequence comes from Diarsia dahlii, assembly GCA_949775195.1. Lineage (NCBI taxonomy): Eukaryota > Metazoa > Arthropoda > Insecta > Lepidoptera > Noctuidae > Diarsia > Diarsia dahlii. Next base: position 8,334,765 of record OX459215.1, on the reverse strand, counting down.
ATCAAACTAAGTAACTCTACGCAAAAATCATTGCTGGGAAACGACTTTTTTGCGGTGAAAAATCATTTTCAATGTTAATAAATCTTTTTTTTTAATTTAGGTACTTGTTTTCAGAGGTGCGGAGGAAACACGGTATGTAGCCTATCCACAGTCCAACTTAAGCAAGCGTGGCTCAACCTGAAAAATTTTCCGAGCAGCAGTACTTAGCCACGAGCTCCTCCAAAGTATGCCCAGCTGTTTCAATAAGCTCACTAAGTACTGGGTACATTTGATACTCCACTCACTACCGTGTTAGAAAATACAGGCACGGTGTTACATCACCACCCACAACTTCCTCATCACCATTTAGTCTTCAAAACAACAAAAAATTAAAAAATAACCCTAAAAATACGGACCTCCCGAAAAAAATAAATTCAGAAATAACACTTCCACCACTCGAGCTTAGCATTATGCGAACAAAAGAAATCATATTCGAGTATGGGACAGCAAAAAGCTACTATTGACTACGTCAGAGGGTCGTCGGGTCTGAATATCTTAGCATTAGCTCGCCCTTTACACGTCATAAACGTCGAGAGGGATCGCAAAAACTATCATAATTCATACCAAGACCGGCTGTGATTTGACTCTTGTGTTAGCATAGAGTTCAAAGGGTTTAGACGGTTTCTGCTGTTGATTTAAACATAACATAACGTTACGCCTTTTTTCCCGGAAGGGTTTGGCAGAGGTCTAGTTAATAATACACCTTTTGTTATTAATACACCGTTTGTTACTGTGAAGTTTGTTCCGCCGCTTCTTCTTCCCAGAATCCCAGCTAAAACACTTGGAAGTGTCGAAGAGTGGGCGCTGGGGTACTTACTGTCTTTTGTAAATAAATTTTGACGTTTGAAAAGATTTATCAGCCTAGTTTGAATAAATGACTTTTGATTTTGGACCTACATTTTGCTACTGACTTACTCAGACTTGCTCAGACTCCGTGGGTGCTTCTGGGAAATTCCTGATGGAAAATTCCAATAATATTTGGTCAAAAATTCGGAATCGAACACTCGTCATAATGCTCAATAATAGGTGTTTGCAACAACTCGATCATCGAAGCAGTATTTCTCTTCAAATATTATAGTTTATAAAGTCATCATCATCATTTCAGCCGAAAGACGTCCACTGCTGGACATAGGCCTCCCCTAAGTGTAATTTTTGCCATAATCGCCACGCTTGGCGCCTCGGGTTGGCGATCGCAGTACGGTCGATACAAAAAGCACAGAGAACGCTGCTGCCCATTCTCTGGTACATCCCTTAGTCGCCTCTTACGACACCCACGGGAAGATAGGGGATGGTGCTATTCTTTGCGTCCGACACCATACGGAACCGTAACGTTTTAAAGTATTCAGTCCAAACTCTTGAAAGCTTATTTCTGATTCGGATTCTTTGACTAAAAAATATTTCTGTTGAAGCCGTTTATTAAGTAAGTTTTGTTAGCAAAAGTTCTATGTATTTTGTGATGAAATTAAGTTGCCGTTACTTTGGAATTTTATTATTTATATATTTTATTTTAATGGGACCCCATTCCAGAAGATATTCTGGAAATCGAAGTTTTTATCTTTGTTTTTACGTTTCATTTAGAATATGATTCCTTTTTAGGGTTTCGAACCTCATGTAATAGATACCCCGCTGCCTTACTATACTTGTTGAAGATAAGTATACATAACGTCATCACAACATATTTGTACACGAGCTGATATGGTAGAATGTAAGAAACCTTATAACGAACCTAACACCATACGATATACCTACAACTACATTCATCTTACAAATTCGTGGTAAAAAAACCGGCCAAGAGCGTGTCGAGCCACGCTCAGTGTAGGGTTCTGTAGTAATTATTCTTTTTTTAGTTTGAAAAAAGATACGTTCAGGATAATAAAATACGTAAACGAAGTTAAAAAAAATGCTTGCATATACGATTATACTACAAACTTAGTCCAGAAATTATTTTGAACAACTTTTTGTCTTTTTTGTACAAAAACTGTTTCCATCCAAGTTCAAAATAATTTTCCTTTAAAGTTCTACTTTAAAAGAGGTGTCTCATGAGATGACGAAAGAAGAATGACGAGAAAAGGAAAACATGCTGCACCGACTCCAAATGAATTGGGATAAGGGCAAGAGAATGAGGATTATGATGTAATAAATTCTAATTCTAGAAGAAATAATAAATTCTGCCTTGTCTAAGCTTCAAAGGTCTGTTATATCAAAACGGTTACAGTTGTTGAACAAAGGAGTGAAAAAAAAGTTTGGCAGCCATTTCAGTTGATTTGCTGCTTCGACCTCTGCGCAACCTTGTTGGCACATAAAATATTATCTACATTACAATGGGAAGGAGGATTTTGAATGTGGCTTCTTGAAAACAAAGGGAGGAAAGTAGGTGTTCCCTTTTGTTGCGATGGTGTTGGAAAAATTATAAAAAGTTGATGATTGTTATTGCTTTTATTGCCAGAGATCAAATTCGATGCTCGTGGAAAGCGCTCGGGGTTAGTTAATAACAGCTGCCATAGTTGATATAAAGTATAATAAGAAACCCGTTGGGGTGCGGTTGTTTGAAAAAGTTACCGCGGCCTCGGCACAAACGGCAAGAAGGAATATGGATGGTTTTTAGTCAGTAGAAGTCTGATACGGCTACCGCTCTGCCCAGAGCGGGTCTACTAAGGAAACGGATGGATGAGAGACGCACAAAACAGAGAAGAGTGGCAGAACAACGGGGTGGCATATACCTAGCAGTAGGTGATGCCTGGTTGATATGATGACAATAGTTGATATGGGCAGACGACATTGTTGCCATTGGGGGTAAAATCTGGATGAGGCTGGCTCAGGATCGTGTACATTGGCAGAAGAAAAAGGAGGCCTGTACCCAGCAGGGGTGAATTCAGACTCTAAATGATGATGAATTGAAGATTAAGTAACAAGCCAAATAACAGCCATATTATCCCGATTAACTACCAAACCATCACCATGCATTTTACAAGCCAAAATATCTCACAAACTACATTGAAACATTTGATAATTGGTATGAAAACAACTCGCTAGTCCCCAAAAAACTTTTACTAACAAACAGATGTTACTGTAAATTCAATTCGTTCCATTTACACAGTGTTGTTATATAGCGATACCTTTTGCTCAAAGGGCGTATCCACCAAAATGCGACTTTTCAGGAACGCGCAAAAAAACTGAACGAAAAATAAAAATTTGAACGACATCCACGCGGGTGAAGCCGCGAGCATCAGCTAGTTTTGAAATAAAGAACATCGGTGGTGCATTGAAATCTCATTTTGGCCAAAATGGCGGTTACGCCCTTTGAGTTTAAAAGTATCGTTTCATTTATTTATCATACCTTTTGTAGTTTAATTTGGTTTTGTTTTGATAAATCTCTAAAATTGGGTGGTTTACCCTCTAGTCTGCGGTTTCCGGAACTTGGTTTCAAATCGTTTTCAATGCATTTGTGTGATGTTATTTTAAATGCAATATTGTTTTTGTTTTGGGTATAGGGTAAAATGTAATTTGCTATGTTTGTGGTTTTGTTAGTTTGCAAATATTTTGCCTGGTTTTAGTTTGGTAATTAGTACTATTTTAAAATAAGCAGATCAAAGATACAGATAAAGATAAAGATATTTATTCGTAGAATATGGTAGGTACAAAGTTGTTACAGAAGAATATTGATCACCACATATCCGCCGCTAGACACGGCATACGAATATTTACAAGTAACACTTGATACTAAACATTAACATTTAGATCAAAATTAAGAAAAATTAAATTTTTGTAAGTAGGTACACATTTACCTAACCCTTAATTACATTATAATAAACATAAACTCTAATTAAACTTAAATTCTAATAAAACAGAACAAAAAAAAAGACAAGATTTAAACACGCTAATTCTAAATATACCTAGTAAATAAAAAACACAACACAACATTAATCATAATAAAATTAAAAAAAAAAGTGTATAAACTCGTAATAATTTTAAAATAAGTAGGTGTACCTATTTCTCTTCCATAAATTCTTTTACTGAGTAAAAAGTTTTTTGTAGTAGCCACGATTTTAACTTGTTTTTGAAAAAATGCAGTGGTGTCTCTCTTATTATTTTTGGAATATGGTTATAAATTTTGATTGACATTAGGTTACTATTTTTGTAGTGAAGAGCGCTATTGCAAAATTGGTTTTTAGCTTAGTGGATATCATAGCTTAGATGATACTAGCATTGATGAATATAATTATGATGATGTTACTCTCAGTGATAATGATGAATACAATTTTGTTTTGGAATCCCAAATGTTACTGCCTCGTTTGTCTAGTGGACGTGATCGCGACTGCTCAGCAGGAGGTACTGTATTCGATTCCCGGGTCGGTAAAATTGTTATTGTGTTTTGTCGTCAAGAATCTCTCATTAGCAGTCACAGAGTCTGGATTCGTACCCCGTTTGATGGTAATAGGCTTCACCCCTTATTACATGGGACAACATAACTGGCGAAATGAGAGTGTACTATTAGGTATCACCTCTGTCTAACTCTAACCCTTCGGGGATTACTAGCGTGATTTTTACCCACGACGGAACGGAGACTGTATATGCGTTTGGGGTGAGAGGTTGTATGTTTGTGCAAATACATGTTGCCATTTTTCTTCAAAACTACTAGTCCGATATTGATGCAGTTTTCAGTTGTGGGTTCGGGTTTGATTGATGCATGTTCTTAGATAGGTGTTACGGTGACAACTCACCAGGGGGCGCTGCAGCAAACATTTTTTGTGCAAATCAAAGTTGCCATTTTTCTCCAAAACTACAAGTCCGATTTTGATGCAATTTTCAGTTATGGGTTTAGGTTTGATTAGTGCATGTTCTTAGATAAAAAAAAATAAAAATTAAAGTAAAAAGTTTCAAATAAAAAGCAAATTTAAAAATTTTGAAAAACCCACGACGGTTAAAAATTAATTTAAAAAAAGGATAAAATAACATAAAACACCCGCCTTAAAAAAACCAAAGAATGTCCGTCGGGAGCTGAACATTGCAAAACTAGTTCATTTAATGGCAGCCCCCGACGGACATTCTTTGGTTTTTAATTTTGCTTTTTTATGCAAACAATTCTGAACTGAAACAACATCAAATCATGTTTAATGTGTTTATAAAGGTTGTAAAAGTACCCTTAACGCAAACGAAGCCCCCCCCCACCACTGTGATCATTTTTTTGTTCTAGACCATACCCCCTTGTTACGGAGATATTGGGGGTCAAAGTTCCTCACAGCTGTTTTTGTAAATACTAGTTTTTCAGGTTTTAACTTTACTTAAATTACCTCCATGACGCGTTTATTATTCAAAGTATCCACTAGCACAATGTTTTAAGAGTGCTACATTGAGTTTTACCGCAAAAAATGAATTTTGACCCCAAAACAAAAAATTCGTTGACGGCTGTGTGATGAGAAGACTTGTCAAAGTTTTACAACTGCTATGTGGGTGTAGGCGTGGGGTACTTGGTATAGTGGGCTAGACAGGGAAGCCGAGCGAAGTAATATAAGGTTATTTAGGTTTGGCATTTCAAGATGAGCATGTGGGTTGATATTGGGAAAAAAATGCAAGTAGAGGAACATTTAGGCATTGAGGTATAATGTACTACGCACTAGAGGAGACGCCTCAACTAGATTTTTTGTAACACACGTTTCGGTTCGTGCACTGAACCTCATTTAGTCTATGCCGAGCGGTTGCTGCGACATGACATATTTGAGTAAAGTTTTCTTGTCTAAATTATGCCTTCGTGTGCATTTAGATACTGTAGAAATAATTCAATAAATATAAGTAAAAGTCAAGGAGTGACTTTTCACCAGTAAATATAACTATTATCTTTAAAACACACATAATTTAATTATATTTTTTCCATTGCAATATGTCATCGCGGCGGCCATTTTTACGTGAATGTCAAAGAATAAAATGCTCAGACCAGACACTATCGACGTATTCAATGCTTGGCCACGAATCCTCTACATGCGAGTCAAAATTGATAGTAGGTTGTGTAATATTTGCTTATGTATCAAGACAATTAATAAAAAAGTTAAAATGTGAAGATTGCATTGATAGTTTGACTATACTAAACTTCCACTTCACACATCTATCATAGGTACGTAATTTAATACGGCAAAGTGGTCTTGTCCTGAAATGTGATTTTAGTTATATGTCCGTAAATACCGTAAAGCATTACGAAAGAATTAGGAAAGAAGTATTTGCAAATTTGAATCAACATTTACTGAATCAGCCATCAACATTCAATCACAGATAAAATTAAAATTATTGTTACAGTTTAAGTAAATTTTTATTTATTTTCTAAGTACACACGGCTACACATCAAGCTATACATTTCCAGTATAAGCTGGTCTCGCATTGTATAGGATTTCCGTACAGTGCGAGATCAGGGTAAACTGGAAATGTATAGCTTGATGTGTAGCCGTGTGTACATACGTACAATATCAAGTAGGCAGAATAATAACATTATGTCGCATCTGCACGTATTGATAGTAATCTATGAGAACATGACACCCCCCGCCTGCCCCGCTGTCATCAAGTGCGCGCACATTTTTTGTTTGAAATAGCTTCTCTAGTACGTTAGACCTCAATGCATTTAGGGGAGAATGATTGCCGTTGTTAGACGTCTGCGGAAACACCCACGGATCAAAAAAGTTAGTTGAGTGAATAAAGTACGCAGACTTTTCTCCACTTTGTTTTTCGATGTGATACCGTTTTTTTTTGTTACTCGACTGGCCAAAAGAGAAGTACAATTTTTTCAGGGTTTATTTATGTTTGGTTGATTCAACTATATTATTTAAACGCCCAAACGCGTTTGTTTCTAAAAAGGGCAAGTATTTTTTTTTTGAATTAACAGCTTTTTTTGTTTTAGTCTTACTTTGACCAACAGTATTTGTTTTAATCTTATTCTAGAGTGGGAACAAATAGGATGTCTAGCTCCATTGAATCGTACCCAGGACCTCGTAGTCAGCAGTCGCGCTTGCGATCACTAGGCCAACAAGGGCAACAAGGCGGATCATTATTATGTCCTTTATTCGTTTTCTTACGTATAGATTGCATTTTTAAATAATATTACAAAATTTATAAAAAAACATTTAAAAATGTAAAAAATAGTGGTCCACCGACAGCGGGAGCAGGGTCCAAGCTACCGGTAGTTAGGGCTCCAGAGACAGGAACCTCCTCACAATGCGGGCCGTATCGAGGAGTACTGCCTTCTGAATCAGGCCCTTGATCCAACCACCAAGTGAGAGTTTGGACAGGTGGTCGTCCAGACTCTTCGCTATAAGACCATTGGCCGTTATTTATTATTACTGACTATTTCCTGTGGCGATGGCTAGTATTCGCTGAGACTAATCACGAGATCGAATGTGGTCCCATTTATTATTATTCATTTGACAGCCTCATTGGTGACTGCTGAACATGAAGTCCTGAGTTCAATTCCCGGATCTGGCAAAGGGCTATTGGGATTTTCCATCTGGAATCGCGCAGAAGCAGCCACGGAGTCTGGATTTGTACCTGGTTAATGCCATGGCAATAGGCTCGTCCCCTATTACATGGTACATAAACAAAACTGGCGAAATGTGGGTGTACTTAAGGGTACACCAATGCCTAGCCCTTTGGGGAATAGAGGCGTGATGTTATGTATTTCATGCGGCAATGGCTAGGTATCGCTGAGATTAGTCATATTACTGAAAACTGCCACATGTCATTATTCTTTTTATTTTTTACTTGAAAACAGTTATTCATGCAACCGTAGGCGTATGCAAAACATTTCCAAGACTTCATAGTTCCAAAGTGGCAAACTTTACTTGGAAATACTTTAATTTTCCTTTTAAAAGTACAACCCACGTTCTGTTAGTGCAATAGGTTATTTTTGTTCTGCTAATATTAGATGAGTCACGAGTGTGAAGTACGTTTAAAGAACTTTTGAATATTTTTTTTTTTATATATTCATTACAAAACAATTTCTATTAAATATATTATTATCTCAATGAATACTTTAATGATAAATTTTAAATTAGATAAATACAATATATTTTAATAGATAATTAGATTGCATTTTATATAATACATTTAGGATTATTCTAATAATAGTCAAATAAAAGCCCTCTTCCTCTCTGCTACTATTGCAGTGCCCGACAGGGTCCACAATGATCATAACTTTGTAAAACCTATCATCTAAGTACACTTGTGGAAGCAATAAATGTATTGAGTTGAGTACTGAATTTATGGTGGTACACGGTAGAAAGTACATAATTATTACATCATAAACATAACTTAACATCATGCCTGTAATACTGAAGGGTTAGGCAGAGGTATACCTAAGACAACGATTTTGCCAAGTATGTTTAGTTCCAGACTCCTTGGCTGCTACCTGCTACTGAGAAATTTCTGATAGAAAAACCATTGATGTATTAAAACCCAAGATACACACTCAGCGTCTCAAAACCGTCCGCTTAAAATGAGTGCAAAATTACAAATCGTGAACTCATTTCAAATAGTCTCGCGTCGCTCGCGTCTCTGCACGGTCGTACAAAATGCCGAAGTGTTCGCTGAGAATTTGCAAAAATACAGCGTCAAAGACATTAAAAAAGGATGGGATATCGTATTTTCGGTAAGTAAAAATGTTTATTGATTTATTTTTGTTGCGTTTCTGGCATAATATAGAAAGCAATACGTGATTTTGATTTAATTTCTCTCAGAACTTTACTAAACGGTCCGAGTATAATACGGCATATTTCAATGGTTGCTTTGTTAGCGTAAGAACGATGTATTACAAGTCTTTTCTTTTGGTCGCATTATACAAATGACCCTGTTCGTATCGAATGGAGTCGATTTTTTTTTATTGTGTTTATTTGTGTTTTTTTAATCAATAAGTTTTTTGTTTTATGTTTTTAACAATTATGTATACGTTACATATTATATTAGTTTTTAATTGGATTTCAAAAGGAGAAGAGGTCGTCAATTTGACTTCGTTTTTGACACCTTAAACTTAATAACTACTTAGTTTCGATAATAATGTTCTACTAATACCTTTAAACCAAAAATGTAAATAAATGATTCGAATGGATAATACTTGTTTCATTGATTATACACGACTACACGTACACTAACACAGTCAGATCCTAACTAAAAACATTTACCATTAGATAAAACTAAAATTATGTGTTTAAAACACAATTTAACTAACTGTTAAAATAATAATTAAGTATTAAAAAAACGTAAAAAGTACCTATTCGTCTCCACTCCATACCTTGTCCTACCGGCTTACTTCGGTCGTAAAATTATTATTGCTTTTTATAACTGCATTGTAAAAACAACTTTAAGGAATCTGCGTAAGGTTGAATTTGCAAAAAAATATGTTTATAGTGTAACGATAACTACTTATGTAGTAGTGCGTGTATTGGTGAGTGTTTGGCGACAGCTTCGACTGTTTGTTTTGTTCGTGACTGTGCATCTAGGGTTATAATACATCAATGAGAAAAACTCAAGATTTGCCGGGAAACCGAACCCAGATCCTCTCGCTCAGCAGTCGTGCTAGCGAGCTAGCACCCACAAGTGAATATAATATTAAACCCTTTTCCTTACAACCCGCTTACTTCTTGAAAATATTATACACTAGCGGACGTCCCGCGGTTTCACCCGCGTAGATCCCGTTCCCGTGGGAATACAGGGATAAAAAGTAGCCTATGTTACTCAGGGTGAATGTAGCTTTCCAAGGGTGAAAGAATTTTTGAAATCGGCCCAGTACTTTTTGAGCCTATTCATTACAAACATACAAAAATAGGTACAAATCTTTCCTCTTTATAATATTAGTGTAGATGTAGATAGGTACACTATCATCCTGCCACAAATTTAGACTCCGTGGCTGGTAATGAGAAATTACTGATGATATAAGCCAATTATGGCCCAGTGGTGGCGGCCCCGACTTACGAACAGTGAGTCGTGGGTTCGAACCCCGTCAGGCATATTACTTTGTGTAATTTATTTCATCACCACTGTTCTCAAAACGGTGAAAGAAAACATCGTGAGGAAACCGGCATATCTTAGAACCAAACAATTCGAAGACATGTGACATCTACCAATCCGCACTGGGCCCGCGTGGTAGATTATAGCCCAACACTCTCCTAGAGAGGAGGCCTGAGTCCCTGCAGTGGGAACATTATAGGCTGATGATGATGATGATAAGCCAATTACACTAGTCGACCCGGAAATCTACCCCAAGACCTCATGTTGTACCCCTACTACATAGGACTTAATAATGTAATAGGACTACAAATGCCGGCTTGCGTGCGCCTCTTCGTCGCATTGCTGTCAATTTTAATAAGAACTTCTCTAGTTTGGATCTGATTGCTTTACCACATAGAAAGTTTCGACTTAGTTTACTTAACATTTTGAAAAATTAACGTGACACAGTATTATCACTTCTGCGGCACTGTTGCAGCTTTATGCTTTGTTGATATGATATGTGGTTTATTTTTATGTTATGTTCCTCTTTATAATGTTTACAACGCTAGTGTTAAATTTACCAAATTGTCTCATTACGTATCTGTGGAAAACGTGGTTGATTTCACATTTGTATTATTTCTGTATCCTATGTTTCTATGTAAGTCTTAATGTGTAATTGTTTGTTTTCCCTAATAAATAAAATAAAAAAAATAAAATTAATCATAACTGGCGAAATGTGACTGTAATACTAGGTACACCTCTGATTAACCTTACGGAAATTACAGCCGTGATAATATGTTTGTACCTAATGTTATGTTAGATAGGTTAAATTACTCACTCGACTTAAATATCTACCAAATTAAAACTTTTAGCAGCCATTTTGAATTTGACCACCTCATTATCGCTATAAACGTGTAACTGTTTAACCCTTCAGCAAAAAATGTTAAGCGAGAAGGGTTAGCACTAACTGTGGTTATATTTAAAGGTCGAAAGTCTGGTATCAAGTGACATTTCACTGGGGTGACGCATTCCTGAATGTCGCAGACAGTGTGATGTTTAGGGGTTAGGGTTAATTACCTGAATACTTATAAAGGTAAGCTGGCTCGGTTGATTAGGACAGTTTGATAAGATTTGGAATAATTAAATGATTTGTGTACAAAGTGCAAACGGTCTCTTGACGAAGTCCTCAAGAGGGGGGATGTGGTGTGAGTTGGGACTCTACACTCGCATTGTGTCCGAGATGGGTCGATTAGCCCAGTTGGACAGCTAACTTGGGGACGCAGTCTGTTCAGAGACTTCCATATTGGGTACTGCAGTGTCTATAACAGCTCGTCTTTGTAGCTACATAATCTTAAGTATTGCAATTTTTTTCTTAGTTTAAATTGTCCCACTGTAGGGCAAAAACCTCCGCAATAGCCTTCCACTCTTCCCTTTGTGCGGTTTTCTAAGTCCAATTTGTTTTTTTTTGTGTACAATAAAAAGTAAGAATAGTGTAAAGGGTTTGGAATTTAGATAGATCAAATTATTACGGAACTGCTAGGCAGTTCACATCTTAATCCTACTGTTTATGAACCAAACTCAGCAATCCATCAGTAATAATCCACCAATAACTTAACAGACATTTCCAATAACTTCGAATTTAACACGAAACTTCAACACACGACCCTTGCAGCAACCCCTTTTTAATTCATAGCGGCTTTCCTACAAAACGGAGGGAAGCGGCTATATTTAGAACTTTGGTATTATCCTTTGAAGCAAGATAATAATACATTGTATCGTTTTTAGTTAGCTGGTGTAGCTTTATGTGTAGGCTACTAGTTATTTATTCATTTAAACGAGGAATGAGGCTTTGTTTTGGAATATTTTCTGGTTCGATTGATTAATTGGGTTGGCGTTTTTCAAATTTAAAAAAGGACGGATTTCTCTCACAGCCCAAAAAAATAGCATAACACGTCTGCAGTTCCCGAAGGGTCAGGCAGAGTTATTCCTAGTACACCCATATTTCGCCAGTCATGTCTCACTAGCTTTTGCCAGCGGCTTCACCCGCGTGAAAAAAAAACGACTTTCCATACAAACTTTCATCCCCTATTTAACTCCCTCAGGGGTTTAATTTAAAAAAATCCGTCCTTATTCCTTGTCTACATTATAAAGGGAACCTCTGTGCAAAATTTCAGTTTTTTAGGTCTAAAGGTTTGGGCTGGGCGTTGATGAGTCAGTCAGTCAGTCAGGACTTCTCTTTTAATTTATATAGATTCCCATGATAAAGGGGCGAGCAATTAAACATGGTATCGACGGACCTTTCATGAAGCCGTCAGCAGAGCATTCTGTGCATCAAACTACGAAACCGGACGCAAAAGAAATACTGGAAAGCAACTTTATGGAGTGTCACGGAAAATATTATAGAGCACAGGTTGTGTGTGCAGGTACAGGTGCAGTTTCTGTTCCTTTTCTGTCCTATGTCCGGTCGTGTCGACCAAGCGTTCTTTGCGGTTTTCTTTGAATCATTCCTCACACAATCTATCCATCTTTTTAACCGACTTCAAAAAAAGGAGGAGGTTATCAATTCGACTGTTTTTTTTTTTTTTTATGTTTGATAGCTCATAACTTGCGACTGGGTGAACTGATTTTCATGATTCTTTTTTCATTTGAAAGCTGGTGCTTCCCGTGTGGTCCCATTGTCACCATTTCAATATCTGATGATGGGATCTTGTAGAAATCGGGGGAACTCTTCAATAAATAACAGCAGATTAACCGCGATTGTTGCTATAGCATATTTAAGCATTGTTTACGCCATCACACAACATAATATCACGCCTGTACTCACTACAAAGGTTATAAAAACTATTTGGTGAACATCTGATGAAGAACTTCGGAGATAGACAACGGAACTCCTCATTATATGATAGCAAATGGACTGGGATTGCTGAAATCTCATGTCTGTCTATTGTTTACACCAGTTCATAACATAACATCACGCCGGTACGTTGTGAAGGGGTAAGCACATGTGAACCACTAAAAAGTGAAAAATAAAAACTTTTTTACAAAAAATAAAACCGACTTCGACAAAAATAAAACACAAAAAAGTGAAAAATAAAAATCAGCTTCTGAAGTCGGTGGCAAAAACATGAAATCAAACAAACAAAGTCACCGACTTCAGAAGCTGATTTTTATTTTTCACTTTTTTGTGTTTTATTTTTGTCGAAGTCGGTTTTATTTTCTTTCTTCTTACTATCGATCTGCATTTATCAACATGTTTTTATTACTCTTTTAGTGACATGCGAATGCGATTCATAATTAGACCTATACCAAAAAATCATCCCCCAAAGGTCACCAGCCTTTACCTACCCCAATATTCACGTAAGGCAATGTACGCACTATCGGACACGAAAATCGATGGATGCCTCGAGTTCCGACAGTCTGTATGGAAGGGTGATGCTCAAATATTATGATGGACATGTTCAGAGGCAATAACGAGACACTGTCGTAACGTTTCGAACGATTTTCCTACTTTGACGATTTTGCATTTGGTTGCAATTATCGTCATTTCTAAATTATTTATTAACTAGCTGATGCCTGAAGCTTTAACCGATAGTTATATATTTAAACCTTCCTCAAGAATCACTCTATCCATTGGTGAAAACAGCATAAGATTCGGTGCAAGTTTTTGAGTATATCGTGAATAGACAGACAGACAGGCACGGTGTAGAACTTTGTTTCATAATTATGTGGTTATTTAACACTTCAAGCACAAATCACAGAGGTAGACTTAATGCCGTAGACATTTTCTACCAGTCAACCTTTGGGTGATGTAGTGAAAAACAATGGTAGGTGTATCTGAAAATAATTTTAAAATACGGAGAAGTTTAGTATAGAAGAAGAAGACATGCGCATGTCTTTTTCTTCTTGCAGCGCTGCACCAACCCTAAATCATTGGGTTAAGGGCAAAATAATGATGTGGACTTCAACTAAAACGATTTGATAACCAATAAAATTAATTCAAGACTCCGTAGCCAAACAATAGTACAAAAAAAAAAAAATTACATATTATAAGGATTCGTAATAGTTTGCAAGAAACTGTTGAACATGATCAATATATATACTTAACCACAAATACCTAATGATTGACCATTAATTCACACACTATAAATATGTGAAACTGTTGAACATGATCAATACTTAACACAAATAATGATTGACCATTTCACACAGAGAGAATATTAAGGTAATTTTCCTTTAAAAAAAACATAATAACTTTACAAAATACATGACTCGTTCTTACAAACTCGCTCAACGAAGCAAGAAAGCATAATTCAATAGTAACCCTTCAGATCAAGGTTATTCACGTGTCTAAAAATATTGAAGTCTCGTCCAAACCGCAACTTATCATTGCAGACTTGTCTAATAAAAGCTCATCTTTGTAGCAACATTGACACTATGTTTGTCTCTTTTTAACTTAACGAGTGAGAGCGGCTATCTCGCTCTAACGCCCGACGCTGATCAAGCTTTTCTCGATTCGATACAGGTGCATTTGTTGTATATGTAAGGTTTTTAGATACTACTACTACACACATCAAAAGTGTCTAGGGATCAACATATATTTTTGCAATAACTTTTCTCCTGATTGATATTAATTAAAATTTTCTTTAAGGATTCATCAAATAAAGTGTTTTCGTTTGTCACAGTAGCGATAAACCAAGTCACCTTTGCATTAATAAAGAAATTTGCCATTTTCCTAACAAAGGGATTTTTGACATTTGAACCACTAACATTAAAGTTCGAAAAAAAGACTGAAATAACAGTTTTCTTTAAAATTTTATTGGGTAACTTAAACAATTAATAATCCGTGTTTCTACCGCGAACACTAACAACACAAGAACATCGGTTTGGCATACTCAAAATGAGTTCATCCAAATCACGCTGTGGAATGGCCGCCCATGTTCGTTGCAACAACAAAAAAAGGTCTTCTTGCGACTGGATACCCTCCATATTCGGTAGAGCTCTTCTCTGTAGCATATCCCATGCATGCTCAATCGGGTTCAAGTCTGGCGACTGAGCAGGCCAGGGCAGGACATTGATGTTAGCTGCGGCAAGAGTCTGTCTTACAACTTTTGCGGTGTGCGGTCGTGCATTATCATGCATTAACTGAAATAAGGGACCGATTTGCACTTGTAGAGGAACGATGACGTCTGATACAATCGTCTCAGCATAAATTTGAGCGTTGAGGTTGCCTCTGATCCAAATCAACTCAGTTCTTCCGCCGATCCAAATACCTGCCCATACAATGATGGTTCCACCACTATAAGGATGGACTTCCTGGCAGGATTTTAATCGCTGTTGGCGTCCAGGGGTTCTCCAGTGACGTATACGTCTTGTATCCGGTCTCATACCAAAACGAGACTCATCAGAAAAGCACACGAAACGCCATTGTTCTTCTGCCCAATTTCTGTGTTCAAGAGCCCATTGATATCGAATCCTACGATTGTGCATTGCTATAGGTGGTACCCGTAGCGGTCTTCGGGAATGAAGGTTCACTTCATGCAAGCGGTTTCTGACTGTTTGGTCGCTAATTAAGTTCCCTGAAGAGTGATGAAGCATCACGGCTAACATCATGGCGGTTATTGTTGGAGCTCTTCGAGTTAAGATTTGAATGTATCGGTCTTGCCTCCGTGTGGTGCAGCGATACCGTCCTCCATGGCGCTCAGCCACGGTACCAGTGCTTCGGTAACGTGTCCAAAGTCGACTGATAACACTCTGACTTGTATTCAGAGCTAAAGCCACAGTACGTTGCCGGGAACCAGCTTCTATCATTCCCACGGCTCTGAGCATTTCTTCCCTGCTTAAATGACGTCGCCGCTCCATAATAACGTTGGTTTTAATCAGTAGTAGGGAAACAGTAGCACTAATAATGTCTTCAATGCGTTGTATGTTTTTATAGGGAAAATATTGACAGCTGATTTTCATCTTTTACTCGAATTTGTTTTTTTTTTTTTTTTTTTTTTTTTTTTTTTTTTTTCACTACTATCACACAACGCCATCTAGTCCCAAGCTAAGCAGAGCTTGTGTTATGGGTACTAGACAACTGATAAACATACTTATATATTTCTAAATACATACATATTATAGATAAATTACACCCAGACACAGAACAAATGATCGTGCTCATCACACAAACATTTGTCCTGGGTGGGAATCGAACCCACGACCTCCGGCATAGCAGTTAGGGTCACTAACCACTAGACCAACAGGCCAGTCTGATTCACAGTTCCTGATTCAAATTATGAAATGCACCAAAAAGGATCCATATAAATTTATAAAATCATAAATTTATTACAAAGCCACATCTCAATCTCAAGAAATCCGCATAAAAATGCTTGATCCCTAGACACTTTTGATGTGTGTACATTTTTTAGTTTGAACTTCAAAGACGTTCGTGGATTTCTGTTTTCCATTTTCCACACGCGACAACACTCGTGGAAGTTCATTTTTTTCACATTTTCTATCATTACATACGCGATAAATTCAAAAACTTCTGCACCGATTTTCATGTTGTTTTCACCAATGGATAGAGTGGTTCTCGAGAAAGGTTTGTCAAGTTTTTGTATACAAGGTGTTAGGTTAAACGAGGGACATATTGAAGGATTGAGTATTCGATTCTCGTCCCAAATATGTAAAAAAAACTATGACCTTAATTTGTGACATAATTGTACCTTGGCCGGGGCACGCTTTCCAGATCTCACTTTATTAGACGTTTCTTTTTAGTAATTGTCACGCCAGTTTTAAAATATGAAGAGAAAATGGATTATACCTAAAAGTCATTGATCCGCGCACATTTTCTGTGATAAACGCAAGGGTGGCAAGACTTTTCTGAAATGTTTGGTATAGTTTTGTCTGTTATTTATCAGTGTTTTTTTTGTTCATATTTTGATTAGTCTCATGTAAGCATGCTATTGCGGGTTTCAATATGTCCCACGTTTAAACTAACATACTGTACATTTGCTAAAATATAATGATATTTGTTGGAGGTGTCGAAAAATTATAAGACGACTGGGAGCTTTCAACGAAAACGCTGCATAAACACTTTGAGATAAATAATAATAATAGTTTATTTCAAAATGGAATTGCATATGTTTACAGAAGAAGAATATAACAAAATGATTTATGGGAATGGACTTTAAAGCTTTGTTTTTAGGTATAAAAAAACTTTTTTTTATCTGAACCCCTCCCATATACTACACTCTGCGGTTGACCTTGCGTAACTGTGAAGGATCAAGTTTTTATCACCCGCCACTGCTCATCAGCGATACGCGCGCGTCATGCCCGACGGGTTCCGTATCGTTGTTTTATTTGTTAGGACTTAGCTAGTTGCATTCCTTTGACTATTTCAGGAGACAGCTTTATGCTGGAGATAAATTAGCTGGAGTTATGTCTTTTGGTCTTAACGCTCTTTACTTGAGTGATGTGAGGTGTAAAGTTAAAGCTGTGTTTTGAAGTTACGATATTATTATATATATATATACGATATAGGTCAAGGTTTGAGGTTGATTTAAAAAAATTGACAGTTGCTGGCGTGGCGTTTAAAGTCCTCCATGATTCATTTGGCACGTGGCTACTTTTGAAACTAATGCAGCCTTGTTTATGTTAGGAAATCATCAATAGACTCATCCCGCTCTTGGCGGAGCGGAAGGGAGTGTCAGACTTCCACTGACTAAAAACCACCCATGTTCCTTTTTAGCACTATGTGTCCGGGGCCGCGATATCTCTTTCGAACAAGCCACAGCCCCGGCAGGCGTCGTTGGCCCTTGCGGGAGCCATATTATTCGAAACAATTTCCAATGTTGCAAAGATCATGCTATACACTACAGTTCCTTTAGTACTTGCATGGCATTGAGCTTTGCTGGTTTGAGCTACCATTTGAAGCGTATTCAGCTGGAATGACGCAGTTAGTGGGATGTGTAGGTCAGATAGGCAATCTGACCTTCACATGAATTCACATCCCACTAACTGCGTAATACGATAGTCGTTGGAAAGATTTCTGGTGAAACTTCTGAGTAGGTATTCGTAAGAACTGTCAAAGATTTACGAATGACAGTTAGAATCATCAGCTTAATGTGTTTTCTGAGACAAAGACCTTTCATTGTCTCATAAAGGATCAAGAAAATAATATATTAAGTTAAAATAATGTATTTATATAGTACCCTACGTAAAAATTGTATCTTTATCTGTTGGCATCAAAGAAGATTTGGCACTTATTAAAAAGATTTTTCTTAAGTTGTCAGGATTACCTGAGTTAAAAATAACATAGGTAGATATCTACACTAATATTATAAAGAGGAAAGATTTGTACCTATTTTTGTATGTTTGTATGTTTGTAATGAATAGGCTCAAAAAGTACATACTGGGCCGATTTAAAAAATTTTTTCATCAATAGAATGCTACATTCTTCCAATTTGACATAGGCTACATTTCATTTTGAAAAAAATTAGGGATCCTTGGTAAAATTTGAACAATGTAACCGAAGGTGTAGAAAAATGAGTCTTAAAATGTCTTTCGTCGAATGCGCTGCCGAAACTATTAGCGATAGAACAAAATAATGTACAACAATATTGAAGAACATCATAATGTCTACAAAAAACTCCGCGGTAGCATATGTCCAACTATTGTAGTTATGTCACTACAACAACTTTTTTCATTTTAAACATTAATAAAAATGCTAACCAAATCCAAACCATGCTATTTATGTGTTTATATTAATCCTTATCCAAATAAATTATTTTATGGTCAAGACCATTTAACTACTAGTATCTAAAATAGTTTTTAAATTATTTAAATTGGACTTTCCATTCAAAAGATATTACGAATTAAAAAATTCAAACAGTAAACAAAACTGAGTCTGAAAAGCGCGCCGGGCATCGCGGTGGGCCCCCGCGTTTTTTAACAGTTTTTCACAAATATTTTTATGGCATATTTTTATGCCATAAAAATATTTGTGAAAAACTGTTTTTATATCCGAATTTCCAAAAATAAATAATTGTCTACCCCGTGCGAAGCCGGGACGGGCTGCTAGTAATTTATATAACAGTAGCAAACTCATATTTGCTACTGAGAGTCAACAAAAACTTTTAGACATCAAATTATAATTATAAAATGGATTATGACAGAACTCAGCTAACACCTTGGAGGTCGCTAGGAAATCAGAACTTTTGCCAAACAAATGCCAAGTTTTATTTAATCAAAAAGCCGGAAATAATATTGTTTATTATTGTTTCGAACAATTTGAATGTTGTAAATCTTTGCCTTTATTAAAATACTTTTCTTTGGCTGTTATTCTGGTTTTATTTGTTTGTTGTATGTACTGTGGAGTGGTGTTTGAAATAACGAATACGGCGATTCCCATACGATGTCTAGAATACCAGTACAACTGCCTATCTGTCCTCCACAACTCCGTTAGTCTTTGACAATATGAAAACCCTTTCTAAGGCTGGAGGTCAAACTATCGGGCCACTGAGTACCTGTGACGACTGTAAAAGACCTGTCAATGACAGCTGGGACGCTTTCCGTGGCATAGAAGATACTTGGTAGGTATGTGATGCCGAGAGACTGTTACTATTTAGCCTGGAGTTCCTCAATATCCGATCATCATCATCATAATCAGCCTATTATGTTCCCACTACAGGGACTCAAACCTCCTTTCTAGGAGAGGGATGGGCTATAATCCACCACGCGGGCCCAGTGCAGGTTGGTAGATGTCACATCATGTCTTCGAATTTTTTGGCTCTAAGACATGCCGGTTTCCTCTCGATTTACTTCACCGTTTTAAGAGCTGCGGTGCTGAAATAAATTGCACAAAGTAATGCGCCTACCTGGGTTCAAACCCACGACTTACTCAGTATCAGTAAGTAAAACCTCAATATTCCAAATCCCAATATAATTGGCACCACGGAACAGAAAGAACAGTGGAAATGCAAAGTAGGCGTAGCACGGCTGTCATAACTTTGCAGTGTACTGCAAACTCTCAGATTTTTGACTTAGCCGTGTTTTGACATCGCTTCGAGTCGCTAGTCTCCCGCCTATTTAATTTTTGCATTAATATGCCGTATTGTCACGTATTGTGCGATTTTGGAGCGTAAAAATGACTGTAGAAAAAAAAAATCTTGAAAACGGAGGTGTTTCCTATCATCGGTAGATACGATTTTATTTGTTTTCTAATAAAATCGTAGTAAATATCAATTTTCTAAAATTTTCTAAAAATGTGACAATCTGTCACATTATTAGAAAATTATAATCAACCTTTTCCGATTGAAATAAAGTTTATTTTAGATCGAATGTCGATTGTTATATTTTGAACAAGGATCTTTTTTGTTCTCGAAAGTTCCATGCTACTCAATTAGTGATGTGGTTAAGATCGGTTGCAGATTTGATCGATAGATATCGATAAAATAAAACAATGTTATACTTACTGTTTAACATTTCAATACAAAGATCCTATAATATCACATAAAATTCATTTTGAGAGGTGTACCCGTACAACATTAAAGTTACATGTTTTGTAGCTAATATAGAATCAAACTTTTACAAATTTTAATAATGATTGAGAATTGCATTGACATTTTACGTAAAAACTGACACAATAATATTGACAATTTATGTTTTTCTTTTGTATGATGGCATCTTTACCACCGAAATATACCTGTTTAAATAAAGTATGAATGTAAGGACCATAGAGACCACCAAACCATAATAATAAAGTGATTATTATTATAAAGATACTAGCTGATGCCCGCGGCTTCGTCCGCGTGAATGTCGGTTACCGCGACCGATGTCGGCTATCGCAACCAAAAGTAATGTCTTCATCCCTTCCTTTCAACCCTTTTTTCGCACCAAAGATGAACGCGCACGAACCATCCGTATTTTCTAAATCCTGTAGGTATACTGGTTCCACAAGATTCCACAACCTTAAAAAGTAGCCTATGTCGTTTTTCAGGCTCTAGACTATCTGTGTACCAAATTTCATTCAATCGGTAGTTTTGACGTGAAAGCGCGACAGACATCGAGAAACTTTCTCATTTATAATATTTGTTTAAATGAAATCCAAAATGTTCACTAGTAAATAGTATTATGCTGCAGTGCAATAATTACAACATTCTAATTGGCTCTAAGTTGGAAGTAGTTTAAAAAAAGTATCATCATTCATTAATCTTGTGTTAGGTTTCCCAAAGACGCATGCATCCGCAGACGGGTAAAAAGTCAATATAATTTCTCTTTTATGTTAACTCCTTAGAATTTTCTCGTAGAAAACTCTGTTAGTATTTATTTGTTTGGGTTTGTTGTAAATAGTTTTATGCAAGTAATAAAATATTGTATTTTATTTTATTATTTACAATTATTATCAGGTACAATTATTTGTTTATAATACTACAAACTTTTTTTCAAAATAAATTGATTATCTATCAATATCGATAATATAGATAAAAGCTTAATGTGTCTCTTCCTTGGCCGAGTAGCAAAAAATACAGACCTGTGACGCGAATATAATCCTTATTACTGCAGTTTTTAAGTGTATTATTGCGTCCATTGAAAATACTGCCATCTATGGACGAGTAGCGGAATTTACTAGGCAATAATTTCTAGTATGATTGCTGATTACAAAACGTCGTATTTTATTTCTGAGTGAAGCAAAATAAATCCTATCGTAATACCACGAAGGTATATTTTTAAAATGTAGAATCTGTGAGTTACGCTAGTTGTGATTGAAATTGAAACGACCAATCAAACAAATTGTGTAGTTGTAGTGCACTGTATGATTAATGGTTTGATTGTGTTAGTTTGGCGACACTGGTTCCGATACAGATTTCGTCACTTAGCACTTCTACCTGTTTTTTCTGTTCTGTGATTGGCACCGAAAATTTTAAATTCACACGTAATTGAACCAGATTCTGTTCGTACGCGCGTATCAGTAACTGTAAGGCTCTGTAACACACTAATCCTACCACTGTTAGTATTATCAAAAAAAAACCACACACAAAAATAAAGTCCACACATAGTGCTCAGTAACATGTAATTTCAGAAATGTTAATGAGATCCTAAGAATTAATTAACCTACTTACGACCAAACTAATCACGAATGTTTGAAGAATTTTCCCCGAAAAATCCCCACAAATTCAAAGAAAAGGGTGTTTTTCCTACATTTTTTTTCAAAGGAACATTATAAATCACCCCTAATGAAATTCAAAAGTATTATTTTGTACAGTTTTTGTCAAAATTAAGGAAGTTCAAAACATTGTTTTAGGTGTTTACATTTCATTTGTATTCATTTCTACCCGTAGAGTTTCAAATTAAAAATTATAAGTGTTTGTCGAGTGGCAACACTGGGGAATATTTTTAAATTAAGACCGTTGTGACGTCATCATGTTTGTAGCGTCTGCATTAACACAGGAGCTTTGAGAAAATACTCATTAAAAGCAATTTTTTCCCCCACAACTGTTTCTGCGAAAATTTTATTAGTAATAATCCTTTTTTTATTAACACTGTTTAGCGAGAACTAAAAGCACTCGAGAAAATAATTTTAAATTTCTTAGAAAAACGGATTGGTTGAAAAACCGACGAAAATGAACGAAAGCTTAAGAGCGGTTTTTCCTCGCAAAGGAGAAATAAAATCAGTAATTTGACTAATTAAAGCCACACAAACGGAAGAAGATAAAACTTACTTTAAGTTTCATGTATGACCCGTCGGGGCTCCGGGTTGTTCGAAACAGATACCGCGGCCTCGACACAAAGGGTTAAGAAAGAACATGGGTGTTTTTTAGTCAGTAGAAGTGTGACACTTCCTTCTGCTCTGCCCAGAGCGGGAGGAGTCATTTGATGATTTCCCATACACAACATTTGTATGAATGTGGACGTATGACATATGTATGGATTGTAGCAGGCAGCTTCTGAATTTCACCAATTTCTGCTCATCTCCATGGGAAAAAGGCGTGACGTTGCGTTGTCGTTTGTCACATTGTATTCTAAGATAGAACATTTACCTATAACGTCTTTAAAAAACTTTATCTCATTCAATATCAATCTACAACTGCTTATTGTGTTAGGTCCTGGTCCAGGACCTAAGGGGAAAGTATTATTGGATTCCATCAGGAATTTCTTAGTAGCAGCCACGGAGCCAGTTGATGGCGATGGTTGAGAGCAGTGGTGGCGGCCCCGACTTACGAAGAGTAAGTCGTGGTTTCGAACCCAGGCAGGCGCAATACTTTGTGCGATTTATTTCATCACCACTGCTCTCAAAACGGTGAAGGAAAACATCGTGAGGAAACCAGCATGTCTTAGAACCAAAAAAACCGAAGACATGTGACATCTACCAAACCGCACTGGACCCGCGTGGTGGATTACAGCCCATTCCTCTCCTAAGATGGAGGCCTGACTGAGTCCCTGCAATGGGAACGTTATAGGCCACATATAGGGGCCTATTGTCATTATCATCCGATTATGATGATGTCAATGGGCTCTCCCCTATACTACATGGGACTATAACGGGCGAAATGTAGGTACAACTTACTGTCTACGTCTACCTAACTCTTCGGGGATTACAGGCGTGATGTTGTTATGTTAGAATTGCTTATTAAAACACCAAAACTATTTACGACGCCAAAGGAAAATTTCCAACAAACTTAGATTACCGTAAACAAATAATTTATTTCTCAGTTCCCATTTTCATATTATAATTTAATTCCAACCGTTAAAGAAATATTTTCGCCCAAAGCTCATTAGCAAGGAGTTCGGCTTTTAAAATAATAATATCATGGCTAAATAGTTGCAGACACGCCATTCCATAAACAGGTTTAATTATAATTTACTACTATTACTAACGCTACCCTGTATAAATAGAGTCCTGCAGAGGCGAGAGAATGAGACAGAAATATACATTGGCTCCAGGAGTGAAAGAGAAAGAGTGTATGCACATGTCACAGAGTAATCTTATAAATAGTGTAGGCAAATATTTTAATTGTGATCGTTTGTTCGGATAACCATGGTAACGCTGATTTTTTTGGTGGAAAAGGGGAGAAAAATTTAGAGGCTGTTTTTATGATATAATTATGACTTGTGATACTGAAAGGTTATTTCCTTTTCAACGCATTGGCTAATTAAGATATAGTTCAACTTAAGAAACACGTAATTAATTGACGAAAGCACGTAAAACTATCGGCTAATAAGCTGTTACTAACTAATTTTTACACTATTATAGCTACCTGGACAATACCTAATTACGCAAAGAACTTAATTTCAACACATACAAATTCTATTTTTCTTGTATGTCTCTATAAAACCAAATAAATTGCCACATAATCTATTAATTTTCTAACTTCAGCATAATTTTACATTACACCCATCATTACATTCTGACTCTAAACACCAAATTAATGCCACCTTAAAGCACCATTAGCCGCCATAGCTTCTTCCAAAACATTTAATTACCACGAGTCATTAAGCGATAAGAAAAAAACGCTAAAAATTGTCGCATCTGTTGTGTTAATGTGTACTCTGTGGTCTAAGGGCGGGAAAACATTTCCATCCAGTGCCCTGCCAGGCTTCGCGCCTTTCGGACGTCGGAGCGTATTCTTATTCTTTCGAAAATCGAACGTCGCGTTTGACATTTCGTGTTATTTCGAATAAAATTAAAAAAAAAATACTGCAGCCATTTTGATTTTTGAAACAATTTGTGATCAAGTTATTAGTACTGTTGTTCTATTGACTATATGTGTTATAATATTAAATAATATGTGTGGACATTAGTGAGATTGGATTTTATGGCACAATATTAATGGTAAGTGCGTGTTTTATTATGGTCGTATTACAATAGTTATTACAAACTAGGGTGTGATAATTTTGAACATTTCTGTTAGGTATTTCGGAAGATTTTCTGTTACATTTTTCATTTGCGTGGATATTATTCTAAGGTTTAGAATAAATATGAACGTCAATTATTTATACATAACAGAATAAAAAAAAGATTTACAGGATTGCCAATAAAAAAATGAAAATAAACTATGAGGAAAGAAAAATCTACACATACACGCATTACATGCAAATTGCAAAAATGACGTGAATATTTTTTCTCGATACAAAATGAAAATAAATTTCATAATTATCTTTACCTAGACTTAATGGTGTGACTTTTTAATTTTAACTAAATATAAAATACTTCCTTCAATTCAGAGCTAGGTCTAGGACTTTACGTAAAATACCTGAAAACATACACAAAGTGATATTCAATCAACGGCAAGAACGCCTACTATGGATAAGTCTAAAAGACGTTGGAATGATTGATAACAGCTACAGAAAGGCATGCGTCAATTCTGTTAGAAATCATTGTAGTATTGCCAAACACAAATCACTGACGTTGCTCGAAAAGCTTAGCAGCTTTTTAAAGCGGGACTGAGCTGGCCATATCTACCGTATGCCCGATGGGCTGTGATACAGCCAGAAGGCGACGTGGTAGATCATGCCTAAGAGATATTTGTCGACAGCATATAAAGCCTAGCCAGAAGCTCATATCACGGTATAAATCTCTGACTCAAGTGATAAACAAAAGATAAAGACAATAACGTTATCATCATCATCATAGCAGCCCCGAATCACCTACTGCTTAGTACAGGCCTCCCCTTTTTTCCGCCATAATATCCTGATCCTGTGCGTCTCTCACCTAGGTGTTTCCCGCGACTTTGATGATGTCGTCAACCCAACGAGCTTTAAAACGGCCCTGGTTTATATGGCCTAACCTTGGCTACCACTCAGTCAATGCTCCATAGGCCATCTCCGCGTCTATCAAGATGTCCTGCCCAGGTCCACTTGAGGCGCACCGCCCGGTCTCCGACATCGTAGACTTTCGTTCTACGGCGGATTTCGGTGATAGGCACTCGATACCTATAATAGGGTTATGCCGAACATGGCTCCACAATAACGTTATAAATAATTTAAAATATAAGATAACTGCTTGCTGTCGGACACAAGTGTAACGTGTCCCACTAGACAATTTTCAATGACATTAATTTCATCCTTTCATTGAGCCCATCACCAGTCTTCAGTGTATCCTCGTTATCTAATTTTTGGGTGAAGCTTAGTGTTTCTTAGTATTACAAGCAAGTATTAATTTCACATTGAACATAACTTACAACTTGTGGGTGTATACGGTACTAAGATTTTTTTTTAATTTGGGTAGTAGGTATAGGTATCGTTTTTTAAGCAATGTGCAACTTTAATAAATTCTCCAAAGATTATAGGTATAATATGATGTATTTTCAGTACTGATATTGATATAAATTACAGTAATATTATGAACATACTGAAACAAGCTATTTAGTAAAAAATAACATAAGAGAGGGCGCTACTAATCGCATTGTGAGCAAACATTCTATGACTTTATTTTTGAAATTGTACGAATTTCTTAGCTGTAATTAGCTTTTTCTTTTATACCTAGTACAGCCGAACAAGCTAATAAGTATACAGTTAGAGTTCTTTATAATTATTGTAGTACACTGAAAATATTGATTGCAATTTTGTTTTATAAAGTGTTTCGCATTGCGACTGATGTCAAACGCTGTATCGTTTGACCTCAGTCTCGAAATGTATCTGTTTAATCTTAAAAGTAAATGCAAGTTAGCTGGCTGTATACTTATTAGTTTGTTCAACTGTGCATAGCATTTTTATTTTTAGGATTTTTTGGGTTTATTCTCATGAAAACCTATAGTCATTAAGACACGCTCCCTATTACATAGATCTTATAATAACATAACTGCAAAATGTGGATCGTACCCGGATAAAAAGTAGCCCACGTTCTATCCGGACCAATATCGCAACAGGACACTGTGGACTCAATAGACACCTGACGATTATGAAAGTAAAGGAAGATCCCATATGCCCAGCATGTGGAGAAGCAGAAGAAACAAGTTTCCACCTTGTGGCGGAATGCACAATGTATGAGCCACTCAGATGAAAAATCCTAGGAACAGATGAGATTAATGAAGAGAAGCTCGCAGAAATCTCTACCGAACAACTGGTGAGCTTCTGCAAGGCAACAGGAAGATTCGCGATTTTTCAATTAGGTGTCGTGATTTCATCATTTGCCCTCCGCAACTACGCATACAAACAACCTTACAAAATTGCTCTCTCTCTTTATGTTATTAACTATACGAAAGTCTTCGTATAGTTCATCAAGTGCTCCCAAACTATCAAATACCAATTAATTAACCCACAATACCGAAACTGTATCAAATCACCCTTGGTTATTGAATACACTTAAAACTTTGCCCAATATCGCCCTAATTGGTCACCTGGGCACTTAATGATGTCATCGTAGGTCAGTGATAGTTTAGGTAGCAACGACCTAGAACAGGCTATATTCAACTCTATTCTGTAGTACATACCCACGAATATATATAGCACTAACATACCTACAGACGCCAGCACACAGTACCTACAGACTTACAAACAAATTTGACCTCTATTTAGTAAGGAATGGAGGGAGGCCTTTGCCCTGTAGTGGGACAGTATGGGCTAGGTATAATAATAAAAAATAATAAATAATTTAGGGGAGCAGCGGTGGCCCAGTGGTGGCGGCCCCGACTTACGAACAGTAGGTCGTGGGTTCGAACCCAGGCAGGCTCATTACTTTGTGTAATTTATTTCATCACCGCTGCTCTCAAAACGGTGAAGGAAAACATCGTGAGGAAACCGGCATGTCTTAGAACCAAAACATTCGAAGACATGTGACATCTACCAATCCGCACTGGGCCCGCGTGGTAGATTATAGCCCATTCCCTCTCTAAGAGAGGAGGCCTGTGTCCCAGCAGTGGGAACATTAATATGCTGTTGATGATGATGAATAAATAATTTAGTATAGATTTTAGTGTATGTGGACCATGGAATCCTGTATTCGATCCAGAATCCCATGGTCAGGTCGGTTAGAGTAGAGTAATGTGTTTCCATCAGGAAATTGTCACTTGCTTAGGTGAACGAAAACATCGTGAGGAAACCAGCTTGCCTAAGAGTTATTTCTTTACGGCATGTAAAGCCAACTCACACCCCGTCGGGGTCGGCATGTAAAGCCAACTCACACCCCGTCGGGGTTGCGGGTTGTTCGAAAGAGACACCGCGGCCTCGTCACATAGGGCTAAGAAGGAAAACAGGTGGTTTTTACTGGGCCGCGGATTTTTGTACTAGATGACGTGGCCTCGGCGCAAGGGCAAAGAAGGAACATGGGTTCGGTTTTTAGTCAGTAGAAGTCTGACACTGCCCTTCGCCCTGCCCAAGAGCGGGGGGGGGGGTCATTTGATGATTTTCCACCCACCAAAAAAAAAAAGGTTGGTTTTACTCAGAAGAAGTTTTTCCCACCCTCTAAACATTTCCCACCCTCTAAAAAAAAGGCTAACTCAGAGGACCATGGGTGGCATAAAAACTCTGACATCAGGTTAGGCACTAACCACACGACAAAGAAAGAAAGATCAGGAAATGATTATATATTATTATTATTGTGGTTTTAAACTTTTATTTTCAGACCAAGTTTGTCCATAATTGTTATTAACAAATTTCTTAAAACTACGTTAGCATACCTATTAAATATCAATTAAAATTCAATAATAATACAATATCTGGGGCAACAACAAAATACACATGTCATGTTAGTAACAAAGGTCTTAAAAATATGTTAGTATTATCATTCACTAAAATTCAAATAATCAGAAATACAATAATTACAACAAAATACACATGCCATGTTAGTTATAAAGGTCTTAAAACGACTATAAAGACACGACTATACAGACTGCTTTGAATAATTTAAAAGATTACACGTCCCTATGTTATTTATCAAGTGTCCACGGCATTACAATTTTTCCTCTAGTTCACGGAAAACCAATTGACGTATTTTCGGTAATAACTGATACTTTCATAGTTCATGTCTAATAAAACCTATTATTAGGGCTTGCCATTTGACCTTCCACCGTGATCAGTTATTTGGAGCACTCGATAAATCAGATTCGATGGTAAATCGATATACCTATTATAGCTATTACTAGAAATAATAGTCTTGAATTTATTATGAATACTAATTTTGGGCTATTTCGAGAAACTTAAAAACGTCTATCACTTTAAATAACTAAATACTTTAATTTCATCCTATCATTGCTCACAAAGCCATGTTAAAATCACAATTTCACAGCAAAACATAAACAGACATTGATCCCGAACAATACTGCAACGTCATGCACCCTTTGCCTAAAAAAAGAAACTTCAAAAACCACAGATCTACATAATTTGTCACACATGGCAACAAATTTCGTCACACGACGCCTTAAATCAACTTTCCTTAACAAATAAATTTGAAAAAAGAACAAAATCGTTCAGTAGCGTAACACCTGTTGTCTGTGCTTCGTTCCCAGACGAAACCAGTTCCACAGATAAAAAATATACACGAAAAAAAAGATGGCGGCATCTAAAGGGATACAGCGACTGATTATTTTGTTTCTTATTTTATTGACTGCAGGTGCTTGATAGTTTTTTGAGTGTCATGGCGATTTTTATGGTAAAAGAATGGGACTTGTTGGTGTAATTAAAGCTAGTAATTCTTTGGATAAGCTGTTCCATATTGGGTTTCTAGTAAATTCAAGATTTAAAATAAACTTGTCTTGAATAAATGCATTCCGTGTGGTCCCGGTTTAGAGTTCTCATCCCCGTTTTGCCAAGGCCGTTCCAATAAGTAACCTTATACAGCTAGGTACAGTTTTTTTTTAAATGAAGTACGGGTCCCGGTTTTTCGTGCAAATATCTTTCGAAGTTGAATAAATAGAAACTCGAACCTAAGTCTAGTAACCGGTTTCATATTCGTTTCGATGATTTGATGGCAATCATTTTGCGTTAAATATGATAAAGTTGGGTAAAGATAACACAGGTTAACACAAGAAACATACGAAATTTCTCTTGGAAAAACCTCTAGTAACACTTTGTCTGACCCGTGAATCGAACCCAGACTGTCATGCTCAGCACTAGACCAGCGAGGCAGTCAGAATGATATTATAGAATCTATATCATTCTGTAATAGGGTAAAGTAATAAGAGAATGAAGGAATTAGAGTCTTACCACGCAAATCATATGGTTTCCTTTTTGCAAAAGGTCTGTTTTAGCCTCTACTTTTTTTTAGCGTTCGTACGTGTATACTGTAGGCTTGTACGTAAAATTTGCTCACGTAACCGTAGAATGTAGACAAAAATGTTTATTTTTCTTGTAACGCATTTTGTTAAAGAAATTACAGAGGCTTTGATTCCAAGGCCGGGAGCCGTTTCTGGAAAATGTAGCATTTTATGTTTATGTCTTACGTATTTTTGTTTTATCGAGGGTGATGCGAATTGCCTTTTTCGCGGTCAAATCTTGTTCCCTTTGGTCCCAAAGAAAGTCATGAACACAGTACCTACCTAATTATAATAGCGCAAAGAAGGAATGAAGAAAGCAAGTCTTGCTGAGATCGATTGCTTCAAAATTTTGTTTATTTGATTTCCTTAACTTCGTAAATAACGCAATGAATGTTTGAATTATTCAAATAATGCATTGTAGTGTGAGTGTGTTACGTAATTATGTACCAGACAATTAGCAAAATTACAGTTGTGTGAAAATAACTAGGCACTGAAGCCACAAAAGTCAAAACCACACCTCTCTTGCCCATCGTGCACAACTAACTGCACGCTCCAGAATTTGAATGAAGCAAATGACAGAGCTGTCCAGATTGCTACATACTGGCCGGACAAAATCGGAGTCATCGAGAAGAAGAAAAATGGTTCTGTTTTATTTTAAACAACGGAACCCGAAGGAACAGCATACATAATTTACCCACAGACCTTTTTCAACCGATATAACGTTATCGACCAAGCTTATGTTAATCAACCTTCATTTATATAATTGTTCGTCGTCGGTGATCTCAAGATTAAAGGACTATGGTCATCTATAGGACTTACCTGACAGACAGACAGACGTATTATTAAGTCATTCGTAGTACGTAAACCTGTCTTTACTTCGTCTGGTCTTCGAGTTAATGTTACAGTTCTTACTCAGTATTTAGTGAGTAACGGATTCTTTATTATTTTGCAATGTTTTGTTTGTATGGATTCCTGAATATTTATTGATCATTAATTATTGCTGTTAATAAGAGGGGTATTTTTGTGTGGTTGTTTTGGAGATGAATATACGTTATACCGGACTAAAGAGGGTAATGTGTTTTATCTACCCAAATATCTTAAACCCTCTATAATGCGTTCAAAAACCACAGGCAATGACCAGCATTACCAACCAACAGAAATTAACAGAACTGTAATGAGCTCATAACCTACTGAAAACAGTAGGTTATGAGTTTAAATTTGGAACAGGTGTCAAATTCAAGTGAGTGTGCTATTCTAGTATCTACATTAAAACAGATACCTATCGATACGAAACACCAATTCAGTATGATTTAAATTATAAATCGCACGACATTTTGATCTCGAGTGACACAAGAATAGTGACTTTGTTCGTTTGCTTAAGATTTAAAAAAAATGACAGATATCCGAAACGCCGCCATCTCGAGCTGTCATTTGTTCGTTAGCTTTTGAAAAATTTTCTGATAAGTTCTTTATTTCTGTCGAAAATGAGTGATAGTGACTCAGAAATTGATATGAACACTCCGCCAGATATCGTAAATGCAGCGACGAATGCAACTAATAACCTGTTTATTTTTTATTGCATTACACTGGTAACAATGCTGGTCATTTCCCTATGGTTCCTGAACCCATCATAGAGCCCTTATGATATTTGGGTAGATAAAGTAGTGTATGCAACTATACATAATAAGGCATTACAACACTCGTGTGATGCTATTAAGAAACTCGCCTTCGGCTCGTTTCTTAAACCCACACTTGTGTTGTAATGCCCTTCATTATGCACAGTCGCATAAACTACTATATCAGTCTAGATATTATATTAATGACGCTCTTGATGATCAGAGCAGCGGGGGCCCAGTGATGTCGGCCCCGACTTACGAACAGTAGGTCGCGGGTTCGAACCCAGGCAGGCACATTACTTTGTGTAATTTATTTCATCACCGCTGCTCTCAAAACGGTGAAAGAAATCATCGTGAGGAAACCGGCATGTCTTAGAACCAAAAAATTCGAAGACATGTGACATCTGCCAATCCACACTGGGCCCGCGTTGTGGATTACCTATAGCCCATCCCTCTCCTAGAGAGGAGGCCTGAGTCCCTGCAGTGCGAACATTATAGGCTGATGATGACGCTCTTGAGACCAAACGGGTGGCTCTATTTATATTATTTTATTTATTTATTTATATAGTGATTATTCCTTACGTTTCCAATTTAGTGCGGTTTATGAAGCATGATAGGTAATTATCTTCCTTAGACGAGTAAAAAAACAAAAAAAAAAAACAAAATAAAGTCGGCAATGGGGGTAACCACTAACTATGTCTTACACATTACTGGACAACAACAAAAAATTTCTTTGAAAACTGTATTTTTATTTTTAAATGCGGAAAGGTTTGAGCGAACCTTGGCTGAATAAGTGTTGCACAGTCAGCCATGGACACCTCAATTATACTAATTAGGATAATTACTGCCTTTTCAAATTCAGGGAAACACTATAAATTAAAATACTATGCATACTAAAAATGTTTGTCTTGTATATCCGCTTTGATCGAAATAATTTCATCATCATCTGTCTAGCCTTTTCCCAACTATGTTGAAGTTGGCTTCTCGTCTTTCCGGATAGACCAAAACACTAGAAGCAGTTTTGGAAACATAAACAACTTTCAACATGCAATAAAAACTTAAAAAAACTCAGGATACAAAAAAAAATGTGTTTTATAAAAAGTCATTTGAAATGCAAAGTTAATCGATAGTTTACTCTAATGTTTCCTTTCCTACGGCCTCAATGTTGCTACTGGCGTCGATAGAAATCGTGTTTACATATCTAGACATAAATTAGGATAATAGTTTTTCGATGTCATTCGCTAAGTAGTATTATCATTAACAAGACGACATGTTTAAAAAATCTTAGCATGGCTTGTATTCGGTGAATAAAGTAATAAATAATGGGAACATGCAAAGTTTAGTCGTCTGAGGAAATATGGACACGTTATAATTTAAATTTCTATTTTTGCACTTTATTGTTATACTAGCTGAACCCGCGCATGCGTTGCAATGCGTTTTTCCTACCTACCTATCTACTACCCTACCTAATACCCTACCTACTACCCTACCTTCTACCCGGTAGGGGGTAGAAGGTAGGGTAGTACATATTTTTTTTTTTTAGGTATGGTAGTAGGTATACTACCATACCTAAAAAATAAATATATGTATATCAAAGAACCTTCTCCTGGTTCTTAGCTACCTCCCTACCAATTTTCAGCTAAATCCGTCCAGCCGTTTTCATGCTATGTCGTGACAACGGAAAACGGGTTTCATTTTTATTTACATAGATCAAAGCAAACGTGATATCTTTACCTTCTCATCTCAGTTTATTTGATTGATTAAAATTCGTGGTCCTCTAGTAGCCAAGGACATTTTTTCCTGAATTGTAAAATAAATATTGCTATATACAAATGTTGATGGATGGAGAGAGGGAAAAAGAAAAGATGGATGCAATGTGTGAAGAATGATACGAGGGAAAACGGAGTACATGATAGCGGGACGATTGACAGCAGAGACTGAAAGAAAAAACATTTTGCACCGATCCCAAATAACATGGGACAAGGGCAGAAAGAAGTTAATAAAAAAGGGTTATATTTAAATGCACATCTGTTTAATTTTTCAGCACACTAGGTAACTCCACTAATTAACCGAATGCATACCAAAAAAACCAATTGATTAACTAAACATGTCCTACAAAAAAGTCAAAAAAATCACACAAAACGAGATGACCTTTTTTTATCGAATTCACACCAAAAATGTAGTTAGTACATCGGATATATGATTTGTAAAACAAAAATACTAATTGCTTATCAAAAATACTAACTTGCACTCTAAATTGTACAATCTTACTACGGAATTTCTAAAACTGATATTTAATACGACCGTCTCGCGACAGTGTCCTTTATGGGCGGCATGGGCACCGGGCCGTAGGCCGACGAAGGAGGCCGGCGGAGGCCCGGCACTTCGGGGACAGAAGATATTAGTGTTATTTAATATGCGAGCGAAGCGAGCGCGCGTCATAGAGTACATGCGTTGCATGTATGAGTGACAGAGAGAACGAGAAAATGGCGCGCGGTGTTGTCAGTTAGAATAAACGATGTTCCTAAAAGTAAATCAGGTGTAGGTTTTCCTTAAAAAAGTTTTAAAATGTTTGTTAGCTAAAGAATTATTATACTATTTTGATAATAGTTATTCGTTCAGTAAAAGAGTTCTGCAAATGCCAATAAAAAGGATACTAAATTTGATTTCTTTAGTGTGCATAATTTGAGATAATGTGTGTGCAAGTCAGTATTTTTGGTGTAACTTTAAAATATTTTGTTCGAAAAAAGGGAATAAACAGATAACGGTTTAAATACATGCCATAAAAAAATAAAACCGACTTAAAAAAAAAACACAAAAAAGTGCAAAATAAACTTAAGAAAAATCAGTTTCTGAAGTCGGTGACTTTTGTTTGTTTGATTTCATTTTTTTGCCACCGACTTCAGAAACTGATTTTTCTTAAGTTTATTTTGCACTTTTTTGTGTTTTTTTTTTTGAAGTCGGTTTTATTTTTTAGTGGTTCACATGTTCATGGGTCAATGTGGACAATGTAGTTTTTTTTTGAGTTTTGATGATTTTTCAAAAACCGCTTGTCCGATTTCGATAAAAATTATGGGACCATTTCGGAAGTATACCCTTTCCAACAAAAAAAGATTTTTTCAAATCGGTTGGCAAGTGACGGAGTTATGCCCGAACAAACATAAAAAAAAATTAAAAAATACAAACATCCGAATTGAGAACCTCCTTCTTTTTTTAGAAGTCGGTTAAAAATACAAATAATTATCTTAAAGGTCTACTACACATTTGTTAGTGAGTAGTAGATAAATAATGCATACACACCCACAATCACTTTGTTGGTGTCACTTATATCACTCTCGCAATGAAATGTGATGACCCTTGTAATTAAGGACCACCCAGCCTACTGACGCATGTACAGATACCTACTTGAAGTTTAAATGCATATTAATTATACAGTGCAGAGATAAGAGACTTCGCACAAGCAAAAGCACAAGGTGTGCCTACACCGTTGGTATTCCAATTTATTATCACTTGTGTTCTTCGAAGAGTTGGACAGGTGTCGCAAAGATGTTGATCACACATACTTTGCTGATAATACCATGTTTGCAGTATGGCCCCGATGGCACCATTTTAAGGTGCAAGTGCTCATGGCGCTAATGAGAGCAACCTTTTATGTATCTTGTAATCTAAATCTTGACAGTGCCAACTTAATAGGGGATCGGACTGACTCAAAAAAATATGATTCTGTTTAGTCAGTCAGTTAGATTATCGAAAAATATTGGATACGTGTTTTTTGTTTTATCAAATCAATAAAAATTGTCGAAGATAAAGCGCGTCAAAGATCTTGGAGTGGGGCTAGAAACGTCACTTGAAGGTACAAAATGTACTATCATATGACGTCACACGAGTTTTTGGAGCACTGTATCGTCTTCATTTTTTGTTTAGGTGAAAAAAGAAAAAATACGTGTCCAATATTTTTTGAAAATCTATCTGACGGACTAATTAGTTTTTTTTTGTCCGATCCCCTATTGTCGTATCAGGTACTCAGTGGACCGAAACTCTGACAACTAGTCTTACCCGAGGGTATCATAAATTACCTAGCACTACCTTGTTGTTGAGGTCAGATAGTCAGTCGCTCTGTGTAAAATACTGGTATTTAGCTGCATAAAATTAGACTGGAAGCCGACCTCAAAAAAATGGAGAAAAGGCTAGGCAGATGATAATGAATAGACAAACTTTTCAATCATGAGACAGTGCATTATGATTTTTTGTGATAGAAAGAGACTTTGGCTACTTGTATACTCGTTGCTCTTACCTACCTTTGTCTTGTAACAAACTTCTTAAAACAACACAATATCTGATACATTTCAATCTCCAGATCTGTTTCGATACAATACACCCGTACCTCAGGACCAAAATTCTTAGTATTTCTTTGTACAAGTCAATCAATACTTTTAACGATCGAACATTACAAGAAGCAACTGACATTGGTTCCTCGTATTTGTCCACACATGGTGGTGTAAAAATAACCGGGCTAATAATACCCACTGTCGAAGGGAAGGGTAATGGTTACAGAGTATTTGAATGTGTAGGGAGACCGGGATGTCAGACCTAATTTTGGGGCTTCCGAAATTGTATGGGGTCAAGTGTTGATTTTTTTGGTTAATTAATTTTAAATGTAGGGTCAAACGGCAAAGCGGTAAGCTTTGAAGGAGCTCTTTTCACAAGGATTGGCCAATATCAGCTTTTGATAGGCCTGTACCTTGCAGTGATGAATGTTAGAATATGACTGTGTGATGAATGATTTGAAAGAAAAAGGCGATGATGATTGCGTGGCGGTCGACAGATAATGGAAGAAAAAAAACGTGTTGTGCCAACCTCAAGTCACGTGGGACAAGGGCGGGAAGATGAACACGCTAAATGTAGGTATTTAAAATATCTCTGTCTGTCACCAAACGGATTTCAGAAATAGGACGATGTTTTAATTTTTTTATGATGTCTGCTACGAGCGGGTCTACAGTTACTAATTTGAGTTTATAAAACAGTTCGTTAGATCAATGCTAATCCAATTCCTTTTAAATAGACTCCAAATCTATAATTTCCTGCCACCATATTTTATAGCCACATTTTTTTCTGAAACAATAAACAAAAACCAGTAGTTCAATCAAGCGGAAATTAGAAAAAAAGTCGGGTTAAAATATTCAAACCCTGGAATCGAACCCGTCCGATGATTACCTGCGGTCGTTTTTATATACGGCAAAAGTCATTATAGTGTCAGTTTGAAGGCCGCCCTGATTTCTCCGAAACCCATGGGTTTAGGATAAATATACCTTTGGGAACAAAACATCCTTGCTTTACCACTTTTTATGGTGTTGTTATTATTTTACGAGTTTTAAATGGACTACTGGGGGTATTCTGTTGTTTTTAAATGTGTTGTGTTGGCTTCTGTATTTTGTAGGTCATGGATATCGTGGTGTGTATTAGTGGAGTGCCTCGGGGCCAATAATAAGTCCAAAAGGCAAGATAAAGGCCTCAAGGATCAGTTCTTGAGTTCGATTCCTAGGTCGGGCGAAGTGTTAAATTATTGGGTTCTTCATTTAGAATTTCTCAGTAGGTGGCAATAGGCTCGCCCTCTTTGGTATAGTACTTAAAAAGATAATTGGATAAATCTGAGTGTTCTATTCAATACTATTTTGCCTTACCTTTCGGGAATTACAAGCGTGATGTTATGTGATTTAAGTTTAGGTGACACTATTTTGTCATGCTCACCTAATTTTATAGACGATGTTGATATTCGTTGTTTGAAACATTATAAAAGAACTAGCTGATGCTCGCGGCTTCATCACCGTGGATGTCGGTTATCGCGACCGATGTCGGTTATCGCAACCAAAAGTAATATTTCATCCCTCCCATTTCAGCCCCTAACAACTCTTTTTTCGCATTAAAAAAGTAGCCTTTGTTCTTTCTCAGGCTCTAGACTATCTAAGGATCAAATTTCATTTAAATCGGTTTGGTAGTTTTGGCGTAAAAGCGCAACAGACAAAGAGACAGACAGAGTTACTTTCGCATATTCTATAATATTAGTAAGGATTAGCATTTAAACCAACAAATGGTAAGCTTATTTGTAAATCTCAAGCATACCTAGTCTAATGTTTTCTTTTATTTAAGTGATAAAGCACCGATAGATGGCCAGCCTGGACATAATTAGCATTCGATACCATTTCCCCTAATTCTAATTTTATTCAATTTAAAGGTGTTTCTTTGTTTATTAAACGTTTTAACGCATTGTTTTGAATACAAATTAGACTAGACATGACCTGAATAGGGATTTTTATAGGCCTTTACGAAATATTTATTTCTTTGTAATAAAGCCGGCTTGTTCAGTTTATTGTCTATTTACCTTACTAAGTTTTGTTATAATGTAGAATTTAAATTGGTATGCTTGGACCATTTTTAGAATGTCAATGTTAGGTTGAGCCCTCTTCTCTTAAGTACTAGGGTATGTACTCGGGGTACTTAAATATTTTTTTTATTAACCTGTACTGCCCACTGCTGGGCAAAGACCTCCCCCAATTCCTTCCAAGAACTCTTTTCCTATGCCCCCTCTAATAAACCCTTGCGGTACGCGTCCAGATCGTTTCGCCACCTCTTCTTTCTGGGCCGGCCTCAGTGACGCAGTCCGTCTTCCGGCTACCATCGTCAATAAGTCATCGTGTTAAATTATTAGAAACTAGCTGATACCCGCGGCTTCGTCTACTTGGATGTCGGTTATCGCGACCGATGTCGGTTATCGCGACCAAAAGTAATCTTTTCATACCAACCTTTCTTTACAACCCTTTTCTCCCATTCAAAAGTAGCCTATGTCCTTTGTTAGGCTATCTAAATTTCAGTTAAATCGGTTCAGTAGTTTTGGCGTGAAAGCTTGACAGACAGACAGACAGGTAGAGTTACCTTCACATTTATTATATTAAAGTAAGGATAATTACAATTATGTTTTCATATTAAAAAAAATGGTCCTTAAGTACGACTGACGTAGTATTTTCAAGATTCACTTTTCAGACGTTCTCCGTGTTTAAAACGCAACACTTTTCCACTCTCTTTACTGCTTCATATTTAAACCCCAACAAAAAATATAAAGCAAAGCTTAAACCAACTTTTCAGCTACTTACAGAATGTGTACCCATAAATTCAAATAAACACGCGCGTAGTTCCACAAAAACAAAGTTCTTGAAACTCATGAAAGTTCAGTGTTCAGGCTATTATCGTCCGGGGGCACGTATGCAAGTTTTCATGTCTGCTTGCCCCCGGCGAAGCGGTCGTAAATTACCAATCTTTTAAGGGGGGTTGTGTAAGGATGGCACACAGAAGGAGATGAAGGGATGAGCTGGACTTGTTTTTTTTGGCTTATGGTTTTCGATTGCATCGAAAACATTTTTTTATGTTTTAAGCACACTGCAATGTTTCGCAACAAGTAATATTGTTCTCTGTTCTTCTTCTTATAGTGTGGTCAGTAAGGTTAAACGACCCCACACACCCTAGTGTCAGAGTTTCTAAACCGCCTTCAGGGCGTCTGACATGGTTTGTTAATACCTTTGTAGGTAAGGTTGAGGTGTCCCTAATAAACACCCTCATTACTATTAACACTATAAACGGGATATTTACCATGTTTTCT
This sequence comes from Diarsia dahlii, assembly GCA_949775195.1. NCBI lineage: Eukaryota > Metazoa > Arthropoda > Insecta > Lepidoptera > Noctuidae > Diarsia > Diarsia dahlii. The sequence goes on along the minus strand of OX459215.1, from coordinate 8,295,325 downwards.
CATTGTTTCGAGTTCCCGATAACCATGACCATGTCAGTTATGTTATTACGGGCGAGCCTATTGTCATCAGCCAGGCACATATCCACCTTAGACTCCATTGTCATCATCAATTGAAATCACATGACTGCTTCGTTGGTCTAGTGGTCGCTAGCGCGACAACTCAGTGTGAGGTCCTTGGTTCGATTCTCTGGTCGGGCAAAATGTTATTGGGTTTTCCATCAAGAATTTCTGAGTAGCAGCCACGGAGTCTGTATTTGTGCCCGGTTGATGACAATAGGCTCGCCCCTACTACGTGGGACTTAAAGGTAACTGCAGCGAAATGTGGGTGTACTTTTAAGTACCTACACCTCTGCCTAACCCTTTGGGAGGTTACAGGCTTGCTGTTATGTACATCACAAAATCTACTCCACTATTTACTATTTAGAAATGTAACAAGACCAAAGGACGTATAACTAAGACTGACTTACATTATTACTTATTCATAGGAACCCAGTTAGACTAATAGCCGACCCAGGAAACAAGCTAGGATGATAAATAATAAATTGCTGTTTAAATTATTATTATGAAGGCTACTATATTTAGCTATTTATCTCAACTCTCAAGTATGCTTGGCAGAATAAATTACTTAGCATGGAAATTGCTGCGGATTTATAGCAGACTAGATAGTTGATCTTAAGGCGAGGTTGCAGTACTTTGTTTTTATGTACGCACGACCTCACCCCCCGCCCTGCCGCGCGAGCGATATAATGCCTAAATTTTGACTGTTTTTTCTCTCTTGGAGAAAAATGATAAAGAAATTATACATTATGTGACCCGAGATAATACACATTTTTTACGACCTTTATAAATATAAATAATATAAATTTTATTTTTCAAAGCCGAATATAACTCAAGTAAAACGATTATTTAGCCATCATTTGGACATGTCTTTGCGATTTAATTGGACGCAGTGAAGTGTAAGTAATCGTGTATCGCATGCCCGACATATCATGATCGAAGAGTCAACTATGTAATAGGACATTTTTTTCAAAATTTAAATCCGTTCCATGTATGAGTAAAACGCTTTTGTTGACGACGTTTATCGGGGTAATCTCGCCTTAAGTGAATTTACTAGAAATAAAGTAGCTAGTTTTACATGACTACCTTGTTGGTCTAGTGGTGGTATGAGGTCTTGGGTGTAATTCCCTGGTCGCGCAAAGTGATATTGGGGATTTCATAATAGCAGCCAAGCATTATGAATTTGGTTGATAGCAATAGGCTAGCGCCATATTACGCGGGCTTAAAACATAACTGGCGAATTGAAGGTCTACTACGCAGCGCAGAAGCTCAGCCACTGCGCCAACCTTGCTCTCGTATTATTGTGAATTTAACCAGCTTAAAATATCTCGAATTGGGCAAAGCAGATAATATACCTAGTTGCTATCGAGGGAAAAACTGGTTAAGACTGGCACAAGAATGTGGCGATTGGCACCATTAAAGAGAGGCCACCCAGCTGTAGTAAACCTCTGCCTAACTCTTCAGGGATTACAGGCGTGATGTTACGTTATGTGTATATATATACATATATATAAGGTCCCATTAAAATAGGTGGACAAATTTTAACACAGCATTCAGTACGCCTAAACCAAAATATCTACACAAAAAAAAAACTAAATAAAGTGATTTTATTTTGACTTAAAATAATAAATTGCCGCCACTGTAGAACAAACTCTACCTTTATGGGTAGGTACTTAAATGCGTTTTTCTTATTTTTTTTTACCATTGTCCATATTTTGGTGGTCTGAATGATTTCTCAAATTTTGCTTACCTATTTTAATGGAACCTTAGATACGTAATTTTCAAACGTACTTTTCCTGAGTAATTGTAAAAGGACGTGTCTGACGCGATGTCGAGTAATATTACTCCTCAGTATGGAAATGGAAGTTAATTATGCAAGGCCGATCTCAAATAAATTAAGACAAGAAGAGATAGTGAATATTCTTTGTTGGAGATCCTAAATAAATAAATAAGGGCTAGAATAAATGATTATGCTGCGTTGGAAAAAGTCGAAGGAGTTCCACTTCTTCATTTCATATGTGATGTGAGGCTTTCTCTACAAAAAGAACGTTTTTTTATCAACATTGATCAATTTGACAAACACTGAACTTAAATTGATATTCATTGAAACCTCCTACTATCCTCGTTACTAAACTAAGATTAACTAACTAATAGTAACATAACACAAAAGCGTTATCTCGAATACGTTAAATTTTATTACAAACCCTAGTTTAAATTGACAATAACGAACGTTTAACTATAGTTAAGCGTTTATTCATAACAACGTTACGGTATACGCTTAACGGTTATCAGTTTATGTCGTAATTGTAAATTTTATAAGCTCGAGAGCCTAATAAATAAGAAACTTGTGTGGAAAAAACTACATAGTTAGCTTCTTTATACGGTTTTTGCCGGATATGTTATTTTCAACCGAGTTCAAAAGAAGTAGGTACGCGATTCGGTTGTATTTTTTTCAATGTTTGCAACCTCATAACTCCGTCATTTTTAACGATTTTTTTTTCACAACTCGATTCTGTTTCGGACGCACGAAACTCACTTGTCTGACTTTTTCGGTTTACATATTTATATTCCGTTTTCAGTGTCATTATCAATGTTTGCATTCTACATGATGTGTGTGTATATTTGTAGTATAATAACCCTGAGTTAAAGTGGTTTTTCAGACATGATACTTATATTTAAAAACTCACAGACAAACATACATACATACATGAACGCTAAAAACATAACACTCTTTTTTTGGGGCAGTCGTGTAAAAATTCGCCCACTGTTACCAGATCTGGGCCTACATCTTTTGATATCAATGTTTGCATCTACATGATGTGAACATGGTTCAGCAGTTTAGAATAACCCTGAGTTAAACTGGTAGCTTCTGGTTTAATTATCTAATATAAACAAGTAATTTGAACCGAGTTTAATCCTCATTTATACACCTGGCATAGTGCTTGCATCTCTGAATTTGATACTGTTTGTTTCCTCATGAATCCGTGTCTTATCTACACAAGAATGGCCTTATTACCTTACCGGTATAAGCAGAACTTAAGATGTCATCAAAATATGAGATTTAATTGTTGACGAAACCACAGTGAATGTTTCAAATACTGTTTTTTTTTTCAATTTAAATGCCACGTTGGTCTGGTGGCCTAAAATGCGACTGCTGAGCGTGAGGTCCTAGGTTCAATTCCCGGGTCGGGCAAAGTGTTATTGGTTTTTTGCTACCAGGAATTTCTCAGTAGCAGCTACGGAGTCTTGATTTGTGACCGATAGAAATAGGGTTCGAATCTCTGGTTCATCATCAGCCTATATTGTTCCCACTGCAGGGACTCAGGCCTCCTCTCTAGGAGAGGGATGGGCTATAATCTACCACGCGGGCCCAGTGCGGATTGGTAGATGTCACATATCTTCGAATTTTTGGTTCTAAGATATGCCGGTTTCCTCACGATGTTTTCCTTCACCGTTTTGAGAGCAGTGGTGATGAAATAAATTACACAAAGTAATGCGCGTGCCTGGGTTCGAACCCACGACCAACTGATCGTAAGTCGGGGCCGCCACCACTGGGCCACCACTGCTCTCTGGTTACTTATAAAAGTGGAATTGGGAATTTCTGAATAGTTGCAAAAGTTTGCTTGAGACTGTGCTATTAGGTACCTACGCCTCAGCCTACCCTACGGGAATCACAGTTGTGATGTTAAGATGTATGACGATGATGTTTCTCTAAATTAACTTACCAATGAAAGCTGTCGTGATTCTTCACTAGCAAGAGTACATGATATTTGATGTAAATTCAAACGCAAATATTTGAAACCTATATTTAAGTATCTGAATTGAGGGCACCGATTGAATTAATTATGTTTATTCTCTAAAACTTTTCCCTCTTTTTCAGAATTAATTTCTCTAAAAAAACTCAACTTTCTCGCTTATAAAGATAAACTATTTTTGTAAGTGTTTATAAAGCCCCTCTTTCATTTAAAATACTAGTTTAAACTTAGCTAATGCTTACTAAAAGTTTTAGTCAGTTTGCTTAGTCTGAGAGAAATTTATTTGGAACTTTATAATTTGCTGTCCCGTTTATACTGAAGAATTTTGTTTCGTATGCTTTAACGAGAGTTTGGGAAGTTCAAATATTTTTATATCTAGTTAGTTTTGTATATCTTTGCCAGTTAATACGAAAGTGTAGGCAAGGACATCTCAATACTATAAATGTCAAAGTTTGTGAGGATGAATCGGAACAAAGGTAGTTAATAATTGAAGCAGATTAAACATGGGATTAAAATTAGCTGTACTCGGTGGACAATCATCTAAATCAACGTGGGTGAAAAGTAGCTGCAGGCAAAAGTAGTGTAGTAGAAGGGAGGATCAACCGGGCAAGAAAAAAGCCGCCGAAGCTGTTTCTGAGAAATTCTCTCTGAGAAAGCTTAATATGACTTTGCCCAAACCGGGAATCGAACCCAAGACCTCATGCTCAGCAGTAACGCTAGCAACCACTCGACCAACGAAACAGTAAGGTGAGTCTTTGACGCAAATTACGCACTTTGGACGTGGAGTTGCAGACACCAGCCCGTTATACAATACAATACAAGCTAAGCTTATCATCATCATCAGCCTGTAATGTTCCCACTGCAGGGACTCAGGCCTCCTCTCTAGGAGAGGGATGGGCTATAATCACCACGCGTGCCCAGTGCAGACTGGTCGATGACACATGTGTTCGAATTTTTTGGTTCTAAAACATGCCGGTTTCCTCACGATGTTTTCCTTCACCGTTTTGAGAGCAGTGGTGATGAAATAAATTACACAAAGTAATGCGCCTGACGGGGTTCGAACCCTGTTCGTAAGTACGGGTCGCAACCACTAGGCCATCACTGCTCTCAAGCTAAGCTATTATCTTTAAAAAATAAAGGGTTAGCTGTAAATAGATACAACTAAGTTCCAGGTCACAACTCTGTACCTTTAGTGAAAAGTGATACAAGTCACAAATCCTCGTTTTGAGAAAAACAGATAATAAGTTTTGCATTTTTTAAACGGATACAACTTTTTTATTTCAGTATATTTTTTTGACGTGTTAACTTTTATCAATTGGAAATTGTTTTTATTATATCGTATATGTTTTGATTTTGTTAAAAAATTATTAGAATTTGAGATATTTAAAAAAAACTAGACTTATATCATTATCCACATTTAAGTTCCTATGTGTATAATGATACAATTTCAATTATATCATTTTACTTAATATAAAATGCACTTGTGTTCAATGTTACAAGTATTTTTGAAACATCTTTTTAATAGTAACAGAGTTATAAATAATAAAACACTGGAACTAATTTTGTTTCGAAAGCATCGAGATTTCATGGGTACCGTGTCTTTTTAGTGTGCTATGACAAAATCTAAATTATATCAATTTACACACAATGATCATAATAGAAGATGTGGTGTATTTCGATTTATCTTTATTTATATCAAATGAGCTGAGGTGTAAAGTAATATAAGTTTAATTTAATTTCTATTGTGGGGCCTAGTGCCTACTGCCCTTATCATTATCATCATTTCACTCAAAAGACGTCCACTGCTGGACATAGGCCTACACCAGGTGTCGCCACATTGACCGGTCCCGTGCGCCTCGCATCCAGCGGTGGCCACCTTCACTAGGTCATCGGTTGAACTAGTGGAAGGCCTTCCAACGCAACGACTTCCGGTTTGCATTCGCCACTCTAGAAGTTTTCAGCCCCATCGGGTGCATTGCCTTTTGGGTGACTTTGAGCTTTCTTATGAGGCCCATTGTGAGGAACCACGCTTCGGTCGAATGGAGCTTGTTTGATTTTCAGCAACCAAATTCCTATCAAGATCTAAGACTCTACACTTGAAGTTGTAAACGATTATGTGTCTACCTGGGACAAACTGTCCAGTTAGGTAGGTTCAACTTTGAGAAAGAGGTCAATCGTCGAATCCGACTCGGCTGGGCAGCGTTTGGGAAGCTGAGTAGTATCTTCTTGTCCAACTTACCTCAGTGTCTCAAGACGAAAGTCAATGACCAGTGTGTTGCCAGTGATTACATAATTATGGGACCGTAACGTGTTTGCTCACGATCAGCCTTATCAGAAGGTAAAAAGTCAAACAAAGGGCAATAGAGAGGGCTATGCTCGGAGTTTCCTTGCGTGATTGAATCAGAATTGAAGACATCCGAATAAAACCAAGGTTACCGTCTTAGCCCGAAAAATTGCCAGACTTAAGTGGCAATGGGCAGGGTACATTGCTCGCAGAACAGATGGCCGATGGGGCCGAAAAGTTCTGGAGTGGCGACCACGAACCACAAGACGTTGAATTGGAAGGCCTTCCAGTAGGTAGACCGATGACCTGGTGAAGGTTTCGGGGATCCGCTGAATGCGAGACCCACGGGACCGGTCTATATAGCGACACTTAGGGGGGGTTTATGTCCAGTAGTGGACGTCTTTCGGCTAAAATGATGAATAATGATGATGAACCAAATAAAGTTAACTTTTGTGATTGTAGACCCGATGAACCAGGGTTGTTTCTCAAATCGTGTTACCGTTTTAGGGTTCCGAAGCCGCATGGCAAAAAAACAGAACCCTTACAAATTCGTCATGTCTGTCTGTCCGTCAGTCCGCCAGTCCGTCAGTCCGTAATTCCGTCTGCTGTACTGCCACTTTATTCCGAAACTATTAAGACTACACAGTAGAAACTTGGTACAAGGTAGATGTGTTCTGTGAAACGCTTTACGATTTTTATACAAAAATAAAAGATTAAGGGTTTTAGTTTGATTTCCTTATACTGGGAGCCCCCCCCCCCCCCCCCCCCCTTACAAGGAAATTAAACTATAAACAAAGTCAATCTTATGGGTATGGGGTGTCTATAGATAGATTTTTCAAAATGACATTAAGGTTTCTAAAAACATTATTTCTCAAAGTCAATCGTTTGAACGAAAGACACACACACACAAAAGTTCCCCCCCTCCAACTTTTAAATAGAGTTAAAGGAATACTGTTGTTTAATAGTTTGAACGAGATTAAAAAAACCGCAAATATAACTTTGTCATTCATACAAACACTATGAAAAACAAAATTATCACAAAATGTGTATTTCTGTTGACATAACAACAACAAATCACATAACAACAACAAATACAAATTAAAGGTGATGATACAAACTATAACGATGGTACGGAACCGTTCATGTGCACTTGGTCAGTTTTTTGTTATTTTATGATGGAGTGGATGAAGATTCACTGTCACTTCTAAAATACATTGCTCTATTCACGTTTCAGTCAGTGCAAAAGAAATAGGAAAACAACATCATCATGAGTGCAATATGGACAATAACAAAAAATACACCCAGCGGACATTATCCGTCAACAACTAAAGATGCATTTTAGTGATAAGCTAATGAATCTAGTGATTTGCTAAGTTAATCGTTTGCGACTATTCTTTTCTTTAAATGTTAAACAATAATTATTAAATTCTCGTAAAAGGGAGTACGAGGGTTTTTTCTCGCTTCTCGTACAGAGAGTGCTACATCTCGCAAATGTACGAGATTTCTCGTACATCTGGCAACGTAGTTTGAGCGTGATTACATCCCCCGCCATCATGGCTTTTCTCGCTTACTATCACTTTACACAATAATCACTATCGATCGGTTTCTAAAAATCCTATACTACAGCGATATAAATCAATTTATATTATTGAGAACTAAACGCGTTACTTAAAATATTTCACGTGTAGTTTGATACAGGTTTAGTTGTATCACTTGACACGTTGGTGATGTTTTATGGTGTTTATACTTATGAGATACAATTTGAGTTATATCATCATTCACAATTGATAATTGTAGGGTTTTTTTAGTGTCACTTAATACAAATTGTATTGTATTAATACGCACAAAACTCGTGTCATTAATATTAAATGTGTCAAGTAATATAAATCGAGATAGCCTTATTTACACGTACTTGTTTAAATTTAAGCTTTAGTTCAATTTAATATAACTAAAGACATATCAGTATACACAAAAAATATCATCAAAATTAACCAAGAATGCCACTTGTATCATTAAACACGAAACTTATTTCCCTTTCTATAAGAGATAGAGTTATACCGATTAGATAGAAAAATCAAATAAAATTCAAGCTTCAAGATTGTATACAGAACTCAAAACTGCTACAAGTCGAGTTATATCACTTTTCACTAAAGGTACAGAACTTAAGACAATTACCACCGTCCCTAGATACAAGAACGAAATAAATAGCTGGCAATTTAAAGAGTCGCCATTACACCATCAAACACTATTACCTTTTCCCACACTGTCCATTCGTATCCATTAGGTGTAAGCCATATTGTGGATATAGTGCAAGTGAGTGCAGTAATGCAACTTAGAACAAGGTGGCAGAGATAAGCTTGTAGGTATAGCTAAAAGATATTATGAAGTAGGACTTCGTCCACGAATTTGTGCGCAAAAATTGTGATAATACTACTCGTATTGTATTTTGTAGCCTATAAGGAATAATGTATCTTTCAATCAGTCAAAGTTTTGTGGAATTGGTTCAATAATTCCGGAGATTATTCCCTTTATACACACTTACTAACAAATCCCACAATTTATTCGGGAAATTCCGGGTTTTACTTTGGGACTGGGAAAGTTATTTCCAGTTTGGCTAGGACATTACAGACTTGAATCACTTGATTGTCTTATAAAAAGATGATTCCATGCTTCGGAAGGCACGTATTAAGTCGGTGATCCCGGCCGCCAAATGGCGGTCGTCAAACCATGTCAGAGGCCTTTGAGGCAGTTTAGAAACTCTGACCCTAGGGTGTATGGGGTCGTTAGAACTTACTGCCCACGCGATAAGAAGAAGAAGACTATGGGATTCAAACCGGGTTCCGCATCCCTTAACCACAGAGCGATACAAAACCCGATGTCTATGTGGTTTCCTTTAGGTACAACGGACTCTTCAAAAACATGATGGAACTACAGAAGTCAATCTAACCGTTGCAGTCAATTGTTGTTGCAGTTAATAATGTACTGACTGCAACTTTAAGTTATTGCAGTAAGGTAGGTTTTTGTAGTTCGTCGCGAACCATACTTGTGCCAGTTCTTTACGAGTGTTGAGCATTGATATCTATACTTATAATAAATCTGTAGAGAGGTCAATTCTGTACATGATATATATTTTCAAAATAACTATCAGGGGGTAATTAGTGATCGATACTGATGCCAAAAATGCAATCAGTAAAATTTTTGTCTGTCTGTCTGTCTGTCTGTCCTCCTGTCTGTATGTTCCTTATAGAAACAAAAACTACTCGACGGATTTTAACGAAACTTGGTACAATTATTCTTCATACTCCTGGGGAGGTTATAGTATACTTTTCATCACGCTACAATCAATAGGAGCAGAGCAGTGAAGGGAAATGTTGGGAAAACGGGAGAAGTTGCTCCATTTTTTAAGCTTCCGTCGCGTGTGCAGTCTTAATGGTTAAAGCTACATAGAAATCAAATATGACGGAAATGTTCTACATAAAATTATCTAAAAAATATCCCACAACAGCATATTATGTCTATCTTTTATGGTTGACTCACAATAACACGTGTAACTCCCGATAGCTTAGTAGTTCGGAGCTTTCTGAATATACAGGGTGGAATTTTGTAATGCCACCTGGAGGGAAAGTACTGCAGATAGAAAATTTTACTCAAAGGAAACATTCCTTTATTTTTGAATAGAAAGCAAACTGCATTCAAAGATTTTCGAAAATTCTCTTCTCCCACACCCGGGAATCGAACCGGCTAAAATCTTATAAAATTATACCCTGTACTTTTATTGCATCGATCGTTAGGGTCAATTATAAGGATGAAATCTCTCTAACAATCATGATAAATTAAATGAAAGGAAAACCTGCCTGCGAGATCGCCAGATCTCACCCCATTAGATTTTTTTTTTATATGTAAAAAATCAAATTTATATGAAATCTTATGCGAATGACAACGAGTTGAGAGTTGAAGTTCAGAATACGATTTATAATATTCACCACAACACTTTATTAAAGGTTACTAGAAAAAATTGTGTATCCAAGAGAATGGAGCTCATTTCGAGAAACTAATTAGTTAGTTTACCATTTTTTGTAAATAATTAAATTAATTTAAGATTTCCTGGTTTTCTTTTCATAAATATAAAAGGAGAACTGACTGACTGACATATCAACGTACAGCCGAAACTACTGGGGCTAGGAATGTGAAATTTTGCCCACGGCTTCCTATTATAATGTCCCCTACATTATAATAGGAAGCCGTGGGCAAAATTTAAGCACTAAGAAGGGGTTTTTGGAAATTCAACCCTTAAGGGAGTTAAATAGGGGATGAAAGTTTGTATGGAAAATCGTCATTTTTGTAGTTAAACCGACATCCACGCGGGCGAAGCCGTGGGCAAAAGCTAGTACCTAATAAAACCCTAGATGCACAGTCTCGAACAAAACAAACAGTCGAAGCTGTCGCCAAACACTCACCAACACACGCACTACTACATGTAGTTATCGTCACTATAAACATATTTTTTTTGGCAAATTCAACCTTACGCAGATTCCTTTTACAATGCAGTTATAAAAAGCAATATAAAAAGTATTTTGTACGACCGTGCAGAGACGTGAGCGACGCGAGACTATTTGAAATGAGTTCATTGTGAACTCATTTTAAGCGGACGGTTTTGAGACGCGGAGTTGTTTCTTGGGTTTTATTATATCAATGGTGTTGAGTCGTTAATTCGCCTTCTGTGGGAACATTTTTGCTTAGTGTACCAGGTGATCTAGGTACATAGACACCGGCGGATAGTGCTAAGAGCCCAGCATGCCTAGATTGCTGTCTTAGATGGATTTTCTGCTAATTACGGAATTTATTGATAGACGTAGGTTATGTCAGTCTGATGGCTGATAATTTGCTGTTTATTTTTACACTTAATGGTTGTATTCCGGTTGTAGGTACAATTTAGTGGTTGGATGAAGGCAACCATATTGCCACTTATGAAGTGAGAGCTAGAACTCCTGAATTGCTTGGTTATGAATGGTTATTCTGCTTATTACGGAATTACTTATTTATAATCATAATTATCGTTTTAGTCAGTCGGCTAGTCACTGTATTTGCCGTAGGTATTCCTGTTATCGTTAGTAAATCTAGCGACGGCAATCATATTGCTACCAAGAACAAAAATGCGAGTAATAATAGCACTTTTTACAACTATTAGGAAAACTTGCTGGTACATAAATACCATCATGACTGTAATCCCCATAGGGTTAGGCAGAGTTCTTAATAGTAAAACCATTTTTCACCAGTTACGTTTAAGTCCCATGTAACAGAGGGCGAGCCTAAAGGCATAAACTATGCTCAATTTGAGACTCCCTGGTTGCTGCTGGGTAAAATCCAATAACACTTCATAGACCAGGGAATCGAACCCAGAACCTCATGCTGAACAGTCCCACTTGCGACAACTAGACCTACTAGACAATTACGAGAAAAGTAAACTATTTATTATTACATTTAATTTTGTAGTTAACACTTACCTATGTAAGAGATTGAAGATAGAAATGTTTACATCGGTATTGTGTAAATGTAGGCTATTCTGGTTGGTGTATCAGGTTTTGTTTCGTTGTAACTTAACGTAAGAAAAGCTCGACAGATTTATCATAATAAATCTAGGTACGTTTATGAATATTCTAGGTCCTAGAATATAAAGTAATAACTAATTTTTCTAATAACTAATTCTCCGAACAAACTAATATGTTACCTTCCTTCATTAAAGTGTTTCATAGAAAAATCGCCATCATAGATTCACAAAAGCGAAAATGGTATTAAACGTTCCTATCACTTAACTAATAATTCCTAGGAATAATTCATTAGTATTTTGGTCCATTAATATTAATTTTACCTTAAGATAACTGACTACAAGGAAATTTGTTCGCCTACGCAGCAGTCAAATATATACAGAATTGAAATCATAAGATAATTAATTCTTGTTAATCATTCACTTTCATATTTTATTTATATATATATTTTAAAGGTAAGATAACCTATTTTAGCTTTGACCTTATTACAAATTGTTAGAAGTAAACAAGTCATCTTTAGAAATCGTTTTTGACACCCGCGTTGATAGACACCGGATTATAATCTATTTTAATTTTCAGGTTTATCACGATCTTTCTTATCCCTCTAAAGTTATTTTAACGCAAAAATAACTCACTAAATCAAGTTTTAGTTACGAAAATCACTCTATAAAATTAATACAAAGGTTATTTCAGCAAGATGTTATTTGTGGAGCTTTGAAATTGTTGATGGAAAAACCCAATAACACTTTGCCCAAACTTGGAATCGAACCCAAGATCAACAACAACGACAACAGTCGCGCTTGCCACCAGTAGACCAACGAGTCAGTTATTATTTCTTTATTGTGACTATATTTGAAGGAAATATAGTGAGGAAACCGGCATATCTTAGAACTAAAAGAGTTCGAAGACATGTGTCATCTACCAACCCGCACTGGACAAGCGTGGTGGATTATAGTCCATTCCGCACTCGGAGAGCTTCGGTGGTTGCTTGGGCAGTCGCTTGGTAAGGGTTTCTGGCAGTTTTGTCATACAAAACTATGTCAGGCCTTTGCTGGGTGGCGGCTTGAGTAATCGTTGGATATCTCTGAGTGCCGCAGTTAGTTTAATTCGACTATTCAAAAGTGCCTGTAATTGGCCTACTTGAAACAAATGTTTTTGACTTTTGACTTTGACTTTGACATTCCTCTCCTAGAGAGGAGGCCCGAGTCCCTGCAGTGGGAACAGTATAGGCTGATGATGATAATACCTAATATGACGATGACGATAATTTAGAGCCCAAACTCATTCGAGCCATATTAACATTTCATTTTCGTAAGATATCTTTTAACATTACACACAAAAGGGACGCTACATTTTCTTGCCCACATTAGTCAGGTAGACTGGTTTTCAGACCAGTTTTCTATTTCTGCCTACATAGGTAAACCGATCGAGTATTTTACCCCATGTCGTGCAGTCACTTTTATTGTAACGAATGTTTCCTGAATTAAATCTGACTCCATGGTAATAGGTTTTACTGTTAGAATCTAGGACTTCATGAATGTCTTGGGCAACTAAAACTGTACTTGGTCTATCTTTATCGTGTGGTTAGCGCCTAACCAGGGCCCCGAGTCTGAATGAATGGTCAATCATTGATCTCTTAATTGTTGATTTTGACAACACCAAACTTGTCAAAATCAACAATTATGAGATCAATGATTGACCATTCTGACACTATTGAATAGCAGACTCGGGGCTCTGGTATAAAACTTTGTATGCCACCCATGGGCCTCTGGAGTGGCTTTACATGCCGTTGAGAAATATTTCTCACGTATGCTGTATTTTTGATGATGCTTTTCTTTATTGAAGCAAGTGATTACACGATTCACACGTGAATCCTGAAAAATCAGAGGGTGTGTGTCTTGTGTTCGAAACTGAGACCTATGCCTTGGCAGTCTGACGAACACACTATTTATCACTGCTTGCAGATCAAATTGCAATTGGGAGAGGTAAAATTGTAGTCGTTAGTCAGAAGATTAGGATTCGGAACTTAGCCGGTTTGCAGTTTCAGAATTTGAACTGTCTCGCCAATGTAAAAAGTAAGAATATGAGTAAGCTAATAAATATGATTGGACTTATAACATTGAGTTTTTTCAGTCACGGAGTTTGTATATTTCCTTGAACCTATAGGCCACCTCTACTCTATGGGTCTTAAACGTAACCTAACGGCACGTTCGATTCCCGCACGGAACAAATATTTGTATCGCCTGCAGGTAGTTGTTCCGAGTGGCTGTTTGTGTATGTGAGGTAAATCTTTGTAAGAGCACCCACGATAGATGAGAAATTGCTAGTGTGGCAACGTATAAAAAAACAAAGAGCATACCATAGGTACAATAGGGGATCGGACTGACTCAAAAAAATAGAATATCGAAAAATATTGGATACGTGTTTTTTGTTTTATCAAATTAATAAAAATTGACGAAGATAAAGCGCGTCAAAGATCATGGAGTGGGGTTTGAAACGTCACTTGAAGGTACAAAATGTACTATCATATGACGTCACACGAGTTTTCGAAGCACTGTATCGTCTTCATTTTTTGTTTACGTGAAAAAAGAAAAAATACGTGGTCAATATTTTTTATTTAGAAATCTATCTGACGGACTAATTAGTTTTTTTTTGTCCGATCCCCTATTCTGCTGAACCTTTCGAGTAAAACAGTCATGATGTTATGTTTATGGAGAAGACACCAATCATCATCACCATCTTCCTACCCTTACCCCATTCTACATATTTGTCAACGAAAGACATCTTTTGTTTTTTGGAGGTTGGGAAATCATCAAATGACTCCTCCCGCTCTCGGCAGAGCGGTAGGCAGTGTCAGACTTCTACTGACTAAAAACCACCCATGTTCCTTCTTGGCCCTTTGTGCCGAGGCCGCGGTATCTCTTTCGAACAAACCGCAGCCCCGACGGAGCACGTCTTATTCTCCCCTGTCAGACGTCACGGAATCATTTTTCCTCACACAATCCAACATATTATATTTTCTTTAGCCTTGGTGAAGACACCAATGCATTTAATAAAAACCCGTTATTCGAAGTGTGAACATGATCCTCTCATTTCTATAATAATCTAACTTGACAGCTAACCCTTTCCGTGTTCACTCGAACCACAGTCCTCGTGCGGTTAATAACTAACTGTAGTTCACCATAACCAGATTGCTAGAAGTCGGTTTACTTAAACTATGGTTAGTGGAAGTATGTTTAGGTACTTGCTATTTTCCTCATTATTAATATTGAAAACGGGATATTTACCATGTTTACTTTTAGTTTCGAGTTCCCGATATTTCGGCGCTGTTACAAGCACCATGATTAAGGATAAACTAAAGTCATTGCGGGTGGATGTTTATGAGCAGACAAATCGGTCTACCCTGTTTCTTGTTCGTTTTTTCACACAAAACTCACATGGTCCACTCGTGAACAGCTAATAATTTTCGTCACTTTTTCGATTTTTACACAGTTAAATACACACACACACACATGGGAAATATCCCGTTTCAATATTAATAATAGTGTTAGTGACCACATCAGTTTAAAAACTTATACTTGCTATTTTGTTTCTTAGATACCTTTTTGATCTAAACTCTAAAGCACGAATATTAAGATGTTGGTCTTATCTCGGAATCTTCGTCTTTGCGTGTCGATGCCTCGATGGCAATCTTAGTTGTGTCCGCTCAGAACTACGAGTATGCTACTACTTTAGTGCTTTCCGTAGCGTCCATCATTTCCCGTACTGAGCAAACAACAGGACACGATATTAAGTGCCCTACAGTTTGTGCAACAGCCCCAAATTTACACTCCAGAGTATAGTTATTTCTGCTGGAGCTGCGGGATGTTTGAAAGAGATACCGCGGCCCCGGCACAAAAGGCTAAAAAGGAACACGAGTGGTTTTTAGTCAGAACAAGTCTGAAAAAGGGCAGAGTTATTAATAATTCCGACCTTAGCAGGTTTTCCGTGCTGTGAGCAACCTGGGTTCGGACACAGATTGGTCGCAGCAGAGACGGGTATCCTGGAAGGTCATGTGACTAAGATCTTTGTAATCACAAAGATCTCTAACACTTATCACGAGAAAACGTGGCTTCATCAATAACCACCCACTTGGCGAGCTAATTGGTGATTTATCTTATTATTAACCAACATAGCGTAACGCGTAGCGTTAGCGTAGCTCTGCTTAGCTTGGGACTAGATGGCGTTGTGTGATAGTTGTGGAATATTATTATTATTATTATTATAAGGAAGCTAAAAACATTCAACAAGTCGAACCAAGACTTATTTTTCCGCTCTCTACACAGGAAATCATAAAAATATCCCACTATTGCAATTGGTACAAGTACATAAAATATTTATCCTTAGTACTTGTGTCTATCGAAGTAATTTTATCTGCTATCTATGATTACTTGTGCATCAATGTCTAGATGAACAGGCGATAATGTCTCAGACTTCCTTGGACGTGTAACGTCGGTAATGATTTTCTTGGACTGCTTACTTAGCTTACGGTGTAGGGTTTCATAGTAATCTCTGTCTTTTTTCTGTTTTCTGTAATTGTAATTAAAGATAGACAGGGTGATAAACATGTAGAAATGTAAAAGCTTATTTTGCAATTTAGTTTCATACATACATTTTACTTTTTAGTACAAGCTCTTTGGCTATACTTAAGTGTTGTGTTAGATGGAACTACTGCCTATCTGATCTTCACAATTTAGATAGGACTGGGTTAATGAGATACCTCTTGGCAAAGAAGGTTGTTAGACTTTCAGACCACAGACTTTCTGTAATGATTGTTAAAGATCTACAAATGAAAGCCATGTCCAACGGCTTAACGTGCCTTCCAAGGCACGGAGGAAACATATATTGTATTTATTATTGGACATCACTATCACTATCATCATCACTATCACTACTTAACATATATTTTTTTTTTTAAATAAATTCGCTTCCCGCTGTCCGTCCCTATGTATGCTAAAATCTTTAAAACTATATTACGCAACGGATTTCGATGCGATTTATTATAATAGATAGAGTGATTCAAGAGGAAGATTTATATGACATTCCACTTGTAGCCGGGGCGGGTCGCTAGTATTTAATATAGTCGTAACGTACTTTCATATTTTCTCTGGTAACATATCGGCCCAACCTGTCAAACACGATTGTCTCCTATAGTTCAGACCCATAATCATCATTATTTATCCCTTCCATGACATGCTATATCGCTAAATGCTGTCGAGAACGTATATTATCCGTAATGAGTTTAACTCCGCGTAATATTGTGTTGGTACACACGGCTACACATCAAGCTATACAAAACCAGTTAATCTTGGCCTCGCTTTACTAGATCTTTTCGCACAATAAACGATCAGATTATACTGGTTTTGTATAGCTTGATGTGTAGCCGTGTGTACACCAACAGTGACTAATTGTGTCTAGAGGAGAGTGCAGATTGGGTCGTTTTGTCGATCGATGAACTGATAAGAACATAGTTTATTATTTATTTATTCATTTTCATACACAGACGTGGTACATAGGCGGCCTTAATGCCACAAAGCATTCTCTACTTGTCAACCTTAGGGTCAAATAGGACAGCTTATACCAATACTATTTTGTTAAGGTGGATGTTCACGGTAGCCCGCGAAATTCAAATTTTCTGCATACGTCTTACAGCTGCGAATCATATTTTCACTAACATACAACCTAGCACTGACCTGCAAATCACTAAAAACGTAAGAAAATTTGAATTTCGCGGGCTACCCTGGAACATCAACATTAACATAAATTAACCTATTCGGTTTAAAAAGTTTTTATTTCAAATCTTGCAACAATAGCTATCGTTGAGTTGGCTGTTGTAACTTGTGTCTTTTTTGGAAATGATCATGTCCGTAAACTTTTACTTCTTTTCTTATAAAAATAGTTTTAACACAAATATTTATAGTCAGAATTATCTAATTTCGAAGTCTGAGCACTATACGAGCTGACAGGCCAGTACTTATTTGTTTAAAAAAAAAACGGTAATAAACCACTAATATTTAGGTACGTGCGACTCACAACATGACAAGCGAGGAACCCAACATAAAAACTAAGGGAAAAATTCATAATTGAAAAAACGCAAAACACATTGTCCGACTTGAGAATCGAACCCAGGCCCCCATTTTCAGCAGTCACGATTACGACCAGTCCAATTTGAACAATAACAGTAGCCAAAATCGAGCTACAAAGAAATGAAACTTCACAATCACTTAACTGAATTTATTATCTATGTACACTAATAACGACTGTCCAGTCTTCTTGTCATACACTTTTAACTTTCCTTCAACATGGTATCCAAACCGTATCGTCTCTACCGTTGTCACTTCATTCTTAACACCTGCATTTTCCATCACATCATTTATCAAAGGTCCCCAAAAATGATGACCTCTATGTGCTCTATAATAGTTCACTGCAACATTACCTCTCAACGCAGCCCTATGCACAACTTCTAATTCTAAATAACCGGCGTTTGCAGACAAAACCGCTGTCACAGCATCTCCTGGTTTGATTTCCACCTCTATGCCACTAGTAGTACCAATAATTTCTGTTTTAGATTTCTCTTCACTGACTCCCCAGTTGGTGATGAAGGAAAGACTGGTTGTTCCCTTAGCTTTTGCGATGAGCACATTGAATTCGTATTCTATTTCTTGCGACACTGTAAGTTCTTTTTCCCTTGACCAACTCGTAGTCAAAGTGTTTTCTACGCTGTGTGTTATACCCGTATTCACTTTTATCGTTTGGTTCGAAGTGTTCTCGAAGTCTTGAGACAGCACCACGATTGGGGTCTTTGTGAGACTCTTCACTGTCGCTGATTTTATCGACAAAACTCTCTTCACTGGTTCCCAATTGTATACATTGTACAAGTCTCCCCAAGGTGTTGGACTTCCAAGGAACGCATCATCCGGTATTTTTCCAAAATATTCATTCAACGCGTTTAGTATATTTTCATTTTCGACTTTAAAAGTTTTCATGTCGTCATCTGTGATTAAATGTGTTTCTGACCCTGAGTATGATATGTCCACATTTTGATCCTTGTCTACATTTACGTTTATTTTAATTCTTGCTGCTACGACATTTATTATAAACACTGTCACTAATAACTTAATTTCCATTTTATTATTCACGTCAATAGCTGTGTATTAGGTTGAATGTGTTTGTAGCACTGGATGATTTTCTATAGAGCGTCCGATTACATATCATGTGGCCTTTTGATCTTCATTTTTTTTCTGATTCCGTGGTACACAAAATGATTATGATAAAATTACGTCTAACGTATTTGCTGCTGTTAATGATAAGTGGTAATAATTCTGAGATAATAAGATCAAGTACGAGACCTTGAATCCATGACGTGTCAATCACATGTAGATTATAATATTATTGAACATTCTAGCGAGCTATCTATCTTAGGAGGATAAAAACATAAATATTTAAAAAACAAGTAGGTACAACGAAATACCTGATTCAAACATAATCTGTGCTAGTCGGCCGACCCCAACATAGCTAGCTAAAGTAGTAAGTAAGCTGAATGATTGTGTTCAACACATAAAGCCTGCAGGAGTGCAGGCCCCTTTATTTTACGACCAATGGGACCAATGGGATGACTTATAAGTCAGAAATATTGAAGTCGAGTACAAAAATAATAACTTGTATTTTTTCTCTTTAAATGTGGTAATTTAGGTATTTAAGGACTTGTTTAAAATAAGTGCTTTATTTGCCGTCATGTTACAGGTTGACGTGCCGTCAGTGCATGTGCACTTATGAAAATTATTTAGTTCGCGGGTTTTTTAAGTAGAAAGTAGATTTTTTTTAATCTTATACTGTTAAGATTTTTCCAAAGGCAACGACTTCTGCTCTGAAATTTTCGAAATTTAACCGTATTTTTATTTTTCCTAAAAGGCTTTTGTTACTTTTTGTTTACCTTATTGGCCAGATCCATGACTGGCACTGAAAAGTCCCTGAAGGAAAAAACAATAATACTGCCCGATGTGGGAATTAATTCAAGGTCCTTATGCTTAGCAATTGCGCTTGTTTGTCGCCCTAGAGTACTAGACCAACGAAGCAGTCAAAAATGCACAGTGCCTATAAAATTTACCTTTTTATCATAATTTATAGCAGAGAAGTACAGATTTCTAAAACTTTTTAAATATTCATTGATAACATTATTATAGTTATTATTATTTATGTTTCTCTTATCACCAGATTAAAATTATCCAGTTTTCATCAAAACAAACATAATTTACAACCTTAAAATATCAACAGCTTCAAATATCAGCACAAATTGGCACATAAACAATGAAAAAATTAACAAACTTCACGCCGTCACAATCCGTACTATTTTAATAATCCCAAAAGCGTTGCTTTATCCTTGCCAATTTGGGTGCAAAACCAGTAAAAATAATAACCGCAACCAATCGGTCAGAAACGCCATATTGGTATTATTAATTTTGTGGTATTAACTTTTGGCATATCATTTAGTTTTTGGTTGGTACTGTTTGTATTAAATACTTTCGTTAGTGTAACTAGGTTTTACTCGCGGCTTCTCCCCTGTTAAAATAAACTTACGGCAATGTTTTGAGTGTATGCCTTTGACACTCGGGGATAATATTGCTTTCTTTTATTCAAAGATTTTTTGTAATCGGATCAGTCATTTCAAAGATTACCCCTGTAGATAAAATTTAAAAAGAGAATGGGCGAAAATGTATGAAAACTGGTACACCCCTCCAATAGCAATGAGATATACATCATTGGATTGGTCTTTTTAACTAAAACAATATTTACTATTACAGTTTTGTTGAAATCTTTGTCCGTTTTGAGTTATAGCTCAAAAACAAAAGTAAAAATGGACCCTATTAACGTAATATCTTAGTGTGTAAGCTAAAATTACATCAATGTCGTTGAATATAACGTAATTCGTAATTATCTTAACAAACATAACATCACGCCTGTAATTCCTGAAGGGTTAGGCAGAGGTGTAGGTGCCTAATTAGTACACCCAGGCATAAATCCAGACTCCATGGCTGCTACCAAGAAATTCTTGAGGAAAACCCTAATAACACTTAGCCCGACCTGGGAGAATGTATGGAAGCTGGTACACCTCTCCAATAGCGATGTCATATACGTCGTTGGATAGGTCTTTTTAAATGGAACAATATTTTTTATGACAGCTTTGTCGAAATAGTTTGTCCATTCTGAGTTATAGCTCAAAAACCAAAGTTAAAACAAGTTTTTAGTATTCCGACACAAAGTACTTATCTGTTTACGTACATTTTTATTGGTAATTTTTGAATGTCTCGTCAATCGACGACACGGTTGGCGCAGTGGCTCAGCGATTGATCGATCGATTCGATCCCCGCACGGAACAAATATTTGTATGACCTACAGATAGTTGTTTCGGGTCTGGGTATTTGTGTATGTGAGTTTAAATGTTTGTAAACGCACCCACGATACAGGAGAAATTCCTAGTGTGGGGCAACGTTTTTAAAAAAGAAAGAAGAAATGCTCGATGACCTCAGTAGAGCTTCCGAAAGAGTGGGTCTTAAAATGTACATGGACAAAACCAAGGTTATGTTGAATGTTCATGTAACACCCACTTCTATCAAGATCGGAGACTCTACGCTCGAAGTTGTGGACGATTATGTCTCCTACCTGGGACAAACGGTCCAGTTGGGTAGATCTAACTTCGAGAAAGAGGTCAATCGTCAAATCCGACTCGGCTGGGCAGCGTTCGGGAAGCTGCGCGGTATCTTCTCGTCCAACTTACCCCAGTGTCTCAAGACGAAAGTCTATGACCAGTGTGTGTTGCCAGTGATTACATACGGGACCGAAACGTGGTCGCTCACAATGGGCCTCATCAGAAAGCTCAAAGTCACCCAAAGGGCAATGGAGGGGGCTATATATATGCTCGGAGTTTCCTTGCGTGATCGAATCAGAAATGAGGACATCCGCTTGAGAACCAAGGTTATCGACGTAGCCCGAAGAATCGCCAGACTTAAGTCGCAATGGGCAGGGCACATTGCTCACTGAACGGATGGCCGATGGGGCCGAAAAGTTCTAGAATGGCGACCGCGAACCGGAAAACTTTGCGTTGGAAGGCCTCCCACTAGGTGGACCGATGACCTGGTCAAGGTTGCAGGAACCCGCTGGATGAGACCTAGACGCACGGGACCGGTCAATGTGGCGACACCTGGGGCCTAGGGCCTGGCCTATGTCCAGCAGTGGACGTCTTTTGGCTGAAATGATGATGATGAATGTCTCGTTGGTCTAGTGGTTGCAAGCGCGACTGCTGAACATGAGGCCCTGCGTTCGATTGCCGAGGTCGGGGAAATTGTTACCTATTGGATTTGCTCTCAAGAATTTCTCATTATCAGTCAGGGAATTTGTATTTATGCCTAGTTCATGGCAATTGGTTCACCCTCTATTACATGGGAAACATAACTGCCGAAAACATGGGAATATTATTAGTTACACCTCAATCTAACCCTTTAGGCATTACAGGCGTGATGGTATGTTATGTTATTTGCGAATTACGTTTTATTATTATACAACGACGTTAGTGTTATTTTCCCTTACACACCAAGATATCACAATATCAATTTTTACTTTTGTTTTTAACCTATAACTCAGAATGGACAAACATTTTGACATTACTGACAAAGTAAATATTGTTCCATTTAAAAAGACCTATCCAACGACGTATATGACATCGCTATTGGAGAGGTGTACCAGCTTCCATACATTCTCCCAGGTCGGGCTAAGTGTTATTAGGGTTTTCCTCAAGAATTTCTTGGTAGCAGCCATGGAGTCTGGATTTATGCCTGGTTGATGGCAATAGGCTCGCCCCCTATTACATGGGACTTAAACATAACTGACGAAAAGTGGGTGTACTATTAGGCACCTACACCTCTGCCTAACCCTTCGGGAATTACAGGCGTGATGTTATGTTTGTTATGATAATTACGAATTATGTTATATTCAACGACATTGAAGTAATTTTAGCGTAAACACTAAGTTATTATAACGTTAATAGGTATCCATTTTTACTTTTGTTTTTGAGCTTTAACTCAAAACGGACAAACATTTCAACAAAACTGTAATAGTAAATATTGTTTCAGTTAAAAAGACCTATCCAACGACGTATATCTCATTGCTATTGGAAGGGTGTACCAATAAGCCCATTCACCTTTGTTAAGTATCTCTTAATCCTTACTTAATATTATAAATACGAAAGTAATTCTGTCTGTCTGTTACTCAATCACGCCTAAACTACTGAACCAATTTGCATGAAATTTGGTATGGAGATATTTTGATACCCGAGAAAGGACATAGGCTACTTTTTAATAAAAAATAAAAAAAACTTTATTCAAGGGGTTGAAAGGGGGGTACGAAAATATTACTTTTGGTCGCGATAACCGGCATCGGTAGCGATAACCGACATCCGCGCGGTTGAAACCGTGGGCATCAGCTAGTGATAATTATAAGTATAGATCAGCCTATAAGTTTCCAGGACCGTTATTATCTTACATTGTCTTGATTGCAATATGAAAATACTAATAATACCGTTGCCAGCGGATTCGCCCGCTACAACTCAAAAATTATTCCACAAGAAGATAAAATCGGGATAAAAACTATCCTATGTGTTAATACAGGTTATAAACTATCTGCGTATCAAATTTTATCCACATCCGCTCAGTAGTTTTTGCGTGAAAGAGTGTAACAAACAAAGTGTAACAAACATCCATCCATCCATACTTACAAACTTTCGCGTTTATAATATAGTAGGATTTGACTGAATCAATAGCCCTTTTCTATTTGAATATGTATGATAATAATTAATAGTTATGTACGTCGATCCAGAAGCCCAAACACCATACCACCGTGGAAAGCCATACCCCTAACATTATCTAATATTTAACTACAAGCAATCTATGGGCCATAGGCAACGTTATGCATGTAGGTATTGTATGCTATTATTCAATTTCTTCGGTGATTACCAAAAGTCGTTGTGATTCGATACACAAATGTTATGGTTTCGTTATGGGGTTTTTTTAACAAACGGCACGGGTTTTCTGTATCGCTGCTTTTCCCATAATATTATGAGAAGAGGACGTTATAATACCGTACATCATTTTTATTTGTTTCTGAATGTCTAGAATTGAATGGAGGCCTATTATGTCCAGCAGTGGACGTCATTTTGACTGAAATGTATGATGAATGTATGCCTACCAGTCTGTATTGCCCAAATAAAGGCTCTTGATTTTATAGTGTTTTTTTTAATGTTACTGCACCATGCTAAGTTGGGGACTTTTGGCCTTGTAATAGGACCAATTTCGTTTATTTTATTTTATTGAAACAAATAAACACAATAGCTTTCTTTCTTTCTTTGATTGTGAGAAGAATAAAAACAATCCTTATTTGCGTGAAAGATGGCATATAGAGGTGTCAAAAAATTGAGCTAGGTATTGGTAAGGTTTTTAAAAAAAAAAAAAACTTCCAAAAAAAAACTTCTACTTTCTGAAGTCGTTAACTTATGTTTGCGTCATTGTCTTTTTTGGCACCGACTTCCGAAAGTAAAGTACCTACCTTTTTTAGTATTTTTTTGGAAGTCGAGATATTTTTTTTTAAACAATACCCATAGCAATGCGCATTGCAGTGCACATTTAATGTGAATGCACCCATTTCCATCAGTTGAGTTTACTGCTTATGTTACGATAAGCACATGATAAACCGTGTGTTTATTACTGGTTTTATAGCTCTGGGGTAAGCAGGGGTACTCGTAAGTATGTGCAAATTAATTACGAGAAACTAAAACTCTATGACTGCTAACGTTTGGTCTCTGGCCAAGGTTCTTAAACGATTTTTACACACATACATGAAAGAACACCGTTTTCTTAAGACAGAAACACCATTGAAAGTATTTTACAGCTTTTAAGGTGGAATTGATTGAGTTAGGTCAGGCTCTTAGGTACCCCAGTCACAGAAAATCACAACTTAAAAGAATGGTTTCGTTGGAAACGAAGTACGTACGAATTTTAAATCAGGTATATAATATAATATTCTGCAATCGTCTGATGATAAATAAACGACACAGAACATCCGCAACACTAGAGAAAATGCGAAACAAATAAGGAAGAAATTATAGTTTTTTATTGTTTTTAATTTCCTTTGTCGATCATCGCTGTCGTATTACGTATTTTTCATCTTCTCGAATTCATCTTTTTCTTCATTTTGGACCGGCAAAGATGTTTCATGCATTAATCTTTTACAAATAACAAAGAAACATTACCGTTCGGGTCATGTCTATCGAGTGTTTCTATTGAATTGATCAAAAAATCCGTTTACAAGGGTCCAACTAAAGCCTGCCGGGGCCGGGTTATCAGACACACATCCAGACCCGGAACGACTATCTATAGGCCATATCAATATTTGTTCCGAGTGGGGATCGAACCCGCGACACGCAGCGTAGCAGTCTAATCGCTCAGCCACGGCGCCAACCGTGTCAACGTTTCGATATTTAATAAAAGAACTCGCTAGTTATCTGTGGTGTTACCCCATAGAAAGATCCAGCTGATGTCTAACGGACGCGGTACCGACAAAGAACGGTAAACGAGTATACGTCGGAGGATAACACCATCATTTGCGTCATGTTATTTCTTGCTGCTTTTTATGGACGCCAGGAAGATAGCGGTGGTTTTAGGATACTCACTTCATGCTTTTTTTTATTTTTTTTTTATTTAGCCGTTATTGTCCCACTCCTGAGCAAAGACCTCCCCCATTCTTTCCACTTCTTCCGATGGTGTGCTTCTTCTCGCCAGTTGGTCAGAAAGACAACTTCATGCTTTAGTTGAACCTTTTTTTTTTTGGTGGGTGTGAGAGTGGTAGGGAGTGTCAGGCTTCTACTGACTAAATACCACCCATGTTCCTTCTTAGCCCTTGTGCCGAGGCCGCGCTATCTCTTTCGAACAACCCGCAGCCCTGACGTATTGAACCTAAAAACGATGTCCTTGGTTCCTAATTCAGGCTCGTCAGTAGCCAACTCTACCACGAAAGCAACAAAGCTATATTTATACTCTCGACAAAAGCTAGCGTAGGAGACAATAAGTATTAAAATATGAAAAATATCCTCAGCAAACCAAACAGCGTATTCAATAAGGATATAAAATAAAATAAAGCAGTCGAACAGAATTCTCTTACTGCACCATTCCTTAAATGGTCACGTAGCGAAAAGACATTTTCTAAGTTATTTCTAACCGCTTCATAGACAAACATTATACCACAAGATTCAACCAACTAAAAAGTAGTCCCGCCATCCGCTGCAAATATATTATGACCTCCATAACTCAACGTAATGTTCGTTGTCGGAGATCAAGTTATACTGGGTACTTTTCTTAGAACAACCAGTTTTAAAAGAGCTATACAGTGGTTTTGTTTGTCGGTGGGGACGGGTCAGGTTGTGTTGGACGATTGCATGTGAGGATTTTTTTCTAGGGGTCAATAAACTAGAGTGCGAGAGAGACGACCTTATCAATTATCGATAGATTGCGGCGCTAGAAAAATACAGGGTGTTGCTTTTAAACGTGCACCTGTCTTCTGAAGTTTTATAAAGTCTAGTGAGGTTATGTGAAATAAAAATAATATCTAAAAAAAAAAAAAAAGTGGGACTCGATTTTCAAACTTCAGCAACGCCTTAGCCTCTAAACTGTCAAGCTATATTTCGCATTAGATCATGGTCAATTCTCTAGATATTTTTGTTTTTTTTTGCCTGTACTGAATGTAAATGTTAAATAACATAACATAACGCCTGTAATCACCAAAAAGCACTGCTTATTAATATTCTGCTCCATTTAAGATACCCGTAAGTCTCAAAACAATTTGACCCCTGAGTCCAATTTACGACTGTTTTCAAAATCATTATAGTCTCTAAAGACTAGTAAAACGTAAAGTTATGTCAACTTATTTAAGACACTTAGGTAAGTACAGTTACTTAGAGCTTTATTTTATGTTGTCCTGGGTTCCATACCCGGGTCGGATAGAGTGTTATTGGGTTTTTCAAACAGGAATTTATAAGTAGCAGCCACAGTTTGGTGCCAGGTTAATGGCATTAGGCTCGCCCCATATTACACGGGACTCTAAACATAGGAGTGTCAGACTTCTTCTGACTAAATCCCACCCATGTTCCTTCTTAGCCCATTGTGTCGAGGCCGCGGTATACTTTTACCTAACCTTGCAGGTACCTATAACAGGCGAGATATTTATGAAAGAGTCAAATACTTCAACAATACTATCCAGGAGGGTTTTTCTCGTGCCACCATCGCTCCTCATCACTTCAAACCATCTCTTTCGGTACGTACCTAGCGCGGTAATTACTCAAATACTTATTTTAAACGTACGACGAAAGTAGTGTTTCCTACAAAATCTATCAGAATGCGATAGAAATGTGTGTTACGAAGTAGTCTTGTCTCCTGGCATAAAACACAAAATACGAAAAAAGACCCACGATTTTATCATCGATTCGAAATAGGGAGATAGCCAAAATCCGAAATAAACTACCATCCAATTCTATACTTGCGTTTTCAATAAAAAATACAACAGGTGCGCGAATCACAGCGAATACAGTGTTATTCGTGCGAACACTACTTTTACGATGTATTCAATTGATTTTCTACACCATGTATAAGAGAGCAAGATAAGCGTGTGGTTGGTCGGTGTGAAGTTTGTGGTTTAGTGAAGTTACTAGGTGGAATTAGATGTTTAGAGAAGTATCAGTGTCAATTGAAATTGTTATAAAAATAATTGTGTTATTGATGTTTGTATAGAGGTAGCCATAAAGACAATACTAATGATAAATGGGAGAACGCGAACAAAATCGTACTCTACTTGCAAGAACCAACTGACATTTTAGCTCGGGGGATTTTAAAATTAATAAGAAAATACATTTCACATATTTTTTTTACAAACCGCTCTGATTTATAAAAGACAGATAAGCCTATGCCAGATAGCCTATATTTGTTAACAATATATTAATAAAATGAATGCACAACTTAAATGTTTAGTAGATTCACTTGTAACTGCACAAAATGGAATCTTGCATCTTAAGGGTAAACAAGCCAACGGCACGAACTAGTTAGTGGGCGGGGCTAAAATGCATGCTATTTCACCCGACATCACGAGCGAAATGCATAGCGCGAAAGAGACACAACTAAAACGGGCGCGCGATTGTTTCTATGCAGACCTTTGGTATATTTGGTTTCATGAAAAATCTATTGAATGTATCTGTTCAAAATCAAATTATTTAAATTTTTTAATAACTAATCTATGTCCGTATGGTTTCATTTTTTTCTTTTTCATACTATATACGTTACTTATTTACGCCCAAAGATGAGTTAAAATTAGTGCTAAAATATGAAAGTTTTGACGTTCATAACTTCCAAATCAATTTTTTATTTCCAATTCTGCTTCCATACAGACCTAGATAATGATAAGACCAGTTGATACAATTTTTAATTTTGAACCTACACCGTCAAACAGCGGAGTAATCACCTTCGTAAGTTTGTATGGAAGAATGACTGGCTTGTTCAACCTTAACATTACAGATGAATGCTCCCGATGAGGGAAGCTCTTAAAAAGCTAGGTCAGGTTATACTGGTTACGTATAGCTTCATGTGTAGCCATGTGTACTTACCCATGTATTTTATAAAACTGTCACAAGACTTGTAGTATCAATAAAGTAATTACATAATGGCAGCGCAGATCGAGGTCTCACGCAATACTGTAGCGGTTGAATATCAAGATTGCAGATCTTTTTATATGTACAAGTAGTGTTATTAGTAAGTGATATATTGCAAGTCATGAGACACGCATGCACTGAGTTTTTCTTTGATTCGGATTTTGTTGTAAGTAATTTAATTAAGTGTTATATTTTCAGAATACTTGTCCACCATAATGTCTAAAAATTTTTTTACGAAATCTTCCTTGATTTTTGAAAGGATCACTCAAATCCACATGCACGTTTAAAATAATTATTATAAAAAATTAACTATGAAAAATAAATTTAGAGTAATAAAATATGTACATGGCCGTGTGCCAAGTTTATTTATTTATTAATATAGGTTCACCAACAGCTTCTGTGTACAACATATCATAAGTACATAGGTTTTACAGTCTCAGACTTACACAGTCGCCAATAACTGGTTAACCAGCATTCACGTCGCCAATAACTGGTTAACCAGCATTCACCAAGTTATTTGATTCCAAGACAGTTGATACTGGGGGTTTCAAACGAATTATTCAAAAATGTATAGAATAGAACCTAATTTTCACCAAGTTTAAAATAAAATTGTAACTTAGACTTTTTAGTATAAATGTTTTTAAAATCAATTTACAGAAATAACCAAATCTGTAGGTGGATAAATAGTTATTAATTTGTCATTTTCGTTGCAACACGTCAATCTATAATCAGGTAAAATAAAATATGTTTTATTCATCACCTGTCATGTGTCACTGCTGTGCAAAGGCTCCATTCTCCTTCCAAACCTCTCTTTCTTAAAAAAGATTATCAACAAAATAAAAATAAACATTCGCTAGTAATATTCCAAACTACCCGCTCCCTTTACACTCGCTGCAACACTCACATCAGGTATAGTCGAAGCGGTACACATCCGCAGCTAGCACCTGCCGTGCCCCGCCAATCGCTTACTACCTGTTTATTTTGTTCCCTCTCTTACATCTACATACTTTTCTTATAACATAACATAACATCACGCCTGTTATCCACGAAGGGTAAGGTAGAGGTGTACCTAATCCTACATTTCACCAGTTATGTTTATTTCGGCGAGCCTTTTGCCATCGACAGAGTCCAAATCCAAACTCCATGGCTGCTACTCGCCCTCACCTTCCGTCTGACGCAGGTCCTCACCGGACACGGATGTTTCGGGAGGTACCTGCACCGAATCAGGCGGAAGGAAACGCCCGGATGCTTCCACTGCGAGGATCGACCGGAGGACACGGTGGAGCACACTGTGGAGGTGTGCCCTGCTTGGGCGGAGCCCCGCCGTGTTCTCGTAGCGGCGATCGGCGGCGGCGACCTCTCGCGTCCGGCCCTGGTGCAAGCCATGGTCCGGGGCGAGGAGGAATGGGACGCCGTCGCCTCCTTCTGCGAAGCAGTGATGCTAGCGAAGGAGGTGGCGGAACGAGAGAGGGAGCGAACCTCTCAACGTCCCAGCCGCCGCGGAAGGCGCTCCGGGCGTCGGGGGCCACGTGATGGCTTCCGGCCACCGTAGACACGGGCCTGTGGACGGTGAGTAATGGGCTAGCTCGCCGTCCGGCCGTCGTCATGACGGCAACAGACCGTGTCGGCGGCGCGTTCGTATTCCACGCGCGCCTCAAAGAGATGTCAGCAAGGAGGGGCCCGCAAGGGCCGACGCCCGTCGGGGCCGCGGATTTTAGTACTAGATGACGTGGCCTCGGCACAAGGGCAAAGAAGGAACATGGGTTCGGTTTTTAGTCAGTAGAAGTCTGACACTCCCCTTCGCTCTGCCCAAGAGCGGGGGGGGTCATTTGATGATTTTCCACCCACCAAAAAAAAAAAATGGCTGCTACTCAGAAGTTCATGATGAAAAAACTCAATAACACTGCTCGACCTGGTAAACGAACCCAGGACCTCAATAATATGCTCAGTAGTTGCACTTGCGACCTCTAGACCAAAGAGGCTTTTCTTATTTTTTTTT
Organism: Diarsia dahlii; assembly: GCA_949775195.1. Taxonomy (NCBI): domain Eukaryota; kingdom Metazoa; phylum Arthropoda; class Insecta; order Lepidoptera; family Noctuidae; genus Diarsia; species Diarsia dahlii. The sequence continues at coordinate 8,264,907 of OX459215.1, read as the reverse complement.
CTTTTATTCTACATTAGCTGTTGCCAGCGGCTGCGTCCGCTACAACTCGAAAATTGGAAGATAAAATCGGGGTTAAAAAAACTATCCTATGTGATAATTCAGGCTATAAACTATCTGTGTTCCAAATTTTATTCAAGTCCGTTCAGTAGCTTTGCGTGAAATAGCAACAAACAAACAACTTACAAACTTTCGCGTTTATTAGTAGGATAGAACTTAATCAGTTACGAAGGTATATGTTTGATTTATTAAAACCCACTGGCGTACGTACACACATTTTATTTTTTATGAAACTGATCTTTAGTTTTTTTTTGCTTTTCCAATGTCTCATAGCCTTCCACTCTTCTCGCCGTGTAGTTTCTCTGGTCAATCTCTCTTCTGGCCAAAGAAATTGGCATGACGACCTAGAGTTGTCTCATCTTCTAACACCCACTATTAATTACAACGTAAAATGTCTAAATAATAAATGAATAATTTAGAGAGATTACAAGACGTCTAGCGGCTAGACAAGATTGCTCTACATTAAATCTTACTATAAGCCTGCTCAGTCAAATCTTTTGTCAATCAACCAGCTGTATCACTACATCTACACTAATCTACACTAATATTATAAATCTACATCTACACTAATATTATAAAGAGGAAAGATTTGTACCTATTTTTGTATGTTTGTATGTTTGTAATGAATAGGCTCAAAAAGTACTGTGCCGATTTCAAAAATTCTTTCACCCTTGGAAAGCTACATTCACCCTGAGTAACATAGGCTACTTTTTATCCCTGTATTCCTACGGGAACGGGATCTACGCGGGTGAAACCGCGGGACGTCCGCTAGTAGTATATATAAAACAAAGTCGCTTTCTCTGTCCCTATGTCCCTTTGTATGCTTAAACCTTTAAAACGAGAGAGTCTCGAGCATTCGTTGTTGCGGTTTGCGTCGCTGGGTGCTTTCGTGCTCGCAGTGTTCGTTGTTGCGGGCATTCGGTGGCGTGTGGTTCGGCGTGGTGGCTTTCGGAATGGCGCATTGCACTCGTAGTTTCGTTCTTCTTCCGTCCTTCTGACATTCAAAAGTGCCTGTAATGGCTTAATTGAAATAAACGATTTGAGTTTGAGTTTGAGTTTGAAAAAACTACGCAACGGATTTTGATGCGGGTTTTTTAATAGATAGAGTGATTCAAGAGGAAGGTTTACATGTATAATATAAATCAGCATTGCACCTGTGCGAAGCCGGGGCGGGTCGCTAGTTAACAATAAGACAATAAGAAACTTATTATTTATCTTACCAGTGTTAGTGAACAATCAAGAAAATGGAACAAGTAGATATTATTATTTAATACAATGATTTAATATGTGCTTTTGTTCCTGTAAGCTAATAGGCTGTAACTCCTTGTTTTATGTTCCACGCTTTATTATTCATTTCACGCTGGTACTGATATCGATCTAAATATAGGCACTGTTGTTTAAACAGTAAAGTTAGCTCCAGGTCTTTACCGAAACAAAAGCAGTAAAATAATACACTTCTGTTTTTTAGAATTCCGTACCTCTTCCTCCGGAACCCTTATAGGATAACTCGTGTGTCTGTCTGTCTGTCCAACCATTCCCCCCCCCCCTTTAGCTCCGAAACTATTGAGCCTAAAATTTTGAAAAAAATATGGAAATTAATTCAACACTTATATATTACAGTAAAACCTATAAGAAGTCTGTGGTGCTAAAATAAAATGGAAAATCTTTCAATATCTATCACCATGGTACGGCACCCCTTTTTTTTTGTGGGTGGAAAACGTATTTTTTCTGTTCTGTGGTGGAAAATCATCAAATGACCCCCCCCACCCCCCCGCTCTTGGGCAGAGCGAAGGGGAGTGTCAGACTTCTACTGACCAAAAACCGAACCCATGTTCCTTCTTTGCCCTTGTGCCGAGGCCACGTCATTTAGTACTAAAATCTGCAGCCCCGACGGGCGGTACGGCACCCCTAATGTGCAAGTCTGGCTTGCATTTGGCTAGTTTGTTTTAGGAACTCTGCATAGAAGAGTTAGTTTATATGTCAAAGTTATCGAAACTGCCTCATTGGTCTAATGGTCGTAAGTGTAACTGCTGAGATCCTGACATCGACATTGCTGAGTTGGGCAAAATGTTTTCAGGTTCTTCCATCAGGTTCCATGACATAGTCTGGATTTTTGCCCAGTTGATGGAACTAGGCTCGCCCCCTTTACATGGGACTGAAACAAAACGGGCCAAATATGGCTATTATTAGTACACCTCTGCCTAATCTATTAGGGCTTTTAAAAACATAAAATGTCGATTTTGTTCCTTAGAATGATAAATGATGCTTAGTTATAAGAACATTTCGAAAATGAGGAGTTTGTAACAAAAGCAGAATAACGAAAAAACTCAAGTTGTATAGAATTAAAATAATTATTAAACTAATAACCTTACTACTTGAATAATCTCCAACTCATATTACAAAGATAAGACCACATTCAAAATACCATCGTCAAAGACGGTCCTTCACACTTTAAATTCCCATAACTTCGATTAATACCAGAAATACCTACACAACATAATTACAGTACCTGTTAAATTCGAGGCCACTTCTGAGAAATTAAAACATTTACTTTATCTCCGAATCGGTTATTTTATCCGGATGATCAGTCGAGCTTAGAGAGTGACCACACTGACGCGGTGGAATTGGCTTAAACGGGACAGAAAAAAGTTTTAAGAGAGAACAGGACCAACGAATAGGTATTTGAAGAAACTATTGCTGTCACGATACGTCAAGAATGCCCCCCCGTAGAGTGCGGTTTCGTATTTCTCTTTTTTCTCCTCATAACCCGATTAAATTATTTATGACATTAAAAAGAAAGAATATGTCTAGGTTCCTATCAATTTATTTTGTTTTCTTTACTTATAAGTTTTTGAAAAAAAGAAGTTACACGATCATGTCTATCTTACTTTATGAAAAACAATTGTTCCAGAGGCGTTATTCTGGAGGAAGAAAAAGGAATACCTACGTTCTTATAGGGACTCGCACCACCTTGTTCCCTCTTAAGTAAATACAACAAAAGCGAATGTCCCGACGCGACACGACTGTCCCAATAAAAAACCAATGACATCGTTTTCACCTTTATTAGCAAGGACATAACGCTCATTCTTACTAGCAACAGTCTATCCCTTGTCTATACGTGTATCCACTCCTTTAAACAGACTCGATTACCCAAAAGGCTACTAGTAGTTATCGTTAGTAATCAAATACTTGGGATCCTTTAGCTATTAATAAAATCGCTGTTCCCACCGTGGCTTCCATTTTGGTCTGAATAGAGAAGCATAAATCGTATGTGAATGCATCTTGCACCTGGCATACTGGAATGCGACCTCCGATGTGAGGCGTGGTTCAAGTAAAAGGCGATTTGAAGGTGGTCGTTAGATTTTTTTTTTGACATAAATAAAAAAGATTTTGCATTTCCATTTGCAACCCTGTCCTTCTGTGACCGGTTTAATGAATAGTCCATAGGACATAAGGGAAAGACTGAGCCGCTTAACCTAAAAGCCATAACATATTAACAATTAATGGTGGTTATACTGTCAATTTGTTTGAGGAATGTTTACGTAACTATACGAAACAATAATGGCTGAGTAAATTACTTGGGTGATTATCTTGGAACACTGCAGTAAATTACAAGAATGAATGATAAATATTCTTAATCTCCGCCTGACGCTCGACGTCGCTTTAATTGAATACCACACAAAGCTTATGAGCTTTTGCAAAATTTTAATTCAGCAAAATTGTTTTCGTTGCTTAATGCAGTACTTAATACAAACTATTTAACTGATTGATATTCGCTAATTACTTAAGGTACCTAATAATTATTTTACCCATAACCGTACTGTATAATTTTGTGCATTTGACCTGGTATACTTACCAGGTCAAATGCACAAAATTATACAGTATGTGAATATGTGGCTCTTGGATTAATAAGAAGGTTTTGGTCCTAGCAGTGGGTATGTTGTAGACCAAATATACTGTACTGTTTTAAATTTATTCTGTTCTAAATATATACACCATGTTTACCTTCAAATGTATCGACAATAAATGGTAAATTGGAAGATATATTGGCAATAATATTCAGAGGCCCTTGGGGCGGTTTAGAAACTCTGACACTAGGGTGCGTGGAGTCGTTAGATCTTACTACCCACACGATAAGAAGATCGTATATGAACCCGCTTCCTCTTATCACCGATACCGCGTCATGATTGTTACCGTGTGCAGTACAGTTCTTCAAAGCGTGGTCTCGCATCGAGAGGATTATGCAGCTTCCACCTGCTACTAATAACGAAATATTGAGATCACGTTTCGATCGTATTATTTTATCGAGATTATTTTAGTTTAGAACCTGGAGTCCATATTAGAAATATTATGATATGCGGCAAAACTCCGCACAATTTACCTATACATTTTATAAAAATGAGTGCTTAAAAAAATATTTTGGATTTTATCTAAGAGGGGCTGGTGTCTAAGTAATAATATCCGCTCAGATCGACCTTCAGGTTAAAACGTGCTTGCTTAAGTTTGTTTAACAGTACATGAGTACTTCAACATTGTTGATAGGTTAGCGTTGTTTGTTAACGTCCGGCGTCCATGCAATTGTTTCATAAATACAAAACAAATAACAAGATGTTGTCGTTAGTTCCCATTGAGACTCCAAGTTAAAAGCTAAAAGCTTTGTACAAGTTGACGACACGGTTGGTGCAGTGGTTCACGCAATTGACTGCTGCGCTGCGTGTCGCGGGTTCGATCCCAGTACGGAACAAATATTTGTGTTGTGTATGTGAGTTTATATGTTTGTGAACGCATCCACGATATAGGAGAAATTCCTAGTGTGGCGAAGTGTTTAAAAAAAAATACAACAGACACGACCTGATAAAGTGATAACAGAGATCTATGTGTGGCGACTAGCGACATCTATCGCAACACCTGCGTACTAACAACGATCGTCAGAAATCCTACATCGCGCTATCAACATTATCCGCGACATATACCCGACTTACATATGTCGGGCAGTTAGCCCACCGGACACAACACCCGTCCGGTCGGAGGATCCTCCCTTTTCAACGGGGGATGAGGAGCTTTACACCCTGTTCCTCATACCCCCAAAATGGTGACCCCACATTTTCTCACTAAAAAAAGAACGCAAACTTATACTTGTGAGTCACAATCATTACAGCCATTGTCGGATCCTTTACTGGACACGGACCACCTAATGATGACTTTATAGGGGAAATCACCTTATTTGGAGAACGGGTACTTGGGATTAGTTTTTAGGGTTCCGTACCTAAAAAGGAAAAAACGGAACCCTTATAGGATCACTCGTGTGTCTGTCTGTCTGTCCGACCATTACGGGCCCTTATCTCCGAAACTACTGAGCAAAAAATTCTGAAAAAAATGCAGAAATTAGTTCAACACGTATAGATTACAGGAAAAAGAAGTCATGGTACGAAACCCTTCATGTTTAAGTCCGACTTGCACTTGGCCAGTTTTTTCAAATGTCAAAATCAAAATGATTTGTCATATTCAACAACAGAGGTCATCACCAACCAGTATTGTTTGTCATAAACCACACAGTTTTGAACGCTAACCTCTTCCATCTTACGCCACACCAATAATTCTCACGATTGTTACCTCGCAATTTACAGCTCGACTCTAGTTATTGTAACGATAGGGTTAACATTTAACATACTGTTTGAACTACTTCGCATTTATCGTGCAGATTTTAGCGATAAAAGTTAATACATTCTGACATTGACGCGGTAATTGCTAGTATGGTGGAATAAAGGATGTGTCTTGACGTTTAAAATAACCGTAGCGTAGAGGAAAATTATTTATTTTGTTGGGTTACTTATGGCAGTGTTATAATGTTGGAAAAATAGAAATAATTTATGGTATAGTAACCTAGCAGCGGAGCAGCGGTGGCCCAGTGGTGTCGGCCCCGACTTACGAACAGTAGGTCGTGGGTTCGAACCCAGGCAGGCGCATTACTTTGTGTAATTTATTTCATCACCGCTGCTCTCAAAACGGTGAAGGAAAACATCGTGAGGAAACCGGCATGTTACATGTGACATCTGCCAATCCGCACTGGGCCCGCGTAGTGGATTATAGCCCATCCCTCTCCTAGAGAGGAGGCCTGAGTCCCTGCAGTGGGAACATTAAAGGCTGATGATGATAGTAACCTGATCGTGACTGTATTTGCCCCTGTTTTATGTAGTTGTATGTAAACAATACACCTGTAATCTGCGAAGGAATACGCAGAGGTGAATCTGATAATACACTAACATTTCGCCAGTTATTTTTAAGTCCCATGTAATCGAGAGCGAGCCTATTGCCACTAACCAGGCACAAATCAAGACTCCACTGCTGCTCGATGTAAGAGTCGAACCCAGAACCTCATACTCAATAGTCGCGCTTGCGACCACTAGACCAACGAGGCAGTCAGTTTTTATGAACGCACGACCTCAGCCCCCGCCCTGCCGCGCGAGCGATATAATGCCTAAATTTTGACTGTTTTTTCTTCTTGGAGAAAAATGATAAAGAAATGATACAATATGTTTTCAACATTTACTTCAGAATAAAAAGTTCTATCTATTGATATGACGAAGGTAGCACAACTATTTCGGGTTCATCGTTGTCAGAGTCCAAGTTCGGCATGGTGGAGGTACGAAATAATAGTCTCAACACTGATTACAACCGCCTATTTATTTACTTCAGATAACAAATTAACAAAATCTGAAACGATCAAGCCGATGGAAATGGATTAAAGTACGGAAACGCGGTAAGTTCGATACAGACGGGCAGAACGACCGTTCGCACTCGTCTCTCACCAAAAAGTCCCGTCCCTCAAATCAAAATGCGTCTAACGTCAACGTCAACCGACCACTGACCACTGACGTCTGACATATCACAACTGACATTTGACATATGACAACTGACAGCTGTCAAACCAGACCTGCCACGCTCTGTATCGACCTCACCCAAGCTCACTGCTTGACGTTTCCGAGTTTTCCGACAAACGATGATAGATGGCGTTATTCTAAATGTCAACTCTAAATATTGTGCCTCGGTGTTGAATCTGCGACACGGCCATCTTGACATTTCACACGTCCTCGTGTGAGGTATCTGCAACAAGAAGTCACGGAAAGTAAATCGTCCCTTACTCGGCCTCCCTGGCCAAGACGTCGGAGTATTATCACTCACACACACAATTCAAAACAAAGTTTTGTTCTGATCCATAATCTCATCAAATCTCATAAAGAAAATCTCAACATTGAAATCAACATTCTTCAAGAATCATCAACTTTCGACCAAATCTAGTATCCGATCAAATCCAGTATGCAATGCTCTGCTCGGTACCCAGCTTCGTCACATACAACACACACAGCTTCCAACAGGCAACCATGGGACCTCCATTCGGTACCCAACTCAACACATCTCATTGCCTCCATCCGGCAACCATGGGACCTCCATCCGGTACCCAACATCAACTCAACTCAACACATTGCCTTTATTTAGCACCTTTAGCTACATTGTCATGCTGGACGTTGGTCACAGCCCTCAAGTAAACACTTACACGCGTGCAGCAACGAACAGCATTGCAATGTATGCAATCCGAGTCACTTGCATACTACATTTGCATCTTTTAAAAACCTCTCACTTAAGGTCTGACCCCTTCATCATCACCCGATCTCGTTTTGTCAGTGTCTATCGTGTCAAAGTCAAATTTACAGTCAGCAATTGCGTCACATGTCGCAATTGACCGTATTTTCTCAAATCGTATCTCATTTGATGACATTATGAACCAAAACTAATCGCAAATAATTGTCGGGTATACGTGAAATAGAATTTCTAAAACAATTCCATCGAACTTAAGTCAAAATTTGTACAGTTGAGTTGGTAGAAGTCTGCCCAATACCAGTCGTTCGGCCATTCCTGGCCCAAGTGGGTAGAGAATAAAAGGTATTCTGGTCAAAATCATTACCGGTTCTAATGAAATCAAAACAAACTCTTTCTCCCAAAGCTGACATGTCGAACAACACCCATACTCATCCAATAATAAGAAACTCATTAAAATATTGCAGTGCTCATACTCTGACCTCTATCCGGTCTTCATCATCACACTTATAGCCTCCATCCGGCCATAAGCATCAAAACAATCGACCTCCATCCAGCCTTCATCATCACACTTAAAACCTCCATCCGGTTATAAGCATCAAACCAATCGACCTCCATCCGGTCATCAACACGTAACCTCCATCCGGTTACATACACAACAGGCAACCTCTATCCGGTCACCTTCACATGTAACCTCCATCCGGTTACATACACAACAGGCAACCTCTATCCGGTCACCTCCACATGTAACCTCCATCCGGTTACATGCACAACACCATCAAGATAATTATTTCGAGCCTTTATCAAAATATTTTTTAAAGTAGGGTTGTTCAACATGTTACTTTATTTTTCCTGTAACGTTACAGGTTATAAGAAAACTCTTACTATGCTAGGTACTTTAAATGTTAAGTTGACCACTTAGTATTCAACTAGTCTTGTTGTAATATGGGGTCTAGAAATCACTAATAAACAAAGATGAATATGCTCTCAATAGATTAATTAATTGGGAACGAAATTCTAACGGAACATCTGTATCAACTGTATTGAAATCAATTTGAATATTAGAAGCATTCTTGAGCTTATTTGAAACATCACATAACCTAGCAACCTTTTCACGACACAAAAACAACACTATCACACGTCTTACTAACATTAAATCCTTGTTGTAAAATCTCAACGCCAATTAAATATCATTTTTTTTTTAAAACAACTATCCGGTACAACATGAAATAAAATCTCTAATAGTAAATCGATAATCATAACCTCGGTAAATAATTGTGAAGTACAAACTATCATGACCTATCCCGGGTCAATTTACAATGTTATTTACACGCTTGCCACTGTACTGTAACGAAACATTTTTGATCAGAGAGCATTCGGCTCCAGAAACATAATAAAATGGGTACGACTCACCAGATATTCATCAGCACACTGCTGGGATTGCTCACATAGCAAACTTCAACACGTCGCTCGCTATTTGCCTCTGCTGCAGGCTGCAGGCACTGCTTGGTCAGCCTGCCGCGCCGCCGCGCTGCCAACCACGCGCCGCCAAGCCGCGTCCCGCCGCCGCGCCGCCGGCGCCGCTGCCGAAGTTAATTCTCAGCGCACCGTGACGTCATCGCGCCATTCTTCGTATTTTCTTCAGCTCCCGGTTCTGATGTCGCATCAGGGTCTTCGCGATCGTCATCACCATACGGGGCACTCCAGACTATAAACAGCTCCTTAAAATCGTTCCATTTCATCCCAGGACAAGATATGGACGACCGCCATGACGAAACTTCTCCCATGAGTCTCGTGGAATTCGCTGCGTCACTTGTAGGCACGCCACAGCGCCGGTTTCACGGCGCTGCTGTCTTCACAGCACCCCGGCGGTCCATCCCCACCAGGTGAGACCAACGGTTACCCGGAGGAGGCCCAGCGGAGGACGACCAGCGACGGAGGTGCCGACTTACGACGCACCTACAGTGAATGTGTGACTCCCGTCCGTCCCGTTTCTCCCATGAGTGCGCGGTTCAAAGCAATCATCAACGATGCACCTTGACTATTCAGATCGATAACACACATGTCGGCTGTTGCCAACCAAGCCCGCGGGACAATATTCCGTTTTTCAGGGTCAAAATGCGGTAGGCGAATATCCGTACCCGCAAAAGGTGATTTCATTGCTTGCACAATAGTCATAAAGTTTTTGTTTATTTGCTCGAACAGAAAACACCACATTTTCGTTTCTATGTCACTTTCAGACGCACGCGCACTGTCTTTACACTTTTCCGGCCTAGCATTGTCACTTACACTATGTAGGCGTTATTAGAGTTACATACCACTTCTGATGACGAAGGTAGCACAACTATTTCGGGTTCATCGTTGTCAGAGTCCAAGTTCGGCATGGTGGAGGTACGAAATAATAGTCTCAACACTGATTACAACCGCCTATTTATTTACTTCAGATAACAAATTAACAAAATCTGAAACGATCAAGCCGATGGAAATGGATTAAAGTACGGAAACGCGGTAAGTTCGATACAGACGGGCAGAACGACCGTTCGCACTCGTCTCTCACCAAAAAGTCCCGTCCCTCAAATCAAAATGCGTCTAACGTCAACGTCAACCGACCACTGACCACTGACGTCTGACATATCACAACTGACATTTGACATATGACAACTGACAGCTGTCAAACCAGACCTGCCACGCTCTGTATCGACCTCACCCAAGCTCACTGCTTGACGTTTCCGAGTTTTCCGACAAACGATGATAGATGGCGTTATTCTAAATGTCAACTCTAAATATTGTGCCTCGGTGTTGAATCTGCGACAGATATAACTTTTATATAAATTCATGATGAAATGTCTTAGCAGTAGAGTCATGTTTGATAAAAAAAAGTATCGAGCCGATCATTCCAAATCGTGTTTCTATCTTTACGATTTACTAGAGAGTATGTTCAATTTTTATGTAATGATTTTTATTTATTAATAAACTCATATTTAGTTTGATTTTCAAAGGTTCAAAAATCTTAAAAAGTACTGCAACTCCGCCTTAAGCGGCTAACATACGTGAAACGCAAGTTTTATAATGCGTAAAAGTATATGATTCACTGCAGTAAACAAAATCAGAAAAATATATGATATTCTTCAGGATATATGCTAGTGTCATAGTGTTGTGAAAACATACAATTAACTTTGCTCGATAGAAAAAAACACGAAGATAGTATCTAAAAATTTCTTCATTGTTCTGATTTTTTTTGCCAAATAGGTAATTCTACAAGCAACTTAATAAAATCATAGTGTTTTACTTTTTTAGTCCAATCAATAGTTTTTTTGTACATAGCAAAATCCGACTAATTTCGCACTATTAGGCCGCAGCGATAGACGTAACAACCGCTTTGCAGTGCAAGCTGATTAGAACTTTATGCTAACAGTATTTCAAACGAAGTTTGAACCACCACAAAACGAGTTGTTAATTTGAGGTAGCATAAGCTCTTAAGCCAAATAGTACTCCTTCTGTTCATAGTCCCTTACTCAACACATAATCCGCAGCAATCAACCTTAAATAGACCCACAAAACCGAAACATCAGCAAAAAAATCTTCGCATTAACTTTCACACATCTTCTAACCCAAAAAATAACACGAAGCCTTAAGGCGAGGTTACCCTACTTTGTTTTTATGTACGCACGACCTCACCCCCCGCCCTGCCGCGCGAGCGATATAATGCCTAAATTTTGACTGTTTTTTCTCTCTTGGAGAAAAATGATAAAGAAATTATACATTATGTGACCCGAGATAATACACATTTTTTACGACCTTTATTATGATATAAGTTTTATTTTTCAAAGCCTAATATAACTCAAGTAAAACGATTATTTAGCCATCATTTGGACATGTCTTTGCGATTTAATTGGATGCAGTGAAGTGTAAGTAATCGTGTATCGCATGCCCGACATATCATGATCGAAGAGTCAACTATGTAATACATTTTTTTCAAAATTTAAATCCGTTCCATGTACGAGTAAAACGCTATTGTTGACGACGTTTATCGGGGTAACCCCGCCTTAAGGGAAAGCCTCGTAACTCAATACAATGTCTTGATAGCAACTGTCTCCGAAACTCGGAATACGAAGAGGAAAATGAAATTTGTCATCATCTGTAGCAATTGTCTGAAAGGGGTCTGACGTATGAAGAGCGTCGAGTGGGTTTTTTCTTTCAATATTTTTTTTGTTGTATTGGTATATGATAATATCACGCTTTTAATCCTTGAAGGGTTAGACAGAGGTGTAGCAAATAGTACACCCACTTTCGCCAGTTATGTTTAAGTCCTATGTTGTAGGAGGCGAGCCTCCATAGGCTCGCTGAAATGATGATGATGATGATGAGATGGCCATCCATCTCATCATCATCATCATCATTTCAGCCAAAAGACGTCCACTGCTGGACATAGGCCTCCCCCAGGCGTCGCCACATTGACCGATCCCGTGCGTCTCTCATCCAGCGGGTTCCTGCAACCTTGACCAGGTCATCGGTCCACATAGCCTATGGCCATCTACATGGCACAAATTCAGATTCCGTGCTTGTACTGAGACATTCCTAATGTAAAAACCCAATAACACTTTGCTCGACCTGTGAATCGAAACTAGGATATTCTAGGATAGGAAACTAGAATCTAGGATTTCATTTGCGGCAGTCGCGCTTGTTACCACTAAACCAACGAGGCATGCATGATTTTTCGACTGGCCTGTTGGTCTAGTGGTTAGTGACCCTAACTGCTATGCCGGAGGTCGTGGGTTCGATTCCCACCCAGGACAAATGTTTGTGTGATGAGCACGATCATTTGTTCTGTGTCTGGGTGTAATTTATCTATAATATGTATGTATTTAGAAATATAATATAAGTATGTTTATCAGTTGTCTAGTACCCATAACACAAGCTCTGCTTAGCTTGGGACTAGATGGCGTTGTGTGATAGTTGTGGAATATTATTATTATATTATTTTGTGCCAAATAACCACTGACTATTACCCTCTAAATTCTTACAAACTTTTAAAACGTGACACCATTATTTTCGGCATGAATATAATAGGTATACGATCGTCATCAACATTATCTTCGCCAGCATGCATAGTTTCAATTTACAGTGCCCCAATGCTTATTTAATACAAGGAGTCTTGCTTAGATTTCAACACACTTCTTATAGTAAAGCATCAAGTTCAAACTTGAGACACTTACTCATCAACATTCTTCATACCTTAACAAAACGTCGTAACCTGAACCATCGCACGAGCGTAACTCCAACAAATTAACCCTAACTAAAGTATGGTAATACGTTTATTTTCTAATGTTATCCGCACCACGTTCGCAGTATACCAAGATAAGCTAAACGCCGGCATTTTATCACAAACTACATGTTTATGAAAGCCTGGGTACCTAAGTACCCGCTGCAAGTGCAGTGGGCACTAACGTACCCGCGTGAAATTATTTCTGAAGATAATCTCTAATTCAGCCACTGATAGAATTATTGCACGCGAATGGATAGCTTGGACCCTAGCCAATGAAACGAACGGAACCCTTCAATGGAAATTAATTTCCAATACAAAAACCGTAAAGTTCAAATTTCAATGTGCTTTTACCAAATTTTTTGTTCAACCCAATTTCGACTCAATCAGCCAAGTTACATGATCAGTTTTCTTTTATTCAACTTGCGATGCAATTACGAATAAAACAACGAATGGCCAGGAAGTATGGGGTTCTGAAATAAAACAAAAAGTATACCTATTTGCAACGAACTTTATGCAATTTACTTGAGTTTAATTTTGATACACATTTTGATTTTTTTGTTTTATTTTTAACACAGATTTTAGCAAGACTCGAAGTAAACTAAACTAACTCTAGAATGAATTAAGTTAAAAATAGAAGATAGCGGCTTACAGTTAATACAGCGCCAAGAAAGATCTGGCTTTGAAACTCAAACAGAAACAAACGTACGCAAACAAATAATTATGTCAGTAATTATGTTTTAGTCACATGTAAATGATGAGTGAGCCTATTTTTACCAATCGGGCACAAATACAGACTCCTTGGCTGCTACTGAGTAATTCCTGGTGAAAAATACTATATATATATAAACGAAGTAGAAGAATCATAGCAGGTGGCTTTCCATTTTCTGCCTACCCCCATAGGAAAAGGCATAAGTTTATTTATAATGTGTAGTTGATATTGTATGTTTAGCAAAATATCTGAAAAAATAAATAAGCCAGGTACATTTAGTTACAAAAGAAAATATTATTTGCGAACGGACAATGGATTTTTTCTTTGAGTATTTTTCCTAAGCACGTTATTTCAGTGTAATACTCGTACTTTCATTCAAGAATCCAACAATTCAAATTACAATATAAGCAATTAGGGATACTTAAAAGCTATTAATAGGAACTCGAGGGCCATTCATTGTGGGAGGGTTGTGGGTCAAATTTAGAGTATTTAATAATAACTAGCTTAAGCTCGCGGCTTTGTCCGCGTGGAGTGCGGTTATTGTCCCTCGGGATCGTACTATCGGGGTAAAAAGTGTCATAAATGTGTTCCAGGTTTGGTTGGTTTAACTATAATTTAAATTTATTATGTAAATACCTACTATAATCCTACGAATGGTACACAAGGCCGTTGAAGGGTACACAAGGGTACAAAACCAGGTGCTCCATGACACCATTGCACTAATCTGTCGCCAGAACCGCTACCCATTGACGATGGAAATTTGCCAATACCAGTATGGGTTATTATCTCGCTTAATAAACATAGGTAGTTACAACAGATATACCTAACATTACGTGTAAACAAAATTGACTTATACCCACTAACGTATAAAGAATGTTCAACGGCCAAGTCACACAACATTGACTATAATAATAAAGAAATCGCAGTAAGGAACCTTAGACTTGGCACGACTTTGTCTAGATTTCGTTACTTTTAAGAGATAAACAAGCAGCTCCAACGAGACTTGGCTAGTTTTTTACAGAATGTTTTTGGTGGGATCATAGTTACCATTAATCTTAACACATGATCATTAATTGTTCCTCCCTCAAGCAAAAACGGTTTGACTGATTTAGATGTAGTAAGTAAGTAAGTAAGTAAGTATATTTATTTGCTCAAACAATGTGTATACATACAGAACGGTGATGTCATGCATGCAAGATATTATTATAAATTATTATGTTCGACATGTTTGCCACCTAAGCGACGTGCAAATATATTTATGTTGTTTTAAATTAATTTCAGTAAATAAAATAATTCAGGTTACATAGACTCATTAGAAAAAAATCAAATTAAAGAAATAATAACAAATAATAATTTAAAAAATGACAAATTTACAACAAAAAATTAAAAATGTCAATAAAATAAAAATACTATACAATGTCAAAAATATTAAAATGTCAAAAATGTCATAATATGAATACAATAAATTGTCAAAATTACAATAAAATTATGTCAATAAATTAGGATCTCAAATAAATAGTAACCAAATTTTAACTTGCTGGAAATGACTCTGCCATAAATTCATCAATTTTATAATAAGCTTTGGTCGTTAACCATAGCTTTAATTTCGCCTTCAAGTCTATGTTAGTAAGCTCCCTCCAACTTTTTGGTAATTTATTATAAATAGTTGGAGCCATGCAAAGAACACTCCCGCGCATAAATGCTGTCCGACTTGACTGAAGGCAGATCTGACTTTGATCACGGCGATTTCTTGGAAATTGATCTGACATGCGGGGAAATAACTCTGGATTGTTTCTAATAAATACAACAGTCTCTAAGATGTAAAGAGATGGTAATGTCAATATTTTATGTTGTTTGAAATAGGGTTTACAACTGTCCGTGGTTTTTAAACTAAACATGGCTCTGATGCATCTCTTTTGAGCTTTAAACACTATCTCCTTGTTTGTTGAATTACCCCAAAATATAACGCCGTATCGGAGTATAGATTCCGTCAGACCGTAGTAGGACGTTAATAACGCCTCAGTATTAACAGTTCGCGCCAAAATATTCAAAGCATACGCATTACTACTAATTTTTTTACTTAGAATCTCTATGTGCGCCTTCCAATTTAAATTGCAATCGATAGTTAGCCCCAAAAATGTTGTCGTATTTACTGTGTCAATAATATTATTCTTATATGTAATGTCAAAATTCGGAAATGTCATTGCACGCTTGCTAAAATGAATTATAACAGTTTTAGTCAAATTAATTTTTAAATTATTATTTTCTAACCATTTTATTATTTTTATTAAAGTATTCGTTATTTCATCTTTATACAGATCTCTTTGGTTACAAGGTATAGATATAGTACTGTCATCTGCAAAAAGTATCATAGGATGTTCTATTGCCATTGGAAGGTCATTAATATAAAGCGTAAAAAGTGGTGGTCCTAGTACACTTCCTTGTGGAACTCCATACCTAACTTTCCGTTCTTCAGATAAGATTTTCTCTTCTTTTTTGGTATTAACATTCAATCTTCTTATTTCTGTTACTTGTATTCTATCACTTAAGTAGGATTCTAAGAGATCAAGTACATTACCTCTTACTCCATAAGCATCTAATTTTTTAGCTAAAGTACTGTGTTGAACATAATCAAAAGCCTGGGTCATGTCACAGAAAATAGCACAGACTGGTTTATTGTTATCCATATTTATTATTACATTCTGCAAAAAGTCATAAATAGCCATGTTAATGGTCTTTTGTTTCCTGAAACCCTTTTGTTCTTTACAGAGAATTTTATTCGCTTCTAAGTAAGCACTCAGTTCTTTATATATGTATTTTTCAATTATTTTAGACACAATTGGTATTAATGCAATCGGCCTGTAGTTTTCCATTAACTCTCTATCCTGTTTTTTATATAATGGCTGTATCACTGACTTTTTTAGAGCGTCTGGAAAAGTACCTTCGCTTATACATAAATTTATAATATGACTTAAGGGTTGGCATAGATCACCAGCTACTGTTTTGAGGATTTTTGTGCTGATACTGTCGTAACCCACACTATTTGTATTTTTAAGCGCTAACGTGATCTTGAATATATCAAGAGGCAGGCTTGGAGCCATGAACATGGAATCCTTTCTATTTTCAATATCTTTCGTGACACTGTCTCCCGAATTAAGGATTGGTTGAATTTTATCGATAAAATAATTGTTAAATGAGTCTGAAATTAGTTTAACATCCGAGATAACTTCGTTATTAACTTTAAGTTTATTAATGTTATTCTTTGGTAAATTTAATTTTACTTCATTTATTATTTGCCAAGTTGTCTTGGATTTATTTTTTGACGTCTGAATTTTATATATATTTTGTGCTCTTTGAGTTAGATTCATGATTTTTTTGAATAATTTCGCGTAATTTTTAAACTGCGTTCTATTTTGCTGGGTAGGTTTTAAACGGAACTGCCACAATAATTTCCGTTTCTTCTCACTACATTTTTTTATTCCACGAGATATCCATTTTCGTTTTTTGTTTACATTTATCGTTATACGGATCTCTGGGAAGCACTGATTATATAAGAATATGAAAATATCAGCAAACGCCTTATATGCTACATTTGGATCATTAGCCTCATATATTTCTGAGAAAGTCAAACTGCGTAGATAAGATTTAAATTTTATTATGTTACCCTTATTATAGTCCCTTTTTATCGTTGTCCACCGTTTGATTGTACACAGTGTTTTTACTGGACATTTTAGCAACTGTGCCGTGTGATCCGACAACGCTAATTCCAATACTGTGGCTTTCCAAGATTTACGAAAGTTATGCGCAAAATTGTCAATGCATGTTTGGCTCTTAAGACGAGTTGGTTGGTATAGAGCCAGTTTCAGGTTAAAGCTTAGTAACACATTTTCAAATTCTATACTTTGTTTAGTTTGCTTAAGAACATCAACGTTAAAATCTCCAACTAAAACTATATTTTTGTGACCTTTTTTTAACAAGAGGTTTACTAAACGTTCCAATTTATCCACAAATTCGTTAAAATTATTGGGATTTGGCACTCTATAGATACAAACACATACAATTTTATGGGCAATTAGTTCAATGGCGCAACATTCAAAAGTCCCTGTTGAGGCAAACTTTGCTATTTGAGTTAACTCTCTCCATTGATGACCCGCCTTCACGAGTATACATGAACCACCTCTTTTGGTTTGCCCCCGACTAAAACAGGCAGCAAGATCATAATTGTTTAAGTTCAGATTTTTTTCATATCCTTCGGCCATGAAATGTTCTGTGACGCATAAAACATCGATGCTTATGTTTCTATCTAATAATTCGCTTAGACAGACCGCTAGACTATCACATTTACTCAGCAAGCCAGCAATGTTTTGATGCATAAAATATAGAAAAAAAGAAAAAAAAAAAGAAAAAAAATTATTTACAATTAATGTTTCGTCAGTTTTGTGTACGTCATTACATTGCGCATCTACAGTCTTATTTATGTCAGTTACTAAATCCAGTAGGTCCTTAAATATAATACTTAGTCCGAGGTTATTCAATGTACCAGAGTATTTATCAAACATGCTACAATCATATTCGAGATTAAGATTACTGTCTAATAGAAATGCATGTCCGTGCGTTAATATATCTAAATATAAAAGATTATTAAATGTCACTACTCGGCAGTTGAATAAGCTTGTGTCAAATGGATATTTATATGTTGGTAAACAAATAATAATGTTAGTATGTTGCACTGTTTGAAGAATATCCCTTAAGTGAAAAATAATATCATAATAATTGTTGGTTCTGTTGAAGTCTTCTTCTCCGAGGAGTACAATGCAGAAATCATTCATGGTATAATTTGCTAGTTTTATCTCCAGTCCATTCAATAGGTGTTTTGTGTTACTGTGTGGTTTCAGATAATGGCACAATGTATGTTTATTATTTTGGAATATGTTTTCCGCTGTGGACAGCACGTCATTTTTGTTGTTAGTGCTTAATATACATATTTTATGTTTCGCCATCCGCTTTTCTCTATTCTGGCCATGAGTTTTATTTTCTAGAATTGACTGTTTATTGTTTGTCATATTCTGATCATTTAGGGTTTCTTGCTTCTGTTTGTCCTGTTTTTGTTCTATTAATAATTCTGGTTTCCGTTGAATTTTTTTTGTAATTGGCTGTTTTGGTGTAGTTTGAGGCGTAGCAGTCAACTTCGGTGATTGATGTGAGTTTATCTTAATAGTTTTTGCAAATGGAGATGGTGAGGCTTGTTTGCTTCTTGAGTCTGTCGTTATTGGAGTCCTTTGGTTTTGTTTCCGTTTTTGCTCAGATCTAGGTGTGTCATTTATGTCTGTTAGGGTAATGGTCTTATAGGTTTCTATGACTTTTAAGTATTTTTGTATATCCGATTTTAAGCGAAAGTTTTCAATGTTGAGGTTTTCAATCTCCTGGTGAGCAACTAATAAGTCGTCAGCCAATTGTTTTAATTTTTCATTCTTTTCTAGTAGCGCTTGACTATTATTTAATGAAGTGTTCGGCAGACTCATCATAGTCGTATCGAATAAGTCCGAATTGTCCTGAATGGCACTAATGTCATTTAATGAACTTGTTTTGTGTATTTTACGATAGGTGATATTGTTACTTTCTTCCATTATTGTTGATAAAATTTTCACAAATTAAAATTTGCGTTTAACGGAACGCAGACTCAAATTGCAAGTATCTAAACTTGATTTATTAATTTTTGAACGAAGATTATCCTGTCAATGTTGCGAGTTGGCCTGTGATTGGTTATTAAGCCAGCTGATCTTTGTTTACATTGAAAACATATCTGGTTTTGAATTAACAACTGTTTTTTCTTGATGGTATTGTTATTTATGTGGCCGAATCATTGATATTATGCCTTAAATTTCACTTATATGTACAATATTGTTTATAACCAACCTTTTTAATGGCTTTGAGACGTATTGTTCTCCAAATATTTATCTCCGAAGCATAATTGCTTTGTTTACACCGTCTTGTATGTATGCACTGTTATCGTCGTAATTTGCAGATTTATAACTTTAATAACACTGTCACTGATAGAAAATCTCACAATAATTATGTTTAGGTAACTTTGTATATTTATATCGGGTCTTAAATAGTTATTTATCAATTTATTGTGCAGAAGAGATGTTGCTTCGTGCGGGGTTACCAGCCCAAACAGATGAAAGTCACAAAGCTACTTTATCTACCCAAATATCATAAACCCTCTCTAATGCGTTCAAAAACCATAGGCAATGACCAGCATTACCAACCAGCAGAAATAAACGGAAGTGTTATGAACTCTTATCCTACTGAAAACAGTAGGTTATGAGTTTAAATTTGGAACAGGTGTCAAATTCAAGTGAGTGTGCTATTCTAGTGTATCTACATTAAGACCATCAAAAATACATCTGAACATCTACATTTTTTATTGCATTACACTGGTAACAATGCTGGCCATTTCCCTATGGTTCCTGAACCCATCATAGAGCCCTTATGATATTTGGGTAGATAAATTAGTGTATACAACTATACATAATTAGGCATTACTACACTTGTGTGATGCTATTAAGAAATTCGCCTTCAGCTCGGATCTTAAACCCACACTTGTGTTGTAATGCCCTTCATTATGCACAGTCGCATAAACTACTATTATAACCAGGATTAAAATAAATAATTACTTTTTATTGGAAAGTATGGAGTATTAATTAAAATTAATAATTAACTGCATCCCTCGGCTTCGCCTGCGTGCAGTTCGGTAGTAGTAGTAGTACTATCAGGATAAAAAGTGTCTTATGTGTTAATAAAAGTTATAAACTATCTTATTGTAAAATTCCATCTAAATCCAGTCCATTAGTAGGATGTTTTCATAAATACCTTTTCACATGGACCAGCCGTTGCGGTTTGCGGTTTCCGGTTGTAATTCCGAGGCAAATTTTAATTTATTTCATTAATAATTTGGTGTTAGTAATAATAAAGGATTTACAATTAATTTTCATAATAATATTAGAGGTGTTACATTAATAAGTTTGCATTTGTATGTTTTGACGTTACATTTTGTGCGTTATTTTCAACTGATCAAATTAGGAGGCTGATGCTGTTTACGTAACTTAGTGAATTATTAAAAACTCCCTTTCTTCTGCTTTCTTGTAAAGCCAAACTCGGAACAACGACCTGTGGGCCATACTTTATTTTTACGATCGATGCCCATTGCAGCAGCCACCGTGCATTCAAAAGTTACGTCATGGTGTAACATCCTAGAAAATACATCATTCATATTAGTTAAACAAACATAAAGATTTTAGTACAATCTATTTAAAAATAATACATAAATAATATTATTATTACTTGTACTAAAGGAAAGTATAAGCAACTAAATTAAAAAACAATGAATTTAAAGTAAGTCTTTCAACGCTGCGATTAACAACGTTGTGTAAAGAGAGACTACTTTAACGCCAAAAAATAAGAGTTCTCGTTGACAAACGCAAGTTGAACTCGAAATATTTATAGATTTTTTATGTTTTTTTCGTGTTCTTGTAAGTGATTCTTTATAGGAAGATGTTATAATGCTAAATGATTTCCTGTCGTAAAATGTTTTATGGCTTCTGGATATATTTAATGTTGTGTAAAATTGATATGGGTATGTGCAACGCATTTGTGTAATGAGTTTTAGCACGCTAGTCAATATTCTTGCTTGTTCTATTTCTATTTTAATACTAGGCTTCTTTTGGGGTAAACTCTTTTACAGTCGACCTCATATCTGTCCCCAGGAGAACGTTCAGGTCAAGAGAAGGCCTTTTTAATATTTATAAAAAAAATAATTGCTTTGTTTTAGTCACAAGGAAAAGTATTGTCCGACCTAACTGATGGATGCTTTAGAATCGTCTTTTACACGGCAGTTATTGCGGTTCGTAATTTAAAATTGCTATTTGTGCACTCAATAATCACGATCTATTTTTAGTACCAATTAAAAATGAATACAAATTCAATTACTAGACTACCTAAGAAATAGTCCTTATTTTCTATCTTGCCAATATCCGTTCAAACCAGCCTATTCAATGAAATATACAGAAGGTTCACTTCATTCGGCCAGCAAAAATGCAGGCACACATGTCATAGACACGCTTCACGTATAGCGAGTGCAAGCGCACTCGCGACTATCATTTGTTTGAGATCGACGTAATATCTGCCTAGCCTTTTCCCAACTATGTTGGGGTCGGCTTCTAGTCTAATCGTTTGCAGCTGAATACCAGTATTTTACATGGAACGACTGCCTATCTGACCTCCATAGCCCGGTTAATACCTACTGGTTAATCCGATACTACTTGGTAAGACTCGTTGTTAGACCGGGCCACTGACTACCTGAAACGACAGACAAAAATTTACAAATGAAAGCCGGGACCAACTTTTTAACGTGCTTTCCGAGGTACGAAAGCTTGGTATGTAATGGATAGTCATCCATCAGCATACCAACCAAGATAAGCTCGACTTTACCTGAAGATGGATTGAGGGCCCCCCAAGGGCCTGTTGTTACTTAGCCACGAGATCTTCCGCGATCGACGTACAGACGGCTACACATCAAGCTATACATTTCCAGTATAAGCTGGTCTCGCATTGTATAGGATTTCCGTACAGTGCGAGATCAGCGTAAACTGGAAATGTATAGCTTGATGTGTAGCCGTCTGTACGAGTCTAAATTTGCGAGCGCCCGTTTTGGTCGTTATATTGAGTTAGCCTTCTATATCTATCTAGTTTGTGGAAGCAAGCCTAGCCATTAAGTCTAGAACTGGAATATCTAGTCTTAGAGGAAATTAATACATAAATGGGGACGTTAGAAAGGCGATAGAGTTTCCAGTTTAGGAATAGAATTAATATTGCTATGGGTGGATGGTATTTTAGAATTTTATCGGTTTTTGTTGGAGATAATATTCTAGGCAGTCTGTGGTTACTAATTTAGCAAAAGCTGTAGGTTTTTATTGAGTGAATAGTAGGTGTTGTTGAGATATTTTCTCAACAGAAGAAAGATAAACTAACCCATGACCCTATCAGGGCCATAACAATGTGTGGCTTAAGCTCACCAGGTTCTTCACTAACCACACGATAAAGGGGTAAGCAGAATATGATTTATGGCCTGGATGGTTAATCATCAGCCTAGAGTTTTCCCACTGCAAGGACTCAGGCCTCTCAGGCTTCTCTCCTAGAGAAGTCTAGGAGAGAGATGGGCTATAAACCACCACGCGGACCCAGTGCGTGTTAGTAGATTCCACACGTCTTCGAATTTATGGTTTTAAGAGACGCTGGTTTCTTCACAATGTTTTCCTTCACCGTTCTGAGAGCAGCGGTGATGAAATAAATTACACAAAGTAATGCGTCTGCCAGGGTTCGAACCCACGACTTAATGTTCGTAAGTCGGGGTCGCCACCACTGGGCCACCGCATTTATTTATTCATCGAACAGTTCAAGCGCAAAGTACGGAGGCGGACTTAATACCGTAGGTATAATTATGTTAACCTTTAGGTGAGGTAGAGACAACCAGTGTAGGTGTATCTGAAAATAATGTTCATGAAACAACAAGAATAAATACTGTAATTACATATCAAAATATTATTTTTTGTCATCTCTCCCTTTATTAGAGGGTTTCATAAAATGAAAGTATCATTTATTTGTACCGTTGTTTTTGGCGTGTGTGAAATCATCAAAACCATAAGGGAGTGTAAGACTTCTACTGACTAAAAACCACCCATAATGTTCCTTCTTAGCCCTTGTGCCGAGGCCGCGGTATCTCTTTCGAACAACCCGCAGCCCAATGGGATTTATTTATACCTTCACTCAAGAGATGTGCCACGTGAATCTAACAGAAATAGACTTGAATAAAGATAGATTACTCAAAGTGAACTCTAGAACCATCTATTTCCTTCAACCTAAATCGGATGGATACAACTACAACAAAATCACCTGACGACGGATTTCTCATTATCAAAACTATGTTTCATTCATGATGTTGTTTGAAGCTTTTATTTAAATTATTATTATTTTATAAACGGTGAAGGAAAACATCGAGTGGAAACCGGAATGTCATAGAACAAAAAAATTGAATACGTGTGACATCTACCAAACCTCACTGGGCCCGCGTGGTGGATTAATAGCCCATCCCTCTCCTAGAGAGGAGGGCTGAGTCCCTGCAGTGGGAACATCATAGGCTGATGATGATGATAAACATTACATCAGACCTATAATTCCCGAAGTGTTCTTTTTCTATAAAGCCACGGTGACTATCTGATTGGTCCAGAGGTTGCAATCGCTACTGCAAGACTGACTGCTTTTCTCGGGTTGGACAAAGAGTTACAGTGAAACTTGGTTAAGTGAGACCTCAAGGGACCTAAAAATTTGTCTCACTTATCCAGGTCCCACTTATCCAAGTATGTATAAATAAATATCTGTCTCATGGGACCTCAGCATGAGTTCCAGTTATGGAGGTTTCTCACTTATCCAGGTCCCACTTATCCAAGTTTCACTGTATTATGTTTTTCCATGAGGAATTTCTCTGTAGCAGTCACAGAGACCGGATTTGTGCCCAGTTGGTGGCAATAGGCTCGCCCACTATTACATGAGACTTAAACATTAGGGGATCGGACATAAAAACTAATTAGTCCGTCAGATAGATTTCCAAAAATTATTGGACACGTATTTTTTCTTTTTTCACGTAAACAAAAAATGAAGACGATACAGTGCTTCGAAAACTCGTGTGACGTCATATGATAGAACATTTTGTACCTACAAGTGACGTTTCAAGCCCCACTCCATGATCTTTGACGCGTTTTATCTTCGTCATTTTTTATTGATTTGATAAAACAAAAAACACGTATTCAATATTTTTCGATAATCTAACTTACGGACTAAACAGAATCATATTATTTTGACCCAGTCCGATCCCCTGTTGGGATATGGGTGTTCTATTAATACGTACAGCTCTGCCTTACCCTTTGGGGATTACAGGCGAGGTATTATGTAAAAAAACAACAAGCACAAGAATCAAATGAACAAACAACTAAAGCCCCTAATGAGACTAAACATTCAATAAATAACAAGTACCATCAAAGGAGGCCATTGCTATTAAATATCCAGATTACCTATTTTACTTTTATCAAAAGAAATCTTGACCTGTTCACGACACAGCTAAAAGATAATTATGACGTGTTTCCAATAATAAAAGGGACATTGATAATCAAAGATTTATTTCGTTTTATAATTTCTTTGTTGCTAGGTAAAAATGCCGCCGTTTCGAGCCGTATTTTGAACCCAAAACGTCTTTCCACGAATTTTAATCATCATCATAATATTTATTTCTGTAAAATTGGTTTTACAAAACTCTTTTAAGACGTAAGTCATAATGTCGAGGACCACGCAGATTAGTGTTTGTAAAATAAATTGTCCGCCGTAATCGGGAGCAGGGTCCAACGTCCAAGCTACTGGTTGTTAGGATTTAAGAGACAGGAACCTCCTCGCAAAATCATAGTATCGAGAAGTGCTGCTTACTGAATCAGGCCCTTGATCCGACCACCAAGCGAGAGCCTTGACAGATGATGGCACATTGATTGTAAAACATCTTCTAAGTAACAATAAACATAAAATAACATCACGCCTGTAATTCCTGAAGGATTAAGCAAAGGTGTATCCATGAGTACTCCTATAAATACAAACAAAACACACAACATACACATACATTTTCTTTTCTTTCTTTCTTTTCTATGTTTCGTCAGTTATGTTTAAGTGGGGTAGCCTAATTGCCATCAACAGGGAACAATTTCTGATGGAAATAATACCCAATAACACTTTGCCTTTTTTTTTTTTGTTGGGTGGAAAATCATCAAATGACCCCCCCTGCTCTTGGGCAGAGCGAAGGGGAGTGTCAGACTTCTACTGACTAAAAACCGAACCCATGTTCCTTCTTTGCCCTTGTGCCGAGGCCACGTCATCTCGTACTAAAATCCGCGGCCCCGACGGGGTAACACTTTGCCTGACCTGGGAATTGAACCCATTGGGAAGAGGACCTCATGCACAACAGTCGCGCTTGCGACCACTAGACCATCGAGGCAGTTAGGCAAAAACAATAAACCACGTGATTAAACACCTACAAATTGAAAGACCAAACCCAACTGACTAAGACAACATAACTCCTTAACCGATTCATGTAATAAACATACAACCTACAATAATAAATTAACACACAGAGGATTATTCATAAACAAGCGAAGCTATATTAAAGTACAAAAACTTATTTCACCTACAAACTACTGTATGAATATTCATTGTAAATTTTATTCATGAACATAACCCATGCAAATAGCTATACCCGTATAATTTAATTGAGCTCTTCCTACGTTTCTACACCAGGGTTTAAATTAGCTAAAACTATTCAAAGAATCTACAGAATGGATGGATGGACCGGAATACGGTTGCTAGAGCTTGGTAAGTCGACTGGGTACTGACATACAGGGAGGTGGATTGACAACCAGTCTATCAATCTATCACCCTTTATGGTTATGTTTCTCTTGGTACCCCTTTCTTTTGTATGTTTCGCTATTGGTATAATAGGGTACTTGACTGACTCAAAAAAAATTTTTTTGCCACCGACTTCAGAAACTGTTTCTTCTAAAGTTTATTTTTCACTTTTTGTGTTTTTTTTTTTAAGTTGGTTTTAGTTTTTGTTAAAACAGTTTTTATTTTTCACTTTCTAGTGGTTCACATGTTCATGGGTCATAATGTGGACAATGTAGTATTTTTTTATGAGTTTTGTTGATTTTTCAAAAACCGCTTGTCCGATTTCGATAAAAAAAAAGATGGGACCATTTGGGAAAAACCCAAAAAAAAACAAAAAATTTTTTTTTTTTAAATCGGTTAGCAAATGACGGAGTTATGCTCGAACAAACATAAAAATATATGTCATCATCAGCCTATAATGTTCCCATTGCAGGGACTCAGGCCTCCTCTCTAGGAGAGGGATGGGCTATAATCCACCACGCGGGCCCAGTGCGGGTTGGTTGTATAAAAAAAAATATATATATTATATATAAACATCTGAATTGAGAACCTCCTTCTTTTTTTAGAAGTCGGTTAAAAAATATGATTTTGTTAAGTCCATCTGTTAGATTATCGAAAAAATAATTTTGGATACTTTTTTTTTGTTTCCTTGTTTGTGTCCAATATTTTTATTGGACTAATTATATTTTTTTAGTCAACTACCCAACTTTGAAAGTCCTCGCTCTCAGTGAATTTGTGTCGTACGAGTGAAAGTACTTATTTTAGGATCAGGGTAGTCATAGCATCAATCAGTATTTAATGGGGAAACAAAATTGGTCTGCTATCGGCTAAAACAACTGTAACAGTTAAAATAAAAAATAATTTTTTTTTTTTTAAAGTAACGAGTGGGAAAATCGCAGTCGTCAATTAGAGAAAATGTTGCGATAAGAGTTTTGCTAGAATGAATTTTAGCTGAAATCCATGATAAATAAATAATGTTCTCCATTGGAATTTATTATAATTTGAACTCAGACAAAAATTGAATTACCATTTCGCATCTGAAATCCTCTCAAACTCTGACATATTAGCCGCAACCAAAATTTTCAATGTAATTCAAGCAAAATCTCAACTTCTACTAACTTAATACTGAACATCTAAGGAAGAATTAAGAACATTGAAATCCAACTTTGCGAACCTAACTTTGTCCCCGTATCTCACACTATGCGAAACTTAAGACAGAGCTGCTTTGTATTTTACGGGAATTATCTTTTTGAATGGATCTCTTAGTTTCAGAGATATGCTGTCTCATCGAAATATTTGGGCCTCCATCTCTCCGTCTTTTGACAGTCGGGTAGACTTCATAATTCGCCTTTGTTGTTAAATCATAATCGTCTACCTGTTGGATTTTGGTTGGTTAGAGTTTTTCATGTTACTTTTTGTGTCTCTTCCTTATTTTTATTTTATGCCGTATTTTAAGATTAAATATGTTTTTATGCAATACCTAAAAGGTATCGGTTTCTACCGGGTCGGCGACGCGTTGTGTTCCACACGCACCTCAAAGAGTTGTCAGCACAGTAGACGGGACTCACCAGGGCCAGTGCCTGCCAGGGTTGTGGAATTTGTTCGAAAGAGTTACCGTGGCCCTGAAACGCAAAGGGCTTTCTTTCTGATACTCCCTGTTGTTCCGCCCAGTATGGTAGGAGTAATTTTTTTATTAATGGCTAAACATCTAACAGGTACACTGAAATCTGCGTGGTTCTTTCTTCAAAAGACAATCTCACTGTCTAATATATCTAATAGACATAATATTTCGTCTCAGAGTAGTCAGATAGATATAATATATTATTATAATCTAGTATTAAAACATAACAGTGTGAAAGTGCTTTGTAAAACCAATTTACAGAAATTAATTTGATTTATCAAAACTGAGCTTCAGATTTGTTTATAGAATCATTCGAGGAATTTCTTCAAATAAAACCATCACAATACCTACCTACATCCAATTACACTCACTATAAAATCCAACACCAAGAAAATTACCAGTGAATAAAAAGCAAGAACAATTCCTACAAAGCCATATTCTCTTATTTAAGTTTTCACGCCTCACTAAAATTGTGCAGTTTCAACGTTTGCTCAACCGTCCGTCCTGGCTTCCTTATTAAGACTTCTCTCGTTTAGATCTTTATCACTGTCATCTACAGCTTCATGGCCCATATCAGTAGACTTTATACCAACATTCCCCACTATAAACTTAGCAGTATAGTTTTATGTTTGAATCTTCAATACATTTCATATATTTTAGCTCGTATACTTGGTACACCTGGTTTCTCAACCTTCTTTTTGTACAGTCGGTAATGTACGCTGTTACAGTTCATCCTTATTACTAGGAGCTTAGGGAAGAAAATGGTGAACCACCAACGTTGTCGAGTATGCATTACAGTATGGATTTTTTTAAGAATTTATTTTTTTGTTGGTGTACCGCAAGGCAACGTGTTGAACCTTATTTTATTATACAATATTTCATGTTTTTGGTATGCGCTGCATTTTTAATTAATGTCTTCAACAAGAGCCATAATAATTTTTCATTAAATGTATGTAAGTACATTTTCAACTTTAATAATTATAACGCATGTGTAGTAATGGTGCTAAATTAGAGTTAATTCATTTGTTAAAATAATAATTCAATGAACAAATACAATTGAATGAACACATCAGTTTTAATTACACCAAAAACCAATTTTGTTTATTTACAAACTGTTTTCTATAAAATGAGAACAGTAAACAACAAAGATGGTATCTTTGAACAAAATAATACTACTTTGTAATAGGAAACACTCGATAGTTAAAAATAAGACCTATTTGGAGATTCCTTTGAAGCGAGTTCAACAAAAGAGCCGGGGTTATATTATGTGTCTTATCCCTCTCTTACAGTTTATATTGGTTTAAGAAAGAAAGAGATGGGAAATGTGATTCTGTCAAACAAGCGTTAGTCTTACAGAAGATTTTACTACGTGTTCACGTTTAAACGAGTTACTATCAAAAATAACTTTGTCGGTGACAAAAGATTTGACTGATGGGACGAGACAGGACTGAGGAAGTGTATGGTGTCATTGGCATTCGTTTAATTATTTTCTCTATCCCGTAATTGCTCTATGTTGTTATATAGATTATATATCAATAATAAGGACCCATTAAATGCTGAAATGGGAGAACAGCAGAAAGATGATTCTGAAGAACCATAACATGCATAGATAATACACAATGTACCTATGTGTACTTCGAGGCCTGGTTCGAGAAGGGACAAAAAAGAACTCTTGGAGGGAATTTGGGGAGGCATTTGTTCAGCAGTGGGACAGTACAGGTCAATAAAAAAAGTTATTACTGCAGGCTTTAAAACTCAATAAAACGGCAACGATGTAGACCGAGAAGTAGTTATTAAAGTTGCATACACAATAATAAAAGAAAACAATGCAATTATAACCAATCACTCATCAGGCCGTATAACATTCCGAGAAGATTGTAGAAATTCAATCATTAAATTCAAAGTGTATTAATATGGCTTCAAGCCAAGACCTCACTCGACTTTTCCAATTGTACATTATGCTTTCATTCCGATGGTGGAAATAGAAGAAAATATAGACCAATTTGTTCTGTTCATGTTGAAAGACAGTACACAATCGAAAGGAGAGTAGCTTAGAATTAATGAAAACAGTATTACTATATATTAAGTAGGTACTGTACAATTGCATTGTGGAGGTCAGATAGGCAGTCGTTCCATATACAATACTGGTATTCAGCTGCATTTGGAAAGGCTGGAAGCCTACCCTAACATAGTAAGGAAAAGGCAAGCCGTATGATGATGATTTAGGTGTATAATGGAAAAGAAAGAAAAAATGCATTACATTTGGTGGGTACGATTTTTTCTCAGTATAGTAAATCGCATGTCACGCAGTTAGTGACAACAAAAATCAGCATTCGGTGGCCTCGCCTTCTTTGGAAACTCCGTACTACACTTGATCAATGATCAGCTTATGGTCAAAGTGTCAGTAACGAATTGCTTATACGTACTAAAGTGGTGCTACTTTACTAAAACAACAAATATCAAATAGAACCAACATTGTAATTAAAAATTATAACTAAGAAAGAAAAAGAAAGAAAAAGTGTTTATTGGCTTCCCAACAGGACAAAACAAATACTAAGAGTAAAACCTGCATTATAAAATAATATACAACGACAATACACACACACAACGACAATATACACTTATACGTCAACATAGGAAATGAAGTTTGCCATTATTAAAATATGGATAGCTCTACAATTATAGGAGGAGTCAATGTGCGAAACAATAATTAAAATCAGAACATTACGTAAACTGAAAATTAATTTAGCTTCGAGTTACGTTCGAGTCTTTCCAAACCACTGTAATCAATAGTAGTAAAGCTTTTAGATATATCTATTCCCCTTCCTTCCGTGGACTATAAACCGGTGCAGTAGAAATTGCCGTCTTTTGCAATGCTCCAGAATGATTTATTCATAACATCCCCCTCTATAATACAGTATGGTTAAGACATGTTTATGCTGTCGTGTACTGAATATAATTTTGAAAGCGTACCACTAACTTCTATTTATGTTTATGGACTAAGTTTTAGCTATGTGGAAACTAATTTTCTTTCCATCACGTACATATTTTATATCATGTTTAGTATCTAGAATTTATTATCCTCGTTTCCTTTGAAAACTCTGTTCGTTTTCAGTGAAATGATGACGAGGTTATTAAAACAAGCATTGGTTTTTCGTTTATTTTTATTCGTGCAAAATTTTTCGTATGAAGTGGGGATTTTAAATGAAAATGTTTGGGTCCAGTTTGATTGCATCTCTTTTGATAGTCGCCGAAATGCGACCGAATTTTGTCAAATAGCACCCGAGTTAATTTAAATACTGCGTGTGGCAAAGGGGGACCTGTAAAGAGCTCGGTTTTAGGTTATTTTAAGCAAATGTGGTATTTAAGGTAATAATGGAAATAGAGGTGCAATTTCAAACAAAGCGTATAATGTTACCAACCAAAAACTAGATTGTATTCTTCCACTATGTTATTACAGACAAGAAAATTACTTAACATTAAATTAAAAAGCTAATTAACAAACGTTCTTTGTTTCAGATGCAGAACAATGAACTCGGAAGTAGTTCAAGTAGAACAACTGAAAATTTTAGTCAGCAAGAAAATTAATATGTGACTGCAAACAAATTATGCACTGATCCAAAATGAAAACTAATGATTCGAGCAAATCCAATGATGTAATTAATTCTGAACAAACACAAAAACATACTGATGTGAAGTATAATCAAAATATCAGTATGAATGAAACTAATAAACCTGAAAGTGATTTTAGTGAAACATCTAATGATGTGAAACATAGATCTCGAGTAACGAGTAGAAGTGCCAATGCATTGTTCCTTTTGTTAAGGATAACGATGAAGTTTAATATTTTAGTGCAGCCATGTATGTTGTTTTTGATATTCGTTAGTTCTGTGAGTGCGTACAGGGAACAGAGATTTGCGATTGAGCCACAGGATCAGGTGAGTCATTTTCCAGTAATATTTTTTGTTTATTTTACTTTGTACCGATTCCTTTCGAAACACAATCGTAAATACAAACACATTAAATATCAATATCGTTGTTGATACAAATATCTAATTTCAGTTCTGTATTCATGTCAAAACTGTATTCTGTTATTACCATGATTCAGAAGGTATACAAAAACATGATTACCATAAAATACGGGAGATAAATCCTCGTATTTCGTATAAATTGTATCTTCAATTTACTGCGTTGTTATTGTACCACCGTCACATAAATATTTACACTTAACATCCACAATATAGTTAGATTTCAATCAAATTCATACGAAATTCGCTCGAACAATATTCAAAACATACACACTAAGTATTGTTTTAACGATTGCTGATTCAATAACAATTTATTTTTCCGCCATAACAGAGTACTGGACTAAATATACAAATTAATTCAATCCTCATTATGAACATTTCAGTTCAACAAATGAGTACTAACAGGCAAATAAAATGCGGCAGAAAACTAGTTATTCGTATTAATTAATAGTGGCTTCATTGGAAATGCCATCGCTTTTAGTACAGTTTTGTTTTAATCGGCTTTGTTTTATGAATCTGTGTTACTGTCTATTTTAGTTTTATGTGGTGAATAGGTGGAAACACTGCTATTATTGTCCGTAAATGCAGAGTTTATTTAAATATTTGCCAATTTGAAACGCAGTGGAGCGTATTCGCAAATATCCTGCCTACTGCTAATTGCTTTAATCGCATCATTGAATAATGAAATACCTATCATGCGAGGAAATAAATCAACAAAACGTTTCGAATAGAAAAACATTTACAATGGAATCCTCTCACAGAAATTAGGATCAACAAACTAACTGGACCAGAAAATAGGAACAGAATTAATTCGAAAAGGTTTGTCATCTATGAAAACATCCGTTCCATCCCAAGGGGATGGAGGGTAGGAATTTTTAATATCACCAGATATTCAATACAAGCCTTTTCTATGTCAACTGAGTACTTGCTTACGAAAAGAATAATATTGGGCGATGTTGTTGCTCCGGAGGATTCCACGGGGAATATTTGATTTACGGAACAGGACCTAAATTATTGTCGCGAAATGTGAAGTAATTTCTGGAGTAACGGATTTTTCTTTGTCTGCCTCTACCGGAGAATTGGTATGAAGTATGAATATGTCGGGAAGTGGAATTCGTTGTGTGGCTTCTGAAATAGGTGAGAACGTAATTCAAAATGTTAATAGGAAAACGCGTCATTTTTTTCTTTCAATTCTTTTGAGAATTTGTCGGGAAGACGATATTTTATTGTCAATGTCTTTATTCTTGAAGGCAGGGAGGTAATTTCTTCAATTATGTATGTCTCTCGAAGAAAAATGATTCTGTCTTTTAAATGGAGTACTACAGTAGTAGGTACCTACATAAGTTAAAAGAATGATACTAGGTAAATTGGTAAGTTAGGTAATCTAAGTGGTTCACGACACTGATTGAACTGTATCGTCATTACAATACGACATTATTTGCCTTCTGTCGGATTCTCACGATGTTATTGTTCTAGTAGAATAAATCCGTCTGTCCCAAAGGATTAAGCCTTTTTTCGCAACTTCTATTTCGCAGGTTTTATAATGCGTAAATCGTTAAGAAAGACACTCGGTCTAGACATATCTTTAGCACTTTAGGTAAGTGCATAAGTTTCGTTTCAATCCCAGTGTTTTCTCAATATGGAGCTTTAAGTATAATACTTTTTTTCTTTATTTAGAGTGCTGTGGTGGGATCCAGGGTGACTCTACCATGCCGGGTAGAAAATAAGGCTGGGCAGCTGCAATGGACTAAAGACGACTTTGGATTGGGGACACATCGCCATCTTAATGGATACGAGCGATATAAGATGATTGGGAGCGATGAAGAAGGTAATTACTCTTTTGTGTATTTGATTCTAGTGATTACAAGTGCGACTGTTAAGCGCTGGAACTGAACAAAGTCATTACTATCATTTTCTTGCCCTTTTCCCAATTAATTTGGGGTCGGCGCCTCATGTCTTTTTCTTCCATGGATACTTCTCGATTATTCGTCTTCTCATCAGACTCAACATTTCTTGACAAAGTGTTATTGAGTTTTTCCATTTATGAAAATACTCAGTCTTCTAAAATTGGGTACGATTCAGTAAGTTTGGTCCAGTCTGGCTTTACACACCGTAAGGCTTGTAAGAATTAGGATTGGCCTTTAATACATAGGGTTTTGAACATTAATGGGTGAACTTGTGGGTAGGTACACACTTCTGCCAACCTCTACGAAAAATATCAGCATGACGTTTATACGCTTAGCCCCAGTTTTTCTCATCCCTCTAAAGATCAACTCAAAAGTGGTTATTAGACTGAAACTTTGAAATAAACCAATAAACGAGCTCAAAGAACTAACTTCTAACGAGACTAGCATACTCATGTACTTGAAATTCCTAGCATGCCTCGTTTGGAATCTGCAACGCTTGCCGCGCTAAGTGAAGATAGTCGACGCTTGATGCATCAATGTTGTGAAGCTTGGAAAGATGTTGATGTATAAAAAGTTATAGTATTCAAACAAATATGGGTATTGATTGTGAAGGTCACAAACCGTCAGCATAACGAAAAGTGCAATAACTCGAGTTTCGCGTCGAATTGAATTAAGTACATTATTCGGAATTTGCAGAACGAAATATTATAATATTCTTTTTAGACAGTTTTTACGTATCTAGGACGCAGGCGGTTTTAATACTAAGCCTGACTACAATATCTAGGTCAAGACAAAAATAAACTTTAATCGCGTTTTTCTCGAAATCATGTTTAACCTAGTTATTGCACTTATCGTAAGGATGGCAGGGCACATCAAGCTACAGCAATCTGTCATTCATTTCAACACTATAACTATAGCGTTAGATTCAAAGTTGATTGGCAAAATTTCATAGTTTCGGGTAACTGATGTGCTGGACTGCTGGCGTCTGGTTATCGTTGGTTCTGAGAATTCGTTAGAGTTTGTAACAAAGCGATCTCAGCTCCCTGGTTATGGGTCTGTAAGCTGGAAACTGTCACGTTCAGTCCTAAACTCCACGAAGCTACTAACAGTAACTTGCACCAGAACATTGAGTGAGGTGGCGGCTGGCAAACGGGTGCGCCAAAGTTCACCTAAAATTTCAACTCCGATAATTGGAAATCCGAAAATGTTCTTCCTAACATTTTTCATCCTAACAATCGCAATTCCTAACTTCTCTGTCTCTAATGTTTTAATTCCGAAGCATTCAACTTCATAATGTCTGTAGCAATAAACATCTATTACACTATTACCTATTTGTTTTCCTATATTTTCTCAACATAACCATCTTTTACACTATTATTCAAAGTCATGTCTTTTTTAGGGTTCCGTACCTCAAAAGGAAAAAACGGAACCCTTATAGGATCACTTTGTTGTCCGTCTGTCCGTCCGTCCGTCCGTCTGTCAAGACCCTTTTTCTCAGGAACGCGTGGAGGTATGAAGCTGAAATTTATATCAATTACTCAGGTCTACTGTCCCTTGAAGCAGTGAAAAAATCAAACTTCTAAGCCAACGCAATCAAAAGATACAGCCGTTTATGCCGCAAATTTTCGACACTTGCAAGGGAATCAAAACCTACAGGGTGCTTCCCGTGAACTCAGAATCTTGAAATTTGGTACGAAGCAACGTCTTATAGCATAGATAAAGGAAAAATTACGAAAACCATAAATTTTTAGTTACATCACATAATATATTTTTTTTTAATAATTTTAAACTTACTACCCATTTCCTCATAAACGCGTAGAGGTATTAAATTGAAATTCATACCAAATACTCAAGTCTATAATACCTTTGTACGGAACCCTCGGTGCGCGAGTCCGACTCGCACTTGGCCGGTTTTTTTTTGTTTATATTACTTTTTATTCATAATAATCAGTATTATAAAAGGTCCCATTAAAATAGGTGGACAAAATTTTAGAAATCATTCAGACCGCTAAAATAAGGACAATAGCAAAAAAAAAATATAAGAATAAGAAATAAAATACCTACTTTTATAGGATGAGTTTGTTCTAGAGTGCCGGCAATTTATTATTTTAAGTCAAAATAAAATCACTTTATATATAGTGTTTTTTTTTTTGTTTAGATGTCTTTAGTTAGGCTTACTAAACGCTGTGTTAAAATTTGTCCACCTATTTTTATATACTATGCAAAGATATCCATAGGTTAGGTTAGGTTAGAACTGTGACCAACTACGCGCGAGCCGAGCGAGCGAAGCGAGCGGTGCCGCGGCAGCGGCCGGCGAGCGCTACCTCGAAATTGGTCGCGAAATTTTTCTAAGTATTTTTTTCATAGTGCCCCCAAGACAACACTCTGACCTGAATTTCATTCATTTATTTTATTTCAAGACAAAAATCAGTGAAACGACCTTTAATCATTCTAAACAGTTGTATGAGTGAAAATATTATGGTAATTATGTTTAGGAATAAAAGCGTTAGGATAAAAAACAGTAGGAGTTTAAATATATTTACACTAATGATATTATGAATTCCAATTTTCGGAAACAGGAGTGTTATGAACATCGTCGGTAGGACTACAAATAGTATGAATGAAAACTTTAGGATGAAAAATTTTAGGAAGAGTGATCATTCGGATTACAAATCGTTAGGAAGAACAATTTCGGATAAAGAACTTTAGGTGAGCCAATATGGACCCCTGGCAAACACGAGTCACGAGTAGTCACGAGCTTTGAGCTTCCCGTAAATTAAATAAAGGATGAACACTGAGATTACTAATACTTGACAAATAATACCCTTAATATTCTCATTATTATTTGGCGGTAAAACTAGAACTGACTCTAGTATCAAAGATAGGCAGCCGCTTAATATAAAAAATAGTGCTAATCAGCTGCATTGCAGTCTGGAAAGTGACCTTTGGCATAATTGAGAAAAGGTTAGGACTCCAATATTAAAGTTTGAGCCCTTGTTTGATATGACATTTTCTTTCAGGTGATTACTCCTTGGACATCCGAGAAGTAACGCTGGATGACGACGCGT
Organism: Diarsia dahlii; assembly: GCA_949775195.1. Lineage (NCBI taxonomy): Eukaryota > Metazoa > Arthropoda > Insecta > Lepidoptera > Noctuidae > Diarsia > Diarsia dahlii. The sequence goes on along the minus strand of OX459215.1, from coordinate 8,228,118 downwards.
TATACCAGTGTCAAGTCAGTTCCGGAGCAAGGGGTAAGCATTACTCTGTTTTTTTATGGAGCGGATATCATTTTTCCTACCCTAATGTCTGCATACAGAATATTTAGCTTATCAAGGCACTCAGAGTGAGCAATATAATAATTAGGAATTGAATATCATATTTCCTAATGTTCCTAATCTTCTAATCATTAAATGTAAAGTCTTAACAAAAAATTCTTTGTTAAGCGATAATGTACCATACTAATCGTGAAAGATTTTTTTAAATCGGTCCCCTTTACTTGTTACGAACATACAAATCTTTTCACTTATAAATAAGAAAATCAAATGTAAAAATACCGTTTAGATGCTGATCCTAAAATTGCAACTTGCAAAGCTTGCGCTCTAACAACCAAAGTCATCACCATGACAGGATTCGTACAGCTTCAATGAAACACATGACTTCCAGAAACCTCATCTCCGGAATTGGTGGTTTATATCCCAAGTTAAATGTAACCCCAAAGACCCAACAGGGATCACTTAGTACTTTGTATCTTGTAAGGGATAAAACATTAGCAAAGTAGTTAAAGAGTTTAATGTCTAACTCGTGGTTTATGAGTTAAAGTCTAACTAAGGCTGATTTTCCACCAGAGATGTGCTATGCAGCTATGCTGCGAGGATGTAATAGCTAAGCTGTGAAACTATATCACCGTTTCTACTGACACTAAGCTATGTAGCTGTGCGAGTAAGATGTGCTATGGAGATGCGCCTCCGCAAAGTGCGCGAAGAAAATACGCAGCTCGAGCTATGCGATATATCGATAGTAGGGAAGCATAGCACGCATCCATAGCACGCATCCATAGCACACCTCCATAGCACGCAAACTTCCATAGAAAAAACATAATTATCCTAGCTGAATCCATTTTCACCAGTGCTAAGCTATGTGCACCAATAAATATGATTGGTGGATATCAAACGCATACGATCCATAGCAACGTAGCATAGCACATCTCTGGTGGAAAAGCACCCTAAGGGAGCTCCTGGACTACTTTACGGCAGCCATGAAAGCCGGTGTTTTGTCTATTCCTACGTAATTGGGCTGTTAAACGAACTAGCCATCAGAAAATACAGAAGTTGGTGAAAGTTTTAATTATGATTCAAATGTTGGCTTCAACATTTAACTGGTGGTTTGTTTGTAGATTTCGTTTCGTTAAATTGTGTAATTTAGGTTGAGCTTGTCTCCTGAAATGGAAGGACGGTTTAAGTTAAAGTAAATAAATTATAATTGGGGTCGGATGTGTGCGGAAAAATACTCTGACTGTGTATCATGTTACCCTGTATCTGGAATATGCAGGTTCGATAGCCAGTCATTCCTAGAACACTACAGGTTTTCAGCTGTATCCATTAAGGCTGGCAGCTGATAAAAATAGTTGTGATAACGCTAGGCATATTATTTGACTACCCCGTTGGTCACGTGGTCGTACAAGCAACTGCTGAGCGTGGGGTTTAGGGCTAGATTCCCTGGTCGTACAATAAGACTAAGTACTATTGGGCTTTACATCAGATATTTCTCGGTAGTAGCCCGTAGTTTGGAAGATGGCGGTATGATCCCCCGAGCCTCAGAAAGCACACTAAGTCGTTGGTCTCCGGTCGTGTGGAATTGCCGTCATATCGGACTATGAAAACACTTTTTCTTTCTCTTTCTTTCTATGAGAGTGAAGAAATGAAACCATCATGATCATCATTCTCTAACCCTTATCCCAATTCATTCTCTGTTTTTTGTCATCTCATGAGACACCTCCTTTCTCAACCCAAACCTCTTTATATAATAATTCTAGAAACTGCGAAAAGCGAATCCATTTCCCTCTTTTCAACTCATTACAACCCATTAATTACACCCCTTAACTCAACCCCCAAAAAAAGCTTCAAACAATTATAAAGTACAATAAAAAAGGTAACATAACGAACAATTTCGCATCACAAAATAGAATATACAGAGCTTATCCCCGGATAGTAGGGGGTTATGCCTTTGAGTCAACCGCCAGACAGCTTTGTAGCAAGACAACGGATGGATACCGCCTCGAGGGAGGTAAGTGATGCCCGATGTTTGTTGAGGTAGATGCGGCAATTTTTATTGAGTGATTTTAAGTAGTCCTTATTTCCATGTTGTTTTAGGAAAGGTATTGTTATTGATCTTTCTGTTAAGGTTGTTTTAGGAATTTGGTTTTTAGGTTCTGTGTTTGTTAATGTGGGCTTGTTGTTAAATTATCTTCGCTTCTTATCATATATGTGTATCAAACAAGGTTCATATTTCTCATTTAATGTCTTCTATCTTAGTCATTATTACAAGCTTTTAACGAATGAGCTTTTAAATGATGACCTAATAAACTCGTATAAATAATTTCAACACCAGACGCGTGGCTAGTTAGCCTTAATACATGCAAAAACTCCCGCCTTTTTCCAATGGGGTTAGGCAGACACCACAGAAAGCCACCTACTACGACCCCTACATACTCCTTTTGTCATCCACGTTAATAGATCTGGTCATAAACACTGGTATTTGAAAAGCTCCAAAAGACACTGCCAAAAAACCAAAATTACTTAACTTCATTGTTTCGTAAATATACTAAATTCCGTTCACGTAAATGTCGGCTTTGTTAAAGCATTCATAAAGGGATATTTACCCTCGCCTACGTATAAAAGTGTACTGAGAACATTGTGACGTAGGTGGATCATGTGGGCTAATATTTGAATATGAATTAGATGCCATCATGCCTGTCGCACATTAGAAGGTTAGCAGAGAAGTGTCCTCCTACATTTACTTGTAAGAATACATAATATGGCCGCCGGGACTGCGGTTTGATTGAAAGAGATACAAAGGGCTAAGAAGGAACATGGGTGGTTTTTAGTCAGTAGAAGTTTGACGGCCCAGAGCGGGGGGAGTCATTTTGATGATGACACACCAAAAACAAACGGTCACTGGTTTCGTCCCGATAATTTTCTACGCAACAATTGAAAATAATACAATATGCACGTGAATCCGAAAATCAGAGGCTCGTGACGTTCGACGTTCACACCACGCTAAACTATAACTACCACATCCGATTACTTACACCTCTCTCCTGCCATAAGTGGCAATTCTCTTTATTTAGCTGGATACTATATTGGGGTGGAATAGATCGTTGATTGAAGAATGTGTGCCAATGTTTATGAACGAACGATAGTAATAATACATAGGTATAATAACATGATACGTACTTTTGTGCGATATTTTTTGGTTTAATTGCTAAGTTATTAAGGGAAGTAAGTGGGATGACTTATCATAGTTGTAACCCAATGGGTTAGGCAGAGATATACCTATAATATACTCACGTATCGACTGTTATTTTTAAGTCCTATGTATAAGAGGGTGAGCCCAGTGTTATCAACCAGACGCAAATCCAGAATCCGTAGATGCTATTCATTCTAATCTTAATGTATGGAAAAGTGGTAGCAAACGTGACTGTCCTGCTAAGTGTCTCAGAGCCGGTTTCACTACCTCCTATTAAGTTCTCGTTAACTTGCTTAGCAGATAATAAAATTGCATACAATCCATTTTTTAGGGTTCCGTACTACAAAAGGATAAAACGGAACACTTATAGGATCACTCGTTTATCTCCGAAACTACTGAGCCTAAAATTAAAAAAAAATACAGGAATTAGTTCAACACATATAGATTACAGAAAATTTTATAAGAAATCTATGGTGCTAAAATAACATGGAAAATCTATATAAATAAAAAGAGAAGTCTTGACTGACTGACTGACTCATCAACGCCCAGTCCAAACAAACCCTTGGAACTAGAAAGCTGAAATTTTGCACAGAGGTTCCCTTGATAACGTAGACAAGGAACAAGGAAGGATTTTTCGAAATTCAACCCCTAAGGGATTTAAATAGGGGATGAAAGTTTGTTTGGAAAATCGACATTTTCACGCGGGCGAAGCCACTGGCAAAAGCTAGTCTCTCAATAAAAATACAATGGTACGGGACCCTTCATGTGCAAGTCCGACTTTTACTTGGCCAGTTTTTCTATTCGGACATCGTGAAATAAGCCGTTGAGCGTAGGTATTATAGAGCAAGGCCCAAGTTTTGGTTAAGATGTGGTCATTATTAGGAAATTCTCATTTGCAACTTGGGTAATTGATCGGTTTCCACGGATTTATTAAGCAAATGCAAAAATAGGCGTATCGTCTAACACTTTCAAAACAAGAGTTTAGATTTTACAGCTCAAGAAAAAGTTATTCAAAGCAAACGATTTGCTTCACATTTAAAATTCTAATACCACCACCGCATTTAAGACCGCCTATGGTGTGTCTTGACTATATAAAGCACTAATAATTATGTATGTAAGCAGAGACGAAAAAAAGGTATCATACTAAAAACTTGTTGATTTAATTGACAATTGCCATTGACATGCAGCTTCTTATATTATGTTCGCAATTAGAATTTTATTTTGTTTTTTGAAAACAACCAACGGTGTCAATACCATTGAAATTATGTAGTTGAATACTTCCAGGTATATTTTAGAACTTTGTCGTGATGTTTGGGGACCTGAAAAACGACCACTGCTGGGCATAGGCCTACTTTGTCCTACGTGGTCGTTTTTCAGCTGAGATGACAATGTTCAGAAATGCAGCGTGAAGTTATTATCATCATCTCTTCACACAGTCTACCAGCGTTATATAAGGTCCCATTTTAATAGGTGGACAAATAACACAGCGTTCAGTCCGTCTAACCAAACATATCCAAGTAAAAAAAACACTGATTACAGTGAGTTTTTTGTTCGTAAAATATTGGGTAACTAACGCCCGAATACTCGAACGTCACTCAATTATAAGTAGCCCTCAAAACTCGTGCTATCTCTGTCACTCTGCGTTAAAGTAACAAAGACAGCACGAGATTTAAGTGCAACTTAAAATTGAGTGACGTTCGAGTATTCGGGCGTAACACTTTTAGTGTATTTTCGCTACGTCTGTTTTATTTTCTTGTAGGTATCTAATGCGTTTCTCTAATTTTCTTTTTTTACCATTGTCCTTATTTTGGTGGTCTGAATGATTCCTAAAATTTTGTCCACCTATTTTAATGGGACCTTATATTACGTTATGTTTAGTTTTCTTGACTCTGCAATCATCATCATTCTACTGCCCTTATCCCAATTTATTTGGGGTCGGCGCAACATATCTCCTTCTTCCATACTTCTCTATTTCCCGTCATGTCAGCAGTCACCTTCTTACTAGCCATATCATCCTTCACACAGTCCATCCATCGTTTCTTTGGTCTTCCTCTCCTTTTATAGCCATCTACATTCATACTCAACATTTTCCTCACAATATTTTCTTCATTCTTTCGCATCACATGTCCATACCACGAAAATCGATCTTGACTCTGCAATATAAAAATTAAAAACCTGAAATAATCCCCAAATAAAGATATATTTAAAAAGGTCTAATGTACCCTGTTCCTGAGTCCCGCAGTGGTTCATTAGACGCACTCGGTGACAAATGAGCCGCATACAAACATGATATAAGTTTGTTTCATAACAAGATTGTTTTTGTATGGTTTGTTTGGGACTGTTCGCGTGACGTATGTTAAGTAGGTTTTAGGGGTGTCACTGACGTTAAATTATTATTTTTTGGAATTGCGTTTTGATACTAACGCGTGTGATGGTTTTCTAACTTTGGTAATAATAGGAAAACACAGGACCTTCTTTATAGCCATAATATCATCCTTTGCACAGTCCTTCCATCATTTATTTATTTATTTTTATTTATTTATTTATTCATCAACTTACATCTACCATTACAGGGTAACCCCAATGCGATAAATTAAAAATTAAATACCTGAAATATATATAATTATAATATATATATCATATCTTTTCCATAATCAGTAATAAACTAAAATCAAAAGCAATACTTACTTTTGTTTCATCAGCCATAAGACGTCCACTGCTGGATAAACAACTCCCCTTTAGAACGCCTTATCGAACGGCAACCTGTCGTATGCATCAACTTTTGTTTAATCAGTATTAATAAATCATCATCATCAGCCTATAATTTTCCCACTGCAGGAACTTAGGTCTCCTCTCTAGGAGAGGGATGGGTTATAATCCACCACGCGGGCCCAGTGCGAGTTGGTAGATGTCACAAATGTCTTTGAATATTTTGGTTATTTTCTAAGACATGCCGGTTTCCTCACGATGTTTTCCTTCACTGTTTTGTTTTTTAAATTAATAAATAGTTAGAAATTAATATCGTTGAGCAATTTAACATTAGATCTAGGTAATTCATAACCAATTCAACGTTGATAAAAAATCATAACCATGATTAATTACGATTTGCATTGTTTTACGAAATCACGAACTCGTATCAGATGACAAGGAAAGTTTCATCTTGATTTTCTTAAAAAAAACGACGCTGAAAAAGTATGAAACAAGATTTTCAGGATAGAACAAAAAGAAAAGCCGTAGTCACACGTTAACAAATTAAGGTTTATACTAGATTTAAGTTTTTAAATAAATATATAAAATGAGCTGTCTGCCCTTCAAATAAAGTTTCTGTTACTGAGTTACATCTGTAATATTATTTACGTATAAAACTTGTAAGTGTACTGTCAAAAGCAAAAGTCTTACACATTTTTCGACGCAAAAATTTAATTCTCACAGGAGTCTATCACAGTTTTGTTTTATAAAGAAAAATGTGTCTTGCCTGCATTATTTTGCAAAAATATTTTTAATAGTCACTATTTTTTTAACACATAATATAACGTCACGACTGTAATCTCAGAGGGGTTAGGCAGAGGTGTAACTAGCAGTACACCCATATTTCGCAAATTATGTTAAAGTGTTTGTACGTATGTGTGTGCCAATCAGTTTATTCATAGTTCTGAAAAATTTGATTAAATTTAACTGATAATTTAAAAAGTAAACAAATCTAAATAGGCATAAACAGTAACGTTGGCCACTGTTGATAATTTTAGCTTTTCGTAAAAACTGTCTTTGATGTTAAGTGAATTTGAATATTTTAAGTTTTTTTGCGCAGATAATACATATTTATTCTTGTTTACACTTAGATATGCTAAGGAATTTTAAATTGACAAATAATAAATTTAAGCTAATATTTTAGATTAAGGTCAAAACTTATTACTGAACTTTGATTTTCTATCCAATTTTAAGTATTTATTACTGAACTATATTGTAGTTTTTCGTAACGGTTCATGACAAGTTGCAAATCTTCATAATATAATAATATATTTTTTTATAATCAACTAGTGACCCGCCCTGGCTTTGCACGGGTGCAAAAAAGGCATGGTATAAGGTAAAACCTTCCTCTTGGATCACTGTATCTATTAAAAAACCCCGCATCAAAATCCGTTGCGTAGTTTTAAAGATTTAATAAGCATAGGTACATAAGGACAGATAGCGGGAAGTGACTTTGTTATAAACTATGATGATAGTGATAGTGAAGTTACCCATACATTTGAACCGATTTTACTCAATTATTCTATTTAGACAATTTTCTATTGAACATGCATAAGCTTTCTGAACGACCTTTTAAACAAGATTTTCACTGTTTTTATTACATTTATGATTTTTTTTTGCACACTTCTATTATAAAATGACCCTCGTCTCATTCCAATAACATTTACGGAAGCAATTAAAATAAAAAAAATAAAGAAAGATTAAAAATATTTATTAATTCCCATTAGTCGCAACCCTACATTCGCTCTCTCTTAATTAGGGGCGGGTAACTAAAACGAGCGGACTGTCACGGATAATTTAGAAAAATATATCCTTAAATATATCCGGAAAGAACCGTATTTTGGTCAGAAAGACCCTTTTAGTTTTTGCTTTTGGTGAAACTACGTACTACATGTAGGTATGTAGTTTTATCCGTTAGTATATTATATTATGAGTAACATGTATATTTAAATTTTTTTCATGGATATTATCTACGACTATTTCGTTGATCTAGTGAAGCTGAGCATGAGGTCCTGAGTTAGATTCCTGGTTCGGGCATATTGATATTGCGTTTTTCCATGAGGAATTTCTAAGTCACGGAGCCTGAATGTGTGCCCCATTGTTGGCAATAGGCTCGTCCTGTAACATAACTGTGGTGGTGAAATGTGGGTGTAATTTTAGGTACACGTCTGCCAAGATTATTTTGACACCTATTAGAAATCAGTCAAGTCGCTTCGGTATGTCAAGCGGTTGCGGCTATAGCCGAGTCGCCCATTTTACTACACAGAAAAAAATAGACAGCTCTTTAACAATATTGCTCATATTCTATGGGTATTATAAGTGGTTGCAAAATCCTCTAGACAACCTTTGGATGGCTTGAACGAATTTTTAAAAAGGGGCCTATTACTACTGCTGACTGCACCAGGGCAGTCAGCCATAAGCGTGTACGAAGCAATTTTTAAAAGTGATGTTCTCCTACTGTATTGAATAACGTTTTACTTTTTCACGAACAAGTATTTTGGAGTCCATACTATAACGAAGTAAGTCTTATCTTAAATTAGAAACCGTTATTTTACAAGAAAAATTCATATGAATTGTCCTAAGTGTTACATGAATGCTTGCTGTACCGCTAATTTAGGTTCTTGCAACAGTGTCCGACGCTAAAATGAGACTCCCAATTATTAAACCAATAATTATATTATCTTAATTTTTACGAGTCTGGCTTTAGCCTAAATATAATTTAACAAAAAGCAATATCATGTAGGAAGATTAATTCTTTAAATATTTAATGGGAGAGTTTCGGCTCTCGATTTGTCAAAAGGCGAGTTTGATCATTCGAAACTGTCGTATTATTTTGGTCTTCTTTATTATTCTTTGAAGGCGACATTTTAATAATTGAATAGAGATAATGGCTCGCTTTCGAATAATTTTATTAACTAAGGCAAAGTGGTAATTTTAGGAATTGGAAAAGAGGAAGTAAAATATATAACATAACGCCTGTAATCTCTGACTGATTAAGCAGAGTTGTACCTTTTAGTACACTCACATTTCACCGGTTATTTTCAAGTCTATTGTAACAGGGGAAGAGCCTCATCATCATTCTCTTGTCATTATAAGAATTAAAATAGAATAGAATAATTATTATTTCAATCAACATGCAATATAGGATAGTAAAATTCAAATTAAATAACACATCTTACCTAACACTAAATATTCCGATTGCTCAACAAATGAAACCATACAACAATGGTTGAGATCAAACCTCTGCGCGAGGAATGAAAAAGAAAAAGGTGTAAATTATTGCGAGATGGTTGATAGAGGAGAATGGGCTAAAAATCGTGTTGCGTCGACCCTACGCAACATAGGACAAGGGTAGGAAGATGATGCCCGACGCCCGTCGGGGCTGTGGTTTGTCGAAAGGTTAACGCGGCTCCGACACATGGGCGGAGAAGGAACATGGGTTTGGTTTTTAGTCAGTAGAAGTCTGACACTCCCCTTCGCTCTGCCCAAGAGCGGGGGGGGGTTATTCGATGATTTTCCACCCACCAAAAAAACAAAAAAAAAGTAAGTAGTAGATGATGGACGTCTAGAATATGTCTAATTGCAGAGCTGGTTTACAAACTGTCAATTAATAGCGATCATCATGCCATCTGCCAAGCCTAGTGTTTTAGCCCTTTGTTTAATTAACTTCTTCAATTTACTCTGTTATTTGGTCCTATAATTATAAACCTTTTCAGGGCAATAACAACATCATTTAAATACCGTATCAATTCCTTAAAAATAAAATCAACAAAAACCCGAAACGACGCAATAAATCAACCAGATTTTCCTCATCAAAGGTTATTTGTAAAGGATTCGCTATTCAGCATATCGCAAAGATTTCTTTGCCACATTCACGTAAAAAACGCAGGCCCCATAAGATTACAAACTCATTTAAGAACTCCCCATTCTATTAGTCATTTCCCCACTTGAGAGGGGTAGAGAAACCATAAAAAAATCCCATGCAATATTACTATGAAGTCTTACAAATGTTGCCGAAATGACATGGCAGGCGAGAGGGGTTGTTTATGCGGGGGGGGGGGGGGGGGGTTTGGGGGAGAATCACGGTGTCCCATGGTTCGAACACCAAGGGTGTTGTTCGTTATCGTTTTGAATTATTCAGAAGACTGAAGATTTCTTTTGCTGGATGCGATTTAGAAGAATGGGTCGTGGAATTGTGTCAAGTGGCCTTTGGTTTCTGAAAGGTAAATAATAGCATTGTTATAATCTGTTTCAAAATCTTATGTTCATCACCGTTTCGTTCTACTATCTTTATCTTGTAACGGCATCTTCATGATGAAGGATTCCAGCTATAATCATAACTATTCGACATAGGTACTTAACAGACCACCAGTAATTCATCATCTGCCTAGCCTTTTACCAACTATGTTGGGGTCGGCATCCAGTCTAACCGGATGCAGCTGAGTACCAGTACTTTACATGGAGCGACTGCCTATCTGACCTCCACAACCCAGTTAATACTGGGTAGTACGAAATCCTTTGGTAAGAATGAACAGGCCACCCATAATTAAACCATATAATTATGTGCCATGCGCTTAGTGACTCAGCTGTCGACTATTCCAATACTTTGTACCCATTAATACAAAACTTGGACCCATCAACAGAGAATGATTTCGGGTTTTTCATCCCGATAATAATCGCCATTAACTCTGATGGCGATTATAATGCCAATGATATTTAATTGACACTTAACAAAAGTCAACTGTGTCAGGTCGAATATAAACTAGCTTTGCTCGCGGCTTCGTTCCCGTTTTGTTCCAAAATTAACCCGTTTTAAATGTAGTCTATGAAACTCACAAATAATGAAGCTTCCCGTTGGTAAAGCAAATTTCGGAATCGGATTTGCAGCTCCCAAGATTACCACCAATAGACAAACAAGTTAGTTGTACCTCTTTATAATGTAAGTACAGATTGTATAGATATCACTAAAGCAACAATATAGCTCCATCCACCTAAAACGTGTTATCGGGGCGAAATATTATAATTTTCTCATAATCGTTTAGACAGAATATAGCCTTAAGTATAACTGGTTAGTAACACAATCTGTGGTAACACTGCAGAGTTTAGACTTTAGATAGACTTGAACTGATAACAGTCATATCTAGATCCATTTTAAATCGCAAATGGCCGACAGTATTGTGTTAGATATTAACTTTCATTTGCATACCTACTAACCATTGTCATGGAGTGGCGCTTATGTATTTCTATAAGTGCTAATCTGACACTCTGTCACTAGGGTGTGTAGGGTCGTTAGACCTTACTGCCCACACGATAAGAAGAAGAAGTGCTAATATTATAATTAGCGGGATTACACTATGTTCTTTGCTTTTTAGGGTTCCGTTCAATAAACGTGGCTACCTACTGGGCCCAAACCGTATGATATGGAAGTATAAAATCGACATGAAAAGAAGAAGGGTTCCGTACCTAAATTATAACCAACGGGACCTCCTCCGCTGTCCATCCATCCGTCTGGCTGTCATCGGACTGTATATCATGATCTAGAATAAGTAGACAATTGAAAATTTCCCAGAATGTGTGTTTATGTTGCTGCTATAACAACAAATCATCATCATCTTCCTGACATTATCTTATTTTATTTGGGGTCGGCGCAACATGTTTTCTTTTTCCATTTCTTCCCTGTTAGACGTCACGGTGGCATTTATTCCTTCCTCTTTCGTATCATTCCTGACACAATCCATCCACCTTTCTTTGGCCTTCCTTTCCCTCTTCATCCATTGACATTTAGATCCATCACCTTTTTAGTCACATGCGATTTGTCCCTTCTCATAACACGATTCGATGCGTTTTCAACTTTTCTGTAGCTGGCGCAACATTTAAACTTCGAATACACTTGTTACCTTATTCATTATTAAACAACAAATAATAAAGTAAATTACGTAACCCTCAGTTGCTTCTCTCATATATCTGCAGGATTTGCCACACTCTCATTGTATTTGCCCCTCTGCCCTGCCTTTCTACGATTTTAGGCGTGATAAAACTTTAATGAACCGACCCCATCCATCGCAAGAGCGTCTCGTTCAAAAGGCACCCCCTATTCCCGACGGATGTTTTTCACCTCACTTTCGCAAATTGCCTCGATAAGAAGTTGCCTCAAGTTGCCAACTTTATTCGCAACTTTAATCTTGAGTGGTGTCGCTTTTCTAACATCAACTTATTAAATGTTGAATCAATTTTTGTCTTCGAACTTTGTGACAATTGGACTTAAGTGTTGGAGATGATAGTCGTTGCGTGGCAGAATAAAATTGGTTCCTAATCAAAAATGTCTTAAAGGCGGTCGATGGAGCAAGTTGAGATGCCCTTACCGAGATTAATCTGAAGATGGATGCGATGCGAGATCAGATAAGATGAGACATTGCCGTCCGTCTGTAAAATAACACAATATCATGGCTGTTATTTCCGAAAAGTTAGGCGGAGGCATCTACCAAGGACTTTAAAATATTTTGTGAAATGGGAGTGTACTATTGTAGAATCCCATTTCGCAAAATATTTTAAAGTCCCACGTGTAATAGGGGGTGAGCCTATTGCAATCAACCAGGTACAAATTCAGACTTCATAGTTGCACCCTGAGAAATTCCGAATGGAAAAAACCCAATAAAAATCTCCCCAATCCAGGATACAAACCCGAGACCTCATGCTCAGCAGTCGCATTCGCGGCCACTAAACCGCCGAAGTAGTCTGAATGTATTATAATTAAAACGTTTTCCCCATTTGTTATCTACTAGCTTCTGACCGCATCTTCACGCACGTGGAGCTCGGAAGATATCCCAAGGGATCGCTGTTCTGGGATAGAAGTATTGTCCATTTCTTAATGTTTATCTTTTGCTTTAATAATAATAATAATATTCCACAACTATCACACAACGCCATCTAGTCCCAAGCTAAGCAGAGCTTGTGTTATGGGTACTAGACAACTGATAAACATACTTATATATTTCTAAATACATACATATTAAAGATAAATTACACCCAGACACAGAACAAATGATCGTGCTCATCACACAAACATTAATTGTCCTGGGTGGGAATCGAACCCACGACCTCCGGCATAGCAGTTAGGGTCACTAACCACTAGACCAACAGGCCAGTCGCTTTCTCCGACCAGTCCATTAAGAATGAGCCCAGACCGTCTCACCAGCTTATTTTCTAGCCCGCCTCGGTTACAACCTCACGAACAGCCGTCTTAAGGCACTAAGTTTCTACGTCCAGTTGTCCGACTACATTCTAGCCCAGTCCAGATTAGCCTCGCATGTCATACACAGGTAAAGCTACGTGCCAAATTTCAGAGAAAATTCGTTAATCTAGTAGTCGTCGTGGAAAGAAACACCATGGTACATTGCTCTGAATTTAATTACAGCTGCATTTTTACTCAAACTTCACTTTCATTGCGATATTTTGAAGAGTCAACAATAAAACAGCGATTTATGTTTGATATTCTGACCTACTGCGGCAAGTATGATCAAAACAGCCTGTACTTAATTATTAAAACAGCACTATACTCCTCTAACAAAACACACTCCATATATAATACATAAACCGAAACACCACCCTTTTCCATTCACACACAAACCTACTTGACCACATGAAACAAATTATTCATACATCGCAAAAACCATCACAGTTCCGCACAAAACAGTAGGACAATACCACAGGACAGTAACTTTCCAGTGGTACAAGTTAATTGTGTCCAACTAGACGTTCGTCAAACACGGGTCGGCAAAGAAAAAGCCACTTTTGCACGGTCAAAGGCAAACACACCCGCAAATTGTTCAGCCACAACGGCTTTGTTCGGGGTTAGGCCATGGTTTAAGTTGTAAGCGATAGCGGGTTGGTTTAGAAATAAATTGTGAGAATATTATTATGAGTCATGAGAATGAATAAAGTGTACCAGTAACTGTAAATAGAACTTTGACAAAGCTTACTTGTATATACTTATTATTACTTATACTTGAAAAAGCTTATGTTGTAGTTTATTTCTTGCTATCTTCTGCTCTCTATATTATAGAGAAAATAAATATAGTTTATGAAAAACCTGAATTATTTAAATGTAACTAGTGCACATGGATTTAGGCTAAAAATGCACTTAAAATTCATTGGTACATTTTTTTTTGTTCTTCAATACGACATACCATAAGGTACGCAATATAATAAAGAATTATGAAAATTTTTGGATGTGATCCGTGCATCAAGCGTGCGTGTATGGTAATATGACTGTATGAATGTGGACCAAACATAAGACCAGATTAATTGCGATCCGTGTTAACAGTGGCGCGAGTTCTTTTGTTGTGTTTAGTGTTTATCTGCCTACAGATAAATCAGACAATTTAACTGAGTACACAGACTGTCTCGCTCGCATGAGTGCAATAATAGAGGAATCTGATGTGTGTGCTGCGTATATGTTGGGTGACTATAACGCTCACCCAAACGCACCGTTTGGTCGTGAATTGTTGTTGTTTTGTGAAGAACAAAAGTTTATATGTGCGGATATAGTAATGTTGGGTTTGGAGTCAGATACGCACACTTTTACAAGTGAAGCGCATGGCTGCAACCGGTGGTTAGACCACTGCGTAGTCACCGAGTCTGCGTGGAGCACTGTCAGGTCAGTCAATGTTGTGTATGATGTATTTTCTTCGGACCACTTTCCTTTACGCATTGTGTGTGATATAGGAGGGACTGGCAGTGGTCTAGCCTCCGATTGCAGTGAAACTAAATGCAATAAGGTATTGTGGGGAAATAGATCGATTAGTCAGATAACGAATTATACTACCTATTGTGATTTTCATCTGGAAAAAGTAAATAATGTTTTATGTTGTGTAAACTGTGATAATAATTTAGTATGTGATCAAGTTGGGGACCATTACAGTTTTATTAACAAGTTGTACTGTGATATTGTTGATATACTCCGAGAGGGGGCTATGTTAAGTTATGGGTTGAACTCCGGTGGACGTAAGGCACGTAAGCCGATTACGGGATGGAATACTCATGTGCAGGAATGTCATAAAACTGCAAAATTTTATTATAATTGGTGGGTGACAGCTGGTAGACCGCCAAAGGGTGATTTATATGACAAAATGATTCTTAATCGGAAAATATTTAAAAACAAATTAAAGTGGTGTCAACGTAACGAGCAATCAATTAAAATGGATATATTAGCTACACATTGTAAAAATAAAAACTTTATAAAATTTTGGCAAAGCACTAAAAAGTTGCAGCATAAACAAAATGTACCGTTATCCATAGACGGTCTCCTTGAGCCATGTCAAATTGCAAATATGTTTGCTGACAAATTTAAAATTGAGCCCATGCCTGTTGATCGGCCTGCACAGGTTACGGGGGGGTGTGGTCGGGGGTTGGTTGGTGTAGATTGTGAGCAGTTACAATTCTCACCGCAGGATGTTTTTGACGTTATTAGGCGTATGAAGCGTGGCAAATCTGCGGGTCATGATAACTTGAGCATTGAGCACTTGGTTCATGCGGGGAAATACGTACACGCCAAGTTATGTACACTATTCAATTTATGTATCAAGTACTCTTACTTACCTGACGCCTTAATGAGGACAATAGTTGTGCCAATCACAAAGAATAAGACAGGGGATCTCAGTTCTGCTGCCAACTACCGACCAATCTCTCTTGGGACTGTCGTAGGCAAAGTGTTGGAGCGTCTTTTGCAGCCCTTGCTATTGATGGATGTTAAGATTGATGATGGTCAGTTTGGTTTCCGTCCTGGTTTATCGACTGACCTAGCGATTTTATCTTTGAAGTATACGGTAAACTATTACAAAAGTCGGAACACCTCGATTTATGCTTGTTTCCTGGACCTGAGTCGCGCTTTTGACCTGGTGAATTATAATATTCTCTGGGGCAAGTTGCGCGACTCAGGGGTCCACTCAGGCTTAGTAAGTATGCTTCAGTACTGGTACGGAAACCAAACTAACAGTGTTAGATGGGGCGACGTCCAGTCTAGCGAGTACAGGCTAAAATGTGGCGTACGTCAGGGTGGGTTGACTTCACCGGACCTTTTCAATATTTATATGAATGGTCTTATTGAGGAGCTGAAGAGAGCAGGTGTCGGTTGCCATATTGGTGGCGTGTGCTTTAATAATATCAGCTACGCCGATGACATGGTCCTCTTGAGCCCCTCAATAAGGGCTCTTATGAAGCTTTTAGCTATTTGTGAGCGTTATGCCCATTCTCACGGTATGATTTATAATGTCGGGAAGACAGAGATGTTAGTTTTTAGAGCTGGAAAGGGACCGGAGAAAGTCCCCGATGTCCATATTTATGGTTCTCCAGTAAGGGTTGTACGAACGTTTCGATATCTGGGCCATATCCTCACTGACGATCTCTCAGATGACGCCGATATAGAACGGGAAAGACGGGCACTCTCGGTTCGGTGCAATATGCTTGCACGCAGATTTTCACCTTGTAGCAAGTGCGTTAAGAAGACATTGTTCCGTGCGTACTGTCTCTGTTTTTACACATGTCAGCTGTGGACGAAATTTAAACGAGCATCACTAAGTACTATGCGAGTACAGTACAATGATGCTTACCGCATCTTAATGAAATTTCCGCGGTACTATAGTGCGTCGAGCATGTTTGCTGAAGCGAGAGTGCCCGACTTCTATGCCGTAATAAGATCACGCGTAGCGTCGTTCGCTAGAATTTTAAGAAAGTCGACCAATCAACTGCTGAAGGTCGTTAGTGAGGATTGGAACAGTCCGATCCGCAGGTATTGGCTAGAAGTCCACCGGAGTGTCAACCGAAGGTAAGGTTTTTATTTTTAACACGAGATTTTTATTTTGTTACCTACTGTGATATATTTATTTTTATTTTATTTTATTTTAATGATTGTTTTTAATTATGATATTATATAATAATGAATTTATTGTAATGTAATTTGTATTTGTATTTTTTTTATGTAAATTATGTAAATTGGGATTTAATGCCTGTAAATAAAAAATAATAATAATAATAATAATAAAATAATAATAAGGGAAATTTTATGGTCGTAGAAGGAAAATGGTGTTGTAATTTCTAACAAATTTATAAAAAAAGGAGTGAACGGACTAGACTAATAATATAATTTATGCATACGTATTTGCAGTTCCTTTGAGCTCTCTTTCTATAAAACGCTAATCTTGTAACTTACACCAACCCCCACTACAGCCGAATTTAAACAGGCGTTGGTGAGTTAAACGATGTAAAGTTGGACAATTTCGCAGCACTGAGACAACTATTGTGTTTGCCCAGCCCTTTTGTCGCTGAAAAGGTACAGTACTCGAACGTTAATATGGTACACTAGGATTTAAATAGAGCCAAAGGTATTAAGAAGATGCTTGCTTGAATTTTTTTTTCATTGGAAAATGATGCCTACGATACTACGCTCCATTGCACGATGGCAAACCTTGAGCTTGAACTTTTGAATGTTTGTCAAAGACCAATGTCAAAATGGGAAGAATGAAAGATCTCCTTTTATAAGCTCTTGCATGGACCAGTATACTAGCTCTTTCAGGCATTTTCGGTTCGTAATTAGGCTACAATGTTCTCAGAACTAGCGATATTCCAACCTGAACATACTCTGGGCTGGCTATGTACATTGTACACCGTATTCCTGAGGAACTATGGGGCAAATTAACCACGATGGTAGGACGAGCTGGTTATGACCAACGACCAGTGGCCGTATTAGCCCAACGACCATATTAGCCCAAGATCGAAAAATGCCCAGCATTGGGATGGTGCAGGTTTATATTGTGTGTAGGTACTTGTGGCATACACAGGCCAAGGTTTTTTTAGTAGCTGCTTTTTTTACTAACCCCCTACTCTTTTCTATGTCCCTTTTAAACAGTTTGTAAAGTCCTATTGTCGTTAAAAAGGTCCTACCTATTTATAGTGTACTTCTCTTGATTTGAGATAGATAAGTTCTCAGACGTACGGGTCTTCTTTGTCTGCTAATTTTAGCTAAATAAGTTGGTAAATGTTTGTTTGTGGACAAGGTTTGTTTACGAGGTAAACGTGGTCTAAGGTTTCGTGTCTTGTCTCTTGCTGGACGAGAAAATACTAGTAATAGAGAGGTTGGTCCCGACTGTCTGATTAAAAGTTTTACAATGTTGTGGAAGTCATATTCCATATTATTAAATACTATCTGCTGATTTTCCAGTGCATTGACTCCAAAATAGTCGTAACCTATTTGAAACTATGTTGGGGTTGATGCATCTGGCTCACCGTTACGCTTATGAAGAAAAAATTGAAATTCACTTTTTCATAGTTTCTTAGGTAATACGTTCACAACGACAAGTTGTTAAATATAAAGAGACATGGCCCATGTAATATGGCTCTGTATTATTTCTTTAGTGTAGTTAGGTAGTATTCATTACCTACATCATCCAAAATTTTCTGAAAATAGGCATTTGGTTATCTATAAAATCGCTACTTAAATACGAAGATTTGAATTGCACTATTATTACATAAACTATATTTCCGCAAAGAATGTTAAATTACTTCTTAAGCTATTTGCAATGCTAACTTACCTACTCAACAATTTCGACCACAAATACCCACGATTTCCTACTCTAAAAATGGCCACAAAAATGTGATATTTCTATAAAAGAAAAGAGAATCGCTGACTACTTATCATGCTGTCCACGATACGGAGTCGGCTGCAGCTTGGCTACCTGTCAAAAGAACATGCTGCGGTTATTTCTAGCCAAATATGTTGCTTTATATGATTTATGCGGACTGGGTTTTCAATATTAGGTAGTTGGATGGATTTAGTTTTAGTTGAAACTATATTTGTGATTTATAGGGTGTAAAAGTACTCTTAACGAAGGTGAAACGGAACCTCCTAGTTACGGAGATATTGGGGTCAATGTGCCAAATTTTTCACAGCTGATTTTTTAATACTAGTTTTTCAGGTTATCACTTTACTTTAAATTACCCCTATGACCCGTTTACTATACAAAGCATCCACTAGCACAATGCTTTAAGAGTTCTACATTGAGATTTACCGTAAAGTGTGTATTCATCCAAAGAAAAAATTGTTTCCCACCAATAATTTTTTGCGTAGGGATACTTAACTTTATGTACCTAACATAGCGCTTGGCGGTTTCGTGAATGGTTTGTTTACACCCTGTTATGGTTTGTGATCTTTGTTGTTCTTATCATTCATCTTTAGCAATGTTATCAATCAAAACAATAACGACATCATCATTTCAAAAGCAAAATGATGAAATACAAGGTGTAAAATATTATAGTCCACTTCACGAAGTAGTGTGAACGTGAAGTGGACTATAATATTTTTATAATATTTTTTATTATTACTATAATATCAAGCATTCTGTTAGTCAAACTAAGTAACCCTACGTAAAAACTATTGCTGCGAAAAGACTTTTTTTAGGGAAAAAACTAAAAAAAAAACACTGAAAATATTGTGATATTTACAGACGTAACAAATAAGGCATAAAAAAGGTTTTTACTACCACTACAACTACCATTTTAAAACATTTATCATAACCAACATCTTCCCGGAACCATAATTTTAAAACTAACACCAAGTTTCAAAGTTATGGTATAAAACATTATTTACTTTAAACCCGACCATTTTTATATACGCGAGATTAAAATATGTGGCAACTATTCAAAAACTTCGAAACTACACATGCGAAAGGAAAAAGTAGGCGAAAACTTGGATATTTCAAACGTAAATCTATTAACCTGGAATGTAGAACTACCAGAATAAATCAAAACAACTTGTGTAGCTACTGTACATAGAAATTCTAACGACTCTATTCATAACGCTTGGGTTCCGCATGCCTATATTTGAACTTTTAAACGGAGAGAATTTTCACAGAGTTTGTTTTAGGAACGTTTGAATTAATGAGTATATTGTGCTATTCTTTGGTTTGCTGAGGGAAGTTTTAAGTTAATTTGGAGATGTATAAGAATAGAGGAAGGACTGTGAAAGGGGGAAAGTAAAGAGGTGTTTAAAGAAATGACAAGGAATAGAGAAGTATGGAAGTAGAAGATAATATATGCTGTGTTGACTCCAAATAAATTGGGATAAGACACCTTGGGATTGGGAGGACAGAAAAATAATGATGATGATAGTGAGAATGCACATAATGTAGCGTTTTGATCAAATTAATATCCTGAACAAAATTACGACAGAAATTAAGAAAGTGCCATCAATAAGATAAATAGTAAAATTTTGTGTCCTAACGGCTAACTAAAGAAAAGAAAACATATTACAAGATTCTGATCGCGTCAAAGAACAAAAGGTGGAAGAATGGCTTATTAATTTGTACAAAAACGAGCAGGCTAGTCAACATGGTTGGTCGGGAGACTATCACCGACAATGCGCCAGACACACTGAAGTATCGTCAGTTGAGGAGGCTTTTCATTCCCCCCGAGGACTATGCTACCACTACACTTTAAGTATAGACGCATGTTTATAGGTACGTCATTCTTGATTAGGTGAAGGATGAGACACAGACAGGACATCGTCATCCAAAATCTTTGAGACAAGCCTTTTAATGTTTATAGGGGTATGAGGAACAGGTTCTTCAGCCTCTATAGACGAGGAGGGATCCTTCGACCTGACGGGTATTCTAACTGGTGGGCTACTGCACGACAGTTTTTGTCGAGTTTTTCTATATAGTCTTAAGTAGCGGATAACTTGACCTGTTATGATGATAACTTTTATCTATGATGTTAGATCGTCATTATTTTGTGTCTTAGATGACGCTGTATTTACC
This sequence comes from Diarsia dahlii, assembly GCA_949775195.1. Lineage (NCBI taxonomy): Eukaryota > Metazoa > Arthropoda > Insecta > Lepidoptera > Noctuidae > Diarsia > Diarsia dahlii. The sequence goes on along the minus strand of OX459215.1, from coordinate 8,207,316 downwards.
CGACTGCGGCGTAGCCCAAAAGGAGGATTATTTGCTATAGTACTTTTTGTAGTGCTGCATCATGCATAATGAAGAGCAGTAACTTCTTATGCCTTCCATGTTTTTAATGTCTAAGCAAAATTATTTTTTTCGAGACGTTACGTTTTCACTTTCCTCGAATGTGTAAAATAATGACCCCTGCAGTCCAGTTACATGGCAGTACAGAAGCTCTGGCCTCGCTTTATCCCTCCATTTACAAAATAATCTCTCTCAATTACTACACTGGGAACTACAAAAGCCATTAAATGATTTAATAAACAGAGTCGTCTAGTCCTCGTCTAACTCCGTAACTTTCTCTAACGTGTTTAAATAACAATTATTTTAGCTTTATCACAACGGACGAGCTTTTAGCATTTCGCTTAGATGTTAAGTTAGTTTGTGGCAATCTGTTGTCGCGTAAAATGGGGGGAGTTGGAGGGGGTCGATAGTTTTAATAATGTTTAATGGAAAAGTAGGATTGGTCCTCGAAAAGTTGTTGAAAATTCTGGTGAACGTTATTCTTTACTTGAGCTTGAAAATCGTGTTCTGCATTAATTACTGTAGTCAATAGTATATGTGACAAAGGTATCTGACATTACGGAACTCAAATGGAGTTAGGCAGGACACCCAGCAAGGTGTAGTGATGACAGATGTACAGAGGTTGTCACAAAAAATGTGGGTTGTGCGGCGACTGAGATGAGTTAAGATGCTCGTACGGGACCAGAGATTGGTACAAGAAAAGAGGGACCTAGAGGTTGTCGATGATGAAGAGTCCTTAAATGCCATTGAACCTTCAAACAACTAGGATGGGAAACCGACTACAATTAAGTGCCACTAAATCCACAAATTACAAAAATCTTACATTTTACATTATTTTTACATTTTGTTAAACCATGCTCTAACAAAATCGTACATGCCCTAACTAGGGCCAAAAAATTGAAGAGACAATTCACCAATATGGATCATTCCCACTAGTTATAATGCACAGTCCTACGATAGAACTAGTGGGATTTTTTTTTAAATTTTTGTCCCACTAGTTCTACGATTCAATGTGGTACGAAATCGTAGAACTAATGGGAACGAAAAGTCTATGGATTTTTTCGTTCCAACTAGTTCTACGATAGAGGATGTTACAAAATCGTAAAACCAGCGGGATTCAAGTTTCTCATTCGTTCTATCACACATTAGGGAATAACTACAGCACAAACTACTAGGAGAATAGAAATAGGCAGGAGGTATCGAAAACATTATTTTATTTTGGAGATGAAAAAAAAAAGATAGGTATAAGTTAAGTCCCACAAACTACCAGGAAAACAGAAGTAGGAAGGAGGTATTGGAATCTTTTAATCAAAATATCTAAATTATTTCTTTCTAATACCATGGCATGCACTTTTTTTTTGTTGGATATAGGAAATCGGGATAGTAAAGTCCTACAAACTACCAGGAGAATAGAAGTAGGCAGGAGGTATTGAAAACATTTTTATTTTGGAAATAAAAAAAGGAAAAAACGATAAAAGCAAATAATATTATATTAAGGAATAATTTAGATTTGATTTAAAGATTCCAATACCTCCTTCCTACTTCTGTTCTCCTGGTAGTTTGTGGGACTTTACAACCTATCTTTTTTTTTAAATCTCCAAAAAAAAAGTTTTCAATACCTCCTGCCTACTTCTATTCTCCTGGTAGTTTGTGCCGTAGTTGTACCCTAAACTGTGTGATAGAACGAATCAGAAACTTGAGTCCCGCTGGTTTGACGATTTTGTAACATCCTTTATCGTAGAACTAGTGGGAACGAAAAAATCCATTGACTTTTCGTTCCCATTGGTTCTACGATTTCGTACCACATTGAATCGTAGAACTAGTGGGTAAAAAAAAATAAAAAAGTTCCCACTAGTTCTATCGTAGGACTGTGCTGTAGAACTAGTGGGAATAATCCACCATTATACCAACGAATTGCAAACTTCTTTATTTCCGCGAAAAAAAACCAGGGCTCTAGTTGAGGGAATATAGACCTTCCTACCGTAAATAATGTATGCATTTGCACTCGGTTTTCCCCCAAACATTCAGGACTAAACCTCCACACACAATTAATTCCACTCAGGCTTTGCCGCAGGTACAAAACAGTTTATTAGATTATAATAAAACAGTATAAACTATGGTAATTGTGTTAGGTTTATATGCGTTCGCAGCCGTACATGTTGATTTGGTAGGATATTTACTATCTGTGGTAAAGGTTACGTGGTTTAGATGGATTTCGATGGTTGAGTGGTTTATTAAACAATATTATAGCTATTTTATTTAGATATAGAGTTGACCACACATTACAAATCTAGTTTCCGCCGTACCAAGCATGTTTTTTCCTTTTTTTTTCTTTTTTCCCGGTCCCAGTCCCAGCATTCATTTGTAAATCTTTCACAGTAAAGTTGTAGTCGTTGGTCCGAAGTGAAATGTGACACTTAGTCTAGCCAATGGGTTTCAGTTTACCTAGTACTAACTGGGTTGCGGCGGTCAGATAGGTAGTTGATCTGCTCGGAACTGCATTTTCATCAATTTTGTGACTTACTATGACTATTGATTACTATCCTACAACCTGATACTAAGGTAAAGATGAGGTCCATTGTAGCTCCCGCTTACCTAGAAATAACCCCAAAACTACTTACTCCTGACCGATCCATCCAAAATTCAGCTCAATTTGAAAGTGAATAAAATTCTACAACAACTTTCTTTTTGTCACCAGGAGAACCAGCAATCCGCTCCAGATATGCCCGTCTCCTCGTCTTGGTACCTCCAGAGCCTCCAAAGATACTGAAAGGTCCAATTCTTCAGGCAGTTGAAGACAGGGAAGTCAACTTGGAATGCATTTCTGTTGGAGGAAAACCTGCAGCTGAGGTTGGTATAAAGACAGTATCTAACCACGAAATTACAATAAAAATCTAATTAGTCCGTCAGATTAATTGCCAAAAAATATTGGACATGTATTTTTTCTTTTTTCACGTAAACAGTAAATGAAGACGATACAGTGCTTTGAAAAGTCGCTCGAGTCGCACAGTTTGCTACATTTCGTACCAGAAAGTGACGTCACCAGCCCCCACTCAATTAATTTGACAAAACAAAAAACACGTACCCATTATTTTTCGATAATCTAACAGACGGAGTAAACAAAATCATATTTTTTTGGCCAGTCAACTACTCTTATTCAGGCAGTATTCAGTATTCATTCAGTATGCATATTACAAGTTCTTCAGTGTGTGAAATAAATCGAAGCGCAAACTGTTAACGTATACATTCAGGACATATTATATTAATCCCTAGGATACACATTTATCGATGTCGTCTAAAGAAAAAATACTGAAAAATATCTTCAATGCAGAATTCATGGTAACTAATGTTGTTTGCACGTCGCCCCGTGGATGTTCGCCTTGACGTGTATACGTATTACTAAGGAAACTCTCCAACGGCTCTTTCTGAGAAATCCCGTTAACGAATTGCGTTTTTTTTTATATAAAATGCTTTACCTAAAGTAAAGTTGTATGTTTTTAACGAAAACTCTCATTAAATTTAAATGACCTTTGTCAAAAAAACAGAAATTTCAATTTTAATAAATTTTCAGATCACCTGGGTGGATAATGACGGTGGTGTTTTGACGCACGTTGTCAATCAATCAGTAGTGCCAATGCCTGATGGCCGGAGATTCACCGCAAGGTGAGTTGTAAAACATTTACTATTTTAAGTTAATAGCCTGTACTGCTGGGAAAAGGCCTCCCCCAATTCCTTCCATGTGCTCTTATCTCGTGGTTTCTCGAAACATTCAGGGCCAGCCCGGTGGCACCGTTCGTCTTACGGCAACCATCGTGTGGAGACTTTTGGTAAGCGGTTATTGTGCAAACGGATACTTATATGACTCGCCCAATCTCATTTGTATTTACGCATAGTAAATGATGAAGAAATAATAGATACGTAAATGACAATTCAAATGTCTATCAGTCTAAAACTAGAGTCACCATTTGAAGTTAACCAAAATTATGATGAAAATAATTAGTGACAGGTTCGAAATGGCCTGTTCAGAGAAATCTTTCTTATCATATTTTTCAAAGATCCCTACATTCGCGATTTATTAGATATGCGTTGTTATTTTAAATGTGATGTGTATTTTAAAGGTAGATTAAAACTCATTCCCTCTCATAGAGGCCTGGAACTTCAGCAGTGTGAACATAAATAAAAATATGTATTCTTTACCAGGTCTGTGCTTCGACTGCGGCCAAGGAGACATCATCACAACCAGACCCTGACATGCCAAGCTCAAAATACAGCAGATCGGACTTACAGAGCTGTGACTATCAAGCTGCAGGTCAGTCAATCTTTTTGTTCTGGTCTTCACACTACTATTATAAATGCAAAAGTATATTATGTTTGTTACTCTTTGACACTGAAACGGCTAGAAGAATTTAAATGAATCTATGTAATCAGATAGACTGTGGACCCGGAATACCTCATGACATGACATAACATCACATCTGTAATCCCCAAAGGGTTAACAGAGGTGTAACCTAATACTACAGCCACATTTCACCAGTTATAATTATGTTTAAATCGCATGTAAATGGAAGCGAGCCCATTGCCATATCAGCCGGGCATCTAAACTCAAGGAGTTTAGTTGTGTGCCTGTTACTGATGGAAAAATCCAAAAACACTTTGCCCGACCCGGAAATCGAAACTCCAAATAGTTTTGTTTTGGTCTATGTTAACAATAATGACTTCTAATTACAATATACAATTTATTCATGACAAGAATTTGTGAACCATAACTAAAAAGGGTAAAATAAAAAACTGCTGTAGGTAACTTACGAAAGTAAAGTTATTTGATACGTTTTAGTGTATTTTTTGGAAGTCGGTTTTTTTGCAAATATTCGGTCGGTTTTTCCTATAAGGATAAAAACATCGTCGAAAAAGCGAGTAAATACGGATCTTGCACGTGGCTCACTATTCTTCTTGTCCTTGGAGATGTCCATAAGGAAAAGCATTGAAATTACGTAATGTTTTTTTTGGGATTACGATAATTTGACATCCATTTCTTATTCAGTCCAAGGATTAATTAAAATTGACGGTTTCAGAGTTGCAATTTACAATGATGGTATGATTATCCTCAGGTTTTCAGTCTTTTACTTGATAACATTATTTTTTTATGGTTTTAATTGGAAATTGTTACTACATAAGTAAATTGGGAACATGTAAAAACAAATTCACTTAATTTGATAATATAAAATAATAATAAAAAAACAGTAAGTTGTGTAAGTACTTAATTATAATATTTTGGCACGTTCCTGTCTCAATAAGAGGAAATAATAATTTATTCAGTTATAGAAATAATATTTACAAAATAATAATATTTTGTGTTTTTTTCGTACGTATAAGCACAAAATATAAAATATTTTTCTGTATCTTGAATATTAGTTATTATATGAATCTTATTGATAAAATACTAATGTGATTACAAGATTTTTATTTCTAACAATTATAATTTCTTAGTGGGATAAATGTATAGTAAAGGCTAAAAACTTTTAACGAAAAAAATATACTACTTAATTTTTTTTAAAAATACACAATATAGTCAAAGAATTCATAAAACATGAAAGTTTTCTCAAATTTCAAATCTAAAGTTAATTTATTATAACCAGACAAATATCAAGTACATTATTATAATAATTTCATGGTTTTCAAACACACTACTTACATGATTACCCTACCTAATTCAATCTTGTCTAGTCTTATTTTGGCACACTGTTTTAATATTCCTTTAGACGAATTCCAAATGTCTAAAGTACAATTTAATAATATAATTTTAATTAGCTAATTGGTACATGTTACATTCTCTTACATAGATTATATTCTTGTTCAAAGATCATGATCTAGTTATTATAATAATAACTAGTGTTTTCCCGCAGCTTCGCCCGCATGTATGTCGAATAATATACCAACAAACTTTCACCCCCTATTTAACTCCCTTAAGGGTCGAATTCAGAAAAAAAATACTAAAACCTTCAAGAACGACTCCATCCATTGGTGAAAACAGCATGAAAATCGGTGCAGCAGTTTATGAGTTTATCACGAACAGACAAACAGACAGACGCGTAGGAGGACTTTGTTTTTTTTTTATTATGTAGTGATTACGAATGATTATCGTAGCTGATAATAATTATGAAAGTAAGTTTTTTTTAATTGCGTTTCTTGCAATCACGCCTCAAACAGTTCGAGATAAAATTTAAGATATTATCACAATTATTGTAAGATGATTTCCGACTACCACGTGAACAAAACCGCGTGCAAAACTTTATAATAACTTGAACTTATTCATCCTATTTCATAAGAATTTGGTTACAATTGGTTTATCTGTGTGTATGATCTGTTACACTTTGCTTTGACAAATATTTGCGGTTCCGCCACAAACTCGGCGTAAGGAATGAATGCCAATTTTGTTGTCTTGTGTTTGTGTGGATTTTGGTTGAATTGTTGTAGTTGTTGTATTTAAAGCATTATATCTAGAGATGTGTGTGATCAAAGATAATCTTCTAAATATTAACCAATGAAACTTATTGAGCATTATATAAAACAGACAGAATAAAATAATTGAACTGTTAATGTCAAAAGTGCTACAGTAAATATGACCATAAAATGTACTTTTTGACCCTAAAAAAACTTATTTCCCAGCAATAATTCTTGCGTAGAGTTACTTAGTTTGATGTACAGAATGCTTGGTTGACGGCTACGTGAAGGGTATGTTTACACCCTGTATGTAAGTATGTGAAAACACTTGCCTACAAAGGGGTGACATTACAGTACCATACCAACGAACAAAAAAGTTTATATTGTGTTACTACACTAGTCGATTTCCAAGTCACATATTCATACAACTAAAACATATATATTGTCATACAACTTTGTACAACATTAATTCAACCTTCGCAGAAGTTCGCATTCAAGCAAGTTTTTCATACAAAAACTAGTCCACGTATATTCTTTAATATAAAAAAGTACACACTACATGAGCGTATTCTTTATAAGCAAAACTTACATTCCTTTTCCAATTCTCGCGCAGTGAACTAGATTTTCTAGACTTAATAAAAAAATATGAAGCACGTAGGTTATATTAGATTCTTGTCGTCTTGCTCATGTGAGATAACGAAGCGAAATGAGTTATTATAACCAGAATGTGGATATGAATAGTGTTTGATTAAAGTTGTTTTAAAAATATCTTGGTGCATAGTTTTTCATTTTCTCTTTATTTCTTTCTTTGCCTAACCAGGTGGCCTACCTTACCTTACTTACTGCGGTACTCAAAGATGATTACTTAAGGCGTCACATAGTTTAAAGACTTGACTTACTTGACTTAATGTCCTATGTCCCCTAGATGGGGCAGAGGGCGTCGATAGATGTCCTCCATCGCGATCGGTCTTGAGCTTCACGTTTCATCTCACTCCACGTCATTCCGATGTTCGCCGCTTCTGCCAACACGGTGCGACGCCAGGTTTGACGAGGACGGCCACGCTTTCTTTTCCCTTGGGGGTTCCAGTCCAAAGCTTGTTTGGGTATGTGTTCGGGGTCCCTTCGGAGCGTGTGGCCAATCCATCTCCACTTGCGACGCTTGATCTGGAGGTCGATCGAGCTCTCGTGGCATTTCTCCAAGAGTTCTAAGTTGGAGATGATCTCGGGCCAGTAAAGACATAGTAAAGACTTGACATTTACTTTTGTATGACAAAACTGTCAAAACCTTTACTAAGTGATGGCCTAAGAAATCATTAAAGCTCTCTGAGTACGGTAGTTAGAGATGGTTGTTTTTTAAAATCTTATTATAGTGTGCAAAAGAGATGATGTTAGACATCCTGTATTTGGATCGACGTCATGGTAACCCCGAAGGTGTCTGAGTTTTACCGCCCATGGGCCTCTTACTTGGCTTTACAGAGCGTCAAGCAATATATCTCTGAAATGTTGGTTTCGCTGGTTTCGTGCCCGGTCCATGGCAATAAGTTTGCCCCGTATATTTGCCTAGTATTACATAGGACTTAAGCATATTATTATCTGCTGAAATATGAATGTACATCTCTACCTAATTCTACGGGAATTACAGGCGTGATGCTTTGTTATTAAGACCCTTTTTTTTGGCTGGTTGGAAGTCTTCAAATGACTCCTCCCGCTCTGGGCAGAGCAGAAGGGAGTGTCAGACTTCTACTGACTAAAAACCACCCATGTTCCTTCTTAGGCCTTTGTGTCAAGGCCGCGGTATCTCTTTCTGTTCGAAATAATAACCCCGTCGGGCGGGGTTATTGAGACCCTTGATTTTCGTTGAGTGGATAATAATGGGAAAGCGTAATATTCAAGAAGATGTAGAGGCGGCAACATACTTTTAGTAGACTCTCGTTTATTTTTATGATCATTTATTATTCAAGAATTCCTTCGATCTTTGATCAGTTCATAAGGTTACTTTAAATGTCGGCAACTACGTAAAAGCCATTAACTATTTAAATTGAAATCGGAGTTTCTATTATTACTTTGAAACCTTTCGTGACTTCCATCGTGTAAAAAAAAAAAAAAAAAAAAAAAAAAAAAAAAAAAAAAAAAAAATCTTTTACGAGATTTCCATTCATAGACAATGGTATAAAATAGCACAAATTTATAAACCACCATCTGCTTAGCCTTTCCCAACTATGTTGGGCTCGGCTTCCTGTCTAACCGGATGCAGCTAAATACCAGTATTTTTCATGGTGTGACTGCCTATTGCCCTCCTCAACCCCGTAAGTAATGAATAATACGATACCCATTGGTAAGACTGGTTGTCAGTCTTAAGGCCACTGACCGAACAAAAAGTGTCTAACTAGTTATATTAAGTACACCTCTGTTCAACCCCTCGGGGATTACAAGCATAACGACATGTTTAGAAAACAAAAGAAAAAATATTATCGGTGTACTAATTTCTCTCTCTCACGAGGCTCTTGTACTCAGAGCCTCGTAAACAGATGCGTATTAGTACACCGTAGTAGTATTTTTTAGACTGAATCGATATGCGGAGCTGACTGCCAACCTATAGAAAAGGTCTATCTAATAAAAAGGTCTATATAATCCAGTCTATAGAAAAGGAATTATTCAACTGAAATTCAGCCATTTTGGCTGCATGATCTGACAAAATGTTTCTCGCACTCGTCCCGGCAGTTAATCTCACTTGGTGCCTCAAGTTTAGGGTCAGGGTCAGCCCTTATATCGGTTTCTTTTTTGTCTCTTTTCTCGCACTTTGCTCTGGCTTTGACAGCTGTATCGGGAAACTCGAAGTTTTAAAAATGCCAGATGAATTGTTTCATTATCGAGAACTTTTGGCGGTAATAAAAATTACTTCTCGAAATTTGTGGAGTCTAGAATCATGAAAAGTGTTTTTTAATACAGTTGCTCAAAAAGTGGCGTATTGCAGGGACGTATAGCGTTCGGGATGTGGGCTATTACGTACTCGTGCTTTTTCTTTACCATTTCCGAACTAGTGCGTTCTCTTTCCCAACTGTCAAAATAATGTCCATCAAAAAAAAACCAACCACGAAGTTTTTACTAAAAAAAATCAATAGAAGTTTTTATGATTCATGCAAATATTTTTAAAGAAGCTACTAATTTGTTTCAATAACAGATTTAATTATTTGATTCAATGAGTTAAAGCTTTCATTCCATTTCATCTCATTAAATTTAATTTTCATTTCATATCAATAAAAAAAAAAACTGATTACTTGGCTGTATGGGCATAGTTCCCTTTGCCTACCCAGAATGGGTGAAGAAAACAAAAAAAAATCTCTGCTTATATTATTTACGGTTGACGCCATTTTCCAAAAATGTTCTTTGCGAGTTTAATTACGGTTTTATTAAATTGCTTCATTTTTTCGCAACTGTATTAAAAATAGTTGTTCATTACACGTGCGGAACCGTCATTGCAACTTGTTCCGACTGTCAACCCTCGCCGTCGGCTATGCCTCGGCTCGGGTAGACATTTGTCGGAACTCTTTGCAATGACAGGCTTTCCGCACTTATATTGAAATATACTATTTTAAAATACTCCAGGATTTACTAGCCCGTCGGGGCTGCGGGTTGGTCACAATTTATAGTATATTATTTGACTATAAAAATCACAAAATTTGTCAACGGGTTCAGGTGACGAATTGAAAAATGGATTGTGCGAGGAGTTGCACGGGTCCTACCTTGGTGGGATTAATAATAATAATAATAATAAGATTTATTTTCTCGCCACAATACACATTAAATACACAATACATTTCAAGTGACCAAGTGAAAACAATAAGTATATTGTGGGAGACTGGTGCTTAAACTAGGCTTGCGGCCTGTATTTCAGGACACCAGCAGATTGATTGACTAGTGAGCCTCCCTAATATGTTAGGATCGGCTTCCAGTCTTACCAAATGCAACTCAATTACAGTTTTTTACGTGGTAAGACTCCTTATCAGGCTTTCGCGACCCAATTGCTAGGTATTACGATACCCCTTGGTCAGCCTGGTAGCAAGATCATCACTTAACGATTAATACCCGGGATCATCGGCTTTACGTTATGTCCGAGGCATGAAGGAAACTCGGTAATTAGCTTAGGGTTACGCATTCACGAAATAACCAAAGCTTAAACCTTGAATATTTACCAATGTAACTGTTATTATTTAACCATCACTTATGGGCCTACTACACGCACGCACTTCCCCACAGTTTTCGTTCACACTTCACAGTACATCGCGCGTATGGTTGGTAAAACTGTATTACCATTACAAACCACACGCGCGATGTACTGTGTGCACCGTGTAATCCCGCAGGCAAAACTGTGGGGAAGTGCGTGCGTGTAGTAGGCCCATTAGGCCCAGTTTCCACCAAAGCGGAGAGGAGTGGAGATGTTCGGGAAACGGCCAATCACATTAGTTAAATTTTACATCTGGTCTTTCACCCTTCCTGTAATTGGTCGAACTTGGCACATCTCCTGGCCGCTAAGCTCGAATCTCCTCTCCGCTCTGCTTGTCTCTTTTGATGGAAACCGGGTCATAATTAATTTCTTAGGAAATTTTTATTTCACTTTCAGTTATGTCCTGTAAGACTAGACGCGGATTGTCGTGAATTCAGGAATAGGATAAGAAATATGGTAACGGTTCTGTCTAGACTTAAAAGAATGACCTTTTTTCGAGTGGTTCTTGTGAGTTGGAATAACAATAAATAATTGCTTTAAAAACGAGACAATACTGTTTGTGAACTTGAATTTGCTGAATAAGCAAAATGATATCTTTTTGAATCTTGTAAGGTTAAATTAATTTCTCTTGAGGTTTCAAACCTAACTAGTGCTCTGTAGATACTGCAACTACAGATTTTGAGATTTTAGGTTTGATTCTCTGGTCGAAAAAAAATGATAATACTTACCTAATAATTTTGAGTCTTTGGTCAACTGGACCCGCTTCTATGAAAAAAAAAAACAATTTAAAATGTAATTTGTTCGACTAATCCCGTGTGTCCATTTCGAGTGGGTCCAGTTGACCAAAGACTCTTAAGAAGATTTTTTACATCAGATTTTTTTCTCGGTTGATCGAAATTAGTGCTACTTGTATTACACAGTGGTACTTAAAAATAAGTAGTGAGTGTTGGCACTAAAGACACGCTCCTGAGTAAGCAAACCCTCGGGGATTACAGGTCCAATGTTAAGTTTAAATATATTTTGTTGCTGTAACTTCTACTTAACTATAATTCTAGTCATCGACCGCAAATCTCCAAGTCTAAAATATACAAGTTTCCCCGAAATCCGCATAACTAATAAAACAAACATTCTGTTCCCGTTTCTGATAAATTATTCTTTTACTTCCAGCAGCTTGTTCCGAACCCACTTCGACATGATTTATGGCCATCCAATTTAACAGCTCATTTATTATCACCACATCTAAATGTAGAGGTGTAAGCAGATATCATTTCATTTGGATATGCATTGTGGTGTTTAGGGAATATGGAAGTTCGGGACTAAATCAGGTCTTGACTAAAATATTTAAGGTGCCAACAGCACCGAAACTAGCGCCACCCACATCTTATTTATTTTACTCTAAAATCACATCAAATTTGATCAAAACACTATCTTCGATTCTTTGACCTATTTATTTCAAATACGCCATTATCAGGTGCTTTTGAACTGTGAAAATACAGCTAAACTACAAATAATATAAAACAACAGTTTAAAATTAGCACAACAGGCGAAAATACATAGTCTAAAAAGAATAATTAGAAAAAAAATCATAAAAACTGTGTAATTACATGGCAAAAAAACACATTACAACAAGTTTGACGCATTACCTTTATTTAAAAGACTCTGATCCAGGCACAGAGTAAACTATTTTAAACTGTCCTCCTTTGAAAGTTTTATCCCAAACCCTAAATTATCGCTGATATTAAATTTGATTCCCAGAAGGTCGAACTTAAAACTTGGTCTAGGTTTTACTGCTATATTTGCAAATGAAATCATCCTTGGACCTTTTCTGAGAACTGTTAAAAGTGAAGAAGTCGATAAAATGCTTGAATGTAAAAATTATTCGGAGAATGTGAATAAAGTGGTGTTAACCGAAATAGTTTAAGCAGACTTTATTTATCCTTGAATATAACTGCCTCGTTAGTCTAATGGTCGTAAGTGAGTGAGTAAGTCTTAGATTCGATTCTTAGGTCGGGCTAAGTATTATTGGTTTTTCAGCAGCCACGGAGTTCACATTTGTGCCCGACTGATGGCAATAGGCTCGCCCTATTAAATTTGACTTAAATATAACTACACCTATGCCCAACCCTTTGGGGATTACAGTCGTGTTGTTAAAATGTTTCAGTGAATGTGAACAAAGCAGTTAACCAAAATGGTTTTAGCAGACTTAATTTAAACGCAAAACTGTGAAAAAACTATCAAATCTAATCCAATTAACAGTTTTAAAACACAGTTAGATCCACTCTAACTGCACAAACTGAAAATAAGTTAAAACCACATTATAAAACCCTGATTTTATGCTAATGATCACTTAATATCCATAAACGGACGTTTCAGCTTCCACAAAAATGAGATAATTTGATACAACGATTAAACCCACATTTTGTTTAAGACTTTATGGTTAAACTTCCCCCTGGTTGCTATCTTGTTCGTATAATTTTGTATTAAAATGTATGTAGAAGGAAAAAGAGGCACGTTTGGCTCCCATCTTTTGCGACGTACGCTTTGCCTTCGAGATGTTTCTTGGATTACCATACGATAATAAATTGGTTAAGAAAATTCTAGATGTTTTTTGTTTTGGCTGCTTTGACTTTTGGGTGACTACGACCACACTCGGGTGTGATTTTATAACAATAAATTTTTTGTTGTTAAAATTGAGGGGGATCAAAAACAAATTCTAGAAATTCTGAACGAAATTGGACAGGATTTACACTAAGGCTTTTTGTTTGATTTTATCAATCCAATTAATTTTTGAACTTTCCATCGCCGTTATCACTGAGTTAAAGATTTTTTTTCTAGTTTTCAGGTTATGATTAAGCAAAATTAGTTTGAGATTAATGTAGGCCAGGTTAAACTTAAAAAAAAAACTCTGGAAAAAGTTTATCAAAGTACCCAAGAATATACACAAAAACCAGAAAACTACATTCCGTGACTACCTGATTTTAAATATTAATATAGTTTGTACAAACCATTGTGCTTGAATTAAACCCTTACACAGAATAAACAAATATTAAGAAACAAAAGTAAAACGAACCTTAATTTGAGTTTGCACACACATAAATTACTTCTTAAGCCAAGCTTCCAATAAACGGATATATAAAGAAAAGAGAAACGAAATAAGGAAACAGACAGTCGGTGAAAAAAAATCCGTACCGCAATTTTTGTACATCCTCCTTTTAGAAAATTCGCCGATTCGGCTTACCAACATGCCCAGTCTACTTTGGCCTATCGAAACTGTCCTTTTCGTTGATTTTGTGTTAAGTAGGGTAGATCTAATAATTTTGGACGGTGTTTTATACTGGAAAAGTGAAAATAAGGAGGGCTGTGTAAGGCTCTAATTTCGTGACGACGCGACTGTAACGGTGTCAGCAGATCTTGTATATCATGGAGCGAATGATTTTTTCTTTGCGGTTTTCCAGCCGTTTCGCCAGGTTTTAATGGGACAAATCCTTGGAATTTGTTGGCGCTGTTCGGAGAAATATCATTTTTCGTTGAACTTTTTATCTTGTCTTGGTTGTTTTGTGAGTGTATGAGTGGTATCCACCTGTCTGTTTCTTTCGCAACTCGCTTTTGAAGTGGGGGTATTATTTAACACCGCTATATCTAGTAGTGACATTTTGTAAAGTTCAACTACCTATAGTCTTTTGAATTAATATAATATCTTTACTTTCATGGAACTAAAAATATTGGTCTTTAAATTGAATCATGTTTAAATGCATTTTTGTTGCGTTTACATTTTTTTTTCCCAAACTATGTTAGGATCGGTTTCCAGTCTAACCGTATGTAGCTGAATATCAGTATTTTACATGGAGTGAGTGCCTATCTGACCTCCACAACCAGTTACTGGGCAATACAATACCTTGGTAAGATTTCAGGCTTCTGATTATTCGTAACGACTAAAACGTTTTGCGTTTGAAATACTATTAAACTACATAATATTCATACGATATTCAGGATTGCTGATTGTGATACTGAAAAAAAAGTTACCAAATTCAAATCAACTTGACAGTTCCAGTATAATACTAGCGTAATAAATTACCTTTGATAAATTAAACTATTTACTATTAAATGAGACTTAAACGTAATTGGCAAAGTGGGGATGTACTATTAGGATGTTTAGGATCGGTTCTCTATATTGTATTTAATTTTGACTTTTTCGGTTTTGATCAATTTTGGTTAGAGATGTTTCACTTTGTGTGATCGTATGCCAAACGTAAAGGCGTCTGTCTAGTTGGTATTTTTTTATGAAAATGCTTGTATGAACAGGCTCTTTCCACTATTCCCTCTGTGAAAATTCCCCCCAGGCAGGAGTGAAAACTGGACCCGAATGTAAAAAAAAACACCTTTTCATTCGTAAGTAATAAGTTATTCTCATATAATATAGGTATCTTCTTTATGAAAATGCTTGTACGAAGATAACATGTTATTCTTCCTGAACGATGAGAACCTTTCCGTTGGTTTATTGTCACTTCAGAAAGGCTTTGTTCGTTTAATTCCCTGCGAAGTAAGGCTTCGTCTAGACTTACGGGTTCATTGGTTACAAAATAAAGTATGTGCTGCAGGGGATTAACGGGTATCTTTACGATTAAACCCTTTCGTATTAAGTAGGGATGTTGTTGACGATAAAAGTTGGCGTTTAATTAATTGGATTAAGTGTATTTTATCCTGGAGTTATGTTGCAATAAAGATGGTTTTCGATGTTTTAAAATTGCCTTAGTGTCGAGACCAGATTTAGGTTTAGTTGATGTGCTTAACAATGGTCGCGGCATTTCTTTTTCGGACAGATTTTCATCGCTTTCAAGGATGATCAGAGTAGTAGCCTAGTGTATGAAGTTTTTGCACTTAAAAATCAATTGTGCTAAGACTTGTCCACTATTACCTACGATTTTTGTTCATAACTGACTCTGTCTCCGGTTGAAATGGAAGGAAATTATGTTTTTCCTTCTCCGCTTTTCTGTTGTTTTCGTTGCGGGATTCAAGACAGTTAAATTGATCCTCTAAAACTTCGACGAACTTCACTTTTGCCTTCTCAGCGCTTTTCTGGTCAATAGTCCTTTGTTATTTGTGGTTGACACAACACGTTTTTTTTTTACGATTCTCTCCCGTCAATCGTCACGCTATCTTTTCCTCCTTTTTCGTTCATATCTCTTCTTACTTCATATTATTATCTCACAATCCCTCCATGTTTTCGTTGGTAAATAGATTAATATTTGTCTAACTAGGAACTCATTAAATTTTACCGCAGTTAAGTTTACCACTTATTGAACTAATGTAATTAAAATTGATTGTTTATCAAACACTATTGTTCCATATGCTTTGTTTTCGAACCTCTCGTTTATTTATTTTAAACAATATTTTGTTAGTGTAAATAATTTATTGTAATTATCAAACTATATAAATATTAATATCGAATTTTATTTAAATAACTCTGCCATGTGATCAGTAATGATACTAAAACTAGACTAGATAAAATGTTTATTCTTTTATTCTGTTTGTACTAACTAAGGGATATCGTAAATGATCTGATAACTGTAAAATACTGGTAATAAATTGCATCTAGTTAAACTGGAACCCGATTTTAACATAATTATCTGGGTAGGCTAGGCTGAATATAACTCGGTATGTTCTAGCTTAATTAGTCATTAAGTAAATGTAATTAAAGTCTGTATAGTATGTTTTTTCTTAATTGGCAGCTTTATAAATGAATATACCATCGATGTATATCTAAACATTTCTACCTAAGGGTTTAGATAATTATATTCACATTTTATTAATGATAACGACGCGGCGACGAAAAGCTCAAAAATAGAATGTAATATTGACATGCTATTGAATTAATGCTTAGGTTGGTCGGTGGATGTGTGATCAACTATTGCGTATCGAGTTTTCTCCGAGCCTTGTAAAGCACGTTAAGCCGTTGGGCTTGGCTGTCATTTATAGATCTTTGACAGTCGTAACAAGTAGTCAGTGGCCCGAAAGCATGACAAACAGTCTTACTAAGGCCTATCGTATTATCCAATACTAACTGGGTTGTGGAATTCAGATAAGTAGTCGTTCCTAGTAAAATACTCAATGTTAAGCTGTATCCAGTTAGATTGGTTGTTGGAAAAGGCTAGGCAGATGATGATGATGGATTGGCATTAGCTACCGACATGCTCACATCCTCGTTTTTGGAAGTCGCTGAATCAATGCGAAACCCTTTGAAAGTGATTGCTGGTACAACAACTTGCTGGAACAACTGTAAGACCCATTTTGAAATGAGACTTAAATCTCAAATAAATCATGGAGTTGTTGCAAGCAAAACTCTTAATCAGTCGAAACTACTTTTGACTGGTTTCAGTCAAAACCCTTATTGCTTTAAAACGCGTTTATTCTAATGAAATAAATGTTAGCTATCGTACACGGTTACCCAAAGGGTCAAAAAAAACTTAAGAAACCTATTAATTTTCAAAACAGAAACCACCTAATAATAGTTTTGCCCGGCAAAAGTAGTTTTGACTGATTAAGAGTTTTGCCTGTGACAGAGTTCCGAAATTCGCAGTATCACAGTAAATGCACCGTATAATCAATATTACCTCAGCCTAATAAAAACACTAGAACCTTCCACTCCAATTCCAATGGCTCGATTCCATTTGAAATTAGAACCATCTTTTCAATTTACTCCCCCCATCCTCTCCAAATTATATATGGGGACAGCCATATCAGTTTGGCTAGGTTCCAATACCATACGCCTTTAAAATGCTCCGTAATATCCAGTCTTAAACAATCAGCTATAAAATATTAGTGAGGTTATCCGGAACAGGGTAAATGGCACTAGAATGTTCTAAAGTCTATAGAAATTGGTTTTTAGAATGTGGTGGAGTGCTTAATATGAGAATTGGTGCTTGGGTTTTTTGTGTTATTATTAGTTGTATTTACTTCGTTTGCGTGGAATTTATTGTAGACGAATGAGAGGGTAAAAAACGGTAGTAGTGCTTTTAATTCCAGACTACAACCTATCCTATGGTATTTGAGTAAGAAACATCTATCTATACATCGAAACTTTCGCAATTATAATACATAGTTATTAAGGGGACGGTGAACGAACATTCTCCATACAAACGTAATACCAAAATCATTCGCGATACGAACATATTAACAACTTAAAATTATGTTATTCGGATACAGACGATATTTATCTAGGTTCCTATTAAACTTTTTTTTTTAAACATTTACTATTTACGAAATGCAAGCGAATTGCATTTCGTCAATAGTAAATAGCAATTCGCTTGCATTTCGTAAATAGTAAATGGTATTACGTTTGTATGGAGAATGTTCGTTCACCGTCCCCTTAATTACACTTTGTCAAGATTGCTGTGTCTGACTGTTTCATGTTTACGTTGATATGTAATTTGTGGAGATAAATAAAGATTTTTTTTATTATTATTATTATAGTATTTATAGTAAGATTAGAATGATAGGAATTTAGATTTTGTAGTGACTTTATAGAGTACTAGGATATTTTTCGACATTAGGCTTTGTAATATATTTCTTGTGTAATGATCATAAGGTAATAAAATTGTAGACAATCTTCGCCACGCAATATCGAAGAATTCAGAATGAAATAATCTATTTTCTAATCTTGCTAGGTCGTCTAGTTACAACGAATACACCTATCAGTACAAAATATATAAAAAATAAACAACAATAAACAAAACGTTTTACTTTAATCTGACGTATTTAACGAATCCAGTCCAACAACGGTACTAAAACATGATTAATCACCATTAAAATAGAATGCAAGCAATAACGATGAACCCAATACAAATACCGCTAAGAACTTGCTTAACCTAGACAAGAGAACAGACACGGTAAGAACAATCGACCGCAAAAGATTAGTGACAACACTTTCCCCCGGCAAAATGCAGAGAATTCTTAGATCGCAGAAACAAAGAAAATCTTCCGATACTACGTAATGAGACGTTGTCGACTGCATTGCAATGTGCATAGTTAAATAATATGCAAGTACTTTTGCCTGGTCTAATAATATAAGCTACCTACAGTCCAGCCAATGGCATAATAACTAGTAGTTGCTCTTAATGGCGAAGCTATTATTTTGTAGTTATACAGCATTTATCAGAAAACTGTGTCAACTTTCTTGATAATCATCATCATCATCATCATCATCATCATCTGCCTGCCTTTACCCCATTCTGGCGTCTGTGCGTTTCAACTTTTCCCTAAGATACCAACATCTTAATCGCGAAAATTAATCTTTAATCCGATAATTCACCCAAAGGGCAATGGAGAGGGCTATGCTCGGAGTTTCCTTGCGGGATCAAATCAGAAATGAGGACATCCGCGTGAGAACCAAGGTTACCGACGTAGCCCGAAGAATCGCCAGACTTAAATTGCTCGCAGAACGGATAGCCGATGGGGCCGAAAAGTTCTGGAATGGCGACCGCGAACCGTAAGACGTTGCGTTGGAAGGCCTCCCACTAGGTGGACCGATGACCTGGTCAAGGTTGCAGGAACCGGTCAATGTGGCGACACCTGGGGCAGGCCTATGTCCAGCAGTGGACGTCTTTTGGCTGAAATGATGATGATGATCCGATAATTATAATCCTTAACATAATATGAAAATATACTCAATGCCAACGTCGTGCAATCATCACACTATAATCTCTTTCACATCAACTCTAACACAATCTAGCCGATCTCTCAAAAAGTTTTCATAGATCATTATCTTGCCAAAGCCTTCAAAAAGCTCTATTCTTCTTCTTATTCCTGCCCTTGTCCAATTCTATTTGGGGTCGGTGCAACACATTTTTTTCTTCTATTTTCCCCTGGCAGTCGTCATGGCATCATTTACTCCTGTTTCTTTCAATACTCTGTTGAATTTTTGTATTATAGTAATGCCTTCTCTCCTGCTTAAGAACTCCTTGTAAAAAAGCTGTACAACAAACGCAGCTATCGAAGTTTCCCCAGATGGCTTCACTTGTATTTATTTTTCTTACTCCGTATGTTTTGCTACACCCTGCAACTAAACTAGAAAACAATCCTGATTTGGACACAACGAGAAATGGTCGGTTTTACGTTTTATTTTTAACGCCGTCTTTTTTAAAGTTCCGAGTGAAAAATTGTTGGGTATTTTTAGGTCAAGTCGATTCGTAATGGCTGGTTCGCAGTATTGTTTCGTTCTAGGAGAATTGACGATGTTTTCTGCGACATTTCTCTCATTTTCAGCTTGGTTTTTCACAATTCTGGGTTGTGGAAAAATTATGTTGTTTTCTAGCAAAACGCTAACATTAAGGTAAGCGTTTCGTTGTCTGCTTGATACCTTAATTTTCCCAACTATGTTGTGGTTGGTTCCATTCTAATTCGATGCGTCTGAATATTAGTATTTTTCTTTAAGCGATTGCCTGTCTGACCTCCACAACCCAGTTAGGTAGTATAATAATATAATACGATATCCGTCGGTAAGAGTGGTTGTCAGACTTTCGGGTCAGCTGACAAAGATATACAATTGACAGCCGCGCGACTTAACCTGAGATCGACCCGAGCTCCTGAAAGTATTTATTTTTCTGTCAGATACCAAAGTATGTTGAGCCCATTTGGCATTACTCGTAGGTTACATTATTATAAATGTTTCCTCAAACATAATGACTTACAAAAAAAATCGTAGAGATACAATAAATACAACAATATAGCCCAAGTTCTTCAATTCGGCGGATAAAAGTCTAGCAAAGTAAAAACTTATATTCTTTTTTGTTACAGGTTCAATACGCTCCAAAAGTTCGCATGTTCGTCAAGTCCGGAATACTGAAAGGAAACATACAAGAAGGAGACACAGTTGTTATTGGTTAGTTTAACAACATTTTTACTCCTTTTAATAACAATCTCAATTGATTTCGTAATATCCATTACTTAACTTTTTTAATCTACCCATCAAAGTTCATTGCCATTCGTAGGCATACCCCAAGGGTCAATTCTGGTTCCCTATTAATTTTATTGAATACTTATGTATAAAAGCTGCGTAGGTGGAAACAAAATTTTGAGATACTTTCATCAAGGCTTCATAATTAATTAATTAGTTAATTCCTTTTTATAAGCATCCTTTTGAATTGGATCCTTTGAACGACTCACCTTAACATTTAAGAAAAATAACCTTGAATATTCTTGCAGATTATTTTGTGAATCAAAATTTTCTGAGATTCTTTCATCATCTTTGAACGAAGATTTTTCCTCTTAGGATTATGCTCATTATTGTTTCACAGGGTGCCAGGCGAGTGCGAATCCAAACAATCTCACATACAGGTGGTATGTCAACAATGAACACATTGCTGGTGACATCAGTAATGAATTGGTGAGAATGAGAATTTTATTATATTGTTTTAGGTATTTTTATTTTATAAAATACTAGCTGATGCCCGCGGCTTCGCCCGCGTGGATACTGTAAAAACAATCCTTGATGCGGATTATATATCATTCTAAAATTTCAGCTCGATCGGTGCAGAACTTTTTGAGTTTTTGAAGCGTACACAAACCAACATAACATTTTTATATATATAGATAGAAGATAGATAGATAGATATAGATTACTGATACTGTTAGCCTGCATTTTCCCACTGCTGGGTTTGCCCAGGAATTATAAAATGCAGGTTTCTCTTTATGACTTCTAGTTCTTTCGATACAGGGTGAATGTGTACCCCGTTGAGATTGTCTAGCTTGCCCCGCCATCTTTTACGAGATCTAGTCCGTCGCTTTCTGGCTGTGTCAAGGCTCCACATAGCGTTTATTTTGATTTATTTTCGTTGTATACCACTTTTAGATTTCATCTTTTGAGTACTAACGATGGGTCCCATTGGTACTTAGCCCATTAAGGATTTATATTTGCTATAATTGGTGTAGTTTTGCAAATAAAATTGCTACTGGTTTTGATTGTCGCATCTATAATGTTTAGAAAACAAGCACTTTAGAAATAAAGTGTTAATAAGGTGATAAATAAAATCAACATCGATTAGCACAGCACCAAAGTGACTAAGGTTCAGAATAGGTTGGTCAAAGTTTAATTAGGGTTCACTGTTAAAATTCAAAATTATATAAAAAGGTTTGTAAAGGGATAATATGTTGTTAACATTCCAGCTACCAAATTCTGCTTTAGTCACAGATTCAAATCGTTGGATATGCTTTCACTGTACTTATGATGCTCGTAAAAGTATTTTTAATGGGCAAAGGAGACTCACGTGTCTCCCATGGAATAATAAATCCCACAAACGTACAAAATTGAACTAGACAGTGCTCTTCAAAATCAACGAAACTAAAACATCATTATTTTATGACTCCACAAGGTAAATCATCATCACCTTCCTACTTTTGTCCCATGTAACTTGGGGGTAGGTGCAATACGTTTTTTTCCTTCCATTCTTCACAATAAGCGACTCTAGCTAATTAAATCCTTGCTTAATGTTTTCAGAATTTAATTTATCTAGGTCATCGCTTTAGTTCAACTGGGTCGGCTTGAATTCCTTCGAAGACCAACCATTCGAGAATTCGCGCGAGTCATTTAACCATTATCGATTTTAAATGTCGTTTTTAATCAAGCAAATGGGGAGGTGAGGTCAGTAACGTTGTTGTCAATACATCCGCTGCAGCTACTTGTCAATTGGTTTGTACTAATTATATTATATATATATTGGTTGATACTACCAGTAAATAAGCAATTAGGTTAATTTATATTGCGGTAATAGTTCGGTGTAGGGGTAGGTTTAGCTAGAACTTATTTTTCTAGGTTCGTTTGTTTAGTATGTATTTTTTGCCTGGCTAAAGAGGTAAAACCCACACTGGGCCAGCATGGTGCAGGTTTGGGTCTCAGCAATGGTACTGGTACTATTAGCCTGTGTCACCCCACTGCTGGGAAAAGGCCTCCCCCCATGACTTCCATATTTTGCAATCCAGGGCCTTTGCCACATTGGCCCTGGATCGCAAAACTGGCTCTAGTCGTTGGTTTGTTCACCTCTTCCCGCCATCTCCTGCAATGCGTCCCACCATCCTCATCAATGGGCACATTGTTATTATTTAATTGTGCTATTTTGTTGAAACAGGTTAACAGGCAATGGTGAGTGTGTTGGAATAACTCTCGTGGGTACCAATCCACGAGAGTTATTGCAACACACTCAACATTGCCTAATAATTTTTGTTCAGTTTGGCACTTCAAGAATATTCATTCCGTGAGTCAGGATATTGAAGTGACGTTTGTTAAACGTATGAAACAATGGCAATGACACGCTAAGATGAAGAATGATAAACGAATTTTAATAAATATCCTCCAGATTGTGAAACACAATTTGGTGCAGTTTTATTTTACTTTCGTGATTTTTATACCGGGACAAAAGAGTTTCCAAGAATCAAATATATCTATATTAGTTAATTTCACGCTTTTTCAGGAACTTATACATGACAGGCTTTTGTGAGACTTATTTACTGTAAAAGGAGGTTGACACATTTTAAATATTGCCGCTGTGCAATGCCGTCAGTGTTTTTAGCACTAGCAGGTAACAGCAATGCGTAGGAATCTTTGATACTATTATATAAGTGCATTTATGTTACGAAATTTAATCATTTTCGGTTTTCATTAAGACGTGACTGATCCATGTGAATATGTTATTCGTATGTCAAAAGTATCGCACAAGAGAATTCCTGAGTTCAGCTTGTTTCTTTGCCAACTCCCAATTTCAACACAAATTCGACTTAAAACACAACATCACCTAAAAATTCTGCTTGTATGCGCGAAAATGTTAGAATACGCGAAACCCGTAAGCGGAGACTAACATATTCCAAGGAAGAGGCTCCATTAAAAATCCAAAACAACGTAACGGCCTTGTATCTTATATCATCTCAAGTGTCATTCCGCCATTAATTCCGTACACTATATTACATTTTACCATCCTTATTTGCATCTCTTGGTAGGCATCCTCCGAAAATATAAGAGAAAATTTTCAAATTTCTCCTTGGCACACCTTTTACCTGCAATATGCATTTTACATTAGCTGTTTCGTATTAAGGTGTATGTTCGGGAGTTTTTGGCTTATTAAATGTTTTGTTTTCTTCTTTAAGTTTTTATGTTTTTCCTTGTTTTGAAATGTTTAGTTTTCTGTGGTAATTGGCATTGTCTTCTGCAAGTCTTTCTTGCTATAATAGGAGTCTTGTTTTAACTAGTGTGCTGGATATATTCTGTTGCGTTTTATGCGCTTATTGTTAGTATAATTTTGAACACTAGTTGAGAAAAGTTTCTTGTTTCTCTAAATAAAGGTCTGTTACGGAGAATGTTCCTTATTTCTTTTAATGAAATATTCTAATTACGTATGTGGATACTTGTAAATATATTTAGATGAAATATTTTATAAGCAAACATATTTTAGTCTGGTTACTAATTTGTTGATTAGGATAAAATTTAGAGCTTAGAAACACAAGTTAGACTCAGGAAATTAATTGTGGAGTCAATTTACTACAAACTTTTTTCGTAGTTGTTTAAATCATCATCATCATCATCATTTCAACCGAAAGACGTCCACTGGACATAGACCTCACCTAAGTGGTGTCGCCACATTGACCGAAAAAAAACAAATAGCAAATGGCAATTTATAACATGTCATGAAATGGCTATTGTGATAAGTATTTTATGAGAGATCTTATTGTGACACCACGGCAAGTGCTAGTAATTGGCTTTAACAATTAATTTCTTTGTCTGTTGACTAGTACAGGTCTACTTAACCCTTCGGGGATAACAGGTGTTATGTAATTAATTTCCTTGTCATACCAGGCACCATTATATGTACCAGAATAATGATGTCAAAAAAACAAAAAAAAGTACCATAATTAATTTTAAAACCTGCTCAACCAACCAAAAACAAATTTTCAACCCCCTAATAAGAAAAAACCCCCAATTTACCACTTCCCTTTGTTACAGATACTCTCAAACATATCCAGAAGATTCAACGAAGCGACGATCAAGTGCGAGGTTCACAACCAAGTCGGCAAAAGTGCTGACACGAAAACTCTGGAAGTAGCCTGTGAGTACCGACTTAAGTATAATAATACCTCGTCAGTTCTGCGGCTCGATAGGCTCAGGGTTTTGTGAGGAGCGGTGTGAAAAGAGCGTCGTTTCTTGTGTCTCTTCAGAATTTTTATTTTATTGCTGTGGTATTTTTAGGTTACTCAAGGTAAAGCAATAATATGTTTTGTAAGGTCACAAATCAAATTTTAAGCAACTAATATGTACTGCAATTTGCAAATCGGGAAACAAATTACAGTAAACAATGTTAAAGTATACAAATAAGTAGAAGTAGCCGTGCCCCGTGGGTCTCAAACTAGGCACTAGGCACAGCCTGTAACTTAATGGCTTGGTGGTTTGAATTTTACTCGTCCACTTATTATTTTGACTCATCATCATCAGCCTAGGCTTTTCACAACTTTGTTGGGGTCGGACCTCTACAAAATAATTAACAAAAAAAACAAAAAACAAGCACATTTTAAATTAAACAAAACTTGGAAGCAGGCGGGGTTCTATTTTAGTTCTATTTTTTTCATTTCATAATTCAATATTCAAATGAACCCCGCCTGCTTCCAAGTTTTGTTTAATTTAAAATGTGCTTGTATTTTGTTTTTCAGTTTTTTTCAGTCGGGTTTTTTGATTTTTTAACTACTTTTTTTATTTCCAACTTTTTAGTTCTTTTGTGTTTGTTCTTTCGTTGGTCGCGTAAAATTCTTCGCAGATGATTTAACTTTTGAAACATATAAGTGTTATATATTTTTGTGATCTCCTTGTGAAACCCTTTATTTTGATACCCTACTCGATGGTATTGGAATTTTTTTTTTTGAACTCCGTGATTTGGCCCCCAAAATTCACAATTTTTCTTACAGTTTTAATTTTAATGTAGCCTATAACACTCGCGCCATCAAGACGAATCTAACGACGTATATTCATTCAAATCCCTTCATCCGTTTAGGAGTTATGAGGGAACAAAGAAACGGACATACATACATACATACATACACGTCAAACACATAACCCTCCTTTTGGGCTTCGCCGCAGTCGGGTAAAAAGACTTTCAAAGATCTACAAATGACAACCACAACAAACGTCACCCATCTGTGGATCAACCGCGGCAAGCGCCGCTTAACATGAAGATCGACCCGAGCGGCCGTCATTATTTAGACACAAGGTTCTTATTATTATTTCGACTATCATCCTAAAAATTGTTACAGACAACCCCTCCCATATCGACGACACAGCCGACTAAATCCATATTTGAAAACCGACTTCAAACATTCCAGAAAATATACACGTCCAAAATTATTACTGAGAATTTGAGACTAGTTTCTGGCGCATACAAAATATTATTCATGAGATTTCACCCAGTATCGTGCCTACATGAGGTCTCTCCTTGCAAAAGGCGTATTCACAGAAATGCCGGTAGTATTTTATTGTGTCATCCGTCGAAGCTTTCAATGGTGTTGACCATTGATTGTATGTTCTGAATATTATTTGGTCCACTGTATTCCAGGCTAACGTCAAACTTAATGAAATAGATCTGTTTGATGGTCGTTATAAGTAACAATTCGGAAAAAAAAATCGTTCGTTCGGTTCGTAAAGAGCAGTGTACTTTATGTATGTTTGGCGTGGCCTACTGTCGGTATAGGTCAATTCATCTTTATTCTGATTGTTCGGAATGGCTCGAGTGTAACTCTTAACCAATGTAGTTTATCTGCCTTAGTGGTTTTTATCCAAAAATCCTAATACCAGCTGAAAACGCACGAGTTTCTTTCTAGTAAACAGGTTGCCTACCAAGAAGATATAAAACATGGCGGTTTTAATCTTATTCTAGTGTGAAACAGAGACGGCGCGGCGCTAGACACCCTGTTTAGCTCTGTTGCTATCCCACACTGAAATGACTATAAAAAACAATACTATAATCATACTATAATAATACTATTTTAAGACATCATGGTAATCCCATAGGTTCTTGAAAAAGAATAAACAAAACGATGTTCCAACTATCGTGCGAAATAATAATTGCGACTTGAAATCGATAGGCTATGTGAATACAGCCTTAACCTAAATCGAAAAATTCTCGAAAACTGTTTTTCCTATGTATTTTAATTTAATTCTAAGACATAGATAATTAACATTTGCTAGTAAACCGTTCGATATGCATAAAGGAAACTTCGTTCATAGAAACCAATTGAATAAACGATTTAGGACTGTATTAAAATGATGAGAACTGATTATTCTGATAATAGGAAACATGAAAGTTTTAAAGCTTTATTGTGCCACTAGCTGTTGCCAGCGGCTTTGCCCGCTACAACTCGGAAATTATCCCACGTGAAGATAAAATCGGGATAAAACTATGCTATGTGTTAATCCAGGTTATAAACTATCTGTGTACTAAATTTTATCCAAGCCCGTTCAGTAGTTGCGTGAAAGAGTAACAAACATCCATCCATCCATACATACAAACTTTCGTGTTTATAATAGGTAGGATCATGGTTTGGTTTCTTGTTTAGACATATTTTCATATAAATGTGTTTTTTTTTTAGGATTATATTGTATGTAAAAATATTGCTAAAGATGCCGAAATACGTTTGTTCTAGCTCTACTTCATGGCAATCATTTTAATTTTACGTGCTGGACCATACCTGCTCGTTACGGAGATATTGGGGGTCAAAGTTCCAACTTTTTTGTTTGGAAGAAAAAATCGCAGGCCAATAGAGGCAAATTCTAGTCAAATGTTTAACAAAAAGAGGAAGAGAAAACGGCGAGTTGGCAGAGTTTGCCCAACAATCGATCCGCTATCTATGTCAGATTCCATCACCAGCCAAAACCAATACCAATATTTAAAAAACGGCCTAGCTTTGTTTTTCCCTCAAAAAATTGGATGACAAGGCATACAGGAAGCTGCTTCAAAAGGCCATGGGTTTTCCCCCTGTTTTTTCCCCTAAGGGATTCATAGAATGAAATATGATTTCTCTTTGTTATCCATCACGTATTAATTCATTCAATTGTTCGGTTCTAAACTCGGTTGGATGTGTTGCTGTTTTCGTGGATCGCGTTTTCGAAATCTCATGTCGGTTCCGACTAACGAGATACAGGTCGGTCGAATACAGACTGGAATTTTATTTTGTGTTCTTATTAGAGGAGTGATTTTTCTAAAGGCTATACTTTTTTAGTAATGCTAAAATAACAACTACAACTGGCACCTTTTAACATGAGAAATAACGTATTTTGTTGATTCTAAATACCTTATTTCTCATGTTAAATGGTGCATTAATAGTGAAATTTCATTAGGTACCGAAATTATTAATTATTAATTTATTTCATTAGTCTCTCCATGTGAAATACTGGTATTCAGCTGCACCCGGGTAGACTGGAAGTACACCCTAACATAATTATTTCGGAAAAGGATAGGCAGATTATCATCATCAGCCTATAATGTTCCCACTGCAGGGACTCAGGCCTCCTCTCTAGGAGAAGAATGGGCTATAATCTACCACGCGGGCCCAGTGCGGATTGGTAGATGTCACATGTCTTCGAATTTTTTGGTTCTAAGACATGCCGGTTTCCTCACGATGTTTTCCTTCACCGTTTTGAGAGCAGTGGTGAGGCAGATGATAACACCAATTAATTAGGATTCGTTTTCAATACGTTTATCCCTACTCAACATGAAGAAAAATACAAGTGGTGAAATACCTACAAAATTACGCCAGTCTAAAATTGAAAACTGGTCATCGTTCTTTAGGCCTCAAAAGCAAAATTACTGTACTAATGACTTTAGAAAACAATGTCGAATACAACAATGAAAATTACACGATTAAGCTCTACTAAATGAAAATTACCTCGATTCAAAGCAAAATTACAGCCCAAAAGATTACTTAATAAAATCTAGAACAAAACCGAAAAGCCTCGGCGTACGTCAATACAAAGTGGGTCGACTAAAACGGTATTATTCAAAGTTTCGAGAGTCCTTAAACACAATACCGAATTATAGTCATTTGCCCACAATTACGTGGTTTCAGGGCAATTCTTGACGTCGAATGAAGTGCCCTCTATTGTGAAATGATTGGACTAGGTATTATTTAATTTGCGTTCTATAGAGATGTATTGTTTGGCTCCCGAGTAGTTAGTTCGAAAGGACGAAAGGCCATTTTGAATTTGTCGTGATTTTTAAATTGGGCTATTACGAGTTTGAGATATTTATATTTTAATGACCCTGTATATTTTTGTCCATGTAATAGTAACAGTATGATATTATGGCTACGAATGTTATGACCAGAAAAGGATAACATTGTATAAGTTTTTAAAGTGAAAAGTTGACTAACAATATAATTAACACTGAAAAGATTTTTTTTTTTAAACGTTTCCGCACACTAGGAATTTCTCCTGTATCGTGGGTGCGTTAACAAACATTTAAATTCACATTCACAAATACCCAGACCCAGAACAACTATCTGTAGGTCATTCAAATATTTGTTCCGTGCGGGGACCGAACCCGCGACACGCGGCGCAGCAGTCCAATCGCTCAGCCATTGCGCCAACCGTGTCGTCGAATATTACATGTTTACTGTTTGTTTTGAGTTCCCAATATTTCGGCACTGAAGGAGGAATGAGTAACTACAGTTAAAGTACTTTCACAAGTTATTATGCCTTGTGACTGAGACTGTAGCTTCGCTTTCTTTGTTTTTTTTTTAACATTCTAAAGTGCCTGTGATAGTCTAATTGAAATAAATGCTTCCAGTTTTTAATAAGCCTTTTTAAATATAATTCACTTTTGTTTTGGGGTGTAATATCACGTTTACTATACGGCTCAATTATTATTCGTAATCACACAACTATCATTATATCAAGCCTCAAACACCTAAACAGAACATATTACTCCGAGAATAAATAATTAAACTACGTGAAGCAACATAAAATATTCTACAACAAACATTAATGTAATATACAGCTAAAACTCTCGAATAGGGTAGTTGACTGACTAAAAAAATATGATTCTGTTTAGTCCGTCAGTTAGATTATCGAAAAATATTGAATACGTGTTTTTTGTTTTATCGAATTAATAAAAATTAACGAAAATAACGCTTGTCAAAGATCATGGAGAGGAGGCTTTTGACGTCATAGTCTGGTAAAAATGGACCAGACTGTGACGTTTCACGACTTTTTGAAGCACTGTATCGTCTTCATTTATTGTTTACGTGAAAAAAGAAAAAAATACGTGTTCAATATTTTTTGGAAATCAATCTGACAGACTAATTAGATTTTTTTTGTCAACTACCCTATTACCAATTCGCTGTTATGAGGCATCCTGCAATACGAAATCCCCTTATGTACACTCAGTACCCAGCATTGCTTGACCCTCTCTTCTCACACCACTTGGCGTCTTATTCTATATACGAGGGGTCAGCTAATGCTGGCCGCTGACTGTACTAAGATAATGTTCTGCAAGATATTTTTATTCTCTCCCCTAAGACGATGGGCCAGTAAAGTTTTAATCTTTCATACGCTGCAGCATTGCAGTGTTGGCACAGAGTAGTAAGAAATGGAGAGCCCATACTTTGCACTTATTTTTCACTTTTAGAAATGCCTTTACAAAACTACATTCTATCTAAGATTACGATTATGGAAAGGTCATTAATTAAATGAACTTACATAAACGACTTCTGAGCATGAGGTCCTGGGTTCGATTCGTAGATTGGGTAAAGTGTTATTGCATTTTTCCATCAGGAGTTTCTCAGTATCAGCCACAATGTCTGAGTTTGTGCTCGGTTGGTGGAAATATGATCGTCCGCTATCACATGGAACTATAAACAACAATGGCGAATAGATTGTGTACTGTTTAGTGTTTATAGTACACCTCTGCCTATCCCTTAAGGGATTACATGCGTAATGTTATGTTATGAAAATAATATTTTTTTTAGACTGCCAAGTATTTTACATAGAAGTTTAATTTACTCCATTGACCTTTCAACTAACTCCACAATTTCTTATTACTTAATACTTGAAACGAGTATGACTATTGTGTACTGAGTAGCACTCCATGCTTGTTACTTCTTGGTAATAAAGCTTGCGTTTATGATACAGTATGTACTCGCAACTCAGCTAACAACGCAGCTTCTGGAGAATTTTACGTTCGTCATTATGATTTGTTTATTACTTTCGTTTGGTAATTTTTGACGATGCTGTTTTCGTTGAGCAGTGACATATAGGATTCAGTTATAATATGGGAGTTAATTCTGTTTTATGGCAACGGTGATACGAAAACCTTTAAAAAAAAGCAAATATTTTTTAATGTAACGTACTGTTTTTAAGTAGTTACTAGTTTCAGCTCGCGACTTCGTCCACGTGGAATGTTCCATTTTCATCTTCCTCGATAAATGGGCGATAATGGATAGCAGATAGTAGGATCCTAAAATAAGCGCGTTCAAACAAACAAACCAAACCACAACTTTTGAAATATTAGTATAGATAAAACAAACTAGGGTCCAATTGCACCATAAATCAATAATTTTAATTTGCCTTTAGGAAAATTGATCAGAAATATTCCGATGTTTTAAATGTCTAGTTTTAATACAGTACAGGTGGGTCTAAATGTGTTACAGATTGTATTTTAAAATCTAGTATCGTGGTCAGTATAAAATGGCCGCCAAAAGTTTTAAAATTAACGTTGAAAATACGCAGCAAAGTATATTTTCAGGAATCGCGCTGTTTATTTTTAGGCCTGGTTTCATTTTAATTAGCTGCCAGGTATATTATTTTATATTAAAAGAGGGTATTTATTTTGCATCCAAATTTTTGGATGTTTCTGGGTACTAGGTTCGTCCTTTTTGGTTCTCTATTGCGAAATAAATAATATATAACACGACATCCCTTTTTCACCAAAGGGGACAGAACCTATGTTGCATTTCAACCGGCCCGGCGGCATTTTGTTTGATTTGACGCGATGGAAATGGTATTGTATGGATAGGGACATATTGACAAACAAAAAATTTTCAGTAACAAGGTACACTAAAGAGTCACGTTACCGAGATATTTGAAGGTAAAATCGACAAATGAGTAAAACGACAATCATTGAAGACCTGGGTTCAATTCCCGGGTCGGGTAAATTATAATTGGGTTATTCAATCAGATGAATTGCTCATTGACAGATCTGAATTTGTGCCCGATTGATGGCAAAAGGCTCGGCCGATATGACATGGGACTTAAACTTAACTGGCGAAATATGTGTATACTATAAGGTACACCTCAGTCTTTCTCTTTGGGGATTAGGTACTTTATTCTTTTACGTTTTTTGGCAAGTTGGCGATCAGTGTCTGACTTTTCAGATTATTTTTTTATACTAGCCTGTTTTGTCCCATTGCTGGGCAAAGGCCTCTCCCATTCCTTTCCAACTCTCTATATATAATAATAATTATTATTCAAATCCCGAATTATGAGTAAAATCATCAATACAACCCTCTCATTTCATATTACTTCCTTGAGTGACTATTTGATGAAAAAGGCGTTCAAGGAAGTAATAATATGAACTGAGTGGGTTGTTTAGTTGATTTTTTTCAACATAGATAAGACCTGTCATTGACCGGTCACCGGCAAATTGTAAAAAACGTAAAAAAAATGATTTTTGCGGATTACCTTGTCGTATTCAACTTAAACAGCAGCCAAGCAGTGGTAGCTCGGTGAATTCCTGAACCACATATGTCTTATGTGGTCATAACTAGTTACACTTTTGAAATGTGGTAGTAGGTACTCTTAGGTACACCTCTGCCTAACCCCCGAAGGGTTTATAAGCGTGATGATATATTTTTTATATTTTTATATATTCTTTTATAATATACTAGCTGACCCGTGCCCACTTCGTTGGGCATAATGTTAATAATCCTTTTTTTCATAGTTAGGCAGCGTTTGTAAGAAAGAAACGCTTTCATTCGACCGTTTTTTCTCCGATTCACTTTGCAAAACGGACTACCACGTAAAAGCCTTTTTATTTTTCGGTTTTTTATATAACCTATGACACTCAGCAATAATGTGGCTTTCTATTGGTGAAAGAATTTTTAAAATCGGTTCAGTAGATCCCGAGATTACCCCTTACAATTTAACAAATATACAAACACACAAACTTTACTTCTTTATAATATTAGTATAGAAGTATAGATAGTATAGATGTGGTTTTGTTGCAGATGGACCATCTATCAAAGTAAGACCCCAGAACGTTGAAGGTGAGACAGGTTCTTTGGCCACCTTGTCTTGCATTGTTGATGGACATCCTCCACCCAAGATACAATGGCTGCGGTATGAGAATGAGAGGTTTATTGTAAGTATTTTAGTTGTTTAACATGTAAAAAGCAGAAAAAAATAATTGCATGAAACACAATGCTTATTAATTGACTTCAAAAAAATGAGTTGGTTCGGCATTCGCAAGTAAATGTTAAAAAAACAAAGTCACCGACTTCCGAAAGTTATTTTAGACTTTTATAGTGATTCTTTGGGAATTGGTTTTAAACAAAGAAATGTTTTTTGCCCAAGAATCATTTTTGAAGTAAATCGAACAATGAGTTCCGATGAAGTATGTTTTATTTCTCTGTAAAAAAACAATCAAATATATGTTTTTGGCTTGTAATGTTTAGGTAAGAATATGATGCAAGTTAGTTTCTTAAATTATTAAAAATCAATCTGTCCAAACTTACTAAAAGTAGTGAAAATCTAAAAATTTTATACCAACTATTTTGCGTTAACCATAATTATTGATAACACTTAACATTTTTGTTCTAACAGAGAGTGGGCAAATCAGCGAACCTTACCCTCACAGTGACTCCTCATTCAGCTGGACAGTACTGGTGTAAAGCAAGCACAGAGAACAGGCAAGATGTTCAAGCTCCTGCCATGGTTTATATTAAAGGTAAATATTTTACGAACTATTTTTATTATTGATGTACTTACAACTAGGTACTTTTAACTGACTGTTTAAAGTACCCAGAGTTGAAAAGCCTCTTATACATGTTTTTTTTCTCTTTAAAAATATATGTGCACTGCAGTATCCGTCTACAAGCTTGCTTAGTAATACATACAGAATTGACTACTTACACAGCAGATTTTTACTGCACAAAAATTGTGAGGACAAGAGGCCTAACATGAAATGGAAAATTAGCCTTGCCAAGACGATGTGGACTTCTGAGCATACAATCGCTATCTAATTAATTTTCTTTGTGTATTTAATAGAGAAGTACCTACTACCATAATTCCCGTTCAGCCACGGTAAATTTTCTCGCAATGTCAGCTACACGTTGTAACAATCCCTTGGGCACAGCGCATTGAAAAGAGCGGTTGGCCATTTTCCGTTCGTATTTTCATTAATAATTCCCAATGTATGCTTTGTAATTTATGTAACGTGTACCTCAAACCTGCAAACAGTCCAAAAACCGCACACAACTTCTAAAATATATAAAAGCCTTAAGACGTAGAGCTAAAACTCTGCCAAGCAACCTATTCGAAGTGCGCAAGTGCTGCTCGGTTCCCGAGGTCATTTCAATTTGAACATCTTGCGAACTAGCCAAGTTAGCACTCGGTAACTTTGTGGTCCCAACTTCGTACCCATATAGGCGACGTAGGCAACTCAGTTTTGCATGTTCTTGTACAACTTACATTTTATGTAAATTGAATAGTGCGTTGAAAGGTCTCATTTAAATTGTTGTTGACTGTGCATCTATTATATCTGGTAATTTAATTTAGACATGAATTCTCAAAGTTCTTGGCCTTATTTAGACTTAGACTTTATATGGAAACTCTGGTTTCGTAAGGTAGATGTGTGGGTGTTAAGCGTTTAGGTATGATTAAGTTTTCAAGAGTTCAGGTACACACGGCTACACATCAAGCTATAC
This sequence comes from Diarsia dahlii, assembly GCA_949775195.1. Taxonomy (NCBI): domain Eukaryota; kingdom Metazoa; phylum Arthropoda; class Insecta; order Lepidoptera; family Noctuidae; genus Diarsia; species Diarsia dahlii. The sequence goes on along the minus strand of OX459215.1, from coordinate 8,172,650 downwards.
ATTTCCAGTTTACGCTGATCTCGCACTGTATGGAAATCCTATACAATGCGAGACCAGCTTATACTGGAAATGTATAGCTTGATGTGTAGCCGTGTGTACTAATGATACTTGACTAGTTGTTTAACTAATTGACACTTGAGACTAAATGCCGGTTATGTCGGCCTAGCAGGAACGAAAGGAGTAAAATTAAATTCTAAAGATTTCGAAGTGAAAATACTCGTATTTGCGCACATGTTTGTTATTGTACTTGTCTCAAAAATGCTATAAGAGAGAATAACGAGTACGAGTATATAGTAATTTCAAACGAATTTACGTTACGTTAGCGTAACGCGTTTCTGCTGCCTCTGTAGGCACGATTTTACGTTAGTATGTTGAACCATGCCATTATGAGAGTAATCTTTAGTCCTTATAATGGCGTCTTTCTTCCAATAATATTTAAAATAAATAAAAAGCACTTAATATAAGCCTACTTCCTTCTCAAAATATTTCTACGAGGATAGAATGACGAAAAATTTTTATGGGTATCCTTTATTCCTCCATGTTTTTATAGGACCACCAAGGATAATGTCAAATCAAACACAATATGGCGTCGAGGGGGATAGCGTGCGGATAGAATGTGTTTCGTTTTCCGTCCCTAAGCCGGACTACATTGTGTGGACCTTCGGAGGAAGCGAGATCAATTCTTTTCATAATCAGGTAATTTATTTTGCTCTTCAACTTTATTTTTACACGGAAATACCGATACTGTTTTTCGTACTAGGCCTTAGGTAAAAGCCTCAGCCTCTGTTTTGTCATATTCTCCTCTTTGTCTTGTACTTGTATTTTGACGCTTGTGCAATAACCACTTATAATTCTTTACCAAAATTCATGCCAAGTAACATTTGTAGATCTCAACCTGAGTGTATATTGCAGCTCTCAGCAAATAAAACGCTGCTATAAACTTGCACAGTTAAGTGCACATTTTGCGAAACGGGAAGAAAACTGGCAAATTTGCCTCCATCACTTATTTAAAACAGGGGGCTCCGAAGAAAAGTTAGGCAAAGATTTCTCAAACGGGAAACATAAAAGCAGAAAAAAATGTATGCACAGTACAAACCCGAGATAAAACAATTCTTTTGTTTTACCGCTCAAATGTATTCAGCAAACAGAAAAATTTAAAAATTCTGTTTTTCTAAGAGTTTGAATATGTTTCTCCTCTTATCTTTGTACAAGTTTTGTATAAAACTTTAAGTTTCAAACTGTCCGCCGTATAGTTTTTATCGTTACATTCGAAGTGTTCTTTCAGGAATATGCATTTTTGGAAGAAACTCTATCGGATAGGATGACGAAATCGACTTTGATTATACGAAGGAGTGAATCGCATCACTTTGGGCACTACAACTGCACTGTTGTCAATGTGTATGGAATGGATAGCATCGAAATTGACCTGGTTCCAGAAAGTAAGTAAAACATCAACATTACAAACATTTTCCACTGTTGAAGTGGACATTATGGTTTTTCTACTCCTTCGCTATCATTTTCTGATTAATTTCGCTGTGAAACCTAAAACTGTTCAACTGTTTCTCTGGAAATTTGGTCGCCACTGTTACACGGCTTTCAGGAGTTATAGTGGTTTATGAACAGAGAGAAACAAACTGTTGTTGAACAAAGATCTTTTGGCACTGAGGGTAGAAAAAATATAAATTATTAATAGCATGCCACAAGTAACTGCTAGGCCTTTAGGGGCAACTGAATTTACGCGAAGGAAACAAATGACGTGTCCACGGCAAATCCTATTGCCTGGGGCTTTGAATGGGACCCTTGATAGAGACAGAGTCAGGCACGTACATTGCTGGTAGGCACTGCCTATTTGCCTACCTCTTAAGATCCAATTAAACAATCCAACCTATCTTAACAATTTAGTAACTATGATGGGTTTTCACTGATGTATTCCTGACTGCCAAGGAAGGGTTAAACTCATACCTTTTCCCCATCGGTATAGGTAGATCCTCATAATATATTATGCTATACTTCTTTTGCGTCGTCCACCTTCATACATCTGGTTAATTTATGTAATGATAGTTTAATTGGATCTTATGAGGAAGGCCTCATAAGATCCAATTTATTGCCTGCAGTACCTACCTGCAATGAAAGCGCCACAGAGTATCAGACCATTAGAAAAGAATTATGATAGATTTAGAGATCTCAAATTTAAAAATTTCTTGCAGAAACATTTCCAATGGTGTTCCTAATCGCTGGAGGGTCATCAACTGTAATCTTCGTCTTGATGATCATGCTAATCATAATGTTATGTCATAAGAAGACAAAGAAGACGGATGTGAAGAAACCTGATATAACAGACTTAGGGAAGACTTGTGTGGACCAGTTCAAGGATTGTGACAGGAGTTCTAATATCAGTGATCTGAAGTTGGAACTGCGGCAGGTGGAAGGCAGCTGTGATATGGTGAGTAGATGAAACTGAATTTGCCTTTACTATTACTCTAGCTATAGAAGAATCTTCTTCTCTTCTTTTTCGATAAAAGAATCAAAAAATGGCGTATGGCCAAAATAGGAATTAAAGCCACTCACATACCATATACCCACAAGCCATAGGATTGCACAAATGTATATTAATGAGAGCAGTGATAGCTCAGTGGTAAAGGCTCTGACTTGCGAGTTTTAGTTGGGAGGTCCCAAGATTCTGTTCTCCGCAATCCGCATGATGGATTATACAACTACTCCCTCTCCTAGAGAGGAGACCTATGTCGTATCAGTGGGAACATTAAAGGCTGATTATGTTATCAACCATGTCATCTGTAAACATCACTCGATCGTATAAAGATTAAGAATCTTTGAAAGAAGACTGATGTACCTTCATCTTATAAATTCGTTCAAATCTAGAAACTAAAGAAAAAAATCGCTTCTGACGAAGTTTTGGTGTACCTAGTCATCAGCAGTTTAGACTTTTCCTAACCATGTAAAAACCGACTTTCAGTCAATATTTTACATAAATCGACTACCTCTTGTCTGACTTTCATAGTTCCTGGTCTAATTTAATCACCAAAATCTTTTGATTTTCACCCATCACAGGACAACTCCAACGCTGGCTCCGAAACTGACCTCCACCCAACTCTACACCTTACATCAAACCTGGGTCTACCTCTCGCTGGACCAGTTCCACTCCCAGAATCAGGCTACGACAACGAGCTCATGAAGCAGTACCAGAGATACAGCGGGGACTTCAACCAGCCCATCAGCAACCTGAATTTTAAGGTATTACACATAATATTATTATTATATTACTAAAAAAGTGATGGATATAAATATTTATAGAAGAAGTAAGAGAGAGAGACGTCAAAGAAAAGATAATTAATGGATTGTGTGAGGAAGGACATTAAGAAAGAGAAAGGAGTGAATACGTAGTGTTTGGAACTACTATTGAAAAGTATTGAATTTGACAGTCATACGTCGTTTTTCTATCGAGTTATTTTGGATAAGAAAGTCTCAAATTCCCATATTTCCTTCGAAGCTAGAGCATCTTTGTGTTCGCGGGCCGGGCCATGATTTTATCAGGAATTATCTTACTGGATGTTAACAAATAATAAAACTTGACAACCAGGAGACAATTACTTTTGGTGCTTCAGGACAGTGTCCTGGGACCACTAAAAATAACTACGCCTTTTTCCTATGAGAATAGGCAGAAATGACAAAAAAAAGTCCCGCTACGATCCTTACATATCTACCTACACCTTTTGCTTCATCCAAATTCATACATCTGGTCATATTATATGCACGTGGGTTGCGAGTATTATCTGACCTTTCCGAAGAACATCACCAATAAAGTTAGTGTATGTCGTTCTAGGGCATCCCATCCCAAAGTTTTCACTCAGCTTTGCCTTGGAACGAATCTACGCTGGATTTATTGTTAGAATGTACCCAGTTGGTGTGTGTGGAATTAGAAATTAAATATTTAGGCTCCGAGTGTTAGTACGTGGACGGCGGGCTATACTTTAGTCTGTTTAAAGGTGGGTTCGTCGAAATTGAGGTCTATTTCTGTGTTATGTTAGTCTAGAATTGTTTGTTTGATTAGCGTAATATTTAATTATACTTTTGCATTTTAATATTATGGTAAAATGTGACTTTGCAGTAACAATTTGTGTACCTGTCTTTTTTTTTTTTTTTTTAGAAAAATCTTTAAATCCTTCTAATTATAACTGTGTCGTTGATGATTAGAACGAATGACAGAATCGTTTTATTTTTTCCGCGCCGCTTGATACAGGACAGGACAGTGTAGGCTAAGGAAAAAAAAAATAATAAAAATAAAGACAGTCAGTCTTTAATTTTTTTTTTCTTTAGCCTACACTGTCCCACTGCTGGGCAAAGGCCTCCCGCATGGCTTTCCAAGTTTTTTTACAATTTGCCTTCTCCGTTCAATCCGTTGCAAATGAGTCCAGATCCTCACGCCAGCGTTTTTTGGGCCTGCCTCGGTTACGTCGGCCGTCTTCAGGCACTCACTGTGTTACTATCTTCGCCCATCTGTCCGGTTTCATCCTTGAAACGTGACCCGCCCAGTCCCATTTTAACTTGGCAGATTTAAGGCCAACATCGGCGATGCCTGTCTTAGACCGTATTAAGGTGTTGCGCATTCGATCGGAGAGTCTAATCTTAAGAATGCTACGTTCCATCGCTCTTTGGCAAACGTTGAGTTTGGACTTCTGAGCCTTAGTCAAAGACCAAGTCTGAGCGCCATAGGTTAGGATAGGCAGGATGTCGACCAGCTTGCGTTTCAGTGAAATAGGAAGGTCGCCCTTCATAAATGCCTTCATGGACCAGTAGCTCCTCCAGGCATTTTCAACTCGACGGTCGATTTCTTTGTCCAATATACTTAAGTATTTTACAGACGATATTTTTTTTATAATAAATAGTTTAAGTTTGAAAGTGTTGTTAAAAGTATTCCCTATTCAATTCAGAAACTCAGTTCCATTTACAGTAACATGATTCTAGTTTCTAAATGTTTAATTTCTACTACCAACTGGAAATTCATTCGACCAGATCTACGAGTACTTCGCAACTAAAACCATATAAAATATTTCTTGGCAAGATATAATTTTATACGTGGCTAGAATTTCTGCTAGCAAAGCATAACAATGCTGAATTACGAGAAAATAATAATATGAGAGCCTTGTTACATACAAAACATCAAGCCTTGCCTAGAAATGTAAAGCCGTACTCATTTTTCACTTTACTTTAGGCTTGTTTCATACTTGCTCGGGTCGGTACGATTCGGCATCGTGTCGTGGCTTTATCAAAATACATTGTATATAACATCTCCTTAGGGGTGTGATACAGATCATCAAAATAAACAACTTTCTCCATGGGATTAACATCGTTATCTCAAAAAAATATTAGCTTTCCCTTACAAAATTTAAATACTAACTCGATCCAAATGTGTGGGGCAGTTGATGGTTAAAAATTCTTGCCACTAAAATCGGCGTAAACTTGACGGAACCGAAGGACTATTCTGGGCCTCACCTAGGAACCTTCCCATCATTCTTAGTAGATCCATGACGGTTCTAGTGGGTTTTTTTTCTCTACTGAGTTAGATCCGAACCTTCTAGTTACCATAGATAATAAATAATTTATATTATACTAATAAGTAGGTACAAACCAAATGAAAGAGATATTATTTCTATAATGTATTGGGGCATTGATTCGGCTTTGTTGTTTAACTACAAAATAATGCCGAGTCGAAAATACCGAACCAAACCAGTGTGAAACACCCCTTATGTTTTATAACGAACTTGCTCTCGTCAACTTTATGCGAATAAAAAGGTTCAAAGGAACCTTGTTTTAGATTACTCAAATCTAATAAGAACTTTCGTTTTTGTAATTTAGGAAGTAAATTAAGAATTAGTATGATGGGAATTTTTTGAAGAAAAATGATGTTTTTTGTAGACTTACATTTTACGTAGCGTAGGTAAATAAAAATAATGTGTATTAAGTCTTTATGAAGAAGAAAATACTTTTCAAATGAGACGATTAACTGGCATTTGCCAAAGTGGTTCCTGGAAGAAATAATTTAACCGAAATCTGACAAGAATAATTGAAGAGGACAGAATGTACTTTCAACGGTGAAGGAAAACATCGTAAGGAAACCATGCCGGTTTCCGGTCTTAGAACCAAAAAAATCGAAAACATATGACATCTTTCAAGCCGCACTGGAAACGCGTGGCGGATTATATAGCCCATCCCAATCCTAGAGAGCAGGCTTGAGTCACTGCATGTCCCTGATGACGATGCACTTTTTGGTTATTTATGACTATGATGATGATAAAGTCTCTGTAATGATTATACCTATACATTTCTACATTTACCTATAAAACAAGGTGTAATGGTTATCTTCCACTTTTCCCGTTAATTGGCGAAAAGAGGAGCAAATCAGAAAAACGGAAGGGAGGTCATTAGCCAAAACTAAGAATGTGACAGTTCAGCTTAACAACAATAAAATTACAACATGCATATTCAGCCAATGATGTTCCTACATCTGGGACACAGGTCTCCTTTTATAAGAGAAAGTGTCTGTAATCTACCAGTAAGAGTTGATGGATGTTACATAATAGGGGATCGGACAAAAAAAAACTAATTAGTCCGTCAGATAGATTTCCAAAAAATATTGGACACGTATTTTTTCTTTTTTCACGTAAACTTAAAATGGAGACGATACAGTGCTTCGAAAACTCGTGTGACGTCATAAGATAGTACATTTTGACGACACAAGTGACGTTTCAAGCCCCACTCCAAGATCTTTGACACGTTTTATCTTCGTCATTTTTAATTGATTTGATAAAACAAAAAACACGTATTCAATATTTTTCGATAATCTAACTTACGGACTAAACAGAATCATATTATTTTGACCCTGTCCGATCCCCTATTATCTTCTAATTTTTGGTCTTAAACCATCCAGAGTTGAGGCATTATTCTTTACGAATACATATACCACCACGCTTACTGGCGGTCAAACAATTTTAAACCTTTCATCTCATATGGGTAAAAAGTGGACGACCATCACTCAACGCGGGAGAACTTAGTTATACACTACTAGGTATCATGGACATGCAAACTGTCTTTTTCTTTTCCTCTATAATTTACTTCTTCTTCTTCTTCTTATCGTGTGGGCAGTAAGGTCTAACGACCCCACACACCCTAGTGTCAGCGTTTCTAAGCCGCCGTAAGGGCCTATGACATGGTTTGACGACCGCCATTTGGCGGCCGGGACCACCGGCTTATACGTGCCTTCCGAAGCACGGAACCATCTTTTTATCAGACAATCAGGTGATTCAAGCCTGCAATGTCATAACCAAACTGGAAACAACTTCACAAAGTATGCTTCCCGTGGGAATCGAACCCACGACCACCGGGTCACAAGGCAACGCCTAAACCACTCGACCACGCAGGCAGTTAATTTACTAATATGCTGAGTATGAACTCCTCCAATTTAAGTCTATTCCCTTTTCTGTGCTCTTGACATTCAATTCTCACCCCTAAAATATCTGTCCACCTCGACATAAGGTCTAATTTTGTCAGGCATCATTTCAATTCCTCCTTTTTTCCCCAGCACCATGGCCAGAGCAACGGCTACGTTCCCTACGTGGACTACTCCAGGGACTACGTTCCACCGGTGCCATCTGACTCCTTATCAGGGTCTCTATCGAGGAGCACTGAGGGTTCCACTTACCCCAGTCATTGTGGGTCCCTGCACCGGCAACAGAGCTGCGGTAGACTTGGGGGGATTGTTGGACCTGATGGTAAGTTGATGTTAACTTCTTGTATTTAGGGTCCAGATGTGCATATTTTTTATCAAAGCGTTCAGTACGTCTTAGAACCAAAGATATCCAAGCAAAGAAAACACTGATTAAAATTTTTGGTCAAAATTTTATTTTGACCAAAAATTTTGGATCCAAGATTTTTGTTTAGTGTATTTTTGTTAGCTGATTTTTTTTCTTGTAAGTATCTAATGCTTTTTCTTATTTATTTTTGGACTATTGTCCTTATTTTGATGGTCTGAATGATTTCTAAAATTTGTCCATCGAATTGTTTTGCCCAGCAGTGGCATTGTATATATATTGTTAGGAATCAGAAGTGAAATACGTGATCAAAATAAACAATGTTTAATATCGTTTAGATTACACTTTTACAAAAATATCACGACAAACATTTTAAACAATAATCAAATAGAAATAGCACCAGCAAAATGGAATAATCAGTACACGAGCAAAAACATAAACCAAAAATAGCGAAGCACACGATAATAGTCGGGTAGCAAGTCCTTTCCGAGCGCCGTGCAACGCCGCTCGCCTCGTTTTATGAACTTCTGTCGGTTGCCGCACGACGACCGTACGCTAACCGGACGGCTACTGGCCGATGGCGTGACTTTGGGCCAACGCGGCCTCTCCTGACGCTCTGACGTCCTCGTCAGCTTCCAACAAGGCGGCTGAGTCTACGCTGTCTCCTTGATAGCGTGTCTCACAACGCCAGTGGGGCGTGCTGGCACCGTGGAGTGCCACGCACGACTGCGCCTGTAGGGCGCGCTGGCACCGTGGAGTGCCGCACACAACTGCGCCTGTTAGGGCGCGCTGGCACCGTGGAGTGCCGCACAACTGCGCCTATAGGGTGCGCTGGCACCGTGGAGCGATAGCGCGCTGGTAGCCTGGAGCGACGCGCTTAACACGTCAGCAGCGCGCTAGAAGCCTGGAGCGACGCGCTGTACACGCCAGTAGGGCGCGCAGTCGGCCTGCAGCGAGGCGCTCGGCCTGCAGCGACGCGCTCAGCAACGCCAGTAGGGCGCGCAGTCGGCCTGCAGCGCGTGCGATGCGCTCGGCCTGCAGCGAGGCGCTCGGCCTGCAGCGACGCGCTCAGCAACGCCAGTAGGGCGCGCAGTCGGCCTGCAGCGACGCGCTCGGCTTCAGCGAGGCGCTCGGCCTGCAGCGAGGCGCTGGGCTTCAGCGAGGCGCTCGGCCTGCAGCGAGGCGCTCGGCCTGCAGCGACGCGCTCAGCAACGCCAGTAGGGCGCGCAGTCGGCCTGCAGCGACGCGCTCGGCCTGCAGGAGGCGCTGGGCTTCAGCGAGGCGCTCGGCCTGCAGCGAGGCGCTCGGCCTGCAGCGACGCGCTCAGCAACACCAGTAGGGCGCGCAGTCGGCCTGCAGCGACGCGCTCGGCCTGCAGCGAGGCACTGGGCTTCAGCGAGGCGCTCGGCCTGCAGCGAGGCGCTCGGCCTGCAGCGACGCGCTCAGCAACGCCAGTAGGGCGCGCAGTCGGCCTGCAGCGACGCGCTCGGCCTGCAGCGAGGCGCTGGGCTTCAGCGAGGCGCTCGGCCTGCAGCGAGGCGCTCGGCCTGCAGCGACGCGCTCAGCAACGCCAGTAGGACGCGCAGTCGCCTTGCAGCGACGCGCTCAGCAACGCCAGTAAGGCGCGCTCGCACCCTGCAGTGACGTGTACGTTCACAGCGTCGCTGTGGCAAAGCCCTGGCAACCACTGCTAAGGCCAGGCAGCGTTATGTTGCATCCACGTCCACGTTGCGTTACTCTGCAAACAAACAAATTTACAACAGAATTTTGTTCCGCTCGATCACTCCTGACCAAACTTTAGTTCCATTGGGTGGCACCAAATTCGACTCTCATTCATTAAATCAAATGTACTGGAAATTATCGAAAATACAACACTCAACTACCTTGAGTCATATACCATAGTCGTTCACACCAACCTTAAAAATTCTATTGCAACAAAAACTGCTGAAATCATCGAGTAAAACCTTTAACACCAAGGCTCTCTAACCGAGTAGTACAACAAGAGAGTAATCTCATTCATTAAGGAACATTCAAGTCGAGAATCAAATTCAAAGAAACATTCACCAAACAAAACTTGTCAGACAAGAATACCAATAGGCACGTAAAAGCACATTGCTAGCATATCACACAGACTTCTTCCACAACACTGTAGGCATAGGCTCCAAGTTTGCATACCCCTCAGATGTCGACTTCCACACACACTGGTAGGCATAGGCTCCAAGTTTGCATACCCCTCAGATGTCGACTTCCACACACACTGTAGGCATAGGCTCCAAGTTTGCATACCCCTCAGATGTCGACTTCCACACACACTGTAGGCATAGGCTCCAAGTTTGCATACCCCTCAGTGGCTGTTGACATAGACACATTGTTAGCGTATCACACAGACTTTCACACACGCAGCTGAGGCCACGCGCTTGACCAAACCACACATTCTTATGTAATGGTTACTCTGCAAAGAGACAAATCTACGACAGAATTTTGTTCCACTCGGTCACTCCTGACCAAACATCCATTAGGTCCCACTCTCGTTGATAAAATCAAACGTGGCTAAACTGGAAATTATCGAAAATACAACAATCAACCACCCTGGGTCATGTACCATTGTCATTTAAATCAATCTTAAAAACATTATTGCGTCAAAAAAATGCCAGGTTCACAAAAATCATCGAGTAAAACCACAGATCTCTAACTGACTAGTAAACAAGTCGATCTCCCGTGTGTATCAATATTTGACTTCACACTACGGTCTTTCCAGACCCTGACCTCAACCAGAGCTAAACGCACAACATACAACAAACACACCCACTGTCTACTCGAGTTTCCTCAAAAACCTTCAATTTTAATCGGACTACGACTACACAATAATTACTGGTAATGTCTTACACAATACAGCCGATAGAATCTCTTAATTGGCTTACAACCACAACTTTACTTCATCAAAATCCTTATAAACATCAACTGATACGTAACTCATTGGCATCTTTCTTAGCCTATCATGTGTATTAGGCAACTTACTACTTTAATAAAGCAAAACTTATCAGACTTTACAGTGCACCTGTATACGGCCTACGTCTTCACACGAAAAAACAAGTCAACTGATCATACGGCGTTTGATTGAGTTTGATGTGCCAACAACTGCACTTTTGGGTTTCAAATATACGGAAAACAAGACTTTTGACTGTATTTTGTTTTGTTCATAATAAATTGCGGTTTTTTTTTTTTTTAGCATCAGATATACCACAAATCACAACGTTGCCCCTCACCAGGAATTTCTCCTGTATCGTGGGTACCTTCACAAATATTTAAACTAACATACACAAGTACCCGACTTAAAAAAAAACTATCTGTAGGTCATACAGATACTTGTATTCATAACGTCATTATAGCACAGTGACCATATAGACTTCACGCGGACACAATGACCGAAATTCGTGTTTAAAATGAGTCCACGTGCTGTTATTGGTCAACCAATCGTTAAGCGACGTATTAGCACCACCATGTAAATAACCACCAATGCGTCCGAGGCATTGCCAATCACCCCAGTGACCTTATAAACACACACATAACATCACGCCTGCAATCCCCGAAGGGTTAGGCAGAGGTACCCAGTATACCCACATTTCGCCAGTTATGTTAAGACATAAGCTTAACCATGTAAATAACCACCAATGCATCCGAGGCATTGCCAATCACCGATCACGATAATTGGTTACTGTATTACGGTGTGGGGAGGAGCCTGTAAAACAATTATGATACACCTTGAAAGAGCTCAAAGATCATTGCTCAAAGTCATGACCTTCAAACCATACCGTTTCCCGACCGTAACTCTGTACCAAAACTGCACAGTGCTCACAGTGAGACAGCTATATGTGCTCAATATCACATTGAAGCAACACCTAATCACACCTATAAACAACAGTTACAAAAGTAAACGAACAGTCACTAATGTTTGTAAATACGTCAAATGTAAGACTGCCTCAGCTAGACGGCAACATCTTTTTCTCGCTTCGCATATCTATAACAAGATAAACAAGACCTTAGATATTAATCCATTTCCTAAAAATGAAATTAAAAAGAAAATAAACACCTTTCTACAAACACTAGATTACATACAGACAGAAAAATTAATAACGTAAACCCTGCAATTAGCGCTTCCCATTATAAACATGCACAATAAATATAAATACCACGATACACACCACTCACACACACACACACACATACCTACGCACACACACACAAATACACACACACTCACACACATACACACACATGCATACACCCCCCCACCCACACGCCTCACGCAGATATTGTATAATGTAAAATTGTTTAAATCTTATTGCATAATATCTGTACAAACTACTGGGAGAAGACACTGATTCCTGTAACACAGGTTACAACCTAGCGCAGGAGTCAGGGTTTCCATATAATAATGTAACTTACTTTATGTCAATAAAGATTATTATTATTATTATTATTATTATTAATCACCCCAGTGACCTTATAAACACACACATAACATCACGCCTGTAATCCCCGAAGGGTTAGGCAGAGGTACCCAGTATACCCACATTTCGCCAGTTATGTTAAGACATAAGCTTAACCATGTAAATAACCACCAATGCATCCGAGGCATTGCCAATCACCCCAGTGACCTTATAAACACACACATAACATCACGCCTGTAATCCCCGAAGGGTTAGGCAGAGGTACCCAGTATACCCACATTTCGCCAATTATGTTAAGACATAAGCTTAACCATGTAATAGGGGAGAGCCCATTGTCACCAACAGGGCACAAATCCAGAAAATAACACTTTGCCCGACCCGGGAATCGAACCCAGAACCTTCATGCTCAGTAGTCGCGCTTGCGACTAATAAATCAACGAAATATTAAGAAATGGTTCGATCTTACTTGTATCAGGAACGAAAGTAAACCAACAATCCTGTCCGGAGCGTCGCCTCAACCGCGAGAGCGGTTACACAGGGCTTCGCGTCCTCACGCGGCTCCTACGACGATCTCGTTCGCGCTTGGAACGGCGATCGGTTCCCGAAACTTGCTACGTACGTGACCTTCCACTCCGCTTATGGTGGCTACAAGATCGCTTTGAACGAGAGGCACTAGTTTTTGAACGCGAACAACTCGATCTATCCATTGCTAACTACTACCGGCTTTTATCTAAAATTAAAAGCCTGAAAACTAGTTTTTAACTTGTGGGCGAAAATGATCTTTATCCCACTTCTGATGTTAGGAATCAGAAGTGAAATACGTGATCAAAATAAACAATGTTTAATATCGTTTAGATTACACTTTTACAAAAATATCACGACAAACATTTTAAACAATAATCAAATAGAAATAGCACCAGCAAAATGGAATAATCAGTACACGAGCAAAAACATAAACCAAAAATAGCGAAGCACACGATAATAGTCGGGTAGCAAGTCCTTTCCGAGCGCCGTCCAAGCAAAAAGTGACCGTTGCAACGCCGCTCGCCTCGTTTTATGAACTTCTGTCGGTTGCCGCACGACGACCGTACGCTAACCGGACGGCTACTGGCCGATGGCGTGACTTTGGGCCAACAATATAATATATTTTAAATATGCTAAATAAAAAAAAAAAATTGTATGGGACCTTACTTAATTTTATATCCTGAATAATCAAGAATGTGTCTAATCTGGAAATCGAATCCCCATAGTTACAGCTGCGCAGTAACTTTTGAACTGACTAAAAAGTCAGTTCAAAAGTTTTAAGGACGTGTGGATGTTTGTTATTCTTTCGTTCTAAAACTATTGAACGGATTTGGATAAATTTTGGCACAATTATAGATTTATTGATTGTAGTAAACAATTAGGTACTTCAACTGATCAAAGTAAATTGACTAATAGTCGTAATTACGAATTCCCACTAGTAAAAAAAACAAAGTACTTGATACTTTGTTTTCAAAACTGACTCTTGGGTACAATAAAATAAGTACCTATTACTAAAAGTAGGGTATACATACTTACATACAACTGAACTCATTAAAAAAACTTTTTTACAAAAAATAAAACCGACTTCGACAAAAAAAAACACTCAAAAGTGAAAAATAAACTTGAGAAGAAAAATCAGTTTCTGAAGTCGGTGACTTTTGTTTCTTTGATTTCATTTTTTTGTCACCGACTTCAGAAACTGATTTTTCTTCTCAAGTTTATTTTTCACTTTTGAGTGTTTTTTTTTTGTCGAAGTCGGTTTTATTTTTTGTAAAAAAGTTTTTATTTTTCACTTTTTAGTGTTTCACATGTGCTTACCCCTTCACAACGTACCGGCGTGATGTTATGTTAGGAACTGGTGTAAACAATAGACAGACAATATGAGATTTCAGCAATCCCAGTCCATTTGCTATCATTTAATAATAATAATAATAATAATAATATTTATTTGCGTAAAACATGGTATACAAAGGTGTTAAGTACAATCTTATATGGAACAAACATGTTTAGCTAGGATAAGACCAAGCATGCAAAAATTTTAAAGTTAGTGAAAAAGGTATAACAAGGTAGGCATCAACAATGAGCTATTAAGAAAATCACATTTTTTTATCTATAAATTCTTTTAAACTATAAAAACAATTTTCAAGTAACCATTTATAAAATTTAGTTTTAAACAATTTTGTATTTAATGATTTAAAATGCCTCGGTATTTTATTATAAATGCGCACACACATTGCCAGGCAGTTCTTATTGTATTTAGCTAGCCTAGGCAAATCATTCAACACTAAATTATAAGGATCTCGTCTGTTACGAGGATTTACATCATTAGCAGTCTTAAATAATTGTTTATTTTTCATTACAAACATGCATATTTCGTAAATGTAAAGGGACGGTAACGGTAACAAACCAAGCTTCGCAAATATTGGTCGACATGAGTCGTCAGGTTTAAGTCCACAAATTGATCTCATACACTTTTTTTGAGCGATGAATGCTCTTTGGAAGTCAGTGCTATTACCCCACATAACAAGCCCATACCGTAGTACCGATTCGACATATGCGCGGTATGATATTACAGCAGTTTTTATGTTGGTTACATTTTTGACTTGTTTAAGTGCGTATACAAATTTATTGATTTTAGCACTAACATTGTCTATGTGCTCTTTCCAATTAATGTCCTTGTCAACGAATACCCCTAGAAATCTTGTATGCGTTACTTTCTTGAGTTTATTAATATTAAGTTTAATGTCATTTTTATGATTATTAGATTGATTAAATTGAATATAAACAGATTTATCTAAATTAATTTTTAAATTGTTAATGTCAAGCCACTGCAGTAATTTGTCAATTGTGTTATTAATGTCAAGCTCATGATCCAGAATGGTATTATGTTTTTTGTTAGATGTCACTATTATAGATATGTCGTCGGCAAATAATATGCATTTATGATTTGTTATTTTTATGATGTCATTTATGTAAATGAGGAATAATACAGGACCCAGTACGCTTCCTTGTGGAACACCAAATTTATTATGTTTACATTCCGACGAGTAGGATATTAGGTCATTTTTTTCATTTTTTTTATAAATGATGACACGTTGTGTTCTGTTACTTAAATAGGACGATAGCCACTGGAGTACCGGTCCCCTAATTCCAATAGCTTCTAACTTTTGTAGCAATATATCGTGTGACACCAGATCGAACGCTTTAGATAGATCAAAGAAAAGGCCAGTAGTCATATAATTATTATTAATATTTGAAAGTATAGCCTGCATAAGAGAGAAAATAGCCAAGGATGTGGATTTGTTCTTTTGGAATCCGAACTGCTTGTCGCTTATAATTTGAAATTTATTGCAGAAGTTTATTAATCTTTTGTTCATACATTTCTCATAAATTTTCGATAAGATAGGTATTAAAGTTATGGGTCGGTAATTATTGATGTCACATTTTTCTCCCTTCTTGAATAACGGCTTTATTAAGGAAAGTTTCAATTTCTCAGGAAAGGTTCCCTGGGAAAATGACATGTTTATTAAATGAGTAAGAATACCAGTTAGTTCATTCCTACAAGCTTTTATGATTTTTGTATTCATTTCATCATAGCCCTCAGAGGAGGTGTTAGACAGAGACATTATTTCCTGTCGTACCTCGTTTACCAGCATTGGTCTGAGGAACATAGTGTTGACACAAGTATTTTTGTATACGTTTTTATGTGCACTTTTTGCCCATTGTACATGCGCTAAATTAACAAAATGGTCATTGAATTTATTGGCTATTTGAACAGGGTCTGTAATTATATTATCATTTAGTTTTATACATTCTATGTTGTCTTTGAGGTTGTTATTATTTATTTCATTTTTAATGACATTCCATGTGGCTTTACATTTATTGTCATGATTGTTAATATATTTTATATTTGCATTCTTTTTTGAATTATAAATACATTTCTTTAGCAGACTAGAGTAGTTGTTATATTTAATTTTATTATTCACATTTTTATTTTTGTAAAACCGATACCGTAGTTTTCTTTTAGTTATGCAACTTTGTCTCAAACCTTTACTTATCCACTTTTGTGAGTCTTTCCTATTGCTATTGACTTTCACTCTTAATTTGGGGAAACAGAGTTCATAAAATAGACACACCAGTTCATGAAAATCATCGAATGCGGAGTTTGTGTCAGTCTTTAAGTAAAGTTCGGACCAAGAAAGATTTTGCAAGCACTCCTTAAATTTTCGGATGTTGTCTATGTTATAGTCTCTTTTATGAATGTAATATATTGTTGATTTCTGTGGTTTCTGTTTAGTTGGGAAGCTTAACATTTGTGCTGTGTCATGATCAGAAAGATGCAGGGGTAGTACAGTGGCAGTTGCATTTTCAATATTGCTCAAGATATGGTCAATACACGTCAACTTGCGAGTAGGAACATTGATGTGGATTTTTAAATTATAATTATTGGACAGGTCTTGCAATCCATTTGTGATATTACCTTGTTTCAGTGTATTTATGTTAAAATCACCGGCTATGACTAAATTCATTTTAGTTTTGTATTTTTTTAACAAGTCATGTAAAAGATTATGCAATTTTATTAAAAACTGATTCGGATCAGATTGCGGTGTTCTGTAAACACATATAACTACTAATTTATTACTTGAAACTTCTAAGCCGCAAGCTTCAAACGTGTTTTGAGTTGCATAGTTTTTCACGAATGTTAACTCTTTATAAGATAAACCTTTTTTAACTAATATACAAGTGCCCCCTCTTCGGGTTTCTCTACAGAAGTTAGCAGCCATTTCATAGTTGAATATTTTCACATAGTTTTCACAGCCTTTTTTTACAAAAGTTTCAGACAGGCATATTACATCTGGGTCATTCCTTCCTTCTTTTAACTCCTGCATAGTAATTTCTAGAAGTTCTTGTTTAGATAATAAGCTGGCGATATTTTGATGGAATATTCTAAAGTTGTGTGTTTTGTTGGGTTGAGATACGAAAAAATGAGTCACGCTTATTTAGCACAGGAAAGTAATACGGTATAGTCCCTATTTGACCCTTCGGATTGTGTTGCAAAGAGGAACCATATTCATATGGCGTTGTGTTTTTAGTACGACTAAAGTAGTAGGGAATTGTCCCTTTTTTGGGTTCATTTGTAGAAACCTTTAACTTAAAACTTGAATTGCTACTCATTCTTTTACGAATTTCACTAGGATTTAAATAGCTATCATTATAATCACAACAGTCTATGAGGTAATTTATGGACTTACAAACCTCAGATAGTTCAGTGGATGTTTGATTAACAAAGTGGCACTTTTTATACATATTACATATGTTTTTTATACAATAATTTAACTTACGGACATTGAGGTACACGTTATTGATGACATTTAATACAATAATATTATTATTTGAGAATTTATTGAAGAAAATCTGCAATTGAGACATCACCAGGTTTGGGTTGTGATCGTTTTCGCCTACGCATATTATCACTTTGTCTTCAGGCGTCAATTTAGTATTTATGCAGTTTGCTATTATTTCATTGCAAGGCGCATTAGGTTTTGTTTCAGCGGCGAGTCTGTATTTTTCATACTGTGTACCTGCTCTTGAGTGTAAGATGGCTGCTGCAAGCCCAACACACCGCTGAGTACCGAATATAAATATCTTCCTTTTGGGAACCATATTTTGCACGTTTGCGACAGCACATGTCTGAGCGCTAGCTACGTTCACAGTATCCCGCTTCAGTTCTTGACGAATGGCAGGTTCACAGACCTTGCAATTACTTTGCATTAAAACTTCAATACGGTTCGTGAGGGCCGCTATCTCCAGCTGTGCAGCCTCTAATTGCTGCTGTTGGGTTAGAATTTCTTGTTCCAAGGAGGACACATCAACGAAGTTATTGGTTTCGTCATACAAACCGGATGACGGTAAAGGAGAAGGCGCAGAAATTATATTGTGTTGGTTGGCCAGAGATTGTCTCTTTTTCTTAGAGTTTTTACCCGGAGTTGTAAATAAGGATGGCGACTGGCATAAAGTTTTTAATGTTTTATTTTCTGTAGTTAACTTATATATTTGCTTATGTAGCTCGGTGTTCTCTAATAATATATTTCCAAGTTCATTTTCAGTACTTTCGAGTTTTAATGTGAGCTGAGCAATTAACTCTTTCATTTCTGAGGCTAATACTAAGTCAGACACAGTACCGTCAACACTCATTGACAATTTATTTGGAGTATATGATTCAAAAGATGTCTCGCAATCTGTCAGTATATGGGAATCAAGTAAATCAGTAGTATTTTGAACCGAAGATCGACGTTTCAACACTTCCTTAGGACTTGGTAGTTGTTCGGCTGGTGAGGGAGTTTGTAATGAAGTTGGTTTTTTCCTCAAGGTAATATTGGTTGTACAGTCGGTATTAGCGTATTTTTTACTTCTTATGCATACCTTACATCTCCACTTTTTTTTTGCTTCCGCATCTTTGAGGCGATACGTTTGTTCGGGGTAACCATCGCAATCCAACTCATACCTATTATTACAGGCAGAACACAAAGCAGTACTTTTTATGTTTACTAGTTTCTTGCATTTATGGCATGTTACTTGTGCTGCCATCTTGGAATGAGATTTTGAAGTATTCGATGACATGAGGTTTCTCAAGCGCACGGACTCTTGTTACATAAAATTAATATTTCTTTAAATTCCAAATATGAATTTTAGAATTTACGAAAAGTGATGTTGTCTCCACTGGGGTTTGAACTCGCATCACTTTGTACGAGAAGCAGTGGCCGTATCCTTTACGCCAGTTGTCAACTATGTGATTGAGTGAAATAGACGTTCAGTTGAAGTGGTGAGCTTTGTTTTAAATAATGTCAATCGGTTAGCAGTTCAAAGGTCATTTTTCGGAACAAAGGAACCAGGTGATGTGTATTCCAACGGATTGCCTTTGTACAATATTTAAAAATTCACTCACTTGCTTTCACAGAATACTTTGGTTTCTTTTTATGTAATCAATTGC
The DNA here is from genome assembly GCA_949775195.1 of Diarsia dahlii. Taxonomy (NCBI): domain Eukaryota; kingdom Metazoa; phylum Arthropoda; class Insecta; order Lepidoptera; family Noctuidae; genus Diarsia; species Diarsia dahlii. The sequence goes on along the minus strand of OX459215.1, from coordinate 8,153,358 downwards.
ACTACTTTATCAGTGTTTATGTATATTTATATTTCCGAAAACTTCACTGGTTCTGTTGTTATTCCACTAAATGTTTTTGTTTATTTCTTCACGTAAACATGAACTATTCATGTCACTAACACTATATGTCGTGACTTACTTATCACTTGACGATATTTTAAGTTTAAATTATAAAATATATTACTATTATTTATACATTTATTGAGGAGTTCCGTTGCCTATCTCCGAAGTTCATCAGATTCATCAGATCTTCACAAAATAGTTTTTATAACCTTTGTAGTGAGTACAGGCGTGATATTATGTTGTGTGATGGCGTAAACAATGCTTAGATATGCTATAGCAACAATCGCGGTTAATCTGCTGTTATTTATTGAAGAGTTCCCCCGATTTCTACAAGATCCCATCATCAGATATTGAAATGGTGACAATGGGACCACACGGGAAGCACCAGCTTTCAAATGAAAAAAGAATCATGAAAATCAGTTCACCCAGTCGCAAGTTATGAGCGAACAAACATAAAAAAAAAAAAAAAAAAAAAAAAAAAAAATACAGTCGAATTGATAACCTCCTCCTTTTTTTGGAAGTCGGTTAAAAAAACTACAAGAACTAGCAAAGACACAATCAACATTTTGGATCAGAGGTGCACAAACAAATAAAAGGATATTTTCGTGATGGCAGTTTTATATTACACCAAGCATGGTTATGTTTATTTACTTGATCTCATCTACATTTACGTGCGTAGGTTATTCATTGCAAAAAATATTTTTAACTGCAAAAGGCCCTAAAGTATACATTGTTAAATATTAAACACGCAACTAATGAAATCTTTTGTTCTTTTTTATACAAAATGTTAAATTAAAATTAAACCTTTATATCAAGTAGGCCAGTTACAGCACGTTTGAGCTATCGAAACAAAGACAATAATAAAATAAAGCTGCAGTCACAATCACAAGGCATAATAACTGTGAAAGTACTGTAGTTGCGAATCCTAATAATTTTATTATTCGAATATTACATTGTAAACTAGGCTTGGCTTTATTAATGGTTCCATTGTTTTTATTTTCAAGTTTTTACGTAAAAAAGCAGATTTTTTTTATTCCTCAAGTTTTTTTTTAATTTGTTATCTTAATTGCTTAATAAAAAAAGTTTCGTTCACCCACAAAAAAAAAGAAAAACGCATATATAAACTGACACGACGTTTAGGCATTTAACTACAAGAAAAAAACATTGATCAGATACCGATCTGACCCCCTATTTGACTGGTGTATTTTCTAGCCTATTACATAGTTTATTATTATATTATAAGAACTGACAAATACAATAAAGATGCGACGAATTTCCGCAAGATTACGCCTTAATATATGAAATGAAGATGACCATGTATTTTTTCCACAGTAATACCTATGTCTGGTCCTGGAGTGGTCCTAACTGGAGAAGATGTCAGATACGCTGCTACCTACGGCAACCCCTATTTGAGAGGGAGCGCCCCTGTCGGTGAGTTAATGTGTGTGTTTGTGAACTTTATTATTAGTACAGGTAACTTCAGAAGAGTCAAAGTTCAAAGGTTACGGAGCCTTTGTTGATTTAGTATATAGTTAGGCTCGAAGGAAACTTGAACAGGTCTAGAATAAATAATTAAACGTATTTAGGTCGGTCGTGTTGATCTTATCATTATGTTTGAACTGATCTATCAATTTATTATCTAGGTTATTATTTATTTTATCTCTGAAACTTGAAGTAACGTTGGAAGGATTGGAGGGAGGCATTTTCTCTGGAGTGAGACAATATGGGCTAGCAATGTTAATAAAATAAAGCGGTGTGATTATCTCATTATGAGTTCATGAACTGAAAAAATAAATCAATCCTTTTTTACTGAGTGATTGAGGACTAAAAAGACTTGCCTGAAGCCACTAATAACATTGCGGCATGGTCCATTTTTGTGTTTCTAGATGTAGTGGTTTTTTATCAGAGATTACAATGTATTGAAACTGTGTATAGTAATGTCTGATAGATATAGCTTTTGACTATGGCATGTAATATGTATTAAATCCCGCGATTGCTGTTCACGCTTAAGATATATATTATAGCACAGTGTGAACGGTCACATACAAAATGTATGACGAGCGATAAAATATAATAACTCAATCAGTAATATATATCCCAAAATCAAAAGCCGGCTTAAGACTGACATTTCTTTGTCTGCAACTAGCCTCGGGCGTATGAAGCGCTGAGCGGCCTACGCTTTCCTGGAAGAAACCGATTTACTCGAACCTTAAGCTTTGAAAATTATATTAACCATTTACTTTGTCAACAGCGTACATGCCACAGATGAATACCAATCCAGTTGGGAAACCAGCACCGCCACCATACTACTCCGTTAGGAATGCCAATCATCCACCAAATAATCTATATGGTAACTATGTTTTTAAGCTATTGCATAGCTTCTATCGCGGGCCTTGAGCGTGGAGAGCGAATCCAGAAATTTAGGAACGAAAATAACCTAAGCCTAGGTTGCTAGGTTACGGAAAATAACAAGGTTGTCAAATTAAATAATTTATAACGTGTAAAGGTTTCTGTTTTGTCTCTCTGCTTTCTCCTTCTAAAATATTCTTAGTCGTATAATTTGTGTACAAAGTGTTTTAAATATTCAGAATGAACAAAGTGCATTTATTAATGAAGAAAGTCACGAAAAAATAGTGAAAGAAAATGAGTGAGTACTCTTTATACATTCATTTTATTATTATTACGCATCTATCATACGTTTTATTGGTTTTTGCATTACTATTCTGCGAATCGGTCTAAAACGATTCGTTTTCTTATAAAATATATAAAATAAAATAAATAATTTTCATATTTTTCAATGTGATGACACTTTACGTCAGGCTGTCAATACTTTTTCTTTTAAATTTTCTGTCATAGAGTTTCTTACTAGCTTAGTCTATGAAAGTTAGTTTTGATTTATATAATGTACATCGCGCGAAATTCGATTATCAAACTCTTAATATCGTTATTTTTGTAATAATTATAATTGCATAAGTTGATAAAAATGCTATGCAATAGCTTTACCGCGGCAGTCTCCGAGTCCCACACGTTTTTTTTTTTATGTTAAGATTTTGCTCATTGCTTGCCGAAGTAAAAGAGAAGTATGAAAGAAGAAGGTATGCTGCGCTAACCCCAAATGAATTAGGATTAGAGCAAGAGAATAATGATTAAGATTTAAATCTCTTAAAAAAACAATTTTTTGAGTTTGTTTAAAAGTGTGAGCAAAATGAGCTCGTGGCTAATAAATTATAATAACGGACCCATGGGTCGATTGTTTATGTTGGTCCGTGGGTGATCTCCAATTACATATTATTTTTATTATCATCGGTTACCAGCTTCTCACGAGTATCTGTTTTATGGAATAAATGACCTTCGGATTGGAAATTGCGGGTGATCCTTAAATAGTTAAGTTAGATTAATAAATAACATCATAATAATTTGACTATTTTGTCCATTAGTGCCATCAATAACTTCACCGTCATCGTCATCATCTTCGAGGCCCGTCACCAGTCCATTGGCATCTTCGTCCTCGACCAATAGTGCTGCACAGCCTCAAGTGAGTACAATATTATACTACTTTTTATTGCATAACATGGGTGGTTGGGAAATCATCGACTTTTCCCGCTCTGGGCGGAGCAGAAGGGAGTGTCAGACTTCTATTGACTTTAAAATTTTCCTACTTAGCCGTTTTTGTGTCTGCGGTATCTCTTTTGAACAGTTCCGCAGCCCGGGTAGGAATATTATACTGCCATACATACCTCTGGGGTTGAACATGTACCGTAGATTATTTTGTTAAAGAAAAAACATATTGTTAGAACTTCATGATTTTTAAGATTGTAACTCATCTTTGAAAGTTCAGTGATAAATCTTTTGTACCAGTCTACTTAACCATGCAAAATGTTGTATCAAAATGAAATATGAAGTCTAGTTTATGCTACCGCGGCTTCGTCTGCGCGGAATTCGGACGTTGTCCCATGGGATCATAGTATCGGAATGAAAAGTGGCCTATTTAGGTTATGAACTAGGTATCTGTGTGTCAAATTTCATCTAAATCCGGTCTGCAATTTTTACGTGATTGAGTAACAAACAGCCAGATATCCTCACAAACTTTCGCATTTATATTATTAAGTAGTAAGTGGTATTGTCACTAAACAAAGTTCGGTATAATTACTACCCAAAATTTTATTCAAAGCTGGACACACCCCATATAGGCTAGAAGGTTCACATTCGAAAGTTCCGAGTATTACAATTAATTTCATGTCTAAAACTTTAGATACGGAAATAATGACACAGTAATTAAAATTCGAACAACTAAAGGCTATATTCCGGACTAAAGTCAGTGACGTAATAGTTATGTATCTAATTATTAAGTGAGCAACCCGCTTACATATTGGCCCTTCGGGTATAATAGGAAAAGTTACTAAACACTAAACGATGGCTGGACCTTTAACTGAATAATATATCCTCCATAGTTCGTTAACGACCTCTGAGGCTTAGTTTCAAGTTGAACTCGGTTGAGGAAATCGGGGATTTTCACATGAATTTATGAAATTATTTTATGACATGACAGAGCTTCCCTAGCTAATAATTTAATACCACCTGGTGAAAATCTCTCGCCTGGAAATAAGTTTCTTTGACTAACCTGGAAGTACAAAACCATACTTCGATAGTTCGATCCCGGATGTCCAAAGCAAGAAAAAACCGATCTGGAGAAGATTCATAGATTTTTATTAGAGTGTCGATGACAATTCAAATCGAATGAGCCCAACATTTGGCGACGAGTTTGGCAATTTCAATAGCCTCCATCAGCTCCTGTGATGGCAAATATCAGGACAGGCAGGACACGATATCAAGATGATGTCAATATGGTGCTGTTCCGCAAACAATAAGACACTTAATATTGTGTCCACATAATAGGATCTAATGAACGCTACTGAAGACATAATGTATAAGCTTGTAGGTAGCCAAACTCTGGTCGACTCAAATTAAATCGATCCAGTGACTAAAGAATCGTATTTTTTTCATTTGGGTCACCAGAGCTATCATAATGACGTCTTAGAACAGTGTTATTTTGATGTCAGTCCAGTGTGGGAATTAGATGGAGCTATAAAGAACGTTTAGCTTTACCACTCTAAAACAATACTGTTTTAAGACGTCATAGTTATCCGGTGTTTTACTAATAAGGACTTTTTACCTACTCCTCCGCTATTCTTTTCTGATTAATTTCGTTGCGGGATCCAAGACAGTTAAATCGCTTCTCTGGGACTTCGTCGAGCTTCATTGTCTCGGCGCTTTTCTTGTGGTCGCCACTGTTGATTCTGGCTAACAGGAGTTACAGTGGTTTGGGAATAGTGTGGCGGGCTTGTCCCATTTAAAAAAAAAATAATAAGGACTTATTTAACCTTATCTTATTACCATTTCCTTTCTCGCACTTACTTAGTAGGTATGCTAAGACTATTGTTTACAGGATTTTAAATCTTATAGTTATTTCTCTGCGCAGGTGCCTAAATCATCTTCGCAGTCTTCAGGAGCTTTGTACATACTTCCGCCGTCCAGTCAAGGAAACTTGCAGTCCAATCAGATTACTACCAAAGGTATGTTTATTTATAACTTTGAAGTATAATGTCCGTTTTCAAAAATAATAAGAAGTACCTACAGCAATGTTTACGTATTTTTACATTGTTGGAATTTCAACTCTCGACGCTAATTCTAGCGTTTAGAATTCTTCATTTAGATTCCATGTAATGTGAAAACGGTTGAGAAAATATTCAAAAGTAATTAACCCTCCTAACACACGAACACACAACATTCATAATATACATACACATATTATTATCATGGGTAGTTTACGGTTTTCTTTGTATATTCCGATTTTTTTATGTTATGAGTAGATTTGATAAGATTTAAAAATGTATTGTAACGGATATAAATTATATATTTTTGAAAAAATAAAATATTTAAACTGAACAAAGGAGCCTGGAACTCAAGACACAGGGAATCCTAGTGTGAGTTCAGGAGTCAAAGCAATGAACAGCATTTCTTAATAAACAAAAGATTATTTTTTATTCTCATTTCACTTTGGAACTGAAATGACGCGTCATTTTGGTTTCAATGTCATTACCGTTTTTATCACTTGACGTCATGTCATAAAAAAACTGTGGCTAAATGATGTAATAGAAATTCTAAAGTGTTCTTACGCAAAATGTTACTTAAACTGGATTACTATCTTATCTTTTCACATAATCATCTTAATATCTCTTTTGAAATCTTCTCAATCTTATTATGTAAATAATATAATGATAATATTTAAAAAATATATATATTTTGTATCTGCACATTTGTTAATTTTTTTTTTTTTTAATATTTATAAGAAAAAAGTGTGGTGCTATTAATGATAGTGTAGTTGCTAGTATGAAAAAAAAACAGGACACATTTTTTTATTAGCCTATTCTGGTCACACTGCTGGGCTAATAAGTCTTATTTTTGTTCAATCACTATATTTAATTAGTATATTTAACTAAACACCTATTAAATCAATTACACTGATCACAGAAAATACTTCTGTCAAATATAAAATTAATATCATCACATCCGTTACCCCAACCTTCCTTCCAAACACGAAAAATCCAATAAATTATGATAACCGTTGCAATTTTATTAATATTGCCTTCAATTCCAGGTAATGGTGTCCAGCTGACAGCGGGGACCCACGTTTAAATAAATCATGCGTAGTTAGGGGAAATACATGAAATGTTTTAAAATATAATCGGTTTAAAATATAAATAAATATACGTAAGCTTAAAGATGAATCGCCCTATCGTGTCGAAGACACTGTGTAAATTGTTTATTGATGTTTTTGCACTGATGTTAACTAAAGGAATTAAAATTGTAGGTATTATTAATTTGCGTAAGGTATAAAAGTGTTTTCCCAGTTTGTGTGATCATTGATCTTGATTAATTATGGTTCTTCTTTTTTTTTGTTTCATTTTTTGGTTTTGATCCTTTTCATTTTCCGTCTTTTGACAGCTGTTACTGGCTGTCACTAGCCTGAAAGTCTGACAACCGGTCTTTCCAAGGCTGGAGTATCGTTTAATCCAATAATTGGATTGTGGACATTAGATAAACAAACTCTATAAAACGTACCAGACTAATTTTTAGTTATATCCAGTTAGCTTTTTGGACATGGAAGCCGATCAAAATAGAAAAAAAGTAACGGCGTTTGCTGACGGATGTTTAGAACCAGAAAACTTGAGTCATCATAGTTCTCATTTCATAAATTTTAAAATATTAACTACCTCTTTTTAAGAATACAAGCAATAATGATGCTAATCTTATCAGTATAGAACATTTTCCCCACGTTACGTCAGACTTAATCTTGTTTTTTCAGTCATGTGAATGTAAATCTTTTGTCACGTTACCTTAAGTATAGTCATCATTTCAGCCGAAAGACGTCCACTGCTGGACATAGGCCTCCCCTAAGTGACGCCACATTGACCGGTCCCGTGCGTCTCGCATCCAGCGGATCCCCGCAACCTTCACCAGGTCATCGGTCCACCTAGTGGGAGGCCTTCCAACGCAACGTCTTCCGGTTCGCGGTCGCCACTCCAGAACTTTCCGGCCCCATCGGGCATCCGTTCTGCGAGCAATGTGCCCTGCCCACTGCCACTTAAGTTTAGCAATTCTTCGGGCTATGTCGGTAACCTTGGTTCTCATGCGGATGTCCTCATTTCTGATTCGATTCGATCTGATTCGATTGAGTATAGTAACTAATTTATAATCATACAATAATTCACTATAATTTAAGAGGGCCATTCCTTCACTGTTTTATTATTATTGTTCAGTTTTATGAAGTCATTAATAAAAGTAAGTTTTTTTATGTTGCTCAGAAATACTGAAAACTAATGAGGGCACGTAGTAATTAAAAAGGAAAACTGCTTTAGTTAACGTTGGTGCAAAATAATAAAAAAAAGTTTAATGAAAAAAGATGTCTCCTTAGTATACTTCTCACGACTTTAATTACGTCAAAAGTTTAACAAACGAGCCTAAAATTAAAAAGCTTTAAGTGTTCATGTCAAAGAAAAACCTAACCTAAGTTATGTTACATTTAAGTTTAAATTAAGTTGTAATTTCTTAAGTAAGTTTTTGAATTAGCTGTCTTATTTTATATTGTAGAAGATTAAAATATTGATTAATTAATCTAAGAAGTGTTTTAATTTTTTTTTTTTATTGTAAAATGTAATAATATAAGTACTTATCTCATTATTTTATTAAGTAGTATTTTAATTTTTTTTAAATAATTATTGTCAATTATGACGTCAATGTTAATTTTAATAGTATTTTAACCTCGAATTATCGATTTTATTGAAAATCCTTTTTATGGGACTAAAATAAATATTTTAACCTGTAATGTCTATTGCTAAAGTAAAATTTTGTTAAGTATCTAGTTTTTATGTAAATAAATTCAGAAAAAAACCTTCTGACTGAGACTGAAAATTAATTTTAGATTAGTATTTGAGTTTCTATGTAAATACTATCTCGTAATATTTTATTGTATTGTGTTACATTTTTTTAACTGTATACTTTTGTATTTTTTGAAAAAAATAATTTTATTTTTTTATTTCTTAGATTTTTTTTAAACTTATAATAATGAAATAATTATATTATAGTCCAAAGGTTTGTAGTAGATTAACTTACTGAAAATGGTTTTATTTAAAATGTAATATTGTCTAATTAATTATTAATTAGAAATATTTGTACTGCTAGATGATCAAATGTTTTTGGAGTCGGTTACGCAATGAAAAACAAGAATAATAAAAGTTTTGATTAAATTACGTATTTCATTTACTTTTGACTAAAAATCCTTTACAATGTAGCAGAAACGACTTAAAGAGTTCCCAGCATAAAGACACTTTTTTTTTAGCCTATTTTGTCCCACTGCTGGGCAAAGGCTAAACTACTAAACGAAGGCAAAGGGAAACTGTACTTGGGTAGCATCTTTCTTCACAAATTGGCCTTGGCTTTAGTTTACACGAAACCGAAAAATCCCCTCGAATTTTTTTAAAGCGTACATGTTAAGTCATTTCTTTTTATTTAGCAACTTCTTCAAGGTCTAACGACCCTACACACCCTAGTGACAGAGTTTCTAAACCGTCTCAAGGGCCTCGGACATGGTTGGACGACCGCCATTGGCCGGTCAGCAACTTATAGGTAAAGATTTTTTGTTTATGGACGTGATTAGAGGACTACTGTACGCACAATCAGTACAAACTATTACCTGACCCCTCTTCTCACACCACTTTGTTCTCTTCTTCATTATACGAGGGGTCAGATAATGCTGGGCACTGATAACTGTACTATTGTACTTTCAGGCAATACTGATAGAGTCCTTTATTCAGTGACTTTTTGTTTAGGCAGTGTATGATGATGATGAATTATCTTCATGGGTCTGAACCTACAACTTTGACGACACGGTTGGCGTAGTGGTTGAGCGATTGACTGCTGTCCTGCGTGTCCGGGTTTCATTCCCAGCATGGAGCTATAGTTCTACAGGTAGTTGTTCCGGGTCTGGATGCTTGTGTTAGCGAGTTTAAATGTTTGGAAACTCACTGACGGTACTAGAGAAATTTCATAGTGGGGTGAAGTAAAAGAAACTCGGTAACAAGGCCGTCACTTTGTACTAAGAGAATGGTGATACGGTAACAATATTTTAGGAAAACATTAATAAAAAAACTAAATAATAGGTACTGTTGCATTAAGGATATTTTGGATTCTAATATTGTTTCATTTTAATACAATTAAGATTGGCACGTTATCGTTACAATGTTCGACGGAGTAGAGAGAGCACAGATCAAACAGACTTTATTTGGAAGGTGCGAAATTTAAATTATACAGATTATATAGAAATACTTTAACCGATACAACATCAGCCTACACATAAAGGCCATCGTTAAAACTTCTATGTATAGAAAGTGAGCATACAAAAAAACAGGTAAATAACCAACAATTCAATGGTTTCGGTACTAGCCCAGCAAGCGGAAGATTGGTTCAACCACATGATAATGCTCTATTTACGTAGACTTTCACACACCACACCACCAAAATTCTTAAATGACTGCTGGCTTTTTTTTATTGAGACAAGCCCACCACACTATTCTCAAACCAATGTAACTCCTGAAAGCCAGAATCAACAGTGGAGACCACCAGAAAAGCGCCGATACAATGAAGCTCGACAAAGTCCAAGAGAAACGAAACTTTCTTGGATCCCGCAACGATAATGCTGGCTTCTCTTTTTACCGATTAGCATAGTCTAAGTCTCTTTGAAAGTTCTAGTGAATCTATTTTATCTAGGCAAGCGTGGTCCACCGTAGGTTCATCAGGCGAGTTGTTTCCTAAATGGAAGTCTAATTAAGGAATAAAAAAAAACTCAAAAAAAAATTGTAAGAATTGAAAAACCATCATCATTCTATTGCCCTTATCCCAATTCAATTAAACATTCAATATTTAATAAAACATGGGACTATGGGTTAGGCTATGGGTCCATGAGTCTTTATCATCAGTCTATAGCAATCCACTGCTGGATACAGGCTTCTTTTATGTTACGCCATTAAGCTCAATTTTTGGCAACACTCATCCAGTTGCTACCAGCCACTTTGTGATGGAATTATGGGACTTAAACATACCTAGCTGGCGGAATGTGGGTGTAGGGTACTTATCTACACCTCTGCCTAACCCTTCGGGAATTACAGGCATGATGTTATGTTATGTAACGCGCTTTGTAATTAAAACCACAGTAACTATAGTCCACCAGACCGCCCACAAAACACAACCCGTCCACCATTTTAAAAATAAAACATCTTTATACCTGATAAAAGTTTATCAAAGACGATCTCAAGTCCGTGGCACGCTCTTATCTATAAAGGGGACCAGCTGAGAGTGGAAAACAATGGCAGACAAGAAAGCGAGTATGGATGAGCACTTGTGCACTTTCTGGCCTAAAGTGCTCTCTCGCCTTTTGTGTCGAAGAATAGAGCTGTGACGAATAATGTTTAGTGAAAAATCGGTTATGTGGGTTAGACGGTTTGTATAGAATATTTTTTAACTAAATACTTGTGAACATGCCATGCAGAAGGATTAAACACAAAATGTCACCACAAAGTAGCTATTTTGCAGTTATTCGTAGGATAAGACGTTTTGGTTTCATGAAATTGTGAAATCACAAAATATCCGACCTAAACGATCATATCTTTTGCTACAAGTTTCTACAGCTGAAAGAAACCGTCATCGCTATTTGATAACTCTACGCGTTCCTAAAAACAAGGTTCTTGGCAGATAGACAGACAGACGACCAACAACCTAATCCTAAAAGTTTCTGGTTCCTAAAACACACACAATATTCTAAGAAAAAGTACACCAACTGAAAAAACAAAATCAACCGTCTACCCCGATTCTAAAAGACCTAAATCTGACCTAATTTAGTCGTAAGCAACGGAGCACATGCGGGCTTAGCCTAAAGCAATCTAGGCGATGTTTACGTTCAATCTAGACCTTGTGCTTCAGGCAATAGTTATGAAAATAGGATTAGCGACTCTATACGGTCTTTGTTTCGGGTAACCTGGCCTATTTTCGGGTACACGACTCTTCTTAGGTCGTTGCAATTTGAGAATTGGGGAAGTTTGGAACTAGGTTTTTCGCTGGCGATTTTCGTCAGTGTCGACTGTACATTTTCGTCATGTGTGATACAACTTCACCTTTTTTTGTGGAGGCTCGGAAATCATCATAATTATCTATCTGACTCTCGCTCTGGGCAGAGTGGTAGGGAGTGTCAGACTTCTACTGACTAAAAACCATCCATGTTCCTTCTTAGCCCTTTGTCGACACAGGCCGTGGTATCCAACAACCCGCAGCCCCTACGGGGATATAACTTCATCTGGGTTTTCATTTCCATCGGGGTTTGGTTAGCCTATGCATGCCTATCTATGAGAGGACTTGAGCCAGAATTCATCACGTGGACCCAGTGCTGGCAGGTGGATAGATATCAATGTTTGCATGCCAGCTTTATGGCGAAATGTGTCATTGCACTACTTATCATTTCTACCATAATTTGCACCATTTTTTTGCTAGCGGACGTGGTGTCCCACTGCTGAACACGTCCCCTTTCTCCTTTCTATCAGGTGCGATCTCTGGCCATGTTAGCCCCGCTAACATAATCAGATCGTCACGCCACCTTCGTTGTGGTCGACCTCGACGGCTCTGTCCTTCCTCAGGCGTCCAGTGTGTGACGATCTTTGCCCATCTCTCTGGGTGCATCCGTGCTACGTGGCCTGCCTACTCAAACTTCACCCTGGCTATTTTTTCTTCAACATCAGTTATTTGAGTTATGGAACGCAGGGTTGAGTTTCTAACGCGATCTGTTCGCCTAACACCTTACACTACATTTACGCCAAATAAATGATTTTAACTTTTGACAATTTAATATCGATGATTTATTGTTTTTATTAACTTACACACTATTGTATAAAATCTGGTTCTTCTAACCTAACAGACATATCCCATCTTCCCAGCGAAGAAATGGAAATGGCGTTTTTGGGGACTGTCTCTTGTGAACTTTAACGTTGAAAAACTGGTGATTATGAACCTAATTTGAATAAATACCTTTTGATTTTCCGAAAACGGGGAGTTATTATGCCTTGACTTTGAAAATTCAGAAGTGTGTGTAGGTAACTGGTATGGACTGGTATCGAACTAAATTCCAGGAGTTTAAAAGATTGAGTTATTGTGGCACTTAAACCCTTTGAATTTTATAAAGCACTCCAAGAATTCGCATATTCACAAACTTATTATGTTGAACAAAGCAGATTCTTCTAACGTGTCTCTTCAGTACTTCACTCCAGCACCTACTAACAATTTGATCTCACAATTGTTTGCAATCACAGATATACATTTACCTAGATAACACAATAGCACCTACTTCGCGTGCCACTTTGCGTTTCTTGCTTAAGTATTTAACCGACTTCCAAAAAGGAGAAGGTTCTCATCATTTCAGCCAAAAGAAGTCCACTGCTGGACATAGGCCTCCCCCAGGTGTCGCCACATTGGCGGGTCCCGTGCGTCTCTCATCCAGCGGGTTCCTGCAACCTTGACCAGGTCATCGGTCCACGTAGTGGGAGGCCTTCCAACGCAACGTCTTCCGGTTCGCGGTCGCCATTCCAGAACTTTTCGGCCCCATCGGCCGGGAGCTGATTTTTCTGCTACAGTTTATTTTAACTTTTTTGTGATTTTGTTTTTTTTTTTAGTTTTTTATGTTTTTGAAGTCGGTTTGTTTTTACACCTCAAGATTTTTGAACAAAAAACATAGTCTATTTGTATAGTTACTAAATAGGGCTTATAACGTCAAAGAGATGCCAGCAACATTAAACGGGCCCGCAAGACCCGATGCCTGTCGAGATTGCGGGTTGTTCGAAAGAGATACCGCGGCCCCGGACACAAAGGGCTAAGATGGAACATGGGTGGTTTTTAGTCAGTAGAAGTCTGACACTCCCTTCCCCTCCGCCCAAAGCGACAGGAGTCAGTTGATGATTTCAAAATTTCCAAAAAAAAGGTTGTAAAAAATGGCATGCTCGGTTTTCACACGGATAATAAACTTGCGATATCTAGGTATATTTATATCTGTGTCTGCGACGTTCCCAGTACTATAAAGCGATGTGTTTGTTTAAAATATGGCGTATAAAGACAACAATGTAGGTCCGATTACGAGTGCTATTGTATGCCGAGTTTAATGTGACTTTTGAAAAGTGGATTGTGATTTATTCCACGATTTTCTGGGAATAAAATAAAGACAACACTTGATCCTGTTTTTATTCTGAGAAGGGGTAGGCAAAGATGAGTACACCCACAATTTGCTTGAAATGTGATTGGGCCTGAGCTGTTTCTGAGAAAGTTCTTTTGGTAAAGCTCTGGTCTGAAAGTTAGCTGTCCTGGTTGTGTACAAAAACCTCGTGGTGCCGTTTCCACGAGTCTGGATTTGCGCTTGGTTCATGCCAATAAGCTCGCTCCTATTACATGGGACTTATACATAATTGGCGAAATGTGAGTAAACTAATGGGAACCTCTCTGCCTAATCAAGAATTACAGGCCTGATGTTATGAAAGTACCATCCGAGTTTTATTCATCCTTTGAAATCAACAGTATATCAATCAACCTGACTCTATTGTTTCCCGTATACTGCAAAACAAATACTACAATCTTGACCTATAAATATTAACTAGCAGTCCAGCCCATATATCAAACTTCCGAACATTTTTTGTGCCGCCACTACAAAGCTACATCGAAATGACAGGAAGTGGTAGCAAACACAGCATTTCCGCATTCGGAATTGTGTTGTTAGCATCCGTTTCCGGTTGATAGTGTTGCGACCAGTAGCAAAACGGAATTCATAACCTAAATCTATGTTTTAGTCAGTTTTGTATTGTTGTTGTTATATTATTTTAATGTTAATTTTCAGTTGTATTTCAGTTGGACTGTAGGAAGTGCATTTGTTATTATTGTATTGTTTTGCATAGGTTAAATGATTTAATGATATTATTACACTTTTTTTTTTTTTTAAAACGGTGAACGCACCCACCATACAGGAGAAATTCCTGGTGTGGGGACCAGGAATTTCTCCTGTATGGTGGGTGCGTTCACAAACATTTAAACTCACATACACAAATACCCAGACCCGGAACAACTATCTGTAGGTCTTACGAATATTTGTTCCGTGCCGGGATCGAACCCGCGACACGCAGCGCGGCAGCCCATTGACTGAGCCACTGCGCCAACCGTACCGTCCTCGCACTCGCGGCTTTTCCCGGAATACACCACTTCTGATGTGTTAATTCAGGTTATAAACTAAATAGTCTGTGAGTGTTCGTTTTGCTTTTTACCCGACTGCGGCGAAGCCCAAAAGGAGGGTTATGTGTTTGACGTGTATGTATGTATGTATGTATGTCCGTTTCTTTGTTCCCTCATAACTCATAAACGGATGAACCGATTTGAATGAAATGTACGTCGTTAGATTCGTCTTGATTGCGCGAGTGTTATAGGCTATATTAAAATTAAAAAACAAAGAAAAATTGTGGATTTTGGGGGCCAAATCGCGGATTTCAATAAAAATTTTTTTTCCAATACCATCGAGTAGGGTATCAAAATAAAGGGTTTTAAAAGGAGATAATAAAAAATTTATTCAAAGTGAGAAATCCAGAAAAAAAGTGAGAAATACAAGCACAAAAGTTAAATAAATCATCTGCGAAGAATTTTACGCGACCAACGAAAGAACAAACAAAAGAACTAAAAAGTTGGAAATAAAAAAAGTAGTTAAAAAAACTAAAAAACCCGACTGAAAAAACTGAAAAGAAAAAAAACAAGCACATTTTAAATTAAACAAAACTTGGAAGCAGGCGGGGTTCATTTGAATATTAAATTATGAAAAAAAAAATGAAAATAGAATGGACCCCGCCTGCTTCCAAGTTTTTTCAAATTTCACCCTCTTCCTGTCAACCGATTAATCTGAAATTTTGTATACACTTTGGATTTTGGTGACAATACAATTATGTTTATTCATTATCATTATAAATTCAAGATGGCCGCCGCTACAAAATGGCGGATAATTTATGTTTTATTAATCCCATCAATATGGGTATCAAATGAAAGGGCTCAACAAGCAGAATACAATACACTATAAAAAATTGAAATCCACGATGGCGGCCGCTACAAAATGGCGGATAACGTAGGTTTTATCAATCCAATCAATATGGGTATCAAATGAAAGGGCTCAACAAGCAGAATACAATATACTATAAAAAATTGAAATACAAGATGGCGGCCGCTACAAAATGGCGGATAACGTAGGTTTTATCGATCCCATCAATGTGGGTATCAAATGAAAGTGCTCAACCAGTATAATACAATGTACTATATAAAATTAAAATCCAAGATGGCGGCCTCTACAAAATGGCGGATAACTTAGGTTTTATCAATCCTATCAAAATGGGTATCAAATGAAAGGTAATGAATTAAATGAATTAAACAGAATGCGAAATAAAAACTAAAAACTAGAAAATAAAAATAGGTAAAAAAACTTTTTAAGTTAAACGGTTTTATGTTAAACATACATTGCAATGTTTAAGATAAATGTACTAAAAACCAAAAAATAATAAAATAGATACAGTCGTGGGAATCATAAACATATGCATAGACTAGACTAAAATAAAACCGTGGGGCACGTCAATTTCAACGATTGTAGACAATTGACGTGCCCCACGGTTTTATTTTAGTCTAGTCTATATTAGTGTATGTTTAACATAAAACCGTTTAACTTAAAAAGTTTTTTTACCTATTTTTTTCTTTTCAGTTTTTTCAGTCGGGTTTTTTAGTTTTTTAATTAGAAACAAGCACGCCAGATCAAACCCTAGTTCATAGGCCTAGATTGAACAAATACATATTTACTATGATGTTCACGGCCATGAATAATTACCATCAAGGAGGCTATATATAAATAATATCATAATGTAACGCCTATTTTTTCCCGACAGGGTTAGGGCAGAGTTCGATCACAGTACATTCACGATTTGCCAGTTAATATTAACTCTTATTTATGGAGCTCGTGGCTCAATAATAACTGCCACTCGGGTCAATCTTTAGGTTAAGCCGCGCTTGCCTAGGTTGGTCTGTGGATGGGTGACCACCCATTTCATACCGAGTTTCCTCCGTGCCTCGGAAAGCACGTTAA
Source organism: Diarsia dahlii (assembly GCA_949775195.1). Taxonomy (NCBI): domain Eukaryota; kingdom Metazoa; phylum Arthropoda; class Insecta; order Lepidoptera; family Noctuidae; genus Diarsia; species Diarsia dahlii. Next base: position 8,136,551 of record OX459215.1, on the reverse strand, counting down.
GCTTTTGGTCCCGGCTGTCGTATATAGATCTTTGGCAGTCGTTACAGGACTACCTGTAACGACTGGTTGACTACCAGTGACCTGAAAGTCTGACAACCAGTCTTACCAAAGGGTATCGTATTACTCAGTATGAACTGGGTTGTGGAGGTCTGATCGGCAGTCGCTCTATGTAAAATACTGGTATTCAGCTACATCCGGTTATCTTATAATAGCTTTCTTACACTTTTTAAAAAACAAACAAACAGAAAAATCTGAATTTCAAACACAGAACATTACGCATGAAACACCTCTCCTTGATGAATCCCAAACACACCCTTTAATTCTAAAATCCTTTTAATACCAAAAATACACACCCCGTAATAATAATTTAAGCAAAGTACACACAAAGACGCCACAAGATTTCCATAAGACAAAAGCCCTTATATTTTAGACTGGTAACACACGTAAATCACCAAAACCATCATCGGCGTAAACAGAGACATTGTACAGAGCCAATCTCGGTGCCTGTTTGGCATTAATCAGACTATTGTACCGGTGACAATGGACTGCGCTGTTGGGGTTAGGTTCTACGGTAAGCGGAGCGATTTAGGAGAGCAGGATTTTAAGCAAGTGATTTTTGGATTAACAATGAATATGAACTGGATAACTGGATAGGTTCCGTCAGAACTGGAGGGAGGGTGTGCAGGAAAGACATGAGGAAGACCTACGCCCAGGGGTGGGTCAGAAGACGACAGAAAAAAAAAATGAAGAAAAAAAAAAAAATTGACAACTCATACTTTTTTTTTCTCTTTTTTTTTCTTTTTTGAAAACGTTGCCCCACACTATTAGGAATTTCTCCTGATACCTCGGACGATTAGGTGATATTATTATCAACCATGCTGCACTGGTAGTGAATCTGAAAAGACTGAATGAACGACTTGATGGACCCCAGGTTATTTCTTAATTTTGTTGTTAAATTGTTAGAACTTAATTAAGCTTTACTATAAACCAACGCAAAATCCCATCACAAAAAAGCTACATTTCGTTTTCTTTTGTCATTTCACGTTAAATCAACAACGCTTTAAATCGAACTTCAGCCGTACTCCGTCCCCGCTAGTATTACTATTTGATATACCGTCTTGATTGCGAAGAGACAATGTTTAATTAAAAAACTGAGTATCTAGCAGTGCCAGAGTGTACCACTAGACGAAGTAGGTCGATGCATTCATTACGGAACGTGTGTGGTGAGCTTTAGTTGTTTTTGCGATTCGATATTTGTAATTTTGTATGATGTTCATTTGGTTTTTTGAAAACAGGTTTTTATGGATGGATATTCGAGCTCCATTAGCGGTCGGGGCCGCGGATTATAGTACGAGATGACGTGGCCTCGGCACAAGGGCAAAGAAGGAACATGGGTTCGGTCCTTTAGTCAGTAGAAGTCTGACACTCCCCTTCGCTCTGCCCAAGAGCGGGGAAAATCATTCTGGTGGGTGGAAAATCATCAAATGACCCCCTTTGATGATTTTCCACCCACCAGAAAAAAAAAGCTCCATTGGCGGACAAAATTGAAAAACAGTTATCTGGCACTGGGTAAATACGTGCGCAGACGCGCCCATTAAATATCATAACATCACGACAGTAGTCCCTGAAGGGTTAGGCAGAGGTGTAAACCGTCGCGACGGTTGAAGATAACCCCTTACATCCAAATCAACTTACATTAATACCCCTCTCTCTCTCTCAATAGGATTAGTAATAGATTACAGTTAGTTTTACTGTGGCCATTTTTAAACATTTGTAAACTTTTCCATCATTGTTATCCCTGATCTGTCTGGCCCTTTGTTTTGATACATACCTACAACAAAATGGGTAGTTTATTTGTCACATTTTGCTTGCGTTATCAAGAGCCTTGCTTAACCACGTTACACATGCTTGTCTCATAAACATTCATAGGTAAACTCTCAGTAGGCAGAAACTACAAAACGGCATTTGCAACAATCCTTAAATACTCCTTTCGACTCGTCCATGATTATATTAATTTATTACACCTCGTAATACCCATGTCTCTCAGCTCTTATATAAGTAGTTTATTGTATAATATGATCGGCCATAATATTTCACATTAATAGCAAGCTCAGTTTACGCTTGTTATGCAATAACCTTACTTAATAATTAATAACCGCTGCACATGATGAGCATTAAGTTATACTTTCGGGCTCGATTCGGGTTGCGAACAGTAATTAAATTGTAACCATCGGCGCAGAGTAACTATAATCACACAGAAGGTTAGTTACGTACAAAGTGTGAAAACAGACGCACCGACGCGAACGTTCCCGTCGGGGCTCCGGGTTGCTCAAAAGAGACACTGCGGCTTCGACACAAAGGGCTAAGAAGGAACATGGGTGGTTTTTAGTCAGTAGAAGTCTGACACTCCCTACCGCCCTGCCCAAAGCGGGAGGAGTCGTTTGATGATTTCTCCCACACCCCAAAAAAAAAACAAGCTAACAACACAGATTCTGGGGAATTTTACGTTCCTCATTATGCTTTGTTGATTACTTTCATTTGGTCATTTCTGCCCAGAGCGGGAGGAGTCATTTGATGATTTCCCACCCTCCAAAAACAAATGACAGTCGTGAGTTTCACTCGCTGTACGAGAAGAGTGTCTTTGTTTGCGTGGAGATCTCAAAGAAATGATAATCGCATGCGTTTGCTTGCGTTCGCTGTACTTGCGCTGTGGTATTCAACAAATGACGTTTGCTAGTGCATTTGCACTCGCTGTATGTGAAACGCGTCTATGTGCGCGTTATTTTGTACATGCACCCGGTCTTACAAATACCTTGAAAGAGCCGGGTATACTCAGCTCTTTCAAATTATTTCTAGGATACCGAAGGATGCCTAATGTTGGAGAAATTGACATAATTATCCTGTAATTAAAAGTTTAAAGACTTCTACCAACCCACACTCGACCCGCGTATTGGATTACGACCTGTTTTCTCACAGAGAGGAGGTCCCAGCAATGAGACCGTTATTAGCTGATTATGTAATATTGAACTGACCTTCTGTTCTACACTGTGACATCACTAGGGAATTAATGTCCCAGCACTAAAGTGACGTACAGATAAGTGTACATGTTTATTTACTTTGTTTTATTTGTGTGGCGCGATGGAGTTGAAATTTTATTAAATTAATTCAAGTCCATGGGATTACGATATTTGAAGATAAAAACGTTTATTTTGATTAGTCATCATCATTCATCATTTCAGCCAATAGACGTCCACTGCTGGACATAGGCCTCCCCCAGGTGTCGCCACATTGACCGGTCCCGTGCGTCTCTCATCCAGCGGGTCCCCGCAACCTTGACCAGGTCGTCGGTCCACCTAGTGGGAGGCCTTCCAACGCAACGTCTTCCGGTTCGCGGTCGCCATTACAGAACTTTTTTATTAGTTGAATATTAATAAAGGAGTTGACATGGGCCTTACTAACCAATGGTGTTGGAAAATTAAAGCCAATCTCATTTACTTCGCCGCGATAATTGACTAGGAATCTGGGCTATAGGTAATCTCCAAAGGTTTACGGAGAGATGTACCTAATAGTACAGCCACTTTCTCAGGCAACTTTGGCCCATGTAATAGAGGGTGAGTTTGTTGTCATCAACCGGGCACATGCAAAACCAGATTCCCAAACTACTTCTAAACCAAAACCTTTTCGTTTTTTGGTTACGTGAAAAAGAAATTGTGTCCAACATTTTTTGGAAATCTATCTGGCGGACTAATAAGGAATTTTTTGTCGTCTATCCTATTCTTAAGCTTTTACAAATCCAAAGCTGTTACAAAGTTCACGCACAACAATTTCTTCGCTTACTTACATAGTTCCGTTACACATTGTGTTCTAATCATTTTTAGCTCTCGGATTCTTAGTTCACAACCTTGCAAGGTATCATAAGCTTCCTTAGAGCAACAAAAACAGCTAATACACCTGGTTGATGGTTAAATCATAATTTCCGATTACGTGTAGGAAGTGAATTGTATTGTTGTTGGTGTTCGTTAGTTTAAGCGTGTGCGACGGATTGTGGTGCATCGATTGAGTTACCTCGAGATTGAATTGTAAACTAAATTATGTATTTTGAATATAGATAATGAATGAAAACATTATTTTGTGTTTGTCTATATTTTAATAGTGTTTTTAATTTAGAAAATTTAACAGTTTTTAAATAATATTTTTTATTTGAGTTTTTCATATTTTTTATTAAGTAGGGTTAAAAGTTTGGAATTTATAATGCAGAAATGGAATTTTAATGGCACATAAACCGTTTCAATTCTGCAACCTTCCAAACACTACAATAAAGCAGCAACTATATTTATTTTATTGCAACTCTATGAAAATGCTGCCATGAATAGCAAAATTGACACCTGGTCCAGAATTAAAGGTTCAAAATTAACACAATTTTCGGTAAAAATAGACAAGGGCGTCACCTGACTGAGTCCGAGATCCGTCAAAAAAAAATCTTACGAAAAGGTAAGTAGCTACCCAAAACCAGCAATCTTCTTCACTATAGAAATGAAGGAATCTCTGAGTAGCCTTAAGGACCTTTTTCGAAAACATTTATTTACTGACAACGATAAAAAACAACTCAAGTTCCATCTCAAACTGGCTCAGCAGTAAAAAATAAAATGGCTGGCACTTGCGACGTCAAATGCTTGGCGCTTTATTAGTAATACCAAAGAATAAGAAAACTGGGGGAGTGGAATAGAAGCGAGACTTGTAGATGGTGAAAAGGGGACATCGTGGAATGAAATGGCTGCTTCATATATTTTGACCGTGCAGGGTTTTGTGTAGAATTTCAGTTTGAAACGCCTGTTGTGCCTAAAAAAAGAAAAATTAAAAATTTTGAAAAAACCCACGACTGCTAAAAATTAATTGAAAAAAGGATAAAATAACATAAAACACCCACCTTAAAAAAGCCCAAGAATGTCCGTCGGGAGCTGAACATTGCAAAACTAGTTCATTTAATGGCAGCCCCCGACGGACATTCGGACTTCTAGCAGTCGTGGGTTTTTTCAAAATTTTAAATTTTGCTTTTTATTTTAAACTTTTTACTTTTATTTCTATTTTTTTATCTAAGAACATGCACCAATCAAACCTAAACCCATAACTGAAAACTGAATCAAAATCGGACTTGTAGTTTTGGAGAAAAATGGCAACTTTGATTTCAAATCAAATCAAATCAATTTATTTCTTTGCAAACATGGGTAATGTACAAAAAATGTTTGCTGCAGCGCCCCCTGGTGAGTTGTCACCGTAACACCTATCTAAGAACATGCACCAATCAAACCTGAACCCATAACTGAAAACTGCATCAAAATCGGACTAGTAGTTTTGGAGAAAAATGGCAACATGTATTTGCACAAACACACAAACAAACAAACAAACAAACAACCTCTCACCCCAAACGCATATACCGTCTCCGTTCCGTCGTGAGTAATAAAAAGATGGATAGAAAGGGAGAGGAAGGCCGATGAAAAGATGAATGGCGTGAGGAATGATGTGAAGGAGAAAGGAGTAAATGATACCGTGATGTCTGACAGGGGAAAATGAGAGACGAAAACGTAGAATGGGACAAGGGTAGGAAAATGATGACTATGTGTAGAATTTTAGTCTCTTAAAGCCGCCGCAAAATGTTCGTCTTAGTTCGGATCATGTACTGAATCCGTGGTAAAGGTTGTCAGACTTTCAGGCCAACCTAGATTCATCATCTTTCTGCCCTTATTCCATTCTATTTGGGGTCGGCGCAACACGTGTTCTTTTTCCTTTCTTCCCTGTTAGACGTCACGGTGTAATATATTCCTTTTTCTTTCGTATCATTCCTCACACAATCCATCCATCTTTTCTTTGGCCTCCCTCTCCGTCTCTATCCATCAATATTTATATTCATCACTTTTTTAGTCACATGCCATCCTAGACTGTGACTGTTATTATTTGAAGCATTATTTGGCTTTGTTGTCACTACTACCATTGACAGTTCCATGATGGAACTACTGATTGTTTTTTTTTATCACTAGTTCCATTTGACCACGACCTCCTCCCGGAAATTCCAGTTATGATGTAATGTTGTTTTTATTTATTTTCTGCCTCGTTGGTCTAGTGGTCGTAAGCGCGACTGCTGTGCATGAGGTCCTGGGTCGGACAAAAAGTGCTATCGGGTTTTTCATTAGAAAATTCCCAGTAGTAGCCCGGAGTTTGAAAGTTGGTGGTATAGTACCCCGTGCCTCGGAAAGCACGTTAAGCCGTTGGGCCTGCGCCTGATCTCTCTCCGGTCGTGTCGGATTGTCGTCCCATCGGACTATGAGAGGAAAGGAACAGAGAGTGCACTTGTGCCTGCGCACACACTTGTGCACTATAATATCTCCCGCGCAGTTGGCTAATCTCTGCTAAGATTGGCCGCCGTGACCGAAAACGGTCAGGAGGTCTATATTTATTTATATGTCGCTTCTACATACCATTGTTCTATAGCAATAACAGGACAGTGCAGTTTTAAATCGTCCTGCAAAGGGTTATAAAGGAAAGGGCGTTTCTTTTGTACTAGGTGAGCCGTGAGAGGTTATTTCAATGTACTGTGCAGCCGTGATTGCTTTGTTTCCTGTTAGTTAGTCAATGAATACGAGGATTCCAGTTTTATGTCCTTCTGTATATTGGTCAAACTTTTGATCATTTATCTACTACGTTTAGGTTTATTTTGTACTGATGGCTTATGCCCGCGCCTTCGCCTCCGTCGCCCCGTGTTAATTCCATCAAAGGCCAACCCCTCCACCAGTTCTTTCCATCCGTTCGTGAGCGGCTGGCCAGGACATGGCTGGAGGTGGATCACTGTGTCGCCCAATTTCTCACAGGTCATGGTAACTTTAAGAGTAAATTATTTTTCTTCAAGCTTGTTGCCTCGCCTTTATGTCAATGTTCTACATCTGACTGCGAATTTGAGCAAACTGCACATCACATTCTAAGGGAGTGTAGTTTTTGGCAGAATTAACGTAATAATATGATAATAGTGTACAGGTTACATCCGGAGTGATTTACATACGGACCTTGTAGAAACCAGAACAAATTTCCTTGCGTTCAAGCATTTTTGTCATACCTATTATTGGAATCAAATATAACAGCTCACAACTTAGGACCCAGTATAATTATTAATGACAATAATATCCGTGGTGCTAGGCAACTGGGCTTATTCCAGTTGTATACGTCCCTGTGTGCCTATAGGCCTTGTTCCGTTCTGTCTCCTGCTGATATGGAGGGAAGTGGAAATTATGTTTTTTCCTACTCCTCCGCTATTATTTTCTGATTAATTTCGTTGCGGGATCCAAGACAGTTAAATCGCTTCATTGTCTCGGCGCTTTTCTTGTGGTCGCCACTGTTGATTCTGGCTAACAGGAGTTACAGTGGTTTGGGAATAGTGTGGCGGGCTTGTCCCAAAAAAAAAAAAAATATCCCATGGGATTATAATACAGGGATAAAAAGTATTTTATGTGTCAATCTAGGTTATTTTATGTGTTGCACACAGGTGCTAAATTTTATTTTAATCCGTTCAATAGTTTTTACCTGAAAGAGTTACAAACCCAGTATGGTAGTTGTCACATAATATCTTCTAATTTTTCAGTTCAAACAAAGACATGTCGGTTTCCGTCAGCTGCCCGGTTGATGACAATACGCTCTACCCTTATTACATGGTACTTAAACATAACTGGCGAGGTGTACTATTAGGTACACCTCTGCCTTATACTTCGGGGATTACAGGCGTATTAATATTAATATATATTATTTAAGTAAATTGTTTTAAGAGCTTCGCTATAACTGAACAGCGCACCTACATCAGTCGTGCGTGTTACAACTCTCTCTGCCAATCTATCGAACTAACAAGAACCTACAAACAATACGTATCGTGAATCTAATCCTCTTTTTATATCTGTAACAGTATAACAGTACTACGGTATTCTATAGTTGCGTGGGAGAAAATAACTTAGTAGACAACTTATATGGGACAAAAAGTCTGGTGTACTGTTGTTTTAAATGAGATAAAAGGGTGGTTTTAAAAAACAATTTACCCTAAACAACAGGCCTGTAATTCTATAAAGGCTGGTCAGACGTGTGCTGTGTGTTTACACCCACATCCGCTCACCTTTACACCCACATTCACCTACCTTTACACCCACATTTGGTCAGTAATTAATTGGATAAGGGAGAATCAGTACTGTTGTATCCTCTGGTGGTAGATCCAACAGGTTGCTATCACTGTCTACCACTATATCACAGGCTCACACAACACCACCAAGTCCCCGGTCCAGGCCGCTCCACCGTCATAACTTGGCGCCATTATGTAACTGACAGACGTCATTAGTGACAGCGTACCTAACCACTTGTGGCTGTGAGACAGTGTTAACATATCTATTAAATAGATATACACTACATCCCTTCCTTATTATATTTGTTTTAATCAAAATGCTTTACCCAAATACGCTCACAATACATTCAGTAATCAAGCTAATTCTATAACTAAGGAATATACAATGTTCCACTATACTAGCATGTTTTTGTTATCAGATGTACTTTATCATCTAAGACTGACTGCCACTGGCCAATTATATACCAACCAATTCTAAATGCATGTACAATGTACCCTCTCAGGTTTTACCCAGTTACCTCATTTGCACATTACCTCCAGTAGCCTCCACTAAGTGTGGAGTAGGATTAAGGTTAATAGTTTATTAGACTATTTTCATGAACTCCATCGTCTATTCTAACCTCTGCGGGTCTGTATGATTTCGTCTTCCTATTTCCATATTCCTCTTCCTATTTCCATATTCCTCTTCCTATTTCCATATTCCTCTTCCTATTTCCATATTCCTTTCTTTTTCATTGTTTTTTTTTTTTTTTTTTAACGGTCATATTTTTTTTTTCAATGACATCTAAAGAAAAGTTCCAATGGTCCCTGCCCCGTAACCGATCATGGGGTTGAATTTAAATACATTAAATAAAGCGAACTTTCCAAAAACTTTGTGGTTTGATTGTTTTTTCTTTTTTCAGTTTAAATTATTGATGACCCAGAGAAGACCAAGACTTCTCTATTTCTATACCTGGATAATAATATATCTTCGTACATTTTCTGATGTAGAGAAAGATTTTTACATTTTATTTATTCATTATAATTTTATCATATCGAATATCCTTTCTTCTTTTCTTTTCTTCCTGTTGTTGTAATTTTGAGTTCTTTTCTAAATTGTAATACCGGGAAATCCTTTGTAACATCATTATGTTGACTCTTATTATCTGGTTGAGTTCCCACATCTCAAATTCTCATATTCCACACTTTTTTCCTATGTCATTTAGGAATTCCACAACTAAATTCATGAGCTCAGTGTTATTTGTCTCTGTTTCTTTGACCCATGTAGCTGAATATTGTTTCTCCGCATTTCTTTTTCTAGGTTCTCAACTTTGTTTTCCATTATCATCACCTCGTTGTTAAGTTTGGGATTTTCTTCAAGTAGTGGATTTAATTTCTCTTCTATTATGTTCACCATATTTCTCCAAGCCGGCTGGTCACCGTGAGGATTAATGACCGCTACCCTCCAGTGAACACGTCAAATTTAGTTACTTCTTCTCATCAGTCAATTTAATGGATATTTACCATCCAATTTAATGGATTATCATGAGCCACCCCACCCAATGGTTGCTCCATCCAATTTAATGGATTTCATGAGCCAACCTAATGGTTGCTCCATCCAATTTAATGGATTATCACGAGCCAACGTAACAGTTGCTCCATCCAATTTAATGGATTATCATGAGCCAACCCAATGGTTGCTCCATCCAATTTAATGGATTTCATGAGCCAACCTAATGGTTGCTCCATCCAATTTAATGGATTATCACGAGCCAACGTAACAGTTGCTCCATCCAATTTAATGGATTATCATGAGCCAACCCAATGGTTGCTCCATCCAATTTAATGGATTTCATGAGCCAACCTAATGGTTGCTCCATCCAATTTAATTGCCTTTGTCCAGCCAATGTAATGGATTATTTTGAGCCAACTCAGCGGTTGCTCCATCCAATTTTATTGCTTGTTAAAAACAAATGTTATGGATATTCGCATCCCAATTTAATGGTTGCCTTAAATATCTTACCAGGTCCACGCGTAAACAGTGCGATGGTTAAATGTCACATGCCTTAGAAGTATTGGTTCTAGGACATGCCGGTCTTCCTCACAGTGTTTTCCTTCACCGTACTAAGAGCGTTCCCTGGTGATGAGTGAATGAACACAAAAAACCTGCCTGGTTTCGAACCCACGACCTAAGTCGAGCAAGGCCATCACCGCTCTTAATAAATTTAATACAATACTAAGAGCGTTCCCTGGTGATGAGTGAATGAACACAAAAAACCTGCCTGGTTTCGAACCCACGACCTAAGTCGAGCAAGGCCATCACCGCTCTTACAAAATTTAATATAATACATGAGATACTTATATGTGTTATTTCTGCATATCATCTTTTTTTTTTTTTTTTTTTTTTTTACGTTGCCCCATATTAGGAATTTCTCCCGTATCGCGGGTGCGTCCACAAACATCAAACTCACATGCACAAATACACCCAAAGCCGTAACAACTATCTGTAGGCCATACACATATTTGTTCCGTGCGGGGATCGAACCCGCGACACGCAGCGCAGCAGTCCAATCGCTCAGCCACTGCGCCAACCGTGCGTTTACTATTTAATATCTTTGATTTGTATGATAGTTATTACTAAAACACATTATACTATATCGGGAAGGGATAATTTTTTAGCACTAATCATTGGTTAGCTGTGGGCCCCAGTGGGTAGAGTTGGATGAAGAAAACAGTCTCGTACAACGATACACTCAAACAATAAGACGAATTAGAAACACAGTACATGGGTGGCACGAATAACCCTGTAGGTACAATATTAATATAATACCGAATACGACTCGATGCCGACATTTATACATTAGCCTCATATTTCAGTTAAACCATTACACAACCACTATTATTACGGTTCCCTACTCTGAACTAAGTGACCTGTGTAACTATATTTATTTATGAATTATTTCAAACTATAATTTTGTCAAACAGTATTTTAATTATTTAAACTTCATGCACAAGAGTGGTACAACAGTACTCATCATTATCTGCCTAACCTTTTCTCAGTCATGCCGCCCGGCCTCCCGTCCAACCAGATGCAGCCGAACACCATCGCTCCACACGGAGCGACCGCCCATCCAACTCCCACAACTCAGTCAGTACCCGGTAGCACGACACCCCTTGGCAAAACCGGTTGTCAGATTTTCAGGACACTAACCACCTACACTGCCACGTATCCTCCGAGGCATTGAGGAAAGTCGGCATGCAATGGGTGGACCTCGAACCAATCCAGGCAACACAGTTCAATCCAAAGATCGAATCGAGCATTAACTCTATCAAGCCACAAGCTAATCCTTTGTCAACCATGCTTAAGTATATATTTTTTTCAAACACTTAATTTCTTCTTCTTTTTCTGTACAAGAAGAGACTTGCCCCTCAGTCATAGGCTGTTATTATTTGAATGTTCACTTTAAATTGCACATATTATTATTCTATTATTAATATTCTTGCATATTATTAACATAACCTTACATAACATCAAGCTTGCATTATGGGGCAATCTTATACCATCAATCATACAGTAATCCTGACCCATTGGCTTCTAGGAGTTAAACCCAACAAGCTCTCCTCAACCTGTGATAAAAACCTGGACCGCACAACAAGCTACCATGCCTGAAACCAATGAGTCATAGTGTCAACATTCTCCTGCCCCTACTCCAATTCATTCGGGATCGCCACAGCATGTCCTCCTTACATACTTCTCTATACTTGCATTTCATTCGACACACCAGGTATCTACATAATAATAATAAACTTCGAAATTGTATTTTGACAGAGGTATCTTTACAGACTGAACAATCCATTTTCATAGGCCGGACATCACATTAATAAACAAAACAAACAAACCCAAAACAAACAAACCTGGATATCTCCTCGACATAGCTATACCAAATACACACAATTTGTTTTTTCTTTATTCTTATAATATCTCTCTCAGTTCCGCGTGCCTCTTGGCATTGACCTCTCCAGCTCTCTCCATTGAACTCGGTCATCTGCAACTCTGGTCTAGTATGGCCCTAGGGTTAGACTGATATCGACGGTCCATCTTGTTTTCGGACACCCCTGTTTCCTAATGTCCGCTTCTGGATACTATAAGGTTATGAATAAACTCCAGAAACTCCATTATTTATTTTGCAAAATAGCATATGCACTGTCCGACTCCATTTTAGATGTTCTATTTGCTATTATATCCGTTACTTTTGTCTTCTTTCTTATTTCAAAATTTCAGATTCCGTCACTAAGCCTGATGTTCGACATGTTTCTTTCCATTGCTCTTTAGGTCTACATATCTACATACCTATATTTTTCTAAGTACATAATATTTAAATTGTAGGGCTTGAAGTTATACTCCATACAATGTTTATTTTGTCTAATAAAAACACATATCAATTACCTAGGTATATTTTTAATTATAAGTACCTATTAAGTTTGTACTCATATTGTTTAGGAGAAGGTATCAACAAAATCAGACTACTCAAAATCATCAAAATAACTTGATGCTTAGTCTTCAACAAATGTCAATTCTCCCATTAAAAGGACTGTTTGAGGTGACGTCAAATAATGGACCTTTTCAAAATAATAAGTACCTAGGTTACTTACCTATACTTCATACAATCAAGGTTATTATTAGTCACTATAGGAAATGGTTTGTGATAAATCATCACTCTAATACAAAGTCTTACTTACTAGGAAGTAAGTCAACATGTTCACAGCTATAGGAATATTAAGAATTTAACCTATTGTTAGCAGTCTGCTTATAACAGATAAGTGAAGTTTAAAACCAATGTGTTATGAATTAAATCATTTGTCATCAACTTGTATTTATTCTATTGATATCCTAGAATCCTAGTATCTAGTTTGACGTTCAGTAAGTACTAAATACTTTTTTTTTTTCTTCTCCTTGCATGGCAACTGAGCCAGTTCCGACTTACTAAATACTTAATTAAGTTCATTAACTTACCAACAAGTTGAATATCTAGACGCCATGTATCACTTCACTTCACAGAATTCATTTATTACTGTGTGATCTATCTCTTCAAAATAGTGTAAAACAGCCCATTGTGATAAAACAATAACAGAACTCTTCCCTTACCTTGAAATACTTAATGCCAGTACGTGTGGCATACAATAATCATTAATTATTAATTACACTCAAATAACAACTTATTATTTTTTTTTTTCAACATTGTGGACAGTTTCTTGCAAACTTTTCCTAAGTATTAATATGTAAATTTATCCTCGTCGCCACTTGTTGTATCCTCTGGTGGTAGATCCAACAGGTTGCTATCACTGTCTACCACTATATCACTGGCTCACACAACACCACCAAGTCCCCGGTCCAGGCCGCTCCACCGTCATAACTTGGCGCCATTATGTAACTGACAGACGTCATTAGTGACAGCGTACCTAACCACTTGTGGCTGTGAGACAGTGTTAACATATCTATTAAATAGATATACACTACAAGTACGATTCCATAATTATTTATTTATTTATTAAAACTTTATGCACAACAAAATCGTACAAAGGCGGACTTAATGCCTTGGGCATTTTGCTACCAGTCTACTTTAGGGTTACCTTTAATTATGTAGTTTATAAGCTTTTTTTTTTAGCTTTTGCTGTCCCACTGCTATGCAAAGGCCTGCCCCAATTCCTTCCATAATTATGCTCTTTTCTCGTGCCTCCATGAACCAGACCTCGCAGTCCAGATCATCGCCACTTAATTCCAGAATTAAAATAATCCAAATATAAAACATGTCGTCATTATAACAAAGACTTTAAAGCCTAAGAATTCACCACAATCCAATAAAATTTTCTCCAGTCTCATACATAAGCCGAAAACACACCTTCCACGTTCTTGCCTAACCAACGACCTTGTACAAAAGCTAATCTAGCTTTATACCCAGGATTTAGTAACGTAAGCGAATTACTAAATATACGGGTATAAGATAATTATATTTATGAGAGAACGTGATAAAATTGGACTCGATTTTGAAACAAAATTAGACGCCAAAGTCTGTTTATAAAGGTGAATTAAGTTAGGAAGGTCGATGTAAAAATAGTAGACGCAGATCTAATTTCATGAGGATTTCGGAGTGAATAAATGTGGTTCGGTGATTATTTTAATAAAAAGGTACCTTAGAGTTCTGTAACGAGAGTTGTTAATACTGTACTCGCAGTGCCAAATACAACCTCTATTTCTATTTTATTATTAGATATATACTTATAATCCAGTTTAGATAAATCTAAAAATGTCTGTCAATGATTATAATATTTTACGTTTACCGGTCGTAGGTTAGGTAAGGAGTCCTAAGAGACAGGCGTATGTTGACTATGTAGTTTAAACGTAGAAAGATAGGTAGCAAACCTATGGCTGCCACCACAGCATAATAATATAATTCTGAAACCCCTACCCATTTTAAAATTTTGCATTGATAGGTACTTTTTTTCAACAGCTTTTCCTGCAAAAGTAGGCTTCCAGTCCAATCGTAGTTTTAGTTTTATTACTTTAGTAGTTTTCTCCTTTGACTAAACATGCAATGATCACTAAATTGATTTCAAACATCATTTAAATAAAACCCAGTATCCATTGTCTCACTCACAAACCCATAAAACATCGAGAAGCAACTCGAATAGACACCATTAATCGATTTTAAATCGATATAAACTAAACTTTAATCGTAAATTAAGGTACTGCACACTCGTAAATTCAATCGTAAAAACAAATCGAATCGGGATTTGATGTTCTAAACTGTGATTGGCGGAATTCGTAATGATCCTGTATTTTGGAAATTCAGAATTTCGAACGTAATGGAATGTAATGTTCGATTTGCTTTTTGAATTTTGTTTAATCATTTTGCAAAGCCGTTAAAGGAACGTGAATTACATGAAAGCAAATGAGTTCTCATTATTTTTGGCTTTACCTGTATGTTGTTTATAATTAACCAAATTCTGGGTGTTCATTTTTAGTTTTAATTGGTAAACAACACAAAGCTTGATTTACCAACATGTTTCGATGCTCATAATAAATAAATACCGATAGTATAATTATTGGCGTTAAAACTGTGAATGGCAACTTTACATTCCCAAATGTTTATAAAAAAAACAAATATTACGCGTTGCTAAATTAAAATCTATAAACACGCCATTTGTAAATTTTCATAAATGGCAACAATTGGCCGGGATAGCCCGGACCAAAATGTAAAACCTAACATAATTCGAACTTTAAAAAGAGAACTTTTCGGGAAAATTTTACGCTATCAACTCTTAACACGGCATTCCTAAGGCCGTATGCTCACAGAAGAAAAAAAAGTACAATATTTTTCAAGTCAACGATTCTTTTAATTCATCCGAGTCCCTAAAGTTTTGCTCATAAAGCTTTCAAGGCATTTGATTAAGCCTCTCAGAAGGTTGGATAAACATGAAATGAGAAAACTTTTGTAAACAAGGTACAAATTACTTGAGCGGTGGACATTTGAAGAAACAAAGGGCAACACTGAAGTTATAATTGACGCTTTTGAAATTTCATTTCGTTGTGATGAAGAAGTTATTTGATGCCTTCCATTTTCGCGATGTTCCGGGTTATTGTCAACTCGATTTTATTTAAAGGAATCCGTTGGTTATAAGCTGAGTGACAATATTTTACCTATCTTCTTCAATTCGAGAAGTTAGTGACTAAATAATAACAGCTGCTTAGGTTGATCTTCAGGGTAAACCGTACCTTTTAAGAATCCTTTTTGGCGGTGATGTTCAAACCAATGCACAGTGGTCCCGCCCATAGGTCATAGGGCTGGAATGTCGATGTTCATATTATGATGTCATTTATCGTTACAGGATACACAAATAACCCTTCTACCCCCTGGTATAAAAGAAATTGCTATAACATACATGGAACATTTAATTTTATGCACCCAAAGTGGTAACACATCTTTAATGCTCACAGCTAGCGTTATCTTTTCGCCGAAATTTCTATTGATTTCAAGGTGTTGTTTTTCTCGGAAATTGATTATTTGTGATATTGTTGTGCCATGAATATACAAAAGGAAGGTGTGCACGAGGTTTTTGATCATATTATGTTTACTTTAACCCTATCAGTATTGGTAACCAGCACCTTCAAAGAGACACTTCCGTTTTCTTTGTTTTTTGCCGCGTTCCCATATTCAATTAGACTTTTACTTAGGAAGGAACGAATTGCCAAAGATGAAACATATATCAAATTAATCTCTTGTTTGTCTAGTTTCAAAAACTGTAACGTCTAGGTGCGCCAAAGTGCGCCGAGGATTGCTATAGGTAATTGAAAGGTCTAGGTCGTATGCAGGTAAATTTGATACCTTAGGTATTTTTGTGATTTTGTTTTTCTTTTATTCAGCAGGAAATGAACAACAACAACAACACTTGATGGTGGTCACCATCAAGTGTTCATTTCATGGAATGGTTGTTCCTTAATATCTGGTTATCTGCGACTAATAAAGAAAATGAGGTCGTAGATCTCGTGAAGTGTTTGGAATGCTAGCTGAGTTTTATCGGACACTGATAATATCCAGATCGATTGCTTGAGAGATTCAATTTATAATCTCAGTAAAAACAAAAAAAAAAACAATAAATAAAAAAATAAACAAAAACCCAAAAAAAACGAAAAAAAAAAATAAACCAATCATTTCTTAGGTAAAAAAGTTATTCTTTCAATTTTAATCCGACCTGCAACCCCTATGACCGCCCTTCTTAGGAACCGGGACCACTGTGCAATGCCAGAAAGTGTTTTGACGTTGGTTTGAACATCGCCGATTGAACGTCATCGATTAGTTATTATTATTTCAGCTCTTCAATTCGTAACATTTTTTTCTTGATGTTAAAACTTTAATGTTCCTAGTTATTATTAATTCTAGTCAATTAAATGGTATAATAATATAAGAGTAGAGGAAGACCAAAGAAACGATGAATGGACTGTGTGAAGGATGTGATATGGCAAGAATGGAGGTCTCTCATGAGAGAACGAGTCACAGTATGGAAGAGTATGGAAGAAAATGACATGCAGCGCCGACCTTTAGGGCCATATCATACTAGCGGATTGCGAACGTCTTTAAAGCGCAGCGGGCGCGCAACGAATTCATTACGGACACACAACAAACACGGGTTCGCCACAAACAGTGTATGTGTATTGTAGTGTGCCTGCAGTATATTTTACGGCGATAATTTAACAATACACATACACTGTTCGCGGCGAACCCGTTGCGCGTCCGCAACGAATTCGCTGCGCGCCCGCTTCGCTTTGAAGACGTTCGCAATCCGCTAGTATGATAAGGCCCTAAATGAATTGGGATAAGGGCAAGAGAATGATAAGTCTTTATTAATATCTAGGTGTTAAACAATAATAATTATTATCTATTCACCTAATACAACAATTCCAATTCCAATCGAACAGCAATGTAATTGCATTCCCGAATCGCACTTCCCTTCTCCGTTAAACTCAGTAATTGAATCCAAGACTTGTACCGAACACTAGACTATTGATGGTACAACCAATAAATTAAAAGAAACCCATTCAAATAATCCTAGGATCTTACTGGAACGAAAATGGAAATCTTACCAGAATCGGTACAAAATAATGGGTATATAAAGCAGATCTATGAGGTCTGCTTTAATAGATGTGTTGGAATTAATGGATGGAAATAGTAATTTTGTACTGTTTCTAGTCGGTTTTCTATATGACGTGTATTGTTTATTTTGGTGTTTCATGAGAAAATCTGACAGTGGCGCTGGTGACATAAAAGTTTGGTAATCGGTTGCCGTGATATGGGCATGTGATACGGAGGAATGAAGAAAGTGACGAAATATAATCAGAGTAGAGGAGGCATAAAATTGGTAGACCGAGTTCCAAACGTCGACATCCGAAGACGCACAAAGGTCACCGATATTGGAAAGCGCGTTATGGAACTCAAATGGGGTTGGGCAGGACACCTGGCAAGGCGTAGGGATGGCAGGTGGAGTAAGGCTGTCACCGAATGGCGTCCAAGAACGGGTAAAAGAAATGTAGGTCGCCCGGCGGCGAGATGGGCAGACGATATAGTTGCCATCGAGGGAAAAACCTGGATGAGACTGGCACAAGAACGTGGCGTTTGGCACCAGAAAAGAGAGGCCTATACCCAGCAGTGGGTGAATTCGGGTTGTGGATGATGATGATGATGAGAGGAAGACCAAAGAAAGGATGAGTGGATCATGTGAAGAATAATAATTATGGCAATAAAGGTGTCTAATTAAATTATGAGTTGTAGAGAAGGATGCAAGAAGAAACCGTCACAATTAAATTAGGATAAGTGGGAATAATGATGATAATGACACTCTGGCTGCGTATTAAAAACAAAATATTTGCCAATTTGGTAAAGAAAATGTTAAAAAGTTCATTGATCACGGTAAAAATATTTACCGTGATCAATGAACTTTAAACACCCACTACAATGTAGGAACACAGTGACTTAATAACTCAAATCTACAGAAATCACAATGAGGTTCTCCTAACTCTAAATCATCACCCAGCAAAACCCAGGAAAGCTAGGATTTATTATAGTTGTCAGTTATTTTATCAGACAGCCTGCATCTGTTGTTGAAACCGTCACATCTCAGAAATCTGTGCAAAGACTCTTGAATCCCGGAAATG
Source organism: Diarsia dahlii (assembly GCA_949775195.1). Taxonomy (NCBI): domain Eukaryota; kingdom Metazoa; phylum Arthropoda; class Insecta; order Lepidoptera; family Noctuidae; genus Diarsia; species Diarsia dahlii. Next base: position 8,117,715 of record OX459215.1, on the reverse strand, counting down.
TCAGTAAATCCGGAACACGGGAACATCCCGGGATTCTTGTTCGCGGCTGCAACGGGGTGCAGTTTGTAATAAACACAAACAACATTGATTATTGTGTTCACACTACGGGATCGGTTTATGCGAGATAGAGCAAGTTTTTGTTAGGTTAACAATATTGTTTGACGGCTTTATTCTGAAAGCAGTAGTTTGAGACACGGTGTGTATTGTTAGGTGGTTCCTCTCTGAAAAGCTTGACCACCGGTAGCTTGGACACTGTTCCCAATGCTGGTGTACTACTATTTATTAGGTATGCATTTTAAATGATTTTATTAACTTTTAGTTTTAAAAATAATTCGAAATCTTAATACTATGTAAGATTCATTCCTTCAGCCTATAATGTGCCTACTGCTGGGATTCAGGCCAACTCAGGCTATGGAAGGGATGAGCTAAAATCCACCACACAGGCCCAGTGCGGGTTGTATAGATGTCACATGTCATCGAATTTTTTGGTTGTAAGACAAATGTTGAATTCCTCACGATGTTTTCATTCCCCGTTTCAAGAAAATTAATAGACTCACTCAGACTTAAAATTTTAATAATATAAATGATTGGTGAAATATTTTACATTTCAATTACCAGTGATACTTTAGAGTTGGTTTTATATCTGGTGGCCAGATTATCTGCCCGATTGGCTTAGTCATCGCAAGTAGGCTGAGAATGAGCTCGAGACAAAATGTTACTGGGTTTTTTCGTCAGTAATAATCCGCCGTGATTACCGCCCAGTCGATGGCAACGCTGCTAACTCTCCGGGGATCTATGTGACGAGTAACTGCATACCATTATTTTTAATCTGACAAATGCTTGCACTGACTGGACGGGTCCACTCAAATCTGTGTGGTGCTTTCTTCAAAAGACCATCTCAGACACTAATTTGCATAGTCTTCATGTGTGTATTATACCAAGATTATGTCTGTACCTTGAACATATTGTAAACCCAAACGATTTTAAAAGAGTGTCCATGAAGTTTCTTGCCATTCTTCTCATGAGACCAACGCTTTGGAATGGGCAACTACAGTACAATCACGAGTTATTATGCCTTGTGACTGGGCTTAGCTTAGTTTATTTAGCTTCAGTAGTTTACTGCCGCACTCGGAGAGCTTCAGTGGTTGCTTGGGACGTCGCTTGGTAAAGGTTTTTGGCAGTTTTGTCATACAAAAGTATGTCAGGCCTTTGCTGGGTTGGCGGCTTGAGTAATCGTTGGATATCTCTGAGTGCTGCAGTTAGTTTAATTCGACTATTCAAAAGTGCCTGTAACGGCCTACTTGAAATAAATGCTTTGACTTTGACTTTGACTTTGAATCATTATTTTCAAGTAAACCCAATCCGCCACCAAAATTCGAAAAGCGTACCCAATTAAAATCACCCTCAAAATCCATCAACAAAAGATAAAATACCTACAAATAAAAAAACCCAGCAATTGACCGTAAATCACGGGAATGTCATTGAATTCGGAATACCTGTGAATGTCGGCGCGAGTGAAACTGCAGCGAATGCTGCTATGGTAAACACAAACGACATTGATTACAACGTTACACTGCTATGGGGCTGGTTTATGTGAGAGGTGGGCAAGAATTAAAAATAATAAAAAGAATAAGTTTAACTTCCCTTCTTTTTTTTTGAGGGTGGGAAATCATCATGAGTCCGCCCGCTCTGAGTAGAGTGAAAGGGAGTGTCAGACTTCTGCTGACTAAAAACCACCCATGTTCCTTCTTAGCCCTTTGTATCGAGGCTGCGGAATCTCTTTCGAACAACCCGCAGCCCTGACGGAAATATTAATAGCCTCACGGCTCAATCTGCAAGGTTAAGCAGTGCTTGCTGACGTGATTGGTGAATTCGTGGATGGTTGACTCTGTGCTTCGGAAAGAACGTTTAGCCGTTGGTCTTCGTTATTAATCGACAGTCGTTACGAGTAGTCAGAAGCCTGAAAGTCTTGCAACCAGTATTACCAAGGGTTATCGTCAGATAGGCAGTCGGTCCTTGGAAAATACTGGTATTCAGCTGCAACTGGTCAGATTGGAAGTAAACTAAAACATTATTGGGGAAAGGCTAAGTAGATGAACGGACCTTGAAAGGAATCCATCATAATATATTACAATAGACTACAAGATTACCTTTACCTCTAAGTTGTAACCCAGTGGAAGACATAGGTTTTTTCAAATCTTATATTTATATACTAAAAAGTTGATAAATCCAAAATACATACACACAAAGTGTCGGGCTAAAGCTAGTTACCTACATAAATAAATAGTTCACTCTCTCATAACACCGTCCACCTCTACACAAACAGGAGGCATGGTCCTACAAATATTAATTGTATTTAAACCAAACGCAAATATTCCGAACGGAAAGCATTATTTGGTGTTCCGATCAATTCTACTGGAAATCAATTTTACTATACAGAAAGGCTCCCTGTATAAAATGTTTAGTCCTGGTTTTGTAGAAGTTTTGTAGTCTATGGATTCAGTTTTTGGGCTGCAGACAAAATTGTGGTGACAATTCGCGTATTGGCGTTGCTCTTGTAGTAACTACCATTGTGTTATTTAAACTAGATGCATTTCGTCAATACATTCTGTACTATAATTTACCTCCTTTTGGGTTCAAGATTTCATAACTTCGATTTTTATTCATTTGATTGATGATGAATTTGGGTTAATGAATGAGGAGATGCAATGACTTATCAGTCAAAAAGGCTGTTTATATTCATTCAAATCAAGGAAAAATAATCCAATTACCAAAACAACAAAAAGTTTTTTATATTATTAAATCACCTTTTAGTTTTTCATTCAAAAAACACAAAATATTGATAAAAATTAAACACCCAAAGCGATAAACTCAAACAAAATTATATAACAGACATTAAAACGGTCCAATTTAACCTCCCAGTCCAATTTACACTGTGGTTCAATGGGGTTGGCAAGTGAAAGCTGATTGTAGATGGCGTGTCCATAGCTTGTCCCAATCCGACCAATGAGGTCAAGCTATTTTGAAATATAAAATGACATTGACAGATATTCAACCAATGAAGAGCTTAGGTTCATGCGGTGCTAGCGCCATTAGTTCCACCAGTTGCCCGTCCCATTAAGACCTGCCAAACGCGGCAAAAATAACTGAACTTTTCAAATATGATCCGTGGAAATACCTTGAAGGTTGTTAATACGTTGGACGTGGGGTATCCCAGTTTTATCTGTTGGCCATTTTGTCCCACCTGATCGTAAAAAATAATTGAATGGCGCAGAAAACGGTCCGTAATGCTTGTTACCTTCGTAGAGGTTACCTATAGTTAGGTCCCGGAATTGGGTCTACTGTTTCAATTAGATTCAGTGGCAACTGATTCAGTTTTGAGATAGGGTAAGTGGATGTATTTGGGTAGGTATGGTGTTTTTGAAGGGCCAAGGTTATTTGAAACGGGTTTGGTAATCTAGAAAATATTTTGATAAATTTTAAAATTTTGCAATGGTTTGATATTCGGTTATGGAAACTCGCTAATGAATAGAAGAATAAAATAGAATACGTATTTATTCGTTAATGGACAGCAGCAACACAAAAGAGCAGCACATACATAAACAAATAACAACAAACAGCTTAACAATTAATTAAACAGCTCAACTGCGCTGAGCATGCCCATAACGAAAGGGCTGTAAATGCACAAACATTTACAGCGTAACATAATATAACATCACGCCTATAATCCTCGAAAGGCAGAGGTATACCCATTGGTACACCATCATTTCGTCAGTCATGCTTAAGTCCCATGTATTAGAGGGGAGCCAACCGGGCACAAATCCAGGCTCCAATGCTGCTACCGAGAATTTTTTTAATGGAAAAACCAATAGCACTTTGCTCGACTGAAAAGAAACCAAAAGAGCAATCCAAACAAACTATAATTTATTTTCATAATTCTGGCATAAAACAATCACAAAGAAATCTCATTAACAGCAGTAGAAAACGAAAAAAATCTACTACAACAATTTTTAAACTAACACGAATCAGTGCAAGAATAAGAATGTCAAAAAGGCTACAAACGAACGAAAAAGTACTAAAACGAACTAGGATTCCACAAGTTGGTAAGTTTCTGATAATAGCAGCGGTATTAAGTTTTTATCGTTGAACTTAAAGTTCAGACGTATTTAAAGACGAACTTACAGGCTTGATGTTATATTATTGGGTGAGGTATTAAGTTATACAAGGAAGCGATGAAGAAAGATCTTTTAAAAAGAGATCTTGAAGACTGACCAAAGACTTGGCTTGAAACTTAGGCAAAAACAAGTTAGGCTTTGAATGTTTTGAAAAGCTTATTGAACTGCGGCTACTTCTGGTCGAAAATAATGATTAATAAAGATAAAGTCCAAAACAAACATATTTCACGTCACGCTTCAAGGCGTCTCATTTTACATGTAGTCACTGCCTATCTGACCTCCACAACCTAGTTTACTGGGTAATATGATACTCCTTGGTAAGGCTGGTTGTCCGACTTTCGGGCTACCGGTTACGACTGTCAAAGGTCTACGAATGTCTGCCGGGACGGCTTAGGGCTCGTTTACGGAGACGCGAGGCGTCGCGCGGCGCGTGCAGAAGGCTCGTCTCGTGCTTTTTTAATAATTAACTGAGAGACGGGTCCACTGCAACAAACGCTGCATTTTAAACTAACGAGCGAAAAATCGCTTCTCGTAAAATCGACGTTTGAAATCGTTAACTTTTTCATACATCGCCATGTGTTTGAATAAAAACGCAGCACGCGCCGCGCGACGCCCCGCCTGTACGTAAACATGCACTAAGCGTGCTTTCCGAAGCACGGCGGAAACTCTGTATGTTACAGATCACCCATCCACATATCAACCGAGGCAAGAAGATTTGGCTGAAACAGAAGATCGAGATTTAAACACCACCTTTCTAAATCCCAAAAATCTTAAAGCTCAGCCCACACCCAAGTAATATAGTAGGCGCAAAACACGCAATAGTCCCCGCCAACCCACAATTACCTCAGCTTACAAGGAAAGTCACTCGGCCAAATTTCCTTCAGCCGACATTCCCCTCAATTAGTCCGTTTTAATGGCAAATTATGGGTAAACATGGACCCGGCTCCTGTCTTGTTTAGTTGACACATTTTTATGCGAGAATTAGGACAGGGGATTGTCGGTCACTCCCTGGGTCCCTGCAGTCCTATGCCCGGGATCTTTGCATTGTAGTTGTTTTGTTGGGTGGTAATCTTTGAAGGGAGGATTTGTTGGATAGAGATGGCATATTTTAATCTCAAGATGCTTATTATGAGGAAGTTTGAAAGGGCTTAGTCGATAAATGCCCAATTCTTAAAAAATGTCTGTCAGCTTGAAAGAGCACTAATTTTTAAAATGGCATTGGCCATTTTAAAAATTAGTGCTTTTTAGAAGCTCTCTCTTAAAAGGATAAATTCATAAATAAACTAATTCTTAAAATGACCAATTCGCAAAAGGACTAGTTCTTAAAATGTCCAAAAAAAAACAAAATCAATACCGGTTCATGCATTCGGGAGCTACGATGCCACAGACAGACAGACACGTGAAACTTATAACACCCCGTCGTTTTTGCGTCAGGGGTTAATAACCGAAAATTAAAACCCAACATCACAATACAAACTATACCACCAGATCCGATGTTCAATAAAATACTAACAAATACACAAAATAGAGATACGAATAAATTAACTCAGCTTATCCAGTTAAGTGGCATAAGCTCAATTGCGTCATTCGGCAAACTGATTGCCAAAACCGGATTCAATACAGACTAGGTTTAGTTTAGGAACATAGCACTACATAATACGAACCCTAATCTAAACGGAATTAATTTACTAACTGGTTCCAAATTGGTTTATTTCAAAACATTTGTTCGCGAGAATTAAATGAATTGAATAGAAATCAATTGATTTCAAATGATTGAAACAAAATCCTATCGTGATATTCGGTACAACCTCTTCAACTTTTTGAAAGGTTTTTTATTATTTGAAGAATGATTTTGTGATTTGATTCTATTTATTTATAAACATACTTTTTTTGGTGGGTGGAAAATCATCGAATGACCCCCCCCGCTCTTGGGCAGAGCGAAGGGGAGTGTCAGACTTCTACTGACTAAAAACCGAACCCATGTTCCTTCTTTGCCCTTGTGCCGAGGCCACGTCATCTAGTACTAAAATCCGCGGCCCCGACGGGCGTCGGCCCTTGCGGGCCCCTCCTTGCTGACATCTCTTTGAGGCGCGCGTGGAACACGAACGCGCCGCCGACACGGTCTGTTGCCGTCATGACGACGGCCGGACGGCGAGCTAGCCCATTACTCACCGTCCACAGGCCCGCGTCTACGGTGGCCGGAAGCCATCACGTGGCCCCCGACGCCCGGAGCGCCTTCCGCGCCTTCCGCGGCGGCTGGGACGTTGAGAGGTTCGCTCCCTCTCTCGTTCCGCCACCTCCTTCGCTAGCATCTCTGCTTCGCAGAAGGAGGCGACGGCGTCCCATTCCTCCTCGCCCCGGACCATGGCTTGCACCAGGGCCGGACGCGAGAGGTCACCGCCGCCGATTCGAAACATACTTCACGTAAAGTAAGTAACTTAGATCGTAATTTTCCTTAAACATGTTTTTGGTTAGCACTTAATTAGCTACTTGCTGAGTTTGACTGTTGTTATTTTGTGAGAGAAAATATGTTAGTTTAAAGTAAGTACCTAGGCGTTAAAGTAACGTGTAAGGATCTCAGTCTGAATAAGTACTGAAAAAACTGGCCAAGTGCAAGTCGACTTGAATAAAAATGGTACGTACCATTTAGCTAATATTGAGAGATTTTCCATGTTACTTTAACACCATAGACTTCTTATAGCTTTTCCTGTAATCTATAAGTGTTGAACTAATTTCTGTATTTTTTTCAAAATTTTAGGCTCTGTAGTTTCGGAGATAAGGGGGGTGGGAATGGTCGGACACACAGACACACTAGTGATCCTATAAGGGTTCTGTTTTCTCCTTTTGTGGTACGGAACCCTAAAAATTTTGTTTAACTGTCCACCTCAAACAGAGAAAGATCATCACTATTGTGTATGTTGATACGGTTTGATGATCTTTTGGGGTTCTTTGGGGATGGAGAGAATGGAAAGGAAACCTTTGAATAACTGAACTAACAAGAACAAGAAGATCCCGTCAGGGCTGCGGGTTGTTCGAAAGAGATACCGCGGCCTCGACACAAAAGGCTAAGATGCTTCTTCTTTGTGTGGTTTTTAGTCAGTAGAAGTCTGACACTCCCTACCCCTACGCCCAAAGCGGGAGGAGTTATTTGATGATTTCCCACCATTCAAAAGAAAAAATGAACATGAAGATGTGATGATGAATATTAGTAATGGCGATACACGCATGCTTCATAAGGAAGCATTAAACCAAGCTTAAGCACAAAAGTGAGCCCGTACCTTTACCAATAGAATTAAATAAAAACTTCGAGCAGACCTACGTTTTATGGTAGCAACAACTTCAGATCTTAGATAAAGGCCCGTAATGTCTCTTTTAGGACGTTTTTCTCTTTTTTTTAGAATTCTTTCCAATTTATTTGAAAGTGGAAAATGTTCGGTGCAATCTTGATTCCGCTAGCGTTTCATTTAGAGATATTAAGACACTTAAAAACTGATTTTATCGTTTAACGTTGTGGCGCAGTTTTGAAGTGATATAATTATGTTTGTTTCATAGAGAAGACACAGTACAGATGCTATAACAGTGATAGTCTAGCAGTGTGACTGTAGAAGATACCGCGTCCAAACATAAAGAGCTAAGAAGGAACATGGGTGGTTTTCGGCCAGTAGAAGTCTGACAATCCCTCCCGCTCCGCCCAGAACGAGAGATGTCATTAAAATTTGAAGATTTCTCACCCTATAAAAAAGGGTTAGGGGGCAACCGGCCTCTGGTCCGCGATTTAGATTTGATTTAAAGATTCCAATACCTCCTTCCTACTTCTGTTCTCCTGGTAGTTTGTGGGACTTTGATACAACTTATGTTTTATTTCGCACCTTTTTTCAATTGGGAGTTACCGATCGTGTATACGGCCTGGCCGTGTGTGTATTTTTAGTTAATGTTTTTTTGTGAATGCTTTCTTGAGTAGAGGGATTTTTCTCGAATATCTTTTGTGTGTTTGGGGTATAAAAGGACCGATAGAGGACGGAGTTGGACAGTTCACTTTTAAGCGAGACAACGAAAGGTTCGAAGAGATATCTAGTGCGATTAAGTGTTCAGTAGTGTTTAGTGAGTAATAAAGTTAATTCGTGTGTTTAATTGGTAGTGTTTTTATTATCCCATTGATACCCAGCTCGTAACAATATGAATAGTCAGCCATTAAGAACCAACTGTTTCCGTTGAAAACGTTTACAGACCTGCGCCCTAGATGCGTAGTCTGAAGCGCGTTCGAAACTTGTTTGAAGCTCGTACAAAAGGTTGCAAGTAGTTGGCAGTTGCAAGCGCGTAGACGCGCGTTTCTCGATTGCCCCGTGTGCTTGAGTTACAAGGTTGCGTTCAAATCTCGTTTGAAGAGCGTATAAGCGCGCGCGTCAACAGCGCATCGTCAGCGCGATTAAAATACGCCGTGTGCTAGGGGCCTAAGAGCCAACAATAACGATGAGCTGAGTTATTTAATCACCAAATTAAATAACTCTACTAATAGCCGAGAAGTGCAAGAATAACTAAAACTTTTTAACATCAACAAATCACATCCGCAATTTATTTTTAATATGCGACTAGTAAAACAAACTGTTGGCAAGTTCTATTATTTCTTACTGAACCGACTTCGCCACGGTGCTTAACGTTTCCTCAAGAAAATTAATATTTGTTTTATTAAATTAAAATTGTACCCCTTACTTACCTACGTATACGTAGTGGCCAGAATAACTTTGTATAGGTAACTTGAGGACTGTTTTAATAGTAAGGTTTTTTCCATCGGGGCTGCGGGTTGTTCCAAAGGGATACCGCGGCCTCGACACAAAAGGCTAAGAAAGAACATGGATGGTTTTTAGTCCGTAGAAGTCTGACCACTCTGCCCAAAGCGGGAGGAGTCATTTTATGATTTCCCACCCTTAAAAAAAAGAAAAAAAAAAGTAGTTAAAAAACCCGACTGAAAAAACTAAAAAGCAAAAAACAAGCACATTTTAAATTAAATAAAACTTGGAAGCAGGCGGGGTCCATTCTATTTTCATTTTTTCTTTTCATAATTTAATATTCAAATGAACCCCGCCTGCTTCCAAGTGTTGTTAAATTTAAAATGTGGTTGTTTTTTGCTTTTCAGTTTTTTTTGTCGGGTTTTTTAGTTTTTTAACTACTTTTTCATTACTCATACTCTGAAAGTAGGTCATGACATGCCTGCGGAGCGGGTTGAAAGTACTACTTTTCAGCCCTAGGGAGAATCGCTTTCTACTACCAGCTATGAAATTATTTGATGTAATTGGGAGCAAGCCTATTGCCACCAACTGATGTGATTAGGTGCAAGCTTATTGCCATCAATAAATGTAATTAGGAGCAAGCCTATTGCCATCAACCAATCTAATTAGGAGCAAGCCTATTGCCATCAATGATGTAATTGGGAGCAATCCTATTGCTATCAACCGATGTAATTAGGAGCAAGCCTATTGCCATCCACAGATTAGATTTAACCGATTTTAAGTGTTTCTCTTATGTTTACTATTTTTTTTTTTTTTGTCAATTTGTTTTTGCTTTCTTTCGATTTAGGTAATTGGGCGCAAGCCTATTCCCATCAACTTTCCTTGTATTCGTAACGAAAAGCACAGTGTTTACCTCGGGTTAAAGACTTATTTGGTCCCTCGAACTATTAGCGCCCTCGCTGCGCTCAGGCGCCAAACCCCGTCTCGGGGACTAAATAAGTTACTTTCACCCCTAAGGTAACAATGTACTATTTTTATTTCCAGCTTTTTAGTTCATTTGTGTTTGTTCTTTCGTTGGTCGCGTAAAATTCTTCGCAGATGATTTAACTTTTGTACTTGTTTATAGGATTTTCCACTTTGAATTTCTTTTAAACATATGTGTTGTATATTTTTGTAATCTCCTTTTAAAACCCTTTGATACCCTACTCGATGGTATTGGTTTTTTTTTTTAACTCCGCGATTTGGCCCCCACAATCCGCAATTTTTCTTTGTTTTTTAATTTTAATGTAGCCTACCTGTAACACTCGCGCCATCAAGACGTATCTAATGACGTATATTTAATTGAAATCGGTTCATCCGTTATGAGTTATGAGGGAACAAAGAAACGGACATACATACATACATACTTACATACTTACATACTTACATACTTACATACTTACATACTTACATACTTACATACTTACATACATACATAGGTACAAGTCAAACACATAACCCTTCTTTTGGGCTTCGCCGCAGTCGGCTAAAAAGAATAAATATGCTATTTTTATTTACTGGGATTTAAGATACAATCTACCCAGGTAACACATTGCAATGCGGGCAAAGCCTCGGGCAAAACCTAGTGAATAATAATATATTTCTTTCAAATCTTTGCCAATAATGTACTAAGATGGAGGTTTCTCAGAAATATTTTCGTTATTATCTGAAAATTACTTTGCTATCTCAATTTATTATGATACCAGCAAATTGGGAGCGAGATCAAACTGGGATGATTATGTATCTTCACCTCGTACGTTGAGAGAACAAAAAATAAAACCGACTTCGACAAAAATAAAACACAAAAAAGTGAAAAATAAAAATCAGCTTCTGAAGTCGGTGACTTTTGTTTGTTTGATTTCATGTTTTTGCCACCGACTTCAGAAGCTGATTTTTATTTTTCACTTTTTTGTGTTTTATTTTTGTCGAAGTCGGTTTTATTTTTTGTAAAAAAGTTTTTATTTTTCACTTTTTAGTGGTTCACATGTGCTTACCCCTTCACAACGTACCGGCGTGATGTTATATTATGAACTGGTGTAAACAATAGACAGGCATGAGATTTCAGCAATCCCAGTCCATTTGCTATCATTTATTGAGGAGTTCCGTTGTCTATCTCCGAAGTTCTTCATCAGATGTTCACCAAATAACCTTTGTAGTGAGTTCAGGCGTGATATTATGTTGTGTGATGACGTAAACAATGTTTAGATATGCTATAGCAACAATCGCGGTTAATCTGCTGTTATTTATTGAAGAGTTCCCCCGATTTCTACAAGATCCCATCATCAGATATTGAAATGGTGACAATGGGACCACACGGGAAGCACCAGCTTTCAAATGAAAAAAGAATCATGAAAATCAGTTCACCCAGTCGCAAGTTATGCGCGAACAAACATAAAAAAAAAAAAAAAAAAAAAAAAAAAAAAATACAGTCGAATTGATAACCTCCTCCTTTTTTTGAAGTCGGTTAAAAAGATATATTTGCTTCGAGATAAATAGCAATATTTGTTTCTGTTTATTTGCTATTAAAACGAGATTTTTTATGCTTTTATTTTTATATTTGGTTTTGGATTATATATCCCCAAAAGGAAAATGGAATCGTTATAGAATCGCTTAGTTGTCGCTCCTGTCCATCTGCCAATACCTCTAAAAAATAAATCTAGGAAATGTGTCACGATTAGTTTATTTATCCACTAGCTGATGCCTGCGGCTTTGTCCGCGTGATGTCAGTTATCGCGATCAAAAGTAATCTCTTCATACTTTCAACCCCTTTTTTTTTTGGTGTGTGGAAATTCATCGAATAACCCCCCCCCCCGCTCTTGGGCAGAGCGAAGGGGAGTGTCAGACTTCTACTGACTAAAAACCAAACCCATGTTCCTTCTTCTTCGCCCTTGTGTCGGAGCCGCGGTAACCTTTCGATATCCACAGCCCCGACGGGCGTCGGCCCTTGCGGGCCCCTCCTTGCTGACATCTCTTTGAGGCGCGCGTGGAACACGTACGCGCCGCCGGTCCTTTCAACCCCTTACTTCGCCCTTTCAACCCCTTACTTCGCCCTTTTTTCGCACCTAAAAGTAGCCTAATTATGTTTTTTCTCAGGCTTTAGACTATTTGGGTACCAAACATTTCGATCGGTTCAATGTTCAATAGTTTTGGTATGAAAGTGCGACTGGCAGACAGACAAAGTTAATTTCGCATTTATAATACATACTAGCAGTTGCCCGCGACTTCGTTCGCGTAGAAATTTTGACTCTCTTGTCTGGACTGCCTGTGGATGGTACTATGTCAAATCGAATGCCAAATGCCAATCGAAGCGATTATATTCCCTTAAACCAGCCCTGTCGTAAAATCTATTCCTACCTGAAATGTCTTAACTATATTCTATCTCTCTGCCAATTTTCAGGTACAAAAACCCAAGGATTTCATATGGACTTACGGGAGCCCTTAGTCCAGGTCTTCCTTACAAACTTAGCTTAGATCTCCTACTCCTAAACTCTAGACTTGTTAAATTTCAGGTTGTTAGTACAAAAAAAAAACAGTACATTTTTACAAACCCTCAGACCTCCTTATTCTGGCCATGTTGCTAAACTCGCTAAATCCGTTCTTAGTCAACGTCTAATAACTATAAAGTACCTTCCTGCCAAAATTGTAGCACAAAAAAGGAAGGACTGTCATACAAACTCGCGTGAGCCCTTAGACCTCCCTAGTCCGGCCCTGTCGCAAAATCGGTTCTTAGCAAACTTCTACTCACCTACTACGTCCTTGCCAAAATTCAAGTTAGTAGCACACAAAATGATGGACTTTTAAACAAACTTGCGAGCGCCCTTAAACCTCTCTAATCCGGCCCTGCCACAAAACCTGTACTTAGCAGAGTTCTTCTAACTTTAAACTACGTCCCTGCCAAAAATGAAGATTGTGGCACAAAAAATGAAAGACTTTCATACAAACTGGCGAGAGCCCTTAGGCCTCCCTAATCCGGCCCTGTCACAAAATCGGTTCTAAGCAGGCGTCTACTGCCTATTAACTACGTCTCTGCCAAAAATCAAGATTGTAGCACAAAAAATGAAGGACTTTCAAACAAACTTGCGAGGACCCTTAGACCACCTAAATCCGGCCCTGTCGCAAAACTAATTTATAGCGGATGCCTACTGACTATAAACTACGTCTCTGCCAAAAATCAAGATTATAGCACGAAAAATTAAGGACTTTCATACAAACTTGTGAGGGCCCTTAGACCACCCTATTCCGGCCCTGTCGCAAAATTAATTCAAAGCAGACGCCCACTGACTATAAACTACGTATCTGCCAAAAATCTAGATTGTAGCACAAGAAATGAAGGAGTTTCATACAAACTTGCGAGGGCCCTTAGACCACCCTAATCCGGCCCTGTCGCAAAATCCGTTCTTAGCGGACGTCTACTAACCATAAACTACCTCCCTGTCAAAAATCATCTTTGTACGTCCAGCGGTTTTCGAGATTTCGTGATGAATCAGTGAGTGAGTGACCTTTCGCTTTCATAGATATAGAAGACTAGCTGTTGCCCGCGACTTCGTTCGCGAGGAAATTTTGACGTGTATGTATGTGTGGGACTGCCTCTGGGATGTACTATGCCAAATCGAATGACAAATGCCAATCGAAGCGAATATATTCCCTTAAACTGGCCCTGTCATAAAATATGTTCCCACACATACATAATAATAAATATGTCTAACTATATTTTACCTCTCTACCAATCTTTGGCTCCAAAAAGCCAAGGATTTCATTGACATACTTGCAAGAGCCCTTACTGCAGGTCGTCACAAAAAAAATTGTTCGCTAATAGTTATATCTTGCTAAATTTCAGGCCGAAAGTACAAAAATCAACTTACATAGGAACTCGCGAGAGCCTTTAGAACTCCCTAATCTGACCCTGGACCAAAATCTGTTCTTAGCAAACTTCTACTCACCATAAACTACGTCCCCGCCAAAATTCATGACTGTTGCGCAAAAAATGAAGGACTTTCAGACAAACTCGTGAGAGCCTTTAGACCTCCCTTAACCGGTCCTGTCGCAAAATCCGTTCATAGAAGACGTCTACTAACTAATACAAACTACGTCCCTGCCCAAAATCAAGACTGTTGCGCAAAAAATTAAGGACGTTCATACAAACTTGCGAGGGCTCATAGACCACCCTAATCCAGCCCTGTCGCAAAACTATTTTATAACGGATGTCTACTGACTATAAACTACGTCTCTGCCAAAAATCAAGATTATAGCACAAAAAATGAAGGACATTCATACAAACTTGCGAGGGCTCATAGACCACCCTAATCCGGCCCTGTCGCAAAATTAATTCATAGCAGACGCCTACTGACTCTAAACTACGTCGCTGCCAAACATCAAGATTGTAGCACGAAAAATTAAGGACTTTCATACCAACTTGTGAGGGCCCTAAGACCACCCTAATCCGGCCCTGTCGCAAAATTAATTCATAGCAGACACTCACTGACTATAAACTACGTCTCTGCCAAAAATCTGGGTTATAGCACAAAACATGAAGGAGTTTCATACAAACTTGCGAGGGCCCTTAGACCACCCTAATCCGGCCCTGTCGCAAAATACGTTCTTAGCGGACGTCTACTAACTATAAACTACCTCTCTGCCGAACATCAAGATTGTAGCACGAAAAATTAAGGACTTTCATACAAACTTGTGAGGGCCCTTAGACCACCCTAATCCGGCCCTGTCGCAAAATTAATTCATAGCCGACGCCCACTGACTATAAACTACGTCTCTGCCAAAAATCTAGATTGTAGCATAAAAAATGAAGGAGTTTCATACAAACTTGCGTGGGCCCTTAGACTACCCTAATCCGGCCCTGTCGCAAAATCCGTTCTTAGCGGACGTCTACTAACCATAAACTACCTCCCTGCCAAAAATCATCTTTGTACGTCCAGCGGTTTTTGAGATTTCGTGATGAGTCAGTGAGTGACCTTTCGCTTTTATAGATATAGATAGATTAGTGAGGATTCTTACCTCATCTCCGCTACAATATGCAATCTTTTTTCATCTAGCTTCATTCTTGACAGCCCCGCTATTCTGCAGTCATTCACATAATTATAATTTTATTAAAAAGAACATAGACGTCAATGAACTAATTTTCAAGAAAAAAGAGATCACAACGTCTCCAAATCTAATTTATCGAGCCCCCATCATGCCCCCATCCAAAGTTTAACATCAAAAAGGCTTTAAAATGACAAAGTTTCTTTTCAAGGAAAAGGAAAAGCGGATCAAAATGTTTGGGCTTATTCTAACATATTATTATACTTTTTATCAAATTCCTGTAAAAACATGTAGAAATAGTTGTTGGTATTTAAATATTTACGTTGTTTTTTTTTAAAGTCTCTTTAAATTGAAAAGCCTACCATAATGTACGTCGCCATCATAATTATGCATCTTGGACAATAGGGGATCGGAAAAAAAAACTAATGAGTCCGTCAGATAGATTTCCAAAAATTATTGGACACGTATTTTTTCATTTTTCACGTAAACTTAAAATGAAGACGATACAGTGCTTCGAAAACTCGTGTGACGTCATATGATAGTACATTTTAACGACACAAGTGACGTTTCAAGCCCCACTCCAAGATCTTTGACGCGTTTTATCTTCGTCATTTTTTATTGATTTGATAAAACAAAAAACACGTATTCAATATTTTTCGATACTCTAACTTACGGACTAAACAGAATCATATTATTTTGACCCAGTCCGATCCCTTATTATTCGGTCCACCACCATCTTGCAAACTGGCTTATTTTATCATCATCGTTAAGTTATTAAGTTGGCTGTAGCTACCTTATGTAAGTAGGTTGATCTTTTAGCATTTTCCCAAATGTTGAGGTCGGTTGTCTTACCATACTCAGCTGAATACCAGTATTTTACAAGGAGACTATCTATCTAGACTGCACAACCCAATGCCCAAAATATAATACAAAATTAAATATAATACAATAACCCATTGACAAGTAGCAAAGAGCAAACACCAATTGGGCTCCCCAAAGAATACAGCATTCAATACAGTTTATCCGTTTGTACCGATAAGGCAATTATCATAACGATTTATAATACAGGCGCCATTAAAAACGGTTCTGTTGCTCGAAAATTTGTTTTTCAGCCATTTATCTTTAGGTAATGGTGGAAAACGAAATTATTTTGAAGGAAAAAGAGGATTATGTGAGGATGAAAGGTAACAAGGCTGACTTGGAGTTTGGTATTTATATTAAAATGTGCTTATTCATTAATTTGTTTGTGCTTCTATTTTATGAAAATTTACATTTTCTAAGACATACGAGGTGCTTGATGAAGCCGCAAACAAGCATTCTTTACATCAAACTTTCTTGTACGCAAAAAATATTGCTAGCAAACGACTTAATTTTTTTTAAGTAGAAAAATCCAGTTTCACGGTAGCATTCAATGAAACACACTCAAAATATTTAATTGTGGTGATGGATGCATTTAATACAACGAGGTCGTACAGGAATTTCATGAAAGTCTTAACACTAAAAACTTCTACTTAAAACTACTGTGTCGTGTGTAGTCTGTGTCCCCAAACTATTACAAACTAAATTCAAACTCCATAATTATTTTGATTTAGCATTCTAGGTATTACACATTACACTAACTAAACCTAACAGTAGTTTAGTGCCCTCGTTCATAACAATACAACCTGACAGCAATATGATTATGCTTATTAATATTTAACAATAGTGCATAATTCATGAGGTTCCTATGAATTTGCACGATAAAATTTATTGACCAAATACATTACGACGGTAATGTTAAATTGTGTGTAATAATAATTGTGAAACGGTATAGTTTTGTTGGGTAAAAGCCTTTTTGTTGCATGTTTAAATTGCCTTTGCAATGAATGTGAATAAAGAAAAAAATAATATGTAAATTGTGTCTCCATGGGATTTCTTGCCCATTCTTTTCACATAGAGATCTACGCTTTGGAATGGGCAACAGTAACTACAGTTATTTTTACTTGCAGTTATTATACCTACCTTGTGACTGTCGCTTCGCTTTTTTTGTTTTTCTGACATACAAAAGTGCCGACACTACAAATGGTTTAATTGAAATAACGGCTTTGAGTTTCAGTTTATTTTCGAATTATTTTCAATTTATCAATACAACTACATAATAATTCAGTTGTGTATGTCTTGTTACTCATCTACTATTAATAATACAAAACAAAGTAATTTTTCAAGGTGGACTTTAAAACTTTGGATTTTGATAGGGTTACACTACAATTTAGTTTTACCTTTGTGATGCAGACACGGGTCTCTACTTCTTTATATTATTTGTTTCTCAATTTAACAACGAAAGATCAAAATCCCACAACGAAATCAAAAATCAAATAGCTCAAGAAAATCAAACGTCGAACGAGAACATTAGGAAAATATTATATTATTATACATACCGATCAAAACTCCCAAAATCGAAACAGATAATCGCCACTGAACAATTTAGCTCCTTAACATTCTTATATAAAACAATCTACCATTGTCAAAGACGGAAAAATACTCCATTTATCGTTTTACTCTCAATTTACATAATCTTACCTTAAACTCAAGGGGAGGGGGGGAATAAATTGATAAATTCCCCTCCTTAATAAGACGAAAAATTGTTTGTTGATCGGCACTCTCTTACACCACAATGAACATAGATACAGAAGTTTGACTCGATATAATGAGCAAATACGCTCGCATTTATACATGATGTTCCACATACAGCGACTTCAAGCGCATTCGCGACTGTCATTTGTTTGTGATCTCCACGCACATATAAACAAGCTTCACGAGGTGATTCCGTGTGTCCACCACTAGCTTGTCCATCAGTGGTGGTGAATGGAGGTATTTAAAAAAACTTTTGTACAAAAATAAGACTTTTGTTTGTTTGATTTCATGTTTTTGCCACCGACTTCAGAAGCTGATTTTTATTTTTCACTTGTTTGTGTTTTATTTTTGTCGAAGTCGGTTTTATTTTTTGTAAAAAAGTTTTTATTTTTCACTTTTTAGTGGTTCACATGTGCTTAATTTCCCCTTCACAACGTACCGGCGTGATGTTATGTTATGAACTGGTGTAAACAATAGACAGACATGAGATTTCAGCAATACCAGTCCATTTGCTATCATTTATTGAGGAGTTCCGTTGTCTATCTCCGAAGTTCTTCATTACAATATGTTCACCAAATAGTTTTTATAACCTTTGTAGTGAGTACAGGCGTGATATTATGTTGTGTGATGGCCTAAACAATGCTTAGATATGCTATAGCAACAATCGCGGTTAATCTGCTGTTATTTATTGAAGAGTTCCCCTGATTTCTACAAGATCCCATCATCAGATATTGAAATGGTGACAATGGGACCACACGGGAAGCACCAGCTTTCAAATGAAAAAAGAATCATGAAAATCAGTTCACCCAGTCGCAAGTTATGAGCTATCAAACATAAAAAAAAAAAAACAGTCGAATTGATAACCTCCTCCTTTTTTTGAAGTCGGTTAAAAAAGTCAAGCCGGTGGTGAGCACGGGAAATCATCTGCTCCACATACAGCGAATGCAAGCGCACTTGCGACTCGTGTTCTTTTTAAGGATCTATCATACTGATACGGACAGATTGTGGGACATCGATGTCTTTATCCTGTGTCGAAATTAAGCCGTTGGTCTCGACTTCCAATCATTATTCAAAATCGAACAACCAGTCTTAATAAGGGATATCTTCTTACCAAGTGTTATCTGGGTTGTGAGGGTTCGATAGGCAGTCGCTCTATGTAAAGTACTGGTATTCAGCCAAACATAGTCGGGAAAAGGCCAGACAGATAAATGTAAACCACCTTCTGTACTTTTCTATTTTGTGCTTGCATAGTCCGTTTGAAATATGGGAACGTAGAGCATTGTTGAAAATTCAAAAGAGTGAAGGTATGATATTTTTTCTCTTTTTGTAATTTCTGTTTTGAATTCAAGTGGGGTGCAATGGGAAAGGTTGATTTATTTTGTTTGAAATTCGATATTACATTTTGGACCTCGTGAAAGTTCGTTTTGAAAATTTAATTAAGGAGTCAGGTAATTTGTTGGAACGGCACAAAAATCGCAGCAGTATTTATTATTGTTGTAGCATTACTCACATTTGTAAAATCCATTTAAATCTTTGTTTCCAATTCATCATCTGCCTAGCCTTTGCCCCAACTATGTCAGGGTCCAGTTTTAACGGATGCAGGTGAATACCAGCATTTTCCATGAAGAGACTGCGTATCTGACCTCCACAACTCAACAGTATTGGTTACTCACCACCTGTAACGACTGCTAAAGATCTTCAAATGTCATGGTGAGTTCCGATTGGAATCATTGGTTTTAACTTGAATCTATTAAAAATATCAAATTGCTAGTCTACATAAAGTTATAAAATGTTTGAAGTTGTAGTGCAAACTGAACTTGATACATGTTTTATTAAAGTAGTTTGTTTTAAGCATGAAATGTAACTATATCACAAACGCAGTATGAGTAACTAACCTAACCTATTAGTAATGTTGCCTTACTAATGCATACCATCATAAAGGTTGCGATACTCTTTAAGTTTATTAGCATTGCACCAAAGGTTAATGAAACATGAAACATTTTACCTTTAGTTAATAGTGAATAAATTTGTGGAAAACTGCAACGGTGTCATCGTTGGTAAAAACCAGGATGAGGTTGATACAGTGACGTGTAGTTCAAGTGGGAACTAGTCCAGAGCAGCAGAAAACGTATTGAATCCCGTTGCCCCCCGACGCAAATATCGGGAACACCGGTGTGGTGTCAGTAAGAGTCTATCAGAGTCTTCGTTGCGGGATCCAAGACAGTTAAATCGTTTCTCTGGGACTTCGTTGAGCTTCGTTGTCTTGGCGCTTTTCTTGTGGTCGCCACTGTTGATTCTGGCTAACCTGAGTTACAGTGGTTTGGGAATAGTTTGGCGGCGTTGTCTCAAAAAAAAAAAGTTTCTATCAGGCCCCTAAAAGGACTCTTGAAGGATTCAAGTGAATTGACCCAATCGAAAAAAAATGCCCCCAGAATTAATTGAAGGATGAAGAAGAAAATTTTATTCTCTATCTAGTACTTACCTTATTGCAACGATAATCCAAAATCTAAGACATACTTGTTACATCGTCTTACTCCCCCAAAACCCGAGAAATTACATGCTGAAAAAATTAAGGCTTGTTACACACTTTCTTCGGGGCAGGTGGGTGCTAAAATTGAATATAATTAGGTAGGTATGTATACTTGTTTAGAAGGCACATCAGTGGTCACACTATGATCTTGTCCTTCTTAACATAGTACCTACAGAGTTTAACAACCTTCAACTATCTACGTATTATCATCATCATCATCATTTCAGCCAAAAGATGTCCACTGCTGGGCATAGGCCTCCCCCAGGTGTCGCCACACTGACCGGTCCCGTGCGTCTCCATCTACCTATTACAGATTTATATAAGATGCAAACCGCTGATAGACGGACGGTTATCGGAGATTCTTAGTAATCTAAGGGCCCGTTTGTTAGTTTTCAGGTACTTAACCCTAAAATAACTTCCGGATCAAATACCGAACACAAACAAGTATAGTGTGAAGCACACCTAAAAAAATGGTGTCCCTTGGCTAACAGATTTTTCGTAGTAGGTTTCCCCTGTTTCAAGGACCCTCAAGGGTTCTAAAGTGGTCATTGTTCTATGGTATAATACGAGACCATTCTGTGTAGTCAGTAACGTTAGCAGTTTTTGCTCAGTAAGGCTTAGCATGAGCAACTTTTGTATTTTCAACCTTCCCTATTCACCCGAGCATTGAAAATCCAACAGTCCGCGTCCCAGAAAGAAGAAAAAAGCGCATTGTTGGATTATCAACTGTCGGTGTTGAGGATTGGGTTGAAAATTCATTGCAGGGTAAAAATTGGCGGTGTGAACGAGGTCTAATACTGTTTTTATGGCTAGTTCCCTCATATTAACATTATTCTCATGAATGATGTATTCCTTTATGGTGCTGCTCTGATTTTATGGCTGTGTTCGGCGTGAGGAGGCAGTTTGGTGTTTAGTTTTTATTGTGTCTTGAATATTTTTGCAGGAAATGTTAGGGAATAGTGACTGTCAATGTCGAAATTGTTGTTAAAAGCTCTCTGCGTGTAGGTATAACTGTTTTGTCATCTGGCATTGCTGTTGGGTACTCTAAATAAAAGAAATAAACATTAATATATACGGGCACGAAGATTTTATTTTAAATTGAGCTCTTGTCTCAAAAATTTTTTTTTTCGTATGGATGGCGTTTTAAATAGTACCATACAAAACAAAAAAAATATCGTGATTGTCTGAAATCCAGATTCTGTGGCTGCTTCTGAGAAATTCCTTATGGAAAATCCCATAAAAAATTGCCCGACCTGGGAACACAAAACATCACCACAAAACTCCTAGATTAAAACAATTTTTTTCCGTGCCTACAGTCTCTTTTATAGACATAGGACACAATCAACTTTACGATATTTCACATATCGCTTCCATAGAAAGCACCTCACTACGACACGTTATACTGTGATTTATAACAGTTCCTGTGTCACCGTGACCTGTTATTTGTACCTGTTCTTTTTGTTTTTGTATGCAACTGCACTTTTTTTGTGGCAATTATTTTTGAATCAGTTTTTTTTTGGGTCTGTCAACGTGTCACACTGAATTTTGTTTTGTTTCATTACGAGTTCCATTCATGCATGAATATTAATCTTTATTATTAAGTTTTGAATAGAGATAGAAGGGTGCCATCCTTAGTTCATCATCACCATCATCCGCAGTGTAAAATCACACACTGATGGGTAAAGGTCTCTCTTTTCTTGTGTCGATCTCCACGGTCTTGTGGCAGCCTCATCCAGGTTTTTCCCTAAAGGCAAATGTCGTCTGCCCATCTCGCCGCTGGATGGCCCACATTTCTCTAGCCACTTCTTGAAAGCCATTCGGTGAGAGCCTTATTCCACCTATCATTACTTAACCATGCTAGGTATCCCGCCAACTCCATTTGAGTTCCATAACGCGATTTCCAATATCAAAAACCTTTGTACGTCTTGGGATTTTAACTTACACATTATTTAAATAAATCACCAAATTAGGTACTTATGTTTAAATAAATTTCGACATCAGTCGAAATACAAATCAAGTCAAGTACCAAAATACAAAGAAAAGATCTACCCTAATTTTCCTTAACGTTATCCAATCCTTACGAGTAGAGCCTATTACGAAGCTTCCGCACCATTATTTTTAACTCATACAATTCATATGACATCATCAGCCCACACTTCGGCAAAAAAAGTGCCTTATTACGAAGGAATGTACGATTCTTCTAGAGCCAGGGTAATTCCGATTCGGAATTTTTCCGAAGCCAGGGTAATTCCGACCGGGAATTTTTCCGACACGTTCTGAAACGAAATTGATACCATAATTGTATTACGCCATTACTTAAATTGTTATTTTCTGAGATGTTACGTAACGGTGTCGATTTTTATGGACGTATAAAAATGCCACTCCACATTATTATTGACGCAAAATTCAGTTTTCTTTGGTGACAAGAAACAAGTAATTGGTAATTTGGGTGCCTGTTTTAGTGTTAATTTAGGGGTGACGTAAAATATCGATACTTTTTCCTTATTTCTGGTTGTCACGTTTAAGCGTGTACTGACTACTGTTGATACATTTCTGTGTTTTGGTTCAGAATGATTTACTAAATAATTGGAAACTGTTTTCTCTCCCATCCTGTATATCCGTTATTATCCACTAATGCCATTAAAAGCATCTGCTTTTGCGAAGTCATCACTCGTTTTAATATGTTCCAAATATCGTATTGAAAAGTTTACGACGCACGATGCTACATGATCATTAATAATATTTATTTATTTTTAATCTTTGAACTTTTTAAGACAATGTTACAGGTATTTTTCTACAAAAATATGTGCCTACTTAAATTATTTATTACAACAAGCTTTTCTTGTAATACTCAAAACAGGCATTAGCTTTGGGACTGTGAGTTTTTTCCAATTTCTGGGAAAAGCCTCCCCCTGGGAGAAGCTCCTTCGTTAAATCATATTTATATTGTTTATACTTACCTGTATATTTTTTTAAATAAGCAGAGGCACACTGTAATTGGTGATATGAATGATGTCGTCATCATCATATCATCTCAACCATATAAATATTATATTATTATTATATATATATTATATTATTATTATATATTTTCCCAACCATATACATATTTATACTGTGACCATATTGTGGTCGGCTTCCAGTCTGACTGAATGCAGCTGAATACCAGTATTTTACATAGAGCGACTGCCTATCTGACATTCACAATTCAGTTAGTATAATGGTAATATGATACGCCTTGGTAAGACAAGTTTTCAGATTTTCCAGCCAGTGACTACCTCTAACGACTGTCAAAAATATATACATGGCAGCCGGGATCAACGGCCTAACGTGATTTCCGAGGCACGGAGTAGACTAGGCAAGTAATGGTTACCCATCCACGTGTGACTGTTCCTAAATTACCCCAGGCTGATAAAATTTTCGTTTTTCCTAAATCATAGTAATATTAGCATTTTCAATCGGTTTCCCCAATGGGGAAAGGGCGAGCTCCTTTTCCACCGCTCAGCCCTGTGAGGCTCGACCTTCTGAATGGATACCTCCCCACCATACTAATAGAAATGAATTCCTTAACATAAGTAGGTCCAATGCCTCGTATCATTATAAGATCAAGGAAAGGATCGAAAGATATTATAGTCTATCAGACAAAGGAATTCATAGTCATTGAAATATATTGAAAGTGGTTTCAAACAGTTAATTCATGATTGATAGATGCCAAATATATTAGTATTGCAACCAATAGTTCTTGTAAATAACCCTTACGCTAGCGTAATAGGTAATTGATCAGTCGTGACTCACACGATACTTCACATCTGCACCTGAAGCACTCAGAGCAACACTTCCATAAGTGACGTAAGCAGCTTTTCAGCGGCAATGCGTCGGCATCATGCTCCTAGTGAACATTGTCCCTAGCAGTCCTTTCGAACTGGTGAACGTGACAGGGCGGCTTTTCAGCGGCAGAATGTCGGTCATCATGCTATCAGTAGACATGGTCCCTAACAGTCATCAGACTGGTTATAAAATAGATTATGGTATCAAACCATCCCCATCCCTCCCCATGTATAGTGTGCACTTTTCGTACAACTAGCGCATCTGCAAGACACGTGTTTGTCAAAGCCTGACCGAATCATTTGTCAAAGTTATAGAACATTTATTTTTTTAGAATCACTATGGTTGGTCATATTGGGGCTGAGAATCAAAACTCAAAAGGCAAATTGGCTGTATCGTTGATTAGAGCTAATGAATACATAATTCAAGAATTATCAGATAATAGAGTTGATAATCAAAACTCAGAATCATTTTGCAATAGAGTTGGAGATCAACTCTATTGGAACCCTACAGACAGCCCCAAACGCGCCCACCCGTCACCACTTCCTAGTGTTGGAACTGAGGAGAAGAAGTGGCGCAACAAACTCCCCAGCAACACGCTTCTGTCTGTTCAGTTGGAAGAACTTTAATTATTCCATCAGCCTAGGATAATTATCGTAATAAGGAACTCACCCAGTCGTTCACCAACAAACACACACACACAAATAATAATCGTGAACTACTCTAAACAGGGCTTTGAACCAAACTATATTTAACTTATTCATTCGCACTCTCGCGATCACACGCTAGGACATAGCCTCTCCATATTAACTAAGTCTCCTAAATTGGCTTTAATCGCTCATATCGACTGAACACTCTCGCGGTATCAAACCGACTGCCCTTCCGTCATCTCCAAAACCACCACGCTGCACGCACGGCTTGCATCGACTACTTCCCACGGGTTTCTTTTATCGCTGTTTTTGCCCAAACTTCTCAATTGTTTTAAGGGTCTCTTTAGGTAGACTGACCGGCGTTTATTGCACAGATGTGGGTATGCTCTTGTGCTCTCTTAGAAATCGTATTGTTTTTTATCGTTTCATAGGAGTTATTTGAAACTACATTTGGCTTGTCAGCCATACAAGTGTCTAGTCCGTTTCCCATTAATATTATTTCTATTATGAGTCACTGATACTTGAATTAAATGATTTTATTTATTTTTATTTATTATTAAACCAAGGATTTATTATGCCTTTCCAAGGAGTCGAATATTACTTTAGAATTCAAAACTAGAAAGTTCGTTTTGTTATTAATTACGGTCAGGCCGTCGGGTCATAAAATATAAATGCAATGTGTTTGAAAATTGCCCGATACCGCGTGGTGATTTTAAAACCAGAATCAAGATCAGAATATAAATTCCAGAGTACGTGACAGGCAGTCACACACGTATCAACCTAGACAAGCGCGCCCTTACCCTAACAATTCCTAGTCCTATTTGGCGCATCCGTGAGATGCACACACTCTTTCTTATTTTTCAGTTTAATTATTTTTTGTTAATTTTATTGTTTGTTGTGTGCACTTATGGCCTGTGCTGAATAAATATAATATGTTTTCTTTCTTTCTTTCTTTTTCTTTCTCTATTGTTTACGATACCCACAGAAGAAAATGCTTACTAAAAATACCATAATGCAGTGATTCAAATCAAATAGACAGAATACCTTACCACATCAGGCAACCATGAAAGATGAATTTCCTTTTGACAGTCGCTTGGAACGTGATTCGCAGTTATTTAATAACGTTTTCCTGTTCGAAGTGAGTTTTTTCGTTATTATGGAGTGTTGGGAAAACTTAATATAGTTCGTATTATTCGTTCGCCATACGAACTGTCTGAGAACATAGATTTATGATGAAGTTTGCTGTACCATGAATTATTTCGTCTTTCTGATTTTTTTTGTGTATGAGGAGAAGGAAAGTACTTAGCTCGTGGTACTCGTCATAATAACAGCTGCTCGGGTCATGCTTCTGCCCACATACCTAATTATTTTGAGTCATTCCCTCTATGTCGATACCCAGTTTGTCAACTCGCGAAACAAATGACATCAGTTCTAAAACATTACGCTTGACCTCGAGGTCTGGGTCAGCGCTGTACATTTTTTTCTTCCATGGATACTAAGTAGTTCCAGTAGGACCTCGAGGCTAGATAATAACAGGTGCTCTCCCAAGATTGGTTGGGAATAACCCAGGTAGATGGTGATGATCAAGTAAATTTGGTTCACACAGCAGTTTGTACAACCAAACTTGATTTCAAAAGATTTCCATGGAGTTTCTTGCTCATTCTTCTCTTTATAGATCTATAACGTCACCGAACGGGCAACTCGCTTTATCTTTTTAATTATTAAACCAACTTGCGATTCCTTGACTAATTAAAAAGAGCCGGTTTAATTTACTTTCATGAAAACTGTGTTTGGTTTTAAAAAGCGTAGCGCGTCCGGATCTCGTAGCAAACGCAGCGTAGCTCGTGGGTGTAGCACCGTACTGTAGGCTTACATTTCTACGAAGCGCTACGCACGAAATATTATGTTGTGTTTGTATTTTAAGGTGATTGAGAATGCATTCTAATTATACTAGGGAAGCTATTTTGGAGGTAGAAAAAATTAATGTTGAAATGTAAATTCATGCCTATTTTGCTATGAATCAAAACAGTACAGAACGCCACCTGCTACAATCCATACAAATAAATTATTTTGCATTGTCCACTTGCATAAACCTGGTCATACGCACACGTCTGTTGCGCCGAGGACTCACGCCCAAATACTCAAACGTCACTCTATTTTAAGTTGCACTTAAATCTCGTGCTGTCTTTGTTACTTTAACGCAGAGTGACAGAGATAGCTGGAGTTTTGAGGGTTACTTATAATTGAGTGACGTTTGAGTATTTGGGCGTAAGTCTTCTAGTTTCATAATAATATTGGAAAAAAGGTGACTGCTGAGTGACAAGGTACTGGGTCCGATTCTTAGGTCTGACAAAATGTTATCGGGTTTTGCCATCAGGAATAATAATTGTATAATTACATGTCACTTGCTTCGGTGAAGGAAAACATCGTGAGGAAACCATCGTGCCTCGAAGATATTCAAGACAGAGGCGGCATACAAACTCTGACAACAAGTTAGGCAATAACCACGCGATAAAGAAGACGATCCGAAATTTCTCAGCAGTAGCCATAGACTCTCAATATGCTCGCCTCCATTGCATGGGGCTCAAACACAACCAGCAAAATCTGTGAGGCAAAAACTACCAGGTACAACACTGCCTAAGCCTTCCGAGAAAAGGCGGGATGTCGTTTTTTAAAAATAATATTTTCAAACAGTCTAGCAAAAATGAGACATCACTTGTTCTTTTCAGACTCTCGCAAAGTTGCGAAGCGTAAATGAATGACAAAAAGTACCATCAAACCTTTTTAACATCCATTATGCGAGTTAACCCTGCCGACGCGAGACATCTGTCCTTGGACATGCGCGACCACTCCCCCCGAGTGCCGGCGGAAGGGTTAAGTTCGCGTCACGGGAATCGTTATACTTTTCACTTTTATGAAGTTAGCTTTTTGTCAAAGAAATTGTACTTTTTGGGAATTTTAATGAGTTAGCTTGATGAGGATAGGGATAATGGCTTAATGTATATCTTGGTGTTACAGAAAGGGAGTTACGGATAGAAGGAAGGGTTCTTTACGGCAGGCATGCTTCTAGAATAGAACTTCACGCCATTCATTCACGCAAGGTAAGGTAGAGGTCCCGTCGGGGCTGCGGGTTGTTCGAAAGAGATACCGCGGCCTTAACACAAAGGGCTAAGAAGAAACATGGGTGGTTTTTATTCGAAGTCCGACAGTTCCTACCGCTCTGCTCTATGGGAGGAGTCATTTGATGATTTCCCACACACAAAAACAAGGCCTACTTATAGAATAGAACATCACGCCTGTAATTCACGAAGGGTAAGTTAGAGGTGTACCTATTCACAGCTGGACATAGGCCTCCCCTAGGTGTTGCCACATTGAACGAACCCGTGCGTCTCGAATCCTTCACCAGGTCATCGGTCCACCTCGCGGTAGGCCTTCCAACGTTTGTAACTTAGTGGTAATTTGGTAACTGGTATTTTTTTTAATACATTGCCCCACACTTTGAATTTCTCCTGTATCGTGGGTGCGTTCACAAACATTTAAACTCACATACACAAATACCCAGACCCGGAATAACTATCTGTAGGTCATACAAATATTTGTTCCGCGCGGGGATCGAACCCGCGACACGCAGCGCAGCAGTCCATTGCTTGAGCCACTGCGCCAACCAAGCCGTCAAATTTCCGTCAATTTTAGAATGCATCAACTAATAATTTTTTGATGAGTACGAAGAATTTGTAAAATTCGGTCTGCCTTAGACTTTGGCTTATGTAATGTTAAATCTTTACAAAACAAGACTAAATTAAACTGACTTACATTCCTGTACAATTGAACAACTGTAACAGAACAGCATAAGACTTTTCGATCATCTTTTATGTATTCTAGCAAACGCCATCTGTTACGAGGGCTAACTGGTAGCGATACAGAATGTTACACACGTGAGGTAGTTCCTAATATCCTTTTAAAGAAGCCCCACTTTCTGTTCAAGAGGTCAAATGGGTTTCCGATGAAAGAAAAACTCGGAGAATATGTTTTTGTCTCTTTTTAACTTACTTTTTGTCATAAACGACTTATTGGTACCTATGTCGTTTATGGCAAAAAGTAAGTTAACTTTGCACTGTGTTGTGTTTTTTCGAACCGAATTGATTTCAAGTTTTTAGTTGATGCGAGAATTATTTATCGAAGAGCTCGTGGCTAGATAATAGCAGACAATCCGATCAATCGGCAGGTTAAGCCGCGCTTGCCTAAGTTGATCTGTGGATGGGTGACTGTCCATAACATACCGAGCTGCCACCGTGCCGCGACTGCCTACTACATCTGACTGCGAATTTGAACAAACTGCACATCACATTTTATGGGAGTGTAGTCTTTGGCAAAATGAACGTAATATTATGTTAAATAGTGTACAGGTTACATCCGGAGTTATTTACTATACGGACCTTGTAGAAACTAGAACAAATGACATTGGGAACTTTCGGCCCCGCTTTTCGAAAAGTAGCGGACACAAACAAAACCTATCACAGATGATAGATACTGTTATCCACTTTATTGCTGTGCATTTCATTTTTCTGTAACATATGGGAACATTCAGAAAATAAGGTTTCAACTTTGGTACTTTACTTGTACATTTCACATTACACCTTTTTTTTGGGTCTGGGATATCATCTTGACTAGACTAGACTTCTCCCGCTCTGGTCAGAGCGGTATGGAGTGTCAGACTTCTACTGACTAAAAACCAC
Organism: Diarsia dahlii; assembly: GCA_949775195.1. Taxonomy (NCBI): domain Eukaryota; kingdom Metazoa; phylum Arthropoda; class Insecta; order Lepidoptera; family Noctuidae; genus Diarsia; species Diarsia dahlii. The sequence continues at coordinate 8,088,384 of OX459215.1, read as the reverse complement.
CCATGTTCTTTCTTTCTTGTTCTTTCTTCTTCTTTTACAGCAACGATCATTTGAGATCAAATAGCAATTACGAGGGTGTCGATACACTTCAATTGCTTATGCAATTGAAGTGTATCGAAGTGGGTCGAAAACAAGACACTGGTAAGAGATCGCATCCGGTCACGTAATGTGCGTCTGAAACAGTATTATATTTACATTTTAATTGATACTACACAAGAAGAAGAGAAGGAATACGTAGCTATTATTATTCCTTCTTCGCCCTTGTGCCGAGGCCGCGTTATGCCTTTCGATAATCCGCAGCCCCGACGGGTGTCGGCCCTTGCGGGCCCCTCCTTGCTGACGTTTTTTTGAGGCGCGCGTGGAACACAAACGCGCCGTGTCGACACGGTCTGTTGTCGTCATAAGACAACCGGACGGCGAGCTAGCCCGTTCTCACCGTCCACAGGCCCGCGTCTACGGTAGCCGGAAGCCATCACGTGGCCCCCGACGCCCGGAGCGTCTCCCGCGGCGGCTGGGACGAGAGGTTCTCTTCCTCTCACGTTCCGCCACCTCCTTCGCTAGCATCACTGCTTCGCAGAAGGAGGCAACGGCGTCCCATTACTACTCGCCCCGGACCATGGCATGCGGGCGGGCCGGGCGCGAGAGGTCGCCGCCGCCGATCGCCGCTACGAGAACACGGCGGGGCTCCGCCCAAGCAGGGCACACCTCCACAGTGTGCGCCACCGTGTCCTCCGGTCGATCCTCGCAGTGGAAGCATCCGGGCGTTTCCGCCCGCCTGATTCGGTACAGGTACCTCCCAAAACATGTCCAACCGTGTCCGGTGAGGACCTGCGTCAGACGGAAGGTGAGCGCGCCGTGGCGCCTCTCTAGCCACTCCTCAAATGCTTGATGACCTCAGTGGAACTTCCGAAAGAGTGGGTCTTAAAATGAACATGGACAAAACCAAGGTTATGTTGAATTTTCATATACACCCACTCCTATCAACATCAGAGACTCTACGCTCGAAGTTGTGGACGATTATGTCTACCTGGGACAAACGGTCCAGTTGGGTAGATCTAACTTAACGTAGCCCGAAGAATCGTCAGACTTAAGTGGCAATGGGCAGGGCACATTGCTCGCAGAACGGATGGCCGATGGGGCCGAAAAGTTCTGGAATGGCGACCGCGAACCGGAAGACGTTGCGTTACTTGCGTTGGAAGGCCTCCCACTAGGTGGACCGATGTTCTGGTCACACCTGGGGGAGGCCTATGTCCAGCAGTGGACGTCTTTTGGCTGAAATGATGAATGCTGATGATGAGATTATGATGAATAATAAAAGCCTATTATTATATACCTCCTCTGTCTATTCAGCTTTTGTTCAATATGGTTGTTTAAGGCTGGTTTTATAGTCACGCCGCTAGACGCGCCGCTGGGCTCTTGAACGCTCTTGAACAGCGGTGCACTGTCAAACGAGATTCCGCTGCTGTGAGACAGTCGTGTATAATATGAACGTTAATGTAAACAAATATCTTACGGCGCGTCTCAACGGCGTCACACTAAAACGCATACTGGCCGTAGAAGCGAAGCGCACAAGCGGCGTGCGCTTCGGCTGCGCCGGACAACAGCGCGCGTTTACTGAACCGGCCGCGGCGCTGCTCAAGCTAGTTATTCTGCGATGCAAAACAACATAAAAAGTAAAAAAAAAAAAACATTCAAGACGAAAAATATTTCCAACTTAGACTCATCCTACCTCAGAATTCCCATGTGTCACAACATAGCGCTTTAAGGAAACATACATACAGGTCTAAAACTTTCAAATAAATTCCGTTTCATCTCTGTCCGCCGTGGGGATTTTTCCCATAGTAAAGTTCCCAATGTCCTTTCCGTGCGTTCAAGCAATTTTGTCATACCTATTATTGGAATCAAATATAACAGCTCACAACTTAGGACCCAGTAATATTAATGACAATAATATCCGTGGTGCTAGGCAACTGGGCTTATCTCAGTTGTATACGTCCCTGTGTGCCTATTGGCCTTGTTCTGTTCTGTCTCCTGCTGATATGGAGAGAAGTGGAAACTATGTTTTTTTTTCCTACTCCTCCGCTATTCTTTTCTGATTAATTTCGTTGCGGGATCCAAGACAGTTAAATCATTTCTCTGGGACTTCGTCGAGCTTCATTGTCTCGGCGCTTTTCTTGTGGTTGCCACTGTTGATTCTGGCTAACAGGAGTTACAGTGGTTTGGGAATAGTGTGGCGGGCTTGTCCCAATAAAAAAAAAGCGGCGTACTGCGAACGGTGTGCTGTGAGCGGTATCTCTCATCTCCGCTTTGCACATCTCCGCACAGTTTCGGTGGATACATCTTAGCTCTTACGCATCTTCTTTCCTCTCCGCTTCGCAAATCTCTGCTCGTCTCCGCTTTACTGAAGCCCAGCCATTAGGCTGCCTGTCCACTGAAGCGGAGCGAGGCTGCGGAAAGGAGAAACAGATAAATATTGACCAATAGGGTTGCATAAAATCTGCCCTCTGTTCCAGTGTGCAATCCTTTTGATTAATATTTACCCGTTTCTCCGCTCCGCAGCCTCGCTCTGCTTCAGTGTACAGTCAGCCTCCTTAATACTAGAAAAATAACACCTACATTTGAACACAACCTCTTCATTCCCCTCGTACCTAAATACAAACACATGTTTTAAAATAAAATGTGCACACAACTTCCTTCCAGAAGCTTCAATTTCCAGTCTATACAAGAACTACGTTACTTGAGCGGATATTACCAGCATACTCACGTGTAGAACGTTCGGTTTAGTAAACTTATGCAGTTATAGTAAGGAAATGTTGCCATAAACATTGTAGAGTAAAGTGGCCGATTTTTATGCACTGGCATGCATTGATGTGACTTTATTTTTACCTGGGAGGGTTATGGTTTTAGCAGTCTACGTTTTTACAGTGTACGAGCAATGAAATGCAGATTTCACAGTCAACTGTAATCATCAGTTAGAACTACATTTGACTGCCTCGTTGGTCGACTGCTGGGCAAGATGTCCCGTGTTCGATTCCCCGGTTGAGCAAAGGGTTATTGGGTTTTTCCATCAGGAGTTTTTCAGTAGCAGTCACAGAGCCTAGAATTATTAGATTTTTTTCTGTAACCCTTTGAAAAACATCGTGCTGCAATTCTGAGTTACATTATTTTCAATGGAGAATACGAGTTTTGACTGACACACAAGTGTTTTTTTTTACCAACTTTGACTGTCTTTATTATATACATAAACTCACGCTTTTGGTGGGTTCAACCCATAAGGCTAGGCAAAAATTCCAGAACGCTTCTTCTTGTTACTGGCATACTCCTTTTGGAGGCTAGCGTGGAGCAGGGTCCACGTTCATACATCTGGTTATAACCGCATAAAAAAAAATAAGTTAGGTACGACGAAATTGGGACTTATTGAAAATAGATCGTATGTATTCAACACCTCCTTACCTTACACTTTCGAACTCGGTAAAAATATCGGAAAAATCCGTTTGATCAATACCTTCGGAAAAATGCACTTTGCAAGTATTTCACCCACGACAAGCCCTCGACAATAGATCGACGCGAGGTCGGATTTGTCAGCCCCTCCGATTGATCGCTGAGGTAGACTAATCCAAAGAATATTGGAGGTTTGGTTCCTAAAATACTGTAGGTACACACTTTTTGGCGTTACTTTTGAAAACAAAAAACTGGCCAAGTGCGAGTCGGACTCACACATGAAGGGTTTCGTAACAAAACGAAAAATTGCGTTTGCTTGTATGAAAGCACCCTTAAATATTTATTTTATTTTGTTTTCAGTATTTGTTGTTATATCGGCAACAAAAATACATAATTTGTGAAAATTTCAACTGTCTAGCTATCGCGGCTCTTGAGATAATGGTCTGGTGACGGGTGCGCCAAAGTTCACCTAAAATTTCAACTCCGATAATTGGAAATCCGAAAATGTTCTTCCTAACATTTTTCATCCTAACAATCGCAATTCCTAACTTCTCTGTCTCTAATGTTTTAATTCCGAAGCATTCGACTTCATAATGTCTGTAGCAATAAACATCTATTACACTATTATTTGTTTTCCTATATTTTCTCAACATAACCATCTTTTACACTATTATTCAAAGTCATATCTTTTTTTTTGTCTAGATTAATTTTATTCATAATAATCAGTATTATAAAAGGTCCCATTAAACGTGGACAAAATTTTAGAAATCATTCAGACCGCTAAAATAAGGACAATAGCAAAAAAAAATATAAGAATAAGAAATAAAATACCTACTTTTATAGGATGAGTTTGTTCTAGAGTGCCGGCAATTTATTATTTTAAGTCAAAATAAAATCACTTTATACATAGTTTTTTTTTTTGTTTAGATGTCTTTAGTTAGGCTTACTAAACGCTGTGTTAAAATTTGTCCACCTATTTTAATGGGTCCACCATAGTATACTATGCAAAGATATCCATAGGTTAGGTTAGGTTAGAACTGTGACCAACTACGCGCGAGCCGAGCGAGCGTAGCGAGCGGTGCCGCGGCAGCGGCCGGCGAGCGCTACCTCGAAATTGGTCGCGAAATTTTTCTAAGTATTTTTTTCATAGTGCCCCCAAGACGACACTCTGACCTGAATTTCATTCATTTATTTTATTTCAAGACAAAAATCAGTGAAACGACCTTTAATCATTCTAAACAGTTGTATGAGTGAAAATATTATGGTAATTATGTTTAGGAATAAAAGCGTTAGGATAAAAAACAGTAGGAGTTTAAATATATTTACACTAATGATATTATGAATTCCAATTTTCGGAAACATGAGTGTTATGAACATCGTCGGTAGGACTACAAATAGTATGAATGAAAACTTTAGGATGAAAAATTTTAGGAAGAGTGATCATTCGGATTACAAATCGTTAGGAAGCACAATTTCGGATAAAGAACTTTAGGTGAGCCAATATGGACCCTCTGGTGACAGACAGACGGACAGCGAAGTTTTAGTAATAGGGTCCTGTTTTTTACCCTTTGGGTGCGGAACCATAAAAATAGCTGTCGCGAGCACATTACATACACAGTATAAAACAAAGTCGCTATTTTTGTCTGTTTGTTTGTCTGTATGCTAAAATCTTTAAAACTACGCAACGGATTTTGATGCGGTTTTATTTAATAGATAAAGTGATTCAAGAGGAAAGTTTTAGTATATAATTTGAACGACATCCACGGGGGTGAAGCCGCGGGCATCAGCTAGTATATAATAATATGTTAATATTAGAAATCATAATTATTTACAAAATCTATATGGAGTAAAGTAAAAAAATAATTACGTTTAATTAGTTTTGTATTTATGTAATCGACAGTAATATACAAAACCTTAAAAAAGAAAGAAAAAAGAACCAGCAGTAAATACCTCTATCGAATTTCTGAACAATTTAGATCCTGGATTTAAAACAAACTTTTGAAATAAAACTCATTCACGGAATCATAGAACACTCAACGCAAACACAACAAATTGAAATTCCTTCTAAAATCCTCGAACAGTACATTCAGAACGCGATTCCATTCAAAGCCAAATCGAATTTTAATTGATGTCGACAGACAAAAACACGATCCTATCGTTATTTCCTTAAAATCACTGATTTTGAACACAATGAAACGTTGCCGCCTCATTGCCCAGTGTTCCAACACGCAATTTTTCAAGAAAAAAAAAAAGATTGAATAGATTTAACATAACATAACATCACGCCTGAAGAACAATCCCTGAAGGGTAAGACAGAGGCACCGTTGGGGCTGCGGGTTGTTTGAAGGATATACCCCGGCCTCGACACAAAGAGCTAAGAAGGATCATGGGTGGTTTTTAGTCACAGAAGTCTGACACTCGCTACCGCTCTGCCCAGAGCAGGAGGAGCCATTTGATGATTTACCAAGCTCCAAAAAAAAACGGTTTAGACAGAGGTGTACCTAAAAATGTAGACCCACATATCACCAGTTTTGTATAAGTCCCATGTGATAGGAGGCGAGCCTATTGCCATTAACCGGGCACTGATATATTATAGACACCGTGTCTGCTACTAAGAAATTCCTCATGGAAAAAACTAAATAAATCTTTGCCCGACCCGGGAATCGATCCCAGGACCTCATGTTCAGCAATTCAAAATCAAAATCAAAATTCATTTATTCAAACTAGGCTGATAATCAGCACTTTTCGAAGGTCAAAATTTACTTTACTTTACTACAGTGAAACTTGGTTAACTGGGACTTGGATAAGTGAGAAACCTCTATAACTGGAACTCATACTGGGGTCCCATGAGACAGATTTGGATATCTGAGACACATCTAACCAGGTTTCACTATATTTACATTTTTATAAGACAGTCCCCCAAAAACGCCCACCCATCGACACTTCCTAGTGTTTAGCTGGAAAGAATAAGTGGCGGAACAAATTCCCCAGCACACATCTGTCTGAATTCTACTTGCGACCACTAGACCAACGAGGCAGTCCCTTAAAATCATTGACTTTTAATACAGTGAAACGCTTCTATCTCATTACCCAGAGTTCCACGCAATTTTAAAAGAAAAAAAAAATTGAATAGATATTTAAAGCTTTTATAGTCATTTCTTTGAAAAATTGCAACCGTTTTATCATTGGGACCGGCCATAATGAATTGAAAGGGGAAGTTCTTAAGGCTCCTAAAGGTGATGGATAATATGTCACTTTGATTAAGTATCCTATGGAAATGTCCTAGGTGCATGAATGAAAGGCAGTGGCCTAGATACGGGCAAATGTAAAATGGCATAGACCCACTTTGATAACTATGCAAATTCGTATGTTTTAATTATTCGTTGGCTGTTTTATTAATAATAAAGCTTGTCGTTAGCTTTTTGTTGTAAATAATTCCTTTATGTTAACCATTATTTTCTATTTACCTATAGTTTAGTTATAAAAAAATCGTTTTGTTCTTTGGGTAAAATAGATCATTTTGAACGGAGTTTTAATGAAATTTTCCTAGGTTAAAGGCCTTTCACTAATGAAAATAATTACTTGATACCTACTTAAATAATAAGCTTGTGTTTAATACAAGCTTATGTTTGATTGTTCATGTATGAGCTCTTTTACTTTTTTAATTCAGAGCAACACATAAATTATGTATGCGAGACCGGTCAATGTGGCGACACCTGGGGGAGACCTAAGTATGTCCAGCAGTGGACGTATTTTAGCTGAAATGATAATGATGACATTATGAATATAGTTTCTAATTTTTCATTTTTTTTCATCGACGTAAAGCGTAGGTAATTGGGATAATAAAATAAAAATCTTTTATTTATTTAGCAAACCAAAAATCTTGGCGTGACTCGCGACGTTGTTGACATATAAATATGGGATGTGAACTCAGCAATCATTGTGTCGATAGTCGTTTCAGCCAATAGTTTAGTTGCCAATAGCCTCGACCAATACCTGAGGAGGCTCTCGTTAGGTAGCTAGATCAAAGGCGTGATTCAGAAAGCGGTACTCCTGGACACGACTCGTTTGAAGGTTCCTTTATCTGGAGCTCTGACCGTCTCGTCAAAAGAAAAATAGTAGTAATAGCGTGAAGCTACCAGAGCTTGGACGTAATCCCTGAAGGGTTAGTTAGAGATGCACATATTAGTAAACCCACATTTCGTCTATTATGTTTTTAAATTCCATGTAATATGGGGTGAGCCTATTGCCGTCTACCGGGTTTAAATCTAAACTCCGTGGCTGCCACTGTAAAATTTATGGTATTCCTAAATGTATTTTTTTATATATTGATTTTTCAATCGAATATATTTATGTCATGTAAGAAGAAATAAATTGATAAAAGAATAGTAGGGACTTACTTTTAAATATTTATTAAACGAGCACATTTAAGATTGAATATTAATTTGAAAATTAGAATAAAGCACAGGTTGCTTTGCTTAGGCAAACCAGGTTGAACTTCTATTGCAAACGCATATAGATACATGCTATACATACCTATTCCGCAATATGCTGATACGGACGACAGAATATTTAGTTAAGCAATTATAGGATTGTCACTGACAAGCTAAATAGGTTATGCGTAGCGAGACTAACATTGATCTATCTGCATGTCAGGTCCTTGTATTACACATGTGTCAGCTGTTAGTCAAGCTAGATATATGGCAATAGCTTGGCAAAGCTTTTCGGTAGTTAGAAATATTTAATTTTGAGTTTTTTGTCGAGTTAACATAACATCATCTTGCCTGAAGACGGCCGAAGTTACCGAGGCAGGCCCAAGAAACGCTGGCGTGACGATCTGGACTCGTTCTCAATGGATTGGACGGAGAAGCCAAATTGTATCATAACCTTCCTTTGGCTTTGTCGTAGTCGGGTAAAAATAACATCACTTCTTTAATTCATTAGCCATATTTTGGTAGTTACCTATGTTCAAGTTCAATGTCATAGGGGCGAGAATATTGCTTTTAACCGGGTACAAAATCAGACTCCATGGCTGTTACTGAGAAAATCCTGATAAAAAAACTCAAAAACTCTTGGCCTTTTTTTTTGGAGAGTCGAAAACCATCAAATGACTCTTCCCGCTCTGCACTGAAAAAAAAAGTAGTTGCCACAATCAAGATTTGGTTTAGATTGACTAATGCCCAGTTCTTGGCTTGTTCATATGAATAGATAAACCACCGATAAAGGTGCTCAGAAACCAGGTATATGTAATTTGTTTGCATCTGAGCCTATCAAGCACAATGATCACAGCAACTACTTTTGTTTGATTGAGATATCTTGTTTAAGGGCAAACGCGCAGCTTTATTAGGGTAAAAACCTTACTTGATCAAGCTGCAATCAAGTTGTATTTGATAAACACAACCAAGGAACTTATTTAGCGCAAACATTTAGCGCAAGATTTGATCAAGTTGTATGATTAATACAGATAGATGCTATCAAGTCAAACCAACTTAATAAAGTTTCAATGATCTTTATTGAAGTAATCAAAATGCTTGATTGACACAACTAACTCACTTTGTTACAGTTAACATTTTTTGAACTTGTCTCTTTTTAACTCTTCTACTATGATGTCTTGTTAAGGGTAATCGAGAAACTTGTTTGGGCGTTCAATCAAGTGAACTAGTATTGCTAGTTGCTACAATCATGTCGCGATGATCAACTTAACTAAGATTTTGATTGATCTAAACAAGATATCGTCAATCAAGCTAAAAAGTCACTTGATTGAATTGCATTTTTTTCAGTGTGGGTAGAGTGGTTGGGAGTGTCAGACTTCTACTGTCTAAAAATCACCCATGTTCCTTCTTAGCCCTTCGTGCCGAGGCCGTTGTATCTCTTTCGGACAACCCGCAGCCCATAACTCTTGGCCTGACCTGGGAATTGAGGCCAGGACCTTATGCACAGCAACTGTCGCGCCGGCGGCTACTAAACCGACGAGGTATTCCTCTAATGTCATAACGTTGTCGAGCTACTGGAGTCTTATTTTTTAGTGGAAAATGTATTTCAGCAGCCGTACGTTTGCCTTCTAATAGAACACTGGACTATAAATAATATTTTTCTGTCATATTCCCGTTATTCAAGAGCCACGACGCAACTAAATAAGCGGCTCAATACGTATGAATTTGTTGAAATTTTAACTTGTATATAGCAAAAAATAACACATCGAGTTTCCTCCGAGCCTTGGAAAGAACGTTAAGCCTTCGGTCCCGGCTGTCATTAAAATTTGTAGATCTTTGACAGTCCATTACAGGTAGTCAGTAGCCCAAAATTCCAATTTTCAGTCTTACCAAAAGAGCAAAAAAAGAATCTTCAAGAGCTCAGGGCATGTAGCATAAGATGTAAGGTGGGCCATTGTATTTAGAGCATTTCTATATGTACACGTTATTTATTTTAACTGAAAACAGACATTACATTTTTTTAATACTTCCCCGCACAGAAATTGCTTCTTCCGACCCTCAGCCCATGATCAATAAACAACAAAATCGATGAATTGGATAAATTTCATCCAATCTGTTACCGCTTTTCCTGCTAGACGTTGTTTCAGTGAATTACTTTCAATCTCTCCGCTGATAATTAGAAGGCCGCGTAAATCAATCCCGGTGGAGTGGCTGGATCTATTTCTTCGGACATACTGTTGGGCAGAACCACGAGCTTCGTCTAAAGGATTTTGCATCATTGCGCGTCCGGCATCACTCCACAAAGATTGAGGAAGTTGTGCAGTATCTGTAAGTGAAGACCAACTGGACTCTGAGGGTCGAAAGGTAGCCCGTCGGGGCCGCGGATTTTTGTACTAGATGACTTGGCCTCGGCGCAAGGGCAAAGAAGGAACATGGGTTCGGTTTTTAGTCAGTAGAAGTCTGACACTCCCCTTCGCTCTGCCCAAGAGCGGGGGGGGGGACATTTGATGATTTTCCACCCACCAAAAAAAAAAAAAAAAAGGGTCGAAAGGTATGAGTCACGTCACAACACCAACTTTACGTCGTTTGTGATACATATTCCAACTCACCATCTTCAGACCTTCTTAAAAGAGGACTTTTGGCCTACAGGTGTCCTATTTCGACGTTTCAGAGGTCGACTACGCGACACCACGCAGAGAAACACGACGCCGGAATCGTTACGTTTATAATTTTATGTAGTTTAGGAATGGTTAATATATATTAGTTTATTATTATGTAAGATAATTGTTCAAATCTTTACTAAGTGACGGCTTAATTAATCATTAAAATTTCTCTAAGTACCGCAGTTCAACTCGTAAAATCTGAAACAATAGCAGATACTCCATGTCCATGTAATATTGATAGTAATAAATCCTCTTTAATCTGATTTAATCGATTTTCACTGTTATCAGGTGCTGTTAGGTGCAAACCAAACTTCTGACTACACAACAACAGGTTTAGTTAACTCTGACTTCAATCTGATTTTCTGCTAACTACGACGAATTTCGACGAACCCTAATCCAATCGGCTGGATCCATTTCACGCCCGTGTGTCCCTTTCCAACTTCATTAAGTCCGATGTGGAAAGGATTGCCAGTTCATTAATTATAAGGGCTCCGGTACTTATCTACTACAATCATTTGTTATAGAATTTTCACTTATTATTTTGATTGTTTGTTGTTCCCGATGAAAGGATTCAGGGATTATGTTTCTTAGAAGTTTCGTTTAATAGGGCTTGAGATGGAAGAATTGTGGGATTTGTTGTGTTAAAGAAGAAATTGTCGTAGAAAAGTTGGCAGGTTTAGTGACTGAATATTTTTATGGTATTAGGCACACCTAAAAGTTAGAACTTTTTAGAGTTTTTACTATTTTAAGGTGATTTACTTGTCGAAAAAAATCTTTAAAAACAAATCCTATTTGACTGACAGTGAGATTATTATCTGAGATAATTATGACCCTTTAAGAATCTTTAAATCAAGAAAATTATAATTGGATTGTATGAGGAATGTTATGAAAGAAAATGGAGTAAATGACAACGAGACAGTTGTTAGAGAAAATTGGAAGAAATAAACGGGTTGCACCGACGCGACGCTAAGTAACATGGGACATAAGTAAAAAGATGATAATCTAGAAACTTTGTTGCCTGAAGAAACTACTTCTAAAAAAAATTGTTTTCATCTCGAGTTGGTGCTGACCCTGTGCAGAGTTTAAGACATAAAAATTTCAAATATGAAGCGGACAAAATAACCCTTCTTTTGGGTTTCACTGTAGTCGGCTAAAGAAACTTCGCTATGACTTAGTCCTTCAATCACCCTCACATAAACCTTAACACCCTCAAAATTACAGTAACTGTGCCAGTTAAGACGCACTTCAAAGTACAGAGCGCCCTCTAGCGGCGCAACAATAAAACTCCTTTCACGCAAAGAATGGATTATACATGTACCGCTCCTTCACATAGCGGCTGTAAATTTTACTTAGCCCGATTTAATGGGTGGGGTCTGATGTTGTATTACTGGAAGGACTAAGAAAATTGTAGGTGTCATATTTTAATTGGTGTGTTAAAATATGGTGTTGTGGCACAGCTTGGGATTATTTTCATCAATTGACTGTCATGGGCTGACTTGATTGAATCTGGGTATTTAAAAGGCGATTGACTCCGTTATCAATCAATCGTACTAACAGCATATTATTTTTACAACGAGATTGATGTAAACTTCGATCGAATATAATAAAGAAGATTTTCTTATAGGTATCTTCTATTGAAACAGAAAAATGTTCACTGAAGTTCACCCTATGGGTTACCTGGTATAATTGGCTACAAAGGAAAGGATCTTATTGGTCTGAGAAAGGGAATCTCTATAATTATGTAAAGGGACTTACAAAATTCTGGGTACACCAAAACACTTCTTTTGTTGGTATTAATATCTTCTGGTTCCAATTATTTCAGTTCTTTTTCTTTGCCTCTACCATGACTCACTCACTAGAAACTCATTGTTCATGGGGTCGATTCTGTGGTTGGTTAAATTGTTACAGGGTTTTGAGTTTCAGAAATTTCTCAGTAGCAACCGCGGAGTGTAAATTTGTGGTTGATTACTAACTTTTGACACACATTTTATGGCTTGATCTTTCGCACACAGTAATTTTGAAAGTTTTGAACATCTACACATATTTTTTTATTTTTTAGGGGGTGGGAAATCATCAAATAACCTTTCCCGCTCTGAGTAGAGATAAAGGGAATGCCATACTTCTACTGACTTAAAATCACCCATGTTCCTTCTTAGCCCTTCATATCGAGGCCGCGGTATCTCTTGCAAACAACCCGCAACCCAATATTAAGCACCTTCCATAATCTCTAGATCTACAACCCGCTTGATAACGTTAGCATGTCAGTTGTTCCACGGTAACGTAAAACTTTCCTTTCTGCAACCGACCTGGGGCGTTCTGAATTACTATGAGTATGAGCGTATGCGCGGAACACAGCTTGTTACTGACAGTTATTGTAGTTTCTACTATGTTGCTTTAGAGCTGTTTAGGGGGGAGGTTTTGTTCCCCCATAGCTTATATATAGGACCTAATACAAGCTTTTAATTTGCAATATTTGTATGACTGCCTCGTTGGTATAGTGGTCGCAATCATGACTACTGAGCATAATATACTAGGTTCGATTTCCAGGAATTTCACGGGTTATTCACCGGGTTATGCAGCCACGGAGTATAAATTTGTTACCAGTTGATGGCAGTAGGTTCGTCCCCTATTACATAGGATTTAGTATTTAATAATAGGATTAAATGGTATACCTCTGCTTAAAATAATAAAAGGCGTGATATTACAAATATGTAAAAAAATAAGGAAGTCAATACCACTAAACAATGAAGAAACAATGCATCATTCTCTTGCTCTTATCCCAACTCTTTTGAGGTCGACGCTGCATGTCTTGCAGGGCCAGTTGAAAACCAGCGTCGGGCACTAGCTGCTCGGCAGTTTGCTGAACTGGTCCTATTTGGCGCAGCCGTGAGATGCACACACGCTTTTATTTTGTTCTGTTATTTTTTCAATTTCTTTTTTCTTTTTATTGTTTGTTGTGTGCACTTGTGACATGAAGGTACTAAATAAATATGTTTTCTTTCTTTTTATTCTTTCTTCTTCATTCATAAGTTTCTCTTTTACTCGTAATCTTATCAGACCCCTCTTTTCTTGACATGTCAGCCTTTACACAGCCCAACCATCGTTTTTTTTAGTTTTCCTCTACTTTTACACCCATCGACATTCATCCTCAAATCCTTCCTCACGACATTTTTAAGAAAAAATTAAAGTATGAGAGAGAGGAATCTGCTTCATGCAGGTCCTTGAACCATAGCAATTAACCAGTGACTTCGTAATTTGTAACTATTTTAAGCGGATAAAACTATTAAGAGGGTGCTCACTCACTTAGTAACCTTTCAGCGAATTAAACTAGACAATTGGCAAAATTCCAGCGTACTTTGAGATAGTAGTGAGAACATCTAATAAATAGCTAAAAATGCGAAAGTTTATGAGGACAGTTGGAGTTTTGCTACTGCAGCACGCACAAAATTAAATACTCCTGAGTGGTTATGGTTAAAATTTGGTACAGTCGAACAAGCTAATAAGTATACAGTCAGCTAACTTGTTTTTACTTTTAAGATTATACAGATACATTTAGAGACTGATGTCAAACGATACGATACATCAGTCGCTTAATGCGAAACACTTGATAAAACAAAATTACAATCAATATTTTCAGTGTTGTAGAATTATAAAGATCTCTACCCTGTATACTTATTAGCTTGTTCGACTGTACATAGATAGCTTTTAACCTAGTAACCCTAGTAAACATCATCTTCCTGCCATTGTACTAGTCTATTCGGGGTCAGCGCAACTTGCTTTCTTCACCAATTCTCCCCTGTCATACGTCATGGCATCATTTGCCCCTTTCTCTTTCATAGTATTGCTGACACAATCAATCCATATTTTCTTTAGCTTTTCTCGCCCTCTCCATCCATCTCTAACCTTGATTAGCACATACATAGTATGATATTTATCTCGGAAAAGTACGATCCGTAGAACAAATATCAATCTCGACACGGGTGAAGTCGTAGGCATAAACTAGTATCGTATGATTCAATTACACTGTAAATTAAAAAAAAAAACTTATTAGATCAACAAAAAAATACAAAAAAACTATTTATGAATGTATTTCAATGTTGATTAAAACTTAGTGTAGTAAAAGTGTTAATCATTATCATATGAATCATAAAAATGTTTTGTAGATTTGCCGAGCTCTTAATATTTGAGTTGAGCTACATGCTAACTGATAAACTTATGCTCTGACTAGATAGAACCATTCAAATCTGTTTAAGATAGTATTCTGTCTAAGACTATCTTAGACACCAACACAGAACCTCATTAGACTTAACCAAGATTGTGTCTGGGCTTTAAAGAGATTGTGACCTTTGAGGTTATTAGGTCTAGGTAGTAATAAAATATACTTTATTACTAACGCGTAAAAGTGTGGTTTTAAACGACAAAAATAAATATAATTCACGCTGGTCGCCATCTTAGTGTTAAAAATGCAGGAATAGAACCGGAAGTATAACATTTTCTACTCCAAATCAAATATTATTACTACACCAGTTATTCCTATCACGCATTCTATATGCACGACATTCCCAAAATACAGAACGAACGATCCCAATTCCCGAATCACTTCCAATAAACTCGCAGAAAGTGATAAGGACGAGAATCGCTTGCGTTCGAATCTAATCGGCTCATCAAACAGAACTGCGAGGCTGATTCCGAGCTCATGCGAAATAGCACTTTATGGCGTATAAGCTTGTCCATTACTACATTTTATAGGGTTATGCACCGCGGGAGTATAATGCAAATTAATGCCCCGTATGAGACTCGCTAGAGCAGGGTTGACGGCGCTATAAAAGTTCATTAGGTGTACTGCAACGTGTATTAAAAAATCTAATGCTAGAACGCTATACGTGTGCGGATAGAAATTTTTAATGAGGAAATGCTGTTATACTTGGCTGGTTTACCGATTTTGAAATTAGTCTAATACTACTGTTATTTCTTTGTTTTCTTAACTTACAGGTTTCATTACAGGGCTTTTACTATGAGCAAAAGTCGGCTTCCAGTTTAACCCGATGAAGCTGAATACTTGAGTACCAGTATTTTACATGCAGAGTCTGCCTATCTGACCTCCACAACCCAGTTAGCTGTACTGGGTAATAAGATATCACTTGGTAAGACTGGTTTTCAGACTTTCAGGCCTCTGACTACCTGCAAAGACTGCCAAATATCTACATGTCGACCGTAGGTTCAATTGAGGTAAGGGACAAAATACGATTTTTCAGGAGAGGCCGACAAAGTTTTTTTTCGGACTAAATCGCCTATAACTTTTTTTCTTATTAACCTTTTTCGGGTCTGATTTCACACATAGTCTTGTATTCTAGTGCTCTATCAACACGTGTAACATTTATTTAAATAAATTGGCTATTTAAGAAAATAGATGTCCCTTACAACAACTTACTGACCAAGTATCTTGTAGTCTCCCCCCCCCCCCTCCCTTACATTAAATTGACCTCTGCGTTGGATTCAATTTATAATGGTAATTCGTTGATTGGGAAGACCCTTACCTTATTTCAAGTGGATTGGCGGCAATAATTACATCATTTCAAGTTCCTATACCTAATGCATAGTTTTTCAGAAACATTGTTGTTATGGGGCTGATTCGAAATTTGGATCCAAAAATCATTAGGGTAAGGGACATTTTTCTTAAGCTAGAATTTTTTCATATACACCATTCGATAGAGCGAAAAATTCTGAACAAAACTGTATACTTAACTCATTTTGGGTATTTTGTCCCTTACCTCAATTGAACCTACGGTCGACGATTATGGTAGGCGGTAGCCGAGACCAACGGCTTAACGAGCTTTCCAAGGCACGAAGGAAACTTGTTAAGAAATGGGTGGTCACCCTTCTTCAGACACGCACGAAAGACCCAAGCGGCAGTTATTACAATACATACACACATAAACTCACGCCCTTTTCCCATGGGGTAGGCAGAAACTACAGAACGCCACTTGCTACAATCCTGACATACTCCTTTTGCCTCGTCCTCATTCATATATCTGGTCACACGCGTACGCCGGTTGCCAGTACAACGCACCTGTGCTTTCTGAAGAACCTAACTAATTTCTCTCTTGAACAATTTCACTATTATACTATCTTCTTTTTCACAGAATCGTACAAAAAGCCAGAGCCACTAAAGTAACAAATGATCACAAAACAAAGCAACCCTACAAACCACGCAATATCAAGCTCACTGCAAGCCTCCAAGGACCTCGTGTATTACTACCCTTACGCGATCCAATTAAGCCTAGGCTAGACTGTGCAAATACTAGCGTCACTTTCACCCGTTAAGGGCCTGGCTTCACTTGCAACTTGATATGTTGATGTGAGCCAAGATTTAGTGCAGCATTAGTTGGTGTATGGTGGTGGCAGGTAAGGCGTTCTATAGTTTCTGTCTATTCCAATAGAATGAGGTGTAAATTGTTGCTGCTTACTATTCCATGAACGTCTACTTATACGATAAAAATAGTCGCTGAGTTGATAAAAATAGTCGCTGAGTTGACCACAAGACAATGTTTATGTTATTTAATAATCTTTCTCCAAAATTAGTTTACTAATACATATTATTAGGTTATATATTTTTATTTTATTTTCATTAGTACTCTTAGACTTTTTATTTTTTTATTATTGATTTGTGCCTGTAGTAAATCGTTATATTAGATTACACCTCACTATTCTTGTAATAAGTATGGTTTTCTAACCAAACAGACAGATGAGGAGCTGCAGAGCTGCAGATGCTGAGCTGGGGAGTTTGTTCCGCCACTTCTTCTTTCCAGCTAAAACACTAGGAAGTGTCGAAGGGTGGGCGGGCGTTTTGGGGGTCTGTCTCTTTTAAATAAATTTTGACGTTCGAAATGTGCTGATTACCAGCCTAGATTGAATAAATCACTTTTGATTTTGCTTTTGTATGTGTTGTTAGTATGTTTCATATGTACTTAAATCTAGCGTGTCTACATGACATCGTCATCTACGTAGCTTTTTCTATGTTGTGGTCGACTTCTAGTCAAACTGCAGGATGTATAGTCCATCCAACAAAGAGATTGTAGAGTGCGTGAGCAAGGCCCTAAGCAATTACTTCAGAAAATTGTTCAGGGTTGTAACGTTGTACGTTACATTTTTGATTAATTCACACATATTTCCTAAATTAACATTAAAAACATCACGATTCATTGTTTGTTTACATTCACTGACAATGACAGAACGTAGAAACGTCAAACGTAATAACCACAGATATTAACAACCAGTAGTGCGGTAGTAATTAGTATTACTAAATTACGATCCATGAACAAACGGGCGCGCGAGTGAGGATTTATCTATGGGCTCGCGCAGTTGTCTATGGCTCGCTCGTGCTCTATTACTTCCAACGCGGCGCTTGCCTTTTGACATTAGGAAAGAAGAAGGGGCAAAACGTCCCTACCCTTGTAACACTTTCTACTATATATCAAATGAAAGAGCGTTAAAAGGACATCATTTTATTGTATGACAGTAAATGTGTGAATAATGGGAGAAAAAAGTTATTCACCGATAAAGATAGAAAGAAAAAAATTTTTTTTTTCGTCGAATTTACTTGAGTGGGGTGTCTATTGATAGGTATTTTAAAATGAAACTGAGGTTTCTAAAACCATTATTTCTCAAAGTCAATCGTTTGAAAGATAGACACTTCCAAAGTGCTAAAAGGTGTCCCCAAACCCCTCTAACTTTTAAAATAAGGGAGTGAAAAATCTAATAAAAATATATGCTCTAGATCGCAATAAAAACTTACAATTAAAATTAGTTTGAACGAGATATAGTTAGCAGTTTTTGAGAAAGAGAACATTAAAAAAACCGAAAATATAACTTTGTCATTCATACAAACACTATGAAAAACAAACTTATCACAAAGTGTGTATATCTGTTGCCGCTTTAACAACAAATAATACAAATTAAAGGGCAGACCCTACGACGATGGTACGGAACATTTTTTTTAAAACCCATTTATTAAACATATTTTTTTTTTTTTTTTTTAAACATGTTCCTTCTTAGCCCTTTATGTCGAGGCCGCTCTATCTCTTTCGAACAACCCGCAGCCCCGACGGGCGTCGTCCCTTGCGGGACCCTTCCATATTGCTGACATCTCTTTGAGGCGCGCGTGGAACACGAACTCGACATCGACACGCCTGTCGTCCTCCTAAGACGGACGGCGCGGCGGCGAGCTAGCCCATTACTCACCGTCCTCAGGTCCGCGTCTATGGTTATTGGAAGCCATCAGGTGGCCCCCGACGCCCGGAGCGTCTCCCGCGGCGGCTGCGACGAGAGGTTCTCTTCCTATCACGTTCTACCACCTCCTTCGCTAGTATCACTGCTTCGCAGAAGTAGGCGACGGCTTCCCATTCCCTCTCGCCCCGGACCATGGCTTGCACCAGAGCTTGGACGCGAGAGGTCTCCGGCTGATCCTCGCAATAATAGCATTCAGGTGTTTCCACCCGCCTGATTCGGTGCAGGTACCTCCCGAAACAACCGTGTCCGCTGAAGAGGGCGCCCGTGGTGCCTCTTCAGCCACTCCTCAATGAGCGGACTTACCGCCGCTATCGTGGCGTGCCCTATGGTACGGAACCTTACATGTACGAGTCCGACTAGGCAAAGTTTTAATCCAATTCATTTTTTCCCAATTATTCACAAGGTTACTGTGTGAATAATTGGGGAAAAAAGTTATTCACCGATAAAGAATTGAATTTATTCTTTATTTTTTTACTAGTTAACGACCCGCCCCGGCTACGCACGGGTACAATGTGCTACATATAAACCTTCCTCCTGAATCACTCTGTCTATTGCTGAAAACTGCCCCAAGCTAACTACACTCTGTGTTAGGATTGAACAAAATATAAGTTTTATTTTTATATGTGCCACGATAAAATGCGGCCTCTCAGCAACACGGATCCGTCGATTCTATGGTGTATACACCATAGAAGTATTCCATTTCCTCAATTCAATTCTTCATTATTCACACGGTTCAGTAACCGTGTGAATAATTGAAAAAAAAATGAATTGGGTAAAAAAAACTTGCCAAGTGTGAGTCGGACTCGCACATGAAAGGTTCTGCATCATCGTAGTAGGGAAGTCCCCTTTAATTTGTATTATTTGTTGTTAAAGCGGCAACATATTTTGTGATAAGTTTTTTTTTTCATAGTGTTTGTATGAATGACAAAGTTATATTTGCGGTTTTTTAAATGAGCTATATCTCAAAAACTGCTGACTATATCTCGTTCAAACTAATTTCGGTTGTGAGTTTTCATTGCGATCTACAGCATATATATTTATTAGATTTTTCACCTAGTTAGTTTAAAAGTTAGAGGGGGTGGGGGCACATTTTTGCACTTTGGAAGTGTCTATCTTTCAAACGATTGACTTTGAGAAGAAATGGTTTTAGTAACCTCAGTGTCATTTTAAAAGACCTATCAATAGACACCACACTCAAGCAGGTTCTACGAAAAAAAAAAAAAAAATCTTTCTTTATCGGTGAATAACTTTTTTCTCCCATTATTCACACATTTACTGTCATATAATAAAATGATGTATTTTTAACGCTCTTTCATTTGATATATAGGAGAAAGTGTTACAAGGAAAGGGACGGGGTCTATACAAAAATACCCATTCTTCTTTGGTCCGGATCAGAGCGGTCACACGTCTCATCTGATTTTAATTTACATCAGTGATTTCACACGCGTCTTAACTCGCCATTATCCGGTCCTAGAACAGTTAATTACCTAATCACCAAAATTCTCTGCGGACTTCCCACGTTGGCCATCCTTGCCACGTGGGCCTCGCCGAGAAGATCACCGGGTCGACGCGACCACCTGTCGGCCTTCACCCCTGTCATCCAGCGTGGCACCTCGCTGCGGTCATCGCCACGCCAGCTAACAGGGCAGTAACGTGCACCCCACAGGAAAGCCTACTGAGTGTGTGATTTGTGAACGTACACCACCCCTATCTCTTTTTAAATATATATTTTATGTTGACCAGGGTTCGTGGTTTTATTTTATTATATAATTCTCGCCAGCGAGCGTAGTGAGTGGACGTGCCTACCGATTTGCTTTAACAAATATTTAATACGATCGTTCAAGTTAGAACTTAACTACTATATAAAGACAGTTGATTTTCCAAAGTGCTCAAAAAGTGTACGCAATTAACTAGTTACCGACACAAAAGTGCGAAAGAGATAGTTTGCAGCACGCGCAGCGGTCGTGATATCATAAAGGTGCGCACAGTGCATAAGCGGAGCGATAAGCGGAGTTATTGTTTGTTGACACCTTTTCAACATTGTTATTAACAGCAACATGAACGCTTTCCGCTCGCCTACTAAAAATCCTACTACGACGAAAACAATGTTTTCGGGAGAAACCAGTACTTCTCAGCCTGATTTATCAAAAATGACCGAAGTATACTCAGAAAATGTGGCTTACCGGAAGAGGAAAACGCCTGTCAGCGACTTTGAAAATCAGTTTACTGAATTTAAAAATGTTTTAATGAAAGAAATGGTTGGAATACTACAGGATTCTTGTACAAAGCAGAACCAAAATATAGAAAAAATATGTGATAATATTTCTTCCATTAACGGAACATTGCAAGACATGAAGGTGACAACCGAAGAGCTGATAGCAGAAAATAAAAATCTAAAAACGCAAATAACTACACTAACCAACACCGTTAAAGAAAACGAAGAAAAAATAATATCCCTGCGAACTGACGTCCAGCAGTTAAAATCTGTCTCTGCTCCGCCGGCTAATCCACAGACTTCTTGTGAAGACCTTTTTGAGGAATTTCAAGACCGAACTGAACGTAGTAAAAACATTATCATTGTGGGTGTTCCTGAGAGACATATTAGTAACAGCAAAGAGAGACATGAAACAGAAAGGAATGAATCAGCAAGAATTATTAATACTATATACCCGGATTGTCCTAGAGCAGTAAAAGTGTTACGAGTCGGAAAATATGATGGCAAGAAAATACGACCACTAAAATTATCCTTTTCATCCCAGGAAATCGCCAAGACTATACTGCGAAATAAAGCTAACCTGACATTAGATGGTGTGAGAATTTACTCTGATCAAACTCCCCAACAACAAAAGTTCATGAAAAATCTCAGAGACGAATTACAACAGAGAAAGGATAACGGAGAAAAGGATTTAATCATAAAATTTTCAAAGGGAACACCAAAGATAGTTAGAGAACAGTCAAAAAACTAAGTGCCTTAGGAGAACCTGTAACGAAGCAAAACTCAATTACATACGAACTAACGAATACCTATGCAAATATCACGACTAAAACTAAATCAATAAGCTTCTTTTACGCAAATGTTCGCAGTATTGTTGCACCAGGGAAACTTGATGAAATACAGTGTATCATACAAACGTTCCAGTGCACTATACAGGTTATATTACTGGTCGAAACCTGGATAAAGGATGAAAATGAAGCCTTAAGGCAAAAATTACCAAACTATACACACTATTATAACTATAGAACATCTTCAAGGGGCGGTGGTGTGTCAATATATGTACTTAACGAACTAAAGCATGAATTAATGGAAGAGCATTGCGAAGACAACAATCACTTTTTATGGATACACCTGGAAAAACTCTCTTTAGATATTGGAGTAGTATACAAGCAGCCTGCAGCAAATGTACAAAAGTTTCTTGAAACATATACAAATCAGTTGATCAAACGGAAGAGAATGATAATTTTTGGAGATTTTAACTTGAATCTACTAAGTAAAGAAAAATCTATTAAAGAATATAAGGCAGTGCTAAAAGAAAACGGGCTTAGAATACTAAATAAAATTGATAAAACATACTGCACCCGTATCACTAAAACTTCTAAGACCTTACTAGACCACGTATGTACAACTCTAAAAGACAATACTTTTCATATGGCTTTAGTGGAAAGCGCCATGTCAGATCACAAGCAAATTTACTTCGAGGTGAACAGAACGACACCGGAAAGACCCAAAAGAGTAACTTACGAAGCTATTAATTATGATAATCTATATAAAACTATAAAAGATCATACTTTATCTGGCATACACAATGATTTCACAACGTTGGAGAAGGACCTATTGGATGCTATTTCTAAAAATAAAACATATAAAACGAAAATACTAAATAGGCCGAGACAAGACTGGATCAATAATCACCTTATAACATCCATAAACAAAAGGAATATTCTGTGGCACACATTGAAACATTCCTCACCTGAAGACAAAGAGGTAGAAGACGAGTTCCTACAGCAGAAGAATAATGTGTATAAAGAAATTCAATCAACAAAGAACCAATACTATTACAAAGCCTTTAAAAATTGTGAAAAAAATCCTCTGAAAATGTGGCAACTTATTAATAGTCTGGCTAACAACAAAACAAAACATAATTCTGCTCTTGTAAAATTAGACACGCCTACAGGCCAAATTACTGACAAAAAGGAAATCTGTGAGTGTTTTAACATATTCTTCTCAAATGTTGGTGCAGAACTCGCTAGCAAAATTCCAAAATCGTATCATAATAATCAAGCTTTACAAGTACCCGCTAGCAAAATAAACAGTACGGCCAATCTAACACAATTTGATCCTGCTACCATTGCAGAGGTACTTAAAATAATTGAAAATTTAGATGCAAACACAAGCGCCGGTATTGATGGAATAAGCACAAAAATGTTAAAATGTATTAAAGATCAAATAGCGGAAAACTTAACTCTTTGTATTAATAGATGTCTAGCGGGAGGGAATTTTCCAGAATCCTTGAAAGTTGCAAAAGTCAGCCCCATATATAAATCGGGAAACAAATCAGATCCAGGTAATTACCGACCGATATCTGTATTACCAATATTATCGAAGGTTTTTGAAAAAAATACTGCACAACCGACTTAGTTCATTTCTAAAATCAAAAAAGTTCTTATACGATAAACAATATGGGTTTCGACCAAAGTCAAACACGGTTGCAGCTGCAACCGATTTAGTGACAAAAATAAAATACAATATTGATAGTAAAAAAATTACACTGGGAGTGTTTGTGGATTTAAGAAAAGCTTTTGATACTGTTAGTCACGAAGTACTTTTGTTAAAATTAAGTCATTTAGGTATCTCAGGATCCGCTTTACAAATGTTAAAATCGTACCTTAGTAATAGATATCAGATTGTGAAAATCGGTGACGCCCAAAGTGGACCTCGACAAATCACCTACGGAGTGCCCCAGGGCTCAATTCTTGGACCACTGTTATTTCTTATCTATATAAATAGCATCAATGAAATCGGTCTAAGAGGGGATATAGCACTATACGCTGACGACACCAGTCTATTTTACTCAGGTACCTCAATATCCTTAATTATAGAACAAGCTCAACATGATCTAAATCTCTTACATACTTGGCTAAAATCAAATTTACTGACAATAAACATAGAAAAAACAAACTATATAATATTCGCTGCAAAAAACAAAAATATTGGCCAACATAGTAACCTACATATTGATGGCCAAATCCTAAAGAGAGTTCATCAAGAAAAGTATCTTGGTCTTATACTTGATGATCAACTTACGTGGAAACCACATATAGAAAGTGTCAAAAGTAAACTTACATCACTAACTGGTGCGCTCCGTGGCATAGTGCGGTGTCTACCTAGACATGTGCGCTATACTATATATAACTCTATGGTTAAATCTCACTTGGACTACTTGATTGAGGTCTGGGGAACTGCCGCCAAATCAAACCTAAAAAATCTCCAAATTGCTCAAAACAAAATTATCAAAACACTATTTAGATATAACTATTTAACTCCTACTGAAAAAATCTACAAAGAAACACAACTTATGAATCTTCTTCAGATGTATAAGTACAACACATGCATACTCGTAAGAAAAATTCTAACTAAAGATATACATTCTCAGATAATATTTACAAAAAGGGCACAAACTTATAAAATTTTAACAAGACAAGCTAATGACATTTGCTTAACCCAACCTAGGACTAAATATGGAAAGAGAAATATTATGTATGAGGGGGCGAACTTATATAACAAACTACCTAAAGACATAAAAGAAATCAAATCGCCATGCGTATTCAAGAAAACTTTAAAAAAATATATACTAAAAGACCTTTCCTCGCAAGTTTAGGTATAAATGCTAAAAGAAAAAGAAAAAAAAAAAAAACTAATTAATCTAAGTTTAAAAAAAAAAGAAAAAAAAAAAAAAAAAAACATGAAAACCAATATAATCAAGATTATGTAATGATAGTCTACATATCCAAAAATAAATAAATATGTATATTTACAAATGCTTTACTTTAAAAACATTTGTAAGAATCGCTTAATGTTCTGCACTGTGTTGTAGGCGTTAGTAAACACGCAAGAACTACTAAATTGCACCCTACCCTCATTGCCCAAAACTTTTCTGTTGCGTCTTGTTGATGTGTGTAACCTACCTTCTGATTTGTTATTTTTGTACTTGTTATGCTAAGTCGAAATATTATTGTAATGGTAGTTTTGAGATACATATTTGTTTTTGGTTTTTATCTACGCTAACTGGCAGATAACATTGTAAACTTATATTTATGTTTTTCTCTGTAAGTGAATTTGTAATTCTTTAGAGAAAATAAATATCTTTAACCGTAACCTGCGCCACGCACCCATTATCGTCACAGGGTGCTTAGAGAGTTAACATACTAAAAGTCCTGACATCTAGGGGGTGAGGCGGAGTGGGGGGAGGGGGTTAAAGTTCCCATTTTTCAGTTTTTCGCTAATATCTTTTAAACGGTGCGTCATGGAGATAAGAAGTCTTCTACGCAATGAAAGCTTATAAAATTATGTACAACTTTTAGCTTATACACTTTTTCACATTCCTACCTATTTTCGAACTACACATTCCGGAAAAGTGAAAATTGAAAAAAATCTGCTTGAATTGAACACTACCTTTTGTATACTACTTCCTTCACGTTATCTGGGGATAAAAAGTATCTTATATCTTATAGAGGTATCTTTACCCTGAAGAATATCATATATTTTTCTGATGTTGATTACTGCAGTGAATCATCTACTTTTACGCATTATAAAACTCGCGTTTGAGGTACCATAAGCTCTTAAGTGGAAAGTACGTTTTTTTTTAAAGCACGAAGGAAACTCGGGATGTAATGGGTAGTCCTCCATTCATAAACCAACCTGGGCGACTTGTTCTGATGATAGATCTGAGGGGCTGTTATTTCTAGCCACGAGACCCTCCTATTAGTATGTTGTTGTATGTTTTTGTTACAAAGAAAAATTAATTAGATCAGTCTATTGGCCAATTAACCATCCCACCAAAAAAAGTTTGTGACTTTAGAGTTAATATTTATTATGTCATCAATGATTATCGTGACGGCACTTTCTATCTTAAGAAAAAGCTTTTTCCCAAAATGTTCTTATTGGTATTAAATATAATCTACCAAGTAAGTATATAGGTAAAACTATTGAATAACCCAATAACCTAACAAAACCCGCCTAATATCAAATAATTTGCGAACCAGACTTAGACTAATCAATTATCTCTAGGAATTCAAAGTCCTAAGGCATCTATTAGAACGTTCACGTAATAGGCGAACGTTAAGCAAACAAGAATCTTACTCTAAATAATAATTTCACATAGACCCGAAACAAAGGAACAGTAAGGCCATGACTAGAGTAAAGAAATCAGGCAGCGGCTGCGACTTAACTCTTGTCAAATAGTAAGGAGCTCAGGTAACATCACGCCTGTAATCCCGGAAGGGTAAGACAGAGGAGTACCTAAAATAGAACACCTACAATTCACATTGTAATAGAGGGCGAGCCTATAATTGCCGTCAACCGGCCACAAATCTAGACTCTTTGGCTGCGATTGAGAAATTCGAGATGAAAAAATCCCAATAATAATTTGCCCGACCTCGGGAATCGCACCCAAAACTTCAAGTAGACGCGTTTGCGACCACTATACCGGCGAAGCTGTCAGTAATAAGGAGCAGGTGGCTAAATAATAACTCACTTGCTTGGGATGGTCCGTGTTTTTTTTTTTTCGAAATGGCATCTCGCAGTTCAGTCTAGGAGACTGTCTTCTGCTTAACCGGGCAAAGATGGTCCGTGAATTGGTGACCATCCATTAAATATCGAGTTTCCTCCGTGCCTCGGAAAGTATCGTTAAGCCGTTGATCCCGGCTGTAATTCTGATGTGTATGTGATTCTAAGTTCTGATGGTCAGATGGGCATTCGCTGCACTTAAAATACTGGTATCATCAGTCTGCTTCCAGTAACACTGTTTTAAGCTTTCACGGTTCATAACTATATTTAAAATGTCACTTACGGGATATCTTCCGTGATTTTTAATTTGTTTTGAGTTAACCCGCGATCATGGCGCTTGCAACAGCGTCGAAATATCGGGAACTCAAAACAAATTAAAAATCACGGAAGATATCCCGTAAGTGACATTTTAAATATTGCTTCCAGTAAGGTTGGAGGCCAACCTTAACATAGTTGGAAAATGCTAGGTAGATGACGCTCTTCAAGACGAAATTTTCTCTTATTCTCAGATTGTGGTACATTTTCAACCACACAATAAGAGAAATAAAATTCATATATTTGATAGAATTGCGGCCGCCTCAGCCTCCGCTTAAGGCTATCACTCTAGACCAATACTCAAAATTATTACAAGCACTTTAATTAAATTCTGTGAAAAGTCAAAACAGTGTAGCAGTTTCAAAGAGATTGCGATGCTGCGCTAATAGGGATAATTACGTTTAATTTAACTGTTCCTAATTGTTTAGCATAAATTTTAGCCAAACTAATATCTTAGTTTAGTATCGAAGTTCTAGTTTGAAGGCCAATTTTTGATTCTAAGAGAATTCGTAATTATCAGTTTCGGAGAATATTACGATGATTTGTTAATAAGTACGATAACGCGAAATGTAAAGCGAGGAAAATATAAGGTTTAAACGGACTTTTCACGAAACCGTTCATTTATTTTTATGTTTTTTTTTAGGTAACGAATACACTTGAAAATTACCTGGACTGATTTGAAAAATTTTACCTCTATCTCACTATATCCGGGTACTATACGCGGGAACGGGAACTAAGCGGGTGAAACCGCGTGACGTCCGCTAGTTTATGATAAAATTTAATGTAAGGCACTCAAAATATTGTGCTAATTGATGCATTGAATAGTAAACTGGCCATGGATGTATTTAAAATACCCTTAATGAAACCGGAAGGCACTTATTTTCTCCGTTACTGCGTTTTTTTTTTTGTTTTTGTCTAGAGTATACCTGGGAATCTTCTAGATACGGAGATATTCGGGGCCAATGTCCATTTTTGATAGGTGGTTTGAAATTCGAGTTTGGACTGCCATATCTTTTCTTTAAATACCTCCAAACCATAACGATAAATTACATCGATCAGCTCAATGTTTCCAGTGTGTTACATGGAGTCATACCATAAACCCGAGTTTTTCCAGCAGCAACACAAATGAGAGTCAACAGTCACATGGCATAATACTGTAGTTGTCCATTCCCTAGGGTAGATCTCTATGGTGAAGGACAGCAAGAAACTCCATGGATACTCTTTTAAATCAGAATATTGTTACTAATCATTGATTGCGTCTATGTAATGTTCTCTCTCTCATTTGTGTTTGATTTACAGAAAGCTTTGTTGACGGCTGAGTCAAAGGCCCATTAACTTCATGTGTAGCATGCATACTGCATTCTAGAATTGACTGCCGGTTCAACTCCATTGGAAACAATCAACTCAAACCGTGCACATAACTTCTAACAGTTCTACGTCGACGTGCCTATAAAGGTGTCATGTGCCCTGCCTTTTCCCAATAATTATGTTGGGTCGCCTTACAGTCTGATGCAACTGCCTCTCTGAGCTCCACAACCCAGTAAGCACTGGGTAATACGATACCCCTTGGTAAGACTGTTTGTCAGACTTTGATTTCACTGACTACTTGTCATCAAAGATGTACAAACGACAACGGGAACCAACGGCTTAACGTGCTTTCGGAGACGCGGAGAATTCTCAAAATGGATCTGTTAGTCACCCATGTATGGATCACCCCAGGCAAGCATAGCTTAACCTACAGATGGAACCAAGCGGCTGCAACTATTATGCCACAAGCTCCTCTACGTAGACATGCCAATTATAAAAATAATGATTTCAGTATCAAAACACTGAAATCACCCCAAGAAAACAAAAAGACATAACTACTTCATTTTTCCATCGAACAAGCATTGAATGTAACACTATCTAGTCTATCGCCTACATTACGAACAAAAGCGCATTGTGAAGCGTCCGATACTACGACCATTGTACTACCAACAATAAGGTTGTGCACTGAAAATGTTCTATAGACAAGTGCGGACATGCGCAACTTTGTGGATACGGTGTACGTTGTTAGAATTGTACTTTTTATTTTCTGTATTTATTGGCTGTTGGATAGAATTTTTTGTTGTGATTTTACCATTGTTTAACTTACTTATAGCTAATTATCGGTGAACTAATAACAGTATCTGAATAAATTACAAAGCTTTGACGTACAGTGCTTGAAAAGCTTGCATAATACAAAAATCTTATTTCACGTTGCCTCTCTCTTTGGGAGGATTTCATTTGTATCCTGGCTGCGTTCACAAACATTCAACATACACAAACAGGTACACACGGCACAACTACCTGTATAAACATATGTTTTTTCCGTGCGGGTATCGAATTCAAGCCACGCAGTGAAGCAGCCAATCCCTCAACCACTGCACCAACCATGCCGTATCTAAATAAAAACCTCTTTTATCGCTTCATCGTCTTTCACAAAATCTGTCTATGTTATTTTTTGTCTTCTTTACTTCTAGTCGTTCATACATTCATAGGTATTCAAGTATTTCATCAGTACATTTTGCTTACGTAGTTTACAATAAAGCTTTTTTTACATACATGTTATCTCAGAGTCAATTTAAAATCACAGCGAACGTAACGTTCTAGAACATTATTCCAGGTTTTATCTTAACAAGAAAATAATAATACCTTCTAACTTTCAAGAAACTTAATTTAATCAACAACAAATCCTGCCATCTTCCTACGCTTCATCTGCACATGTCATATCTCATAAGTCCTAACAAACAAACAAAAAACAATTTTCAATTACTTTCATTTCACATGGAATTAACAAAATAATAAGTATCACAATTTCGTGAGACGAGAAAATCATAAAATCTACGCGTGGCAGCAATTAATCTTCTTAAAAAGTAGGTCAATGACAAACAGGTAGGTTCTTTTCATTCTGTAGCGATGTTACTTTATTTTTGTGAAATATTGCTTTATATTGTTGGTCTAGTAGTCGGCAGCTGAGGTCCTGGGTCCTGGTCCGAGGGGCCCACAAGGGCCGACGCCCGTCGGGGCTGCTGATTATCGAAATAGATGACGTGGCCTTGGCACAAGGGCGAAGAAGGAACATGGGTTGGTTTTTAGTCAGTAGAAGTCTGACACTCCCCTTCGCTCTGCCCAAGAGCGGGGGGGTTATTTGATGATTTTCAACCCACCAAAAAAAAAAAAAGGTCCCGGGTTCGATTCCCAGGTCGGACAAAGTGTTTTTGGATTTTTTTTTCAGTAGCAGCCGCAGAGCTAGGATTCATGTGCAGTTGATGGCAATCAACTCGCTTCCTATTAGATGAGTCTTAAAAACTTTTATCTAAACCACCTTTTACTTGAACCGGAAGACGTTGCGTTGAAAGGCCTCCCACTAGGTGGATGTGGATGACCTGGTGAAGAAGGCGGGGACCCGTTGGATGCGAGACGCATGGGACCGGTTAATGTGACGACATCTGTGGGAGGCCTATGACCAGCAGTGGATGTCTTCTGGCTGAAATGATTATGACGATGACGAGGATGATAATAATATAATTATGTAAGTAAACTGATATATAGACTGGCTATCCCACCACCAAAACCCAGTAACTAAATAATAGGTAAGACTAAGTGCTAGCCATACTTTCCTGCGTACATCAAAAAACGTTTGCAACACAAAACCTCTCTACAAATGATGAGTAAAATGTACCAGGACACGCTTCACTGCCGTTCCTAGTACAATCACATTCAAAACACGTTACATGCGGAGTAGACGTGACTTTTGTTCCGTACAAGCTACGGTAGTAACTAGTGCAACAATGCTCTAAACATTTCTCTGGTACATTTTTCGGTTTTGATTTTTGGGACGAAAACGTTGGTGAAGTCTTCACTTTCGTACAAAATGGTGGACTGAAAACGTGATGTACTTTTTCTGAAATCAAAAATGAAAATACATTCCTATTACAGTGCGATCAAATTATCTTGGCAGCTCTGAACATAGGCTTTGCGAAATTTTACGCATGTAAACTTGGGAATAAAACTGTTATTGCCAGATAAACCAATACTTTAACGATCAGAAAATATCTAATTTAAACAGTGAGAAATACAAATAAAATAAATATCATATCAAATATCATTCGTTGTAACAAAATGACCTGCACGAAGTTCGGAGCTGCCAAGATAATTTGATCGCACTGTACAGTGGGCATGGATATGTGATGCGGAGGAATGAAGGAAATGTCATGAGAAAAGTTTTGACTATGAATGTGAATGGCTATAAGAGTAGAGGAAGACAAAGCGATAGATAGGACCGTGTGCAGTATGATATGACTACAAAAGAGGTGACTGCTGAGATGACGAGTAGGGTGAACTCATCTAATTCTGCGATTCGCCTAATTCGGTGAAATTTGGTTTGAGCGGCATCATAGGACTGTACGAGTGCACAAATGCCTTTATCACGAACTTAGATGAGTTCACTATAATCGTGGACTAAGGACAAAAAATACACTTGCTTGCAGGAGAATGATCACCTATTTACATTAGATTCAAATGTTTTTATTTGTTACTTTTTGCTTTCGTACATCTAAATGATTTTAACAGTGAACGAAGCAGTCAAAGTTGATGTTAAGTGTTAATAGGCAAAACCAAAGTCTTTCGGGCCATTAATACCAGTTAATTCCCGACACTTCCTGGTTTTCCGAAGGTAATCAAAGTGATAGGAAAAATATAATTGAGTTTTTTTGCAACAAAAGTTTTTAGCTATAACCCGGGATTGAATGAAGTCTAGTAAATTTTAATGAAAATGGGTTTTCCTCCTATCTCATAGCTGTTAATAGCTTCATTAGTGGAATGTGACTATTGCAAGGGAAATTGCATAGATCTTGTCAAAGTTGGCTGATTGAACAAAAGAGTCTGTTTATCCTTGTACGTAAACTAGCTGCTGTCCACGACCTTTATTTAAGTGAATTTATTACAAAAATAACTGTTAAACTGGGTAGATCGAACTTCGACAAAGAGGTCGCCCGAAGAATCCAACTCGGATGGGCAACGTTCGGGAAACTACGCGACATCTTTTCGTCCAAAATTCCGCAGTGTCTCAAGACGGGGGTGTATAACCAGTGTGTGTTGCCAGTGATGACTTATGGCACAGAGACATGGTCCTTAACTGCTGGCCTCTTAGAGAAGCTCAGAGTCACGCAACGAGCCATGGAGAAAGCTATGCTCGGAGTTTCTTTGTGCGGCAGAATCCGGAATGAGGAAATTCGCCGAAGAACCAGGGTCAACGACATAGCTCGCAGAATATGCAAGTTGAAGTGGCAATGGGCAGGCCACATCGCTCGAAGAACAGACAACCGATGGGGAAGAAAGGTTCTCGAGTGGCGACCACGAACCAGAAGACGCAGCGTTGGCAGGCCTCCCACCAGGTAGACCGACGACATTGTGAGAGTCGCGGGCAACCGGTGGATGCAAACGGCAGGCTGCCGATCTATATGGCGTTCTATGGGGGAGGCCTTTGTCCAGCTGTGGACGTCTAATGGCTGATGATGATGATGATGCCAAAGTGGTCACGGAACGCCGCTCACCTTTCATCTCGTCTCCGCTAGCCTTTTTTTTTTTTTTTTTTGTTAGCCTATATTTTCCCACTGCTGGGCAAAGGCCTCCCCCATAGTCTTCCACTCTTCTCTCCGTGCGGCTTTCTCCGGCCAGTCTTGTATAAAAGCATCCAAATCGTCACGCCAGCGTTTTCTAGGCCTCCCTCGGCGACGACACCCGTCCTCTGGCACCCACTGCGTGACGACCCTAGCCCATCGGTCCTGATGCATTCTGTAGACATGGCCCGCCCAATTCCACTTTAATCCAGCAGTCTTGTTACCCACATCAGCGATTCCTGTTTTTGCGTGTATTGTGGTATTTCGAATTCGGTCGCTGAGCTTGATACCCAATACGCTACGTTCCATCGCTCTTTGGCAAACCTTGAGTTTGGACTTTTGTGACTCGGTCAGGGACCAAGTTTGCGCACCGTAGGTCAGGATGGGCAGAATGCACATGTCGATGAGTTTACGCTTCAGGGATAGAGGTAAGTCGCCCTTCATTAGCGACTTCATGAACCAGTAGCTCTTCCAGGCATTCTCGACTCGGCGGTCGATTTCTCTGTCTTGCCTGTTTTCGAAGGAGACTAACTGGCCCAAATAAATGTACTCATCGACGTAGTGGATTTCTTGCCCATCTAACTCAATCCTACTTTTTGTGCTATTGGTCATCACTTTAGTCTTTGACCGATTCAACATTAGTCCAACCTCAAGGCTTGCTGTGCTCAGGTCTTGGAGCATCTGTTGTAACTCGGCAGCAGTCGGTGCAAATAAGATGATATCATCAGCGAAACGAAGGTTGGTCAGTTTTTTGCAACCGACTGTTATGCCATTACTGGACCATAGGTCTGATAGGTTCTTGAATACTTCCTCAAGGGTGCTTGTAAACAATATGGGGGAGAGCGGGTCACCCTGCTTCACACCTTTATTTATTTTGAAATTTTGACCAGGAAAGTTGAGTTTAATATTTGCTGTGCTGTTGTTGTAAATTATTCTGAGGATATTTATGTAGGTTGGGTCTAATTGTTGATTGTGTAAAGAAGAAAATATGGCTGCATGTCTTACACTGTCAAATGCCTTTGTATAGTCCACGAAGGCCAAATACAAAGGCATTCTAAATTCTATGTACTTTTCTATGATTTGATTTAAAGCATGAAGGTGATCTGTAGTGGAGAAACCTGGGCGGAAACCAGCTTGTTCGGGTGGTTGGTGGGAATCTAATTTTGCATCGATGCGGTTATGGATGACTTTGATGAATGCCTTGTAGAGATGTGACACTAAGCTTATTGGCCTGTAATTGTTGACATCGCTTTTATCCCCCTTCTTATGAAGTAGGATGATGTTTGAGTGGCACATCTTTGCGGGCAACCTTCCAGTATGAAGAATGGAGTTAAACATGTTGGTGATATGAGGAAGAAGTGTGGGAGAACCAAGTTTAAGCGCTTCTGTTGTAACACCATCTTCACCTGGACTCTTTTCATAGTGCATGCTGGTTAAAACTTTTTTCACTTCATAACCCGTTATGAAAGGAATCTTTTCGGGGTCGGGGCATTCATATACTATTTCAGTGTTAATGTTTGTTGGGTCTGCATAAAGGTTTTTATAGTAATCAGTACAAATTTCTAAAATTTTGTCCCTGTTGTGGTGTTTAATACCATTGGTGTCCTGTAAGCTATTTATCCATTTTCTGGTTTTGCAAATGCCTTGTTTAACTATTCTTAGAGACTGGTTTTTCTGTAGTGCTATTTTCACCTTAAGGGTGTTTAAATTTCGGATATCTTGTCTAATGCTTCGTTTGACCTGTTTGTCCAAAACTCTGCGTTGGTCTGAGCCGATGGTATGCTTGCATCTTTCTTCTATTAGTTCTTTAGTTGAACTAGATAGATGTGCTTCTTTCTTCTTTTTAGTTTCTATCCGATTGGAACATTTGCGGATGCCTTCTACTATTCTCTTGTATTGTTCTTCAACATCAGATAAATCTAGGTCTAGACCTTTGAAGTGATTAGATAGTTCCGTGTTAAACTTTTCAAAATTGTTAATAAGGGTGTCTCTTGTGAGTTTTTTGAGTGGTGCTCGAAATGATTTGGCGCGATGAATTTTGAAGCTGAATCTAATTTTTGCACGAAGCGGCCTATGGTCGGAATTGAACTTAATGTTGCTAATGACACCTACATCTTTTATTATTTGTGTGTCTGAAGTTAAGAAATAATCGATTTCGTTTTTTATTTGAGTGTTTGGTGAAATCCATGTCCATCTTCACTGTGGTTTTTTAGGAAACAAACTGTTAGCAATTTTCATATTTTGGGCAAAAGCGAATTGTAGCAGTCTTGTGCCTCGCTCATTGCGATCTCCCAAGCCATGCAATCCTAGAATGCCTTCGTAATCTAATTCCCGCCTCGGTCCAACTTTGGCGTTAAAATCTCCCAACACTAAGGTCCATGTGCCACGGTTTTCATCACATGCTCTGTTGAGAATATCATAAAAATCTTCAACATCTTCATCGGAACTTGTTGATGTCGGAGCGTATGTCTGTATTAATGTTAAACTTTTTTGGGATGTAATGCGGAATTTAAGAACAGCTATGCGTTCAGAATATCCACGAAACTCAATGATGTTGTCCTTCCACTTCTTAGCAACCAGAAATCCAACACCGTGAAGTCCTTGGGTTTCTCCAAAGTGGAAGAACACAGCATCGTTTGTTTCTTCAGTGGTTTCACCCAGTCGCCTCACTTCTGCAAGTCCTATAATGTCCCACTTTATGTCTTTCAAAGCGTTATTTAGTTCTATAAGACGCTCATCTCTCATGAGTGTACGGACGTTGTAGGTGAGAATATTAAGTTTATCGGAGTCCTTTATTATGTTAGCCGAAGTCGTTTGACGGTTCATCGATCTCGCCCGGAGATTCACCTCGCCCCTGACTCCAGTGCTGAGCCGGCTAGCTAGCCTAAACATAATTTTTTTTTATTACTTTTTCATTTTAACCATGTGACATTATGATTATTTTTAATTTTAATTTGTTGACTGTGCCAATTTAATCTGTAAATTCTAATGTAATTGTGTTTTGTCTTATTTTTCTAGTATTTTTTTTGAATGTACCTAAATGCTAATAAATGATCCCTTGTGATTAAAATAAATGAATTATTATTATTATTATTATAAAACAATAGCGAGACATTTCTTATCCTCTCAGCTCATGCATTTGAGTATGCTTAGATGGTACGACTACCAAAAGGTATTTACAAGACAGATATTAGTGCCAACACCGAGAAGGAAGTCAAATCTCAGACCATGGCATGCTAAGAACTCTGAACTGCTATAAGAAACTTGTAATTTCTCAATAAATAAATAATCCATTATTTGTGAGGTTCTTGAGAAAGGATAGGTTCGTAGTCTCTAACTTATGTATTATCGCAACCCTCAAATACGATCTACAAAAGTACTCAAAAAAAATACAGTTAGGTGTACATAATATAAGTAAAAAAAAACTCTCAATAACATGTTCACTTCCAGCTCGTTTTCAAAGCTGTAAAAACTGCACACTGAAAATAATTACAGAGAAAACTGTCCGACCTACATACATTCATATCGAAACTGTAATTTACATGTCAGCTAAACCTGAATCTATTTTTTTGCTGACGACTTAAAAAGCTTGGGTTATGTGATATAACGATTTGGAGGGTATTTTCGATTGGGATGCCTTTTTTTGCGGACGATACATTTTTTGATATATAGATTAACTGCGATTGAAGTAGGTATATAGAAATACTGATTTCGAATAATGATTTTAACAGAAATAACTAATTTAAGCTAAGGTCGTAATTATCCCAATCATGGCTTAATCAATAATAATACCCACAAGGATGAATCTTCAAAGTTAAACTGCCTTTGCTAAAATCGGTCTGTGGATGGGTGAGAATTCATTACGAATTACCGAGTTTCCTCCGTGCCTCAAATGCACGTAAAAAGACATTGGTCATAGCTGTCATTTCTAGATATTTGACAGTCGTTGCAGATGGTCAGTGGCCCTTAGTATAACAACCAGTCTTACCAAGGGGTGTTGAAAGTATTACCTAGTAAACAAAAACAAATGGAAAGACCGAATAACACTTTACTTAACCTGGAAATCGAACCTGGAACCTCATGCTCAGCAGTCGCGCTACACCAGTTTATTGCAAAACCCATTTCTTTTCTCTGAACCTTTTAAACCAACTGAAATTTAATATTACTTCACTATCAGCTCAAAGGCAAACTTGACCCTCTGATCTAACCACAATCTACTGTGATGCAAAAACAATAAAGATTGTTCTTATAAAGTATGCAGGGGTAGGTAATTGTTATTCATGCGTTCAAGATGTGGGCACACTAGATGTGGTATTAAAATTACAACTGCAATTTTGAAACGAGAGGAGCTCGTGGCTTGTCGGGTCTGCGGGTTGTTCGAAATACAAAGAGCTAAAAAATAACATGGGTGGTTTTTAACCCCCGACGCAAAAACGACGGGGTGTTATAAGTTTGACGTGTCTGTGTATCTGTGTGTGTATCTGTCTCTGGCATCGTAGCTCCCGAACGCATGATCCGATTTTGATTTAGTGTTTTTTGTTTGAAAGATAAATTAGTCGAGAGTGTTCTTAGCTATGTTTAAAAAACATCGATCCAAGATGGCCGCCGCCACAAAATGGCGAAGTACATAATTATTTGTTCACAACTTCTATCAATATGGGTATCAAATGAAAGGGCTTGATTAGTAGAATACTATACACTTAAACAAATTTCAAATCCAAGATGGCCGCCATCACAAAATGACGAATTACGTTTGTTTTTACAACTGCGTCAATAAGGGTAGCAAAAAATTAAAAGGATTGATTTGTAAAATAATGTATACTAGGTATATTGAAAGGGAATGAGGAACATAAACTAATGAAATTAAAACAAAAAAGCTTGAAAATTGTTTTTTGACTTTTACTCCCTTTAAACTTGGTCAAACTTTGATTTAAAGGGAGTAAAAGTGGAGAACCAATGTTTTATCTTTATTGAGTTGGGGTTTTTTAATTTTTTAATTTAATTACTTGTTAGTCAGTAGAAATCTGACACTTCCTTCCGCTACGCATAGACCGGAAGGAGCCATTTGATGATTTCCCACGCTCCAAAACAAAAAGAAAAAAAATGAGCTCGTAGCTTTATTAGTAACAACCTTTTGTACCCGCGCTTGCTTAGGCTAATTCGTGAATGGGTGAACTCCCACTACACCGGGTTTTCTCTGTACCTCGGAAAGAAACGTTAAGTCGCTGGTTTGGCTGTCATTCGAAGATATTTGACAGCCATTACAGATAGTTAGTAACTCAAAAGTTTGACCACCAGCCTTACCAAGGGGTATCGTATTACTCAATTATAGCTGGGTTGTTTATTACAGTGATAGTCTGGTGCTGTGATGATCAGACTGTCAAGTGAAGGAAGAAGACGAGGTTGTGGAAGTCAGATAGGCAGTCATTTCATATAAAATACTGATATTCAGCTGCATCCGTTTAGATTTAGACTGGTAGCCGACTCCATCAAGGCACGTCGGGTGATGGTCGATCTCGCTAGTTTTATCCTTCATTACGCTTCCCAGTTGCCACATAACATAACATGACAAATCACACCTGTAATCCCGAAAGTCAGGCAGAGGTACATAATCATTTCGGCAGTTATGTAATAAGTCTCATACGAAGTATTATAATATCTGTGGTCTCATGTAATAAGAGGCGAGCTTATTGCCACTAACAGAGCACAAAATAATGCAGACTCCGCGGCTGCTACTGAGATAGCTGTGGTCAGCAGTAGTGGCATTTGCCATATCTAGTTGATACAATACAACAACGCTACATAACCGTTACAGCACTGAGACATATTGCCGTGAATTGTGCGAGGTCATGATACATCACTGATTGTGTTAGCTGCGTGTATTATTGTTGTACAGATAGTGTTGTGATGTATATGGCTTGTTTAGGTTACTATGATGTTTATTGGTAGTATTTAGGAACCATTTATGGGCGAGGCTCGTGGCTAAAACATAATAACAGCCACATGGGTCAGTCTTCTGGTAAAGCTGCATTTGTCCAGTTTGTTCCGTGGATAGGTGACCCACCCACTGCATTTATACCGAGTTACCAGAGTGAACCGGAAAGGTGCATCTACACTAATCTATATACAGTAACACTTCACAGTTCGCCTTTTGCCATTATAAACTAATCACAGATTCAGACTGAGTCTTGGTTAAAAAATCCTTACAGAAACCTCCAATATTTATTTAAATTACCTGAACTAAGAATGAAACGTTCAACAGCAATATTTTAGTCACAAAAAAAAACCTAATTCATATCACACTAACGGATGCCCGCGACTTTGTTCACGTGGAAATGTTGATGTGTGTGAGAGAGTATTAAAAAGATAGCCGAAGTACTATGTAAGTCCTTTCCCAGGATATAATCTATCTCCTTACAAAATTTCATAGCGATCTGATCAACAATTTAGCCGCTAAAAGGTAACAAACAGAGTTCGCATTTTATAATATTTGTATAGAAAAAGTCACCAGGAAAGGCTACCATTTAAACTCATTGACTGCATTCCCAATAAAACACACTCGAACGTAACTCCATACATTCATAAACAGTACTACACAACAAGACTCGGAAACAAACATCCGAATAATCGAGAAGTGGAATCGATTAGAACAATCGTTGTCTCAGCGAATCGGCGCTAACTGGTTATTTACGAGTGGCAGTTGCGCGCTTCGCTCTATAATTCAGAGCCGCGAGGATATTCCATTATTCGATTATCGAGAGATATGTTCCGAATAGTTTTGTATCGATTTATTTGCATAACGGTCTGTGAGGTTTATTCGTGTGCATTGTTCTTGGGTGGCTGACGTAATGTTATAGCTGATGGTGGTTTTAATAGAATATTTTTTACTAAAGAGACTTGTGGCAAAAATAGGAGGAGCTCGTGGTTTAATAAGAACTGCCACTCAGGTCGATCTTTAGGTAAAGCTGTGCTTGCCTAGGTCGGTCTGTGGATGGGTGACCGCCCGATATACCGAGTTTCCTCCGTGCCTCGGAAAGCACGTTAAGCTGTTGGTCCCGGCTGCCATATATATAGATCTTTGGCAGTCGTCACAGGTAGTCAGTGACCTGTAATTCTGACATCCAGTCTTACCAAAGGGTATTGTATTACCTAGTATTAACAGGGTTGTGGAGGTCAGATAGGCAGTCGCTCCATGTAAAATACTGGTATTCAGCTGCATCCGGTTAGACTGGAAGCCGACCCCAATATAGTTGGGAAAAGGCTAGGCAGATGATGACTTGTGGCAAAAATAACACTCGCATGGGCGCATACGGCTATTATTTGAAGATCCTTGACAATCGTTAATGGTAGTCAGTGGTCTGCATATCTGACAACCAGTCTTATTAAGGGGTATTATAGGTATTATCCAATACTGTTGGGTTGTGGAAGCTAGATTAGTCGCTCCATGAAAAATACAGGTATACAGCTGCATCTGGGTAGACTGGAAGCTGACCCTAACATAGTTAGGAAAGGGCATCAACCACTTTGTATGGCGTTTGGGCTTGAACATGGACATAAAAGAGCTTAGAGCTTGGTTAAAACGTCATTGAATTTTTTAGTAGCAGCCGCGGAGTATAGATTTATGCCCGGTTGATGGTGATAGGCTCGTCCCCTATTACATGGGACTTAAACATAACTGGCAAAATGTGGGTGTACTATTAGGTACACCTCTGCCTAACCCCACGGTGGAAATTATGTTTTTTCCTACTCCTCCGCTATTCTTTTCTGATTAATTTCGTTGCGGGATCCAAGACAGTTAAATCGCTTCTCTGGGACTTCGTCAAGCTTCATTGTCTCGGCGCTTTTCTTGTGGTCGCCACTGTTGATTCTGGTTAGCAGGAGTTACAGTGGTTTGGGAATAGTGTGGCGGGCTTGTCCCAATAACCCCACGGTGATTACAAGCGTGATATTACGTATTATCCGTAATTGAAAACTCTACAACACAATAACATAACTTTCGCACTGTTTTCCATAAAGCTTTTACACCAACAGAATACAATACACGGCAAATCTGATGCAAATTGCATTTGCACAACGACAAATATTTCGCTGCGTGAATCGATAGAGGAATAATTCACAAACATGCATACATACACCTTTGTGTACCTGTGTCGCTGGTGGAATTTGACATTACGGTTTTGTTCCGAAATACTAGAGGAGGATGTTTTAATATTATCAGCCTTTATTTTCCCAACTAACAAACAGTAAGTCGTGGATTCGAACCCAGGCAGGCGCGCAGTTACTTTGTGTAATTTATTTCA
Source organism: Diarsia dahlii (assembly GCA_949775195.1). Classification (NCBI taxonomy): domain Eukaryota; kingdom Metazoa; phylum Arthropoda; class Insecta; order Lepidoptera; family Noctuidae; genus Diarsia; species Diarsia dahlii. Next base: position 8,047,518 of record OX459215.1, on the reverse strand, counting down.
TCACCACTGCTATCAAAAACAGTGAAGGAAAACATCGTGAGGAAACCGGTATTTCCTAGAACCGAAAATTTGAAGATCAAACTCAAACTCAAATCATTTATTTCAATTAAGCCATTAAAGGCACTTTTGAATGTCAGAAGAACAATTCATAAAACTAAAAAAGAAACTACGAGTGCAATACGTCATTCCGAAAACCACCACGCCGAACCACATGCCGCCGAATGCCCGCAACAACGAACACTGCGAGCACGAGAGCACGCAGCGACGCAAACCGCAACAACGAATACACGAGACCCCGAAATCACGGAACAACGAATGCACGCCGCAACGTGCAAGCTCCGCGACCCGGAGCCCCGCGCACCCGCCACCACGGCACGCGCCGCCGCTCGCCCGCGGGGGCGAGTGCTGTGGGTGCGGACCCACAGCACTCGCCGGCGGTAACATCCAGCGCCACGCAGCCCGATGCAGCAACTCCCGAAACGACGCATTGCACTCCTAAACAACAGTCACAGTCACAAGGCATAATAACTTGTGAAAGTACTGTAGTTGCCAGTTCCCTAGCGTAGATCTCATGAAGAAGAACGAGACATGAAGATGTGTGACGTCTACCAATCCGCACTGGACCCCCGGTCCCGCGTGGTGGATTATTGCCCATCCCTTTCCTAGGGAGGAGGCCTGAGTCTCTGCAATGGGAACATTATAGTTTGCTGATGATAATTGTCCCTATCTTAGGCTAGCGTGTCGATGGCAATGAAAATAGATTCAGCCCATAATTTTGCGACGAGTTTGGTGCTTTTAGTTTCTTTTCTTTCTTCTATATCGAGTGGTTACACCCTTACCTGATGTCAGAATAAACCATGGGACTTGGCTTTACTTGCCATAGAAAAATATCTCATATGTATGCTGATTTGATTTTGAGGAGTCATTTGATGATTTCACCGGCTCCAAAAAAAAAAAAGAGAATGTGGCACTCGGAGACTGCCGCGGTAAAGCTATTGCATAGCATTTTTTATATATTATTTAATTTGACAACCTCAGTTGACAACCTTGTTATTTTCCGTAACCATAGCAACCTGGTTGAAAATTTTCGTTACGGAATTTCTGGATTCGCTCTCAACGCTCAAGGCCCGCGATCGAAGCTATGCAATAGCTTAAAAATGTATCCTGGTTTCCTAACCATGTTTTCCTTCACCGTGTGTGTCGTGGGTTCGCATACCACTAGACTAGCACTGTCCTACTAGCGTTTTTAGTGGCATCCATCAGTTCCTGTAATGTGCAATCAACGGGACAGTTGAAAACTGACGAACTTCCACACTACCCGTAACCTAAACATGCTCAAATGTATAGTATGTATGTGTATCGTTATTGATTGGCAGTTCACGTGCGTAGGTACGTCCATATCTGTCATCCTAATACATATTTCAGTTAGTTTTGTTCGTCAATGGTTTACATGAAAAGGCACTATTGGTTTGATACAAAAGGATTCATTTAGGTACATTCGTATGTTGCATGGTATTGTTGTACTACGAGTTTGATAGTTGACCTAAACTAAATATCTATACATATAATAAAATGGTAGGAAAGTCAAAACTGTACATTGAATATTTTTTTAAAAGAATACTTGGGGTGTGATCTACAATCGATACCGAAGCCAAAAATATAGTTTTTAGAATTTCTGTCTGTTTGTCTGTATGTATGTCCGGGATAAACTCAAAAAGTACTGCATGGATTTAATTCAAATTTGGCACGAATATTACTAAGAAGTCGGGTCATCCTATAGGCTACATATTATCACGCTATCACCTACGGGGAACGAGCAGTGAACCTTTATTTCTTCAACGCATTCTGTAACAACGTGTAATCTAACGACGCATATTTAAATGTTGTTATTATGTTAACCATGCTATAAGCTAGCTTTATACTGTAAAAATCACGCAATATAAGTAACTTAGGCCGATAAACATAATAATTATTATAGTTTTGTAATATCAAGACAATTTAAAGCAGCGCCATCTATGGGATTTCAAAAACATCAAGTCGAATTACATGTGTAAGTCCTTTTTGGTTATGTATAATTTAAATTTGATGACGTTGGCGAGGTTAATAGTTGTTTTTAAAAGTCATAGATGGAGTTGTGCATTTTCTTCTTAAACATTGTATCGTTAATTCGTTTCAGAGATGAGCAAGACAATTAAAAAAAATATGTTTATATAAGTTTTAAGCTGCTTCATCTGTCTTATAAAATTCATCGAGATTGTCTGTGATGAACGCGTGCTGAACACCTGTCTCAGTTCACTTCTAGACGTGGTCATTTCTATCGGCGGCAATCCACTGGTCGAATATGGGTTACCAGCTCCCCAATCAGCACTGCATCAAGACCGTGAAAATCGGGAGTATAACACTGAGACAATTTACAAACCGGGCGAAATGACCACCATACGAAATTACCATTGTCGCTTTGTTCTCTTCAGAGCAAAATCAAATTTATGACACCGTCCTTGAAAGCGTTGGGCAAAACCAGGGTAAAATGTTTTTCTTGGATGCTCCTGGTAGAACAGGAAAAACATTAGTTACCACTGGCCTAATTGCAGAGGTCAGGAGGCAAGGCAAAATTACCATTGCTGTAGCGTCGTCGGCAATCGCTGTCACACTGTTTTCGCGTGGCAAGACAGCACATACCAATTCCCATCGATTTAGAAAGCGCCGAAACGCCTGTTTGTGGGTGTGTCACGTAACAGTGATAAGGGACACGTGCTCAAGGATTGCTCTCTGATCGTATGGAATGAGTGTACGATGGCCAACAGGAAGGCAGTTGAGGCCGAGGACAGAACTTTGCAGGACATCCACAAGAACGAACATTTGATGGGTGGTGTTACAGTTCTGTTCAGTGGCGATTTCCGACACACGCTTCCCGTGGTGACGCGGGGATCGAAGGCTGACGAAGTGAATGCTTCGTTGAAATGATCTTCATTGTGGTCACGAGTTCGTACACTACGCTTGACCATTAATATGAGAGCTCGGCACGGCGGCAATGCACGTGCTCAAGAATTCTCCGATGTCCTTCTAAGGCTTGGCGACAGCGAGGAGAGAGGTGGACAGGTGGCGCTTCCAGAGTCTCTCGGTACTTCGGTAGAGTTTTATTCAGCTAAGAAGAACTCATTCGCTGTGTGTACGGGGACATCAGTCGTATACCGCACCAGAAGGATTCTTGGGTGTGCGAGCGGGCCATTTTAACTCCCAAAAATGATCAGACTGCGGCAATTAACGAATGCATTATCTCGGAAATTGAGGGGAATGAAGTGGTCTACACCTCTATAAACACTGTCGTCAAGCAAGATGACGCCACACATTATCCCGTGGAATATCTGAACTCCCTGTCAGCAAGTAGACTTCCAGCGCTTACCATCCAGCTGACGGTCGGTGTCCCGATTATGCTTCTTCGGAACCTATCTCCTTCGAAGTTGTGTAACGGGTCCCGCCTTAAAGTCATCTCGCTCCACAGACACACCATTGAGGCGAAAATTCTTACGGGTTGTGGAGTCGGCGAGGCAGTATTTATACCACGTATTCCACTCATAGCTCATAACTTCCCGATCCAGTTCAAGCGCGTACAATTCCCCGTGAGTGTTTGCTGAGCGATGACCATCAATAAGTCGCAGGGGCAAACACTGAGGGCAGCGGGTGTCGACCTCAGGACGAGCTGCTTCTCACACAGGCAGCTGTACGACGCTTGCTCCCGCGTCACCAGTCCTGACTCTCTTTAGATTTTGGCTGCGGATAGCCAACCCACTATTTGTTTATCGAAAATTCCTTTAAGTATGTTATTTTTACCCTATTTTGTAACCTCATTCATTGTTTTCTCCATCTGCTTCAGTCACAACTTATGACTTAATTCAGGAGAATCACCATAAAGTCATTTATTCAAAGCAGGCTGAAAATCAGCACTTTTTGAAGGTCAATTTTACAAAAGACCTTCTCACTCTGTTACTACACTTTCTGTAGTTAAGAAATGTTAAGAGAGAGAAACGGGTAAATGAGTGAACGGGTATTTTTAAACAAAGTGTATTTTTTGGTGCTGTATAGCGTACACGCAGACGACGTCGCGGGCAGCAGCTAGTTTATTATAAATGCGAAAGTAATTTGGTTTGTTGATAACCTTTTCACGCCTAAACTGACCAGATCTTTCTAAAATTTTGCATCTACGTTTTCAAGTGTACAGAAACGAATAGGGTACCTTTCATCCCGAAAAAAACTCACTTAACAACACTTTTGCACTATATTAACTATCGCCCGCGCCGATGGCGAAATGGCTATCCGCTATGATTTTATTATTGAGGCAGTACCTTAAAATTTGAGTCACAAGTAATCCTTTGTAATCTTTTTAAAAATTGTACGTTTTATCTGGCTGCTCAACATTTAAAAACTTTTAAAACCACTCCCGATTAACCAAAAATATATTTATAAACATCTGAATCCCAACAAAGTGGCCTTAAAACATTTTTTATGTTTCCTGCAATGCAACGCAAAGGTAATTTGTGTCCGTTTTGCACTTTCTATTTTTATATCCCACTCCGCAATGCACCGTTGGGAAATAAGATGCTGAATATAAAAGTTTTTTATGTTATTTCTTGTCAATTGTTTCTGTTTATGACGAAAAGTTATGCTTTTGGAGTTAGAATTTAAATTAGAGTTTGAATCAATTGGTTTAATTTAAATAGTAAACAGTTTAAGAGATCCTAAGCAAAAGTATAGCGAGTTTTGTGTACCTGCATGCAGAGGAGCTTGTGGCTAAATAATAGCAACCGGATCAATGTTTAGGTTAAGCCGCGGTTGCTTATGTTCAACAGGTAGTCCATGGCTCAATAGTCTGACAACCCGTCTTACCAAGGGGTATAACCATACTACTACTCCTCCGCTATTCTTTTCTGATTAATTTCGCTGCGGGATCCAAGACAGTTAAATCGTTTCTCTGGGACTTCGTCGGCCGGAGCGTCTGCTCCATGTAAAATTCTGGTATTCAGCTGCATCCGCTTAGGCTGCAAGCCAACCTGAACATAGTTAGGAAAAGGTTAGACAGAATATTTAATTTTGTGTGCCAGCATGCGGTTTGGAACTAAATGAAATACTTTTTCCATCGCAATTACTTAGACTTAGAAGGCTGATCCTTTGCTTTGTTACTTTTAGTCTGTGTCATGACCCACTGCTGGCATGTGGAGTTGCTACTGCAGATCTCATCTTTCTTTCCCTCATCAGGCTAAATCCAAGAACCATCTCCTCACTCACACATTACCAGCAATCACATCAACTCTAAGTTACTAAGTACACAAATAGTGAATAATGAATAAATAATGAACACATGTCTGGAACACAACGACAATGCTCTGGACTGATTCAATAAATTATTTAGCATCAATGTAGTTTGGTATTGTTAATATAGACTGAAATTAAGTGGTAATTAGTTTGCCTAAATCGGGGAGCGCAGTGATCAATGATTGGTTTTAGCTTTTGGGAGAAGAAATCTTGAGAATGGATAAGAATGTATGGTGTACCTAACAGGAATAGATTATTGTGAAATGTTGAGTATGAATCATCATCAGCCTATAATGTTCCCACTGCAGGGACTCAGGCCTCCACTCTAGAAGAGGAATGGGCTATAATACACCGGGGCCGGTGGCCCAGCGGGCCCAGTGCGGGTTGGGTTTATTCCCAACGGCCACCATTAAAACAGGCACCAGTGGTGGCCGTTAGATCAGTGCATTATATGTCACATTTCTTCGACGTTTTTGATTCTAAGACATGCCAGTTTCCTCACGATGTTTTCCTTCACCGTTTTCAGAGCTTTTGAGAGAGAAATTGAGATAAGTTAAGACAGTACACACAGATTTTCATGGCACGAATATTCTTTAGTTTTTGTCTATTTTTGTCAAAAGGTAAAAGTATAAGTATATATTTTTCTATTCAGACAAATATCAAAAAAGGTACTATCACATTGTGCACTTGCTTCCGTAAAAGTTCGAGTCATAAATAACTTATCACATTTTTAGCAGAAAAAAATTGGACAAGTCCAAGTCGGACTTACACATGAAGAATTACGTACCATTGTAGTAAATTTTGAGAGATTTTTCATGTTATTTTAGCACCATAGACTTCATAAAGGTTTTCCAGTAATCTATAGGTAAGTGTTGAACTTATTTCAGTTTTTTTTTCAAAATTTCAAGCTCAGTAGTTTCGGTGATAAGGGGGGGAATGGTTGGACAGACAGACACGAGTAATCCTATAAGGGTTTCATTTTTTCTTTTTGAGGTACGGAACCCTAAAAATATCGACACGTTAAAACTATTGAACCCCATAACCAAGGTCATATCGAACAACCCCTAATGCCTTCACAATATTAACTAGGGAACGTATTAATGGATGCCTGCCAAACCCAAAGCCATATCCATACAAGTTAAGCAATTAGGCTTCTGATTTATTACCAGCGTGTAATATCCACCACTTGAGGGCACCATTATAACTTTTTTTTGAATATTCACACACTCTTGAACGTTAATCTATTGATGTGGGTGACATAATGTGATGTGGAGCGATGAGGAAATATTAGCAGCGATAAAATATAGCGCGACTGCAGAGCATGAAGTCCTGGGTGCGGTTCCCTGGTCAGGCAAAGTGTTATTGGGTTTTTCAGAAATTTCGCAGCAGCAGCCATGGTTTGTGCTCGGTTGATGGCAATAGGCTTGCCTCCTACTACATGGGACTTAAATATAACTGGCGAAGTGTGACTTTACTATTTTCACTTCAGTAGCTCAAACATGTAGGTTTTGCTGCCTGAAATCAGTAAGCAAAATGTGATTTTGCTCACTGAGTGAGACATAGTAGCTTTTTAATTTTTGTTTTCAGAAAGCTGCGAATATCTTATTCAGCCTTGGGTTAATCATGCCATTCGAAACATTCACACTCTATCTCTTTCCCGCCATTAGAAACAGAGAGAGACAAAGACCAGCCCTTTCGAAGTTCCGATTTTGAATTCGACCTCAAAGACAAACACGTTCGGAATTACGTATTATCTAAAGAAATTTTGCAAAAAGATAATTATGTCCTAGAGTGTAATTTATTGAATTTTTAACTGCAAATAAAACTGATATATTATTACCTGTAAATATTTATTTCTAGTTTCATTAATGTTACGTAATATTTATAAGGTCCCATTAAAATAGGTGGACATATTTTAACACAGCGTTCAGTAGGTCTAACCAAAGATATCTAACCAAAAAAAAATATATAAAATAAAGTGTTTCTTTATTTACTTAGAATAATAAATTGCCGGCACTCTAGAACAAACTCATCCTTTAAGAGTAGGTACTTATATGAGTTTTTCTTATTATTTTTTTTACTATCGTCCTTATTTTGGTGGTCTGAATGATTTCTGAAATTTTATCTACCTATTTTAATGGGACCTTATATTTTTCAATCTATTCCTGTTTATTATTTTATCTCATAAAGTGTTCTCGCTGCTGAAGTGAAAAGTTATGTGTGTTACACCTACACGAGAGCAAAGATTTTTGCATCTCGTGCCTTTGAATCCCTCGCCACACTCAGGATTCAAAATCAGCACTCGCAGCAAAAAACGACTTTGCTCTCTTGTTGCACAAATAACTATTGGTACACCTATGCCTAACCCTTCGGGTATTACAGGCGCAATGTTTTGTTATGAATGTTTGTAAATATTCCTTGTCCGTCTGTTATATTTTGCGGTTGATTATTTTTTTCTAGACGATACTTTAGGAAGAGTCATCATCATGTGCCTAGCTTTTTTCCGATTATGTTGAAGTCGGCTTCCAGTCTAATCAGATGCAGCTGAATAGGGTAATTCCTGGATGGTAGCCCCACTTTTTAAATTACTTTATATCTCTTTGTCCAACAAGCAAGATTATCTATTTGTAAGACGCGTAGGTACTTTGGTTTAGTATCTTCAACTTCATGAAAGGAATGGACAATATCTTTGATATTTCCTGAGTTTTGGCATTTTTTGCGGTCCTTTAAATTTTGGGACAACCATCCCATGTAGGGGGGATAGTTGCCTAACCCATGTAAATTACGTTTAGGATAGATGCCCCGTGGAGAAAGAGGACATCTATCCCGCAAAAACTTTGATCGCACCTAGCCGTCGCATGCAATTGCACAAAGACATGCAACTCGGTCAACTGACGCGGTCCATGAGCTAACAGACTATGTGGTCACAAACATGGGTAGTGGGGATAAGGTCATGGCCATATTTCTGGACCTAGCTAAAGCTTTCGACATGGTTTCTGTCCCAATTCTTGTAAGCAAAATGGAGAGCTTGGGAATCAGAGGACTTCCACTGGACCTTTTTAAAGATTATTTGAGTGAGCGTACCCAGAGAGTAAAGATAGATGAATTCATCAGTGGGGAACAGGGAATTAACTACGGCACGCCTCAAGGCAGTGTCCTTGGACCCTCATTATTCCTCATTTATATTAACGATCTGGGTATGCTCACTATCCCCAATGGCAAAATCATTAGCTTTGCCGATGACACTGCCCTCTTGTTCAGCGCGAGCTCTTGGGAAGATGTCTATGAGCATGCACAACTAGGCTTTGATACAGTATCCAACTGGCTACGCGACAATCTTTTGACCCTTAACACAACCAAAACCAATTACATAGCTTTCTCCATAAAAAACAACAGATCCCTCCAAACATTACCTAATACTATAGTAGCTCACTCTTGCACAAACCCACTGACCCGTAGCTGTAACTGCGAACCACTTACCAGGGCTGAGAATGTAAAATATCTAGGCATTACAATCGACCAAAATCTAAGATTCCAAGAGCACATAACCATTCTTAGTAACAGATTACGGAAACTAATATATGTGTTCAAAACGCTGAGACATATAGTCGATTAAAACATCCTCAAAACAGTGTACTATGCCCTTGCTCAATCGGTAATATGCTACTGCATCACCTCTTGGGGTGGAGCTCCAAAAACAACCCTAATAGAAATTGAAAGAGCCCAAAGAGCCATACTGAAAGTGTCAACTTTTCGACCATATCGCTACCCCACTGAACAGCTATACAAAGAAAATGAAGTCCTGACAGTGCGGCAACTGTTTATATTGCACATTCTGCTAAAACAGCATGCTCTCTTGGTTTATAATCCAACGCTGTCCAGGGGGAAAAGACGATATGACCCAGTGGAGCGCCATCATCTACGTCACAAAACCATTTTTGCAAGGCGTTTCTTTACCTATCTGGGTGGCTACTTGTACAATAAAATTCATAAGGTGTTACATATCTTTAACCTTACAAAGAATAAATTTAAAAAGATTGTAACTGACTGGCTACTAAAATTAAACTATAATGATACTGAAAACATCCTTAAAATAATGACCTAAGCACACAATCCCTTACTCTCACACACCCACACACGCATACTCCCACAGACTTACACACCACAGTCACACACAATCACCCATACTACATATCTACTAACATCCACTTCGCATACTTAACCTAGATTTTAAAAATTGTAAATGTAACTATAAAATGCCGTAATATGATTGATTACTCACTACATTCTGTCATCGCGTCTAGTACATAATGTGTAAAATGTAAATGTAAAGGGGTGGGATCCTGGTGTCCTGAAACACAGGCCATGAGCCTAGCTTAGGCACCAGTCTCCCACAATATATACTTACCTGAATTGTGTATCTTGTCGAATCTGACCAATGTAAAATAATTTATGTATATTGTGGTGAGATAATAAAGTTTTATTATTATTATTATTATTATAACTCAGTTGTAGTTGCAGAGTCTCTCGATAGATAAATAAAATAACGTGTGTTTCATTCTCAAAACTAGAGTAATTGCAATCAAAGCAACTATACCCTCGTGGCGACTATCCTGGTTTTACCCTACCAGTATTTTACATGGAGCTACTGCTTATCTGGCTTCCACAACCCACTGGGTACCTACTGGGTAATCCGATACCTCTTGCTAAAACTGATTGTTAGACTTTCGGACCGACACAGACTACCTGTACTCACCGTCAAAAATCTGCTAATGATAACCAGAACCTTAACGTGGTTTTACGAGGTACGGGGAAAATTCTGTATATTAAAGATGGCCACCATGACTTCTATTATTAAGCCACGAGCTCTTCTCATTTCAATATGAGAATAGTAATTTTAATGCAATATCTAGTCTGCCCTTAAGCCATGAGCTTATGAAAGTAAAATAATTCATAAAACATTAATTAACTTGACTATTAAAAATAACCTTGTTAAGTATTCCATCGCATCGCCTCCCTTCGCATTAGCCTCTCATCCAAGACCGTGGATTACCCCCTAAGATCGAGGTATCATATTTTACCCGGTCTCACGTACGGAGCTAATGAAAGCGTTTGCAGTCTGCGGTGATTTTTCATCGTCCACGTCAATAGATACCTTTTGAGTGCCTTTTACACCGAAGTGAGCGAATTACTTTTTAGGCAGAGTATTGCTTTAATATAAATTAGTTCTGGAATATTTCAGTGTCTTCTGTAAAAAACCAAACTTAAGCTATTTTTGAAAGCAGCGGTGGTGGTCCTGATATACGAGCAGTAACTCGTGGGTTCAAACCCAGACAGGTGCAATTACATTATGTTATTTATTTCGTCACTAATACTCTCAAAATGGTGAAGAAAAACATCATGTCCTATAAATTCAAGGATTTGCCAACTGTCATTACACCCACGTGATCCCATCCCTGGTGGTGGCTGATTTCTTCTCATAGAGAGGAGGCCCATGTCCAGCAGTGGCGCTGGACATAGGCCTTCCTCAAGTGTCGCCACATTGACCGGTCCTGTGCGTCTCGCATCCAGCATAATCCCTTCAACCTTTACCAGGTCATCCGACCACAAAGTGGCCTTCCGACGCAACGTCTTCTGGTGTGTAAGAATATTAATGACAAGAAAAGGTATCAATTCTGACTAATTGCTATAAAAAATTTGTGAACGATAATCATAATCTAGCAAGTATTCAAAGGAATTTTAAACACATGCTTACCCTCCAGCCTGTTGCATAGCCTCGACCAACAATTCAAAGATTCGTAAAATTGTTTTCAAGCCTGATACCCATGTGCTAAACTGAAGAATGTTTGCTGCTATTGCAAAAATGTGTACCGTATGATGGATATTACATTAAAACTTCACGCTAGGAAGTCTTGGAGAATGTTAGCAGAGCAAGTGATGGAAAAGTTTACAACTTTGTTGCTGTAAAAATACTCTCTTGATGGATTGAAATTTTGTTCTGAGATACTTTGTTCTACTCTAAGTTGGAATGCATATTTATAGAAACGCATTTTGATCAAGGGTTTTTTTAGTACGAATTTGAACATTAACTCATGTTTATAAGATTTCTTCCTAAGTAAAGTTACTGTACTTAGATTGAGCTATCATAATTCAGAGTTTGCCTTAAATCCGGTAAGATGAACGATAATAATTAAATCCGGAATTCATCAGATGGAGTGGAAATGTGCAAAACAGAGAAGAGAGGAGATGCATTAAAGCTAGGGTCAATCCACCAAAGCTGTGCTTACATGTTTAAAGCGGAGAGGGGAGATGTGCAGTCAGTTTTTATGTCCCAAGTAATAAGGAGGGGCAAGTAATATAATGAGCCTATTGCAATCAACTAGGCACAAATCGAGACTCCGTGGCTGCTTACTCGACCTGGAAATATAACCCAGGATATTATAAACAAAAGTCGCGCTTGCGACCGTTAGACCAATGGAGCAGACGGATATTATTAGTATTTTATCAAACCTCTCGGACTAGCTGGTGAATCATTTTTCTATTCCAGCAGACCGTCGAACGATGGTTACACTACGGTGTGAGTAAAGGACATCTTGTAACCTTTAATATCAAAAGCATTTTTACTCAAGTCATCACTTAAAATGATGATGTAAATAGGATAAAGTGTTGAACGAGTCGGAAAAAAGGTACTTTGAAAATAAGGTATTACTTAAATCATTACAAGGATGACATAAGTGATTTTAACCTTGCCTAATATGAGATTTTTTGGAGTTATACTTCGTATTTTACTGTTGTGACTTTCTGTGATCAAAGACTGTCATGCATCAACTCGCTACATAAACCAAAACGATGGGGTTATCGTTTATGTCAAGAACACTTTAAAACCAAAAGTTCAAGAGATAAAGTTAGCCGAAGCATCCTGTCTTCAGATCGACATACTTAATTACCATATATTAGGTATCTACCGCTCTCCATCGAACTCTAAAACTGAGAACTTTGTTGACTCTCTTAGTACTCACTTAGACACATTGACTTCGCAAAAAAACATAATAATAGCAGGAGACATTAACATCAATATTAGAACTAAAAACACGGAGACATCTCAAGAATTAAAAAACAAAGTAAACTACTTAAATATGCTGTCATTGCATGGCATACTCCCAGGGCATACACTTCCCACAAGAGAGAGAAACTGCCTGGACCACTTTATGCTAAAGATTAATAAAATTAAGGTCTCCGCATCTATTGCCATCCTACACACTACTATCACTGATCACTACACTACACTTTTGTCACTACGCAAACAAAAACACACACAAGTTAAAAATAAGTCTAAAACTACCTTAAATTTTGAAGAAGCTCTTAAACATATTCAGCAGCAGAACTTAGCAGAATTACTATTTTGTGATGACCCTAAAGTACTGATTGACCAACTCATTATGAAGCTCTCTGAAGCTATTAATCTTAACACTACTCATACTAAAATCCCCTGCAGTAAACGCATTATTAAACCCTGGGTTACCCCTGGTATACTACGTTGCATACAAAATCGCAATAACCTACAAAAAAAAACTAAGATTGACCCACATAATGAAATACTTAAAATTACGTACAACCGGTACAGAAATCACTGTAATAACCTCACTAAGAAACTTAAAAGAAAATACGATAGGGATTTACTTGAAAACTCAATTTCAAACAGCAAATTACTTTGGAAAAACATTAAAACCATAACGTACAGTAACAAATCTAAAAGTGGAAACATCGAACTGATAAATAATAAACCCTCCCCCATTGAATCGGCAAATTTCGTTAATAATTTTTTTGTAAATATCGGTAAACAACTCGCCCAGCAAATACAGCCAATCTTAAATAATGATGACCACTCAGCTCACCCACTACCAACACAAGTCAATTCATTTGTACTTCTGGACACTGACCCCAATGAAGTGGAAAGGACTTTGATGACCCTAAAGTCAGATAGTGCTTCTGGCTGTGACAATATTTCGACAAGATTTTTAAAATTCGTAAGCAAGGAATGTGTCCCCATTATTACCCATCTTACAAACCTCTGCTTTAGAGACGGCATCTTTCCAGGCCCTTTTAAACAATCGACTATAACTCCGGTCCACAAGGGTGGGGACAGAGACGATGTCAACAATTACAGACCCATATCTGTCCTACCAGCTATTTCCAAAATACTAGAAAAAATACTAAACATTAGGCTTCTTAAATATCTAAATACTTTTAATATTCTTTCCCCGACGCAATATGGTTTCAGGCAAAATATGTCTACTGAAGATGCTGTAACTGCTCTTAGCTCACTCATAAGTAATCATCTTGATAATGGGGACAAATGTCTGACCATTTTCTTAGACCTTAAAAAGGCATTTGACACCGTCTCTGTCCCACTCTTGGTGAGCAAGCTTGAAAGGATGGGAATAAGAGGAACTCCACTCGATCTTCTGAAAGACTATCTTTCAAATAGGAAGCAGAGGGTAAGACTGGGACAATACAGTAGTGATGATGAAATGGTGTCGTATGGTGTGCCTCAGGGTAGCGTTTTGGGTCCCACCTTATTCTTAGTATACATCAATGACTTATGTAACATGAATTTATGTAATGCTAGAGTCTTCTCATATGCTGATGACACAGCTATTGTATTTCATGGAAAATCCTGGGATGACGTTAAAAGAAGTGCCTCCACAGGTATGGCTCAAATTAGTAAATGGTTAAATAACAACTTACTCACTCTGAACACCTCAAAAACAAATTATATATGTTTTACAATCAGCAATCGTACACAACCTAAAAATGACTTTACTATCAAAGTTCACGTATGTGGCGACCCTCAAAACCAAAACTGTTCGTGTCCCAGTATAGCCAAGATCTCACATACCAAATACTTAGGTGTTATTCTTGACCAGAATTTATCCTGGTACCCCCATCTCGAACAAGTCGTAAAAAGGGTTAGAAATTTGAGTTGGATATTCAAGACACTAAGACACATTGTTCCTTCTAGGGCTACTAATAGCAATGACTCCTCTAGAAACCTTTTAAAGGAAATTTATGTCGCCTTGGCACAATCTGTATTGGTGTATTGTATTCCTGTCTGGGGAGGTGCAGCTAAGACCAAATTAATACAAGTAGAACGAGCTCAAAGATACCTAATCAAAATTATGCATTTTAAGAAAACAAGATACCCCACTTATAGGCTATATCAGATAAGTGATCTGCTTTCAGTGAGAAAACTGTATATTGCTCAAATTGTTTTGAAAAAACATAAGACACTGCCTTATGATGCTAGCAATCTAACAAGGAGGAGGAAAGACCTTGTGGCGAATATTCCACAAACTAAAACTAACTTCTGTAGTATGCAATATGACAGACGTGCATCTCACCTGTACAACAAATTAAATAAGGAACTACATTTACACACCAAAACAATGTATGAATGCAAAAAGATTATAACTGAATGGATTAAACTACTCACCTATGAGGAAACCGAGGCCCTCTTGCAACATGCATCGTAACTCTTCATACACCAACCAGTCACTCACACAAACACACATCTCACTCACACACACACATACATCACACAACACACCCCACTCAATTATCTCATCTACCACAATTAAACATGCACACCACTACGGTACTTGTTTTTTATATACATGTACAATATAGTAGTACTATTAGCTGCTAAATTAGATAGTTTATTGTTGTAAATTATTTTTAACTAGCTTTTGCCCGCGACTTCGTCCGCGTTTCCGTCGTTTTTCGTAAAAAAGTACCATTACCTATGTCCTTCCTCACGGTTCAGTGGTTTTGATGTAACAGACAGATTAACTTTCGTATTTTAGTAGGGAAATACAATATGTCAATCCACAATACTGTTGAAAAATATCGCAAAAAGGAACCGCAGAATATTATTATTCGTTTTTCGTAAAAAAATACCATTATGTCCTTCCTCACGGTTCAGTGGTTTTGATGTAACAGACAGATTAATTTTCGTATTTTAGTAGGGAAATACAATAATGTCAATCCACAATACTGTTGAAAAATATCGCAAAAAGGAACCGCAGAATATTATTATTAATAGCTGTGCCCGCGACTCCGTCAGCGTGTAACTCCTTGTATGGTATTAAGTTAATGTATTGGTAATATTGTTTAGATCACTTTCACATGAGGCTTAAGTAGGTACCTATATAGGAGCAGCGGTGGCCCAGTGGTGGCGGCCCCGACTTACGAACAGTAGGTCGTGGGTTCGAACCCAGGCAGGCACATTACTTTGTGTAATTTATTTCATCACCGCTGCTCTCAAAACGGTGAAGGAAAACATCGTGAGGAAACCGGCATGTCTTAGAACCAAAACATTCGAAGACATGTGACATCTACCAATCCGCACTGGGCCCGCGTGGTAGATTATAGCCCATTCCCTCTCTAAGAGAGGAGGCCTGTGTCCCAGCAGTGGGAACATTAATAGGCTGTTGATGATGAGGTACCTATAGCGTTCTATAGGTAAAACTTCAGCCCAAAGCTTCCGGGTAAACTATGTTGAAAGTTGACCCGTCCGGCACGTGAACATAAAGCTTTCTAGAACTGCTAACCCGGGAAAGAGCGACATATAACTGACCATGCGAGAAACAACTGACACCGAGATCTACTCCAGCAACACGAAAATTCTGCCCTTGAGCCTTATTAATTTAGTAGTCACTTAAAATAAATACCTAACTACTATAATTAATAAAAGTATCTACGCTTTTACCTACTTAATACAAAAATAAAATTGATTATAAATTAGCCAAAACTTACCTATCGGTATCTAAAAATCTATGCGTACTACTTCCCCTAAAAAGAAATAAAATACGAACTATTAATAATTTGTAATTTGAACGAATATTTAAACACTACCAAAATAACTACTTAATACCTATTTTATAAAATAACAACAAAAGAAATTCAAATAAACTATATACAGACTAAAAGTCGCGCTGATAAGCACGGTTTGTTAATATCAATTATTGTCTGTCAATAAGGTCGAACGCTGAACGCATCAACAGCCAAATATTGAATGAAGCTCGCTCCCGTTACACAAAAATAATCCTTATGGCATGATTCAGTATTCACGCGCAGCTTATTAGCGTACTTCATATTTGGTTCAGTTTGATGTTTCTATACCGATTACTATGATTCTTTTTTTTTATTGAATAGGTAATAATATTAACTTCTTTTAATTAGGGATGAGTGAGAGTATTATAAACGTAAGAGTAAACAAATATAATCAGAAAGCTCCGAACTGCTAAGCTATCGGGAGTTACACGTGTTATTGTGAGTCAACCATAAAAGATAGACATATGCTGTTGCGGGATATTTTTTAGATAATTTTATGTAGAACATTTCCGTCATAAATGATTTCTATGTAGCTTTAACCATTAAGGCTACACACGCGACGGAAGCTTAAAAAATGGAGCAACTTCTCCCGTTTTCCCAACATTTCCCTTCACTGCTCTGCTCCTATTGATTGTAGCGTGATGAAAAGTATACTATAACCTCCCCAGGAGTGTGAAGAATAATTGTACCAAGTTTCGTTAAAATCCGTCGAGTAGTTTTTGTTTCTATAAGGAACATACAGACAGGAGGACAGACAGACAGACAGACAGACAGACAGACAGACAGACAGACAGACAAAAATTTTACTGATTGCATTTTTGGCATCAGTATCGATCACTAATTACCCCCTGATAGTTATTTTGAAAATATATATCATGTACAGAATTGACCTCTCTACAGATTTATTATAAGTATAGATTAAGTATGTAGTTTCATAATTAGCATATTGTTTAACTTTTTTTATTTTTTTATTATTATTACTTTGAAATGTTTTCATTAGATAATAAGGTCCAAAATTGTTGGTACACCACGTAACTTAAAGATTTGGAAGAGCGAAGTGACCTAACACAGGCATTTTTTTGTCTAAAAGGTTACTTCTAACACTAGATGTAGAAAAAAAAAAAAAAAAAAAAAAATAAAAAGATAAAACACGATAGCTTTATTTTTGTACTCACGAATGTATTTCCTCGAATGGATTGGCATATATGGAGGCAATGAAAATGTATAAAACACTTCACGCAGCATAATTCTAAAGCAATTTTCTAGTAAAGTAACTAGTAAAATAACCTACTTTGAGATAAGACCTATATCATAACAGTATGGCTTCCAAAATACATTCATGACCACTTAAAACTTTAATCAATACAGTAGGAGAAAATCACTTTTAAAAGTTTCGGTCTTGGTTGCAAAGAGAAGCCCCAGGCTATGTGAATCCAACAGAAGACATGTGACATGTACCAACCCGCACTGGGCCCGCGTGGTGGATTCCATTCCCGCTCATAGAGTGGAGACCTGATTAGATTCCCAGCAGTGGGAACATTATAGGCTGATTATGCAGGATGCAAGGAGGAAGCTTTCGCAAAATGTAAATAATAAAATATACATTATCAGGCTGTGAGATTGCTGTTTATTGCGAGAGGTTAACACATGTCATACTACAGCCCTTAAAGTTTATTTTAGTAGCAATCCGTGTCCTTTATTCAATAATTTATACTTGAACAGTAAAGAAATGAAATTTAAATTACAATATTTACACAATAACATAGTAAACTCCAGTCCTGTTTTAATTTAAACCCAATCAATATTTTAGACTCACACAAATTGCAAATTACAAAACAAAAGTTTTATTTCAATCCCATTTCGACTTCTTTTTCTCGAAGTACTCTTGACCATCCTCATCCAGAGATACATAATATCCCATGTTTTCATACTTATTTTTCATGTAAGCGATGTATCCAATTGAACCAATAAAGCAGGATAAGCCAAAAGCCATTATAAGAATATTTGGCTTCACATACAGCTCAAAATTCGTTATTCGGAACCCTGGAGTAGTTTTTATGGACCGAATACCATCCCCTGGTCTGGCAGCCATGATTGAACAGTTTTTTTTATCAGGTTACTGTTGATGCTTAGTGGTTTATGAAGCCATGGTTCTCTTCAATGGATGATGACGCCAATGGTCGAGGTTTCTTTGGCAGACGCTTCACTGCCTGAACCTCTGTATAGAACTGAATCCCTGTGCCTTACGATAGTATGCAAGTTTTTCTTGATATTTAAAAGACGTGAAATTGTATCTCTGCTGCGAAAGTGTCCACAGCCCAGTGTGAAATTAGAGGCACCATTAAAATTTATTTATACACGGATAGAATATTATTTTGATAGAGATTTTGATTTTGACACTGGTTTCAAATTAAATGAATTAATGAATGATGCTGTCAATATGACTGTCATAGATAAAAGAATGGCTAACGAAGAAAAAAGGTATAATTACCCTCCTTTATAGCTTCGCTGCAGTCGAGTAAATAGTGTCTATGTCCTACAACTTTGTAGGTCAGAACTTTGTAGGCAGTCGTTCCATGTAAAATACTGGTATTCAGCTATACCCGGTTAGACTGTAAGCCGATCCCTGGTTGGGAAAGGGCTAGGCAGATGTTGATGATGATCCTACAATTTTGTAATGAAAAGTGGACAATACTTAGGAAACATCTACTTGCGGAAACATTGAAGATCAAAGTATAAAATAAAAAAAATAGCACTCCGGGAGTGCCGGCAGAAGTGAAAACTTCAATATTAACTTTCAAACTCGCGTCAGGGTCACGTGATGCTGATCGAAAAATCGTAAACCCATACAAAAAAAAAGTGCTCAGCGCCGCTAAAGAAGTTTTCACTTCAAAAATGAAATAGGGGATTTCATTTATTTTATACAATTTTTATTTTATTTTAAAACTTTTCTTTTAATTATATTTAAGGCTCTTTTTTATTCAATGCATTCATCCGCTTAATGTTTTGAGTGTGAGTGATAATACACCCCAAAGAAAAAGTTTAATAATTGCGTAGAATTACTTAGATTATTATCATTACCACTTATTTGACGACTTCGGGAAACTTCCGATTACATCTTATAAATGTGCTTGTTATGGTGTAATAAGTATACATAATGTAACACTTTGCTGGTTAGTTAGTTTGAGTCCAATGTAATAGAGGTTGAGCATATCGATGGATAATAATTATGATGGCGATGATTTATTCTTACATCTTAAATACATCTAAAAATAATCGGAAAATGGGTTTAGTCCGTAATAAGTAAGTTGAAATAAAGGCCTGAATATGTAATTTATGACCACACATCACTCGTTTAAAATTTAAGCTAACCCGAGAGACGTACTGAGCTAGACTCTTCATCATGTAACTGTGACGTGAATCTACGAAGACTTTTTAATAACCGGTCATTTGAAAAGTTTGATGAACGATTTTTTCAGTTTTACAAAGAAGAAAAAGTTTAGTTTAGTGGTTCGGGTCACGTCAGCCGCATGCACGAAGACCGCTGGGCAAAAGCCTCAACACGATGGTTGCCGGAAGACGGACGGCGCCGCCGAGGCCGGCCCAGAAAGAGGTGGCGAGATGATCTGGACGCACACCACGAGGGCTGGTTCGAGGTGGCTCAGGAAAAGAGCACTTGGAAGGAGTTGGGGGAGGCCTTTGCTCAGCAGTGGGACAGTACAGGCTATTAAAAAAAAAAAACTTAAGCCGTCACTTAGTAAAGATTTGACATACTTTTGTACGACAAAACCGACTAAATCTTTACTAAGTGATGGCCTAAGTAATCATTAAAGCTCTCTGAGAGCAGCAGTTAGTGATATTGATAAAGAGCGTGCTGTTGGTAAACATTTAATTAGTTCTGATTTCGCCCACTCGCTAAAATAATTATCCTCGGAACTAGGACCTCATTCTCAGCATAATTTGTTCAAATATAAAATTAAAAATAATAAATTTTACCATAGTGGACCCGAATAGCTAGTGATCAAGCAGCATGGAAGTCCTATTTTTTTTCTAGGGGTGAAAATCATCAAATTTTAATAATCCCGCTCTGAGCAGAGCGCAAGGAAGTTTCAGACTTCTACTGACTAAAAACCACCCATGTTCTTTCTAAGCCCTTTGTGCCGAGGCCGCGGTATCTCTTTCGAACAACCAGCAGCCCCGACGGGAGCATGGAAGTCCTTGGGGGAGGTCTTTACCGTGAGACAAACTGCTACAAAAATTAAACCGATTACCAATATACCAAAAAAATACCATAATTTATTCAAATGTTACAGAAATAAATATTGCATCTTGCCAAATACATGCCTTATAATCCAAATACTTTCAAAATGACGGCACGCTTTATTGTAAAAACGAAGCTCAATAAACACCAACCAAAATAAAATACGACTTACTCCAAAAGTCCAAACACAATACCGATTCGTAACTCCACGCTCTCGACGTTTGACAAATGACCTTTAGAAATAGGATAAGGACGCCAGTTGACCTTTGCGCTTCAGGGACTATGCCTGGGTCTAGCCCAATGAAATATTCAGCATGATTGTATCGTTGTACAACTGTTTTTGACACACAATCTTGCTTAGTAACTGGTGTTTTAATTATTGCGGGCTAGAACAAGGAGATATAAGAGATTTGTAGATTCCTAGATGCTTACGTTTCTTGTGCAGTACACATACGACTTAATGTCTACGGTCAACGTTGTCCCCCGATAACTACCTAAAACAATAATAGAAAAACATTTTAAACTAAATCATTTTAAAATGGTAACCATTGAGTTTATTGTTGGTTCTTCTCCATAGGAGTCGACGTTTTATAAATGCCCATGCAGGTTTATGACGTGAATTAAAATATTTTGGTTTTGATTTCGACACATAATATGAATAACATTGTAACTTTTGTTACGTATAACTAAAGTTACAATGTTATTAATATTGGGTGTCGATTTATGACATCTACCAACCCGCAAGGTCGATTAAAGCCTTGTTTTTCTCATTGAGAGAGGCCTTTGTCTTGGCAGTGGGTGTATTAAAGGCTTGATTTTGTTCATGGCACTCACTCTATGTAACATACTGGTATTTATCTGTACCCGGTCAGACGGGAAGCTGAAAGGCTTTAATGGGTGGTTACTCATCTACGGATCTTCTTAGGTAAACGAGCCTTAACATTTTTTTTTTGTGGGTTTGGTAAATCATCAAATTAATGACTCCTCTCGCTCTGGGCAGAGCGGTAGGGGGTGTCAGACTTCTACTGATTAAAAACCACCCATGATCCATCTTAGCCCTTTGTGTCGAGGCCGCGGTATCACTTTCGAACAACCCGCAGCCCCGACGGGTAAGGAGGCTTAACCTGAAGATCAATCCAAGAGGCTATTGTTATGTATAGCCACGAGCTCTTCCCTTTGTCTTCCTATGAAAATGTAGCCTATAGTTGTTACAACAAGAAGTTGTAAAACTAGCCAAATTAAGTTTCTAGACAATAAACTTACTAACTCTTGGGATTTCTAACAAGAGACTTATTTTACATACTAAGTTGGGAAGTCTAATTACGTGGTAATGGCATACCTAACTTTTAAACTTAAACTGTACAATGTTTCTTGGTTGTACTGCTTTAGTAAAGAACTGGTTGGTTAACCTGGTGAAAAGTGGTATTCTACTCAGTAAGTATGTACCTATGGATGGATGGATGGATGGATGTTTGTTACTCTTTTACGCAGAAACTACTCAACGGATTTGGATATTTGGTACACAGATAGTTTATAACATGAATTAATACATAGGATAGTTTTTATCCTGGTTTTATCTTTCCGTTGGATAATTTTTTGAGTTGTAGCGGGCGAAGCCGCTGGTAACACCTAGTTGAGTATGAATGTGCATAGGTATTAAGAGAAGAGGAAGACGGAGAACAGTGACCAGAAAGTCTCACAAACAGTCTTACCAAAGGGTAGTTTGTATTACCCAGCACTTACTGGGTTGTGGACTCAGCAAAACTGGACGCGACCCCAACATAGTTGGGAAAAGGATGATGATGACATTCTACAGGGTATGCAGCAAAATTGAAGATTTTCTATCCTTCTAACATAATATAACCCACTTTTCGCCATTTCCCTTCAAACTTACATAAAATTCTATTCATAAAGCCGTTGTAGCGTAGTACCCAATAAAACTAACAACAAAATACCACAAAATTTCTAAGTCCCAATTATTCCAATTTCTCCAATTTATGTCATAATACCACCAGTCCTTTATAAGCAACAACTTGCGAACTGTTTGCGCTCAACTTCGAATTTAATACTGCAATAGTTCAAAACGTAACAGGTGCAATTTGAACCAAATGCTGCATTGCAAATAATGCGGACTTAATTATCGCTTTTGGAACCCATTTGGGAGTCAATTTACGGAGTATTGAGAATGCATTTAAGTAGCAGTTAAGGAATTATGGTTTGAGTGCTAAATGATGGTATTGGATGCAAGTTTGTTGATAATTTTACTAGTCAATGTTCTAGATTTGCATGATATTTAAAAGTGTTTCACAAAGCCCGTCATTGTTGGCAATATCAATAGCAAAAGAGTCCGAGGCCGGTCGCTAACACGATGGTCCGTCCAAGTAAAGGAAGCTACATGACCTCAAGTCAATTTCAGCAGGTGATGATGGCAACTTTGGACCGAAGTCGATAGAGGCTGATTGTCCGTTTAAAGGGGTTCAGGGCTGAGGGAGAGAACCTCTCGTCCCAGCCGCCGCGGGAGACGCTCAGGGCGTCGGGGGGCACGTGATGGCTTCCGGCCACCGTAGACGCGGGCCTGTGGACGGTGAGTGATGGGCTAGCTTGCCGTCCGTCCGTCTTATGACGACGACAGCCCGTGTCGACGGCGCGTTCGTGTTCCACGCGCGCCTCAAAGAGATGTCAGCAATATGGGACGGGCCCACAAAGGCCGACGCCCGTCGGCGCTGCGGATTGTTCACAAGTTACCGCGGCCTCGACATATAGGGCTAAGAAGGAACACGGGTGGTTTTCAGTCAGTAGAAGTCTGACACTCACTTTCGCTCTGCCCAAGAGCGAGAGGGGTTATTTGATGATTCTTGATTTGAGTTTCGCGTACAGCCAATCACGCGGTTTTGAAGGCTTCTATTCAGAACCAGGCTGAGAGAAACAAAAGAGGAAGGTAATGTACTCACGGGATACTGGGAGCCTGGAGATCACCACACTGTTGACGAGCAGTCGTATTTTCACGGTATTTTTGAGTATAGTCTTCGCGGAGAAGATGGGCTGGCCAGCCGCTCGTTATTTGAGTTCGAACTGAAGTTTTTTTGTTTTCTTCCGTCAGAGGGCGCGAGCGGTCCGACGATATGATGTTTGGATACGCAACGTTTGAATGTCGCGTGTGGCGGCAGATTTAAATTAGGAATACAAGGAAGGAATGAGGATTAACTGGGAAAGCATCCCAAAGCCTGTTCATATCCCCCCATTTGAAATCAACCGGTGATTTCATGAGATAAGATAGATGAAGTTCGAGACTTACGGCCTATGCAGATTCATTTGTCATCATGCTGATAAGATTCTAAGATTAAAGCTAAGCTGATAAGAACAAAATAAGTTTAAATGTAATAGATAAGTCTGATATACATATACTAGATACTTGAAAAATGGTTAAATGTTTTATGTGCGTTAAATTATAAGTATGAACATATAATGCAGATAAGTTAATTATTTTGCTCAATTGGAAGAGGACAAATTTTGACAGCAGGTCTTACAAGTAAGCCTTTAGATGTTTTGACTGTCACAACACGAGTAATGTCATCTTTACCCGGATGGAGCTGTACAACGCGGCCCAACCTCCATTCGTTGGCAGGTAAGTTGGGTTCATAAATGGTAACAAGATCGTTCAGTCTTGGCTGATGGTTGCCGTGTTTGAACCATTTCATTCGCTGTTGTAAGGTATGCAAATAATCCCTTTGCCAAGTGCGCCAAAAGCTTTGTGAGAGGCACTGTAATAGCTGCCAACGAGTACGTAAGGTCTCGTTTTCCGCGTACCTTGGTTCAGGAAGAGATACTAAAGGTCGACCGATGAGGAAGTGACCAGCTGTAAGAGCGTCAACCTCGCCGGGATCGGAAGATAGTTCCACTAAGGGTCTTGAGTTTAACATGGCTTCCACCTTCGTTAAGATAGTGTAATATTCTTCAAAGGTCCTCAAGGGACAAAGGAAGGAAGGTATCTGGGATCCTATGATACGTTTGAGATGGTATTTTGTTGATTTTATACCGCTCTCGAAAATGCCTCCGAAGTGAGGACCGGAAGGAGGATTGAGTTTCCAAGTGATTCCTCGAGAAGCGAGGTGACTGTTAATACTATCGCTTTCGCGGTTGAGCATTTCCCTAACTTCCGACAAGTAACGCCTGGCACCTACGAAGTTAGTGCCACCATCTGTGACTATGGAGTGACAAAGTCCTCTCCGCGATACAAAACGATCTAAGGCCGCTATGAATGCTTCAGATGTGAGCTCAGTAACCAGCTCGAGATGAACGGCCTTGGTCGCGTGGCAGACTATGAGGCAAAGATAAGCTTTGTAAGTTTTAGCGCTACGACGTCTACTTTCTTTTATCATAAAAGGACCTCCGAAGTCGATGCCTATTGTTTGAAAACAATGACCCGGGTGTAGTCGAGAAGGTGGAAGATCACCTTGTAAAGGTTGAAGTGGAATAGGTTTGACTTTAAAACAGGTCACGCATTTAGATAACCGTGATCTGATAAGATTTCTAACGCCGAGTATCCAAAATCGACGCATAATTAAAGATTGGAGTAGGCGAGGCCCACAGTGAAGATAAGTTTTATGATAGCGGTCAATAAGAAGAGTACTCAATCGTGAAATCTTAGGTAAGAGGTATGGATGTTTGACTTGACTTGGTAAGGACGCGTGTTTAAGGCGTCCCCCCACTCGCAAGATTCCGCGAGTGTCAAGAAAAGGAGAGAGTTTAGATAAGTGTTTGGGTAAAGGTTTATTGGATGTTATTAAAGATATGACATCATTAAAACTTTGATGTTGAACATATTTTGTTAAATGATCTAAAGATTGGTTTAATTCAGTGGCTGTCAGATAAGGTAATAAGTTACGCTGAGAACGTTTAGCTTTTGCGTTGTGGATGAAACGGTAGATCCATGCAACCACTCTTTCCACTTGAGAAAGAGAGGAGTGGCGTTCCATGATGGAAGTAAGCAATTCAGCTTCACGTGTCACACCAGTATGACACGCGCGTGATGGAGGCTTAAGTTCTGGTAAGATAACGGACATTTCAACTGCTGAAGCAGGCCAGTTGCAAGTTTCGTTGGACAGCCACTGAGGACCAGACCACCAGAATTGAGATGAAGATAAAGATAGGCATGATAAGCCACGACTACAGATGTCGGCTGGGTTGTCATGGGTGGACACATGTCGCCACTCAGCTGACACAGGACTGTCATTAATTAGGACTACTCTGTGGGCAACGAAAGTTTTAAGCTTGTGTGGCTCAGTGTTCAACCACGACAACACAGTCGAGCTGTCTGTGAACAAGATAGATTTATTTAAGATGATTTTTGAACTAAGCAAAGAATGAATGAGATTTATTACTTTGGACAGTAATACAGCACTGCAAAGCTCTAAGCGGTTGACAGTCAACACTTTTAGAGGTGCTACTTTGGACTTAGCAATCAAAAGATAAACTTGTACGTCGTGAGAGGTAACGACACGAAGGTAAACACAACATCCATATGCTTTAGTGGATCCATCACAAAATCCGATGAGTTGAAATTCCTTAGACTGAGAAGGTATAATCCTACGAGGGATTTCTATCAGTTTTAAGTTATGAAGATCCGCTATAAAGCTTTGCCATTCTATAGCTATGTCTCTGGGCACAGGTTCGTCCCATGAAAGATTAAGACGCCACAAGTCTTGAAGGAGCAATTTGGCTTTTAAGATAAAAGGTGTGAGCCACCCAAGAGGATCGAAAATACGTGCGATGCTAGATAAGATGGAACGCTTAGTACATTCTTTGTCCTCGATTGGGGACTGTGAGTAACTAAAGTTGTCACTCACAGGATCATATTGGACTCCTAAGATTTTTAACGTTGATTTGTCACTTTCTTCAGAGAAAGGTTTAGGTACTTGACAATGATCTGCAGGCAAAGTTTTAATAAAGGATTGTGAATTGCTACTCCATTTTCGGAGCTCTAGTTGAGCACAGCCTAATAAACTGATAAGTTGATCTTTTAGTTCTATGGCTTCGCGTACAGAGGGCGCGCCGGTCGTTATATCATCGACATATGTCTCGTGAAGGAGAGCTTCAGCTGCGCGTGGGTACGCGGCGCCATGGTCGGCTGCTAATTGATGGAGGGTACGGATGGCCAGATAAGGTGAGCTACTAACTCCGTAGGTGACAGTCGCAAGTTCGTACTCTTTTACTGGATCACTAGGAGATTCTCGCCATAGTATGTGTTGAAAGTTCCGATCCTCCGGTCTAATTAAGATTCCTCTATACATCTTTGAGATGTCACAAGTTAAAACTACTGTGTGTAATCTGAAACCGGTTATGATATCTACAATATCCACTTGAAGCTTAGGGCCAGTGAATACAATATTGTTTAAAGATAGACCGTTAGTAGTTTTAGAACTAGCATCGAAGACTACTCTCAATTTAGTTGTCGTGCTCTCTGGGCGAACGACGCAACTGTGAGGGATAAGATAACGATTGAGAGTAGGTACCGTTGGGTTAGGTACCGGATACATATGATTTAAATTCTCGTACTCGCGCATAAAATTAACATAATCGGATTTAAGTTCAGTCTGACGATTAAGTCTCTTTTCTAGATAAGTAAAACGCGACAAGGTACTATTGTAGGATTCACCCAGAGAACGATCGCCATCCTTTAAGAGGATTGGTACGACATATCGTCCGTTAGGTTCGCGATAGGTTAAATCAGTGTACATGCGTTCACAGGTATCATTCTCGGGTACGGTGATAAAAGCGCGCGGTGGTTCCTCCACTTCCCAGAACTTTTGAATTTGTTCGTCTAATTTAAATGTGGTGGCCACTAAAGAGCACGCAGTGTTCAAAGGTGCAGAATTAAAGTTTACTGCCCCTGACAGAATCCACCCGAAAACGCTATGCAGAGCGGTAGGTAAACCGGGCCCCAGATTGATGCGTTGACCGTCATAGATTTCATGGAATAGTTCCGCCCCAATTAATAAGTCGATTTTGGCGGGAATATCGTAGTCGCGATCGGCTAACACTAGATGGTTGCAACGTTCTCTAACGACTGATGGTACCTTCACGCTAGGTATTAGAGCAGTGATGCTATCTAACACGACTGGCTTGATATTAAATTGTGGAGCATCACCATGTACAGGTCGTATAGTGCATTCCGTCACCCCTTTTACTTGTGTGACTGAGTTTTGTCCTAGTCCGGCTATATTAAGATTACAGCGGCGGAGTTTTAACCCGAGTATTCGCGCGCACGCAGCGGTGATAAAACAATCCTGCGCCCCACTGTCTACGAGTGCACGCACGGTATATTGAGTGCCGGCGGCGGTGTTGAACACGCGCGCCTGACACGTCCCTAGTAAAACCATGTCACGGTTGGGAACGGCAGCGTGAGAATGTGCTGTAACGTTCGCTGCAGTGGTAGCGCCGGCGCTAGATGGCGCTGGGTCAATATGCAATAGGGTATGATGACGTAATCCACACACCGTACAAGACATTTTAGATACGCATTTTTCTATGACGTGATTTGTACGCAAACAATTTGTACACATATTGTTTTTACCTTGTACTAACGCGAGTCTAGCACGAGAATCTAAGGTTTGAAAGGTAGGGCACCGATAAATCAAGTGCGGCTCACTGCAATGAGCACAAGCCACATTGGCAGGAGGATTAGATTTTGCGAGATAAGATGAGCGTTTTGAACCGCTGCTATTTTGCCTACTGGTCGCAGGCGAAGGTTTTTTCCCTTCGAGGTTACGAGGGTTAGGATTGTTATTAGATTTAGAAGATAAATGACTAGTTTCTAAGATTTTAACATAATCTTGAAGAAACTTTAACAATTCACAAAAAGTAGGTATTTGTGAAATGTTTTTCTGAGATTCGAAACGATTACGCGTGTCCGAGTCCAGCGCACGTGAAGTTAAACAAAATAAGATAAAATCACCTAAATTTTCAATTTTTAAAGCTTGGAGTGCATGGTATGCCTCATAAATTACGTTTGATAAAGTTTGTAAATCTTGGAAGTTACCCGATTTCAACACTGGCTGGTTAAAGAATTTATCTAAATATGTTAAAGCTATAATACGCTTGTTTTGATAACGCTCGATCAAACTATTATAAACTACTTCGTAATTATCAGCGGTCATCGGAACCCCTTTGACAATAGACAAAGCCGGGCCTTGTAAACAAGACGATAAGTAATGAAATTTTTCTATTTGCGAAATCGAATTGTTATCGTGAATTAAAGTTTTGTAAATATCATAAAATGTTTGCCAGTTTTCTATTTTACTATCGAATTTAGGTAACTCAAGAGTAGGTAGCCTAACGTTACGTCCTGTTTGCATGGAGTCGAGAGCCGCCGGCCCCGTGGGCGGAGCCGCCGGCGCCGCCTGCGACGTCCCGTCGACGTTTTCGCTCCTAACAGCGACCTGTAAGTCAGCCGCTGCACCGATTACGGCATAGTACAAATCATCAAACGAACTTAAAGACTTTTGACACACTTTTGCATCAGGTTTTATGGCTAACTCCAACGCCTGTATTTTACTACACAACGCAACAAATTCTTCGCGAATTGAATGTATCCGCGTATATCTCGCCTTGAACGACGATACCTTTGAACGATCTTGAATCATAGATTTTGATAAGTCATAAAGGATTTGGATATCACGATAGACATATTCGCGTTGAGACTGAAATAGTTTAAGTTTACCGTCTTCCATTTTGTTTTACGTAGGTAGACTATGAATGAAAATACGAACCTAAGTTGAGATTTATTAGGTGTAAATCAATACCTATAGGTGAAATAGTTATCTAGTAACGTTTGTTAGTGTATAAATACCGTGAATAGATAAAGTTAATAAGATTGCACAATGAATTTCGTAAAATAACTACGAATTATTGTGATATAACCCGACTAAATTAAGATGACCTCTGAATCTGCATAGGTTTACCCTGCGAGTATGACAACACAATTTTGTAGGATAATACTTTTATTTTGCGAAATTCTAGGAAATCTCTGAGTTTTCTATTGAAATTGAACCAGAGAATGCCTGAAAAAACTGTAATCTACAGGTAATCGCGCTCGAAATGGACCACAAATATGATTTGAGTTTCGCGTACAGCCAATCACGCGGTTTTGAAGGCTTCTATTCAGAACCAGGCTGAGAGAAACAAAAGAGGAAGGTAATGTACTCACGGGATACTGGGAGCCTGGAGATCACCACACTGTTGACGAGCAGTCGTATTTTCACGGTATTTTTGAGTATAGTCTTCGCGGAGAAGATGGGCTGGCCAGCCGCTCGTTATTTGAGTTCGAACTGAAGTTTTTTTGTTTTCTTCCGTCAGAGGGCGCGAGCGGTCCGACGATATGATGTTTGGATACGCAACGTTTGAATGTCGCGTGTGGCGGCAGATTTAAATTAGGAATACAAGGAAGGAATGAGGATTAACTGGGAAAGCATCCCAAAGCCTGTTCAATTCTGAACCGACCAAAAAAAAAAGGTGTTCAGGGCTTCAGGGTCCACAATCCTCAATAATGAGGGACCGATTGCAGAAGAGAGAAAACTGTTCCACCACGGTAACCTCAGCAATCAAGACGCAGTTGAAATTTATCGTCAGTTACAACTTATCTGGCATTTTGCTGAACTGGGCCTATTTGTAATGTCAGTGATTGTAGTGGTCGTCACTGTTATAATGATTCCGGCTTTAAGGAGTTCCAATGGCTTGGGAAAAGTGTGATGAAAAAAGTGCCATTAAAAAGTAATTTCTATTGGTCTGATAACTTAACTTGGAAATGCATCAATAACCCCACCACACCACAAAGATTAGCAGATTTCGAATTAGTCACCATTTACATCCTCTTGCTTAACAACACACATCGGCCTTAAACCCTCCCAGAGACTGAAAGCAAACTTCAATCTAACCTGGCTTTACATGCTGTCGAGATATATCCTTTAGGCATGCTGGTTTCCATAATTATCATCTTTTCATCACCAAAGCAAGTGATTAATTATTAATACACACATGAATATGAAAAAACGTGGGTCCGTGTCTTGGGTTCGAACTCCAGACCTGTGACGTGGTAGTCCGATGATAACACCATTGGAATAACACTGCTCATGAACGGTATAAAAACTCTGACAAACTAAAGAAACAAGAACTGCAATCTAGAACCTAGAACTTCTAAAACCCTGACTGAAAAACTTTTAACACCCCCCACTAAGTACAACAATAGGGTTGTCAAAGACTAAACTTTCATCCGATTAAAGTAAGCAGAGCCCTCACGTTTCTGTTTTAATCTACATAATTGCATCACGTAGACATATAAATTTTATCTACGTGCACTGTTTACGTAAATAAATAATAATGTATAAGTTGATAATAAAGTTTTAAGGTGATATTGTCGATGTTTTGTGTGGATGTTTACTGCAATGAGCTGAGTTCACACAAATTCAGAAAATGATATTTTATATTTATAAGTCAAAAAGCCTAGACGAAAATAAGTAAAATTATCAATATTTATTGATTTATTGTATACCGACAAGAAAAAATGTTACTATACTTACGTAAACCAATCCAATTCAAAGAGCTATAAGTTATTTTATGAAAATGCCACTCGCGTCACTTGTACGTTAGAATAGATGCGCTTAAAAGCGCGAGCCGGGATAGACTGTACCCGTACTTACCACTTAGACTCACCGGAAAACGTGCGTACAGTTTTTCGAAGTGCAAAATGTGACGCGCGTGTAAGCGCGTAAACCCACACGCGCATAAAAATACGCTCGTCTGAATCCGGTGTGCTCTTACGCGTAAAAAATTGAACCAATTATAAATAAAACACTGTTGAAACAGATACATTTAATCTAAAGTCTCGCTGTCAATGAACACAAATAAAACATTTATTTTCAAAATAAAATTACCCGGCAAATCTGGCAAAGTAAAATCGATGGCAAAAACCCCTGTCCATGGAATGGCAAGGAAAATCCTATGTAAAAAATAAGCTAGTCAAATGGCAGTATCTGTATATCATCGCGATATCCTAAAGCCAACCAATAAAATTAGTCCATTCTTCTGTTCAATTAGAGCTTCTACTGTTCTATCGATATCGATAAATTTGTTTTAAATTAATTTTATTTTTCTGTCTGACGGTCTTGACGGTCAAGTACTACTCAGCATTAGGTCTGGGTTCAAATCCCATGTAGACAAATTGATAATGAGTTTTAACAACAGGAATTTTTCGGTAGCAGCCACAGAGTCTAAAATCTGTAACCGGTTAATGAAAAAAGTGTACTTTCAGGCACAGGTCTAGCTTTACGAGAGAATAATCGGCATGATAGTATGTCGATGAAATTGTTTAAAATAATTTAGATTTAGCTGTCTGTTAACTTTTCGTGGAAAAGCTTTAACAAGTTACAGTTAAATTGGTAAAACGAATCAATTTTAATTTCTTTTGACAGTTGTGTCTGACATTGTGAATGACGTTGAGTTTATTTATGTTTTAAAACTGAGGCTTTTTTTAAATTGAGTGAAAACATAGTTCAATTTATAATTTCGTATTTTAACGAACTTTATTGACATACAAATTATGTATGTGATAAATTAAAATAATTATCAATGAATATTGTAATATTCGTTTTTTTTATTTTATTTTGTATTTACTTCCTGAGAGAGATCTACAGCTGCAACAATAAAATATAACAGCCTATACCATCATTATCTGCTTAGCATTTTCCCAACTATATTGGAATCAGTTTCCAGTCAACCTGATGCAGCTACAGAATACCAATATTTTACATAGAGCGACTGCCTATTAGACCTCCACAACGCAATTAGTATTGGATAATAAAATATGACACTCATTGGTAAGACCTGGTTGTCAAACTTTCATGCCACGGACTACCTAGGTATAATGACTGTCAGTCAGACTACCAACATTCTACTTTAAACACTTGACTGAAGGAAAACCTGTTTAAGTGAAAATTCATAGATGACTCTGCCACTACACTTGATATCGTGTTCTGCCTGTCCTGTTACTTGCACATCAAAAGAGCTTATGGACGGAACAGAAAATGCCAAACTCGTCGCTAAATTTTGGGCTAATTCAGTTTAAATATTGTCATCGACAGTCGACACGTTAAGAAGAAGACTTACAAATTATATCTATCGACATTACCTTACCCACTTCTTTCCCCTCACTATTCTTTTATCGGAGCGCAGCCAATCGGCGCAACGTCCCCTTGACGTATTACACTACATTCTTCTAGCTCAAGCCCCTGATACCTATTTATTTTGGACACCCAAATCCAAGTGGATTTTCGGCCCCATACGGTTATTGTAATTTCAGCTGCTACTGCATATCTTAGGGGAGAATTTCTTTAAAGGGGATGGATCGAGGCAATTTTCTAAAGATTTATCTTTCTTTTACTTGCGGGTAAGGAATTTTGGGGCGATAACTTAATTGGTGCAGTCAATTTACTTAATTTAGTCGAGATTCTTTGTGGATGGGTTTTTAAGCTCTGTTTAGTTACAGTTTTCCTTGTATGTTTCAGATTTTGCTACGCTTAATGTTAACATTTACGGTAGAAAAATACAAGTACAAGTTCTCGACTGTTATTAACTGACATTTCTCATTTTAAACCGTTATGAAAGTTGAAGGAGCAACAGAAAATTTCTACACATTTTCGTCATATTTTTAACTCATCAAGTTCCTAGCTAGGAAATTTAAGGTACAGTCACGAGCAAAAATCTCTACCACACAATGAGCTATTAATTTATACCAGAAATTAAATTTTACGACGAACAGATGGGCGGACAAAGGATTAATAAGGTTTTTGGACGCGAACCTTGGGTAGCGCCTGAGGGACCATAAAAAACCACAAGTACTAGCCAAAGGGAGGAGAGAAAGAGGGGGACAGGGTAAGAGTGAATATTTTACGTTCGGTTTAAGGTGAGTGCAAACTTGAGATTTTCTATAAAGTGAAAAATTCGCACAAAGGGCACAATGTAAGTAAATGCTATTTCAAAATTCAAAAGTGTCTTTGTGACGTGCGGTTGATTATTCGTTTGAGTCTACTACAGTTGATACATTGATTTTCTCGATTATAATTATTTCGTCAGAACTAAATGTTCAGCAATTTGATCCGTCTGTTGTGATTGTGTTAAAATTGCATTTTGTTGCGAATAGTCAGAAACCTGAGAGTTTGACATTGGTTTCACGAAAGGGGAATCAAAGTACTAAGTTACTAGGTTGTGTCTGTGAAGGTCAGGAAAGCAGTAATTCCATGTAAAATCCTGACTTTAAGCTGGAACCGGTTAGACTGGAAGCTTATGCTCACGTGGGACTGCTCCAAATCTTACAAACAATGTGATTGTTATTCTATAACATATGAATCATTCCTGATGCGATCCACATTGCTTGCAGGACTGATGGCCGATGGGGCTGAAAAGTTCTGGAGTGGCGACCGCGAACGGGAAGACGTTGCGTTGGAAAGCCTCACAACTAGGTGGACCGATGACCTGGTGAAGGTTGCTGGATGCGAGGCGAACGGGACTGGTCAATGTGGGGAGGCCTATGAAAACTTTTGGCTGAAATGATGATGATGATGAACGTATGAATGCCCTAGTTGGAATTCACCCTAATGTAATGTTTTATTAAACAAAATTATGTTATGAAAAAAGTCCTGAAAAAAGTCTACCACAGGTTTCAAAGAACGTGTATGAACTAATGTTTGAAGAAGTAAAATAAAGGATTGGGTGCAAAGTCAACGAAGGGCTAACTAAATAAATGAAAAAGGACTTGAATTTTAGAAGTACCTAAGCAAATTGGACTAATTGAGAATTATGGAAGGGGTGAATAAATTGTGTTTTTATTTTTTGTTTGAGATCAACTTGTCTTTGACCTTTATTTTTCTTAACTTTAACAAAACTTATCTCATTATTAAAACGTAAGCTTTTCCCGTAGTTTCTTTCGAGTGGACTAATAATGTATTAGAAGAAAACTTAACGTTTTGCTGACAGTATGATTTTTCCAAATCTGAACCAAACGTTATTAACAAGTAATTTAGCAAAAAATGGTGATTGACATATTATTATACACTTGACAAGCGCAACAACGGAATAATATACACAAAAATGTGCATGCCACGAAAATCTGACCATGGTATAAATAATCAATTTGCTTCTTTCGGGTCGATGTTACGACTTGATTAATCTTTTCTTAAAAATAAATCAGTAGGTGTGTGCTCACGTTACTCACGGTATCTGTGGCATCTTTTAGGTCTTCTAAAACACACTTTGGACTCTCCAGCAAGTGGGACTGTAGGACATCGTTTGGTCTGGAAGCACGACATTTAATGTCTTATCTTATGTGTATGTATGATCTTAAATTTATTCTAATTTCTAATATTATTATCTATTTTGACGAACTGTGTTTACAGCAGCCTGCTTTGGGTGCGCCATCTGTTAAGTCTTTCCGCTGCCGATTATGTCATAGCACCATTTAAAACCTATCTTGAATTCTACATCCCTGCAAAAAAACTCTATAATCCCTCTTTCAGCCCTCAAAACTTCAGTCCTACAGATATTAATGGCCCTCCATTCAGTCTAACACTTCAGTCCTGATCATTAAGGCCGTCCAAATCTTCTTGGAGTGAGGATATATATCCAGTGTTCGCTGGTCACCGATTGATGGGTCTCGGCAGTCGCCAAACATTCCCGGTAGAAATATTGAGGCTATTTATAAAGGGGATGGTTTGAGTCAAGAGCGGGTAGATTAGAAAAAGATATTGAGTCAAAGTCAGTATTGTTAAAAGTCGAGTTCGGACCTCAGATTTTTCGGATTCAGGTGCGTACTCTTCGGTGAAAGAAAACTTCGTAAGGAAGCCTAACCAGCATGCTTGAGACATATCTCTTCAACGGCATTTAAAGCCAAGTCAGAGAGAGTACACTACATAACATAACATTCATAGCATCATGCCTGTAATTCCCGAAGAGTTAGGTCGAAGTGTGCCCACGCTACGCCCAGTTAGTCCCTTATAATAAACGGCGAGTCTTTTGTCATCAACCGGGCACAAGTTCAGACTCCGTGGCTGCTACTGAGTAATTCGAAACCACCGAATAACACGTTACCCGACTCGTCAATTGAACCTAGAACCTCAAGGTCAGTAGTAGTCGCGCTTGCGACCACTAGACTTAAATACTTAATTATGAAATAAAAAAACAATGGCAGTGTTCCATGCATTTATTTGTGTACACACAACATATTTTACACATTAAGGTAGTCCTAGCACTTTATTTTTTAAACTTCTTCCCACACTAGGAATTTCTCCTGTATTGTGGGTGCGTTACATTTAAACTCACATACACAAAATAATAGCCAGACCTGGAACAACTATCTGTAGGTCATACAAATATTTGTTCTGTGCGAGGATCGAACCCGCAACTCGCAGCGCAGTCAAAATATAGATGTTGGTCAAAATAAAATAAATCGCAATTCCCGCTGCCGCTCATCCCTTGGAGCCCTCCCAAAAAAAGTCTCCACGAAAGGGTTCAGTAATCCTGAGCGTGTGTGTTTTATTTGATCGCGTGTCACACAGCTTATGGCTTATGTTTTACAAATATCGGCGTCACACTGAAGGTTACTGAGACTTTCTAGTTTCGGATGTGGAGTTTGAAAAATTGGGGGTCTCGGAGTTTTTTCTTTTCTTTTCCCTTTGATAGGTGGTTTATGGTTTTTGCTATCGTCTATTTGAGTGAGGTCTAGTAAGGTATGTATTTGGCTTTGCTGATCCGAAGTTAAGACTGTAATGCTGCCGTCCTATAACTAAAAAGCAGTTAAGTGACAAAAGTTGTTTTCGAGATAATGGCAAAAAAGGTGCGAATCGTTGTCTCTAAAAAACTATGATACTTAGGATTATCATTCTTGAACGTATCAATTCGTATTTTCTTCTGCCTTGTTTCAAGAATTCTTTCTGTTCTGAAACTCTTACCAATTATTTTAAAAATTGATTTTTATTCTTTAGTTAAGCATTCAATTAAGATTTTTCATCTAATTACTCTACTAAAAGGCCGTTAACCATACCTTAGCGGCTTTTTAGTTAAGTTATTTATTTAAAATTATGACATTCAGTATGTTGGTTGATAGTTTTGCAGAAATACTTAACAAAAAAGTCGTTAAGTGACGTAACTACTTTATAGACAAGGTATTCGCTAAGATTAAAGTAACAATACCTTTCCTTAGGAGCGGTTATGGGGTTTTAGACGCTTTTAAGCGAATTATGCCAATAATAATTGGAAACTTTGTAAAATGTTAACTACCTTACTTAACTAAAAGGTGGCTAAAAGTATTTCGATTGTTGGTTAGCTGCTTTTTAGTTAAGCAATAATTAGGCAAATGTGAGATTTAATGGCATGTTCTTGTAAAATCCTAAAACATAGTTCAATATTTTAAATAAAATATTATGATATAAAGTTACATTTATACCCACATTGCCTACACTACCCGAAGCCATCTAGCCCAGTGGCTTCGGGTAGTGTAGGCTTAAAATTAAACTCTACTTTTTTTAAATTGGGTAGTGTTTATTGGTATACAAGGGAGAGAGAATTCATGAAGTCATCAAGAATCACTTTGTGATGAATGAAGAGTGGGTGGATACTTCCAAAGTACTTGAATAAACGCACTATAAATATAAAGAACAAAATGTGACCGATCACACCCTGGGGTGTGAGGATTCATGAAGTCACCAAGAAACTTTTTGTCATGAATGAAGAGTGGGTGGAATCTTCTAAAGTACTTGAATGAACGCACTATAAATAATAAGAACAAAATGTGACCGATCAGACTGCAACTCTTATCGTGGCAAGTCGCTGCTCTTGACCCCTAAAAAGTATTTGCGAAAATTGTTGCAGAATCAATGGTTCCAGAAACCCAAAATTATTAGGTTGTCGTTCTGAGAGTGGAACTTTTGAAGTGATCTTCTCTGTTGGCCAACTAGCCAAATATCGGTATTGATGAAACGTCTAATGGAAGACGATTTGTTTTAAGATGCACGTAATTTTTTTTATGTCACTATTGTAAAAAATGGGCCTACTCTTGCTCTGAGGACTGAGACGAGGTTGACGATGGAACGTGCTAACCCAGAACAAGCTTAGGTATTAACTCACGACTTAAATAGGTTGGGGTCACTATGAACTAGGGAAACGTTTGACCTTTTATTAGACGTCATGTAAAGGCAATAAACGTAGACAACCAGCTCTTAATATTCTAATCAGCTCCAGTTAAAAGTAACAACAACAGTACAGAAATAGGCAGCAGCATCACATTCAAAGGGAATCTCGACGCAATAAATCAGAGAGTTGAGGTTCAGCAGTAGCATGTGTAAAACTATAACCCAAAGTTTTTCCTTCTCATGATCTCAAGTTATTGTGTGACGTCTCAAATCTCAAATCACGATGAGAGACTAAGCGTATCTTTGACTCTGAATGGGACTGTGTCGGCCAGTTTTTACATTTCAAAGATGCTCAGAATTCTACTTATTTTGCTGCCTTTACTCAAAGTTATTAGACTGCCTCGTTGGTCTAGTGGTCGCAAGCGCGACTGCTGAGCATGAGGTCCTGGGTTCGATTCCCGGGTCGGGCAAAGTGTTATTGGCTTTTTCCATAAAGAATTTATCAGTAACAGCCACGGAGTCTGGATTTGTGCCCGGTTGATGGCAATAGGCTCGCCCTATATTACATGGGACTTCAGCAACTCAACTCAGCTCAGCAACGCTCCTGATTACGGTTCATTCGAAAATGTTTGTCAGCCAAGACTTTTCCTCCGACCGACGGCGTTTTTAGCTTTGCCATTATAATTTGTTGCATTAAATCTCAACTGCCACTACTATTTATAACGGGTCCGAGCTAAGCAACCTTTCTTTGTTTGATGGTCTGCATGCACTTGCGGTCTTAGCCTATAACATTCATCTTACGACTTTGTCATTTGTAACTTTTTGAGTCCAGCTCTCTTTCACCTGTAGATTAAAACGCGATGACCATAAACCTAGAAAACCTACAACTATAAATAAGAATCTTCAAAGGTGTCCTAACATGACCGTTTTGTAACAAAGTTTTTCGTCCAAAGTTGGAAATGCTACTAATTTGAGAGCATATGAAGAAGTAGTACACCTAAACTCCTACAAAAAACATACAATCATGCAGTCGTTGTGGGTGAAATCAACTGAATAGCTTGTTTGTATTTGTTTTTAAGTTTGATATTTTTGATTGAGGGCATTTATTCTTCCGTCACGCCTCTAAATCTGATCCGATTTAATAGAAAGGTGACACATTGGTAGACCATGACCTGGAATAAGACTTGAAATACCCCGTAGTGAATCAAGTGCGAGAGTCGGCAAACTGCCTTTTAGCTAAGTAATGGGGCTTAACTGCTTTGTAGCTAAGCATAATTTATTTTTTTCCACCGTTTTCATCAAACAACCACGAAATATTTTCAAGTAAAATATTAAATACTTAGCTAAACAGCCGTTAAAGGCGGATAACTGCATTTAAGCTGGCTTTTTAAAACATATGCATAAGAAAAAACTAAACTACAAAGTAGTTATAGTCCTTTTGCTTCTTTATAGTCAAGAAAAGTGAGTTAACGTGTTTGTAGTTAAGTAAAAGACCAGACAACTATAGACAAATCCGGCAGTTAAGGTATTTTAACGTAAATTTAGCGAAGAAGTGCGGGTTAGCCGCTTTCAAGTGAAGGAATCATCTTATATTCTGTTACTTAACTGCCTGAAAAGTTTTTGTATCTCTGAAACTATTCATATTATAAAATTGTTTCTTAGACAGAAAGATAGAGAATTTCGAACTGTATCACGTTGTATCAAAAAGTAAAAATTGACCATTTGTCGGTTAACTGCTTTCTAGTGATAGGACGGCAGAATGGTATCTTTATTGTTTATTCTACTAACATTATTGATTGCGAATAGTTAACATAATATTATATTTCAATTACATGCACAAGAGCTTTTGGGTTAATGATAACAGTCGTTCGGGTAAATCTTCTAAAGCGGTATTTTTCTAGGTTGGTCCGTGACTAGGTGACCACCAAATATTTAGCAATCAGCTTTAGATCCAGACAAGATACCAACCTGCCGCTGCGGGTTGTTCTAAAGAGATTTCACGGCCCCGGACACAAAAGGTTAAGAAAGAACATGGGTGGATTTTAGTCAGTAGAAGTCTGACCCTCCCTTCCGCTCGGTTCAGAGCGGGAAAAGTCATTTGATGATTTCCACCCTCCAAACAAACAAGAAATGATACTAAAAGTTTAAACAAAATAATAAAGCCACCACGAATACAAACACTACCAGACACTTAAGTTCAATCCCTCCATTACCCAAAATCACCAACTTGTAGTGTAAAACGCCAAGCAATATATCACTTCTGTTAGACCCAAACTACAAATCCACTTAATATTAATCGCTATGCCACAAATTTTGCCTTAGATGCTAAGTCTTTCATGTCTAATATTGACCAAAATTGCTTGAAGCCCAGACGGTTTCGGCAAAGATTTATGACCAATAAGATGGGCTGGTCTATATGTCTAGCTTGTAATGTACCTAGTGGTGATAAAAGTAATTAAGTTAACAGAAGGCGAGGAGTGTAAGAAGGATCATGTCTGGCTTTGTTTTTTGTCTGATATTTTATTTTTGACTAGCTTTTGACCACGGCTTCGCCCGCGTGTATGTCGGTTTAACTACAAAAATGACGATTTTCCATACAAACTTTCATCCCCTATTTAACTCCCTCAGGGGTTGAATTTCCAAAAACCTCTTCTTAGTGCTCCCCTACATTATAATAGGAAGCCATGTGCAAAATTTCACATTCCTAGCCCCAGTAGTTTCGGCTGTACGTTGATATGTCAGTCAGTCAGTTCTCCTTTTATATAATAATATATATATATATTTTTGGTTCTGATCTATAAAAAGATAATTACAGCCATTCGGGTAACTCTTCAAGTTAAGCTTCGGAAGCTTTGCGGAAGGTAGTGCCAGACTTCTACTGACTAAAAACCACCCATATTCCTTTTTAGCCCTTTATGTCTGGGGCCGCGGTATCTCTTTCGAACAACCCGCAGCCCCCCGGGTCCCTGCAATTTTGCTGACATGCTTCTGTTTGCGGCGCACTTGGAACACGAACGCGCCGCCGTCTCGATACGGCCTGTCGACGTCATATCACGGACGGACGGTGAGCTAGCTCATTATTTACC
This sequence comes from Diarsia dahlii, assembly GCA_949775195.1. Classification (NCBI taxonomy): domain Eukaryota; kingdom Metazoa; phylum Arthropoda; class Insecta; order Lepidoptera; family Noctuidae; genus Diarsia; species Diarsia dahlii. Next base: position 8,006,794 of record OX459215.1, on the reverse strand, counting down.
GTCCACAGACCCGCGCCTACAGTGGCCGGAAGCCATCATGTGGCTGCGTCTCCTGCGGCGCCACGGCGGTTTTGGACGAGAGGATCTCTCCCTCTCACGTTTCTACACCTTTTTAGCCGCTACCAGAACACGACGGGGCTCCATCCAAGCGGTGTGCTCCTCCCTGTCCTCCAGCCTATCCTCGCATGGAAGCATCACCCTTGTGAACCCCTTCTGCGGTGCTGACGTCTCTTCAGAGTACACCCTGCGTTTTGAACGATAACAAGTTGCAAAGTATGCTTATATATGACTAAATTAAAATTATGAATTTTCGTTCTGTGTTGTATTTGTTGCAGGCAAAACTCTTTATCAGTCAAAACTACTTTTGACTAGTTTCAGTCAAAACCCTTATTGCATTAAAACGCGTTTAATCTAATCATTAGATTAAACGCGATAGTTAACATTTATTTCATTAGATTCTAATGAAATAAATGTTAACTATCGTACAAGGTTATCCAAAGGGTCAAAAAAAAAACTTATCAAACCTAATAAGTTTCCTAACGATATTTAAGTTATTATAATTTAGTAGAGAAATAAAACAGAAATCACCTAATAATAGTTTTGACTGATAAAGAGTTTTGCCTGTGACATAATTATTCACCATCATTTTCCATTCTCAGTTAAACTAGAAGCAGTTAAATGCTGGTTTTTACAAGGAGCTACCCTCGAGTTAAACTAAAATAATGTTAATGAATTGTAATCGCTAATATTAGGGCAGTAGTTACTTGGAAACTTTCCAAAAGCATTTTCTCTACCTAGTTATTAAAATGTAATTTATCGAAATTTATAATTTTCTTTTCACTTTAACAACAATATTATGAGATAGATATGATACACGCAAATGAAGTCGCAAGCACAGCTAGTTCACAATAATTATTTGAAGACTGACGGATCAAAAAGCTAGTCCTAAGCACATACAAGTACCAGGACCCCATAAATGTAAGAAGGCTTTCACACTACGCAAACATTCAAATACCCTCGAAGACGGAAGAACGCATCAAAAAAATTTCACCACTCAATTTCCCGAGGCTAAAAAGTAAAGTAAGTTTTTAAAACAAAGAAGTTCCCAATCACGGTACTAAGGGGAAGTATCGTCTAATTGGTCACGTGTTCCCTCTCGATATGAGGGTTGGGGTAGGATTTCATGTACTTAAGTTATTAGTAGTGGTATATGTTTATGATATTTATTTCTACTTTTTCCTGGTCGGATTTATGGCGTTTTTATTATAATGATAATAATAATTTATTTATAAATCAGACTACAAAGGTCCACTGTGTTAGTAACAATATTAACTTAGCCTATGTTAGTACTTAATACAATAAAATAAAAATAAATAAACAAAAGAAAAACCAAAGAGAGACTACAACCTCCTCTCCGGCACTGGTACAACGACATGCCTGTTGGAGCAATGCCGGAGGAAAGGACAGTCAGTCCTTCCCCCAATCATCACAAGCACGGTGTTGGAGCTCTCTCGTATTCTGCGAACCAAGGAGGCGGCGCGCTTACGCATAGTCGCGTGAAAGCAGTCGATGCGCGCGTCTGCGAACATACCCGAGGCGTTGCAGTATCGAGGCAGCCCCATCAACGCCCTGAATGCGTTATTGTACTGGATACGGATGGCGTTGTAAGTTCTCGCAGTGTAGTGTGCCCATAAGCTGCACGAGTAAAGAGCTGTACAGTACGATCTGAAGAGCGTAGCCTTTACCTCGCCTGAACACCGAGCAAATCTGCGGGCAATCATATTTGCTCTAACAGACAACGCCCTCCGCTCCCGTTCCATGTCTGCATGATCCTTGAGGTCAACGGTCAAAACATGCCCCAAGTACTTAAATTGATAGACCTTTTCCAGCGGAATACCACTGAGCCTAACCGGTGGAACGATCCCAGTACATTTCGCCCTCGCGGTCTCAAAGATCATACACTGACTTTTCTTCACATTGTAAATCAAACCGTGACCACCGGCATATTCCTCACATACCTGCACCAGCTTTCTCAGGCCGCAGATCGACGGGCTCAACAGCACCATGTCATCAGCATAGCTTAACTTACTTACTTACTTACTTTTTATTGCATGAAACATTGTCATAAAATAATATACTTAATGCGAAAAGACTTTTTCCCCAACCTAATATTTCGTACTGCCGTAAGATAAATATTTAGAAAAATATTTTGTTTATTTTGTGCTAATTAGTAGAAATGAAATGAAATATAGGTACATACATAATAAGATGGTAAAATAATTTTAGTCTCACTATATTCGACTCATCAATCGTGCAAATATTTCAGGTACATGCATAATAATAATACTGTTAGGAATCAGAAGTGAAATACGTGAACAAAATAAACAATGTTTAATATCTTTTAAATTACACTTTTACAAAAATATCACGACAAACATTTTAAACAATAATCAAATAGAAATAGCACTAGCAAAATGGAATAATCAGTACACGAGCAAAAACATAAACCAAAAATAGCGAAGCACACGATAATCGTTATAATAAAATAAAATTTATGGTTTTGCTGCGTTGATATTAATTAGGCAAATTACATTATAAAATACACTCGAGGGCAATGAATCCGGGTCACTTAAAGAATGTTAAAAATCTCGGAAACTAAAAATGATAGGTTAATGCAATAAATTGTATTTAATAGACATTGTAATACTCCTTAAATGAAGGTATTAAAACTTCTTAGTTATTGTAAAGTTATATCATAAAAAAATCAAATTTGAAAAAGGGCCACTTTCGAAGATGGAACTACGTAATTACAGCATTTGGTTTTGCTTTTGTTTGTAATCTGTCATTTATGTGGGTACATAAACCATGTTGATAGTGCTCTATATACATTATTCAAGCTGAAATTATGTCGCTTACGCCTGAAGAATGCACCAGAATACTTACAATGCTGGAAACCGGCCGGAGTCAGCGCGATACAGCCAGGACTGTCGGTGTGTCGCTGTCAACAGTACAAAGAGTTCTCCGACGTTACGAAGAAACTGGTTCTAACCCACGCAGACCAGGAACGGGCAGAACCAGGTGTACCACAGCACGAGAAGACCGATACTTGGTGAACACCATGCTTCGAAATCGCTTTCTCACAGGAACTGAACTCACAAATCAGTTTCGACGCCTCGGAGGAAGTAACCCAAGTGCATGGACAGTAAGACGTCGGCTTGCTGAATCTAACTTAAAACCCCTTAGACCTGCAAACGGCCCTAAACTGGAGCGTGGGCATCGTATTTCAAGACTAAGATATGCCCAGAGCCACGTAAATTGGAGTATTGAAGATTGGTCAAAAGTTATGTTCTCCGACGAATCAAAATGTATGCTCTACAAGCACGATGGAAGACACAGAGTGTATCGAAGACCAGGGGAAAGATTCAAGCAAGCATGCATCGAAGAAAAAGTAGCCTACGGTGGTGGGTCTGTACTTGTGTGGGCCGGAATTTCTTCTGAAAGTCGCACAGAGCTGGTGATCATAGAAAACGGCTCTTTAACTAGCGAAAGATATGTGGAAGAAATCCTCAATGATCACGTTGGTCCATTTATGGTCATTTAGGTGAGGATGCTATATTTATGCATGACAATGCCCGACCTCATACAGGTAGGATTGTGAATGACTACCTTCAAGAGATGAACATGACTCGTATGGAGTGGCCAGCGCGCAGCCCGGATATCAACCCGATCGAGCATGCTTGGGACGAGCTAGGCAGATGCGTAAAACAACGAAACCCTCCCCCAATCACGCTTCGTGAGCTCAAAATTGCTCTCACAGAGGAATGGGAGAATATTCCCCAAAATCGTATAAGGAACTTGGTGTACAGCATGCCAAACCGCGTAAACGCAGCAATCGAAGCACGAGGAGGCAATACGAAGTATTAAAATTCAAGAAAATCGTAATAAAGTTCAAAAATTTCATGTTTCCTATTTTTGTTTTAAGGAGAGATCAGCAGTTTTTTTCTTTATGTAATTTTGTGTTAATAAAATGTATGGTGACTCATATTTTTTTTACTTTCATTTAAGGAGTATTACATTGTCTATTAAATACAATTTATTGCATTAACCTATCATTTTTAATTTCCGAGATTTTTAACATTCTTTAAGTGACCCGGATTCATTGCTCTCGAGTGTACATTAGATTAGTTTATTATAGTATTTCACAGTCAAGACAGTTCATCAATTTGTTGATAAGATTTTAGATACTTAATGTCAATATGTAAATAAGTGAAAAATTATCATGTCAAAATATTATCATGTCAAAAATTTATCAAGTTATGCATCATGTCTATTTAAAATTTAAATAGTCGTCTATTGAATAAAAACATCTGTCACAAAGCCAATTGCTTAAAGTTCTGTTAAATTCTAAATTATTCATTTTTCTTATTTTTACTGGTAGATTATTATAGACTAGCGGACGTCACGCGGTTTCACCCGCGTAGTTCCCGTTCCCGTGGGAATACAGATATAAAAAGTAGCCTATGTCACCCGGGATGAATGTAGCTTTCTAATGGTAAAAGAATTTTTAAAATCGGTTCAGTAGATCCCGAGATTACCCCTTACAATTGAACAAATATACAAACACAAAAACCTTACTTCTATAAAATATTAGTATAGTTTTTACCGCCATTGTGTAGCAGTTACTGTCACAACAATCAACAATCAGAGGTTTTCGGACTACTTTTCTCTTAAATTGGGCCTTCTCATCCTGCTCAAAGAGTGATTTAGTTGTTTCTAACAAATTTACTAATTTCAAAAATGTATAGGGATGGAAGTGTTAGCAAATGTTTTTCGGATAATACTGGTCGACACGAATCACACGATCAACCGAATCAATCGTACTGGTCGCAGGAACCCGCTGGATGAGAGACGCACGGGACCGGTCAATGTGGCGACGCCTGGGGGAGGCCTATGTCCAGCAGTGGACGTCTTTTGGCTGAAATGATGACTGGTCGACACGAATCAGTCCAATTGAGACCATAGATCGATCTTAAGCATTTTTTTTTGGGCTATAAAAGCTCTCTGAGCGTCTGTAGAGTTGCCCCACAAAATTATACCATACCTCAGGACCGAACATACATGGCTGTGGTATACCATTAATGCTGTTTCTTTACTTGTTATTTTTTTTATTTTACGAAGTGCGTAAACGAATTATGTATTTTTTACAAACTAGATCTACGTGAGATTTCCAGTTACAATAACAATCAATATTTATTCCTAGAAATTTTATTTCATTACCTTCTTCAATGATATTATTATTATATTTTATTGGCAAGTCAATTGTGTCTTTTTTATTTATTTTATTATTATATGTCAAATATCTCATGAATTTAGTTTTGTCTGTATTTATTTCTAAATTATTTTCATTTAACCAGTCATGATTACTCTTTAGAGCTTCATTGGTGGCTGTAGACCTACTAAGTGTTTCTAGCTATCCTAAATGTCAAACAAAATCATCATCATTCATCCTCAAACAAAATACGTACTTTTTATTTTTTATGTTAATACTTTACTTCGAAACTGATCTTTACGGTGTTTTTCCTATATCATTATTCCAACCCTCGTACCATGTTTGGAATAAACTAATTTTATTTGCAAGTCACTATCCTATAAAGTTCTATAAAGCATCAACCATGTTTCTATCAAAACTTATCATGTTTACCGGTCACGTGAACCTTAAGAGCATAATTTAAGTCCCTTTATCAATTTTAGCTTTAGTCATTTCGAAGTTGAAATTCTTAAGTAATTTATGTGAAGTTGTGCCTTGTGCTTAGTGCCGCATTTAAGAGCTTATGGTACCTCAAACGCGAGTTTTATAATGCGTAAAAGTATATGATTCACTGCAGTAATCAAAATCAAAAAAATATATGATATTCTTCAGGATATATGCTAGCATCGAGATAAAAGTACTAAGTTAACGTACTAGAGAAGCTACGTCAAATAACTGAATTGTCCTATTTCGTAATTTGAATCTTTAGTTCGCTGCAGCGCTAAAATAATAAAAATTCGTCTAAACATGTAAATGATGATGTAAATATAAATAATAATAAATAAATAATATAATATAATTTAATAAACCATGTAAATCACGGCACTTACGCGTTTTCTTCGGCGACGGTGCGGCGCTATCGCCGCAGTTGAACGAGACAAAGTAGGAATTTACGGTGTCTTCTCTTGTACGTTAGTACTTATATCTCGATGTATGCTAGTGACATAGTGTTGTGAAAACATAATACAACTAACTTTTTTCGATAGAAAAAATCGCGAAGATACCTCTAAACATTTCTTTTAACGAGTAAAAACCATACTAAAATACATGTCATCGTTCTGATTTATTTGCTAAATAATTCTACAGGCAATATACTAAAATCATAGTGTTTTACTTTTTTAGTCCAATCAATAGTTTTTTTGTAAATCGCAAAATACCACTAATTTCGCACAATTCGGCCGCAGCGAAAGACGTAACAACCGCTTTGTAGTGCAAGCTGAAAACTTTATTCTAACAGTATTTCAAGCGAAGTTTGAACCACCACAAATAGGGTTGCTAATCTGAGGTAGCATACGCTCTTAACATGGCCAATTAGACGATAAAAATAATTACAAACAAATCGCTAATTGCCTTATCTAAATAATCCAGCCCACTTTAGTTTATCTTTTTAGCAAGTTATTTTACCAACACATCAGCGCATGCTGGTGACTTGTAACATGGTCATCGTCTATTAGATGTCATGGGTTTACGGCTGTCGTAAATCCAGAAAGCCTAAACAAAGTGATATTCTATCAGCATTATTCACGATGGAAACGGCAATGACGAACGAGGCTGGCATAAGCTACCTACGGACAGCTTATTATTACAAGTTTTTATTTAACTTGCCCTGTTCATATATAAGACTAGCAGACGTCCCGCGGTTTCACCCGCGTAGATCCCGTTCCCGTGGGAATACAGGAATAAAAAGCTATGCATATAGCCTATGACACTCAGCAATAATGTGGCTCTCTATTGGTGAAAGAATTTTTAAAATCGGTTCAGTAGATCCCGAGATTACCCCTTACAATTTAACAAATATACAAACACACAAACTTTACTTCTTTATAATATTAGTATAGATATAGATACAGAAGTATAGATGATTCATTTGCAAAACATTTTTCGACCACTTGTTGGTTTTCGATTGAGTTGAAATTCTGCACACGCCATTGGTTCAAGTAACAAAACATATTTATGACTTGATCCTGCAGCCAGAATCACCTCCTCACGAGAAGAACTTCTCAATGGTTTTGACTGTACGGCTTTCAATAATAATTGATAAACTAAATTTTTGCCTTTTATTTAAAAAAAACTTTAAAAAAATCAGTTCTATAAAATTCACTGTACAAATAAGAACCAGACTGAAATCGATTTTCATTTGTTTAGGTTCTCATGTATTACTTACTATAGTCACAATTTCCAGTCGCAAAACACAATAACAAGACAACCAAAGCCAACAAAATTCAGTAAATCATTTCAGAAAGCATAGGTATACCTACTCACCGCCCTTTTCCTCGATAACTCCATATACGAGCATAAAGGCATTCATTACGTGTACCATATCATCCGTCTTCAATATTGTCCTGTACGTCTGAAGTGGGTGAGTCAATAGAAAATCACCAAAAGTCACGTTTTGATTTGTCATGGGGTAGGAAGAGTCCTCCGGTGCTACTTATAGCCCCAATAATTTAAAGGATTTTGGGGCTGGCGCAAAGTTTTGAGAGGAGCGTGTTGCGTGTTTTCAAGTTGGTACGAATACTTTCTATTTTTAAACGGTTTTATTTAGCTCACCCCGTTTGTTTTATTCTTGGGTCAAATTTAGTAATTCAAATTTCACCCTCTTCCTGTCAACCGATTAATCTGAAATTTTGTATACACTTTGGATTTTGGTGACAATACAATTATGTTTATTCATTATCATTATAAATTCAAGATGGCCGCCTCTACAAAATGGCGGATAATTTATGTTTTATTAATCCCATCAATATGGGTATCAAATGAAAGGGCTCAACAAGCAAAATACAATATACTATAAAAAATTGAAATCCAAGATGGCGGCCGCTACAAAATGGCGGATAACGTAGGTTTTATCAATCCCATCAATATGGGTATCAAATGAAAGGGCTCAACAAGCAGAATACAATATACTATAAAAAATTGAAATACAAGATGGCGGCCGCTACAAAATGGCGGATAACTTAGGTTTTATCAATCCCATCAACATGGGTATCAAATGAAAGGTCTCAACAAGTAGAATACAATTTACTATGCAAAAATTAAACAGAATGCGAAATAAAAACTAAAAACTAGAAAATAAAAATGGGTAAAAAAACTTTTTAAGTTAAACGGTTTTATGTTAAACATACATTGCAATGTTTAAGATAAATGTACTAAAAACCAAAAAATAATAAAATAGATACAGTCGTGGGAATTATAAACATATGCATAGACTAGACTAAAATAAAACCGTGGGGCACGTCAAATGTTTGTTTTGTAACATTACAAAACAAACATTTTAATCAACGATTGTAGACAATTTGACGTGCCCCACGGTTTTATTTTAGTCTAGTCTATGCATATGTTTATAATTCCCACGACTGTATCTATTTTATTATTTTTTGGTTTTTAGTACATTTATCTTAAACATTGCAATGTATGTTTAACATAAAACCGTTTAACTTAAAAAGTTTTTTTACCAATTTTTTTACCTGTTTTTTTTTATAAGATTAACAAATAATACATACGATTCGCGTTCATTGCACATCATCATTTTGAGTTTAAGACGGAGGCATAAAGGTATCATAATATGGATGATCAAGATAAGACGTTGCGGTAAACCTCAACTGTTTTTCTTATGGTAGATGTGCTTGCATCCCATATTATAAATAATATTAGGAAGGCTTTTTCCAACTACGTGTGGGCTCGACTTCCATTAATTCTTACCACATTCAGTTAAATACCAGAACTTTTAATACTTTGATGGCACGGTTGGCGCAGTGGCTCAAGCAGTTGACTGCTGCACTACGTGTCGCGGGTTCGATCCCCGCGAGTAACATATATTTGTATGGCCTACAGATAGTTGTTTTGGGTCTGAGTATTAGAGTGTGTGAGTTTAAATGTCTGTGAACGCACGCACGATACAGGAGAAATTTCTAGTGGGTGCAATACTAATATTAAAAAACATTTTTTTCTCTATCTGAGCTCGACAACCCAGTGGGGTGGTGTAGCATCTCTAGCGTTGGTTAGGTTGCTAGGTTACGACAAATAACTAGGTTGTCAAATAAAATAATTTATTACATGAAAAGTTTTTCTGTTTTGTCTCAATGCTTTCTCCTTGACTGTATTTCGTTACTCCGAAGTTCGAAATACCGAAGTACGGTATACAGAAAGTTCGTGAGTCCGAATTACGTTGGTCAGAATGTACGCTATGACGAAGTACGGTATTCAGAATGTTCGTTACTCCGATGTACGTTACTCCGAAAGTTTGCTACTTCGAAGTACTGTACTCAGAATGTTCGTCACTCCGATGTACGTTACTTCGAAAGTTTGCTACTACGAAGTACTGTATTCAGAATGTACACTATCGCGAAGTACGGAACTCCGAAAGTTTGCTATGACCAATTACTCAATAATAATTGATAATATTCCCTTCTATTAAATCTAAACAATACATTACATTTACTGAATAATACGATTCCCCTTAGTAAGACTGGTTGTCAAACTTTCGGGTCACCGACTACCTGTAACAACCGTCAAAGATCTATAAATGACAGCTCTTCAACGACTTTACATTCTTTCCGATGCATGCAGAATCTCTGTTTGTAATTTATAGGTGCTAACCCATCCACTGACCAACCTAGGCAAGTGAATCAAATTAAAAAATAAGCCATACGTTTCTGTATTGTACCACAAAAGTCAAAGATCGCTGTTGTGTCGGGGATTCTGTTTGCAAAAGCCACCGTGGCTTTACCACTGATTAGGCAGCCACGGATTCCGTACAATTCCCTTTTTTATATGTTTTCTATAGGAAAATTTTGATTGGCTTCCAATCCAAGGTTTATTGGGTAAGCAAGTTTTATTTTACTTCGATTTCTTGGAAATTTAGCGCGGTTTCTATTGTTTTAGTTTTATTGATTTATATATTTCTTTCTTTGCGTAGCTACCTCTATTTTTCTAACTTATGAATAACTTGTCGAATTCTCAGTTACTTGAGATTCTCTAGTATTGTTATTAAAACACTAGCAACAACTATACTTGTTGCTAGTGTTTTAATAACATTTTCATTTTAGTTCAGTATGACTTTTGTCGTGTAAACTTAAACTATGACCTACAAAAATTATATTATATAAAGCTAAATTACCACTCACTCACTGACATAATTGTTCTCCTAGATGGTGGATGGGGAGGTGGGTATATTTTGACAGATTCGTAAACAAGTAACTCTCGTGAGTATGGGAAAAGTCCTAAACCCCCCCTTTTCCCCCCTCTTCTCCCCCCTCCCTATCGTATCTCGGAAACAAAGAGACTTTACGTGTTTTTTTTTTGGGATTCGTATAGAGGGGGCTCGGTAAAGTAAAAATCACTTTTCAAAGTGGCCCCCCTTTTCCCCCTTCTCCCCCCCTTTAGGCGGATCTCGGAAATAAAGAGAATTTACGTGTTTTTTTTTAGGGATTCGTATAGAGGAGGCTTGGGGAAGTAAAAACCATTTTTAAAATTTGACCCCCTTGCCCCCCTTCACCCCCCCCTTTCGGATCTCGGAAGTTAAGAGACTTGGAACGAATTTTTTTTCAGATTCATATAGAAGGGCATTGCGTTAGTCGAAATAATTTTTAGAAACTCCCCCCTCTCCCCCCCTTCATCCCCCCCTCTTCACCTCTTTTTTTACTCCTGAAAAAATTTTTGATTCTTACCTAAATCTATTTGAGGGGCGTTGAAATATGTATACCCTCCCCTCCCCAACCTCCCCTAAAATTAAAAGGGCTGTAACTTCATAACGGTTAGAGATAGCCATTAGGTGTTTGAACAAATATTATAGTAGGCGTCGAAACCTGTCCGGTGGTGGTACAGCGGTAAAGCGAAGGGGGGAGCGGGCGAGCGAAGCGAGCCGGCGACCCCCGTAGCGCAGGGATAATGTCATGATAGCTTTCCGGTGGTAGGTAGGTCCTGAGTGGAGCGAACCTGCGAGACCGAGTGGAGCGAACCTGCGAGACCGAGTGGAGCGAAGGAGGGAGGTGGCGAGCGGAGCGAGCCGGCGACCTCCTTATCGTAACGAAGGTTGAGTGGGTGAAGCGTAACTCATGGGCGACGACAAGCAAACTTTAGGGTAATGTTTTTTTAGTAGTAGTGAAAGGTAGTGGGTAGGTAGTAGGTAGGTGGTAGGTGGTAGGTATGTGTAGGTAGGTGTAGGTAGGTGTAGGTGTAGGTGTAGGTAGGTGTAGGTAGGTGTAGGTAGGTAGGTGGTAGGTGTAGGTAGGTATAATAGGTAGGTGTAGGTAGGTAGTAGGTAGGTGTTGGTAGGTGTAGGTAGGTGTAGGGAGGTGTAGGTAGGTGTAGGTAGGTGTAGGTAGGTGTAGGTAGGTGTAGGTAGGTGTAGGTAGGTGTAGGTAGGTGTAGGTAGGTGTAGGTAGGTGTAGGTAGGTGTAGGTAGGTGTAGGTAGGTGTAGGTAGGTGTAGGTAGGTGTAGGTAGGTGTAGGTAGGTGTAGGTAGGTGTAGGTAGGTGTAGGTAGGTGTAGATAGGTAGTAGGTAGTTGTAGGTAGGTGTAGGTAGGTGTACCGCGAGCTGCATTTGAACATTTTTTTTTCAGATTCATTGAAAGGTGCAATGCGTTAGTCGAAATCATTTTTCAAAGCTCCCCCTCTCCCCCTCTTCACGCCCCGCGAGCTGCGCGCAGCTCGCGCAGCCACGCAAATACTAGTTATACTATATAAAGCTTAATTACCACTCACTCACTGACTGACAGAATTGATCTCCCAGATGGTGGATGGGGAGGTGGGTATATTTTGACAGATTCGTAAACAATCAACTCTCATGACTATGGGAAAAGTCCCAAACCCCCACTTTTCCCCCCCCTTCTCCCCCCTCCCTATCGTATCTCGGAAACAAAGAGACTTGACGTGTTTTTTTTTAGAGATTCGTATAGAGGAGGCTCGAAAAAGTAAAACCCATTTTTCAATGTTGACCCCCTTGCCCCCCTTCTCCCCCCTTTTAGGCGGATCTCGAAAATAAACAGACATTACGTGTGTTTTTTTAGGGATTCGTATAGAGGAGGCTCGGAGAAAAAAAAAACATTTTTCAAATTTGACCCCTTTGCCCCCCTTCTCCCCCTTTTAGGCGGATCTCGAAAGTTAAGAGACTTCGAACGAATTTTTTTTCAGATTCATATAGAGGGGCATTGCGTAAGTCGAAATCATTTTTAGAAACTCCCCCCTCTCCCCCCCTTCACCCCCCCCTCTTCACCTCTTTTTTTACTCCTGAAAAAATTTTTGATTCTTACCTAAATCTATTTGAGGGGCGTTGAAATTTGTATACCCTCCCCTCCCCAACCTCCCCTAAAATTAAAAGGGCTGTTACTTCATAACGGTTAGAGATAGCCATTAGGTGTTTGAACAAATATTATAGTAGGCGTCGAAACCTGTCCGGTGGTGGTACAGCGGTAAAGCGAAGTGGGGAGCGGGCGAGCGAAGCGAGCCGGCGACCCCCGTAGCGTAGGGATAATGTCATGATAGCTTTCCGGTGGTAGGTAGGTCCTGAGTGTAGCGAACCTGCGAGACCGAGTGGAGCGAAGGGGGGAGGTGGCGAGCGAAGCGAGCCGGCGACCTCCTTAGCGTAACGAAGGTTGAGTGGGTGAAGCGTAACTCAGGGGCGACGACAAGCAAACTTTAGGGTAATGTTTTTTTGTGGTAGTAGGAGGTAGTAGGTAGGTAGTAGCAAGGTAGTAGGTAGGTAGTAGGTAGGTAGTAGGTAGGTAGTAGGTAGGTAGTAGGTAGGTAGTAGGTAGGTAGTAGGTAGGTAGTAGGTAGGTAGTAGGTAGGTAGTAGGTAGGTAGTAGGTAGGTAGTAGGTAGGTAGTAGGTAGGTAGTAGGTAGGTAGTAGGTAGGTAGTAGGTAGGTAGTAGGTAGGTAGTAGGTAGGTAGTAGGTAGGTAGTAGGTAGGTAGTAGGTAGGTAGTAGGTAGGTAGTAGGTAGGTAGTAGGTAGGTAGTAGGTAGGTAGTAGGTAGGTAGTAGGTAGGTAGTAGGTAGGTAGTAGGTAGGTAGTAGGTAGGTAGTAGGTAGGTAGTAGGTAGGTAGTAGGTAGGTAGTAGGTAGGTAGTAGGTAGGTAGTAGGTAGGTAGTAGGTAGGTAGTAGGTAGGTGTAGGTAGGTAGTAGATAGGTGTAGGTAGGTAGGTGTAGGTAGGCAGTAGGTAGGTGTAGGTAGGTAGGTGTAGGTAGGCAGTAGGTAGGTGTAGGTAGGTAGTAGGTAGGTAGTAGGTAGGTGTAGGTAGGTAGTACCGCGAGCTGCATTGGAACACTTTTTTTTTCAGATTCATTGAGAAGTGCAATGCGTTAGTCGAAATCATATTTCAAAGCTCCCCCTCTCCCCCCTTCACGCCCCGCGAGCTGCGCGCAGCTCGCGCAGCCACGCAAATACTAGTTATATTATATAAAGCTCGATTACCACTCACTCACTGACTGATTGACATAATTGTTCTCCCAGATGGTGGATGGGGAGGTGGGTATATTTTGACAGATTCGTAAACAAGTAACTCTCGTGAGTATGGGAAAAGTCCCAAACCCCCCCTTTTCCCCCCCCTTCTCCCCCCTCCCTATCGTATCTCGAAAACTAAAAGACCCGTATTTTTTTTTTTTTAGGGATTCGTATAGAGGGGGCTCGGTAAAGTAAAAATCATTTTTCAAAGTAGCCCCCCTTTTCCCCCTCCTCCCCCCCTTTAGGCGGATCTCGGAAATAAAGAGATTTTACGTGTTTTTTTTTAGGGATTCGTATAGAGTAGGCTCGGGGAAGTAAAAACAATTTTTCGAATTTGACCCCCTTGCCCCCCTTCACCCCCCCTTTAGGCGGATCTCGGAAATAAAGAGATTTTACGTGTTTTTTTTAGGGATTCGTATAGAAGAGGCTTGGGGAAGTAAAAACCATTTTTCAATGTTGACCCCCTTGCCCCCCTTCATCCCCCCCCTTTAGGCGGATCTCGGAAATAAAGAGACATTACGTGTGTTTTTTTAAGGATTCGTATAGAGGAGGCTCAGGGAAGTAAAAACCATTTTTTAAATTTGACCCCCTTGCCCCCCTTCTCCCCCCTTTTAGGCGGATCTCGGAAGTTAACAGACTTGGAACGATTTTTTTTTTCAGATTCATATAGAGGGGCATTGCGTTAGTCGAAATCATTTTTAGAAACTCCCCCTTATCCCCCCCTTCACCCCCCCCCCTCTTCATCTCTTTTTTTACTCCTGAAAAAATTTTTGATTCTTACCTAAATCTATTTGAGGGGCGTTGAAATTTGTATACCCTCCCCTCCCCAACCTCCCCTAAAATTAAAAGAACTGTAACTTCATAACGGTTAGAGATAGCCATTAGGTGTTTGAACAAATATTATAGTAGGCGTCGAAACCTGTCCGGTGGTGCTACAGCGGTAAAGCGAAGGGGGGAGCGGGCGAGCGAAGCGAGCCGGCGACCCCCGTAGCGTAGGGATAATGTCATGATAGCTTTCCGGTGGTAGGTAGGTCCTGAGTGGAGCGAACCTGCGAGACCGAGTGGAGCAAAGGGGGGAGGTGGCGAGCGGAGCGAGCCGGCGACCTCCTTAGCGTAACGAAGGTTGAGTGGATGAAGCGTAACTCAGGGGCGACGACAAGCAAACTTTAGGGTAATGTTTTTTTAGTGGTAGTAGGTAGTAGGTAGGTGGTAGGTAGTAGGTATGTGTAGGTAGGTGTAGGTAGTAGGTGCAGATAGGTGTAGGTGTAGGTGTAGGTAGGTGTAGGTGTAGGTAGGTAGTAGGTAGGTAGTAGGTAGGTAGTAGGTAGGTAGTAGGTAGGTAGTAGGTAGGTAGTAGGTAGGTAGTAGGTAGGTAGTAGGTAGGTAGTAGGTAGGTAGTAGGTAGGTAGTAGGTAGGTGTAGGTAGGTAGGTAGTAGGTATGTGTAGGTAGGTAGGTGTAGGTAGGTGTGAGTAGGTGTAGGTAGGTGTAGGTAGGTGTAGGTAGGTGTAGGTAGGTGTAGGTAGGTGTAGGTAGGTGTAGGTAGGTGTAGGTAGGTGTAGGTAGGTGTAGGTAGGTGTAGGTAGGTGTAGGTATGTGTAGGTAGGTAGTAGGTAGGTGTAGGTAGGTGAAGGTAGGTAGTACCGCGAGCTGCATTGGAACATTTTTTTTTTCCGATTCATTGAGAGGTGCAATGCGTTAGTCGAAATCATTTTTCAAAGCTCCCCCTCTCCCCCACTTCACGCCCCGCGAGCTGCGCGCAGCTCGCGCAGCCACGCAAATACTAGTTATATTATATAAAGCTCGATTACCACTCACTGACTGACTGACAGAATTGTTCTCACAGATGGTGGATGGGGAGGTGGGTATGTTTTGACAGATTCGTAAACAACCAACTCTCGTGAGTATGGGAAAAGTCCCAAACCCCCCCTTTTCCCCCCCCTTCTCCCCCCTCCCTATCGTATCTCGGAAACAAAGAGACTTTACGTGTTTTGTTTTAGGGATTCGTATAGAGGGGGCTCGGTAAAGTAAAAATCATTTTTCAAAGTGGCCCCCCTTTTCCCCCTTCTCCCCCCCTTTAGGCGGATCTCGGAAATAAAGAGATTTACCGTGTTTTTTTTTAGGGATTCGTATAGAGTAGGATCGGGGAAGTAAAAACCATTTTTCAAAATTGACCCCCTTGCCCCCCTTCACCCCCCCCTTTAGGCGGATCTCGGAAGTTAAGAGACTTGGCACATTTTTTTTTTCAGATTCATTAAAAGGGGCAATGCGTGAGTCGAAATCGTTTTTCAAAGTTCCCCCCTCTCCCCCCTTTAACGCCCCCCCCCCCCTCTTTACCCCTTTTTTTTAACTTGTGTTCTGTTTTGTTTACGGATTCGTATAGAGGAGGCTCGGGGAAGTAAAATCCATTTTTAAAATTTGACCCCCTTGCCCCCCTTCTCCCCCCTTTTAGGCGGATCTCAAAAGTTAAGAGACTTGGAACGTATTTTTTTTCAGATTCATATAGAGGGGCATTGCGTTAGTCGAAATAATTTTTAGAAACTCCACCCTCTCCCCCCTTCACCGCCCCCCTCTTCACCTCTTTTTTTACTCCTGAAAAATTTTTTGATTCTTACCCTAATCTATTTGAGGGGCGTTGAAATTTGCATACCCTCCCCTCCCCAACCTCCCCTAAAATTAAAAGGGCTGTTACTTCATAACGGTTAGAGATAGCCATTAGGTGTTTGAACAAATATTATAGTAGGCGTCGAAACCTGTCCGGTGGTGGTACAGCGGTAAAGCGAAGCGTAGCGTATAGCTTTCCGGTGGTAGGTAGGTCCTGAGTGGAGCGAACCTGCGAGACCGAGTGGAGCGAAGGGGGGAGGTGGCGAGCGAAGCGAGTCGGCGACCTCCTTAGCGTAACGAAGGTTGAGTGGGTGAAGCGTAACTCAGGGGCGACGACAAGCAAACTTTAGGGTAATGTTTTTTTAGTAGTAGTGAAAGGTAGTAGGTAGGTAGTAGGTAGGTAGTAGGTAGGTGTAGGTAGGTGTAGGTAGGTGTAGGTAGGTGTAGGTGTAGGTAGGTGTAGGTAGGTAGGTGGTAGGTGTAGGTAAGTAGTAGGTAGGTGTTGGTAGGTGTAGGTAGGTGTAGGGAGGTGTAGGTAGGTGTAGGTAGGTGTAGGTAGGTGTAGGTAGGTGTAGGTAGGTGTAGGTAGGTGTAGGTAGGTGTAGGTAGGTGTAGGTAGGTGTAGGTGGGTTTAGGTAGGTAGTAGGTAGGTGTAGGTAGGTAGTAGGTAGGTGTAGGTAGGTGTAGGTAGGTGTAGGTAGGTAGTAGGTAGTTGTAGGTAGGTGTAGGTAGGTGTACCGCGAGCTGCATTTGAACATTTTTTTTTCAGATTCATTGAAAGGTGCAATGCGTCAGTCGAAATCATTTTTCAAAGCTCCCCCTCCCCCCCACTTCACGCCCCGCGAGCTGCGCGCAGCTCGCGCAGCCACGCAAATACTAGTTATACTATATAAAGCTAAATTACCACTGACTGACTTATTGACAGAATTGTTCTCCCAGATGGTGGATGGGGAGGTGGGTATATTTTGACAGATTCGTAAACAAGTTACTCTCGTGAGTATGGGAAAAGTCCCAAACCCCCCCTTTTCCCCCCCTTTCTCCCCCCTCCCTATCGTATCTCGGAAACAAAGAGATTTTACGTGTTTTTTTTTAGAGATTCGTATAGAGGAGTTTTGGCTAAGTAAAAATCATTTTTTAAAGTGCCCCCCCTTGCCCCCCTTCTTCCCCCTTTTAGGCGGATCTCGGAAATAAAGAGACATTACGTGTGTTTTTTTAGGGATTCGTATTGAGGAGGCTCGGGAAAGTAAAAATCATTTTCCAAAGTGGCCCCTTCTTGCCCCCCTTCTCCCCCCCTTTAGGCGGATCTCGGAATTAAAAAGAATTTAAGTGTTTTTTTTTAGGGATTCGTATAGAGGAGGCTCGGTAAAGTAAAAATCATTTTTCAAAGTATCCCCCCTTGCCCCCCTTCTCCCCCCTTTTAGGCGAATCTCGAAAGTTAAGAGACTTGGAACATTTTTTTTTTCAGATTCATATAGAGGGGCATTGCGTCAGTCGAAACCATTTTTAGAAACTCCCCCCTCTCCCCCCCTTTACCCTCCCCTCTTTACCTCTTTTTTTACTCCTGAATTTTTTTTTGATTTTTACCTAAATCTATTTGAGGGGCGTTGAAATTTGTATACCCTTCCCTCTCCAACCTCCCCTAAAATTAAAAGGACTGTAACTTCATAACGGTTAGAGATAGCCATTAGGTGTTTGAACCAATATTACAGTAGGCGTCGAAACCTGTCCGGTGGTGGTACAGCGGTAAAGCGAAGGGGGGAGCGGGCGAGCGAAGCGAGCCGGCGACCCCCGTAGCGTAGGGATAATGTCATGATAGCTTTCCGGTGGTAGGTAGGTCCTGAGTGGAGCGAACCTGCGAGACCGAGTGGAGCGAAGGGGGGAGGTGGCGAGCGAAGCGAGCCGGCGACCTCCTTAGCGTAACGAAGGTTGAGTGGGTGAAGCGTAACTCAGGGGCGACGACAAGCAAACTTTAGTGTAATGTTTTTTTAGTGGTAGTAGGTAGGTAGGTGGTAGGTAGTAGGTATGTGTTGGTAGGTGTAGGTAGGTAGTAGGTAGGTAGTAGGTAGGTGTAGGTAGGTGTAGGTAGGTGTAGGTAGGTGTAGGTAGATGTAGGTAGGTGTAGGTAGGTGTAGGTAGGTGTAGGTAGGTGTAGGTAGGTAGTACCGCGAGCTGCATTGGAACATGTTTTTTTTTCAGATTCATTAAGGGGTGCAATGCGTTAGTCGAAATCATTTTTCAAAGCTCTCCCTGTCCCCCTCTTCACGCCCCGCGAGCTGCGCGCAGCTCGCGCAGCCACGCAAATACTAGTTATACTATATAAAGCTAAATTACCACTCACTCACTCACTGACTCACTGACAGAATTGTTCTCCCAGATGGTGGATGGGGAGGTGGGTATATTTTGACAGATTCGTAAACAAGCAACTCTCGTGAGTATGGGAAAAGTGCCAAACCCCCCCTTTTCTCCCCCCTTCTCCCCCCTCCCTATCGCATCTCGGAAACTAAGTTAGAGACCCGTATTTTTTGTTTTTTACAGATTCGTATAGAGGAGGCTCGGTAAAGTAAAAATCATTTTTCAAAGTGGCCCCCCTTGCCCCCCTTTTCCCACCTTTTAGGCGGATCTCGAAAGTTAAGAGACTTGGAACGATTTTTTTTTCAGATTCATATAGAGGAGGCTCGGGGAAGTAAAAACCATTTATTAAATTTGATCCCCTTGCCCCCCTTCACCCCCCCTTTAGGCGGATCTCGAAAGTTAAGAGACTTGGAACGAATTTTTTTTCAAATTCATATAAAGGGGCATTGCGTTAGTCGAAATCATTTTTAGAAACTCCCCCCTCTCCCCCCCTTCACCCCCCCCCCCCTCTTCCCCTCTTTTTTTACTCCTGAAAATTTTTTTGATTCTTACCTAAATCTATTTGAGGGGCGTTGAAATTTGTATACCCTCCCCTCCCCAACCTCCCCTAAAATTAAAAGGGCTGTAACTTCATAACGGTTAGAGATAGCCATTAGGTGTTTGAACAAATATTATAGTAGGCGTCGAAACCTGTCCGGTGGTGGTACAGCGGTAAAGCGAAGGGGGGAGCGGGCGAGCGAAGCGAGCCGGCGACCCCCGTAGCGTAGGGATAATGTCATGATAGCTTTCCGGTGGTAGGTAGGTCCTGAGTGGAGCGAACCTGCGAGACCGAGTGGAGCGAAGGGGGGAGGTGGCGAGCGAAGCGAGCCGGCGACCTCCTTAGCGTAACGAAGGTTGAGTGGGTGAAGCGTAACTCAGGGGCGACGACAAGCAAACTTTAGGGTAATGTTTTTTTTGTGGTAGTAGGAGGTAGTAGGTAGGTGGTAGGTAGTAGGTATGTGTAGGTAGGTGTAGGTAGGTGTAGGTAGGTGTGGGTAGGTAGTAGGTAGGTGTAGGTAGGTGTAGGTAGGTAGTAGGTAGGTGGTAGGTAGGTAGTAGGTAGGTAGTAGGTAGGTGTAGGTAGGTAGTAGGTAGGTGTAGGTAGGTGTAGGTAGGTAGTAGGTAGGTAGTAGGTAGGTAGTAGGTAGGTAGTAGGTAGGTAGTAGGTAGGTGTAGGTAGTAGGTAGGTGTACCGCGAGCTGCATTGGAACATTTTTTTTTTCAGTTTCATTGAAAGGTGCAATGCGTTAGTCGAAATCATTTTTCAAAGCTCCCCCTCTCCCCCACTTCACGCCCCGCGAGCTGCGCGCAGCTCGCGCAGCCACGCAAATACTAGTCTATCTATATAAATAAAAAGAGAAGTCCTGACTGACTGACTCATCAACGCCCAGCCCAAACCCTTGAACCTAGAAAGCTGAAATTTTGCACAGAGGTTCCCTTTATAATGAACACAAGGAGTAAGGAAGGATTTTTCGAAATTCAACCCCTAAGAGAGTTAAATAGGGGATGAAAGTTTGATTTTAAAATCGACATTTTTGTAGTTAAACCGACATCCACGCGGGCGAAGCTTAGAGCAAAAGCTAGTACATAATAATATACCTAATTATTCAAGTTTGACAAACCAAGCATGTCCATAATAGTCTAAGATCCCAGGGCCGCCAGACTTCACGTATTTTCTGACGAAGGAAATGTGGACGATCGGGTAGTGTTAGTATGTACTAAGAACGCACGATTACCAGCTAGCTTGCTTAGCCGGCCAATTTTCAGGTATCAGGCAATCAAGGTACATAAAAACATTACTTACCTCACGTATTTTCTGAAAGCTGAATTTACGTATAATTTATTTATTTATTTATTACACTTTTAGGAAAACTTACAGCTAAACAGACAGTGAGTAATAATTTAAACAAAATATGGCCAATTACAAGTTTCCACATGTATGTATGTCTATAATAAAACCAAAAAAGAAACAAACACCTAACAGAAAAATTACTAAATACGCTCGAAGAAGCTATTAGATAAAGTTTTCTTCAATTTAACTAAACTGGTATTGAAAATGTCGATCTCAGCTTCCCGGCAGGTTGCGTTATACATACGACTCGCTCTCACCATGTACGAGTTACTTCTGTACGTAGTGGCTACCACTGAGGTGTGCAATAACTGAGGTCTACGCAGGAACACAGATGGGACTCGCAAACCGATTTTGTGCAGCAACTCTGTAACACCAGTTGTTCCGTTGGCGATCTTGAAAAATAACACAAGATCTGATATTTTTCGCCTTTCATAAAGTGGAAGGATATGAAATTTTTTGCAACGGTAGGTATAATTCGTTGAAAACGTTTTAGACCGATACTGAATATGCCTTAAAAACCTTTTCTGTATGCTCTCAATACGATTTATGTAAACATTTTAATTGGGGTTCCAGACCTGAGAGGCATAATGTAGACAATATCCTTAAAAATAAGTTGCCAATACTCCCAGACACTTTCCAGCGGCCGTATTGCTTAACAGACGCTTTAAAGAAAACTAAACCCCCTTATGATTTAATACTTAAAGCTAATTATACTTATCGATCGGGTTATTGCCATACTATATTGGGCAGGCGCTCCAACATGCACCCGGGCGTTGAAACAACGTTTTCAACAAAATTCTGAAGACACAGGCAATGGGCAGATCCTGTTGAATGCCCACCGAATGAGTCCAGTGGAGGTCTTTAGGTCAGCCACACGAGCGATGCCATGCGTTCTCGAGTAAACAGCCACAATACGTTTAAGTCTAAACTTTTTGGGAGCTCTAAAGCGTCTGTTAAGCAATACGGACGCTGCAAAGTGTCTGGGAGTATTGGCAACTTATTTTTAGGGGTATTGCCTACAATATACGTAAATTCAGCTTTCAGAAAATACGTGAGGTAAGTAATGTTTTTATGTACCTTGATTGCCTGATACCTGAAAATTGGCCGTCTAAGCAAGTTAGCTGGTAGTCGTGCGTTCTTAGTACATACTAACACTACACATCATCATCACCTTCCTGCCCTCATCCCATGTCATTTGGGGTCGGCGCAACACGTTTTTTCCTTCCATTCTGCCCTGTTAGTCGTCACACAAAAATACTAACACTACACAATCGTCCACATTTCCTTCGTCAGAAAATATGTGACGTCTGGCGGCCCTGGGATATTACTCTAGGTTTATTTAATCAACATAACTTAACATCACACCTGTAACCGCCAAAGGGTTAGGCAGAGGTGTACCTACCTAATTTTACACCCACATTTTGCTATAGTTATGTGAGTGGAATCAAATAGTGTGGTATAAAGTGTCTAAGTATTTTTTTTACTTTGTCCTACACTAGGAATTTCTCCTGTATCGTGGGTGCTTTTACAAAAATGTAAACTTACATAGACAAACCAAACACCCAGACCCGAAACCACTATCTGTTTTACAAATATTTGTTCCGTGCGGGGATCGAACCCGCGACACGCAGCATAGCAGTCCAATCGCTCAGCTGAGTATCTTCTTTGTCGTAGCGCGTCGATGAAAATCTATGACTTCCTGTGTGTCATCATCTGCCTAGCCTTTTGGTTCGGCTTCCAGTCTAACTGGATGCAGCTAAATATCAGTGTTTACATGGATGGACTGCCTGTCTCACCTCCACAACCCAAAACGTATAATGGTTATGATACATTTGGTAAGACTGGCGCTTTCTGAGGTGTGAGGGTCTTGTATCAGGTTTTATTTGTGGAATAACATCACATTTGCAATCTACACTAGAAATGCTAGAATCATTTGTGAATTTCCGCCAGAACAGGGTTGTTTTTTGTATAAAAAGACTTCATTTATTTTCTACTGGACTTTATATTTTATTAAAAAAACTTCCCAAAAAATTCATAGAAATGTGAGCTCATGCATTTTCTGGCGGATTAGTGATTACTCAGCACCATAGTAGGTATATAAGCAGGCTTTCTCACCCCAAACCGCTGCAAATCTCACCCTTTCAGTATAGGAAGAGACATAATCCGCCATCAATCAGCTTGAAAAATGTTCCCCATGCCTGTATACTGTTGAGGAGTTCATGTTCTTTGGCATAAGGGGCGGCACTTGCTTAAGTTTAAAACAAAAGTTTTGAATTCAGGAAATAACACAATATCATCACATTAGCACACCCACACCTCAACAGTTATGTTTAATTCCCATTTAATAGGGGGTCAGCCTAAAGCCATCAACTGGGCACAAATCCAGACTCCGTGGCTGCTACTGAGTTATTTTGATGGAAAAACCCAATAATACTTTGCCAGGACCTCCTGCATAGCAATCGCGCTTGCGACAACAAGACCAAAGCAATATCAATTTCCACAACTTGAGAATCTTGGACGGCCCCTTCCCAAAAACATAGACACATCTTACACCGCATGCCTTGTCAAAAGCGCAATGACCTTTTAACTACATCAGAAAATGATGATTGATTGTTTTGCCATCGATTTTTCAAGAAGAAGATAGCCAAAAGTATGGTTTTGTGTACTAAGATTTCTTACTCTCAACTTTTGTCACCGTTTTGTCAGATCCTTTCCATCAATACCACCGGACATCTCCACGTCTAGCCACATGTCCTGTCCAACTTCACTTTAAGCTTATCGCCCTGTCCCCGACGTCGAACACTGTCGTTTGACGACAGATTTCGGTGGTACGCACTCGATCTAGTGGGGTTATGTTGAGCATAGCTCGCTTCGTGGCCCTTCATGCAACACGTATTTGGTGCACAGTATCCTTAAAACCAACTTATACATCTTCTTCAACCTTTCAACAACCAAAGCTAAGTATAGGTCTCTTCCAATGTACGCCATTCTTCCCAGTTTTGCGCCTTTCCCATCCAGTCCTTTACGACCACTCCAACAAGGTCGTCGGTCCATCGCATCGGTTGCCTGCCTACATTTCTATACCCTACTCTAGGCCTCCAAGCACCATACTAAGTTTAAGTTTTATTGAACTTAGTATAAGTTAAAAGTAATAACTGCTTCCATCTAAATTGATGTAATATTCATCCCACCTTAACCCTTACATCCCCAAAATCTAGAACACACATCAAACCTAAATATCCGCCCTCGTCTAAAACTTCCCTTTCAAACTAAAGGGGAGGGTTATAAAGTCTTTAACTATTAACCTTGCAAAACTTAACAGTATGTAGGAACAGCGAAGTAAATCTTACATAGCGAAGTCCGATAAAAGTTGTTTTAAAACAAACTGCGAACAGGGGCATTAAATTTCAATCACAACACAATATGGTGACCTAGTTCCGGATACCGACTTTATCCGTAAAGTGGGTTATAGATGTGCGATTAGTCGCTGCGATTGGTTGACTAATTTGGGAGGTGGGTGGCAGAAACGCGTTTTTTTTTTTTAGGACAATCAGTGGCGACCTGGTGGTCGATACTAAAAAGCGCCGAGACAATGAAGTTCGAGGAAGTCCCAGAGTAACGATTTAACTGTCTTGAGTCCCGCAACGACATTTCGAGTAAATCACTCCTGGTCAATGTTTAGTTTCTTTCCACGAAACGATTTTCTTTTCAGTCTACTCTGTCCCACAGCTGGGTAAAGGCCTCCTCCGTGGCTTTCCGAGTTTGTTTACAATTGCAATAGGCCTTCTCTGACGAATACGTGAAGATTGAGACCAGATCGCCACGGTTTCTTGAGCCATAAAATTTTAAGATTTTTGCTCAAAGTAATTTGTTAAAGTATAGCTCAACTTTTCAATTTATGTAAACAAAACATAATTGACTCCTTATCGTATAATTATCCATAACGAAGATGACAAAGTTTTTTTCAATATTTTCTATTTACCCCATTTCCTGGTAAACCCATCAAGCCTGCGGGCATCTATATTCCCCGAATTGAACCCTTTAAGAGCTTCATAAAAAGATATTTTTCGAAGAATTTGTTATCAAGTAAACTAATGTCATGCAGAAAGGTTCTTTGGATAGAAAATAATGTATTTAACCTTTGAAAGTCATGACAAGAGTTTAAAGAAGTCTATTGACTATTTCGTTACTCCGAAGTTCGAAATACCGAAGTACGGTATTCAGAAAGTTTGTGAGTTCGAATTACGTTAGTCAGAATGTACGCTATGACGAAGTACGGTATTCAGAATGTTCGTTACTCCGAAAGTTTGCCACTACGAAGTACTGTACTCAGAAATATTTAGTGAAAATTTTGCTTTTCCACTTGACATACTTACGTTTTATAGTTACATAACTGACCTGACAGCAGATTGTGTGCAAAAATATCATAACCCCTATTTACTTTTATCCCCTATTTAAATCCCTTAAGGGTCGAATTTCGAAAAAAAAAACATTAGAACTTTCCTCGAGAACCATTCTACTCTATCCATTGGTGAAAACAGCATGAAAATTGGTGCAGTGCTTTTTTAACCGACTTCCAAAAAAAGGAGGAGGTTATCAATTCGACTGTATTTTTTTTTTTTTTTTTGTTTTTTTTTTTAATGTTTGTTCGCTCATAACTTGCGACTGGGTGAACTGATTTTCATGATTATTTTTTCATTTGAAAGCTGGTGCTTCCCGTGTGGTCCCATTGTCACCATTTCAATATCTGATGATGGGATCTTGTAGAAATCGGGGGAACTCTTCAATAAATAACAGCAGATTAACCGCGATTGTTGCTATAGCATATTATCTAAGCATTGTTTACGCCATCACACAACATAATATCACGCCTGTACTCACTACAAAGGTTATAAAAACTATTTTGTGAAGATCTGATGAAGAACTTCGGAGATAGGCAACGGAACTCCTCAATAAATGATAGCAAATAATAATAATAATAATAATAATAATTTATTTCTACAACTTCAGTAAACATTACAGCAATGAGGTCTCAACCCTTGAACTAGGACAACCTGTATGACAAGGGTTGAGGTTAAACCGGTTACATATTATATCTGAATGATGAAGCTTAGACAGTGGTTACTGCAAACATAGTACCAATTATTGACAAAAAGTGAAGATAAATTTGACTAAAACTAACACAAAATAAAAGGCAGAGAAAATAATAATAGAAAAAAGGCCACTTACATTACTATAGAATAGAGGTAGCGTGTGTGTGGTGAGATGTGTGATGGTGTGTGTGTGTGTGTGTGAGTGTGTGTGTGTGTGCATGTATTATGAATGTTACTGTTACTATGTTAGAGTACTAATAAGGGATTCCGTGTCATCGAAGCTATAGTTTTCCAGCCAAAGTAATACACACATCAAAAGTGTCTAGGGATCAAGCATTTTTATGCGGATTTCTTGAGATTGAGATGTGGCTTTGTAATAAATTTATGATTTTATAAATTTATATGGATCCTTTTTGGTGCATTTCATAATTTGAATCAGGAACTGTGAATCAAATTCGAGTAAAAGATGAAAATCAGCTGTCAATATTTTCCCTATAAAAACATACAACGTATTGAAGACATTATTAGTGCTACTGTTTCCCTACTACTGATTAAAACCAACGTTATTATGGAGCGGCGACGTCATTTAAGCAGGGAAGAAATGCTCAGAGCCTAGCTGCTAAGCTGGTTCCCGGCAACGTACTGTGGCTTTAGCTCTGAATACAAGTCAGAGTGTTATCAGTCGACTTTGGACACGTTACCGAAGCATCACTGGTACCGTGGCTGAGCGCCATGGAGGACGGTATCGCTGCACCACACGGAGACAAGACCGATACATTCAAATCTTAACTCGAAGAGCTCCAACAATAACCGCCATGATGTTAGCCGTGAGGCTTCATCACTCTTCAGGGAACTTAATTAGCGACCAAACAGTCAGAAACCGCTTGCATGAAGTGAACCTTCATTCCCGAAGACCGCTACGGGTACCACCTATAGCAATGCACAATCGTAGGATTCGATATCAATGGGCTCTTGAACACAGAAATTGGGCAGAAGAACAATGGCGTTTCGTGTGCTTTTCTGATGAGTCTCGTTTTGGTATGAGACCGGATACAAGACGTATACGACACTGGAGAACCCCTGGACGCCAACAGCGATTAAAATCCTGCCAGGAAGTCCATCCTTATAGTGGTGGAACCATCATGGTATGGGCGGGTATTTGGATCGGCGGAAGAACTGAGTTGATTTGGATCAGAGGCAACCTCAACGCTCAAATTTATGCTGAGACGATTGTATCAGACGTCATCGTTCCTCTACAAGTGCAAATCGGTCCCTTATTTCAGTTAATGCATGATAATGCACGACCGCACACCGCAAGAGTTGTAAGACAGACTCTCGCCGCAGCTAACATCAATGTCCTGCCCTGGCCTGCTCAGTCGCCAGACTTGAACCCGATTGAGCATGCTACAGAGAAGAGCTCTGCCGAATATGGAGGGTATCCAGTCGCAAGAAGACCTTTTTTTGTTGTTGCAACGAACATGGGCGGCCATTCCACAGCGTGATTTGGATGAACTCATTTTGAGTATGCCAAACCGATGTTCTTGTGTTGTTAGTGTTCGCGGTAGAAACACGGATTATTAATTGTTTAAGTTACCCAATAAAATTTTAAAGAAAACTGTTATTTCAGTCTTTTTTTCGAACTTTAATGTTAGTGGTTCAAATGTCAAAAATCCCTTTATTAGGAAAATGGCAAATTTCTTTATTAATGCAAAGGTGACTTGGTTTATCGTTACTGTGACAAACGAAAACACTTTATTTGATGAATCCTTAAAGAAAATTTTAATTAATATCAATCAGGAGAAAAGTTATTGCAAAAATATATGTTGATCCCTAGACACTTTTGATGTGTGTATTTCCTTTTTAATTTGGAAGTTACTAATATACTTAATTGGTTTGTATTGGCTAATTCTGAAGTAGAGACGTGGTGCTAAGCTGTTGTAATGCTTTCTGGCAAACTTGCTCCTAGCCCTAGGTACAGGAAACCTGTCTGATCTTTTATTATTTTTTGGCAAGTGGGGGACAGTAAACCAACCAACCAGTAAATGGACTGGGATTGCTGAAATCACATATTGTCTGTCTATTGTTTACACCAGTTCCTAACATAACATCACGCCGGTACGTTGTGAAGGGGTAAGCACATGTGAAACACTAAAAAGTGAAAAATAAAAACTTTTTTACAAAAAATAAAACCGACTTCGACAAAAAAAACACTCAAAAGTGAAAAATAAACTTGAGAAGAAAAATCAGTTTCTGAAGTCGGTGACAAAAAAATGAAATCAAAGAAACAAAAGTCACCGACTTCAGAAACTGATTTTTCTTCTCAAGTTTATTTTTCACTTTTGAGTGTTTTTTTTGTCGAAGTCGGTTTTATTTTTTGTAAAAGAGACAGAGTCGCAGCGGCGGACTTTGTTTTATAACAATCATGTGAAGACACTTTTTATCGAAAAAAGTCGCACAATTTTCAATCTTACCATGAACAGGCAGCTTTAAACTCGGTTCCGTTCGCTAGAATAGGTAATAAAGTTCGATATTAGTTTTAGAGTAGCGTTCAAAAGTGTCAAGTTAGTTGGGAACATGTTATTGTGGGCCTGACGTGAAGCGGGACTGACTTGTCTGCTAATAGAACTAATGTAATGATGTGGGTGGTGCAGCCTTTATTTTGGGTGTGGAGTTTAAATATTTTTTTTAAGTTGTCTCGTTGTTCTAGTTGTAGCAAGTGTCACAGCTGAGCTTGAGGTCGTGGTTTCGATTGCAGGATTGTACAAAATGTTATTTGAAAGAAAACAAGTATTTTATTGGTCACACAGGACAAAACAAATTTATAAAAAATAGTAAACATAAGAGACACTTAAAAAAATCTGTTTCTGAAGTCGGTGACTTTTGTTTGTTTGATTTCATTTTTTTGCCACCGACTTTTAAAACTGATTTTTCTTCTTAAGTTTATTTTCCACTTTTTTGTGTTTTTTTTTGAAGTCGGTTTTATTTTTTGTTAAAAAGTTTTTATTTTTCACTTTTTAGTGGTTCACATGTAAGTTCACAATGTTCATGGGTCACAATGTGGATAATGTAGTTTTTTTTTTAGTTTTGTTGATTTTTCAAAAACCGCTTGTCCGATTTCGATAAAAAAGTTATGGGACCATTCGGGAAGTATACCCTTTCCAATAAAAAAATAATTTTTCAAGTCAGTTAGCATGAGATGATTGGTGTCGTACGGGTAAAGGAAATAACAAGTCAGGTTGGCTGCCAATAGTATAATGAATTAGAAATAAGTAAAACGACGTAAACGCTAGGTAAGCATATCATATGATACCTATTATAAAAGAGAATACATACATGGTTGAAAATCTAAAGGAGGCTATACACTACAAGCAAGTGACGGAGTTATGCCCGAACAAGCATAAAAAAAAATATAAATAAACATCCAAATTGAGAACATCGTTCTTTTTTTAGAAGTCGGTTAAAAAATAACACGCATTAAAATTAGTTCCGTACGAGTTCAAAAGGCCTCTATCTCAGCATGGTGCTGTAACATTTCTGCCGAATGTCACAGCACTGGTATTTTGATAGGTGACGCCACGGTCACAGAAAAACAGCTATGGTCCCGTCATAACCTATATTTTCATACACAGATATACTACTTATAAACTCCCTAAAAAAACAAATCTTGAACGCCGTTGAAATGTGCTGAACGCGTTTAGTTTTGAAAGGTGGCACTGACAATATTATTGCTCTTAATAACCATAAATATTGTCTTCAATTAATTTAATTGCTCTCATTGTAAAACAATTGGTGTTGAACAAAACAATAGATTTTACGACCAAACTAAATACCGATAGACATTATTGGTCACAAAACCCTTGCGTTAGTTTACCCTTCAATAGTCTGTTGTTAATTAGGGTAGGTAACATGAGTGTTAATAACCCTCCTTTTGGGCGTCGCCGCAGTCGGGTAAAAACAAATGAACGCCTCTTTGAATATTAATAAAAAATACATGAAAAAAAATTCGTTTAAATTTTTTCAAACAAAACGGCAATTTCATAGGTAAAGACCTATTATTTCCTGCAGGTTTTCTATTAAATTAAAACCAGATGACTTGATGAAGCTTGTGTTGATCCGCTGGATGCGAGACGCACGCAACCGGTCAATGTGGCGACACTTGGAGGAGGCCTATGTCTCAGTGCACGTCTTTCAGCTGAAATGATGATGATGGAAACCAGATTTTCAGAGGTCAGGGAAGTAAGAGCAGTCAAGGATCATCATCAATCGCTTGCCCATATACCAACTCATGTGGGGTTGACCCAGCACAACTTTTTCATCCATACTTCTCTGTTACTCTTGATCTCATCAGACACCTCCTTTCTGCCATTTTATCCTTTACACAGTTCATCCATCGTTTCTTTGGTATTAACTACTCTTATAGGCATCTACGTTTATACTATTAATAATAATAATATAATAATAAATTTTTATTCATAATTATAAGGTATAACGTTAAATACAATTTTCCTTAAATCTATGTAGAGTTCACCCGGAATTTGTGCCTGAACTAGGTGATCCTGTGTTTCAGGCGTTAGTGACCGTGTCAGTTTAAAAACTTATATCCACAGTCATACTTAAAACAGCTATTCCTTGCTAAGAGTAGTCCAGGATACAGTAAAATATCAAAGGGAAATCTTACACGTTTTTTTGATTTTTTTTTCAGTTTCGAGACGTCCTAAAGGGATGTTAGATCCATGCGGATCTAACATCAAGCAATAGAATCGATTGACAACATTTTGTTTTTGTGAAAATTGGCTATTTTCTTGCTGATTCTATTTTCGTTTCCAAAATCTGTGTACAATTCACAGATTTCATTGTTAGGGTTCCGTACTTCAAAAGAAAAAAAAAACGAAACCCTTATAGGATCACTCATGGGTGTGTCTGTCTGTCCGACCATTCCCCCCCCCCCTTTATCTCCGAACCTACTAAGCCTAAAATTCTGAAAAAAATACAGAAATTAGTTCAACACGTATAGATTACATGAAAACCTATAAGAAGTCATGGTACGGAACCCTTCATGCGCAAATCCGACTTGCACTTGGCCAGTTTTATTAAAAAGTTATAGTTAGTGTCCCAAGATCGCTTTCCATATAGGTACAAAGAATTTAATAAGTTACCTACCCTTACTGCCACCTCTCAAAATTCCAAGAACACGCAACACGCGCCAGTCTTGCTACATGTGCAGGTTATTAAGAATGCTTCCTAGAACAGCTTCTACTGTAGATTTTTCCAAGAAAACCTACCTGATACAACAACTTCTAATAAATCAGTTTCTTTAAATTTTTTTTGGAACAAAAACCTTTCACCTTCAGCCTTCCCACGTGATAATGCATTTTGGTTTAGGTTGGCTGGTGAAATACATAAACTTGTTCTATTAAGAAATCGGTTAAAAACCACAACTGCATTGAATAAGCGAACGTGTCGAAACAAAATTTGTGGTTGTTAGTGACGTCACAACGTTTGTAACTTACTACGATAGCTCATGCATAGTAACTCATACCATACACATGTTTCTACTTAGTTCCTAATTTTCTTCTTCTACCCTAACAATCAGATGTGTTGATGGGGAGTTAATCCCGCCATTTCCTGTTCTCAGCTAAGATAATGACGAAGAGCGAGCGTTTTGGGTGACTGCATCTTGTACCTTTTTTGTTCAAAAAAAGCTGATTAACAAACTTAACTAGAAAAAATAACTTTTGGTTTTACCCATTCATAGTTCTTGGTAAGTGCAGCACATACCGATCAATTCTCTAGGTCTTAAACCATTTCTCAATTTGTGCAATTCAGTAAACTTAAAATGTTTCAGCCGAAATACTCTTAACTTCGAACCAAGGTAGCTCAAAGATTATTCTTTGAGCTACCTTGGTAGGAAATCTATACTGCATATTTAGCTTGCACGTATATCTATGACATGCCTACGTTAAAGTTTACGATGCGGGCGTTACACGTTTTTCCCTCATTCTCCCCTGTCAGACGTGACTACATTACTCCTTTCTATTTCATATCATTCCTCACACAAGCCATTCATTTTTTTTATGGCCTTCCTCTCCCTCTCCATTCACCACTCTTTAAGTCACACGCGTTATGTCCATTAAGATAGATAGATAGAATACTCTTTATTATGTACACCAAATTACAAAAAAAAACAATAGTAAAACATTTTACAAGGGGTGACACAATGGGCGGTCTTATCGCTTAAAGCGATCTTTTAAAGACAACCTTTGGATGGATAAATGGGAGAAGGAGAAACAATACTGCAGGTAGCCTGTGGACTGTGGTGTACCATTTACATAATTATATACAATAAATACACACTTATACATACATAAAACATATTACACTTATATAAATTTACATTATAGACAAGTGCGAAGAACTAAATTAAAATATCTAACAAAAATTTAAGCCTACGGAGACAGATACAGTTTCTTTATCATGCTTTTAAAAACTGGCAGAGATTGAGTCCGCCTTATAGACACTGGCAAGGCATTCCATAACCGTACTGCTTGAACTGTGAAAGACTTGTCGTAGAAACTGGTGGAATGCATCGGCATCTCTAATCTTAAGATTTCCGATGACCTCAGACATCTATTATGTGTGTCATGAAGGAACTTGAAACGTTCTTTAAGATAAGCTGGGGTTGTAGGATTGAACAGAATACTGTAGAGCTGAAACAGGATATGAGAATTCCGGCGAAGACGTATAGGAAGCCACTTGCGCTTTATACGAAATTCAGAAATGTGATCATATTTGCGCAAGCCTAATATAAATCTTATGCAACAGTTTTGAAGTCGCTCAAGTTTATCTAGCTGTGCCTCAGTAAGATCGAGATAACTGACATCAGCGATCTTGAGCCAGCGCAGTTTTAGTAGCAGTTGGAAGAAAGTTCCGCAGTCGTCTCAGGGACTTGGCAGATGCGAATATTTTGCGACTTACGTCCTGTAGCTGGGGACCCCAGGAAAGATTCTTGTCGATCCAAACCCCAAGGTTCTTGATAAGATACCTACAGGATACTTTTTATGCTGGGAGGATGTATTGTTCCCATAGAATATTTCTCCCCTCCATACGTACAAAGCCGCGGGCAAAAATGTGAAATGATTATACTTTAACGTCACAAGTTTATTTAATTTTCTTTGTTTTCCACCCCATCAACCTTTAACAGCCATGCACTGTATTATACCCCTTTGTGTAACACCCATGAAGGTTTTATTTTATCTACTTTTTCATTACTCATACTCTGAAAGTAGGTCATGACATGCCTGCGGAGCGGGTTGAAAGTACTACTTTTCAGCCCTAGGGAGAATCGCTTTCTACTGATAGCTGTCAAAATATTTGATGTAATTGGGAGCAAGCCTATTGCCACCAAACGAAGTGATTAGGTGCAAGCCTATTGCCATCAATAAATGTAATAAGGAACAAGCCTATTGGCATCAACCAATCTAATTAGGAGCAAGCCTATTGCCATCAACCGAAGTAATTGGGGGCAAGCCTATTGCCATCAACTAATTTAATTAGGAGCAAGCCTATTGCCATCAACCGATGTAATTAGGAGCGCGCCTATTGCCATCAACCAATCTAATTAGGAGCAAGCCTATTGCCATGAACCGATTTAATTAGGAGCAAGCCTATTGCCATCCACCGATTTGGGTTATTGGGAGCAAGCCTATTGCCATCAACCAATGTAATTAGGAGCAATCCTATTGCCATCAATTGATGTATTTGGGGGCAAGCCTTTGCCCCCAACCGATGTAATTAGGAGCAAGACTATTGCCATCAACCAATCTAATTAGGAGCAATCCTATTGCCATCAACCGATGTAATTAGGAGCAAGCCTATTGCCATCCACCGATTAGTTTCTCTTATGTTTACTTTTTATTTTTTTTGTCAATTTGTTTTTTCTTTCGATTTAGGTAATTGGGCGCAAGCCTATTCCCATCAACTTTCCTTGTATTCGTAATGAAGAGCACAGTGTTTACCTCGTAAGTTACTTTCACCCCTAAGGTAACAATGTACTATTAAAATTTATGGACGCTGTCAATTTCTTCATTGTTGTTGCAATATCGCCCGGATCGTTCTTGTGAAAGGAAAAAAAATCACAACCGTTTTAAAAAGGTGTTTATGAAAACAAAACTGATAAACTGGTGGACGACATAACATTTTACTTTTTCTTAACGACTGTGGCAATTACAATTGAGTGAAGGGCAGGGTGCTTTGGGGTTGCCAGGGTTTCGGAATTTGTTCGACAGAGTCACCGTGGCCTTGGAACGCAAAGAGCATTAAGAGGAACACGGATGAGTTTTAGTCAGTATCAGTCTGACACTCCCTTCTGCTCCACCAGAGCGGGAGGAGTCATTTGATGATTTCCTGTCTTTACAAAAAAGGGCGCTTTGGAAGACTATCTCTTGTAACATTGACGTTACAAAACTGCTGATTATAATTATTATTAACCTTATTTAAAATAGACTTTTGATTTTGTTTCCTAGACTTTGTAGTCTTCAGCAGTGGCCACCAGTCGCTGAAACGTGCAGACAATTGAACACGCAGGACATAGTATTAAGTGTCCAATAGTTTGTGGAACAGCAGACTTGAGAGTTATTTAACAGCACAAACAAAGGACGAATTGCCGATGCATTGCCGAACGCAAAGAACAAGGTCGGCCAGCTACTATTTATCTAAGACAGAGGAGAGAAAATTAAATTATGAAAAAAAGACTGCAAATGTAATCACTATTATAACACACAAATAAAACTTATTAAGCTATATAACTTTCTAATAGCAGTTAGACATAATCCCATACAAAAATAATTATTTCGCTCGCTTTTTGATTTATAATAAAGCGGCAGAATGAAAACCCAATTTCAAAAGACTTTCATCTAACTAATACATGTCTGAAAAATTAATTTCGCTAAAATATTGTCGTGAGTAGGCTATAAAAAACATCATAATTTACTGTCATACAAGACCATATTTTTTATCTCCAAAAAGCTATAAAAACGCGTCGTGCGGGAAATTTGCTTCAATTAGAGGGTAGTTACTTATTTTATTTATGTAAGTAGTGGCCTTGTTAGCTGGTGCCTGTGGCTATGAATTGGATATAGTATAGCAGTATTTTTATTTGAAGGAAATTTTTTTTTTCGATTTCACGACCAAAACACAAGTCAACAACACTTGCAATTGCTAATCTTTTGGGACATATTCATAATTTCCTAAATAAAAATTATTTAACGACAGGACTATTCTTCGACCTGTCACAAGCCTTCGACTTTGTGGCACATGACATCTTGTTGAAAAAATTAGACAAAAATGGAATAAGAGGTTTAGCACTGCAGTGGATCGCGTCTTATTTAAGCAACCGAAAGCAATACGTTGTTATTGATAAAGATAATGACAATTTATTAACCTCGTATTCATCTGACTGTAGGGTTAATAATTGCGGCGTCCCCCAAGGGAGTGTATTAGGACCCTTATTGTTTCTAATATACATAAACGACTTACCGCTAGTGACTAATCATAAATGTGTATTATTTGCAGATGACATTTCTATTATTGTGACTTCTGACAAAAAGTGTAAAACGAAATCTGATCATGAGATGGACATTAATAATACTATTGACGACATTATAAAATGGTTACAGGCAAATAAATTGAAAATTAATTTAGATAAATCTAATTATATACAGTTTAATAAATCAAAACATACTAAATACAATTTCAAACTTCATATTGACAGGTTAAAAGAAGTTCCACAAACTAAATTCTTAGGAGTACTCATAGATCAAGATCTGAATTGGAAAGTACATCTGGATAGTTTGTGCAGTAGGATTAATAAGTTTGTTTATGCTCTCAGACAAATAAAGAACATAACCAACAAAAAAACAGCAATTACAGCATATCACGCCTATGTAGAATCCGTCTTAAGATACGGGCTTATCCTTTGGGGAAACAGCACAGATAGACACAGAGCATTTATTGCGCAAAAGAAATGCATCAGAGCCATTTGTGGTATCCGTCCTGATGAGTCATGTAAGCCGTTCTTTAAAAAGCTAGGTATATTACCACTTCCGTCACTTTACATTTTGGAAATTTGTAATTATGTTTATAATAATAAGGGATTGTTCAAAAAAGCCTATCAATTGAACTCTCGAAACAGAGATCCATGCAGACTTGCATTTCAGGATACTCCTAAATCAGCCAAGTATGCGAAAAGTTTCCTAGTCATGTGTGTACGCATTTATAACAAAATTCCCAAAGAAATAAAATTGTTATTTAATATAAACTCATTTAAAAACAGATTACAGAATTGGTTGAAAGAACACATGTTTTATGACATTAAAGATTTTCTCAACAATAAACTATGAATTTCTGGACTTTTGTTATTGCGGATAATGCTGAGAGAAAACTACTGTTATTGTATTATTATTATTGTATTGACTTTGCATCTGTGACATTGAACTTTAAAATTGACTAATAATTATTATTTTGCATGCAATTGATACATATCCTGTATAGCTAAACATGTGGACTTTAGATTAATATCTGACTGTAACAACTTTATACCATGTTTAAGGCAAATAAAGACTTATCTTATCTTATCTTATCTAATGAAAGTATAAATCCTGCTGAAATGATTAAATTACCTACACAGAAAACAAGATTATTTAACACATAGATAAAAAGTGATGCTCATTTTCGCTCACCCTAAGAGACACCTACAATCTTGATTCCTATAAGTGAACTAAACTGTATGAAAAACAAAATAACGTAACATCACATCACGCTTGTAATCCCCGAAGGGTATGGCAGAGTTGTACCTTATAGTACACCCGCATTTCACCAATTGTATTTAAGTCCCATGTAATAGGGGCAAGCCTATCGCCATCAACTGCGAACAAATCCATACTCTGTGGTCGCTTCTGAGAAATTCCTAATGGTTAAAAAAGCAAT
The DNA here is from genome assembly GCA_949775195.1 of Diarsia dahlii. Classification (NCBI taxonomy): domain Eukaryota; kingdom Metazoa; phylum Arthropoda; class Insecta; order Lepidoptera; family Noctuidae; genus Diarsia; species Diarsia dahlii. The sequence goes on along the minus strand of OX459215.1, from coordinate 7,970,118 downwards.
CCTGGAAAAAAACTTCGTGCGTTTACAAATTCCACCAACAAGATACACCCTCCAATAATTGTAATTAATTATTCCAATTTAACCACAAACTAACGTAAAATCCACACATAATTACACTATAATAACTGATTTCGCTCACCGAATGCGAAGCACGTAGTGAGAGCGAATAATCGAGTAACCCGATTGATTATATCGATACTAGACTTGGAAACTATTATCGTTGAGTGTGCGTTATCGGAAATTATGATGGTTCATTTAAACATCGATTCATCCATACTAATATCATTGAATGCGAAAGTATACCTGGCTGACGGTTTGTCTATTTTTTTTTAAATAGTATGGATTGCGTTTGGTCGCAACGCAATGAGGCCTAGGTTTGATGCCTGTAGCACACCTCCGCTGCGAAACAACAATAGGGGATCGGACAAAAAAAAACTAATTAGTCCGTCAGATAGATTTCCAAAAATTATTGGACACGTATTTTTTTCTTTTTTCACGTAAACTTAAAATGAAGACGATACAGTGCTTCGAAAGCTCGTGTGACGTCATATGATAGTACATTTTGACGACACAAGTGACGTTTCAAGCCCCACTCCAAGATCTTTGACGCGTTTTATCTTCGTCATTTTTTATTGATTTGATAAAACAAAAAACACGTATTCAATATTTTTCGATAATCTAACTTACGGACTAAACAGAATCATATTATTTTGACCCAGTCCGATCCCCTATTGCGAAACCGCTGCGCGAGTTTCGCTGTACAACAGTACTACGGTCAACGGGCGGAGATGTAGACGGCTCCTGAGCAAATGAGCGAAATCGTGTTAGAAAGAGAACATCATAGTCAGTTTTGTACGTTAGAGCAGTGAATTTCGCTCCTGTTTCGCTGCCAAAGAACTTACAACTCACAGCGAAACGAATGCGGTTTCGCCCTTTGAGTTTCGCAGCGGAGGTGTGCTACAGGCATGAACACGCTTGGTTGGATGAAACCGATTCACGTTTAATTTTTGGAGCTTTGGAAATCATCAAATGACTTCTCCCGCTCTGGACAGAGTGGTAGGGAATGTCAGACTTTGACTGACTAAAAACCACCCATGTTCCTTCTTAGCCCTTTGTGTCTAGGCCGCGGTATCTTTTTCGAATAACTCTCAGCCCCGATGGGAGGCGCAGTCCCAACGAAAGAAACCGATTCCCCCTTTTAAAGAAAATATAATGATCGAGGTTGTAACTTGCTTTGACCTGGAGCTAGCGGTTAGATAATAATAGCCGCTCGGAATAATCTTCAGGACGAGGATGGTTGAGACCACCCATTGCATACTGAGTTTCGTTCTTGCTTCAGAAATCACATTAAGCTATTAGTCCCAGCTGCCACTAAATGGTTTGTGGACGTCAAAAAAGCTGTCTCTCCATGTAAGATATTGGTATGGTTCCGCTGCATGCAGTTATAATACTGGAAGTCAACTTAAATATAATTATATTTTTTTTCAATAGAATGGCATCTTGTCAAACAAAAAAAAATCATAAACTTATACGTTACATAATGAGATAGTTTAAAAGCGGTCGCATTTAAATAATAATAATATGTGTTAATGGTGTTGAGAATGTGTTCTTAATTTAATTATCTGTGGTCATCTATGGTTAGGATAGATAGATGCTCTATGGTTCAGATCCAATAAAACCTATTTAAGGACGACGACGTATTTTATTAAATAATACCTGCAAGAGTATAACTATCCAAGGAAGTTGTACACACAACAAATGGTATTATCTTAACTTTTTTCCACAGTTTTTCAAAACACAATAATTGTTAACCCTTTCAAAACTAGAAAAAAAAAACAAAATACAAACAATACAACAGACAACATAAATATTTTTTTTTATGCAAATGATGACTACGAAGGAAATAAGAATGCTATAATAAGGTACCCGTCCCACCGATAGCGGTAAGCGAGAAGCGAGTACAGACAGCAGCTTTATAAACTTTTTAAACTGATATGGACACTGCTTGTAACAGCGCCGAAATATCGGGAACTCGAAACAATAATCAAACATGGTAAATATCCCGTTTATTATATTAATAGTAGCAGCTATTTTGGGGGTATGAGGAACAGGGGGTAAAGTTCCTCATCCCCCATAGAATCCCTCCGACCAGACGAGTGTTGTGTCTGGTGGGCTATCTGCCTAACATAAATGTCAGTCGGGATTTTCTATAAGAGCTAATGTCGCGGATAACTTTTTGTCAAATAATTCTCATGTGTTGCGATAGATGTCGCTGTTGCCACATAGTTATTTATTTATTTACCATACCAGTTACCATGTATTTAGAACATCATTCTATGGCCGAAATCGGCTAGATGGCTTCATCGCACATCATTCTAAGCCCCTCCCCTTCTCATAGATTTTTAAATCAGTATTTAGCACTTTTGACAGAAAAAGCTGTTTTTTTTTTAATCAAACGGTGATCAGAATGGCGTATTAAATACTTACTTAGTTACCGTTTGTGTGTGGGTGTCCTTTCCATCTTGTATATTCCTAACAGTCTCGTTTGCGACCTTGAGACCAACACTACAAGGGACGCCCGCCACACCATTCCCAAACCACTGCAATTCCTAAAATCTGGAATCAACAGTGTCTACCTCCAGAAAAGCACCAAGATATTGAAGCTCAACGTAGTCCCAGTGAAGCACAACTGTCTTAGATCAAGCAACGATAGGAATCAGAAGAGAACCGAGGAGTAGAAAAAAGCATAAAATAAATTTCTACTTACCTCCATATCAGCAGGGGATAGAACTGAACAAGACCATTATGTGCAAAGGGGCAAATACAATTCGGTTCCACTTACCTCCATATCAGCAGGGGATAGAACTGAACAAGACCAATAAGTGCAAAGGGGCAAATACAATTCGGGTAAGCCCAGTTGCCTAGACCAATAGTATCACCACAGACAAATAGTATCATTAATACTAATGGGTTCTAACATGTGAGCCGTTTCTTATATTTTCTTAGATTCCAATTACAGGTGCAGCAAAAACACTGAACGCACTGCAATTTTTTCTAGTCAACATCACAGAGCAGTAAGTTTTTCGTTTTTACTGGCACGGATCTTTTGTACGTTGCTGAGTGACAAGATCATCATCATCGGCCTATAATGTTCCCACTGCAGGGACTCAGGCCTCCTCTCTAGGAGAGCGATGGGCTATAATCCACCACGCGGGTCCAGTACGGGTTGGTAACAAGTAACAAGATAGTCGACACCTATTCGCTTCGTCAGCGGAGAGACAAGTACCCGAGGAGGAATTCCTAGAGGAGTCACAAGTAGGGGCGAAACAGGAAGTTGTCGCTTCCCCCCCTTTCCTGTTGCTGGCTTTGCGTCGTGTGGAAATGGGTTTCCCCTTCAGTTTTTATATGATGCTGTGATTTACACTAGTATGGCGGATGTGTTTAGTCTGTGTTTATCTAGATGGTGTTTTTCTGTAGTGTTGTGGAAGTCTAGGTTTTGTTAAGGAACCTTGTTAGTACATCTCTAAGTTTGTGCTTAGTTGATGGCCATTGGCACATGCCTTATGTTATTGTTACATGGCATTTAAACATAAATGCCGTCAGATCTTATGCTTTGGGGTAAAAATGTGTGATTTTATTTTATGCTAGGCTTCTTTGGATACTTTTCTGAAAATTACTTTTCTTCATTATCTATATATTATCTCGACAGGGGTGGTGGCAAACTTCACCATTTGACGCCATTCCTTTCGTACTGCTACATGCCTCGTGCATTCGTGGAGTGGACCATGTAGTGCAGTTTTGATTTGATTGGTCCAGCAGTGCCCTCGTGCCCTCGGTTTTGCCATGAACCAGGAGTCGCTCCACAGATGTGTCCTGAAAATACTTTTACTAGATGCTTTTCTGGCACATAACGTAGCTTTCGATTACTGTTACTGTTAGCCTGTGTCATCCCACTCCTGGGCAAAGGAAAATCGCAAAATTTGGATGTCATGACTTCCAAATTTTGCGATCCAGGGCCATCGTGGACCACTGGTTGTTGGTTTTGTTCATCTCGTTCCGCCAGCTCCTGCAAGGTCTACCGCGTCGCCTTCTGGCTGTGTTCGGGCTCCACAATGTGGTTATTTAGGCCCACAGCTCGTTGGGCATACGGCAGACATGGCCAGCCCAGTCTCATTTCAGCTTAGCGGCTTTCGATTAGTGTCAAATTTTTTTGAATCGCATCAGGTGTTTTATGCATTACCCTCTACTTCAAAACTAACAAATTGTACCTCTTTTTAATACACGTTAATAAAATAGTAAATAGTACTGTGTACCTTTGTAAAATTAAATAATAATTCCAATAAATTACCAAATTCAATACAAAACTTGACTGCATTTAAATCCTAACTTTCCCACAATATCATTAGAAACACGAGTGAAACCACAAAATAACAGGATACAGGTATAAAATCATTTGTAAGCCAAACTAAATATCTAGTGAGCGGTTTTAGTCCACAAATTAGTGCCATAGTACTCGCAACGGCGGCTTAAGTGGGCTTACAGTTGAAATTTATTGATAAAAGGCTTTCCATGCTTGAAATGTGGGAATCTATACCGATAAAATGGTTTGTCTGTTCGCTTTTGGGATTTAAAACTGTGTGAATTTGTTATTTTTCGGTTGGTATCGTTTTTTTGTATGGTAATCTGATTGGTATGGGGCTGAATTGGGGTATTAGGGTTGACATGGATAGCGTAATTTAAGTGAAGGTATTTTAATTTAAGAATCGGGTTCATTTGAAATTGCAACTTTTCTGTTCTTTAACCAACTTCCCAAAAAGGAGGAGGTTCTCAATTCGATTAGTATGTTTTTTTTTTTTTTTCGTTGTATGTACACCGATTACGCTGCGATTTATGATCCCATTTACGTGACTCTTTTTTAGTCTGATGCGGAATAGTTGCCATTTGGTCCCATAAAAATTTAGTATAGTTAGGCCAAGTACTTTTCATTTTATGAAGTTTTTTCTTAATTTATGAACATTTTTCGTTTATGTGTGTTAGTGAATAACTTCGTCGTTTAAGAACCAATTTTAATGATTCTTTTTTTATTGTCAAGGAGATATTTTAAGGGTGGTACTATGATATGGAAACCAAGACCTGGTGATGGAATCCCAGACAACTCGAGGGCAACCCTCAAATTTCATAGGCACGTATTACGTGTTTTTAGGTTTCTTAGTCGAATGTTAAATGTATAGTAAATATTTCTAGAGGATATTAAAACTAATAAAATGAAAAAATAAAAAACTTTTTTGCAAAGAAACAACCGACTTCAAAAACACCAAAAAGTGAAAAATAAACTTCAGAAGAAAAATCTGCTTCTGAAGTCGGTGGCAAAAAAAAACGAAATGAAACAAACAAATGTCACCGACTTCAGACTGAAGCAGATTATTCTTCTGAAGTTTATTTTTCACTTTTTGGTGTTTTTGAAGTCGGTTGTTTTTTTTTTGCAAAAAAGTTTTATTTTCATATCATGTTGTTAGTGCCTTACCTGATGTCATAGTGATTATGCGGCCCATGGGTCTCTGCTATGGCTTCACATGCCGTTGAGAAATATCTCTCTGGCATACTCATTTCGTCATGCTGTTTTCCTCTCCGCAGAAAGCGATATAATTATACAATCTACTCAGGAATTCGAAAAATCAGAGGTGCATGTCTCGGGTTCAAACTCGAGATCTAAGACTTGGCAGTTGGTCACACCACTAGACTTTCACAGCTACTAGCACTACTACTAACTTTTCTGTTAGCAATCAGACACAGATCAAGGCACGGGAGCGTCACACAATAATCTTCCGAATTCAGCCTGATATTTAAAAAAACCCAAATAAAAAAAGTGTCATTCTTTTTCCAACCAAAAACGAATCGAAGACCATTACAGCTAAATCCGAGGCTGTACAGGATGAAATACACTGTCTCAAGCACTAAGGTAGCAGCAAGTTCCTTTTGAGGCTGCGGGTTGTTCGAAACAGATACTGCGGCCTCGACACAAATGGCTAATAAGGAACATGGGTGGTTTTTAGTCAGTGGAAGTCTGACACTCCCTTCTGCTCCGCCTAGAGCGGGAGGAGTCATTTGATGATTTACAACCACCTAAAAAAAAAAGGTAACATCAAGTTTACAAAATGTAGATGAAAGAAAAACAACGAACAGTATAATTCAACACGCAACCAGCAAAGCTGTGTTTTAATTTGCCTTAAACTAAATTATTCATATCCGTTAATTATTCATTGCTCTTAGAATACCTTAGTCTCTTCTCACGTGTTGGTGTCGACAACCTGTCTACGTAAATGTTGATGAGCTTTACAATTTCTGTTGCTAACTCGAAGGATAGTAGCAGGATTTCTTCTCCGAACCCTGACAAAAACGCTTTAAAAACTGATAAGTTAAACTAACTGCTAGCTGATTAGTGTAAGCTTGAATGTTATCCTGTATTTTTGTTTAGCTGTATTGAGTTGTTTTTAGAAGTGAGGACTTTTAATTGGCTGTCAGTCTTACATACTGTTTTTAGTCTGTTTATCTTAGCTGTAAGTCTTCCATAGTAAATAAATAATTAAATAAATCATTAGGGATGATCAATTCGTGAATTAAAATGTATCTGTAGACAGATATGTTTGGTATAACACTTTAGTTTACTAATAGTGTTTTGTTATTATTTCGACTCGACCAAAGCCCGATCCTCAGTAACATCATCATCTGCCTAGCTTTTTCTCTAGTCTAACCGGTGCAGCTGAATACCACTGTTTTACATAGAGTGACTGAATATCTGACCTCCACAAAAGTACTGAGTAATATGCTATACTTTTGGGCCACTGGCTACCTAAATTCTCAGTTCCAGCAGTACAAATTAAATTAATTTTGTCAATCAGGCTCTTTAGAGGCTCTTTAGAGGAGCTTTAGAGTATCCTAAAATGTTGCAAAAATATTTCATAATGACTCCAAGCACAGTCAGGTTCAAAAGTAAGTCTTTATCGTTAATGTAACCCTAATTGTAATAATATTTTTTTATAGTTAACACGGGAATAAATTATTGTGATTTAAACACCAATAATAAACGTACAAAACCAACGTATTATTCAGGAAACAGCAATAAATTCTAGAAAAAATATCTAGTTCCAATTTTTGTAACCAATGCCTGCAGCTAAACTATAAATTTAATTGTTGGAAATAAATGTTCGCTTAGTTCGTATGTTGGTTTGGTGGAGCATGCCAAAAATGGTATTCGATTTTAATTCTGGCTCGCAAATTATTTAAGTATTACCTACAATACCTACATGCGCAATTAGGTTTTTATTAAACTGTTCTGTAGGCTAGCTCATACAGACAGATTTTTCTGATAGCGAGTAAAAGTAATGATTGTTTCATTAAATATTAATTTATTGTTGTATGTTTAATTTATGTACTGTTGGTGTACTTATTAACATTAAATAGATTTATTGCCTCGATAGTCTAGTGTCAGCCTCGTTTTTCTAGTAGTCGCAAGTGCAACTGCTAAATATGAGATCTTTTTGTTAAACTTAACCTATTAAGGGGTTGAACTCTGAATAAAGAACTTCTCCTTATGTATCCGTCTTAGATAATAATATCTATCTTGGGCCGTTCTGATCCACGTTTTACTAAAACCTGTCCAACCTGCATCCTCCGTTTAGTTAGACACAATTTAATAGAAAAAAGATATAAACACATTACCTTCCTCTGTAAAAATACAACCCTACACTAAAAGTCAAAAAGCCAATATTTTGAAAAACAACCCATTTCTCATTATTTTTCCTTCACAGACGCCGTAATTAAAACCACATTTACATACTTATTAAAAGCACACACGGCGAAATTTTCTCTCGCATTGCCCCTTTGCCATGACCTCCACGCATAAACATCACGCATCTTGTGAAAACGACTGAGGAGAAAAAAGAAAATAAATGAAATAAGTGGTTTTATTGTAATGCTAGGTACAGAGCGGAAACAAGATGCCGTTAGACGTCTTCTATAGCTCTAGTTTTTTTCCTACACTGTAGTAACGTTAAAATAATACTGCTTTCACCGTAACCGACGGTAATCTTACGAAGGTACCAAGTGCCCAGCGTGTGTATAGCTCAACAGCCGGTTCAGGACCCTGAAGATACGACTTGTATCAAGCGAGCGCGAAGCGCGTTTGTAACATAGTTCCTTCGCGTGTACCAAATACAGCATGCTCTTACTAATTTATTGACTACAGTTTTTTTCGCAAAACGCGCGTAGCTTGCGCGTGTAGCTTTACCCGAGGCCGTGAAAGAGTCCTTACAGGTGACTGTGTCGAAAGAGTTGTTAGCACAGCATGGACCTGACACCACAGTGATAAGGGTAGAGACCCTCAATCCAGTTAATTTATATGTTTACTGGCCTCATGATTTGTATGATGTTATTTTGGACTATAATATTATTGTTGGGTCTTACAATTGTGTGTTGGGACGGGGATTTTTGATATTTTTGTGAGGTAGCGGAAAATTAATTGTGTTTTCGTTGTTAGAGATGGAAAGGGAAGGGATCATGTCAGGATCAACGTTCTGTTGTATGTAAACAACAATACTGCGATCACGAATGTTTGCCAAATGTGTTTTTTTAAGTTTTATTCTTGTTCTACTCTTTAATTCTTAGACTGCCTCGTTGGACTAGTAACCGCAATCGCAACTGCTGAGCATGGGGTCTTAGTTTCGATTTCAGGGTCGGGCAAATTTTATTAGATTTTTCCATCTTGAATTTGTCTGTCACAAAGACGGGAATTGTGAACGTTTAATGACAATAAGCTCTCAGTCTTATTAAATGGGACTTATACATAACTGGCGTTATTTTGATGTACCAACGGGTACACTTTGGGTAATGGTAATGGGTGCCTAAACCTTCGAGGATTACAAGCGTAATGTTATGGTGTGAAATGATAATGCTGTAGTAAAATAATTTGTCAGTCGGCAAATAGGGTACTTGACAAAAAAAACTAATTAGTCTTTCAGATACCCACATTTCCAAAAAATATTGGACAGACGATACAGTGATTTGAAAGCTCGCGTGGCGTCATATTAGTGACGTCACAAGCCCCCACTCAAATCTTTGCCGTGTTTTATCTTCGTCAATTTTTATTGATTTTTTTAGTCAGGAAACATCCCTATTGTTAGTGGAACTGCAAAGTGTGCACCAGCAATATTCGGGGTATCGTCGTAGGTACTAGGAAACTTCAAAAATATAATATCTCTCTGTCCTCACCAGCCGAGTACTCCAACTTATTAACATTAAACAATCAGCATAAATAAAACATCAAAGAGTTGCCCCAAAAAAACGCACTAAAAAAAACAAACAAACTTACAGCTCAACCCTTTAAAAAGGATTAATTTCAGGGCGGTAACGCACCCAATTTCCTTTCTGTCATGGTCGCTTCATTAAGTGAATAATTTATTGTTCTTTCAGGTATTATAGACCTGCATTGTTTACGGGTTAAGTATTCGGGTATGATTTCTTTTAAAAATAATAGTTGAAATGAAAAAGGACATGTTCATTTTCGATTTCAAGAGCTCACAGGCTTCATCCACATTCCTACTTCACTCACTGCTACACAACGTCAAATTATTTATCTTCCCGTGGGATAATTTTCGATTTGTAGCGGGTGAAGCCGCTGGCAACAGCTAGTATTAAAATAAAAGTTATAAAAAGTAGTAAGAATCATCACCATCATCAATTCAACCGAAAAACGTTCACAGCTAGACATTAGGCTCATACACGCACCTTCATAAACCAAAATAATACAATTTACTAAATAAAACTGCTTCTTTTTATTTTCTAAGTCCCGTACCGTACAATCCCCCGTTTAAAATAAAACCGCGATTTATTTCAAAATCGAACCATTAAAAATCCCTGATCTTCCTAACGATCTCATTTAATGAATCTCCAGGTAATCTGGTTCGATCTAAAAACTCAGTCGTGTAAAACGGGTAGTAACCTACTTAAACTAATGACCTGGGTCGTAACAAGTGAGAAACTTAAGCTCTGACCACACTTACGCGATTTCCGCGCGGTTAAAATTCCCTCAAATAAATTGGATATCCAACTAACTTAAAGTGTTAAAACTGATCCGAATAATCGCGTGACTTCATAATCATTTCATAATTGAGTGACGCGTAGAAGTGAGATCCCGTTTTCCGCGCGGGATTCGTCTCAGTGTGGCCAAAGCTTAACGTGAAGTGAACTGAGTGGAATCAGAACCAAGTAGATTCAGTTGAGATATCCCGACTAGTCGCATACACTCTAATTTGCCAATCGAGGGAAAAATTCACGAGGTTTTTTCATGTAGGAGGGAACCAAGATATTATTATGCCAGCGTTTTTTAATAAAATAATATTATTATTGATTTTGTGTAAGCAATAGGAGGGTGAAAGGTAAGCATTTTGAGGGACTGTCTGGCCTTTCAAAAAGTGCTGATCTTAAGCCTATGAATTAAATTATAGTACACCTGTGATCCATATCACAGGTATACTATTAATACCCATGTATGGCTAGCTTATTTAAATAAGAACTTTGCTACAGATACATGAAAGAAAATGCAGTGTATAAACACATTAGAAAAAAAAACATTTTAAATTCAACATAATTACCTACAGTGTGCGAACCTGGTAGGTATGTATAATTATGAATTTATCTACTATTTCGGGGATTTAGACCTGAATGTTAAGCGGTGGTCCGTGATAGCTTGTATAATAAAATATAAAATAATAAGCTTATTCACCTTACAACAACGTTTATGTGTCTACATTTGTGTACTGCTGACATCCTTAATTCCTGACAAATATAAATTAGCCCCATGTCCTTCTAATTTAACATTTAAATACTCCATCAACACACAAAATACATCACCACACGCACATTCACGCGACAATTGACGACTTCTCGGAAATCGAACTCATCAGAATCGCAGCACATTAACTCGTCGGTACATTTGGCATAACACCATCCTATACGTGGCTTGAATACGTACAACCTGAGCAGAGCGATTCCGCTTTAACTTTTGACTTTACCTGTCGAATTGTAATGAAGCCTAATATCTACTTTCCAGTTGGATCATTCGTAGAGTTTCAAATATGTTTGGTAATACGGTAAGTTTTTTTATGGGGATCGATCCGTAGAGTTTGGCCCCACTTATAAGGTTGAGATCAAAGAGTGAGGTTCGGTTCGTAAGAGGATTAAATAGTGTCTGTGAAGGACAAATTGAATCAATTTATTTGATGAAACCTAGGCCGTTTTTTGATGATCTAAGTGGTGTGTAGGTGTGTACTTATATAAATCGGACTCATGTTTTAAGATTAGAACTTCAGAACCAATTGATTTTGCTAGAAGCTAAAGCTCCTCGAGTTCCTAGAACATGGTGTTATATAAAAAGGTAGTACTTTGATAAGATAAAATAAAGTTAGAAACGGTTCAGTTTATTTGAAAATAGCGTTTTTCTTAAACGAAAATTATATTATATCTTGGAAAAGGTACTATTTATATATTTAACAGTTTTTGAGTAGATTGGACCTTAATCAAGGGGATAAATGAACCCGTCGGGGCTGTGGATTGTCGAAAGGTTAACGCGGCTCCGACACAAGGGCGAAGAAGGAACATGGGTTTGGTTTTTAGTCAGTAAAAGTCTGACACTCCCCTTCGCTCTGCCCAAGAGCGTGGGATGGTGATTTTACACCCACCAAAAAAAAAAAAAAGGGGATAAATGAATATAGGATGATATAGGTATTATAGCAACGGCAACAAGATCGTCTGCGCATCTCACCACCGGATGACCAACACCCTTCTTCCATTCCTTGGATGGCGCTATGTCACAGCTTTACTTCACCTGCCATCACCGCGCCTTGCTAGGTGTCTTGCCCAACTCCATTTATGTTGAGGTCCATAAGGAGATTTCCAATATCAAAGCCACGGTCTACTAGTTTTGTTCCGATCATTGATCGCATATTTACATACTAAAAACAAAATGCACAAATAATTCAGTTACCGTTTCAGTATTTTCAACTAACGGATCCTGCTACAATTAGGTCGGAATATTCAGCGTTTTATAGCTGAAGTAATGGAAATTTATCGCCCGGATAAGACACGACTTGTTTTAATGTAAGGGTTGGTTGCGATAGTTGAATTATGCGCTTAGTAGTGTTATTACGCTTGATGGAGTAAGTGATGTTATTGTATACTATTAATTATGATTATATTATACTTAATACTTACATATTCTTATTATTACATATGTAACATTCCTTCCCCTTAAGCTGGACAACACTCTTAACCTATATACTATTAATTATTATGTTATAGAAGAGAAATTTGTGTGTAAGTATGTTTGTAATCTCGATCTTGAAATTGCGTCATGTCTTGTTCTTTGCCAGTTGTTAAAGGTGGCCTGAAAGTCCGAAAAAGGACAACGGCCAAACTTGTTCAGTTTTGCCGTGTCTATCACACTACTTTTGTACAAAGGCAGAATAAGCCCTTTTCTGGTACACGCTGCATAACATGGCATTTTTTTTCTTAGTCAGTTGTGAAAACACGGCTGGGTTAAAGCCTCCTCTTATTTCTTCCAAGCTTGGACAAGCCCACCACACTATTCCCGAACCACTGTAACTCCTGTTAGCCAGAATCAACAGAGCCGACCACAAGAAAAGCGCCGAGACAATGAAGCTCGACGAAGTCCCAGAGAAGCGATTTAACTGTCTTGGATCCCGCAACGAAATTAATCAGAAAAGAATAGCGGAGGAGTAGGAAAAAACATAATTTCCACTTCCCTCCATATCAGCAGGAGACAGAACAGAACAAGGCCAATAGGCACACAGAAGCTTCTCTATCTTGTGCGATACCTAGCCATGGCCGCCTTTCAAATGTAAAACCTATATCTTCTCCATACCACCTTAACATATAACCATCCCACATTGCATGCGAGTTCTTTTTATTACCATCACAAACCAGTGCTGACACAAGTTTAAAAAAATCTGTTGTCTGTAAAGTCGGTTTACTGGCGATACTTGAACGTGACAACGTCATAAGAAAATACAGCACTTACATTGCTATAAACAAACAATTAACACGCCGTTGCTATGGAACGACAATTAACACGCCGTTGCTGGAACGCCTCAGAGCAAGGTAACGACTCATGACGTCATCTTTTTTCGTTCGTGCAGCCGGCCATTGAATTATAAGACGCTATCACGTCAAAAATAACAATTAAACCATAATCTTTTGAAACAGTTTCCAAGTAAAAATGACGGTATTAAGTAAAAGGATTAGTGATGTGGTTATTATTGATTAGGTCCCCGTCAGTTGCCGACGCTGTTGTAATTATTTTCACTTAATCCAGCAGTTTCTAGCGCGGGTTTTGTTATTTTCTTTAATAACTGAGAAATGAAAGGGTGGAGGTTTATTTTTCAGTCGTCTAATTGATGAGAGTTTGTGTGTTTACAGTACACTTAATTTAATAACATAACATAACACCGCTCCTGAAATCCTTGAAGGGTTAGGCAGAGATTGTACCTAATACACTCACATTTCACAAGTTATGTTTAAGACCTATGTAATCTCCCATCGGGGCTGCGGTTAGTTCGCAAGAGATACCGTGGTCTCGACATAAAGGGCTAAGAAGGAACATGGGTGGTTTTTAGTCAGTAGAAGTCTGACACTCCCGCCAAGAGCGGGAGGGGTTTTTTAATGATTTACAACTCGCCAAAAAAAAGGCTCATGTAATCTAGACTTGGCTGCTACTGAGAACGACCCAGAACGGAGACAGAATCGAACCCAGGACCTCAATATAATTACCTTAATATTCTAATATCTTCATACAAAATTAATTTGTCAAAGAGTAAATGCTAAACACAAGAACATTTTAAACATATTATACGTACACCTCACACGACACATAAAACACCAACGCTCTTTGATAAAAATGTTGCATAAAATTTTCCCTCCTCCCGATTATGCCTCTGAGGGGTTTCTTTCACAGCCCGACAATGTGATGAAAAGTGACTCACAATAAGAGCCCTCGACCAGCACTCTATGGTCTTTGTCTCACCATGCATTGTTCAGAAGCCAAAGTCAGGTTTTTAACACAATAGAAAAATGTAACTCAACTTTTTGTATGATCATGGTGTTCAGGAAATGCATTATTATTATATTTTGTTGAGCTTTTGACACGATTTTGTTTGTCGCTATGATAAATCATATTATAATCATTCTTGAGAGTTACATGAACTTGAAGGGTTGTAATGATGATTTTGATGATTATAAACAGGTGGATGTATGCAGATGTGTACTTTTATTCTGAATGTTGAATGGAAATTCGGTGTGGTAGGCTCTGTTGAATTTGATAAAAAATTAATGCAGTTTTTAGAATTATCTTTCAGTTGCCGTCCATTGTGACCCACTCAGAATTGTACGAAATCTCAGTAACGGCTCAGTTTATAACTAAAAATGTTTTTGTATTATACACAACTGAGCTTTCCAATTCTGTCCACAGTCACAATATTTCCAATAATATTTTCAGAACTGTCCAGATCCTACCAGCAAAAAACGTAAGACCGTATATTTTATACCAAAACGAGAGCCGAAAATTTCCGAAGAGTATTTTTTCTCTCTTTGCATTGACAGGTGTGGTTGTTCCAGCGTTTAACCGCGAAACATGTGGACGAGGTACAGAAGGTCGGTTTCGTACAACGAGCAAAATCACTCGCACACCAAGATACACGTAAAGTAAGTGCAAGCCCACTTACAACTCGTTTATTTGATATCTCCTTGCACACAAGCACATACTTCGCGCACAGCGAGTGCAAGTGCACTCTCGAGTTATCCGCGTGTTATCACCGTACGCATGTGACGATCTTTGTTCGTTGATCCTGTTCAATGCTTGCAACAGTCCAGTGCTTGCTTGTCACGTCAGCGTGCCTTACGTTAAGCAATACGTATGATATGGTAATCCGTAACTTATGTCGCGATGACTCCTGGCATAATTGTTTATAATTCGTTTTCCCTAATTGATGACTCAGATTTTATCCGACCAGTAAGTACTGCTTTATGTTTTTTCATGAAAGTCCCGGAGGGTGCAATTAGTTGTGCACGACGGGCAATAGAGGATGAGTTGGGGCTCCACGTATTGTATTCGAAATGGGTCTATTACACCCCCTCTAGCTGAACTGGATCGACAGGAGTCAACTTGAGGACGCAGTCTGTTTAAAGATTTCCGTATCGGCTACTGCAGTTCGTGACCATGAGGTAGTTGTCCAGCCAATTTCTTTTATTTTCTTAATAATTCCGCATTCATTTGTTTTCTCCAATTTTGCTGTCCCAAGACGCGATGTTGTATCCCTTGAGCTTGTGTCAATCAATCTCTTCGCCAAGAAGTCACGTACAGTCAGTGCAAGCAAGCTCACGACTGTCCTTTGTTTTCCCAGCATGCCTGTCCCTTGAGCTTGTGTCAATCAATCTCTTCGCCAAGAAGTCACGTACAGTAAGTGCAAGCAAACTCACGACTGTCTTTAGTTTCAGCCAGCCCTTTCTTTGCACATACTATAGACCCAAGCTTCTGTGACTTGTCTATCTAGCGGTTAACCGCGGACCACCGTGTGTGGTCGTTTCACATTATTGGGCACATGTGACGTCACCCAGTGATGTGCTCTGTCTGCCCAATCAATTCAGTCGGCTCTCTATTGAAGTGAGTCTTTGATTCAGGAGCGTGTCTTCGAGTAATTAATGTATGGAAATTGTTGCAAGTTTTTTGTGAAAACCTCATTTCATTTGTGCGATATTTAACTTATTTATGTCTATAAATAGAAAAGGAGTTTATGAAAAAGGCGCATGATAAATGATAGGTAGATTTTTTTGGGTTATTTTCTTCTAGTTTTCGTCTCCGTATCCAAATACTGAGATATCGTCAACATCATGATTATTTTAGTCAAAATACGCATACTAATGGACGTAGACCGTTGTCACATCGACAGGTTCTGTGCAACTAGCTAATTTCCGCAGCAGTTTTTCATGTCTTCAATATCACGCCACATTATTGTATACTAACTACGAGTTACACACAGCCGGGACCAACAGCTCAACGTGCTTTCCGAGGCACGGAGAAAAAACGTACGATTTAATGGACGATCACTATCCACAGACCTGCTTGAGCAAACGTGGCTTAGCCTGAAGATGCTGTTCTGAGCGGCTGTTATTCTAGTCTGGCCACGAGCTCCTCAATCCAATTATATATCTACTAACATTAATTATTAATCCTTATAATATTCCCCTATAATGCCTACTGTACCCAATATAATTTGCTTATCCGATTTCAGTGTTTTCTCTAGAACCTTCTAGTATATTCAAGTCTCCACCACAAAGCATTTCAAAGACATGCGCGCCTTCCGTGGCAGTTAAGACAGGATAATTAACTCGCCTTAAGGTCAAAATACAAAAGGGTATTACATTTTCCTCAGTTAATTTCTATTATGCAACGGACAAAGTTTCGATGGAGACGCCTTTGCAAATAAAGTTGTGTTTTTTTTCTAGTTTCATTGCCAGTCTATTGTGGGAGAAAAAAGTGTAACAGCAAATTCTGGAAATATTGTTTCCTTGAAAAGTTCTTTTTAAAATGACTTGAAAGCAGTAAAGTCTAGGAAATGGTTTTTGTTTTTATTTTTCGAAATGAACTGTTTGTTATAAGAATTAGAGACTAGTAATTTATGTTTAAGCTTATAATAATATTAATTGCTTTTGAAAGTAAGTATCCATTCTGAAGTCGAACAGCATTATTCTTTTTTTGGTAAAATGTAATCATGAATCAATTTTACATTGATATAATTATATTTATCATAATCGAATCATGATAATAAGGAAAAGTCATATATCTAAGATGGCAACTGCTACTTTTATTTATAAAACTACGTTACGACATTTATTAAACTTGTTTATTAAAAGGGAACTGACGGTACTACTTTATAAATTATTATTAGTACGTAAGGCAACCTGGAACCAAGGACTTAATGAGAAAAAATCTAGAAGTGTTTGGTCCCGGCACCGTGTAGATTTTTCTCAGAAAATTATAGGAACATTATTTTATAACAAGAAACAAATTAATGAGAGGATGTAAAAAAAATACAGCGTAGTTTGCAGAATAAAGATGTTAGGTTCCGTTTTCATAGAATATAGAATAGCCAATAAATAGCCAAGGTAAACAAAAAAAATATTGAAAATAGAGGCGCCTGTGGCAAAATCATAACAGCTGCTCGGGTTGATAATTAGATCGGCAAGTGATAATTATACAATACGTACACGACTCTGAAAAAGAGGTGCGTGTCCTGGGTCTTATTTTTACGCTAAGTTTACAAAAATACTGGTATTCAGCTGCATCCGGTTAGGCTGAAAGCCGACCCCAACATAGTTGGGAAAAGGCTAGGCAGATGATGAAGTATTACCTACTTGAACAATCTTATGAAATATTTTTTTAACTATTACTCAAAAACTGTTTAAAATGTAACTAACATAGCCATAAGTACCTACTAATATGATATGGCCCTGTATCATATTGTGTGAAATAAATAATTTCATTTCCTTTTTCTGTTTTTCAGGCCATGCGCAAAACATACAGCTGTTAGAAGATTCGGGAGATCTGTGTCAAAAACCAGGACACATGGAAACAGAAGAAAGAGGTGTTAATACATTAACACTACAGTACACGCGCGGCCTACTATAGTAGACCAGGGTAACTCTTTTTCCAATAACTTTTTAGTATAGCGCGCTAGAAACTAGTGATTCCAGGTAAGCCTCGTCTGGTATATTTGTCACAACCTCAGGACCCCGCGCGACCCCGTACTCGACGCACGCGCAAGCAATTTGGCGCCAAAACCGTGGGCCTACTAAAGTAGTCCGCGCGTGTATTGGTGTACCAAAATCAGCTATGTAACTTTTGATGTATTATTATATGTATATATATTAAGACTTGCAATAAATGGATTTGTCCCGATCACCAAGCAGTAGTGTGTCCTGAATGCTATGAAAACAAAGAAAATATAAATACAGTTTAGTTTTAAGTTAAAAAAAAGTTACGTTGTTCTCAGAAGTGCCATTTTTGTAAATTTTTCTTATATATTTACTAAATTGTTGATTATTAATACTTTCTTAATAATTTTTGTAAAAAGTAAGGTTCTAAGACTAAGTTAAATAAACACCTTTTAATTTCATTTGTTGTTATATTCAGATAATTAGGAATTTAAATGTTATTGATATTTTAAAATGGCCTACCATAGTAGGCCACGCGTGTACTCAAGTAAAAAAAAGGGGCGCGTGTACTGTAGTGTTAATACATTAGAAGATTAAGAGAACCGGGATGAGGCGTGTTGCGGTGTATGAACAAAGTTGATGTGTAATTACAATGCTACTGACAAAGCCGGGCCGGAGTAACTGTGTACGGTCAGCAACTGAACTAGTTTAACGTTTCGGAATTTTAATTATTTGATGTACCTACAGGACTACATATAGATGGCTATAAGAGTAGAGGAAGACCAAAGAAACGATGGAAAGACTGTGTGAAGGATGATATGGCTAGAAAGGAGGTGACTGCTGACACGACGAGAAATAGAGAAGTATGGAAGAATCAGACGTCATGTTGCGTCGACCCCAAATAAACTGGAACAAGGACAGGAGAATGATGATAAATGACCTACAGGACTTCAGCTTTTATTTTTAATGTTTCAGAAGATTATTCTTTAAAATATTATTAATTATTATTTAGGAGCTCGTGGCTTAATAAGAACTGTCACTAAGGTCGATTTTTAGGTAAAGCTGTGCTTGCCTACGTCGGTCTGTGGATAGGTGACCGCCCGACATACCGAGTTTCCTCCGTGCCTCGGAAAGCACGTTAAGCTGTTGGTCCCGGCTGCCATATAATTATATAGATCTTTGGCAGTCGTTACAGGTAGTCAGTGACCTGAAATTCTGACATCCAGTCTTACCAAAGGGTATTGTATTACCTAGTATTAACTGGGTTGTGGAGGTCAGATAGGCAGTAGCTCCATGTAAAATACTGGTATTCTGCTGCATCCGGTTAGACTGGAAGCCGACCCCAATATAGTTGGGAAAAGGCTAGGCAGATGATGATTCTTTAAAATATTCCTTATTCTTCAATAACTTGTTAGTAACGAGTAATACTACACTGCGCTTCTAACACGCACCGGGCCCGCGTGGTGGTTTATAGCCCATCCCTCTCCTAAAGAGGAGTCCTGAGGCCTTGCAGTGGGAACATTATAGGCTGATGGTGAACAAGCTTTCATTAAAAAACATTGAAACTTTGGGTAGTGTCAATCTACTTCTGATGCTAACTGTACGAACACCGACTCATCTCGTCGCCATACAGGTTGGATTAGGAAATGTGTGGGGACGCGTTTACTGTTTTATTTAATTGTTTGTTTATTTGACGTCTTGGCCAAACTTCGATGATCGGTTAGGTGGTGTGTATTTAAGCATTGACTTTAAATATTGAACTGCCTTAGGGATCGCTAGTGCGACTGCTGAGTACGAGGGTTCGATTCCCGGGTCGGGAAAAATTCTATCGGGATTTTTTATCTGGTTTTTTTAGTAGCAGCCACGAAGTCTGGATTTGTGTCCGGTTGATCACAATAGGCCTTTAAAACATGGCACATAATGGGGTGGCAGGAACCACAGAACACCTCCTACTATGATTCTTACATACTGATCCTTTGGCCTTTTCCACGTTTATACATATGGTTACACGCACGCCAGTTCCGAGTATAACACACCTGTCCTATCTTAAGAGCCAATAAGGTCAGTGTATGTCTTAATATTAGAGCGCATTTTTTTTTTTTTTTTTGAAAAAACATTGCCCCACACTAGGAATTTCTCCTGTATCGTGGGTGCGTTTACAAACATTTAAACTCACATAAGGTAAACGGCCCAATAACCGTGAAGTCTCGAACTTCACTGACTTTGCAGGTGTGCTGTGCTAAAACTAGTAGACTTACAAAAACAAATTTTATATGGCTGGATAGATAATTTTATCTAGTTTTGGTGTAATATCCTCTTCTTAAACAAATATAAATGTGCATTAACTATAATACAAAAATAGTAATAACCGGCTATTTGTACCAGTACCCGGTAGATTTGTACTAGTAAACGTTAAAGTGTCCCAAAATCCGGTAATTTTCACCGCGAATTTGAGCTCTATTGCGATACGTTAAAGTTCACAGAAATACTACTTCTGTGTTTAAATAAATAAAAAAGGGTTATCAAATAAGTACTTATAATGTATTTTATACTAAGGTTACATCAGTTATTTATTTATACAATCAAGTTTGTAAACCTAATATAATAAGTAATATTTACCGTGATAATATCGTGTTAGTAAATCACTTTTTTAACAAAAGTATTATATCACCAGTACACATTTATCAGAAAACGCTAAAATCACATAAAATACCTACGAAATACTAAAACATAACACAAATCTATTGTTTCACATACAAATTCTGTAAAAAAAAGGCAGTAATGCGTATGGTGTCCGACGTAAAGAATAGCACCATCCCATATCTTCTCGTGAGTCGTTGGTGTCGTAAGAGGCGAATAAGGGACTTACCAGAGAATGGGCAGCAGCGTTCTCTGTGCTTTTGTAACAACCATACTGCGATCGCCCACCCGCTTGCCAAGCGTGGCGATTATCCCCCTAGTACCAGGCAGCCCATCTACCCTCGACTACGGTAGCGGTCGAGGTGACGGCGTGGCAAGGGGTGCTAAGAATCTCCGGAAGAGATCCGGATACCCCAAAACATACCGACGACTTGACCTGGCAGCATACAACACACATACACTGACGGGCTGACGAGAAGATAACGGAACTCGAAGAGGAATAGAGCAGGTTGCGATGGAGTGTTGTAGGATTATCTGAAATCCGAAGGGGAGGACACGATAATTCTGAAATCGGGCAACCTGCTCTACTTCCGAGACTTACTGACCGACAGTCCCAAGGTGGTTTTGGGTTTATCGTCCGCAAGTCCCTCGTGAACCACATGGTGAAGATCGAGAGTGTGTCGAACAGGGTTGCGTACCTTATACTCAGAATATCTGCAAGATTTTCGCTGAAGGTCATGCAGGTCTACACCTCGACAATAAAGTAGAAACCATGAATGAGTATATTTCTAAAGCCATGCATGGTTTAAGAACTTACTTCACCGTTGTCGTAGCGTTGTAGAAGCTAGACAAACGAAGCGAGGATGATCTGCAAGTGGGGCAATTTGTGGTTGGACATCGGATCAACCACCGGGGTCATCAACTGGCTAGTTTATGGAGAAGGAAGGCATCTTTATGATGAACTCTTTCTTCAAAAAACGTGAGCACAGGAAGTGGACCTGGCAGAGCCCCGATGGTGCGACTAAAAATGAGATAGACTACATCATGTCTACCAACAAGCAATGCGTCATACTCAAGGGGCAAACGCCACAAGCATGGTGCAGGGGTGCTCTTCAAAAAGGGTGACAGTACCCGCCTGAAGAACTATAGGCCCATCTCACTTCTAAGCCATGTCTACAAGTTATTTTCAAGAGTCATCACGAATCGTCTCGCACGCAGATTTGACGATTTCCAGCCTTCCGAACCAGCCGGATTCCGACAAGGCTTTAGTACCGTAGACCGAAGAGCCTGCCTCTCTGTTTAGCGTTTGTGGTCTACGAGAAAGCCTTCAATTCGATCGAGACCTGGGCGGTACTACAGTCACTACAACGTTGCCAAATCGACTAGTGGTACATCGAGGTGTTGAAGTGTTTGTACAAAAACACCACCATGTCAGTCAGACTTTAGGACTAGACCTCGAAACCTATCCTTCTGCAGCGCGGTGAGAGGGACACGTCAATTCTCTTCGAAACTGTTCACCGCTGCACTGGAGGATGCCTTAAAGGTTCTGGATTGGAGAGGAATGGGCATCAACATCAATGGCGAGTAAATCACTCACCTTCGGTTTGCCAACGATATAGTGGTCATGGCTGAGACCATGGCGGATCTCAATGCTCGATGACCTCAGTGGAGCTCCCGAAAGAGTGAATCTAAAAATGAACATGGACAAAATCAAGGTTATGTTGAATGTTCATGTAACACCCACTCCTAACAAGATCGGATACTCTACACTCGAAGTTGTGGACGATTATGTCAACTTGTATGGTGTCGGACGCAAAGGTTCCGTATGGTGTCGGACGCAAAGAATAGCACCATCCCATATCTTCCCGTGGGTGTCGTAAGAGGCGACTAAGGGATGTACCAGAGAATGGGCAGCAGCGTTCTCTGTGCTTTTTGTATCGACCGTACTGTGATCGCCAACCCGCCTGCCAAGCGTGGCGATTATGGCAAAGATTATGGCAAAACCAACCAAAAATTACACTTAGGGGAGGCCTATGTCCAGCAGTGGACGTCTTTCGGCTGAAATGATGATGTCAACTTGGGACAAACGGTTCAGTTGGGTAGGTCTAACTTCGAGAAAGAGGTCAATCGTCGATTCCGACTCGGCTGGGCAGCGTTCGGGAAGTGGCGCGGTATGTATCTTCTCGCCCAACTTACGACAGTGTCTCAGGACGAAAGTCTATGACCAGTTTGTGTTGCCAGAGACTACATACTGGACCGAAACGTGGTCGCTCACAATGGACCTCATCAGAAAGCTCAAAGTCACCCAAAGGGCAAAGGAGAGGGCTATGTTCGGAGTCTCCTTGCGGGATCGTATCCGAAATGAAGATATGCGCAAGAAAACCAAGGTTAAAGCCATAGCCCGAAGAATTGCCAGACTTAAGTGGCAGTGGGCACATTGCTTGCAGAATGGATGGCAGACGGGCTGAAAACCCTGGAGTGGTGATCGCGAACCGGAAGACGTTGCGTTGGAAGGCCTCCCACTAGGTGGACCGACGATCTGGTGAAGGTTGCGGCGACCCGCTGGATGCGAGACGCACGGGACCGGTCAATGTGGCGAAACCTGAGGGAGGCCTATGTCCAGTAGTGAACGTCTTTTGGCTGAAATGATGATGAATGATGACGGGTTTGCGTCAAATTTTGGGCCACTCGTTGAAACCATAAGCCAGTGACGACTTGGTCTGTCATTCTGGAATGGGGTATGTCGTTTAATGTTTTTTACCAATAAACTCACGCTATCCAATAACTGCGCCTTTGTTACGACAGGTAACCCACTATGGCCACTATCTGCCATAAAAATAGTTCAGTTTCTTAAATATTCTTCTTCTTTCGTCAAAACTGTAGCCGATCGTCCGCCTTGGAGCATTCGACAGAGTAGCGGCCGCATAATTTATCATCCAACATCGACCGTGGGACACCGAACTTCCTGGCAGCAGCTGAAATTGTAGCCTCTTTTTGGGCTGCCTCCATGGCCTTTAATATGGCCTTCTGCCTATGTCATGACTAGCTGACAAAAACACAACATACAACACACAAAATAACAGAGCAGTAACGCGAAATGTGCAAAAATTGGGATATCATACAGAAAAACTAAAAAAAGGAATCAAAACCACGTGGTTACAACACAAACAAGGAACATAGTAACAACATTCTACTAAGTCAAAAGAAAATAATACAGTTTAAAGGAAAATGAGCCTTATTTCAAGGCAATAAGTATACAATAACGGGTATCGGTTCAACGTGTAATTGTGTACCAATATCCGGTAAAAAAAAGTAAGATTTTAACGGGTACTAGGTCAAGTAGGGGTTTGTGAGTACCAATAGATGTGATATGCAATAATATTTACTTTTCAATTAGATTCATCACAATTTATGGGTTTTATCGTTAAATAATACATTCTAATATTTTATAAAATTAACACTCTTACCTTAACGTTATCCGTTGCAGTGTGGCTAGCTGATCAAAGGGACGTGGTGGTTTGGTAGTTCACTGACAGAACTTCGAATTTCCCTAAAATTTTTATACAGCAAACTTTTCGACCGCATAAGTTTGACGCCATTAAACTTTTTGGCCAGTGCTGCCATTAAAATTGTGTCAAATATTACCAAGAATGTATTGCCATTCGCAAACTATAATTTATTATTGGTAGAAAAGTGCAATAACGCAATAACTGACTTTTTACCGGGAACTGGGACACTCACGGGAATAGGTGCTTCTACCTTACACAAATACCCAGACCCGGAACAACTATCTGTAGGTCATACAAATATTTGTTCCGTGCGGGGATCGAACCCGCGACACGCAGCGCAGCAGTCCATTGCTTGAGCCACTGCGCAAACGGTGCCGTCGCTATCGTATCGTCGTGCGTCGTATTTGATTGTAGAAAGAGTGAAAGTAAAATGGTGTTATTTTCAATACAAAAAATCATTTCATGACCACTCCACACATTTCGTTGTCCTAGAAAACATTAACATTCACCAAATCCTAGTTGACGTCGCCTATAGCAATCGTTTGCATATTATGTTTAGCTAATTGTTACTCTGCGCTACACATACACAACCTCAGGTTGACTTCGACGCCCCCAAGGAATAAACCTGTAATATACTATTACTGACTTTTTACTGTTTTACCATTTACGGTATCTATGGGCCGGGATACACTTATGCAATTTTTTTCAAATTTTTTCTGCGGTAATTTCCAACGGTTTTCCTTAGAACACTTTTATTCTTTGGAAATTTTCTATTTTTTTTTACTAGAAAAATAACGAAATACATTATTACAAATAAAATTTAGTGGCTAAATTTTGGTAAAGTAATATTACTGTAGAATATTTCACCAAAATTTCTGGTTAACGCGATTACAGGTTTATTATCGTAAATTTTGTGGTAGACATTTTCGGTAATGAACTGTTACAGTTATCATCCGGGACATAAATGTGTACCTACCATACGTATTGGCGGTAACTAGCTCGCGCTCGGCGACTCAAGAACGCGTTCCTACATGTAACGCACATTACGCATACTAATACTAATATGCGGTGTCCGCGATGATCAGTGCATCTCTTTTTTTTCACGGAAATAAACTGCGACAGATTATTACGCACACACTAATTATTGGTTTACGCGAAACATGAGAGTTAGTTGCATTTGCTGTTTTAAAGTGACTTGACGTTATTAATGTAATAGCTATTGTGCGTGATTTTTGTTGCAATGTTTAGCGTTTTGCATCGTGTTGATATTATATTTTATTATCTCTAAAGAAAATAAGTGTTATGGCATCGAAACAAAATCGTACTTTGAAAAACCCCCGAGTAAGAAGAATGTTGTTGATGATTGACGATACTGACGATCAGGTTGCAACAAGTAAGTATCAAAATAAATTATTTAATTAAATTAACATTGTATTTAGTTTATAATTATGTACATTCGTTGGCATTAGTAGCGCTATTAATTTTGATTAAAGGATAGATACTCGTATGTACTCGTATCTATTATATTGTGATGATCATTTGACTCGGCGATTTAACTGCGGCTCTGGGTGTTGCGTGTTCGAATCTCGCACACAGTAAGATTGCAGAAAGCAGTTGTACTAGTAATTGGTACTACTTTGTGCAGGTCTCGGGTTCAGTTCCCGGGTCGGATAAAACGATACTTTTTGAAAATATCTCAGTATTTGCCCGTTGCCAAGAATTATACACATTATTATGACAATAGGGTCGCCCTCTAACCCTAACATAACTGGCGAGAATTTGGTGTGATACTGTACAACTTACCCTTTCAGGGAAAAAACGAGATGCTATAAGTAACCTAGTTAAGTTCGTATCTTTTTTTTTAAACGTTGCCCCACTAGGAATTTCATTTGTATCGTGGTGCGTTTACAAACTCACATACTCAAACAGCCAGACCCGGAACAACTATACTAATATTTGTTTCGTGCGGGAATCGAACGCGCGACACGGAGCTCAGAAGCCAATTGCTTAACCACTGCGCCAATTGTGCCGTCAAACTAACTATACTTAATGTGTTTTCAGGTTCTGGACTTACTTCAAATAGGAACTGTGCTAATATCGTGCAAGAGAGCAAATCTTTAGAATCACTGTCCATCAAAACAATAACTGATTATAATTTACGAGGTATGTACGAATATAATTCTTACTAATATCTGTACATAGGTATAAGTATTTAAAGAAAATCTTGTCTTGTTGTGATACATACATTTTAATTACATCACACCAGCCTATTGTTTTCTTATCATTATCGCGATGCCAATTTAAAGGGTTGAAAAACTTTTTATATTTAAAATATCAGCTGTTTGCTCCCAAGTTCCCAACTCTTTTATAGTATTTTTTTTCCAAAAACTTTTGTGTTTGAGTTTAGAATTTTTGGCAATTATTTATTCAATAATATTATTTTGATTTCAGATCGAGTAAAGAAAAAATACGTTGATTGTGATAAAGATGTGAGTGATGCTGATTTTTCTCCAGATTGTTCAGAATATGTTCCAAGTCCAGAAAGGATAGCAGTCAATAGCCCAT
This sequence comes from Diarsia dahlii, assembly GCA_949775195.1. Classification (NCBI taxonomy): domain Eukaryota; kingdom Metazoa; phylum Arthropoda; class Insecta; order Lepidoptera; family Noctuidae; genus Diarsia; species Diarsia dahlii. The sequence goes on along the minus strand of OX459215.1, from coordinate 7,943,623 downwards.
CAAGTACGTTTTCGGGTCATAGCGGAGATTCTCAATGCATAGATAGAATTTTGAACACCTCAAAAGTAATTGATACTCCCTCTACTATTTCTAATTTATCGCTACTTTTAACAAACTGCGATTTCATCGCTTCTTCTACCAGCATTTATAAAATAAATAATGAACATAATTCAACGATTGATGCTGTCCAGTACAATGAAGAAAAGCAATTTTCAAATTTAAGCTTAGTACCTAGTTATCCTTTAGCCGATAATCTGTCAAATGGAGAATTCGACGAAACATTACAACCTGAAAGCTCCCCCGAAGTTAATAAAACTGACGTCAACATGTCTCTTGATATCACACTAACCGACAGTTCTCAAAATGAACATGCCAATTTTAGAACTGAATTAACACGACATTCATTAGTATTTGAGCCAACCAATTCAGACGAACCTTCCACTTCACAAAATGAAAAAAGAAAAACCAGAAAACGTGCAATTAATGAAGACCAGTGGTCTAGCAAAAAAAATAAATTACTTAAAAACGCTGGTCAAGCTTACGAAGGTTGTCATAATAAGAATAAGTATCCACAAAAGGTCATGGGTCCTGTGTGTTCATGTAAAATGAACTGTGGCAGCAAATTTACCTCTTCAGAGAGGCAGGACTTATTTGATAAATTTTATAAACTTTCTGATCGAGAACACCAATGGATGTATATTATTAAACATACTAAAACCGAAAATATCAAACGAATGACTCTAGAACGGAAAAATAATCGCACACAGACTATAAAATATTTTTTTTCTTTAAATAATGTAGAGATTCTTGTTTGTAAGAAATTTTTCCTAAACACTTTAAAAATTAATGAACAAATGGTATATACAGCAATAGAAAAATTTAAATTAGACGAAGGGATTACAGACTTAAGAGGTAAGCACACCAATAGACCTCGTAAAATGAGCTCCAGCACAGAATCGAGTATTGAGAAGCATATTTCATTATTTCCTAAAGTAGAGTCTCACTATACAAGAAAAAGCTCAACTCGAGAATATTTGTCACAAGACCTCAACATTTCAAAAATGTTTCGTTTGTACACTGAGTGGTTTCCACAGCAAAATTATGTTGAAGTTACGATGGCGACAAAACGTCAATATGAAACCATTTTTAACACAAAATTTAACTACTCATTTTTTAAGCCTAAAAAAGATCAATGTTCAACATGTTTTGTATATGAGCAAGCCAGTCCAACAGAAAAAGAATCTTTAGAAGAAAGCTATAGACGTCATTTAAATAGAAAAGAGAGAATTCGGCAAATTAAACATGAAGAAAAAATTACAATTGACGAAAACGATAGCACGATTGCTATCTTCGACCTGCAAAAAGTGTTAAGTATTCCACAATCTGCTGTAGGCATTTTCCATTATAAACGCAAGTACCCTGTGTACAATTTTACTATTTTTGACGCTCTACGTAAAAAAGGGTATTGCTACGTGTGGCATTCCCAAATAGCAAAACGAGGCTGCATAGAAATTGGGAGTTGTTTGTTGCAATTCTTGAAGAGTGAACAGGAGCGAGGTGTTAACAAAATATATTTTTATTCGGATGGTTGTTATGGCCAAAATAAGAACAGGTTCATTTTTGCCTTGTATGCGTATGCAGCAAAATCTTTAAATTTGTCTATAACGCACAGATTTTTCGAGACTGGACATAGCCAGAACGAGGGCGACTCAATGCATGCGTGTATTGAAAGGAACATGAGAAATAAGTCTATTTACACACCTGATCAAATATATAATATAATTCTAAACTCCAAAGTCTCGGGAGAAAAATATACTATGAAAGAATTGGAGCAAACAGATATTTTAGACATTAAAAAATTGGTAAATCCTTTGAATTGGCGTCGCGATATAGATGGGAATACGATACGCTGGTCTGATGTAATGGAAATTCATGTATCATCATCCCAACAGGACAAGGTTTTCTTTAAATATGATTATGATGAGGCATATTCTGAATTAGATATTTCATATTCATTTCAAACCAAACGACGTGGGAGAAAACCTAAGACAGATGCTTTGATAGAAGATCCTGTATTGGCACGTGCTTATCATCAACCTCTTCCTATAAGCAAGGCGTTGCATACAGATTTACTGTCTTTATGCAATAGTGGAGCGATTCCACGGTATTACCACGCATTTTATGAATCCTTAATTTCTGTAGAAAACAGTGACGATCGCGATGATAATGATGATGCTAATGATAATACCGATTAGTTATTATTGTTTTTACTTGGCTACTTTTTTATACTTTTACTGATTGTAATTTGTGATCTCTATGAGAACTTTGTTCCCAATAAAAGTTATAATTTTAATAAATTTTGTGAGTTTTCTTTAATTATTCCCTCGAAGATACCGACGACAAATTTATTTTACATAGTCGGTTTTCAATGATTACGATATTAAGACTACCGAAAATGTTCTATAAAATATGGGTTACACTACTTTACCCTTTTATGGTTCTTTAAAATTTTACCATAATAAGTCGGTAACTGAACATTACAATCTCTCTCCTGTAATGAAAAAACACGTTTAATAATCCAGTAAAGCAATATTATGCCTATGATTTTTAAGAAATTTACAAGAATAACTCGGTAAGTAAACATTACTGGAATAATATTGATAAGTCAGGATTGTAAGATATCAATATCCTAAAAATTGAATGAAACCATTTTCGGTAATATGTATTTTGGTGTATAACTAAATCTGTGTATATTTAATAGTTACACCTAATACTATAAACTTTTCGGGTAAAAATTAGCTTTTCCGTCATATAATAATGTTGTCATAATTATCTTTTGTTGAATAGATATACCCCAAAAACACTAAATCATTTTTCCTGTAAAATTTGATTTTTGCGATTACGGGTTTATTCCCCGGGGACGTCGACTTCATGAGTGAGCTAAATAGGTTTTGCAATTACGCATCCCGAGTTCAATTTGGGTCAGTGAGTTGTGATGGCGTGTGATCTGTAGTCTAGTTCTTGGAATGCCTCGTTGGTCTAGTGTTCTGGGTTCGATGCCTGAGTCTGGCAAAGTGTTATTGGGTTTTTTCATCAGGAATTTCTTAGTAGCAACCACTGAGTCTGAATGTGTGCCCCGTTGGTAGCAATAAGCTTGCGAAATGCGAAATGTGGGAGAGGTACTGTTAACTTCTGCCAAACCCTTTCGGAATTACAGGCGTGATATTATGTTACATTCTTAGAATAAATGGAGACACATTTGCATCTAGACTGATGACCTTAAAAAGAAGCTGGGTCATACTGGATGTGGACAACGGATCACAGTTAGCAGCACCAATAACGTTTATTACCCGTGGTCCACCCGCTTAGTCCACCTGGGTGTACTTCGGGCAATTATTTTTGCCCGTGGTCCACCTTATGTATTCACTTAGGAATTTTTGTAAGCAATTTTTGCGTACTGTAAATTCCATTTTAAAATGTTAAGTAACAAAACTAATGTTTTGGAACCCATATTATCATAAAGTAGGTCATATCGTAAGGTTACAATCGTTATTTCTCGAGAAATTCGCGTTCGAACTTTGGTAAGTGTAGGAATTGAGAAATATATATTATTGCTACAAAATATTAGAATGTCATATAACATGCGGACTAACAAGGGAGACACTTTAGCAAGAGACCCAGTCAAAAGACACGACCATTTCTACGAGTTAATTCGTTAAATAGTAAACCAGATAAGACATAGAAGGATCTAAATACGTTTAGGCGACTGTCCGAATTAGGCTTAAAATCGTAATAGTGCTAAGTGCAACAAGACTAGTAATCCCTTGGGGTTTGTCTGATGTTCAGGTGTAATTATATACCTTGTGCTATGTTCAATAATATAGCTGAAAATGCACCGCTTTTAGTTGGTCGTTAATGTTTTCAAGAGAGACTGGGAAGCTAATATCAGGTTCGAAATAATCCCGTCGGGGTTGCGGGTTGTTTGAAAGAGATACCGCGGACTCAACACAAAGGGCTAAGAAGGGACATGGATGGTTTTTAGTCGGTAGAAGTCGGACACTCCCTACAGCTCTGCCCAGAGAGGGAGGAGTCATTAATTGATGACTTCTCACCCTCCAAAAAAAAGAAAAAGGAAAACCTTTTCTTTTTTTTTTGGAGGGAAATAAATTACACAAAGTAATGCATGCCTGACGAACTGTAACGGATGGCTGATGGGGCCGAAAGTTCTGGAATGGTGACCGCGAACCGGAAGACGTTGCAATGGAAGGCCTCCCACTTGGTGGACCGATGACCTGGTCAAGGTTGCGGAGACCCGCTGGATGAGAAATGCATGGGACCGGTCAATGTGGCGATACCTGGGGGAGGCCTATGTCCAGCAGTGGACGTCTTTTGGCTGAAATGCAGGCCTGCCTGGGTTTGTTCGTAAGTCGAGGCCGCAATTACTGGACCACCATAGACAGCTTTCTAAAAAAAAAAATTAACAAATGTTTATTGGACCATAAAGTTTTAAAATAGAATAAGTAGGTACATCAGATCAAACAAAATAAGAGTTGAACTTGACTGTATTTCGTTACTCCGAAGTTCGAAATACCGAAGTACGGTATACAGAAAGTCTGTGAGTCCGAATTACGTTAGTCAGAATGTACGCTATGACGAAGTACGGTATTCAGAATGTTCGTTACTCCGATGTACGTTACTCCGAAAGTTTGCTACTTCGAAGTACTGTACTCAGAATGTTCGTCACTCCGATGTACGTTACTTCGAAAGTTTGCTACTACGAAGTACTGTATTCAGAATGTACACTATCGCGAAGTACGGAACTCCGAAAGTTTGCTATGACCAATTACTCAATAACAATTGAGAATTACTGACTTGTAAAACCTATTTGCACAATAATCATCATTTATACTTGACTAATTCGAAATACTCTCTAATGAGGAATATTCTCAATTATTATTGAGTAATTGGTCATAGCAAACTTTCGGAGTTCCGTACTTCGCGATAATGTACATTCTGCATACAGTACTTCGTAGTAGCAAACTTTCGAAGTAACGTACATCGGAGTGACGAACATTCTGAGTAAAGTACTTCGTAGTAGCAAACTTTCGGAGTAACGTACATCGGAGTAACGAACATTCTGAATACCGTACTTCGTCATAGCGTACGTTCTGACTAACGTAATTCGGACTCACGAACTTTCTGTATACCGTACTTCGGTATTTCGAACTTCGGAGTAACGAAATACAGTCACGTGTATTTCATTAATTATTTTCATGAGTAGATCTTTTAGATGAGTAGGTTTTATTTCATTTCAATATTTTATTCACTCTTGCACTATCTTACAAATAACAGTAAAGGGAATGGTATTAGCCTTGCATTGAATTGAAAGGTAAAACATTTTCAAGGAAATATAACAGGACTTTACCATTTACTGTAATGCAATTTTTCATCCTCGTAAAAAATCAGGAAATTTATATTGTGATGAAATACATAAAATAATAACCCATTTATATTACGGTCAATAATTGCGTAACGGGCGTTTTCGAAAAGCTGCTAAGTTAAATTGGGACTAGGCTGGCCATGTCTGCCGTTGGCCCGACAACCTGTCGGTCAAAATAACCACGATGCGGAGCCCTGACACTACCAGAAGGTATTCGGTAGACCTCGTTGAAGGTAACGGTATGGGCTGGACAAAACCAACAACCAGACATTAGCCCTAGCTCGAAATATTTGAAAGTATTGGTAAAAGGCAAATTGCCCAGCAATGGGTTGACACAGTTTCACAGTAACAGAATTATGCTATTACGAAGATTCCAATTTCTTTTTATAGACTGAAGATGCCCATCATGTAGTCGGAAATTCACTAGCCTTACTTGACTTTGTAATACGAGTAGTGGTAAGCAAGAGTCACAAACGTAATATTTTTGACGGCTCTTTTAATGCACGGATTTGGAATCTTCTTAAATTAAGTACACCCTTCACAAATTTCATTGTTAAATAATTCATCATCATCTGTCTAGCCTTTTCTCAAACATGTTGGGGTCGGCTTCCAGTCTAAGCGGATGCAGTTGAATACCAGTATTTTACTTAAAGCGACTGCCCCAGTAAGTACTGGGGGCTTATTCCCATTCAGTAACACCTCTTATATACTGTCACATTGTTTTTTTTTTAGCCTATGTTGTCCCACTGCTGGGCAAAAGCCTCTCCCATAGCCTTCCACTCTTCCCTCTGTGTGGTTTTCTCCGTCCAATTAATTCGTCACAAACGCTTTTATGTCATCACGCCAACGACGCCCGTCTTCTGGCACTCACGACGCGGACGTGACGACTCTGGCCCATCGGCCATCCATCTTATAGACTGTTATTGGTTGGGAAAAATATTTGTCATCGAGTAACACTGTTGCTGGTTGGGATAAATTAATTCACATCGGGTAACACTTACTCGATGAAACATTTTATTACCATCTAGAAATGTTTAGTGTCCCCATTTCCCAGGTGATAAAAGTTTAGCCCAAGTAAGAGCTACGGACTCTCGACGGGGCTGCGGGTTGTTCGAAAGAGATCCCGCGGCCTCGACACAAAGGGCTAAGAAGGAACATGGGTGGTTTTTAGTCAGTAGAAGTCTGACACTCCTTTTTGTTCTGCCCATAGCGGGAGGGGTTATTTGATGAACCCTAAAAAAAAAGAGCTACGGACTGCTTTTGAGATTAGGAGGAAACTGGGTATGTCCTGGGTTGTCGCTCGTCCACTCACCAACCTAGGTAAGAGCGGTTTAACCTGAAGATTGATCCAAGCGGGTGCATGAGCTGCTAATAAGGTTTACTACCTAATCATCGCCATAATTAGTAAGTTCTACTTCCTGGCATCAATACATAGTGGTGTATCCAATTAATTAGTTTAAAACAGGCTAGCAGAGTCAACAAAGTCTGCAGGAAATTAATATTCGTTCCCGACGTGCATTTAACATCTCTATATTTATATATACCGACATACTGTGGGCAAAAGAGTAAAAAGAGAACAGAGTCCTAACTTCTTTAGGTGTTGAACTACCTTGTTTCACGAAATTTGGGATAGCTGCAATAAGAAGCTAAACAGGATAGGTTGATCTTAGGTTATGCCACGCTTCGCTTCCGGGATGTCATTTAATTTTGTAGAACTGTAACAGTCGCTACTGGTTGAGGTACGAGACCCTCTGACAACCAGTCTTACAAAGAGTACCGCGTGACCTAGTACTAACTGGGTTGTGGAGGTCAGATAGGCAGTCATACACGTATTCAACTGCATTTGGTTAGACTGGAAGATGACTTCAACATATTTGGAAAAAGGCTAGGCAGATGTAATGTTATCATTTCAACTCAAAAATAATTGTTATTATTTAAAGCTTGGTCTCTGTTTATTTTATACTTCTGCCCTGTCAGTGCGTGTACTCCACTCCCAGGAGAGTAATAAAACGGCTATGCTCGGCTATTTCATATTTTAACTTTATAATGCAAATATGTTGTTTAGATGCACAGTTTCAGATTTTTGTGGTTTAGCTTCACAATTTTTAAGTAAAGAATAATGTTTTTAGTCATTTCAAGGGTTTTTTGTACCAAAAATTGAGATTAATATAGTGTCAGCTTTTTTTGAGAAGGCTGTGTCCAGCTCTTATAACTGTGTCTCCAAAGGGTTATGCAGAGAAGTATTGTCATCTTCTTCCTGTCCTTGTCCTATTAGGTATGTCGTTTGGGGTCGATGCAACACTTTTTATACTTCCATAACATTATGCTCTGTCAATCCTCATGCGATCATTTACTAATTTTCTTTACAGATCATTCCTCATACAATCCATCCATCTTTTCTTCGGTTTTCCTCTCCGTTTCCATCCATTAAAAATTATATTTATCATTCTTATAATCACGTGAGATTGATCCCATCTCATCATATGACCACGACAGCCGATTCCCTTTCAACTTTTTTCTAACGGCGCAAGTTTCAAACTTCCTTTATATAATCATTTCGTACTTTATTATAGCAGAGGAGCCACATAATTTGCCCCGAGAGGCTCCTAAAAATGCATGCATATTTTTATTCTGAAATAAACCGTAAACAAAAATCTCAGTGATGATACTTTACTCAAGCAAAATATTACATAAAGTCACTTAAATAATTCTTTACTTTTTGTTTAAAGGAAGTAAAGTCGTTATAAAACGTAAATATTTCAAACAGGGTGTGTTTATTATGACAAATGTCTTTAGCATTTTAGATGGCTCCGTTGAGTTTAGAAGTTTTATTTTTGTTGTTTTAATACCCTTTTTATCCGAAAGGGGATGCAAAATAAGTGTTTGTCTTTTTGCCTCTTGCCGGATTTTTATTTTTAAAACTAAAACGCTCACGTGTTGGTGACGAAGCCGTCATTTTCTAGTCTGACTCTAACTTGGCCGGTTTTCATATGTTTTTGTATTTCTTTGTTAATTTTTACAGTGCTTTATATGACAGGTGATGATGATGATGACTATAATTGAACAAACTATTTTTACATTTAACTTTTTTTGTTTGAAAGCGATGACGTTCATGTGGTCAAATAAGGTTTTAAAATTTTTTTAAGCTATTGCATAGCTTCTATCGCGGGCCTTGAGCGTGGAGAGCGAATCCAGAGATTCCCTAACGAAAATATTCAGATTCAGTATTCAACCAGGTTGCTATGGTTACGGAAAATAACAAGGTTGTCAACTGAGGTTGTCAAATTAAATAATTAATTATTTGCTGTTGATAAAAATGCTATGCAATAGCTTTACCGCGGCAGTCTCCGAGTGCCACATTTAGTTTTTTTTTTTTTAAATATTTACAGGGTTTTTAGTGTCGGGAGATATCTATTTCTTTTAATTTTATAATACTGGTTTATTACTTCTTGTTTACTGCAGCTATTTTAGCCGATCTAACAATGCTATAATTAAAAAGTCATTTAAAAAAATTAGGTACCAGGCGAGCAGAAAGTTGTCAGAGAACTTAACTAAACTTAACTTGCTACACCATTCATTGATAACCTTCAAACCAAATTTAAATCGGTCGTTCTGTTAACTTTATGTGAAAGTTAGTCAGAAGGCAAATAGATAAGTAGTGCGATGGTTAACAGATATTTGTAATGAATTTAACCTCTCAAGCGCCGCGCGCAATAACGGGCCCCCCTCCCTCACGCACCGCCTGGTTACGTCATCGCATGAGTCATCGGACCTTGCTCACTAAAACGCTTATCGCTCGAGTTCTGTTATCTCTTATCTCAAACGGTAAACAGTTTCGTGTTTCTGAAGAGCTAGACGATGTATTATTATATAAACAACTCTTTTATAGCTTATTTAGAATTATAAATATCGTATAGTTAGGACAGAACTCGCCGCCACACGACCTGTTGCGTATCTTATTTTGTTTTGGTAAAACTACTGAATCAATTTACACGAAACTTTAGAACTAATATAACAAATGTACAAGTAATACGGTGACAGTGTTTTTTTAGGAGACCTACATACATTATTCTAATAAGATTTTAACTCAACTCCCTCACGGACCGCCTAGTTACGTCATCGCATGCGTCATCTGACCTTGCTCACTAAAACGCTTAATGCTCGAGTTTTATTATCTCTTATCTCAAACGGTAAACAGTTTCTTGTTTCTGAAGAGCTAGACGATGTATTTATTATATAAACAACTCTTATTTTAAAAGACGTATATTGTCATCCCACAGACGACCGGATTTAGGACAGAACTCGCCGCCACTCGACTTGTTGCGTATCTTATTTTGTTTTGGTAAAACTACTGAATCAATTTACACGAAACTTTAGAACTAATATAACAAATGTACAAGTAATCTAATGATAGTGTTTTTTTAGGAGACCTACATACATTATTCTAATAAGATTCCAACTCAAAATTCTTATAAGATTCTTATTGGCGAACTGTCATTTTAGAATTGCGAAATAACCTTGAAATATAAATAAATACGAAATTATTTGCTTCGAATACACGATATAATGAATTATCACTATATTTTATGTTGATAATAATGTTTCCAAGACCATATTTCAATGAAAAGGAGTCAAATTCATATTTTCAATTCGCTCATTCAATGACGACGACGAAATCTTTGTTATGATATTTTGTTGGCTCGAAAACTAATTTTGGGATATGAATTGCCAAGCAAATTATTATCTACAAAGTTGCAATAGGGACTTCTAAACTAATAAACATTTACTTACCAACGTTTCACAAACAAAATCATACACAAAACACAAAAACACTACGACACCCACACTTTACCACACCGTTTTTTGCATCAACTGTCAAACGTCACTATGGCACCTCTCAATATTTTTTTAAAAGTGTTCCAGGTTTATGTTTAGTAATTTATTGGTGCCATACGCAGCTCTAGCTAGTTACCCTTTGGCACAAATTTTGCCAGACAATTTAGAGCCATATTTTAGGTAAAAATAAGGTTTGAATTTGCTGCGCCCGACTGGAACGACGTCGTTCCAGCGGGTCTCAACGGAATTTTCTTAGTGGAACGACGTCGTTCCAGTCGGGCCTGAACGGTTAATGACAGATATTAAAAGTATTTTCACAAGCATAGGGAGCCGCAAGATATCTTCAAGTTAAGCCACGTTTTGCTAGCTTGGTCAGTGGATGGGTGACCTCCCATTGCATGCCTAGTTTTCTCCGTGCCTCGGAAAGCACGTTAAGTCGTTGGTCCTGGTTTCCATTTGCAGATAGTTGACAGTCGATACAGGTAGTCAGTGATCTCAAAATCTGACATCCAGTCTTACCAAAGGTAATCGTAATTACCCAGGACTAGCTTGGTTGTGGAGGTTACCTAGGCAGTCGCTCCGTGTAAGATACTGGTATTCAACTGCATCCGGTATGACGGTAAGCCAAAGCTATCATACTTAGGAAAGGCTCGGCAGATGGTGAAGGAGCTCTAAGACTGGTGCGTAGTATTCACAGCCAGCGTGCATGTATGACCATCTCATTGAACGTGGAAGAACCAACAGTGATGTAAGGATCGTAGCAAGTTTTTGAGACTGACCATTTTTCTGAAACTGAATAGATGCGGAATGTGGAAGCCCAGCTGTTGTTGGGTAGCTTGGGAGAACCCGTAGACCAGCAGTAGACTGTGATAGACAGAGCAGATTGATATTCGCAAACCACTGGTTTCTCAAGTTATAGCACTAATCAGTTATAGTCTATCCCGCCGTCATCTGCCATTCTATTTTCTAGCAACGTTGAACCAGTACTTCTGTAATACCCACCTTGCGGTTTAATCGTCGGCCAAAATCGTTCGCAATGATTTCCAGGGGAAAACCTCCAGGAGTTGCGTTTTCAGCTTTAACCCTTGATCAATATGGTGTAATTTGGAATGGATGAGGGTGCTATTGTGGAGTGTATGACAGATGATTCTACACGGTAGGCCGTTTGGTATCAATGTAGATTTCCGTCATTGTTTTATCGTTGCTGAGTCTTTTCAGGCGTTATGGTGATTTGCAAGCTGAATATTTTGGGCAGTTTTACTTCAATGAGAATGCAATGGTTTTTTTATATTTTTTGGTTTTATCAGTTAATTCCTTCACCGTTTTGAGAGCAGCGGTGATAACATAAATTACACAACTTAATGAGCCTGCCTGAGATCGAACCCGCGGCTATGGACACGTCGTGGTCCGACCGCATAGTCCGATCAATCGAACTACGTTAACTTTTTTTTCCAGTTGGTTCGATTCATCGGATCCACGTGCTTTTGAGATTCCTGATAGTTCTATCAATCGGACTACGTGAACTTTTTTGATTTGTTCCCATTGAGTTGCACACAGACTTACTTATCGGAAAAAAATATACCAGAGTTACAGAACCTGATTTATCATTTAAAGTTCTTCTTGCTTTATGTACCTAACTCTCACAAACTACCAGGAGGCCAGAAAGATGAAGGAGGTATTGTATATTATTAATAGGAATCTCATAATCAAATCTATTATAAGTACATTTCTAATAACATGCAGCGTGCAATGAAGATACAATTACGATTCTGGCCTCCTAGTACTTTGTGAGACTTTACTGATTAGAAGTTACAAACATAACGAAGAACTTGGGATTCCTTTCTATTTCGATGAATCGAACCAGGTGAACTGTTAATCGTTCAGCTGGTCCGACCTCGTGGTTCGACTATATAGTCGGACCACGCGGTCCTAAGATTTAGTAGTTCGACTGGCAAGATTCTAAAATCGGACCAACTGGAAAAAAATGTTCACGTAGTCCGATTGATCGGACTATGCGGTCGGACCACGTGTCCATAGCCGAACCCGCGACTTACTGTTCGTAAGTTGAGGCCGCCACCGCTGGGCCCCGCTGCTCTCAAAACGGTAAAGGAAATCAGCGTGAGGAAACTGGGATGCTTTAAAACCATAAAATTCGCAGACATCTACCACGCCACATTAGGCTCGCGTGGTGGATTATAGCCCATCCCTCTTCTAGAGAGGAGGCCTGAGTCCCTCCAGTGGGAACATTATAGGCTGATGATGAGCAGTTAGTTGCGAATGAAATAAAAACTAACCAAACTATGAATGAAACCATAACTTACTAATAGTTCATTCTACATTCAGTACATTCATGTCAATGGATGAAGAGAGAGGGGAAGGAAAAGATGAATGGATTGTGGGAGGAATGATAATTATGAAAGAGAAAGGAGTTGAAGGAGCCCGTTTGGTGGGCCTCTCAATATATGGAAGGTGCTGAGTAACCGGGATGATAGCTGGAGAGCAGGAATAAAATTCGGAGTTAGGTGTAAACTACATATATACATGAGAAATTATAATAATAATAATAATAATAATATTCCACAACTATCACACAACGCCATCTAGTCCCAAGCTAAGCAGAGCTTGTGTTATGGGTACTAGACAACTGATAAACATACTTATATATTTCTAAATACATACATATTATAGATAAATTACACCCAGACACAGAACAAATGATCGTGCTCATCACACAAACATTTGTCCTGGGTGGGAATCGAACCCACGACCTCCGGCATAGCAGTTAGGGTCACTAACCACTAGACCAACAGGCCAGTCATTATGTACAAATTACAAACTTTACAATGATGTTGGAAAATATTTTTATCACACGAAATCAATAAAATAAAATATATTATTACATGAAAGATGTTTGACAGCCCGTGTCCGAAAACAATATCATTTTTTTTATTTTAGAGAATAGAGCGCCGCATCACCGGCCAGTGACATACGCATGTCGCCTCCTTGGTCACGGCCTCGCGGCGTTCATAGTAGTGGGTTAGGCACTACAGAGTAAATGATGCATTGTTGTCTGACAGTAAAAAACATAGACAATTCCTGTTGGAAAAACCCAAACACGTTGCCAAACCTGGGAATGTGGAAGGGGGAACAGCAGGACTATTGCGTATCTTTTAATGACAGTGGCTAACCTAAGGTGTCCATAGATTAACTGTAAATTGGTTATGGTTTGGTACATTTTTTTCTTAAAAACTCACCATTTGACAGTTATTTGGTAGACACTATATGTTATCCAAGATACGCAATAGCCCTGCTGGACCTTATGCAAAAAATGTCGCAATAAGAAAGTCGTTGGGTATCATAATAGGGATGTTTCCTTACAAAAAAAAAAATCTGTTCAGTGTGTCAGTTAGAATATAGAAAAAATTGGTTATCGTGTTTTTTGTTTTATCAAATTATTAAAAATTGACGGAACTAAAACGCAACCAAGATCATGGTGGGGGCTCTTGACGTCACTTTCCGGTAAAAATGTACTGCAATGAGACGTCACACGAGTTTTCAAAGCACTGTATCGTCTTCATTTTTGGTTTACAAAATAATAAAATATTATGTGTTCAATCTTTTTTTGAAATCTATCTGACGGTATAATTATTTTTTTTTGTCAATTACCTTATTCCTGATGAAAAAAACCCAAAATACGTTCCCAAACCTGGGAATGTGGAAGGAACACAGGCGCTTATGCACAAAAAGTCGCGCTAGTCGCAATAAAAAAGTCTTTAGGTAGTTTAATTTTAACAGCTAAAAGCCATCTCTGTCTTATTCGAAGTTCATCTTAATTATGTCAAATACACAAAATTAAGTAGATTATTCCCAGAATAGCCATAAAGGATCTTTATGCTGTTAGAAGGGAATTACTGAGCTTTTAGTATTGTTACAGTCAAAGGAACGGACCTCTTGTTCCAAGAAACGCGCTATCTGGAACTCTGTGAGTGTCGATCTATGTATAAATTGGCTTCCCCCGCCTTCGCCCGAGTAAATTCATTTGTTAGTACACAATATCTTGGCCACGTCATGGCTTGCGAAAACCGTAGGCGTGGGCCTTTGGACGGAGAGTAAAGGGCTTGCTCACCGTCCGTCCGTCCTAGGACGACGACGTGTCGACGCCGCGTTCGTGTTCCACACGTCGTGTGCGCCTCAAAGAGAAGTCAGCAACATCGCATGGACCCGCAAGGGCCGACGACGCCTGTCCGGGATGCGGGTTGTTTGAAAGAGATACGCGTCTTTTACTTATCCTGTCTGCAAGAACAAACCAACAAAGCATATACTTTTCTTATTATTAAAATAATAAACAGCATAGACCGCACGACAAACATTAAACTTCAACTCTCGTAATTACTATTTCACATTTGACAAATTAATGGTACTGATTATTCAGAAGCCCATGTGCCAGCAAGAGCACTAAAGTGCTAAACTGCTAACGGTTCGCGGTGCTAATACCCAATAATACCCCACACAAAGGGAGGACTGCTCTGCATTTCTGGTAAACAAAGCTGAAAACAATTTATTGGACGCTTCATTCGAAGGCCGGAATTTAGCTGATGGGAAACTTGATTTGAAGTATTGTGTTTTAGCCTGCAACATGGTTTTTCAAAAAAGTTATATAATATAACTAAAAATAATTATTATACACATACATACAGGATGTAAGGGACAGCCCACCGTAGACTGATGGGATGAATTCAGTATATTATGGTACTATTTTGTTAAGATGATTGGTACAAGAAGTTCCTCTTAAGTACTGTATTTTCGCACGTAGCGAACGGCAAGCGCAACGGATTTCACGCATTGTTTGTTACAGTATTTCACCTATGCCTTAAACCTGTATATACTTATAGCTTCTATTCTAATAAATCTGTTCATAACCTTGAAAAGAAAAACACTAAAACGTTTAAAAAAGAAAACTGATTCTCTTAGCTTAGTTAAGAAGACTTCAACATTGGCAAAGACACTATTTATATTCATAGAACATTAGGAATCACCCTTAAGATCAACATCGACCACCACCCCCTAAAATTGCTGAAACCCGTTACAATTTACAGCGCGATACGATAACAGTCTCCTATGTATTTCATTTTCGAATCAGAAGGATACTGTTTCCTCTAACTGATCCCTTAAACAATTAAATTTAACGGTTATAACAATAACAGTTGGTATAATTTTAGGGTAAAACGGGAAGGGGGTAAGGGTCACATATTTTGGCATCCGTGACCCCACTGTCTTAATAACGTTATGGAAAATTATAAGGGTGTTTGTTATGATCGTGGCCGTTCTATCAATGGGAATTGTTATACGTAATATTGTATTCTGCTCACGTAAGCCTAAAAGAGGTATCTCAAAGAAAAATGAAAATGGACACCTTTTTTTCATCTTACCGATGGAATTATTTTGCATCAGATGGTTTAACCGTAACACACAGTTATTACCCTGTTTAAACATGAAGTTATTTTAATTTCGAAGGGTACGTATGTGTTTTGAAAAAAATATCAAGAAACAAAATATGTATAAGCCACTAGTGATTGAGTGAGTCCGTGTAGAGGCTTGCTGGGCAAAAATCCAAATAAAATCTTGGATAATATCCATTATCTTCTGTGGTTTCTGCCTACCCTCATGGAGAAAAAGCAGCATTATGTATGTACACCAACATTTTATACCTACAAAAAAAGAGAAAAATTTTCACAATTCCCCAGTTTTCTCAAAACACAGTTTTGTTCAGTTACCGCGTTTTGCCATAAAGAAACAGTACGGTGGTAGAGAATTTTCTGCAATCCATTTTTATTTTACTGTTATTTCCGCTGGCAATATTTTTTTATATTACCGGACTGGTCGTTGTGACGATGCTTGGGGTAGGCTTATGTCCAGTATTGAGCGGCATTTGACTGATATTAAGATGGTGTCATTATTTTTTCAGTTTTTATGCTTATATTTCAAGGAGAAGTTTGTGTATATTCATCAAATCACTCGCCTTGGAAAGCATGTAAAGCTGCCCGGATGCCATTTAAAGATCTTTGGCAGTCGTTATAGGTAGGTAGTCAGTGACCTGAAAGTCTGACAACCAGTCGTCAGATAGGCAGCCGTTCTTGTAAAATACTGGTATTCAGCTACATCTGGTTTAACCCCAACTTAGTTGGGAAAGAAAGAAAGAAAATTGTGTTTATTTGGCAAAAATACCATAAAAAAAACAAATTCAAAACAATTAAAGCTACTAATGCCAAAAGGGCCTCAGCTCAGCTTATTGCCAGATAGCAACACAAAGTGCACCTGACGCTGATTTTCAGCTGCTGCCCACGAGTGCCATACGCTCGAAAAAATAAACAAACACATTTAAAAATTATAAAATGTTTTGCTAAAAATAAAAAGCCTACTAAAATAAAATGTTGCGACTCTTAAATAAACAACAAGGCTAGGCAAAAGAACAATTTCATGGAGGTGTCACATGAGACGACGAGTAACAGAGAAACATGGAAGAGGAAGATATGCTGCACCGACCCCAAATGAAATGCTTTACTATGAGTCGGTGTCGGAGGAGCTCGTGGCGTAATAATAACTGCCACTCGGGTCAATCTTTAGGTTAAGCGGCGCTTGCCTAGGTTGGTCTGTGGATGGGTGACCGCCCATTTCATACCGAGTTTTCTCCGTGCCTCGGAAAGCACGTTAAGCTGTTGGTCCCGGCTGTCATATATAGATCTGTGGCGGTCGTTACAGGTAGTCAGTGACCTGGAAATCTGACAACCAGTCTTACCAAAGGGTATCGTATTACCCAGTATAAACTGGGTTGTGGAGGTCAGATAGGCAGTCACTCCATGTAAAATACTGGTATTCAGCTGCATCCGGTTAGACTGGAAGCCGACCCCAACATAGTTGGGAAAAGGCTAGACAGATGATGGTGTCGGTTGAGCTTGTCATCATCATCATTTCAGCCAAAAGACGTCCACTGCTGGACAAAGGCCTCCCCCAGGTGTCGCCACATTGAATGGTCCCGTGCGTCTCTCATCCAGCGGGTCCCCGCAACCTTGACCAGGTTGTCGATCCACCTAGTGGGAGGCCCTTCCAGTTCGCGGTCGCCATTCCAGAAATTTTCGGCCCCATCGGCCATCCGTTCTGCGAGCAATGTGCCCTGCCCATTGCCACTTAAGTCTGGCGATTCTTCGGGCTACGTCGGTAACCTTGGTTCTCAAGCGGATGTCTTTGTTTCTGATTCGATCACGCAAGGATGAGCTTGTGGCTCAATAATATCATGCGCTCTTGATCTTCAAATTAAGTTGTGCTTGGTTACTACCCATTGCATACCGAGTTTCGCCCGTGCCTTGAAACGCACGTCTTTTGTCGATCTTTGACATTTATTATAGGTAGCCTGGCCCAAAAATCTAACAACCAGTCTTACCTAGGGGTTATTGTATTACCCAATACTAACTGGGTCGGGAGGTCACATAGGCTGTCGTTTACATTAGGTATATCACTGTTGTTCCCACTGCAGGGACTCAGGCCTCCTCTCTAGGAGAGGGATGGGCTATAATCCACCACGCGGGCCCAGTGAGGGTTGGTAGATGTCAATATGTTTTCGATTTTTTTGTTTCTAAGACAATACCGGTATCCTCACGATGTTTTTCTTTATCATTTTGAGAGCAGCATTTAATTGACAGCTTTTTTTAAGAGGGGAATCACCAAATACTTTATGATCATGCTGACTAGAAATCAAAACGTCTACGCCAAGTATTGCTTAAACCTTATATTGACTAGGAAGCACAATGCCTACCTTGCAATATGTCTATACAGTATTTGAACTAAACCTTATTCTGACTATGAAGCAAAATGCCTGCCTTGCGCGACAGTATCCTTTATGGGCGGCATGGGCACCGGGCCGTAGGCCGACGAAGGAGGCCGGCGGAGGCCCGGCACTTCGGGGACAGAGGATATTAGTGTTATTTAATATGCGAGCAAAGCGAGCGCGCGTCATGGAGTACATGCGTTATATGTATGAGTGACGATTTATTTATTATTATTTATTTATTCTTATTGCATTTTAGGCATTTTGCTTGTTAAACATTTAATCTCTAGGCGATTTACAGCTTAGGCAATTTGCTGTGTAGACATTATTTTAGGCATTTTGCTTCGTAGACGAATTGAAAGTTAGACACTCTGATCATAAAGGCACCAAATGACTGCTCTCGCTCTGGGCATAGCGATAGGGAGTATCAGACTTCTACTGACTAAAAACCACCCATGTTCCTACTTAACCCTGTGTGTCGAGGCCGTGGTATCTCTTTCGAACAGCCCGTAGCCCCGACGTGATTTAATTTATAGCTGAAACAAATAAATAGTGATGGATTTATAAAGCGTTTAGATCTAAAATATTGCCTCGTAAGTTTTCAACTTGACAATGACAAAATATCACCCCCGATTGACTTTATAATTTACACCCCATATAATCAGTTTAAATCGTCTGTCTGTCTGTCAATCGAGTTAACTCACAAAGAGCAAAGCCCTTGGAGAATTCTAGTAAATCCTAAGATTAGAAACATTAATTTGATAAATGGAACTATTTTTCTTTTTTTGAACTATATGGAGGCCAACCAATTTGTTCTGTGCGGGAATTGAACCCGGAACACGCAACACAGCAGTCAATCGCTCACTCACTGCTTACACAGTAAATCTAGTAAAAGGTATTGTGAAGTACAGATTTTGTAATTTAAAAAGATTAAACTCAATCTTTGCATCCATTGACTATCCTGGGTACTACTGAACAATGACGGATGAAAAAACTCAGTAACACTTTGCCCGAACACTCAAGGAACTCAGACATCATGCTAAACAGTCGCAGTCCACTAGACCAACGACGGAGTTGAAATAACATAACGTTTATTTCCAAAAATAGACCTTAATATTCTATTTTAAGAAAGGCTTTATCTGCCAATGCTTTCACCCAGTTTATATTTACTCACCGATAAAGTCACCTTTATAACTGACATTTCTATTATAAACTGCTGTTATTTCAGTAGGCGTGAATCCAAGGTCTTCGAAATCTATTTTAAATACAGCCTTTACCAATCATTTTCTGTCTCAATTTTGTTATTTTGATTCCGCCAGCCTTATCACAGTTATCACCCAACTTATACCCTTTTTTATATTTTTATGCCTAAACCATAATATCACGCGACAAATAAGGTTTAGAGCTACATAGCTTTTGGAACTGTGTATTTCAGATCATCGAACAGGGGTTTAGCCTTTTTTTTGGATAGTGGAATGACATCAAATGACTCCTCACGCTTTGGGCAGAGCGGGAGGGAGTGTTAGACTTCTACTGATTAAAAATTACCCATGTTCCTTCTTAGCCCTTTGTATCGACGTCGCGGTGTCTCTTTCGAAGAACCTGCGGCCCCGACAGGACGGGGTTTAGCCATAGGTGAACTTATTCATCTTATTATTAAGTACTTTCAGTACTTTTTTTACAAATAAAGGTACAAGTTGGTAGCCGACTGCACGCAGCAGCAGCAGCCGACATGTTGCAGCGACACTACTTTTTTCTACGTATTTCTATGAAATTCCCTCCGTAGTTAGCGACATGAAGCTAGCGACGCGTCGTCGAGCGGCAGACGGTAGTGTCGTTCGACCGTAGATCAGTAGTGCCCATAGTTAGTAGAAACAACAGGAGATATGCCCATGCCCTTTAGTAAAACGACATGACGCAACGACGTGTCGTAACTACATGAAACGACGACATGTCGTCTGCTGCTGCTGCGTGCAGTCGGCTACCAACTTGTACCTTAAGACTCCAAAAATGCACATCGAAATATTTGCACAGTCACATCCAACCAATCACGCTACCACTCTCACTAAACCTAATAAATAACACCTAGAAATTAAAATTACACTCTAACAATTAACAAGAATTGAGTACAAGTATATTAATCCACTTAAGGCGGCCATATTTCACTGAAGAATGATGTATAAACGCCCTGTGCACACCATTTGAGTGAATGCTAACATTAATATTAAAGCAAAAACGTGTTGAGTTCGAGAAATGTGTCGTTAGTCGTTACGATGGATACAATTTAGCAGAAAACGGGATTGTGTATTTTATTTATTAGTATAAAACATCACGCTTGCAATACTTGAAATGAGTAATACTTCATCATCTGCCTAGCCTTTTCCCAACTATGTTGGGGTCGGCTTCCAGTCTAACCGGATGCAGCTGAATACCAGTATTTTACATGGAGCGACTGCCTATCTGACCCCCACAACCCAGTTAATACTAGGTAATACGATACCCTTTGGTAAGACTGGATGTCAGAATTTCAGGTCACTGACTACTTGTAACGACTGCCAAAGATCTATATGACGACAGATGAGACCTGTCTTCGTTGATTTGTTGGTCGGTCATGATGGAATGTGGAGTCCAACGTGAATTAACACACAGGCACTGTTCGGTACACTAAACTTTACCGTTCAAAACACTTTACAATAAAAAAATAACAAAGGATTGAAGATCTGTTTTCAGATTTAAATCAAATAAAATGGAATGTAGTGAGGTTAGCCAAGTCAACCGTTCGTCACCATGATTTCAATTTGAATGTCAATTGAATGTGTCAACTGCACAAGTCTACCGCCTTTTTATTAACATCAAAAATGACCAACGATAACTTTATCCGACTAAACACACTCAAGCATTGCCAGACCAAAAATTAAATTAAATTGAACTAAATCAAAATTATGATAAACGCTTGACATTCCATTACGCGATCTGCGACATCCTAATCCTAATCCTAACTAATATTATAAATGCGAAAGTAACTCTGTCTGTCTGTCTGTCTGTCTTTGCTTCACGCCTAAACTACTGAACCGATTTGTGTGAAATTTGGTACAGACATAGTTTGGAACTTGAGAAAGGACATATGATTTTAGTTTTTTTTTTATTTATTTATTTCGCGAGATAAACCAAAAATCTGCCGGAAGTCACTATTACACGCGAACGAAGTCGCGGGCAAAAGCTAGTATATAATATGGCAGCCGGGACCAACAGCTTAACGTGCTTTCTGAGGCACGGAGGAAACTCGGTATGTCGGGCGGTCACCCATCCACAGACCGACCTAGGCAAGTACAGCTTTACCTAAAGATCGACCCGAGTGGCAGTTCTTATTAAACCACGAGCTCGAAATGAGTAATACTTGAATGTAATTAATAATCTTCGTCATCATCATCATCAACTTGCTGTTCTTGTCCCATTCTATTTGGGATCGGCGAAACACGTTTTTACCCACGACGGAACGGAGACGGTATATGCGTTTGGGGTAAGAGGTTGTTTGTTTGTTTGTTTGTTTGTGTGTTTGTTTGTTTGTTTGTGTGTTTGTGCAAACACATGTTGCCATTTTTCTCCAAAACTACTAGTCCGATTTTGATGCAGTTTTCAGTTATGGGTTCCGGTTTGATTGGTGCATGTTCTTTGATAGGTGTTACGGTGACAACTCAACAGGGGGCGCTGCAGCAAACGTTTTTTGTGCAAATCAAAGTTGCCATTTTTCTCCAAAACTACAAGTCCGATTTTGATTCAGTTTTCAGTTATGGGTTGAGGTTTGATTGATGCATGCTCTTAGATTAAAAAAAGTTTAAAATAAAAAGCAAAATTAAAAATTTGGAAAAAACCCACGACTGTTATAAAATAATTGAAAAAAGGGTTTTTTCAAAAATTTTAATTTTGCTTTTTCTTCTTCCATTCTGCCCTGTCAGACGTCCAGGCATCATTGACTCCTTTCTCTTTCAAATTATTCCTCACACAATTCATTGTTTTAATAGGGGGTAGGCCCATTGCTATGAACCGGGTACAGCCTGGGTCGAGTCGACAGTCGCGATTACTGCCACTAGAGCAAAGAGTTTTTGAATTATCTTTGATGTTTACCTTAGACTGCGTAGTTATTTTATTTGCGCTCCAATTGGTATCGTGGTTGCTAACGCTACATCTGAGAGTGAGGTTTTGAGTTCAATTCCCAGTTCGATAAAGTATCATTGGGTTTTTCAATTCAAAAGTTCTCAGAGTAGCAGTGGCGGTACCTCCGAGTGTCTTTCCGATTTTGTGTTTAAGATTCATCGAAAAATGAGAGTTTAGGAATAGTTGAATCGGTGTTTATTATTATAATATTTAACACGTAGATCAGGATGGCTAGTCTAAATAGCTAAAGAACATCGAAATCTCCACTTCTTCAGCAATGTTTCAACTCATTGGACGCATCAAAAATATAATTTTGAAGGTTATTATCGATACCTTGATTTTCAAACCCACTTACAGACTAACTTAAGCAATTTCCAGTAATTAAAACTTGATATTGTTTCTCCAATGTCAAGTACACCCTCCATCAGTTCCAAATACGTCTCAACCACAAAAACAAGCCAAGAAAACCTTTCAATTTCTGAAAATATACCAGCAATTAAATCAGCCAAGTATAATAACACAAAGAATGAATGTTCCCACCGCCTGACCTAAGCAGCTTTTAATAAAACGAAGCGAAAAACTGTTACATTTCGAATTTGAATACTCCCTCGTTTTGTGCGAAATCGATTAATTTTTATGCTTTTGTTTCAAGCTCCATAACAGGGCATTAGCGTCGAGTTTTTGAGTAAGAAAGCCTTCGTTTTTGAAAGAAAGTGCCCCGTTGAATTTTATTCGTTGGAACGGAAGAGAATTTTGGCCTGTTTGTGTAATTAGCTGTCAGAATTTAGTGGCTGTAATAGGGTTGTTTTTTGCGGTTGAATTTTCTTAGAGGTTTTCAAGGGAACTGATGTGGAAAGGTGTCTCTTGGATATATTTTTGCGATATTTTCTTTTTGCGACTTATTTTCGCTTCTGAATAATATTTTAGCTTTGATCTTGAGACTGTCTAATATTCACCTTGTCAGTGTTTAAGCTGTGACAGCCCTTTTTTGGAGTGTGGGAAATCATCAAATAATGACTTCACCCGCTCTGGGCGGACTGGCAGGGAGTGTCAGACTTCTAAGTTACTAACTGACTAAAAACCAGTCAAGTTCCTTCTTAGCCGTTTGTGTCTGGGGCAGCGGTATCTAGACGGTGAGCTAGCCCATTACTCACCGTCCACAAGCTCGAAGCTATGATAGCCTAGTCACCTAGTGGTGTGTCCGTCGAACAGTAAAGTCAAAGGTCACGACGAACTTCAGTTGATCGCGTAGAATATGTACATCATGCATGACACTTAGACAAGCCAAGCATAGTATGAAACTGATTCATGAGGGTAGAACAAGACATAAAATAACAACAAGCCTGTAATCCCCGAGGGGTTAGACAGAGTGCCTTCATTTCAGCCGAAAGACGTCCACTGCTGGACATAGGCCTCCCCTAAGTGTAATTTTTGCTTAGGGGGGGTTTGCCATAATCGCCACGCTTGGCAGGCGGGTTGGCGATCGCAGTACGGTCGATACAAAAAGCACAGAGAACGCTGCTGCCCATTCTCTGGTACATCCCTTAGTCGCCTCTTACGACACCCACGGGAAGATATGGGATGGTGCTATTCTTTGCGTCCGACACCATACGGAACCTACCATGCCCAGATTTCGTCAGTTAAGTTTAAGTCCCATGTAACCGGCGGCATATTCAGATTCCATGGCGGATACTGAGAAATTCTTCATGAACCCAATAACGCTTTGCACAACCCATGCATCGACCAATGAGATAATCATGATATTCATTGATAATAATGAGTCTAAAACTAAATTCACCATATTCAGACCTGATTATACCTAATTACGTTCTACCCTAACCTAAAGTAACTTTCGAGTGGTCATTACGAACCCACTTAACACGTCAAGGTGCTAACCAAATTGGATTACAAGACCTAACCTTTCTAAATTAGGCACCGACCTTTAATTCCTGCCCTAATTAAGACATACAGTGTGTGTATAATATTGCTAGGAGAGCTTCTACGAAATAGCAATTATATCATCGTGCTTAATTTGGGGTAGTATGAAAGTCAGAAGATTTATTAGGGGTTGGCCTAGTTCAAAGAGGTTAGCGTTTGGCAAGACGTCTTTGAGTAGTTTTTTTGGACGGAATTTTTATATTTTCTGCATTTTCTGCGTCATCAAAAGGTGTTTACTATGCTGAACCTAATATCATCATTTACCTAGACTTTTCCCAACATTTGTTGGGTTGGTTTCCAGTGCAAACGGATACAACTGAATACCTGGATTCAGTTAGTGCTGGATATTAGATTGGTAACTGATTGCTTGTTAGAAAATAAAAGAAGAATTTTGGTGGTTGATTGAAATTGCATTGTAAATTTGTGGCATTATTTTATCTTTAATCAGTAATTCTCTTAATTTATCAAGTCTAGAATCATGAAAAATGATTGCATCCGTAGCCTGCTTTATTTTATAGTCTATTTTTATCACTTTGGACACTCTAAATGTCTAGCTAGGGTTTGATAAATAAAATGCTGTCAGTCCAGCAATAATTTTATCTGTTTTCAACGGCACCCTATTAACCAGAAAACTGTGACCTTTCTAAAGCTTTAAAACTAAAATCTGATAAATGTAGGATATTTAGAGCCCCCGCAGACTGCAAACTTTCTACCAACCAATTGGCTAGTCGAGCTCTTTATCAGTATGAACATTATATTACGATTGGTATTGACCGATAAATCAGTTTGATAGGCTTTACTATTATCTTCAAACTATATAGTATAGTTTGTAGGCCATCGTGAAGTTCATCAAACTATCGGCCAACTACTAGATCAGTATGGCGATCTCATCCCACATACTCACTAGCCAATTACTCAATCGGCTATAATAGTGAGCACGCGGGTTGGCCAACTTCTTAGCCCTTTGTGTCGAGGCTGCGGTATTTCTTTCGAACAACCCGCAGCCCCGAATGTCCTCCACCCTAGGACGAGCGTAGGGTGTGTTAGATTCTGACTAAAAACAACCCCGGTGTTCCCTTTCCAGATTTGCACCGGGGATCATAAGAACTGGCAAATGTTCGAGCGACTGTTTGTTGCGAGTATGTCGCCAACCCGGCCTGGAGTCCCACAGGAACCTGAGGAGGCCTACATACGCGGGCTGGCACGAGCCGGGGCACTAGTTCTTATGATCCCCGGTGCAAGTCTGGAAAGGGAACACCGGGGTTGTTTTTAGTCAGAATCGAACACACCCTACGCTCGTCCTAGAGTGGAGGACATTCGGGGCTGCGGGTTGTTTGAAAGACATACCGCGGCCTCGACACAAAGGGCTATGAAGAAACATGGGTGGTTTTTAGTCAGTAGAAGTTTGACACTCCCAAAAAAACAAAAAAAAAGGGTGGAGGACATCTGTTAGGATTTTCCAACTTGGAAAAACTAAGAGCAGTCCAACCCAACTAAACTATCAGCCAATAGGAAAGTCTGCAGTCTCCGGGTTGTAACTCTTACTACCACTTAACTTTCTTCAGTCACCAACTAATTACTCAAAGGAGGTTGCACTCATGGTTTAAAGAGATCTCAACAAGCGCAACTTTATACAGCTTGCAAGCGCTATAAGTTCGGCATTAACGCTACGTATTTTATCGCAAACTTGCCAAGTTATTAAATACTAGTTAACTAACAATGACACGGATTAATTAATGAGTTAATATGATTTCGTAGAGATTTGCTTGTTTCAGTTTCTTAATAGATGAGGTTTTGGAACTTATATTGTGATGGTTTCTAGTTCTTAGTGAGTAGTATTGTATTGCTTTTGTGGTTGGATTGTTTAGTTCTGTAGTTATTGGTAATCGGTTATTGTATTAAGGACATGATTGTGTGATGCGGAGGCATACGGACTATAGACTGTGTGAAGGACAATATGGTTAGAAAGGAGGTGGTGACTGAGATGAAGAACAATAGAGAAGGAAGAAGAAGACATGCTGCGATAAGGTAGGAGAGCGAAGATGATATAGATGGAATTCAAAAGAGCGTACAACCAAATTTGTTAAAATTTGCTTCTTTCTTTGATTCTATTGTCCTTCATTCTAAAGTGATGGGCACATCAGATTTTTTGATTGGCGATTGTAATCCACGTCATGATGAGAGGAAGCACTGCGATTGGTGAAAAGATAAACATAATAGGGGATCGGACAAAAAAAAACTAATTAGTCCGTCAGATAGATTTCCAAAAAATATTGACCACATTGATTTAATAAAACAAAAAACACGTATCCAATATTTTTCGATAATCTAACTGACGGACTAAACAGAATTCTATTTTTTTGAATCAGTCCGATCCCCTATTATGTAAGGATATTTTGCAGTAGCATTGTTCCGGATCGTCACATCGCGCCGGCCAGTAGTATCGCGACACGCGATCCTACGTCACCGCAGCGCCCCCCACCTACCGCTGGGCCCTTGACCATATGTGGGCACACACGACACACACTCGCTCGCCGTCTCTTACCGTGCGCATACATCGGCCATTTCTTTTGTAACCCACTTAAAATCCAGTCAAAATTATATAGTCTATAAATCGAAAGCAGAAGTTTTATTTAGTCGAGACCAGCCGCATCACAACTGGAGCTTGACACTCAAACAAGCATCTATTAAAATCTTTTTACACAAAAACACAGTGAATCCAGATAAAACCACTATTCGCTTATCGCTTCATAAGAAACAAACGCCCGAAGAGTCCCGAAATCATCTAGAACCACATTGCTATTTGTCATGCGACATCTGGCAAAAACCGGTTCACACCGGTCTCGGGCGGTTTCGGGAGGTGTTATACGGCAAAATGGCGGATATTTCTCCAGTTCAAACTAGTAAGAACCAGTTTCGGAGGTACGGCCGTTTGTTTTTATTGGCCTGTAAGCACTTGTAAGTGATTTTTGATGGGTGAGAGGGAATACGTGAGAATTTTCGCAATGACCGGTCAGAATTTTGTGGATTGATTACGGTTCTATTGATTTTTTGGGAAATGGGGAACGTATGTTTTTTTTCGGTCAAGTTTGGATATAACAACTTGATTATATAACGGTGCTACGGCTACTGTTTGATATGATGATGTTAGTATGTAAGACTTTTAATATTCGGTCATTTTGAAAAGCTTCATCTGTAACCATGTAAAAAAGTCTTAGAAATTAAATTGGACCCAATATGTTTTTCTGAATCCTGTTGAAATATTTGTAGAAATACAAAACGCTAAGAAAGCATGCCCTTGAGAGTAATGCATTATGTAGAAATCAAAAACTTGTTGGTACGTCTTTCAAAGCACAGACCGTGCCGTATTTGTATTACCAATGTGCAAACTCTACCATACAAAAAAAAATCGCTCCATTTTCCACAACAAGGAACATCAATAAATACTTTAAATCCGTATTAATTATTCCCTCTCGATTCCTGCATGAATTACAACCATCACACAATTTTATTCGTCCAAGATAATATTTTAATCGGAGAATAATTCGTGAAATGACCTACTTTTGGAATAAAATCAAGCCAATACGTACAGGGACGTGCAAAAATATGTACACACTTCAACAAATTGAAAAGTAATTATTAGTATTTCAAGTAACGCAACTATAACACATTTGAGGAAAACAATCAGGTGCAATGGGATCAGTTCAGCTTCCATAATAATTCTCTGTTACTTGTCATCGTATTAGACACCACATTTCTTGCCATATCATCCTTTACCCAATCCATCCCTCATTTCTTTAGTGTTTCTCTACTGTCATACCCATCCTTATTCGTACAGTCATCGCCCAGCATTACCTGACCCCTGTTCTCAAACCACTTGCCCTCTTCTTCTTATAACGAGGGGTAATGTACTACTGGGCCCCGCCGGGACTGCGGGTTGCTTGAAAGAGACAACGCGGCCTCGGCACAAGGGCGAAGAAGGAACATGGGTGGTTTTTAGTCAGTAGAAGTCTGACACTCCCTTCCGCTCTGCCCAAGAGCGGGGGGTTATTTGATGATTTTGCACCCAACAAAAAAAAAAAAGGTACTACAGACTGGGCACTGACTGTACACAAAACTGTCCCCACATTTTCCGTGACTGTACCTATTTTAATAAATTTTACATTCGTAAATGCAAACTAGGTTTGTTTTGTTATTCTGATCAGATTGCGCAGATGTCCTCCTGTCAACCAGTTGTTTTGTCCGGATGCGCTTCAAATATTTATGCATTGATTGACTAAATAAATATTGCGGTAAGGTTTGTGGTTAGGGATAGCTGGCCATGATCGGATTCATGGTTGTTCGGTAAAAAACTAGGTTTCGTGGTTGGTGGTCTTGGTTATTTGACCAAGAAGTAATCAACTGACTGGCTGATTGGGAGTAGGCGTTGGACGTTGTAAAAATAATCACCAAATGGGATTTACTGAACCTATTTCGTTATATCCCAGAGTGGGGGTAAACCTCCTTTCCTGCCCATTCTGTACAACAACCCTTTTACCAAGATTATGAAGGAGGTCAATGATAGAACTGATAGTTGGTAATAGGTACATAAAGGTTGAACATTTGAAATAAATGTACTAGGTAA
This sequence comes from Diarsia dahlii, assembly GCA_949775195.1. NCBI lineage: Eukaryota > Metazoa > Arthropoda > Insecta > Lepidoptera > Noctuidae > Diarsia > Diarsia dahlii. The sequence continues at coordinate 7,914,808 of OX459215.1, read as the reverse complement.
GAAGAAAAACAATCTTAGTCCACCGAGAGCTACATCGTCTCCATGGATGGAAGTAGACTAGACAAAGCACATTCTACAAGCGATATTAATTTGCAATAATTTCCTTGGTAAGATACTGAAAATCATTATTTAAATCCTGGTTACATTATTTTAGCAGAACATCGATTATTTGATTATGCCCGTTGGGGCAGCGGATTATCGAAAGAGATACCGCGGCCTCGGCACAAGGGCGAAGCAGGAACATGGGTGGTTTTTTGTCAGTAAAATTCTGACACTCCCTTCCGCTCTGCCTGAGTTATTTGATGATTTCACAACCACCAAAAAAAATGTCTCATACATGACAAACAGTAAAATTAACATATTATTATTGTTTGTTTTTAATAAAAAAAATCTTCGCCTTTCTGTCAGTACCATTCCAGCGCCAATACATCCTGGTTTAACTTAGTAAACATTAATAAAACTCTGAAAATACTTATACCATTACCATTACTAATATTCTATTCCTTTTGCCACCCACATACAAACGAACGCGTGGGATCTAAAAATACAATGTTTTTAATTTGATAAATTCTCGCAGCTAAATGTTTTCTCATCTATCGAACATTTTACCTAGCCTTTAATTTTATCTTTAATTTCTACACCCACGTGCTCAGTAATAGGATAGTACAGTCGGCAGCCCATTAAGCTACCCAGAAACTGTCAAAGAGGTTTGGGGGTGGCTAACATAAACCATTTTAATTTCTCTTTAAAGTTGCGGCCATACAAAACCCACCTATATTAATCGACAGCTGCTGGTATCAATACAAACAAGTTTTTTATGAGACAAAATGTTCCAAAGTGTCACGTTTCTGAGATATGAGCTTTCAACATTAAAGTCCCTGAGAAAATTAACGGGTCGCATTTTCAGCACTTCTTTGATTTGATAGGCCAAAACTTTAGAAGAAAATGACCAAAAGTCGTACCAAAAAATCTCATGTATTAAAATCTAAATTTTATAGTAGTTAACTAATAATTTTCATAATTTTTTACGACATTATGCGTCACTAATTTGATTTTTGACTAGGGAATTTCATTTAAAGTATAAAAGTATGAATATTGAATTACTCCCTATAAATGGCGTTCGCTAAACCGATTCAAAAGCCATTCTGCTCAATCTGTCAGTTTTTTTTTTTTTTTTTTTTTAATTATAAATGGGCTTGCTCTTGACTTCAATCTTGCCCTAAGGGCAAAGATGATGTCGACGATGGAACGAGCTTACTCAGTAGAAGCCTGTTTACTCGCGACTTAAACAGATTAGGGTTATATGAACTCGGAAAAACCGACGCAGGCAGGGAATTCCACTCCTTGGCTGTGCGCATAATAAAGGACCCAGCAAAGCGCTTCGTTCGAATGTGTGGAATGTCGACTAGGTATCGATGATACCCTGCAGTACGTCTAGTCTCCCGATGGAAGAAGCGAGATGGTGGGATCAGCTCGCGGAGCTCTTGCGCACACTCTCCGAAGTACAGTCTGTAGACGACCGACAGACATGCGACTCTGCGACGGTGGGCCAGGCTATGTAGCTTGATAACCAGCTTATCGTCACCAATTAGCCTCCTGGCTCTGCGCTCTACAGAGTCAAGTGTGGCAAGTTGGTATTTGGCTGATCCATCCCAAAGGTGACAGCAATACTCCATGCCAGACCGGACTTGAGCTTTATATAATACTGAAAGCTGTCCAGGCTTGATTTGGACTTGATTTGAGTTGATTTTGACAGTTCAGCTGACTTTACATCGTGGAGGTTTCATTACAATTCCTACTTACCTGATTTTGTGGTTATTTATTTATTATAAACAGGTACACCAACAGTACATACATTTATTGTTATTGTCGATTTTTTAAATTTACTCTGAAACTCTGTTTTTGTTTACAAAAAGAGCTTTTGTAGGAGTTAATATGATAAGTGTAGACAATAAAAACCAAGTTTGATTTTGACACAGCTTGGTACGGGATTCCATTAATATCCATGAATATTGTCTTTTGATGGTTCATACAATGGTTTCGCATTTAAAACTTTTGTCTCATACAAAACATGTTTATACGGTTGACAGCAATTTTTAAATGTAGGTTATAAGAGTCGTTACTATTTTCAAATCAAAACAAAATGGCGGAAGTTAGGAGGGCCAGGTTTCATACAAAAATGTAACTACCCCTTTCCCAATCAATATTGAACCTAATACTTTAGTGATAAAGTTGAAATCTACTACAGAGATTTCACAGATAGAACCTCTGAAATAAAAATACTAATAATAAGAATATCTGTACAACGTTTCCATTTCAAGCGTAGGAAGGTGCTATAAATTCTTTGAAGTACAACCCTAGATTTTCTTCCGTTTACACCCACGGAAAAAACAGATTTAGAACTGCATTAAAGTTGGTAGGGTTCCGTACCCAAACGGTAAAAACGGGACCTAAGACTTCGCTGTCTGTCCGTCCATCGGTTCGTCTGTCTGTCACCAGGCTGTATGTCAAGAACCGCGATAGCAAGACAGTTGATATTTTCACAAATTATGTATTTTAGTTGCTGCTATAAAAACAAATACTAAAAATAAAATAAATATTTAAGGGGAACCCTTCGTGTCCGACTCGCACGTGGCCGGTTTTTATACATACGTCACACAGTTAATATATTTTTAGGTCCGCACTTAGAAATGTTTTTAACCATTCTTGCCAAAGAGTATCAAATCCTTCAATTAGAATTAGAATTTATTTATTTGTAAGAATTTAGTTGTACATAGTATGATGTTAAAATTTTGAAAGTTCTATACACTCTACCACATTATGTGGTGTACAAATATTAAATAATAAAATAATAATACAATGTCATTCTTTTAACTAAGTACAATAAATGTCAAGATATATTCATTAGGTTGGTCAGAAAGGCAGTCGCTACATGTAAAAAACTTTTATTCTGCTGTATCCAGTAAAACTGAAAGCAAACCTAACAAAAACCTCATCATCATCATCATTTCAGCCAAAAGACGTCCACTGCTGGACATAGGCCTCCCCCAGGCGTCGCCACATTGACTGGTCCCGTGCGTCTCTCATCCAGCGGGTTCCTGCAACCTTGACCAGGTCATCGGTCCACCTAGTGGGAGGCCTTCCAACGCAACGTCTTCCGGTTCGCGGTCGCCATTCCAGAACTTTTCGGCCCCATCGGCCATCTGTTCTGCGAGCAATGTGCCCTGCCCATTGCCACTTAAGTCTGGTGATTCTTCGGGCTACGTCGGTAATAAAAACCTAGGCAGTATTATTTTACATGAAGCAAATGCCTATCTGACCTTCACAAACCAAGTTAGTACTGGGTAAGACTGCTTGTCAGTCTTTCGAGCCACTCACAACCTGCAGATCTATCAGATTTACAAATAATAGCTGAAGCAATCGACTTAATGTGCTTCCCGAGGCACGTAGAAAACTAGATATTATGGAATTAATTGGTTACCCATTCAGGCACAGCCTTGCTTGAATAACAGCCTGGCTGCACCTCCTTCGATAAATAATTCATCAACATAAAAACGTTTGTGAGTGCGGGAGTAAGTGACAAGGACTTTCAATTTCCAAAGTGACAATTTTTCCACCAACGCACTATCAATTTATATAAGAGTAGGAGTTACTCCTACGCTTAAAAAAATCTATTTTTATGAAGATATTTTCTTAGTTCTGAGCACCGATACTAAATTAGTTTTATTTTCCCCTTCTTGGGGTGTCTGCCTCGTTCATGACGTCCTGGGTTCAATTCTCCGGTTAAGCAAAAGTGTTATTGGGGTTTTCCATCTGCAATTTCTCGGTAGCAGTCACGGAGGCTGAATTTGTGCCCGGTTGATGGCATTAGGCTAGACCCCTTTTATATGGGACTTAAACATAGCTGGTGAACTGTGGGTGTTCCCCTCTGCCGAACCCTTCGATTATTACAGGCGTGATGGTATGTTATTTTCTTTGTGTATAAAACTCCACTCCACTCCACTGCAGTCTCCACTTTGTGTAGACTGCATGTCGATAGTAGTATAGCCTTTGCCAACGATTTTCGGGCTGGCTTCCAGTCTAACTGCCTTCACTGGTTGACCTAGCGCTTCCCTCTTAAATTCGATCCTGCAATAAGTACTTAGGGGGCATGCGAAGAAAAATCTTTTTATCTTGGTAACCTAAGTCATTATATTATGTAAACAAAACAACATTTTAAATAACTCAATTCGATCTAATTGCAATACAAATATACATTTTGCTTATATTATTTCTGTTTAGTCGGACGTACTTTCCGTTCAGATAATATGTATGCAAATCATTCGTTCATAACAAGGGACCTTCAATTCGTTCGTTCGTTCATTCAGTACGACGTACAAATATGCCCCTTTTATTGCATTAACACAGATTTGCGTTTGTGTTTGGTTACGAAATAAGCGATTTTTGGAAGAGCACAATAATTCAATACTTCACTTGTAAACTTTATGATGGAAAATCATCAAATCTTGGGCAGAGCGAAAGGGAGTGTCAGACTTCTACTGACTAAAAACCACCCATGTTCCTTCTTAGCCCTTTATGTCGAGGCCGCGGTACCTTTGTGACCAACCCACAGCCCCGACGGGATGTAAGATAACCTTATCGGTATCTACAGCTTTGAGCCGTTTGGTGTCGAAACACTCGTGATACGGAGCCCAAGCGCGCGTCTTCCTTTTAAAAATCTCTCGTAGACTGGAGTACACTTCCCGTGACCAGAGGGCTGGCTCTTTTCACTGGCAAATATTTAGCACTGCCATTTAACGTGACAATGCTGTCAGTCTCCTGAGCACGTTTTCGGATGACCGCGACGCGGATGAGTACATTGTCGTCATTGTAATTATGTAGAAATCTTACGCCCAAATACTCAAACGTCACTCAATTATAAGTAACCCTCAAAACTCCTGCTATCTCTGTCACTCTGCGTTAAAGTAACAAAGACAGCACGAGATTTAAGTGCAACTTAAAATTGAGTGACGTTTGAGCATTTGGGCATTAGTTATATTATTTATTATATTCTAATTTTTTTTTGTTGTTGTTTTACTTTCTTAACAATAATATGATACATCTCAAAGTAACTTTTAAATTAGTCTTGAAGCTGTATTGAGTAGATAATCGACTAAATATAACTTTGAGCATACGTTACTTCCTCGAATAACTTGGACAATATCGGGATATTATCGGGACTTTTACGAAGATATTTATACAGGGTTACTGGTTACTTGACGTATTCCTTGGAGGACGTCATAGTACGGTTAAAAATTAAGCTACCAAAATGTTCCCTCAAAATTCAGTAGTTTTTGAGTTAGTTAGATTTTGTTCAAGAGAAATCCCAGATTAAACTATTTTTAGGCGTTTTAAGTTCAGACTTGGTAACTTTACCAGGGTAAGACTGATACTACATACAAACCAATGCGACAGGAGATCTGCTAAGCTATCCGACCGAGCAGACGAACAATGCCACGTGGAAATCGCTCGCGCAGTTTCTGCGGCCCAACATTTAGACATAATAAAACAAATAGTCACGTTCTCAGGAAAGGATCACAACTGCGACAGGCGGTAATGACGCTCGGTTCCAAATGGCATTACGTGCGTTACACTGATTTATTTATACGGGATGAGTTATGCTAACTGGGTTCGACAGTTATAACCAAACTGTAGAAGGATGTTTGAGGGAAATTGGATAGCACTGGCACTAGCTACTCCGCAGTTTGCTGAACTGGTCCCATTTGGCGCAGCCGTGAGATGCACACACTCTTTTTGAACCTTCGATCAATAATGTACTAGATTCCCGATAAGCGCTTCAAAAACGGCCCGAAATATAAGACCACAAACGTATTTGTGGTCTTATTTCAAATCAGTATGGTCCAATCATAGCCAACATTAAGACGTCAAAATACCGCAGTATGCGTTCAAAAACTGCGTAAATAACCACCGTATCACCAAGGTTTTGGAAGTAATATCTTTTTTTCGGTAATTTAATATCATTATGTGCTTTTTCATAATATTTAAACATAATTAAACTGTAAATATAATTAAATCAGCGAATATTATAATTGTTTGGCCAATGTTTGCTACAACGCACCAACTATTGTATCATGTTCTTGAACAGGGAACGCTAGTTCCGCAATAGAATAAGCACGACATTGTGCACAAAATGCTTTTAACCGTATTGCTTAGAGTTTAAGTTTCATTTTAGAATGAATATTTTTGTACTGATGACTTTTTACTTTGGAGCGACATTTAAAATGTTTTGCTTCTAATCTTTCTCCGATGAAAGGGCTTAAATAAATATACTTTACAATGATAATTAAACGTTATGTTTAAGTGTTAAGGTTTACAATCATCTGAAGTTGTTGATAATATTGAACTTTTTTCTAAGATGCTATGTAGATGTTTACGTGTGTGCAAACGTGGCCACTTGAGCGACTTAGTTTTGTTCCTGATGCATAATCTAGTACTATTATTGATCGAAGTTTTGAACCGACTTCTAAAAAAAGAAGGAGGTTCTCAATTCGGATGTCTGTATTTTTTTTATTTTTTTTTTTATGTTTGTTCGGGCATATCTCCGTCATTTGCTAACTGCTTTGAAAAATTCTTTTTTTGTTGGAAAGGGTATACTTCCGAAATGGTCGCATAATTTTTTTTTCGAAATCGGACAAGCGGTTTTTGAAAAATCAACAAAACTCAAAAAAAAACTACATTGTCCACATTTGATTGACCCATGAACATGTGAACCACTAAAAAGTGAAAAATAAAAACTTTTTAACAAAAAATAAAATCGACTTTAGAAGAAAAATCAGTTTCTGAAGTCGGTGGCAAAAAAATGAGATCAAACAAACAAAAGTCACCGACTTCAGAAACTGATTTTTCTTCTAAAGTTTATTTTGTACTTTTTTGTGTTTTTTTTTTAAGTCGGTTTTATTTTTTTTCATTTTAGTTTTTTTTATAATTTAATTGTTTGTTGTGTGCACTTTTGGCATGTGCTAAATAAATAATTATGTTTTCTTTCTTTCACAGCATGGGTGGACTTGGGTTGGCTTCTAGACTAACTGAATGCAGCTGAATATCAGTATTTTTATAAATGAATTAATATTATTAATTAGGATAAAATGGTCCTTTTTCCTTGAATGGTACAACATTCTTCACATCCTCTTGTATTTCCATCACCATACAAGTTCATGAATTTCATTCTCGAAAATACATAACATTATATCACGCTTATACCTTTTTATAGTTTACCCACTTTTCGCCAGTCCTATTTAATAGCGGGCGAGCCTATTGCCGTCAACCGGGTGTGAATCTAGAGTCTGTGGCTACTACATTTTTTTTTTATGTAAAATCAGTAATATTTTGGCCAACCCTAGAATCAAACCTATGTTCAGCAGTTGCGCTCGCGACCACTAGACCACAAGGCAGTCTTAAACTGGATATGTCATTAAAATTCCAAGTACAGTTCAATTAGCACACGATTTCAAGTTTGAGGATCTCTCAAAATGACTACGTAACAATGCTACCCCATCAATTTGACGAAAGCCCGTATTCACTTTTAACGACCCTCACTGGGACGATTCCTTTAAACCACACACGCCTGATTCCGCGTGAATATCCGTCTTGATTGTTACTCATGAACGAAGTTATTACTACAGAATATATAATAGCATAAACGACAACCGTCTTGTCTAGGCATGAGCCCATTACCATCGGGCGTCGGGGGGCACAAGATGGCTTCTGGCCACCGTAGACACGGGCCTGTGGACGGCGAGTAATGAGCTAGCTCGTTAACGTTGTTCGTCCGTCTTATGACGAGGACAGGACCTGTCGAAGGCGCGTTCGTGCACCACGCGCGTCTCAAAGAGAAGTCAGCAACATGGAAGGGGGCCCGGGCAAGGGCCGTCGCCCGTCAGGGCTGCGGGTTGTACAAAAGAGATACCGCGGCCTCGGCACAAGGGCTAAGAAGGAACAACGGTGGTTTTTTGTCATTAGAAGTCTGACACTCCCTACCACTCTACCCAGAGCGGGAGGAGCCATTTGATGATTTAAACCAGTCATAAAATACCAGTTTTTTACATGGAGCGACTTCCTATTCCCTTTTTGCTGACTTCACGTTATCTGTTAGTGCGGCAGTATGCATCACAATTCTGTTGCAAGGGCAAGTCATGTAGCGCCGAATGTTTCCCAAATCATTTGAGGTATGTACAGTATGTCTTCTTTTTTCAAACTTCTCTAATATTTATTATCTCAACAGACAGTTCCTTTCTTGCCATTTATTCGTCCTTTACACAGTCCATCCATCTTTCTTTGGTTTTCCTCTAGGTAACCCTTCACATTCATATTCAAAACTTTCGTCAAGACTAAAAAATATCCAATTTGAATCAATGGGCCCAGTCAGCAGGGGATCGGACAAAAAAAAAACTAATTAGTCCGTCAGATAGATTTTCAAAAATTATTGGACACGTATTTTTTCTTTTTTCACATAAACTTAAAATGAAGACGATACAGTGCTTCGAAAACTCGTGTGACGTCATATGATAGTACATTTTGACGACACAAGTGACGTTTCAAGCCCCACTCCAAGATCTTTGACACGTTTTATCTTCGTCATTTTTTATTGATTTGATAAAACAAAAAACACGTATTCAATATTTTTCGATAATCTAACTAACGGACTAAACAGAATCATATTATTTTGACCCTGTCCGATTCCCTATTAATCAGGCATTGCATAATGAAAATTCTTCTTTTGAAATAACCTTAAATCCTAACAATACATTGAAATGTAAAATCCAACTGTGTGCCATTCAAAAGTAAAGGTATGATTTACATTAAATTTACGCACCTGACGTATGAAACGACATGAGGCAAAAATAGTGATGGTAAATCTCTTTCCCGGAATTCCCGGGGATTTTAGTGCTTCAGTGGCGAAATCCCATAACGTCACAGGAGTATTTTCTTTTGAGCTGGATTCTGGAAAACTGTTATTAACTTTAGGGCAAAGAATGTTACATCTAAACACGCAATTAATTTGTTATTTGGTTGACTGGTAGAGAATGCCTTGTGGCATTACGTTCGCCTATGTACCAGTCTTGTGCATGTAGTTTAAAAATAAATTAAAAATTATGAGATGTTTTGGAGGTATAGTCTTCAAATCAAATCCGGCTTACTTAATATTTTGATACATTTATTGAGCTGGATCGAAACATTTCAGAAAACTTTTCTAGGAAAAAAGGTACTACTAAACGTAGAACGCCTACAAAATGCTTAAGCATAAATTGCTAACGCACATCAAGCTGGCGTTGGTAAACAATAATAAATATTGTTTTCAAAATAAACCTGCATACTACAAAAATCGAATACTGCTGTTTAAACCATTTTGTATGCATAATTTATGAATTTAGCTATTTTAGAATCCTTATCTTTTACAGACAAATACGTGTTTGCTGTCATATTAAATCAAATTCTTAAACCAAATGTTTACAATTTGTAAACAGACCCTATACGTAACGGTCTATTAAACATTAAATACATCAAACTAAGTAAATCTACGCAAAAATTAATTCTGGGAAACAACATTTTTTTGGGTGATAAGTGATAAATCACGTTTTTCGGTAGGACTCCATGTACCATACTTAAACATGGTGCTGATCGATGCAATGGAACGTACGGAGGTCGGAGAGCCATTGTTTTTATAATTTGGAACCTTGAGCCACAATATCTCCATAACACCAGCTAATTCTCAGGTACGGTCTCTCACAAAAAAAACATTGCAATGACGGGGAGGGTGTCTTCATTAAGGGTATTTCAACACCTATTTTAGCCCACAGATAATTGCCTCGTATAATTATCTGCAGACACGAGAGCCTAAATTAACACCCAAGGATTAACTTTCAGTTCGGACCTAAAAATAACTGGCCTAATGTGACTGTAACACACATCTCTCTCCTACCCCTTCAGCGAAAGAGGCGTAGCTCATAATACTACTTATTTCTAGGGCATGACACAAAACTCAATTGCTTCATCATAAAATGACAGACTCAACTAAGCTCAACTATGTTCACTACCATGCAAATTCCCGGGATTTTAATTTGAATCCCGGCGCGCTACAACACTACGTATGCCGAAATACACGGTTCGAGTCTGTCGCAAAGCAGTGACCGTTAAATTAACCCTTTAACACTCGCGTCAGAATGACCCCGGGAACAGGGCTGGCGATATCCGGAATGACATTTAGTAATGACTTTAGGGTTCCAAAGTAATTAGGGAGAGCTGGATTTTTTTCTCTGTGGTTGAAGTTTTACGTGTTTTTTGTAAAAGTTTTTTAAGGTTATTTTTGGGATTTTAGGGCTTTTGGGGTATGTAATTTAAGTTGATTTTTCGATGACAGTTGTTGTTGGGTGTTAGTATGGATGAGAATATTATAGAATCGAGCGTAGTAAAATACTTTTGCGGATAAGTCAAGCTACACGATAACTGACAATAAAATTAATGCTTGCACTGACGCGTGACGGGACAAGTTCAGTCAAATCCCAACATGTTGTCTATTCTTCAAAAGTTCATCTCATACAGTAATCTGCACATTCCTCATGTGATTATACCAAGATCATGGCTCAGGATCATGGATCATGGTTGATGGATTATATGAGATTTCTTCTCAGGTACGAAACACCGGCCACAAATACTTTTTTTTAATGACATGTAGAAGAGTTTGTGAAAACCCATTTGCAAAATGAACATCATTTACTAACTGAGGAAAAAACGCTTCTCTAATTTAGTAAAATCGCTAACACTTAAATAAAAATCGTACAAAATTATCTACAAACGTTCCTAATACTTTACACGCGTAACCTTACAATTCGTCTTCTTATTACTTATTAGCAGCCCAACCTCGCTTTGCAAAGCCTTACGACTTGTATTTTTAATAGGGTCTTATAGTAAAACCGGTTTTCCCGGATTTTACTTTGGGGCTTCTTCTTTTAGCGTGTCGATAGCCATCTATATTAGTATGTCGGCCTAGAACTGAGCTACTAGTTTAGCTCTTTCGGTAGCGTCCATAATTTCCTGTAGTGATTAAACAACAGGACACGTAGGACACGATACTAAGTGCCCTATTGTTTGTGGAACAGCACCACATTTATACTGCAAGGCAGAGTCACTCAGCCGAATCTCCACTCAGCAGGTTTTCCTTGCTGCGACCAACCTGAGTCCGAAGTTTTAAAAAGACATTCAGGTCTACCATGGCAAATCATGTCCGGGTGGGAGATTTTCAGTACGTGGAGCGAATCGGTTGGCTAAGGATGCACTACCTTGCATTACCACTTTAGACCGCTTGCCAGTGAGTGGGGTGACACACTTCAGAAAGCTGTTTTGATTTTTCAATCGAAAATGATATAGGGCTTAAACTGGGATTCGCATGCCCTAGTCTCTAAATGGTGTCGAACACCACATCAAAAGCCAAAGGTTGACTAGCAGAGAATGCCTTGTGGCATTTAGGCCGCCTATGTGCCACCCTTGATCCCAGAACATAAAGCTAGGTACTTCTTCTGAAATCTGTCAAACTTTATTAGATTTTAAACTTTATCACCAAATCATTTAAGGTTGAATTAGAAAAAATTACATAAAGTTTGAATAAATAAAAGCTATTGGAGTTTTTTAAAACCACACCATCATACAGACAGACACCAAAATCAACGTTAACTTATAATATTATTAGGTACATAGGTTTTATTATTTATTTACAAGTATATTAATCTTTTTCCTTATGCTTTAGGTAATAACTGGTAGTAGTATTCCGGAGCTACTCCAAGAGTGGAAATGACTAGGTATTCCATATTTCCAATTCTCAAGTCTTTATTACGTACCAGAATGAATACAGTGTGTAGGGAAATAGTTCCATCAGTCTCATTCATTCATACCTGGTGAAGGTTGCGGGGATCCGCTGGATGCGAGACGCACGGGTCAGGTCAATGTGGCGACAACTGGGGGAGGCCTATGTCCAGCAGTGGACGTCTTTTGGCTGAAATGATGATGATGAGTCTCATTCATGGAACCTGTTGGACACAGCATAGATCATATTGTAGGAGGGAGGAGGAAGAACGGCGGGTGTTTATTATGATACATTTTATTATAAGTAGTTAGAAAGTTAGATGATTAATATCTATTTGCCTATAACCCTAAACAACTACATCAGGTCAAATCGTCCCGCCAACCCTACATGGCAATTACAGTACGGCCACGATGCTCGCTCTAATAAATACGTGAATTCAACGCACAAAAGGTCCCGGTTGCGTTTAATTAATTTTTTGTATTTTTTATTTTTTAATTTTTTTGCGAAGTGCCACCCGTACCGAAATTATTGATGTTTACGTAATGGTGACGCGTGGCGGTTAAGGGTTATGCTTTTATGACTGTTTTGAGGTCAGTTTTTGAGGGGTTGGTTAAGTGGTGGGGATGAATAACGGTTAGATTATTGTCAATGACGATTACAGGAAGAAATGAATGTTTGTATGAATAGGGATAGTCATCAAGGGCTTAGGACTGAAAGAAATTGAGTTTTTTTTAGCGTACGGGCACGCTAGGCATTAAATACTTCTCTTAAGTATGTATGTTGGTGTCGGCTTCCAGTCTAAACGGACGAAGCTGAATCTACCTGCCTATATGACCTCCATAACCAAGTTAGTGCAAGACAATACGTTACCCCTTGGAAGGACTGGTTGTATGACTTTCGGCCCACTGCCTGACTGTTACGACTGTCAAAGAAGTACAATGCCACACTTGATTCTGTAGGGCGTAGAGCCAGGAGGCTCATTGGTGACGATAAGTTGGTGGCCAAGCCATAAATATAGCCTGACCCGCCACCGCAAAGTTTCATGTCTACCGGTGTTCTACAGACTAGACTTCGGAGAGTGTGCGCAAGAGCTCCACGAGCTAATTCCACCATCACCCTTCTTCCATCGGGAGACTAGACGTACTACAGGTTATCACCCACACCTTGTCGATGTTCCACATATTCGTACGAGGCGCTTTGCTACATCATCTAGTATTGGCACAGCCAAAGAGTGGAACTCCCTGCCTGAATCGATTTTCCCGAGTTCATATATCCCCAATCAATTTAAGACGGGAGTAACTAGGCGTCTTTTGGGTTATCTCGTTCCATCATCGACCTCATATCTGCCCTTAGGACAAGATTGAGGTCAAGAATAGGCCCATTTAATATACAAAAAAAAGTATTGATAGCAAACTCGGTGTGTAATGAGTGATCAACAATCTACAGACCCCGGCTTACCTAGGCAAGTACGACTTGGCCTTAAGATCGACCCAAGTGGCGATTATTATTAAGGCAACGACCCCCTCTATATTATTATTTCCATCTGTCAAGACGAATCAGAAAATTCCCATAAAAATCAAGGAAATCATTCACAAGATGTAACGGAAAAAAACTCGGCAATTGTTAGCAACAATAGTGAGAGACGCTTGTTTCTCATAAGTTGACATCTGCTGGGATTCCTGGTTTCCTGGTACAAATCGCTTCCTTACTTGTTTAAAGACGTCTGTCTTATTAAGGACATTAAATACTTGATGGAATAGAAAATAGAGATACAAAAGATTTTACCGGCATCTTATTAATTACTAGCTTGTGCCAGCGGCTTCGCCTTCGTGGAGTTCAATAAATTGTCCTACCGGATCATACTACCGGTATAAGAAGTGTGTTAATTCAGATTATAAACTATCTGTGTTTTAAATTTCATCCACATCCGTTCAGTAGTTTTTGCGTGAAAGACTAACAAATATTCATCCATACATCCTCACAAACTTTCGCATTTATAATATTAGTGGGATTATTATCAGCCATTTGTGTCCCACTGCAGGGCAAAGGCCTCACTTCCCTCTTTCCACTTATCCCTAACTAATGCTGTTAATTGCCAATCCCTGCGAAAGGCATCTTAATTTAGTCCACTCAATAAATCACCCATAAGGAGTTGTAGAGTGCGTGAGTTAGGCCCTAAGTGATTTCTTCAGAAAATTGTTCAGGGTGTTTAGAGAGTTAACATACTAAAAGTCCTGACATCTAGGGGGTGAGGCGGAGTGGGGGGAGGGGGTTAAAGTTCCCATTTTTTAGTTTTTCGCTAATATCTTTTAAACGGTGCGTCATGGAGATAAGAAGTCTTCTACGCAATGAAAGCTTATAAAATTATGTACAACTTTTATCTTATACACTTTTTCATATTCATACCTATTTTCGAACTACACATTCCGGAAAAGTGAAAATTTAAAAAAAAAACTACTTGAATTGAACACTACCTTTTGTATACTACTTCCTTCACGTTATTTGGGGATAAAAAGTACCTTAAATCTTAAAAGATAATATAAAAAATAATATTCTGCGATCTTTTACAAGCCTACCTCCACGCACAGTGAGGTTGAAGAGGCTGGGAAGATGTGCTTCCTCAAATGATATGGCGCACCAGCAAGACTGACCTCCCTCAATAAGTACCGATACCAGTGATTACCAGTACGCTGGTGAAAATTTGGAAAAAGTGTTAAGACAAGTGTAGATAAAAGTTTTGATATCCTAACGGCTGTACAGATTTGGATAAAATTTAGTAAATTGATATAGTAGGAGTTGATTTAAGATATAAGATACTTTTTATCCCCAGATAACGTGAATGAAGTAGTATACAAAAGGTAGTGTTCAATTCATGCAGATTTTTTCAATTTTCACTTTTCCGGAATGTGTAGTTCGAAAATAGGTAGGAATGTGAAAAAGTGGGTCCATATTGGCTCACCTAAAGTTGTTTATCCGAAATTGTTCTTCCTAACGATTTGTAAACCGAATGATCACTCTTCCTAAAATTTTTCATCCTAAAGTTTTCATTCATACTATTTGTAGTCCTACCGACGATGTTCATAACACTCATGTTTCCGAAAATTGGAATTCATAATATCATTAGTGTAAATATATTTAAACTCCTACTGTTTTTTATCCTAACGCTTTTATTCCTAAACATAATTACCATAATATTTTCACTCATACAACTGTTTAGAATGATTAAAGATCGTTTCACTGATTTTTGTCTTGAAATAAAATAAATGAATGAAATTCAGGTCAGAGTGTCGTCTTGGGGGCACTATGAAAAAAATACTTAGAAAAATTTCGCGACCAATTTCGAGGTAGCGCTCGCCGGCCGCTGCCGCGGCACCGCTCGCTTCGCTCGCTCGGCTCGCGCGTAGTTAGTCACAGTTCTAACCTAACCTAACCTATGGATATCTTTGCATAGTATGGTCCCATTAAAATAGGTGGACAAATTTTAACACAGCATTTAGTAAGCCTAACTAAAGACATCTAAACAAAAAAAAAACACTATATATAAAGTGATTTTATTTTGACTTAAAATAATAAATTGCCGGCACTCTAGAACAAACTCATCCTATAAAAGTAGGTATTTTATTTCTTATTCTTATATTTTTTTTTGCTATTGTCCTTATTTTAGCGGTCTGAATGATTTCTAAAATTTTGTCGACCTATTTTAATGGGACCTTTTATAATACTGATTATTATGAATAAAAAGTAATATAAACAAAAAAAAAGATATGACTTTGAATAATAGTGTAAAAGATGGTTATGTTGACAAAATATAGGAAAACAAATAATAGTGTAATAGATGTTTATTGCTACAGACATTATGAAGTTGAATGCTTCGGAATTAAAACATTAGAGACAGAGAAGTTAGGAATTGCGATTGTTAGGATGAAAAACGTTAGGAAGAACATTTTCGGATTTCCAATTATCGGAGTTGAAATTTTAGGTGAACTTTGGCGCACCCGTGAAAAAGTGTATAAGATAAAAGTTGTACATAATTTTATAAGCTTTCATTGCGTAGAAGACTTCTTATCTCCATGACGCACCGTTTAAAAGATATTAGCGAAAAACTGAAAAATGGGAACTTTAACCCCCTTCACTTTAACTCCGCCTCACCCCCTAGATGTCAGGACTTTTAGTATGTTAACTCTCTAAGCACCCTGAACAATTTTCTGAAGTAATTGCTTAGGGCCTTGCTCACGCACTCTACAATCTCTTTGTTGGATGGACTAATTGTTGTATTTTTATATTGCTTCTTATGCCGCGTTGGTTTATGGTCGAAAGTGCGACTGCTGAGTATGAGGTCTTGTAATGGATTCCAAGGTTAGGCAAAGTGTTATTAGGTTACGCTTTTAAAAAATTCTCAGTAGCAGCCATGGAGTCTGAATTTGTGCCTGGTTAACGGCTATAGGCTTGCCTCTTATTACATGGGACTTAAACATGTAAGACACAGGCAATTAGAGGGTGTACTATTAGCTTTACCTCTGCCTAACCCTTCGGGGATTACAGGTGCGATATTATGTGCCCCTGTGCTGTTGATAACTGCTGACAAAAAAACAACCGACTTCAAAAACACCAAAAAGTGAAAAATAAACTTCAAAAGAAAAATCAGCTTCTGAAGTCGGTGACATTTGTTTGTTTGATTTGGCTTTTTTGCCACCGACTTCAGAAGCTGATTTTTCTTTTGAAGTTTATTTTTCACTTTTTGGTGTTTTTGAAGTCGGTTGTTTTTTTTGCAATTTTTTTTTTTATTTTTTCATTTTTAGTTGTGTATCTTATAGAAATATTAACTATGAAACCTATGCTTGTATAGCGTCAGAAAAAGCACGAAACACGTAATACGTGCCTATGTTTGAGGGTTGCCCTCGATTTCTCTGGGATTCCATCACCAGGATCTAGTTTCCATTCTGTTTCCATATCATGGTACCACTCTTGAAACATCTCCGTTCCAATAAAAAAAGAATCATCAAAATTGGGTCATAAACGACGAAATTATTCGCGAACACATAAAAAAACGAACGAAAAATGTTCATAAATTATAAAAAATGGTCATAAAATGAAAAGTACTGGGCCAAACCATGCTAAATTTTTATGGCACCAAATGGCAACTATTCCGCATCAAACTAAAAAAGAATCACGTAAATCGGATCATAAATCGCAGCGTAATCGGTGTACATACATAGAAAAAAAAAAAAACATACCGATCGAATTGAGAACCTCCTCCTTTTTGGGAAGTCGGTTAAAAAGGGCTAATAGAATATTAGCGAATAAATGAGGTTAAGAAAATTAATAAAGGGATTATTAGGAGCATAAACTGTAACCGCCCTTGTTATTATTAAAGAAAAAACAGATTTAATCAAGTAACAACCAGCTTACCCAAGACCCCCACATATCAATAATTAGGTAGCAAATTAAACGTACCGCTAATTACAACCATGACTATTACAGTATAAGTTAACAAACAGAAAAGCACAGAAGTTGGAATCCATACAACAAGCGAAAATAGATGAGCGCACATTAAGGCTGCGGTTCCACTGAGGCGGCAGCACAGCGGACACGAGCTGTGCCAATCACATGGCTTGAAATCCTTATCTCTCTGGAGAGATGTGGATTTCAAGCCAAGTGATTGGTGAATCGGTCTCCGCTCCGCCTCAGTGGAACCGCAGCCTTAAGCCCGGATTCCACCGCCAGCGGAGTGGACCCATTAATGACTTCTTTTACCTCGCAAAAGGAAACTACTTACATGTGTTTCCACCAACAAAGAGTCTCGGGGGGGAAGACTCAGCGGGCAAAACGAGTAAAAATGAGCACGCTCTGCTCTTCTTCAGTTTCTCTTTTCTGGTGGAAATCAGACGACTAAACTCTTTCTTGGTGTAATAGCAAACCTATTTCATGAAAACGAAATCTGCTTCGCTTATTCTATTACTCTTTCGCGGTGGATACCGTATTTTAGAGGCGTATATGTACACGGCGGCGTGGCGTTCAGAAACAAATGACAGTCGCATATGTAAACCGTGTCAATGTGTGCTTGCATTTTCGCCCGTTGTATGGAGTTGGACTTCTGTAGCTATCTCTTCTGGGGCAAAGGGTATCAAATAGCTATTCTGCAATTACCTACGCATGTCTAATTAGGCGACAATCGATCCATTATCGAATTGTTGACAAGCACGTGGTGGGTGGGTTGCATGGTGTCTGTTAGTTGGTTGGGAACTGGATTTGGTGTGACTAATTAAATGACGTTATAAACATAGAATAAATGCCCAGTTATATAGCTTCTTAAGTTTTTTAATAAACGCAAAATTTTCTGTGTAAGAATGAATGAACTGCCTAGCTTTTCCCAAACTATGTGGAGGTCAGCTGTCAGACTTTCGGGCCTCTGACCACCTGTAACAAATTGTCAAAGATCTACATCTTCTTCTTATCGTTTGGGCAGTAAGGTATAACGACCCCATACACCCTAGTACCAGAGTTTGACGTGCTCTGGGGTAAGGAGGATTCTCTATTATGTAAAGTAGTCCATCTGTGGACCGACCTTGGCAAGTGCTACTAAACCTTGAACATCGACCAATTTGGCTGTTATACATCACGAGCTTCTAATTGGAACCAATAAAATCAGAGTTATATCATGTTGTATCATCATCATTTCAGCCAAAAGTCGTCCACTGCTGGACATAGGGCTACCCCAGGTGTTGCTACATTGACAGGTGCCGTGCGTTACGCATCTAGCGGGTCCCCGCAACCTTCACCAGATCATCGGTCCACCTAGTGGGAGGCCTTCCAACGCAACGTCTTCCGGTTCGCGGTCGCCACTCCAAAACTTTTTGGCCCCATCGGCCATCCGTTTTGCGAGTAATGTGCCTTGGTTCTGGAGTGGCAACCTCGAAACGGAAGTAGTTGCAATGGAAGGCCTACCATTACGTGAAACGATTCAATGTGAACAGTGGTCGTCTTTCGGCTGGAACGATGATGATGATGATGTGACATCTATCAACCCACACTCGGCCGACCTGATTGATGACAGCTCACTACCTTTCACAAAGTCGAAGCCTGTGTCTCAGCACATTACAGACTGATATACACAACTATTTGCATACGAAACAAAACAACACTATCTAAACAAATGAAGACCTTCGAAGCAAAAGGCCCTTTAATCCATCTTACTTTGTAAAAATACCGCGATATTCAATATCAATTAGTTAGACAGATAACAGTGTTAGCAGAACCATAAAAATCATGCCATGACGCGTCACCGGGACAGCTTTGTCGCATTTTT
Organism: Diarsia dahlii; assembly: GCA_949775195.1. Taxonomy (NCBI): domain Eukaryota; kingdom Metazoa; phylum Arthropoda; class Insecta; order Lepidoptera; family Noctuidae; genus Diarsia; species Diarsia dahlii. The sequence continues at coordinate 7,895,645 of OX459215.1, read as the reverse complement.
CAACTAAACTAATTATTTTACCGTCCATTGAAAAGTTAGAACGCCTAGCAAAAAAGTTAGAGCAAAGAAACGCAGCAGTGTAAAAATTGACGTTGGAAAAAACTAAGATATTTCAAAAGGAATGTCAACACAATAGGCTGTTGGGAACGCGATGTGGTCACGCAAAAGTCTGCCTCCAAGGAACTTTCACCTTTACCCTGTAAAAAATAAGCTTCCAATTCTGTTGAAAACTTTCTTGGATAACAGCCCTTTTAAAATTTTGGTTGGCTATCTAAACAATGACATCCAACTGTTATAATGACAAATTACAGCGAATGCAGTGCACGAATAGGAATCCACAAAATAATTAACATTGATTTTTTCGCCCAATTGTGTTTGAACAGAAGCTCGAGGCTAAATAACAACCGCTCGGATCTAACGTCAGGTTAAACCGCGTTGGGCTAAGTTGGACTGTGGATGGGTGACCAGGACTACCCATTACATACCGAGTTTCCTACGTGTCTTGGAAAGCACGTTAAGGCCGCAAATTCGGAGAGGCGGGGCGTGCAGCGTGCAGCGGGGAGTTGAATGGAATTCCATTCAACTCCCCGCTAAAAAACGCGTCTCCGAATTTGCGGCCTAAGTCGTTGATTCCGGCTGTCATTTATATATATTTGAATGCCTACCCGAGGCCTACCCTTTGGAACCTCCACAACTCGTAGCGCTTCATGTAAACTAGAAATACTGGTTTTCATTTGCATCCGGTAAGGCTAGAAGGTGACTCCGACATAGTTGGGAAAAGCTAAGCAGATGATAATGTCGTTTGAAAAGGCGCTCGATACAGGTACAAGTTGACCACTCATTACATACTGAGTTTCCTCCGTACCTCGGGAAGAACGTGAAGCCATTGCTAACGGCTGTCATTTTTGTAGATCTTTGGCAGACGTAACAGGTAATAAGTTGTCCGAAAGTCTGACATTCAGTCTTACCAGGGCACCACCTTATTATCCAGTAATAACTAATAACTAGGTCTGTGAAGAGCTCGTGGCTTAATAAGAACTGCCACTCTACTGGTACACTCTGTCGGTCTGTGGATGGGTGACCGCCCGACATACCGAGTTTCCTCCGTGCCTCGGAAAGCACGTTAAGCTGTTGGTCCTGGCTGCCACATATATAGATCTTTGGCAGTCGTTACAGGTAGTCAGTGACCTGAAATTTTGACATCCAGTCTTACCAAAGGGTATTGTATTACCTAGTATTAACTGGGTTGTGGAGGTCAGAAGGCAGTCGCTCCATGTAAAATACTGATATTCAGCTGAATCCGGTTAGACTGGAAGCCGACCCCAATATAGTTGGGAAAAGGCTAGGCAGATGATGAACTAATAACTAGGTCTGAGGTCAGTTAAGCAGTCGCTCTATGTAAAATACTTCAGCTGTATCCGGTTTGACAGGAAGCCGACCCCAACTTAGTCGGGAAAAGGCTTGGTAGATGATGATGATGTCAATGTCGCCACATACATGGGTAATTTTCACAAAAAGTGTACATTTGTATTTCGGTTGTGTGCCACAACTTTATTATTTTTTTAAAAGAAACATTTATCAGTCTACTTAAGAAAAATAACATCTCAAATGTATGTAATTAAATTGTATGCAAAAGTTCGGAATGGAATTCTTAGAATTATGCATATTTTTAAAAGTGTGTACACTTTTTCTGAAAATGACCCACATGTCACATAAAAGCGCTTTTGCATACAGCGAGGACAAATCCCACAATTTAAATCTTTGATGTAGCGAGAAAATAGGAATTCAAAGCAAAGAGTGAACACTGAAACAGTACAGTTCCTAAGCTCACAAGAAACTCTTGTCTCGAATTATAAACTTGTCTCACAAGGAAAGCATGTAATTCTTTTGTGTAGAATTGCTTGTAGAGTGTTCTTGAATATATTTTTAAGAGCAACATGTGTGGAACCGATGGGAGTTCTTTTGAACTGCAATGTTTTACTTTACTGCAGTTTCACAAGTTTTTAGGGTTCCGTACCTCAAAAGGAAAAAGGAAACCTTATAGGATCACTCGTGTGACTGTCCGACCTCGCCCCCCCCCTTATCTCCAAAAATCCTTATATGATCAATGAACACGTGTGTCTGTCTGTCTGTCCGACCATTCCCCCTTATCTCCGAAACTAACTAAGCCTAAACTTTTGATAAAAATACAGAAATTAGTTCAACACATATAGATTACAGGATTATGCTAAAATAACATAGATAATCTCCCAATAATTAGCACTTGACCAGATTTTTAAGTTCAGAACGTTATAGCTTTACTTTTAAATACCACCACGACCCTGTACAATTCGCTACATCCATTAGCAGAATCTTTTGACAGCTAAACTTGTACTTGGGTACCTATATCCAAGAGCAATTTCACCGTAGCAGCCCAAAGTGTAGTAGGTACCTTTACTGATAAGTAACAGGTGCACCCCTTTTCAAATTAAAACTTAAATAATAACTTATTTGTCTAAATGTGAATGTAGATATTATATAAAATCTATATCTACAATCATACCTTTTCATTTCAAATAGTTCTCAAATCAGCACCCAGAATTCAACTATCTAGTTACAACAATTATTGTTTCTCACTATAATTCAGTTGTTCCGCAACAATCGTCCTTATTAACAATCATTCTGACTCCTTTCATCTCTTTAGTCCTACAAAAGCGTCCATGCTCCACGCAAGACGTATCTCACCAGTTTAATATGCTAATGTGTCTCTTTGAAGTCCTGGTACCTCCGTCCGTGCATCCCTACCCTTGTTAAGTCCTTGATTAATAAAGGTGTCCTTTAGAAGCAAAAGAATGGGGGGTTTTCTTTTAAAAAGATTAGGGTTGTGGTTCTGTGTAAGTCAGGTGACTATCTTTTTAAAGGGCGGCGAAAAAAGAGAGATGGTATAACAGTTTGACGTGTCCTGAGAAACTTGAGATCCTAGGTTCGATTCCTAAGGCGTGTAAAGTATTATTAGACTTTTCCATCAGGATTTTTACAGTACCAGTCACGTAGTCTGTTGCCCGTTTGATGGCAATATGCTCGTCCTATTACATGGGAATAGACATAAAAGACAAAATGTGGGAGTCTGAGGTACAGCTAATTATTAGCTTATAATTATTATCAGATTGTACCTGAATGACTGGGGGCGTTTTTGGGGACTGTCTCCATTGATATAATAAAACCCAAGATACACACTCCGCGTCTCAAAACCGTCCGCTTAAAATGAGTTCACAATGAACTCATTTCAAATAGTCTCGCGTCGCTCGCGTCTCTGCACGGTCGTACAAAATACTTTTTATATTGCTTTTTAGAACTGCATTGTAAAAGGAATCTGCGTAAGGTTGAATTTGCCAAAAAAAATATGTTTGTAGTGACGATAACTACATGTAGTAGTGCGTGTATTGGTGAGTGTTTGGCGACAGCTTCGACTGTTTGTTTTGTTCGAGACTGTGCATCTAGGGTTTTATTATATCAATGACTGTCTCTTGTAAACTTTGAGGTTCAAAAAACCGGCTAAGAGCGTGTCGAGCCACGCTCAGTGTAGGGTTCCGTAGTTTCCCGTCAGTCACAATAAGTGTTCCCACTTGTTTATGAGTTAAAAAAAAAAAAAAACTTAATGGATACCCACCTTGTATCCATTATGTTTTTTTTTATTATAATAAAATATTTTAATTTTTTTTTTACTTTCAAAATGATTTTCCTAGAAAGTCCTTATAAATTTCTACTTTTCAGATTTTTTTCATATTTTCTAAACTTATGGTTCAAAAGTTGGAGGGGGAGTTACACATTGTTTTTTACTTTTGGAGCAATTATTTCCGAAATTATTGACATTATCAAAAAATGATTTAATTTTTATTTAAACCCCTATTCATTTTTAAATACCTTTCCAACAATATATCACACGTTAGGGTTGAAATAAAAAAAAAACACTTCCCACTTTACATAGGCTACCCTAATAAAACATTTTTTTCAAATTTTTATTTTACCGCTTTGTCGGCGTGATTGATACACATATTGGTACCAAATTTCAGCTTTCTAGTGCTAACGGTCACAGAGATTAAGCGAGGACGGACGGACGGACAGACAGACATGGCGAAACTATAAGGGTTCCTAGTTGACTTCGGAACCCTAAGAAGTGCTGATTTAGGTTTTTTTGTTTTGATTTGTAGCCTAATTTGAATAAGTATGTGACTTTTGATTTGAATGGGTCCATATTGGCTCACCTAAAGTTCTTTATCCGAAATTGTTCTTCCTAACGATTTGTAATCCGAATGATCACTCTTCCTAAAATTTTTCATCCTAAAGTTTTCATTCATACTATTTGTAGTCCTACCGACGATGTTCATAACACTCATGTTTCCGAAAATTGGAATTCATAATATCATTAGTGTAAATATATTTAAACTCCTACTGTTTTTTATCCTAACGCTTTTATTCCTAAACATAATTACCATAATATTTTCACTCATACAACTGTTTAGAATGATTAAAGGTCGTTTCACTGATTTTTGTCTTGAAATAAAATAAATGAATGAAATTCAGGTCAGAGTGTCGTCTTGGGGGCACTATGAAAAAAATACTTAGAAAAATTTCGCGACCAATTTCGAGGTAGCGCTCGCCGGCCGCTGCCGCGGCACCGCTCGCTTCGCTCGCTCGGCTCGCGCGTAGTTGGTCACAGTTCTAACCTAACCTAACCTATGGATATCTTTGCATAGTATATAAGGTCCCATTAAAATAGGTGGACAAATTTTAACACTGGGTTTAGTAAGCCTAACTAAAGACATCTAAACAAAAAAAAACACTATAGATAAAGTGATTTTATTTTGACTTAAAATAATAAATTGGCACTCTAGAACAAACTCATCCTATAAAAGTAGGTATTGTATTTCTTATTCTTATATATTTTTTTGCTATTGTCCTTATTTTAGCGGTCTGAATGATTTCTAAAATTTTGTCCACCTATTTTAATGGGACCTTTTATAATACTAATTATTATGAATAAAAAGTAATTTAAACAAAAAAAAGATATGACTTTGAATAATAGTGTAAAAGATGGTTATGTTGAGAAAATATAGGAAAACAAATAATAGTGTAATAGATGTTTATTGCTACAGACATTATGAAGTTGAATGCTTCGGAATTAAAACATTAGAGACAGAGAAGTTAGGAATTGCGATTGTTAGGATGAAAAATGTTAGGAAGAACATTTTCGGATTTCCAATTATCGGAGTTGAAATTTTAGGTGAACTTTGGCGCACCCCACATAACTACTTCTACTTTATCTCAGCATAAAGTTTTGCTTAATAATAATTATCGCATAACATACCAACTCATTACCAACCAGTCTCCAACAATGTCGCTATATCCTGACACAACAATGTAATAGGCGAATGAATATTTTAATTGAATTAACAACTTTGTTAAAATTCCGCAACGTCAAAAACATAAAGTTGAATAATTTATTGAATGGCTGCGGAGTGACAAAATTATGGTCACAGAGAATTAATGTTTATGTAGATATGTCATTTTTAAGGATCGTTGATTTTTACCAATTATAATGCCCTGCCAAGAAGCAATAGAAAAATAACTAGCTGACATATTATTGGAAATTAACTAGCAGGCTGCCGACAAGATCTGGAATGGTAGTCTAAGGCCCGAGTTTACCAACTACATCATAACCATTGATTACATAACCGCCCCGTTAATATTTAACAGTTATTTAAACAATCCGCGTTTTTTTAATGTTCACCATTCATTTGTAACCAACGGTTAACTAAACAAACGGTTTTGAACAGATGGGTCATATGACTGAATGGTTTAACATTGTTTTGTAAAGATGATCATGTACCCGCATAAGTTTGCCTTTAGGCGACTGACATCGCAAAATGGCAGCGTAACATTATTATTCTACGAAATGAAATGCTTACTATGTCAAAGCAATGTCCGTTATCGTGAATGTCTTTATTATTTAGCACCCTTTTTCTACTCATCACGTCTGTTATGTCAATGTCATGTCGTGTTATTATTTTATTGTCGTCGAAGTGATTCAAGTTATTTTCGGTCCAGAATTAATTAATTAGTGATGGAAGCTATAGGTACGTAAGCGTACAACAAATTTCACCCAAGATGAGAAGTCAGTTTTAATGGACTTACACTATGTTTGTATAAACAAAATCTTGTACCGAAAGCTTTCTCGTCATATTCCTCGAAATAATTGCGCCGGATTTGAATTAAACGGGGTGCGCGTAAAATTTGCTCAATAGCTTCGAAATCATCTAACACATTATTTTCTTCAAAAATGTAGTTCAAACCGTCTTGTATTTCTATTTTTATTTCTTCAAAACGAATGAATAACGCTGGGAAGCAACAAACCAATGGTTAAACTATGTCCGCTACCTTGTTTAAGTAAAACGGGTGTTTAACAGTCGTAATCTATGGTAAGTGCTTGGTGAACAGCAAAATTTTGTTAAACAGGCGTTTAAGGTTTAAACATCGGTTAAAAATTTAAACATCTGTTGGTGAACTCGGCTCTAGCTGGTGGGGATACGTTGAACGCGAGACGCACGGGACCGGTCAATGTGGCGACACTTGGGTGAGGCATATATCCAGCAGGAGACGTCTTTCGACTTTAACGAAATGCTTTTTATCCCTCCTCATTACATGTCCATACCAAGATTCAGAAGGAAAGATTTTATAATTAACTTATACTTTATTCGTGAATATGTTTTACAAAATAAACAAAATCCTCCTACACGTTTAATTAAATCGGTAGGTACTATAAATAAAGGATCTAAAGAATTATACATGTTTGAGTAAATTTCGCTTGCGGCATTTTAGCAGTAATAAATACACAAAGCCTAGCAATTGGACAATAAAATAAAATAAAAAGACCAGTAGTAATAAACTACTGGTCCATAAAAATTTAGGATTTTTATTCTGAAACTGATCATAAAGCTTTACAATGGGTAGAGTAACATTAAATTTTATTGGAGTATAGTTTAGAGAGCAAAAAATTGTATTAATAAAATACAGTTTTTGTACAATATTTTTAGTTTTATCTAAACTCGATCGATGTTGAATAGAGCCGAAAAGATCTTTAGTGGCGACTGCGAACCGAAAGACGTTCGGTTGGAAGGCCTCCCAATAGGTGGACCGATGACCTAGTGGCAGTTGGGAAAAGTAGCGAGGAGCAGCTCCCATTTCATGCTGTCGGCACGAAATCGGTAAGGGCAGGAAGATGGTCTCGGAGAAAGAAAAACGTGTGGCACTCGGAGACTGCCGCGGTAAAGCTATTGCATACCATTTTTTATCAATTATTTAATTTGACAACCTCAGTTGATAACCTTGTTATTTTCCGTAACCTTATAGCAACCTGGTTGAAAATTGAAAATTTTCGTTACGGGTTTTTCTGGATTCGCTCTCCACGCTCAAGGCCCGCGATAGAAGCTATGCAATAGCTTAAAAGGGTGACATTCAAACAGACAAATCTAGAAGGCTTCTGCTTCTTCCCATTTGACAACCCCAAACCCACAAGCCCACAACCATAAAAAACAAAGTTATATCGTAAAAACAAAAATTATCATAAATGTATTCACACAATCTCACCCTTACATTGGAGGCATAAAAACAATTTTAAATGCCAAAATTAGACAAATGTAACACTGCGAAGTACACAGGCTTTACAGAATAAATTACAAAAGTTTGGCAAAAGGGTATAAACATCAAAAAGTTGAAAAGTTAAACGAATTACTTGAAAGGTTATACTTGTGTTTGTTACTTGGTTCTTGTGCTAGGGATGTGTTTATGGCTTATAGGGTTCGGTTAAACAAAGATCCTGAAAATGTGTTAAATTCTTCCAGTTAAAGGTACCAGTTGGTAGCCGACTGTACGCAGCAGCAGCAGACGACATGTCGTCGCTTCATGTCATCACGACACGTCATGTTCATCGTCAGTCATGATTTCGAACCCGACTGCAAATAACTATTAGTCAATAACTCTAAACACGCTCGACGTGTCGTTGCTCCGGCATCAGTAGCACTACTGATCTGTGGTCGGACGACACGTGCGTCTGCCGCTCGACGACGCGTCGCTAGCTTCATGTCGCTAACTACGGAGGGAATTTCATAGAAATACGTAGAAACCAGTCGTGTCGCCGCGTCACGTCGCCTGCTGCTGCTGCGTGCAGTCGGCTACCAACTTGTACCTTAACTTTAAGCTTCAAGTAACTAACAAAAATATGTAGTCAAATTTTAATTCGGGTCTAGACTTGGGGGCACTATCTTTCCTTATCGTGCGGTTAGTGCCTAATCTGTTGTTAGAGGTTTTATGCCACCCATGGTCCTCTGACTTGGCATTAATGCCTGTAGCACACCTCCGCTGCGAAACTCAAAGGGCGAAACCGCAATAGTTTCGCTGTGAGTTGCGAGTTCTTTGGCGGCGAAACAGGAGCGAAATTCCCTGCTCTAACGTACAAAACTAACTATGATGTTGTCTCTTTCTAACACGATTTCGCTCGTTTGCTCAGGAGCCGTCTACATCTCCACCCGTTGATCGTAGTACTGTTGTACAGCGAAACTCGCGCAGCGGTTTCGCAGTTGTTCTTTCGCAGCGGAGGTGTGCTACAGGCATAAATGCAGTCGAAATATTTCTCAGGCAAGCTGGGCATGCTGTCCTTCACCGATGCAAGTGATAAAATACGCACATGAATCCGAAAAATCAGAAGTTTGAAGTTTTTCTTGGGTTCGAATTTGAGATACTACTTTACTTTACTTTGAGATACTTAGCAGTTCTACGACGATCACACCACTAGCCTATCGCTGGTTTAGACAGAGGTATCGCTGGAAACATTAAGTACATCCCTTAGCACCACTAAAAATACTTCAATTACATAATTTTTAACTCCAATCAACACTTGTGTATATTTCTTACTAGCTGAACCCGCACATGCGTTGCAATGCGTTTTTCCTACCTACCTACCTACTACCCTACCTACTACCCTACCTACTACCCTACCTACTACCCTACCTACTACCCTACCTACTACCCTACCTACTACCCTACCTACTACCCTACCTACTACCCTACCTACTACCCTACCTACTACCCTACCTACTACCCTACCTACTACCCTACCTACTACCCTACCTACTACCCTACCTACTACCCTACCTACTACCCTACCTACTACCCTACCTACTACCCTACCTACTACCCTATCTATTACCCTACCTACTACCCTACCTATTACCCTACCTACTACCCTACCTACTGCCCTACCTACTACCCTACCTACTACCCTACCTACTACCCTACCTACTACCCTACCTACTAGGTACCCTTCCTACTACCCTACCTAAAAAAAAAAAAAAAGTATCCTATGTCCTTCTCCTGGTTCTTAGCTACCTCCCTACCAATTTTCAGCTAAATCCGTCCAGCCGTTCTTGAGTTATAAATGGAGTAACTAACACGACTTTCTTTTATATAGATAGATAATCACTTCAAGTATGTACTACACAAACCTTAAACAACAATTCATAATAATATACTTATAAGCTATATCGGACATAGGTTCGACTAGTAGTCTTTACACCACTGAGGTTAGCGAAGGAATGAATACAGATAATAATTATTTTTACCCAAGCCAAGTCTCTCTACCCCACTACATTACCCCCTTCTTTAGCTAAATATGACGAGATACAGTCGTAACCAGTGTTGCCATTTTAAACTTTTTTTTTTAAATATACTAAAATTACGACAAAATATAACAAAATCATGACATAATGATATAATTATTATATTCTATTAATAACAAGCTTTTGGCAAAAAAATATGATTGCTGTACAAAGAGCCTTAACGCTTAAGGCATTTTTAACCAGCCCACTTTAGGTACCTAGATTTGGCGTTGCAATGATTTTTTAAACAAAATCAATCCCTGTCCTACCCTGGGGTGTTTCACCCTAAAATCAAAACAAGGAAACTCCAAACAAGGGTGCACAAAGGTAATAATTTTTCATCACAAGTAATTACGTACTTTTACAAGTGCCGTACCAGTTTATGGGGTCGCCATGGGTTTGCCATTGACAAAAAATAAGGGAGTAGGAAGGTTCCTATTTGGTCTAGTGGTTACAAGTGCGACTGCTGAACAAGAGTTCCTAGGTCCAATTCCCGGGTCGGTGAAAGTGTTATTGCGTTTTGTCAGCAGGAATTTCTCAGTAGCAGTTTTCGGAGTCTGGATTTAGTGCCCGGTTGATGGCAATAGGCTCGCCCCTATTACATGGGACTCAATCATAACTGGTGAAATGTGGATTTATTATCAGGTAATCTCTACCTCACCCTTTGGGGGTTACAAGCGTGATATTATAATATGTATGAGATTAAAAACACCAAAAAGTGAAAAATAAACTTCAAAAGAAAAATCAGCTTCTGAAGTCGGTGACATTTGTTTGTTTGATTTGGCTTTTTTTGCCACCGACTTCAGAAGCTGATTTTTCTTCTGAAGTTTATTTTTCACTTTTTGGTGTTTTTGAAGTCGGTTGTTTTTTTTTGCAAAAAAGTTTTTTATTTTTTATTTTTAGTTGTGTATCTTATAGAAATATTTACTATGAAACCTATGCTTGTATAGCGTCAGAAAAAGCACGAAACACGTAATACGTGCCTATGTTTGAGGGTTGCCCTCGATTTCTCTGGGATTCCATCACCAGGATCTGGTTTCCATATCATGGTACCACTCATGAAATATCACCGTTCCAATAAAAAAAGAATCATCAAAATTGGTTCATAAACGACGAAGTTATTCGCGAAAACACATAAAAAAACGAACGAAAAATGTTCATAAATTATAAAAAAATGGTCATAACATGAAACGTACTGGGCCAAACCATGCTCAATATTTAAGGGACCAAATGGCAACTATTCCGCACCAAACTAAAAAAGAATCACGTAAATCGGATCATAAATCGCAGCGTAATCGGTGTACATACATAGAAAAAAAAAAAAACATACCGATCGAATTGAGAACCTCCTCCTTTTTGGGAAGTCGGTTAATAAAACTAGGCGATCAAAGAAGGCCAAACGCTGTTGTACGAATAAGCGTAGTTTCAATCTCATGAATTCATTATAGATGTCATGGCAGGCCACTTTTATTCACCTAATGTAACATAACATTACACCTGTAATCCCGAAGGGGTAGGCAGAGGTGTAGCCATTGGTACAACCACTTTTTGCCGGATATGATTAAGCCCCATGTAATAGGGAGCGACCCTATTTCCAACCACTGGACACAAATCCAGACTTCGTGGCTGCTACAAAGAAATTTCTTATGAAAAAACACGCCTGGACCTCATTGCATAGCAGTCCTGCTTGCTACCACTTAAAGACCAACAACGCAGTCACTCATATTTACATCAACACAATTTTTTAACAGGATGCTCTTAACTTTTTGTCTCTTGCAAAATACTGGTTCTGGGTTTGGAGCAGCGGTGGCCCAGTGGTGTTGGCCCCGACTTACGGACAGTAGGTCGTGGGTTCGAACCCAGGCAGGTGCATTACTTTGTGTAATTTATTTCATCACCGCTGCTCTCAAAACAGTGAAGGAAAACATCGTGAGAAAACCAGCATGTCTTAGAACCAAAAAATTCGAAGACATGTGACATCTGCCAATCCGCACTGGGCCCGCGTGGTGGATTATAGCCCATCCCTCTCCTAGAGAGGAGGCCTGAGTCCCTGCAGTGGGAACATTATAGGCTGATGATGATGATGATGATGAAAATATTGGTATTCAGCTGCATCTAGTAAGACTGGAAACCGAGCCAATACACACCACATTTTTCCATCAGGATTTTGTCAGTAGTTTTTTTTATTGGCAATAGACTCGCCCCCTACTACGTGTTTATGTCTCATGTAATAGGGAGTGAGATGTGGCTGTACTATTTATGACCACCTTCAGAGATTACAGGCGTGAAGTTATGATGTTATGTTTACATAGTACCCTTTAAAGTATTGCAAAATATAAACCAAATAAATCTATTACAAGCATTGTAAAAACCTAAAGAGGCAATCCACAATCACTTTCTGTTTTAATTCTACTTCCAGACTATAATAGATATCTATTGTTTCACACTTTTAAGGTTCCGTACCAAATATGGAACATAACGTGGGTGGTTCCCATTTATAAACGTCGTTTTAATGCAAAAGAGTATTAGTGTGACTCACACTTTTGGTTTTAAGTCTAGTGTAACACAATAATTTGTGCTAAAAGGTTCTGTAGGGCGTTGATGAATGTGGGCTATTTGTTTGAGTGTATGTGGGAATTTTGTAACATTTAAATACTGAATAATGAGCTTAAAGTGTTTCTAATACTGGGACTTTGGCTTGTTTCCTTTACGGAGAAGTGGGCAGTAATCCACCACACGGGTGTTCTGTAAAATACATAACTATTTGTCTTCCAACAGTTTACAGAAGACCTGCGTGGTGGATTACGGCCCACTTCAATAATTTGGGTACAAAACAATTTAGTTACTATTTTTAAATGTTTTCAGAAAGGCAGTAATGAGTCAATTTGTAAAAATGTATCACTCACTACTGCCAGTTAAGTTTCATACTACATGACTATTAATTTTCCTTTCTTTCCCAGGCTATCCCAATTCATTTGGGGTCACCGCAGTATGGCTTCTGCTTCTAAACATTTCTCTATTATTCGTCATCAGAAACCTCTTTTCTAGCCATAGTAATTATCTCTTGCACAGTCCTTTCATCGTTGTTTATGAGAATGAGCCAGTCACAATCAAAATTTTCCTCACGCATCATATGATGCGTAAATGAGAAAAATGTCGTGAGGATACCCAGACAAACCCAGACAATCGATTTTTCAAACAATTTTGCAGTCACTGGCGCCACTTTTAGACTTCCTATTATGTACTACGAAACATCATAGATCCCCTTTAGCAAAGACCTTATATTACTAACACTAATCATCTGCCTAATACATAAAAACTCGACAGAGCAATAAATTATGAATTAAATTAATTCCTAGTGAACATTCGTTTCATTTACGCAATAAAATTCGTAACGAAACAATAGCTCTATAAACTCCATATAAGGGTTTATATTGCTTGTACGCATTCAATATTTCAAATTTGGAAACTAAGTTCGTTGCGCAAGCGGCGACGAATGTGGCGCCGCCGACGGCAATGTCGTCGATAAGATTTCGCGATGGATTAGCGTGGATACGCCTTTTGAACTTGATGAATTTTAGTGAACTAACTCAGGTTTGTTCTCAAGAATTCTCAATTATAAAAGAAGTGACATGTAAAAATAAATCTTATTACAGTGATCCGAAACTCTGTTTTAATGTGATAAAAAAAATCTGCTCTCCTCTCCGAGCCGGTCCGTTTGAACAGACGTGTTTCCATGTATTGTGTTACCCACCTTATATAGTAGGTACCTACTAAAGCAGTTTAACTGAATACTTTTCGAAGGATGGAAAAATTCCTACATGCCTGTAGGCTGTAGCACACCTCCCGCTGCGAAACAACAACTGCGAAACCACTGCGCGAGTTTCGCAATTGTTGTTTCGCAGCGGAGGTGTGCTACAGGCATCAATGATGATAGGAGGCTACGTTGTAGCGTTTAAATGATGATTCTGTCGTTAATAAGAAATAATACCTTCCCTTCTACACATTAAAAACATAGAAATCATTATCAAAACGCAACTGCATTTCAAAACATTCACCAGAAACGAAGTCATATCCGCACTAAAGCAACTATAACAAACAAACAGTAAACAGACAGAGCCTTGTAAGATTTGCGTAGGAGTGAATATTCGGGTCGACGCGTAGATCTCACTAAACTTACGTAACTGCCACACTGTAACTTATAAACAGCCGTTTTAATTTGTAATAGAAGAAATAAGTGCTACTTAGAAAGCTATTGAAATTAATATGATGGTATATTTTGATGGGTTTGATTAACGACCACCATGGCTCACGTACTATGTTCTTTCTTTTTGATGATATCATTACGCAATAAGTATAGTTTCGAATGCCTGGTTTTGTTTCAGTAGCCGAAAGAAACAGTTGATACACCATCATAATCTTGATAACATGGAAAGATTTGGAAGAGACCAATATTCAGGGGTCTGTCTCCACCGATCCCGGGATCCGATTTGACGTAACACGGATCCCGGCGATTCAGCATTGGGTAGCCAAATGTAGAAGAAGATGAATGTTCGGTTTCTGAAACAAAGGTCTACGGATTTGCTAACAAAATTGTCAAGCAAGAAAAATTTAAGTTATCCGCGATTTTTGTACTAGAAGCCAGTTGTTAGTTGTAAGATTATTGTTTTATTGGATGTAATGAAAAACCAACAAAACTTTACCAAACCCACCGACTCTAACTAAAACTAGCTAAATAAATAGTAAAAATCTATATCATAAATAATACCAATCACAACTTTATCGATAACAATATAACAATTTATCTTACCTCTCCAATAATCACAGAAGAACATTAATTACAACAAAATTTCTTACTTCAGAAGTATTTTATCATTTAACCTTTCTCGAATTGGACAAAAACTTCGAGCCAGAGTTCCCTTATCGATTCCAGTCACAGTCTAATACAGCTTTTGTACAAAGATGTTTGCTCTCTAGAAGTGGTTTAAAGTTTACAAAGGGTAACAATGTTAATATTAAAGACCCCTCTTGACCTACTCTTTGTGAAACCCCACCTACCCTTTAATGGGTCCCTGAAAGTGCAAGTGGGGTTGCTGTCTCGATGCTACCACCAACGCATTCGATGTGGCTAAGTTACGGTCGAAACAAAATTATTTTCATTTAATGAAATAACTGTTAAATCACCGACACGATTAAGAAGAAAAAAATATTAACAACTTTCAGGAGTACTTAGAGGCGCAATTAAAATAAAAACGCTTTTAAAGTATAGTACATTACTGCAGCGGCCAGCAACAGAGGCATTGATGGACGAACGTGTAAATGTGGGCCGAGGCGAAGCCGAGGCACACATACGTAAGTCCATCAATGCCTAGTTGTGGCCAAGGCTTGTATAGTACTTTTTCTCAAATAATGCGAGGAAATTAAATACAATTTACTTTTCAAAATCACATACAACAATAATTTTTCACGCGTTGAAGAGTTCAGTCAATTCGAAATTTAAATAAAACCTTTAATAAGTCACCTGCTTGGTTGCTATGGTTCAGAGTAAAAGATCGTTCCATTTTTAAATAACACGACAGATATGAGTTTAGTATGTAATTTATTTGGCCGCTAAACACGACAGATATGGATTTTCATACAACTTTTGCCGGCCGCTGGTCGCATGTATCTGGCCAGTACAGCAATTTCGATTTATCTCTAAGAAGGTTGTCAAAATAATGCTCAAATTTCCAAGCATGTTTGAGAAAATTCCTTTGAATTCCTAATATTATGACATTTACCAGGTTTTTTTAATATTTATTTTGGTAAAGGCTTTAATCGCGATACGATTATGCCAACCTCGAAATCTTACAAAATAAATATAATATTTATAAATAATAACTAGGATCTTACCTTAATTAGTTTTACAATCAACTAATATAACTTAATAGCTAATTTGGGCGTAGGTTTAGACAAGATCGAATTACACATTCCAATAACCTATAATATACTAACTCCCGCTCTTTTTTGTTGTGTTACCAGGAATGTTGTGTTGTAATCAAAATCATAACTGCATTATGTCAAAACTTAATAAAATCAGGCACAACACCCAAAACAATAGAGGATTTCAGTCATTGGTTTGGAAGACCTAGCTAACTGCCACTTCCCTTCTGACTACATCTTCGCCCCTAAATTTCCCAAACCAACCCCGAACTGGGAACTTTTCTACTGAACTCCAATTAATTATATCGCGTAATGAGCGGGGCTCCACCAAGTTGGTACGTGACTCTGGTCAATGCGTCTCTTTACAGCCATGTTCGTTCTTGCAGCCATGTTTCTTCTATTGAAACTCTTTGGGGAGTTGCTGAGTTATGTTCCGAGGGGTCCCTGGTGGAAGGAGGTTGGTAAAGTATCTTGGGAAGGAGAAAGGTTTGTGACGATTTTTATACCGTTGATTTTCAGCACAACGTGAATTGAGACATACAATTCTAACATCTGGGCGATTATGTTCGGTGAGTTCACAACACAGATTCTTCCATTTTTATTTAGTAAGTTTGCCAAAAAACGTTATTTTGATGAATGAAATATTTATTTTCAAAATCTTATGCCGGGGGGCTTCGTGAATTTCGATAATTGTCCCCCTACGTCATACTACCGGAGTAAAAAGTATCTTACTTAGCTCTCTAAATCCGTTTAGTAGTGTTTGCATGAAAGAGTAACACACATAGACACACCTAGGATGTCTCTGAATAATTTGTTAATTTCTATCAACTTTACATCATCAATAAAATATTATAATACTTTTGTAACTAACTACATAAAACAATACAATTTCACAAAAAACGAAGATGTTTTAATACTCCTCGAAACCCTACCAGGCATACAGAAACATCGTAGAGAAAACAAACCATCCCTACACCCAGTGGCATTGACATTTTTTAATTTAACTTTGCGCGCCCCAGCAGGCAGAATTGCAACACATAAAGAATTGGAGCCAACAAGGAATTGGATTCTTCGTATCTTTGTACAGAATTTTTCATATTCGATAGCTGTGGGGGATAATAATATTACTTGTATCGGTATTTTGTGACATTTTTGTGTAGGTTACAAGGGGAATTCTTCAATGATATTTGCTGTTTGATCTTTGTGAAAGTTTGTTTAAATATTTGGTGAAGCCATCACCGGACCAACCGTGGACTATCTGTGGAAACCGGACACTGACAAATACTTTAGTACATCATCAGGTGTTCGTAACAGTCCCTTACTAGTTTTCCCTTAACCTTTAAAGGTCAGGAAGCGATAATGAGGGGTATTTTTATGATTTTCTCATCTCAGGAACCCGTGGCTTAACAATAACTATCGGTAAACATAAAAAAGAGTGCTATCCTAGGTTTGTGGACTGATTTTCGTCTGTGCATCGGAAATCATGTTGCTGCCCGGCTGTCATTTCTACATCTTTAGTCAGTGGCCTGAAAACCTGAAAATTAGTCGTATTACCCGGTACTAACTGGATTGTGGAGGTCAGATAAGCAGTCGCTCCATGTATCATACTGGTTTAGAGCTGCATCCGGTAAGACTGAAAGCCGACCTGAACATAGGTAGTAGTCTAGTAATTGTTCTTAGACGCCATTTGGTGACGGGCCTTAGCACACCTGCCATGACTGGGCTTTTTAGGTGTCCTGCCCAACTCCATTTGAGTTCTGTAACATAATTTCTTATATCATAAACCTTTGTACAGACGGCTACACATCAAGCTATACATTTCCAGTATAAGCTGGTCTCGCTTTGTATAGGATTTCCGTACAGTGCGAGATCAGCGTAAACTGGAAATGTATAGCTTGATGTGTAGCCGTCTGTACGCTTTAATAACAGAACATTAATTATAAGCATAGATATCTCGTTTCACAGTCCTACGTTTGAACTTTTGAACTATCACCGCTTCATTAAATTCACTAACTATTCCTTTTTCTTTCCCAACAATAATAAAACTCACACTTCAAACTTTAACAATGAACAGAAAAGATTAATATGTGTTTGCGAAAGCCGAAATTATCCATTCTTCACATTTCTGGGTTAATCATTTTTGTTCTACATTAAACGATAGCCATTTCTTTTGTAGACAATAAAAATAACATAACAAGAGTTCTTACAATGGTCTATTAACTTTTACTGCCAAGAATGATAGCTACTGGTTGAATAATGGCTAATGAGCAGCTCGTGGCTAGAGTGAGAATCTTCGGGTTAAGCCGTGCTTGCCTAGGTTAGTCTGTTGATCGGTGACCATTCAATGCATACCGAGTGTCCTCCATGCTTTGGAAAGCACGTTAAGCCATTGGATCCAGCTGTCATTTGTAGACCTTTGACAGTCGTAACAGGTAGTCAGTCTTTTTTTTTTTTTTGGTGGGTGGAAAATCATCAAATGACCCCCCCCCCCCGCTCTTCGGCAGAGCAAGGGGAGTGTCAGACTTCTACTGACTAAAAACCGAACCCATGTTCCTTCTTTGCCCTTGCGCCGAGGCCACGTCATCTAGTACAAAAATCCGCGACCCCGACGGGACCCCGACGGGAATCCGCGACCCCGACGGGACCCCGACGGGAATCCGCGACCCCGACGGGGGTAGTCAGTGGCCTGAAAATCTGACAATCAGTCATGGGTTTAGTTACCCAGTACTAACTGGGTTGTAGAGGTCAGTCTCTCTAAGTAAAATACTGGTATTCAGCTGCATCCGTTTAGACTGGAAGCCGAACTCAAAATAGTTTGTAAAAGGCTAGGTAGATGATGAGTAACGGCTACTGGTTAGTAGGTATAATAATATATTTAGAACCTCAACACATCCAAATCACAACCATTGGCATGATATGCGAGGGGTCGTTGTGGGTTTAAATTCGAGCTAATGAATTAACATCCCCCATACTGTACCCATGTTTGCAAAATAAACACTTACTTACTTACTTATTAAAAAGGTCACATTGGTACTTGCTTTCTAAGTTTATATTGGACATCACTGACATCGTGATAAAAAATATTGAAAGGAAAACTGTGATAATAATAATTTATTGTTAGTGTGAAATGGTTTAATTTACCTACATAATTATTAATGCATTATCATTTTCAAATTTACCTCACCCTAACTTTCGTAACGACGTGTGCGAAATGAATCTCTTCAAGTTGAACACGGGTTCAAAAGTTATGGAAGCAGTTGATACACTATATCATCCATAAATATTACCAAGAACAATGCAAGGTCAACCGTAAGTAGATCTTACTGTGTCTTCAGTTCAGAGTCGGCATTGTTTCTTGTGCCAGTGCCGAGAAGTTATGATGAAGCTTTTAACATGGAGAAGGCAAAGGCACTTGAAATATTGTGTTCCAAGAAAACTTCTTTGATTTCTGTTCTGTAAATGTTTTCTTGGCTTTCGATCTTAACGTTTTCAAAGCCTCTCTGTGTCACACGTTTTCCTCCCAGGGCGATATAATTTTCCTTGAACTTTTGTCAAGCAATACTTTCATGTCTCAATCTAAGAAACAGTAATTGTGGGATTCCCTTTTAATTGTCATGATTTGTTTTACTTATTTAATTAATTAAAATTATTCATTTACAATATTAATTAATTTCACACTATTTTCAGAAATCTATACTATTAAATGAGCTATATTTTTGTAAACGCGGTGTTGAAAACGTAATGTGGCAGTATTATGGGGGTTAACGAGAGCGATCGATCTATGTATGTCTGTTATCGGGGAAAATGTATTTTGTCTATTTTTTAACCACGACGGAACGGAGACTGTAACTATATGCGTTTGGGGTGACAGGATGTTTATTTGTGCAAATACATGTTGCCATTTTTCTCCAAAACTACTAGTCCGATTTTGATGCAGTTTTCAGTTATGGGTTTGGGTTTGATAGGTGCATGTTCTTAGATAGGTGTTACGGGGACAACTCACTAGGGGGTGCTACAGCAAATATTTTTTGTGCAAATCAAAGTTGACACTTTTCTCCAAAACTACTGGTCCGATTTTGATGAAATTTTCAGTTATGGGTTCGGGTTTAATTGGTGCATGTTCTTAGATAAAAAAAAATAGAAATAAAAGTAAAAAGTTTAAAATAAAAAGCAAAATTAAAAATTTTGAGAAAACCCACGACGGCTAAAAATTAATTGAAAAAAGGATAAAATAACATAAAACACCCGCCTTAATAAAACCCAAGAATATCCGTCGGGGGCTGCCATTAAATGAACTAGTTTTGCAATGTTCAGCTCCCGACGGACATTCTTGGGTTTTTTTATGGCGGGTGTTTTATGTTATTTTATCCTTTTTTCAATTAATTTTTCTCAAAATTTTTAATTTTGCTTTTTATTTTTTACCCAAGCAGACCTTGGTCGAGACGTACAACATTATTATGTACAGGTGACAAGGCATTAGGTTCAAGGCTGATTGGGAAAATTTGACAGTTTCAGGTTGCTTGATGTTCTAGCGTCTGTACCATATCTAAATACCCAAAGATAACATTCAGTTATTTGACGAAGTAGTGGTCCACTTACAAAAGTTCGATAGATTATGTGACAAAATGTTCTGACAAGGAAGGCAGCGGATACTAAGATGACAGATAACAGATATGTCTGGTCAGAAACTGATATTTCTCTGAATACAAATAATAATTTGTTGCCTCAGATTGAGAGGTATTTATGGTTACTGGAAAAACTTATTTGCAAAAAATAAAACTTCTTCTAAGAAACACCAATAACTGAAAAGCTTCTTTAAATCTTGGTGCAAAGTGTAGACTTGTAGACCTTTTTTTTTTGTGGGTTGAAAATCATCAAATGACTCCTCCCCTTCTGTCAGACTTCTACAGACTAAAAACCACCCATGTTCCTTCTTTTCCCTTTGTGCCGAAGCCGCGGTTTCTCTTTCGAACAACCTGCAGCCCCTACGGGTAGAGCTGAAATCTAATAAACCGCTTTTACTTTAAGTATGAAAAGATATAACTTGATATGATTTCAATAACTACGTAAATAATCCCGAAATAGTTAGGCAGAGTTGTACCTATAGTACACTCATATTACGCCAGTTATGTATAAGTCCCATATAATACCGGGAAAGCTTATTGCCATCAACCGGGCACAAATCTAGACTTCGTGGCTGTTACCGAGAAATTGCTGATGAAAAAATTGCCCAACCCAGGAATCGTACCCAGGACCTCATGCTGAGCAGTCGAGCTTGCGAACACGGTGGCAGTATCATCATCATCAGCCTATATATATGTTCCCACTGCTGAGGACTCAGGCGTTCTCTCTAGGAGAGGAATGAGCTATAATCCACCACGCTGGCCGATGGCCCTGTGCGGATTGGTAGATTTAGAAAAGAAAGAAAGAAAGAAAAAGTATTTATTGGTTTCACACCAGGACAAAACAAATTGACAAAAAAAAAAATTAAAAGCTAACAGGGTAAACATAATTGAGAAACACTTAAAATTAGGACATAATAATTTGAAAAAGTCCCGTGCGAAGCCAAAGGGCCACTATCTCAGCATGGTGCTGTAACATTTATGACAAATGTCACATTTCTTCGATTTTTTTTTGTTTGTAAGACATGCCGGTTTTCTCATAATGTTTTCCTTCACCGTTTTGAGAGCAGTGGTGATGAAATAAATTACACAAAGCAATGCGCATGCCTTGGTTCGAACCCACGACTTACTGTTCGTAACTCGGGGCCGCCACCACTGTATCATCATCAGCCTAGCTTATAATGTTCCCACTGCAGGAACTCAGGCGACCCTCTAGGAGAGGGATGGGCTATAATCCACCACGCGGAGGCAGATAAATTCAAATAATACCACATCCAAACTCAACCCATTCGTTGCACGAACCGCTTAAAAAAGCTAGTAGAAGGTTCCATGCTCTGCTTGGTTTCGTGGGAGAAACAAAAGTGTACGGGTCGGGTAAATGCCATTATGTACGACATGCGGTTAGGGCTGCCAGTGGAGACTTGTTTTCAACAACGGTTGTACGTGTTGAAAAATTGCGGTTGGTTATAGGAGAATTTTTAAAGACTAGTTTGTCACTGATGAAGTGTGGGTGTACTACTAGAGGGCTTGTAGCCCGAAACGTTAGGCAGAGGTACTGCCTAACGTTTCGGGCTACAAGCGTGAGATTGTCTCTATTGGATCGTTACCGATAACACTAAATATTAGGACAATGAAACTTGAATACTGAATGCTTTTCAAGAGCTCGTGGCTAAATAACATCCAGTCTTTCGAAGTATTCCCAGTACTAACTGAGTTATAGAAGTCAGATAGATAGTCACTCTATGTCGAATATTGACATTCAGCTGCATCCGGTAAGACTGGAAGCCAACTCCAACCAGTTGGAAAAGGGATGGGCAGATTAATGATGAATGTATTTATTTTATTGTCACTGATGGTGAATTTTGTATCACTTATTTTTTTTGTCCCATGTAACAGGGTGCTTTGTTAAGGGTGCTGGGGGGCAACAACACAGACTCAATGGCTCTTACCAAAAACAATGTGAGTTTCATTCAAAATCAACCCTTTACAATTTCCCCCGTGGCATCCCTAACTACACTACAGTTAGCGATACGGAATGCGTCGCGTGCGCTCACCACGTTAGGCGCATCGGGTGTAATTGAGGACAGCCCTATTATCATTTAGGACTTAACTCCGAAACTTACTGATAGTTAATTAGTTTTAACGTTAATGAGCAGTTTTTATTGGTATTTTATCAGTCCATTAGGTATGGGATGAAATAGAATTAATTGGTAGTTTGTGATGCTAATTTTTGATAGTGATTTAAATATGTTTTGGATGGTATAAAGATGGACCATGTGAAATGAATTCTTTTTCATTTCTTTTCTTTTAAAAAAAAAAACGTTGCCTCACACTAGGAATTTCTCCTTTAGCGTGGGAGCGTTTACAAGCAGTTACACTCACATACACAAACACCCAGACCCAAAACAACTACCTGTAGGCCATACAAATATTTGTTCCGTGCGGGGATCGAACCCACGACACGCAGCGCAGCAGTCCAATTGCTCAGCCACTGCGCCAACCGTGTCGTGCGTCAATTAAAATGGTGTTTGTTTATTTTTACAATAAAATTAGCATTAATTTTCATTTATCGTGTGGCCTAAACCTGGTGTCAGAGCTTGTATGCCAACCATGGGCTTGTGTCTGGGCTTTAAATGCCATCAAAATGTTTGCTGGTTTCCTCACGATGACTTCTTTCATCGAAGCAAGTATCGAATTTATGTGCGTATAGTATATGCATATGAATTCGAGATCAGAAATCGAGGTAAGTGCCTTGCGTTCTAAGTAACATTAATTATAAAGTAAAATGATAAAGGTATATATTCCCCTAAAAGGAACAGCGACCTCTACAAATTCTTGTAAATATGGGTCATTGTAATTATATTCAAATCCATCACCTATTAAGACGGACTGTAGAGACAAAGATGAAAGTTGTATTAACAATACAGTAATTTACTACAAACCGTGAAAGCCTTCATAGTACCTCTGTTATTATTTTGAATACACTTCTTTTTTTATTAAAATAGTTTACATAAAGTTTGCTGTGTAGAGTGCGAGCTAAGCTATGCTATTGCTTTTTAGTATAATAAATTGTTGTCGTTAAAATTCATCAATTCTCGTGTTATAAAAAGTGTAAAGCAAAGCAGCAAAAGTGCCTTTTTGCTGTTGATTTAGGCTCAAATGCCACAGCATTTATTTCAATTAGACCATTACAGGCACTTTTGAATTCAACGTCAGATAAACAAGGAAAGCGAAGATATATTCACAAGGCATAATAAACTTGTGAAAATACTGTAGTAGTTGCCCATTCCATAACGTAGATTGCTATTAAGAAGAACGGGCAAGAGACTCCATGGATAAACTCTACAATCAAAATATTGTTACAAAATCTAAGATGATAGTACAAAGGACTGAATTCGCAACGTACTTCGCCTACTAGGTACCACTAATATAAAACGTAACACACAACAAGTATGAAATACATACAAGTTCGCATAATTTATTTCAATAAAAAAAAACAGCGAAAAGCAAAACTCTTCGAATAAACATACTTCACTATAACTTATAGCTCACACTATGCACACGCTTCACTTCTAGCCCCAGGCTAGGCACGTGTTTGTTTTAAACATGTATAACTCAATTCACATGTGTTATGTTTATGTCGCAACGCGTTACAAATTACTTTCTTACATCAAATAAAGTGGTGAATTAGTGTCTGATTACATGTTCGAAAAACATGTTGAATACTATTTCGCAACACTAATATTTTGCTTAATTATCATTCCTGTATTAGGATACAGGAATGATAATTAAGCAAAATATTAGTGTTGATAGATTACAAGCGTGGCAATAATCTTATGTAAAGGTAGGCCTTTACATAAGATTATTGCCACGCTTGTAATCTCCCAAGGGTTAGGTAGAGTTATACGCAATGACACGTTTAAACGTGTCATTGCGTATTAAATTACATAATTAAATGTATGCCCCATGTAGATGGCGAGCCTATTATATCCAGGGTTCCGTAGCTGCTATTGAGCAATTCGCTTTCTTTCTATAATTATGTCTATATTATAACCTACTAACGCCCACAAATCACAAACATCAACCCTAAACAACTCAATCCTTATTGACATTGAAATAACAGTTTGTGAACTAGTTTCGTAACATTTCTTCAAGTTAACCCTTTAACTGCTGCAGTCACGAGAAGCACATTATCGTGTGTATAATTGTAAAACAACGGGTTTCGACACGACATATTGTGTCAATTGAGTTATACACCGTGTAGGTTTAGTAATGACGCGTGCTGCGTTACAATGTCAAGGTAGAATATACTTTACAGAATAACTTCAGAGGTAGACTGCCTCGATGGTCTAGTGGTCAAAAGTGTAACTGTTGAGTATGAGGTCCTGGGTTTTTTCCCCTGTTGGGCAAAGTGTTATTGGGCTTTTTCCATCAGGAATTGCTCAGTAGCAGTCGCGGAGTCTGGATTGGTGCCTGGTTGATAGCAATAGGCTCGCCACCCATTACATGGAACCTAAACATATCTGGTGAAATATGGGTATACTATTAGGTACTCCTCTACCTTCGCGAATTACAGGCGCTAATCTATGTTATGAAATAAAAATATTAAGTTTTATTTCCCACTGTGAAAAACAGTGTTCCAGTTTTCGTTTCTCGTTCGCAGAAAACATAACATCCATTATAAAAACCAAAACAGAGAGAAATATTAATAAAAATATTTTAATACTCTTTTACACCCAGCTAACACGTCATACATAATTGTTTCATAGAATAAAATAATTTACACCAACACGAATACTTCCGTAACATTCTGGTCGTGAGTAAAACCAATAAACAGTTACCAGACTAAAACTAAAACTAGAAAGTTGAAGTTAACACTCGAATTCGTTGGTTTGCTAACAAAAGTTGCTGGCTGTCACACCGAAGTGTAACGAGGTCTAAATTTAAAGAGGCGTAATGCGGGGGCTGTGGAAGTTAGATATGCAATAGGCATCTGCAGCTAGTTAATTGGGACAAGCCCGCCACAGTATTCCCAAACCACTGTAGCACCTGATACCCAGAATCAACAGTGGCGACCACAAGAAAAGCGCCGAGACAATGAAGCTCGACGAAGTCCCAGAGAAACAATTTAACTGTCTTGGATCCCGCAACGAAATTAATCAAAAAAGAATAGCGAAGGAGTAGGATACAAACATAATTTCTACTTCCTTACATATCAGCAGGAGACAACAGAACAAGGCCAATAGGCACAAAGTGACGCATACAACTGGGATAAGCCCAGTTGCCTAGCACCCTATCTGCAGCTTGCGAAATGTGGGTGTATCATACAGGGTGTAAACGAACCTATCACGAAGCCGTCAACCAGGCATTGTGTACCTCAAACTAACGTACCCTTCGAAAAAAATATTGCTGGGAAACGACTTTGTATTTGTGGTAAAATTCAGGTTTTACGGTAAAACTCAACGTAACACACTCAAAATTTTGTGCTGATGGTTGCTTTGAAAAGTAAACGGGTCTTGGAGGTCATGTAGAGTAACCTTAAAATAAATAAATAAAAAAAAAGCCTTATATTTCCAGTTTAACAAATTGACTTAAAGAATATTGTATCTACCTACACTTAATTATTAACAAAAGAATTAAAAAAAGAACTAACCTAAATTTTATTATCTCAATCCTTACATACATAGTATAAAACAAAGTCGCTATTTTTGTCTGTTTGTTTGTCTGTATGCTTAAATCTTTAAAACTACGCAACGGATTTTGATGCGGTTTTTTTTAATAGATAGAGTGGTTCAAGAGGAAGGTTTTAGTGTATAATTTGAACGACATCCACGCGGGTGAAGCCGCGGGCATCAGCTAGTATCTTTTTTTTATTTATTTTTTTTATTAGCCTACTTTGTGTCCCACTGCTGAGCAAAGGCCTCCCCTTTCTCTTTCCATACATCTCTATCATGGGCGATCTCTGGCCATGTTAGCCCCGCAAACATGATCAGATCGTCACGCCACCTTCGCCGCGGTCGACCTCGACGGCGCTGTCCTTCCTCTGGCGTCCAGTGAGTGACGATCTTTGCCCATCTCTCCGGGTGCATCCGTGCTACGTGGCCTGCCCACTCCCACTTCAGTCTGGCTGTTTTTTCTCCAACATCAGCTATTTTAGTATCTAATAAACCTAATTATAACTAATCTAAAAATTTAAACGGGTCTTGGAGGTAGGTCATATAGAGTAACCTTAAAATAACTAGTATTAAAAAAAAACTTATGAATAATTTGAAACTTGAACCTCTAACAAGAATGATTGCAATCACTTAGAGAACCTTTCGGTTTCGTTAAAGGTATTTTCACACCCTTTAAATACACCTCTGCCTAACCCTTTGGTATTTACAGGTGTGATGCTATGATGTCAGTGAGAAGTACAATGAAGAGTAAAATCACTCCCTCAAAATCAAAATCAAAATCAAAATGCAAAATGACTGCGAACTGCCACTCTGTAAAATACAGATCAATTTCATTGATGAGGGTTTGCGTATTTGTGAGAGAGATGGCTGTTCGGTCATCCAGCACAAATGAACAGCCGGCAAAGAGTAGACGTACCGTCCGCGCCCACATAATGTGTCTGGAAACCTTGACCCCTTTGTAAACATGATCTTGGACTTATTTCTTGGTCCTTTGTCACATTAACAAAATTAAACGCATGCGTGCACAATTGGACCTTTGCAAAAGTATCCTTGGTGACGCGGGCGGTGGCAGTCCAAATTAAAAATCAATATTGACGAGTGATTTCTGACAAACATTAGTGTTGCCCTGGCTCTAGTACCAGGAGTTCCTGTATTACAAGAGCCATAGTGCACAATAGTGTGTGCAAACAAAAAAGCACTCTCTAGACCTTTACTATCTCCTGTCTGCAGGTGCTCAACCACCGACTTCCAATCTCTGGACTCCTATTAATAAAGTAACACAAAAACCTAATAACATTTCCAATACCGGAATCCCACCCAGAAACCCAAAATCAGCAGTCGTGAAACCTCCGAAAATTCACAAAATAAATCAATATAATGACGATACACCAAAAGTCCTTTTGTTACACCCCTGCATGTAACAAAGCCAAACCGACAAAACTGACGAAACTTTAAATGCTAGTGGTGAAGACTATATTTGCCTCGCTCGCTGCTACGACGTAGTTACAAATTACGCTATAAACAACGTAGTATTTAATTAGCTTACCTGCCTGGTTTATTGTCCGGATTAAACTTTAGATTTATAATAATGAAGATGTAGTTACGTTTCCTGTTAAGGACTTAACGCTTGGCCACAATGTACACGTTCAAGCGACGCGCGTATTGTAGCAGCTACTGAAACCATTAGAAGAATTTGCTCAAGCACAACGCTCACAGCGAGCGCGTGCAAGTCGGGCGTGGGTCGGGCGCGGGATGGGTCGAGAGTACGGCGGGTGTAATTTTCGCGGGGCGGGCACATGTTAGATGACGCACGAGAACCGTACCCATCGTCCAACACCAAAAAACAGCGCGTGGGTTGTCAGGAGAGGGTGTATATAATATCGTCGCATTGCGTCATCAGACACGTATTCTGCATTTGCACTGACGTGGACACGGTGCGTGTCATTTTTGATTTAGTGTATTTTTACTAAAATAAAAACTTTTTTCAAAAAAATAAAACCGACTTCGACAAAAATAAAACACAAAAAAGTGAAAAAAAACTTAAGAAGAAAAATCAGCTTCTGAAGT
This sequence comes from Diarsia dahlii, assembly GCA_949775195.1. Classification (NCBI taxonomy): domain Eukaryota; kingdom Metazoa; phylum Arthropoda; class Insecta; order Lepidoptera; family Noctuidae; genus Diarsia; species Diarsia dahlii. The sequence goes on along the minus strand of OX459215.1, from coordinate 7,867,667 downwards.
CGGTGACTTTTGTTTGCTTGATTTCATGTTTTTGCCACCGACTTCAGAAGCTGATTTTTCTTCTTAAGTTTATTTTTCACTTTTTTGTGTTTTATTTTTGTCGAAGTCGGTTTTATTTTTTGTAAAAAAGTTTTAATTTTTCACTTTTTAGTGGTTCACATGTGCTTACCCCTTCACAACGTACCGGCGTGATGTTATGTTATGATCTGGTGTAAACAATAGACAGACATGACATTTCAGCAATCCCAGTCCATATGCTATCATTTATTGAGGAGTTCCGTTGCCTATCTACGTAAAATTTTTTCCTCAGATCTTCACCAAATAGTTTTATAACCTTTGTAGTGAGTACAGGCGTGATATTATGTTGTGTGATGGCGTAAACAATGCTGAGATATGCTATAGCAACAATCGCGGTTAATCTGCTGTTATTTATTGAAGAGTTCCCCCGATTTTTACAAGATCCCATCGTCAGATATTGAAATGGTGACAAGACCACGGGAAGCACCAGCTTTCAAATAAAAAAAAGGAACATGAAAATCGGTTCACCCAGTCGCAAGATATGAGGTAACAAACATAAATAACCCTCCTTTTGGGCTTCGCCGCAGTCGGGTAAAAAAATACAGTCGAATTGATTACCTCCTCCTTTGTTTGAAGTCGGTTAAATATCGGTTTTGCATGCATTTTAACGGAAAATTAATTTTTTTTAGAGCCTAGTGATAAAACTGGATAAAACCTATGAAATAATAGTAGCTGCTGGTTCGTAGTAACAACGACCACTATCAAAATAGTCCGTGCCTGAACCACTTCCGACACGAGTCTGCGTTTTGTGTGATTTGAGTTTTAGGCCAGGCCACGAGTCGCCGCGCATCGATTCTAATAAGGATGCAGAGAACAGTACACGCGCGTGTAACTTGAGGCAAATCAAATCGCTTTAGGTTGTGAACAGGGCATAATATTTTTATTTATTTTATTATTTTTCATTTTCCTATAGCAACTTGAGACGGTATTCGCAGAAATCGGTGGACTTTAATACAAGTAGGGCTTCTTGTAAAAAAGTTGATTCGAAAAACCACAAAAGAATTCATCGCATTTACTAGGAATCCTAACAATGGATCTTAGATGAAAATGTACGTAAAATCTGATGCTAGTCAAATTCCCAGACAGCTTATACCGATATCTCCTATATTTTTGGAATTATGAAAAACTGTACCAAACCGAGATGTCTCTATAAAAATGCAATATTTATTAGAATTTTGTTATTAATCTACCAGACAGAAACTATTATAGCAATATGATTCGTCTACGAGAAATTAATCACAAATGGCCTGTGATATTACTAAAGACTTCGAAAATCTATGCTTCCAAGTTCTAAACCGCGTCAGTTGTGTAGTCGCAAGCGCTATTGCTCAGGGGTCAGTCTAAGGTTGAGGTCTTCCAGGGCGGCTGCGGGGTGTTCGAAAGAGATACCGTGGCCTCGACGCAAAGGTCATAGCTCAGTAGACGAGTCAATTTTGATGATTTCCCAAACTAAAAAAAGAAGGTCCTTCCGGGCTGCAGGTTTTTCGAAAGAGATACCACGGCCCCGGACACAATGGGCTAAGAAGGAACTTGGGTGGCTTTTGGTCAATACAAGTCTGACACTCCCTTCTGCTCCACCCAGAGCATGTGTTGGACCCGAACTCGAGACCTATAGGTACTTGGCAGTTTATAGATCTTATAAAAAACAGCTGATGCCCGCACCTTCGCCTGCGTATGCAAGAAATTATTTACATAAACCTTCCTCGAGAACCTCTCTATTCATTGGTGAAAAGAGCATGAAAATCGGTGCAATAGTTTTTGAGTTTATCGCGAACACACAGACAAACGCGGTGGAGGACTTTGTTTTATAATAATGTAGAGGTAGTGATAGTGACTGTTAACAATCATTTTCAAAGAAAGTCTAAAATGCATACTATACTATCGTTATCCTATCTTGCGTGATATTAAGTAATAAAACCACGCCTTTTTACCATACACCAAGGCAGAAACTTCATAATACGATACTAAGATACTTTCATACTTTTTAGTAACCGTGGCGAGACTTCTTAATCCCGGTATGTTCTCGTCTTATCGCCTACCCTGAGAAGGCACTTAGTTTATATTGCTCATTAGCAAGCACATTGCCAGTAATTTTATGCATAAAACTAGCGCTATTATGGTTGTTTTCTTGCAGATAGACTGGTGTTGGTGTGATTTCGTTGGCGAAAGTTTTTATTTTTTATTTGCTTATATTTTTGTCATATCATCGGTCTAGCCTCTTTCCAACTAAGTTGTGGTTGGTTTCCAGTCCCCCTTAAGCAGCTTATTACCATAAATTTCCATGGAGTGACCATCTACAACTCACTAGCTATATAATAATAGTCCTCCTGACCGTTTTTCGGCCACAGCGGCCAATCTCAGCGAAGATTAGCCATCTGCGCGAGAGATAGCCAGCTACATATCAGACTAGCTATATATCAGATCTATAAACCACAACCGCGACCACCTTAACGTACCTTCCGTGGCATTGAGGCAATTCGGTTTGTAATGGGTGGTTACCCATCCTCGGACCAACCTAGGAAAGCGAAGCTCAACCTGAAAATCATCCTGGGCTGCTGTTTTTACTTAGCCATGAACCCCTCAGAGTTAGGTAGATACCTTTATCAAACAAGGACATGCAACTGACACCAGCAATATACGACATCTTTGTATTGCGCTATATCATCAATATTCTCATGTCGGTAGCTATAATATTTTGTATTGGTGTACGCCCACCGGTAGCTAGAGATATTTATTATTACTGCTTCCTTTTCTTCTTATCTTGATCGTTCAAAATGAATTTTGAATCAAAGCATGATGTAACTAAAACTTTTAAAAGATCATCCACATATTCATGGAACAAAAAATGTTATAATAATATGAATTACAGAAGTTATCTCATAAACTACCCAAATCAATGTGAAAAATATTACCAAAAAATGGGACTAACGCGACACCTTCCTTTACTAAATGGAAAGAATCAGTACATTGGATCAGTAAGTACTGTGCCATGTGAGGGTGATCCTCCTCTTAAGAAGTTGGTTAAAGAATAAAATAAAACACGCAAATACCGGGTTCAAGTACCATCCATACCCGGAATCCCGATCAGCATTCTCATTTGTGATCAATACATCAACAATCATCATCTTATGTGTGGTTTTCCCATGCCATTCAAAATAAAATTATCATCTACGTCTCCAACTTTTCCTACGATACAATCGACAGTTTCCTACCGCGTCCATCACCGTGTACACAGTGGTGACTAATGGTCCAGTCGTGACGGTTGATACCATAGCTGTTTACATATACACATCCATAATATTACACCTGTAATCTCTAAAGGGTTAGGCAGAGCTGTATCTAATAGTACACCGGGCCACATTTTGCAAGTTATGAGTCCCATGTAGAGAGACCTATTGCCATCAACCGAGCACAAATGTAGACTCCGTAGCTGCTACCTAGAAGTTCCTGTTGGAAAAACTCAATAACACTTTGCCCGATCCGGTAATCGAACCCAAGATCTCATTATCAGTACTTGCAACCACTAGACGAACGAGCAGCTCAAATCACGATCAGCTCAAATCAGAAAGAAAGAAAGAAATAACATTTATTGGTACAGACACAGGGCATACATATAAAAATAAACATATTTTTTTTCCTTAGCCTACACTGTCCCACTGCTGGGCAAAGGCCTCCCCCATGGCTTTCCAAGTTTTTTTACAATTTGCCTTAAAAATAAACATACAAAAATTAAAATGAACAAATGTTTTTTTTTTAACTTAAAACTATTTGGTACAAAAAAAAATTATTTGCTCCACGGCTGCTCCAAACAGGCCCAGTTCAGCATAAATGTCAGGCAACAAAGTGCCTGACGCTGGTTTTCAACTGATCTATATAATATAATCTATTATCTCTATATAATCACGATCAGCGATCTATTTAAGTCGCGAGGAAATAGGCTTCTTCTGGGTAAGCTCGTTCCATCATCGTTGACCTCATCTCTGCCCTTACGGCAAGATTGAAGTCAAGAGTAAGCTCGTATAAAATAAAAAAAGCCGTTTCATTTCTGATCAATACACCAACAATCATCATCATAAGTTAAATGTGCCTTTCCGAATTTTCCCATGTCATTCAAAATTGTTAACTATCATCTACATCTTTTCCTACCATGCAATCGACAGTTTCCTACCGTGTCCATCACCGTGTACACAGTGGTGACTAATGGTCCAGTCGTGACGGTTGATACCGTCGCTGTTTGTATAACGTTTAACGATAGTTTGTATCTTTAGAACTGTGTGTTAAGAAATCGGTCGTTTTGTTTGTTGTTTTGGTAATAAGTTTGCGCGAAGTGTTAGTGACCTATCTTAGAGATTTCATCAAAACTATCTTATTTATTCTTAAATAACATTGGGGGCTGGAATAACCAGTGTTAGGGTGTCTAGACAAATTAAAGGTTTAACGACTTTCCTTAAACGGAGCTTACCTCGTTGTTCTCGTGGTCGCAAGTGCGTCTGCTGACCGTAGGATCCTCGGTTCGATTCCCGGTTTGGGCAAAAAGTGCAATCGGGTTTCTCAGTAGTAGCTCGGAGTTTGGAAGTTGGAGGTATGACACGCCCGTGCCTCGGAAAACACGTTACACCGTTGGTCCTGGCCTGGTCACTCTCTGTTCGTGTCTGATAGCCTTGCCTGCAGCGACTGCCTATCTGACCTTTACAACCCAATTAGTAATGGGTATTTTTTTTATTTTTTTTATTTGGTACAAGCCCGCCACACTATTCCCAAACCACTGTAACTCCTGTTAGCCAGAATCAACAGTGGCGACCACAAGAAAAGCGCCGAGACAATGAAGCTCGACGAAGTCCCAGAGAAATGATTTAACTGTCTTGGATCCCGCAACGAAATTAATCAGAAAAGAATAGCGGAGGAGTAGGAAAAAACATAGATTCCACTTCCCTCCATATCATAGTAATGGGTAATATGAAACCCCATGGTAAAACTGGTTGTCAGATTTTCGAGCTATAGATTTGATTTAAAGATTCCTAAGAGTAGGAAGGAGGTATCTCCTTCCTACTTCTGTTCTCCTGGTAGTTTGTGGGATGATCGTACAATTGTAAGTTAAAGAAATAAAAACTGATTATTTTTTCATTAACAACTGTTTTTCGGTTGACTGTACTTCACTTGTACTTGTGTCAAAAAGGGGATCAGAACGGAATGATAAATTACAGGGGATCAGAAAGGAATAAACAAAAGAAAAATATTGGCAGTGGATCGGTTTGGGGGATCAGACCGGAACAACTCGCCATTGACTACCTGTAACGACTGTCAAAGGTCTTCAAATGATAGCCGGGACCTACAGAAGAAGACCCAAAACGAATAAAGGAAAACAAAATGACGATGGTGTGAAAGTGTTCAAAAGCCAGTTTAACACATCAAACAGAAAAAAATTAAACAAACCAAATAGTCGAGATCGATGTCAATATGTTCAAAGTTACGAAGTAAAGTGTCGTATGTCCCGCGCTGACCGCAAATGAGGGGCAAACAGAAAATAAAAATAATTTGTCAAACTAGTCCGACGAGTCGGCGGCTACCCGACCGCGGTTTACATGGAGCTCAGAAGTATGGATGTGGTGAGCACAGTTTAGATCAACATCATTCTCTTACCTTTAGCCCAGTTCATTTGGAGTTGGTGTAGCATGATCGACGTCTTTGTAATGAGTTTAGTGCGTATAATATACCTAGTATGAATAATAATACCTAAACGACGGACGACACTATTGGCGCATTGGGTGAGCTTTAAAATTCCTTGCTTATGCTAGTGTCCATCAAAACAAAAGAATATTTAAATCCAAGCAAGCAGCTGGCTTTTTAACTTAAGGCGTAAAGCAAAAAAAAAAAGAAACAAAATGCCAGCAACAAAATCTGAACAAATGCAATAAGCATGAGTTGCCTTCATATTACCGAAGACCATCTTTGGACTTAACTATGATTATAATGAGTCTAAATTGACCATTTTTTGATTCATTAACGAAGATAATATTAAATGTGGTCATAAATAAAAAGGAAACACTACAAAAAATTTCTACTCCAATGCTATAAATACTTCGATGTCTAAACATGAATGATACAGGTAAAAGCAGAAGCTCAAATCGACAACATCCACACACAACCGTATCCACACATTAGCTAATCAAGGTAAATAGATGGTATCTTAGCACACAGTCCGTTAACGCGTATTAGACACTTGATCGATCTGCCGTGGCGCCCGAAACAACTTGTATGTCGATCACTACACACTTAAGGGGAATTGTAATACTATAAGGATAGGGGGCACTTGACTTGAGACTAAAATCGATAGGTCATCACTTTTATTGGACTTCTTTTGAAATCTTTATTTCCGGGGTCGGGAAAATTCTTATTGGGAATTTACATCAGGAATTCCTCAGTAGCCGCCACGAAGGGTCTGGATTTGTTATAATGTGTGTTTGCATATCAGAATTCCTTCTGATTCACCATATGGATTTTAACCGTCAGGTCTGAGTTGACAGTAGCTACAGGAGACGACAGTCATTCAAGCTTATAGAGCTGTTTTTATATATTTTTTTGATATTAAAACAGTGTTTTTCCAAAATTATGAAATAGTACGCTAGACATACCAACGCTACTCGCTACCAAAAGTCCCAACAGGGAGCTACTTCCCGAAACCGGACATATTACAAGAATAAGCTGGCTCATGACACCTCGATTGTCAAGGGACACTACACAATTATGTTGCCTTCACAAGCCTTCATACCACACAATGTTTGACACATGGGAAGCTACAGTCGTAAGTCAACTAGGATTTTATTGTACCAAAACAGAACATCGTCTTTGTGAATCCTACTAATTCTATCTTACTAATATTATAAATGCGAAAGTTTGTGAGGATGTATGGATGGATGGATGGATGTTAGATACTCTTTCACGCAAAAAGTACTGAACGGATGTGGATAAAATTTAGAACACAGATAGTTTTAACCTGGATTAACACATAGGATACTTCTTATCCCGGTAGTATGATCCCATGGGACAATTATCGAACTCCACGCGGGCGAAGTCGCTAGCACAAGCTAGTTTTGAAAATAAATGCAACGCGATTTCATCATCATAATCTGACGTCTTTTCTGAACTGTATTAGTGTCGGTTTCCAGTTTATCGGAAATTAGCTGACTGCCAGTATTTGAGATGGAGTGACTGCCGACAAATGACAGCCAGGACCAACGACTCTACGTGCTTTCCGAGGCACGGTGGAAACTCGGTATGGAATGAGTTGTCGCGGACCATCCTAGGTAAGTGATTACAGGTAGTCTGACAACCATTCCAAAAGGTATCGTATTACCCAGGGTACTGGATTGTAGAGGTTAGATAGGCAATCATCATCATCAGCCTATAAATGTTCCCACTGCAGGGACCCAGGCCTCCTCTCTAGGAGAGGGATGGACTAAAATCCACCACGAGGGCCCAGTGCCGGTTGGTACATGTCATAATTGTCTTAAGGCGAGGTTACCCTACTTTGTTTTTATGTACGTACGACCTCACCCCCCGCCCTGCCGCGCGAGCGATATAATGCCTAAATTTTGACTGTTTTTTCTCTCTTGGAGAAAAATGATAAAGAAATTATACATTATGTGACCCGAGATAATACAAATTTTTTACGACATTTATTATGATATAAGTTTTATTTTTCATAGCCTAATATAACTCAAGTAAAACGATTATTTAGCCATCATTTGGACATGTCTTTGCGATTTAATTGGATGCAGTGAAGTGTAAGTAATCGTGTATCGCATGCCCGACATATCATGATCGAAGAGTCAACTATGTAATACATTTTTTTCAAAATTTAAATCCGTTCCATGTAGGTACGAGTAAAACGCTATTGTTGACGACGTTTATCGGGGTAACCCCGCCTTAAATGGTTAGTTCTAAGACATCCGTTTCTTCACGATGTTTTCCTTCACCGTTTTGGAGGTAATTGCTCCACGTTACTGATATTCAGCTGCATCTGGTCAGACTGGAAGCCAACCTCAGCATAGTTGGAAATACATACACGTCAAACACATAACCCTCCTTTTGAGTTTCGCCGCAGTCGGGTAAAAAGGCACAGATAATGATGATGGTGATATTAAACAAACTATGTATTATCTATCACTCACGAACGGAAAAACATAACGACACAAGATAGATGAATAGTAATCATGATATTTCTAAATGCCGGAAGCACATACCCTCTAGGCAAACTGCGTCTGAGTGTAGTACCTACCTGCCTATTACAGCTGATATACTAAGATATCACATCGGTACATAATATGTGTATTTATGATAATTGTGTATACCTTACGGCTATATAGCTACTGCGTAGATCAATCTGTTTGAAAGATTAAGCAGTTGTCGTATTTTCATGTTATCCATTGTTTTATGTGAACGATTAGATTTAAAGGTAGTTCAGGATGATAAGGTGTTATTTATTTTACATCACATAACATCACGTCTTTAGTCCCAAAGCGTTAGGCAGAGGTGTATTTAATTGTATATCACATTTTGCCAGTTATGTTTGCCACAAGTCTAGCTTCTGTGGCTGCTTCTAAGCAATTCCTGATGAAAAAACCCAATAAAACTTTAAACTTTTTTACTCGGAAATCAAACCCAGGACCTAAGGTTTAACAGTCAGAATTGCGACCACTAGACCTATGAGGCAGTCTATTCTACAGAACATTCTAAAATATTTGTAACAATCTCTTCCATTTAGTTTAGAATCAAACACCATTGGCCTTCGAACTTTTAATTTAGAAAAACAAAATGAAGCACTTCCCCTTAACGACGAACTTGAGAAAATGGTCATTTAATCCGCTTAAAAAAACATAAAGAAGAAACAATCTAACAGTAGATCGAAGTCATTGATAAAGTTCTGGACCGGGACATAATTTGTGACAAGTGACCCTTGGAGGCACACTACAGTAAGTTTACCTGGGAATTTACGATTTGTATGGCGTTTTACTAGTATATGATTAGTTGAGAGGACTGTTTAGACGTGCCGAGTGATTAGGAGAGTTGAATTTGTGAATGTAATTTGTGCAGTATAAATTTCTGCCTAACCTTTTCCCAACTATCTTGGGGTCGACTTCCAGTCTAACTGGATGCAGCTGAATACAAGTATTTTGCAAGGAGTGACTGCCTTTAAGACCTCCATAACCCAATGAGTACAATAACCTTTGGTAAGACTGGTTGTCAGATAGTTAGTGGCCCAAAAGTCTGAGAACCAGACTTACCAAAGTTTAAACTTACCTTACTAACTATTACCAAATACTAAGTACCCATCTAGTGTTGGGTAATAATTATTACCCATTTGGGAAAAGACGGACTAATGGTGATAAAACGATATGCTCAATGCTTATACAGGGGACGCAGGGGCACTGGTCATGAAATCATGACAGCTATGTCATGAGTTTTATAACTTCAAATCTTGAAACAACCTAATCTAGTGGTATTAGCATACCACTAGGTTGTTTCAAGATTTTAAGTTGGCAAAAAAAATATTGTTATTTCCTTTATTTATTTTTCAACAAATTTTGCACATTTTTAAATATTTCTTACAAAAAAAAACAATTCTAAGCCTATATTGTCCCACTACAGGGTAAAGGCCTCCCCTGTCCTCCCACTTTTCGTGATCTAGTGCGATAAGCAATACTTTGAGAAGTATTGCTAGTCCTAGTCCTCCATCTCATCCCACCATCTCCTCTAGCAGGATGAAAGCAAAAAAAAAATAGATTTTGCGTTTATGGTTCTTGTTTTCTTGTTCCAAAAATAAAGAAACTTGTTATTTATTTTAATTTTGTTTAAATCTACTTTATTAAGCTCAGCTTTGCGGGGATTAGTTTTTGATACATTTTTAATCCGTAAACTGACGTAATATTTTAATCTCGATAGACAGTTTGAATAATCCTATTAATAGTAATTGATGCTGATTAAAGCGCAGCGTTTATTGAATTTATGTAAAAATACATATTTATATTGATACTTAAAACAGAATTTGTTAATTTAATGTATATATGAGATTATGAGGCCCTTTTTTTTTTTTTTTTTTTTTTTGGTGGGTGGAAAATCATCGAATGACCCCCCCCGCTCTTGGGCAGAGCGAAGGGGAGTGTCAGACTTCTACTGACTAAAAACCGAACCCATGTTCCTTCTTTGCCCTTGTGCCGAGGCCACGTCATCTAGTACTAAAATCCGCGGCCCCGACGGGCGTCGGCCCTTGCGGGCCCCTCCTTGCTGACATCTCTTTGAGGCGCGCGTGGAACACGAACGCGCCGCCGACACGGTCTGTTGCCGTCATGACGACGGCCGGACGGCGAGCTAGCCCATTACTCACCGTCCACAGGCCCGCGTCTACGGTGGCCGGAAGCCATCACGTGGCCCCCGACGCCCGGAGCGCCTTCCGCGCCTTCCGCGGCGGCTGGGACGTTGAGAGGTTCGCTCCCTCTCTCGTTCCGCCACCTCCTTCGCTAGCATCACTGCTTCGCAGAAGGAGGCGACGGCGTCCCATTCCTCCTCGCCCCGGACCATGGCTTGCACCAGGGCCGGGCGCGAGAGGTCGCCGCCGCCGATCGCCGCTACGAGAACACGGCGGGGCTCCGCCCAAGCAGGGCACACCTCCACAGTGTGCTCCACCGTGTCCTCCGGTCGATCCTCGCAGTGGAAGCATCCGGGCGTTTCCTCCCGCCTGATTCGGTGCAGGTACCTCCCGAAACATCCGTGTCCGGTGAGGACCTGCGTCAGACGGAAGGTGAGGGCGCCGTGGCTCCTCTCTAGCCACTCCTCAAAGAGGGGACTTACCACCACTATCGTGGCGTGCCCTGCACGGGGTTGCGACAGTCGCTGTCTCCATGCCGCCATGAGATCGCACCGGAGGTCTGTCCGCCGCGCAGCAATGTGCCGCGGCAGCAGAGTGGCCCCCCGGTGTAGCGCCTCCGCGCGCCACTCATGTAGGCGCGCGAGGACTATCGCCTCCAGATCCCACGGCGGCAATCCGGCAAGGAGATTCGCCGCCTCGCGGGAGATCGTGCGGTACCCGCGGACTAGCCTTACGGCCATGACCTTTTGGGGCGCGTTCAGGTAGTGGACGGCCCGCTTCCTCACGGCACGCGCCCACACCGGGGCCCCGTAAAGGGCCATGGACCGCACGATCCCCGCATACAGCCTACGGCAGGAGGCGTTAGGCCCCCCCAGATTGGGCAAGAGCCACCTAAAGGCAGCCGCGGCCCGCTCCAGTCTGGGAGCCAAACGTCGGAAGTGCTCCACGAAGTTCCACCGGCTGTCGAGGACGAGTCCGAGGTACTTTATAGTACACTCGACGCCGATGGGAACCCCTCCCACCGTTAGCTGGGATCCCGACGGTGGCACATTCCCACGCCCATGGAAGCACATGGCCTCGGACTTGTGAAGCGCCACCTCGAGACCCAGCTGCCGGATCCTCTCCACGACTATCTCAACCCCGCGTGTCATATTTTCGGCCGCCGCCTCGTGCGACTCTCCCCGTGCCAGCACCAGCGTATCGTCCGCGTAGCAGACGACGCTGACGCCGTCAGGGAGGTCGGCACGCAGCACCCAGTCGTAACCGATGTTCCACAGGGATTATGAGGCCCTAAGGGCTCGTTTACGGAGACGCGGGGCGTCGCGCGGCGCGTGCACAAGGCTCGTCTCGTGCTTTTTTATTAATTTACTGAGAGGCGGGTCCATCGCAACAAACGCTGCATTTTAAATTCACTACCCGTAAAATCGACGTTTGTAATCGTTAACGTTTTCATATATCGCCATGTGTTTGAATTAAAAACGCAGCACGCGCCGCGCGACGCCCCGCCTGTACGTAAACATGCACTAAGACGTGTGTAGAAGTCAAGTATGGTCGTCGATTTTATACCCGTCGGAGTTGCGGACGAACCAAAAATAAAAAAATAAGGCAACCAGTCTCATCAAGGGGTATAGTAATATAAAATACTGGTATTCAGCTGCATCTGATTATACTGGGAGCTGACTCCAAAACAGTTGGAAAAAGGCTAGCCAAATGATGATGAGAATCTATGCTTTCATTGACGCTCTTGAACTCAAAGTTAACCTACCCAAATTCTTAAAGTTTAGTTAACATGCGTGTTCATGAACTACATGGCTATTCATAAGTTGTCATCAAGTTCCAAAGATAAATTAGTTTACGAATACCTTTATAAGATTAATAACTGTTTATAATCTTATTCAACCTTTGACAATCAGTTATTCTTTGGTTATACGTTCTAACCAATTTAAGATTTATTTATATGTAAATAAAAGTCATCAAGTCAAATAATGGGCACAGGAGAATGTGCATATTTATCTTGTATACATGGATACATCACTTTAAAATTCTAAGAGTCTGTTGGTAATTTCAAAACAACTATTTTGTCTGTCTGCCTGTTTGTTCCGACTTAAGTGATTATGACGGGATTTTTATTGGAAAATATGTAGCTGATGAGAAGGAACTTGGAGGTGTTTTACTTAAGATAAAGGATTAGAGTTCCGTGCTAAAATATAAAAACCCGTGAAAGAGCCGCTGCACCTAATTCAAGTTGTGTCGAACCGACCTGAACATGGTTTGGTAATTTGCCAATCGGCACGGGCCGAATGAAAACCGGAATTGGTAGCATAGGTAGGCTTTGGATTAGCTTATCTGTTCTTTGGTTCGTTGTGTCGACCCTGAAGACGTGTGACGCCATTATCCGATTCTCCTTATAGAAGTATTTTTTATAGTTGGTTAAAAATAGCGAACCACAAAATCAACATCAGTTCTTTGAAAGAATATTTTCAAAAAACTCAAACGCAAGAACTCTTAAAAACTAACTTAACATTTACGCATAAAATATGCTCCAAGTTTCAAAGAACAATAATTAAAACAGCGTTTTAGATGCCTTGAGGCCATATAATTAATTACAGACTAACATACAAATCTTTAAGTTTCGTGTCGGATTCCGAAATGGATGAGACTTAAATACTGGTCTAAGTTAACATTTTAATTGGTGGTGATATGTTTATTTTTTTACTGTCGGACTTGGCTTTTGCACTGCCGTGCTTAGATTTGGGGTTGATAGGGAATGGCATTTTATGTGTATTGTTTTTTTGTGTGAAATTCTGGTATTTTTGTACTCTGAGTAATCAGAGTACAAAAGTCCTTCGAGTCCTTCGGGTATTACAAGCTCAATGTAAATTGAGCTTGTAATACCCGAAGGGTTAGGTAGTGTACCTAATATCAGACCCACATATTATTATCGCCAGTTATGTTAAAGTCCTTTGTAATAGGAGACGAGCCTATTGCCATCAACCGGACCTAAATCCGAATTCGTTTCTGATTAAATAACCCAATAACAATTTGCCTGACTTGAGAATCGGATCCAGGGCCTCCTCAACAGTTGCGATTGCGGCCACTAGATTAACGAGGTAGTCGTTTGTTTCCATCTCTTACAAATCAAGCAGTCGTGACCCAGTATTGTCAGTCTTAACTTAATCAAATTGAAAATTTCTCGGTTTCATCGTCTTTAGAACAGTGGTGATGAAATAAATTACACAAAATAATGCGCTTGCCTAGGGGTTCGAATCGAGTCTTTACTTACTGCTCATAAGTAAAGACCGCCACCACAGGGCCCCCGCTGCTCTTGATGAAACAAAAACAGCATGGCAAATAGACTGACTACAGATGGCGTAAAAATGGCGATGTAGCAGTTCTAGAAGTCTATTTCCAACTGTGACCATTGAGCAGCCCAATTGATTGATTGATGTCAAACAAATTTCTCAGATGTCCACATGTAATGTAACAGTTAATTGCGGCTAAGAGAGGAATGAGCTCTGATAAGATGGTTTATTAAGATGGATCGCAGAAAAAGGCTTATCGTCCTAAGATCTGAGGTAAAGGTTGGAAGAGGACATAAATAGGTTCAATTAAAATGGGTCTATGTGACTTAAACCTCTAACATAATTTTTAAGTTGTTTTGTTACTAACACTATGATTTTTAGACTCAAATAAATCTACGCTAATAGGATTTAGATAGGTAAAGGATAGATTTGTATTTTTGTATGTAACGAATAAACTTAAAACTACTGGGCCGATTTCAAAAATTCTTATAGGTACAAGCTATATCCTCACCGAGTAACATAGGCTAAATTATATTTTTAAAATACACACGTACGAAGTCGCGGGCGAAGTATTAGTACTTAATTATAGTACTGTCCCAAAAAACGAAGCAAGAGCAATTCCTCACACTGATGTAACAGTCTTTATAATACCCTAGCAATAATTCCTTTCCAAGTATACTTGGAACAGTAACCTTTCCCGTCTTCTCTATTACCTCAATGTTGTGACAAGTTCTCCGGGGACAGTCTACCGTTACTACTATCAAATGCTTCGCTGTAATCCCTAGAGGCTCTCGCAAGGAGCGGTATTGTTTTCAATTGTTTTTATAGTAGTTCAATCAAGAGGGTGTTTTTCTCCTTTTCTGTTTCCTTGCAGTGCAGTTTTCTAGACGTAATTGATGTTTGGTTTGTGCGTGGAGTGAAATGCAATTTTATTGTTTACATTGTATGAGTATAACACTGATATAGCAGTTAATTTTTTCTTCAACTATGATAAATCAAAGACAAACAGTAACCGAAAATGATTCAGTTCAAAATTTGACGCTGAATCTATACTGAAACTGTTATCGTGTGGCATTCCACTTAGCAAAAACCCATGACATGCAGCTTCTTTAATCTTGGGCTTACAACCACTACATTACAAAATTGGGTAGATTATGTCATGACCATTCAAATTAAATAATGAAAAACTGAGAAACAATTTTTTAATGCAGTCAGCCATCTGCAAAGAAATTATCAATCGAACTGACTTGATCTGACCGCCCATGTTACCCGACTACCCAAATTTTTTGGGTAGTCGTTTAATAATAAATAGATTAATAACTGTACCTATCTTTAATTATTTAGATACATTATTAAACCACCTTTTTCCGCAGTCAAACCAAAAGAAGATTACAATATCAACAATAAAATTACACCAACAAAACTCCCCTTCATATCCTACTTACCCAATTCGAAAAACGGCCAAACGATAAGCAACGAACTTATTCTTAAAGCGAAAAAAAAGTGCCAAGCGCCCAACTGGCAGTGTTCCAATTTCTGGCAATATTGCCAGCTAGACTGCAAGCTTATCCTCTGTTTAAGGTAAATGCCAGCCTCTTGTCACGTCTAAAGTCCGCTTTTATGCTGAATTGGCAGACTTTGGTAAGTATTTGACTTTGTGGTTGCCAGGCTATGGTGTGAGTGACGTGGACGTTTAGAGTAAGATGTAGTGACATTTTTGAACAAGTTAATTTGATTAATTTTGATTTGAGTATAAATGTGGATCGGTATTAAGAGTAGCGCAAAACTGAAACGATGGCAGGACTGTGTGGATTACTTAATTTTCAGCACCCTTTAACTTCTCTCTTTTTAGCTTTTGGTTAAATCGATTTCTGTCAATATCTGGTTAACTGGCATGGAGTATTGCTGTCACCTTTGGGATGGCTCAGCCAAATACCAAGTTGCCGGACTTGACTCCGTAGAGCGCAGAGCCAGGAGGCTAATTTTATTGGTGACGATAAACTGGTTGCCAAGCTACATAGCCTGGCCCATCGCCGCAAAGTTGCGTGTCTGACGGTCTTCTACAGACTGTACTTCGGAGAGTGTGCGCAGGAGCTCCACGGGCTGATTCCACCATCACCCTTCTTCCATCGGGAGACTAGACGTACTGCAGGTATCACCTATAGCTTGTCGATGTTCCTCACATTCGAACAAAGCGCTTTGCCACTTCTTATATAATGCGCCCAGCCAAACAGTGGAACTCCCTGCCTGCGTCAGTTTTCCCGAGTTCATAATATAACCCCAATCTATTTATGTACGCTTACTTACTACTGTGATACTGTTCGTGGCTGTCTTTTACCATCCTTACACAGTATAAAACAAAGTCGCTATTTTTGTCTGTTTGTTTGTCTGTATGCTTAAATCTTTAAAACTACGCAACGGATTTTGATGCGGTTTTTTTTAATAGATAGAGTGATTCAAGAGGAAGGTTTTAGTTTATTATTTGAACGACATCCACGCGGGTGAAGCCGCGGGCATCAGCTAGTTGTGTAATAAATGGCATTTATTTATTTATATTTAATTAATGATGCCCGCGGCTTCACCCGCGTGGATGTCGTTCAAATAATAAACTAAAACCTTCCTCTTGAATCACTCTATCCATTAAAAAAAACCGCATCAAAATCCGTTGCGTAGTTTTAATGATTTAAGCATACAGACAAACAAACAGACAAAAATAGCGACTTTGTTTTATACTATGTAAGGATTTACAAATAACAATAGCCTCACTATGTCGTAACTGCCTTATACTTATGAGAATCCCCGCTACAAGCTCAACACCAATGTGGAAAGCTTGCAGCAGCGATTCACACACAAACATTCCAGTCTGCTCGCGACACACTGCAGTATAATATTGCGATGCAACGGCGCCAGTCTCTTGAGGATATTTCTAGTTGATAGCGTTGAAGAGTTTTTTGACACCGTTCTTTAGTTTATTGTTAAGTTACTTTACTTAAACTACTTAGCATAAAATGTTCCCACTGCGTCCACTGAGTCACTACTCAGGCCTCCTTGTCCCAGTGCGAGTTAGTAAATGTCACAATGTCTTCGAATTTTTGATTCTGAGACATGCCGGTTTCCTTAAGATGTTTTCCTACACCGTTTTCAGATATTTTTGAAGTGTTATTGAGTTTTACCTTCACGAATTTCTCTATAGCAGCCACGGAATCTGGATTTATGCCCGCCCGGCTGATGGCAATACACTCGCCCATACATGGGACTTGGAACATAACTGGCGAAATGTGGTTGTACTATTAGGTACACATAATAGCCTAACCCTTCGAGGATTACAGGTAGTGTTTATGTGTAAAAAATTACTCAAACTACCAAAAAGCTATTTACATCAAAGATACAAAACATCTTCTGATACTGACGAAAACATCATTAAATTACAGATATTTTTGACAAACTGGAACTGGTATGAGAGTCCTCTCCCCCTTTCCTCTTTACCCCTCCGTTACGGTCATCAGCTTTACTCATACAACGCTTAATTAGTCCAAATCACTCATTCAGGTCCGAGGCACCAAAATTATCACTTACACTGACATTATTGGGATAAGCTTGAGATCAAAAACTATTAAAAAAAAAAAAAGGATTTTGAAGAGGAAGCTGATTTTTCTTCTGAAGTTTATTTTCCACTTTTTGGTGTTCTTGAAGTCGGTGTTTTTTTGCAAAAAAATGTTTTTTTTGTAGATAATGTATCAAATACTCAATGAAGTTTTTTACATAAAAGACACAAAACAATACGTATGTAACTTCTTCTGAATCAGACAAAATTGTCAGCAAATTACAAAATATTTTTGACACATAGTTGCTGACATTAGAATCCTCTCCCGCTTCCCTCTTTACCCCTCAGTTACGGTAATCAGCTTCTCTCATACAACGCTTTATTAGTCCAAATCACTCATTCAGGTCCGAGGCACTAAAATGATCACTTACACTAACATTATTGGGTATTACAGTGAGGTTAAGCTTGAACTAATGATAAATTCTGTTCACACACGATCGAAGTGAATTAAGGTAGTGGTCTTAGTGGGTGATAATTATTTTATTAATTAATGTGAAAGGGGAATAATATGAGTATTTCACTGAATGTTGAAAAAACAAAGAGATTTTATTAAGAAAATTTGATGTATTTTATGTAAATTCTTGCTTAGATTAAGTAGGTACCTACCTACCTACCAATCTGGAAGGCGTTGATCGAGAATAAATATTATGATTTTTCAATGGGAACTAAGGGACTTGTGGCTTCCGCCGGGGCTGCGGGTTGTTCGAAAGAGATGCCACGGCCTCGGCACAAGGGCTAAGAAGGAACATGGGTGGTTTTTAGTCAGTAAAAGTCTGACACTCCCTACCGCTCTGCCCAGAACGGGAGGAGTCATTAAATTTGATAATGAAAAGGAACTTATATTATACTTTCCAAGGTGGATTAATTAGCGACGATCTACTTCATACCGAGTTTACTCCGCGCCTCGGAAAATACGTAAAGCCTGCGGTTGCGGCTGCCATTAGTAGATCTTTAACAGTCGTCTGATAACCACAGGATTTTATCCAATAATAACTGGAGGTCGCATATTAATATGCAGCTTCGTGAAGTATCCGTTTACACCTTGTATTTAATACCCAAATCCTTCGTCACAAATTATCTTGCTACAATTTCACCCGCTCCCGCTACCGCTTATCAATAAAGTCGCCCCCAAAAGCGATCACTTACAGAACACTTAAAATATATTAACGTTAATGCTCGGTTTAAGTGGAGCAACTAAAATTGTGTACGGTCAACCGCATTTGGAGTACAAAAACATTCCTTAGTACTACGATATAAGGGCCTTGTTAGCATCACCATAGATGTACGGTTTATGGTACTGTCTGTAGACATTTAACAGCTATTCTCACGAACTATCTCCAACTTCCGGCCAGCGGTGTTAAATAAAGATTAATTACTGAGTAATTATTTAAATATTTATTTTTAATTATTGAAAATTGTATTTCTTAGGTTGGTCTGTGGATGGTTGACCGCCCATTACATACACTTTCCTCCACATCTCTGGTCTCAACTGTCACTTGTAGACTTTTGACCATCGTAACAGGTAGTTAGTGGTCAAAAAATTCTGACAAACAAAGCCTTCAAAGCCAGCCTTACAAAGGGTGTCGTATTACCCAGTATTAACTGGGTTGTGGAGGTCTGATAGGCAGTCACTCCATGTAAAATACTGGTATTCAGTAAAATCTGGTTAAACTGGAAGCCGACCCCAACATAGTTGGCAAAAGGCTAGGCAGATGATGATCACGATATTTGTAAAGAAGACAAATACTATTATTTATTCTCTCTCAGTTTAGAATACTATTAAGTACCATTGAACTTTTGTCAATTCAAACAGAACAACTAAAGCTTTGTCGTCATTTCAATATCAAAGACTAACATAACCTTTTCAGTTTCTCGAAAGGTCAGTTTTCCTTGTAACAAGCTAAAACATAATTACGAGAATTCATTCAATTTGCTAGACAGACGGACAGTTTCAGCTAAGAATGAACAAACGTAACATAGTTGAAATATGACGATGTAAGATCTGCGTTCGCACTGGGCCCGCGTGGTAGATTATAGCCCATTCCCTCTCTAAGAGAGGAGGCCTGTGTCCCAGCAGTGGGAACATTAATAGGCTGTTGATGATGATGATGAAGATCTGCGTTCAACAGGTACGGTGAATTGTTTGGGAATGTAGGCCTTATTACATGTTTTTTTTAAGGTGTATTTTTGATTGATAGGAATTAGGAGCTTTACGTACATCATTACCTGCCTAACTTTTACCCAACCATGTTGAAGTTTTCAGTTTTATCAGATGCAGCTAAATAGTTGTATTTTACATGGAGCTACAGATAGGCTGAACCTATCTGACCGTCACAAACCGGTCAGTACTTGGTACGTAATACGACACCGACTTTAAAATCTAAAGTTGGATTTATTTTTTGCACAGTTTACTTACCAATTAAGGCCAGTAAATCAATTTAAAGTAAGTGGAATGGACCTACCATATTAAATATGAAATAAATAAATACAAATAATAATAATATAATCCAACTTTCCTCTCGCAGGTCTGCTGGAAGAAATTTCACATGAAATAAGCAGTACCTTTGTGCTCTTCTATTTTTTTAAATGTTTTATCCTTTTTAGGGTTCCGTACCTCAAAAGGAAAAAACGGAACCCTTATAGGATCACTTTGTTGTCCGTCTGTCCGTCCGTCCGTCCGTCTGTCAAGACCCTTTTTCTCAGGAACGCGTGGAGGTATGAAGCTGAAATTTATATCAATTACTCAGGTCTACTGTCCCTTGAAGCTGTGAAAAAATCAAACTTCAACAACGCAACGCCAACGCAATCAAAAGATACAGCCGTTTATGCCGCAAATTTTCGACACTTGCAAGGGAATCAAAACCTACAGGGTGCTTCCCGTGAACTCAGAATCTTGAAATTTGGTACGAAGCAACGTCTTATAGCATAGATAAAGGAAAAATTACGAAAACCATAAATTTTTAGTTACATCACATAATATATTTTTTTTTAAACGAACTTTGTAAACCTTGCAGGTTTGTACGGAACCCTCGGTGCGCGAGTCCGACTCGCACTTGGCCGGTTTTTTGTATTTTGTGTGTACATAAATAAATAAATAAATACATTATGCCTTCTCTACTCTATGCATGACTTCGAAACCTTTCAATCGAAACTGATATTTAAAGTTGCTTATTTCTAAAGTTCTAAAAAGCAAATCACAAGGAAAACCCTCACCTAAGGCACCTTAGTTGCTGATACTGCATAAACCAGAAAAACTTCGAAAAAAAAACTGTGAAAATAAGAAAATATCATTGTTATTCTTTATTCAACTTCACACGAGCTCTCTGCCTCCCCCCAAAAGCCGCGGCGACGTGATACGAATACTAAATAATAATTATTTACTTGCTCCTGAGGTAACCTTCGAGTAGGACCTCCATGTTGGGTGGAGGGATCGAGATATTTGTGTGAAAATGGTAGTTTTGGACAAGATTATGAAGGAATGAGTTTAAGCGAGAGCATTGCGATTTATTGACGAAAATTGAATAGAGTACTTATGCTTAGATGGTTTGGTCATGAAGAGAGGTGATGACTAAGGCTACTTTCACATTAGGACGTTAGCAGCGCGACAGTCGCGCGGCAGAAGCACATTCCTTTACATTTTATAAGAACAGCCGTACTAACCCGTGAGTATTTGTATAAAGTCGCGCGACTGTCGCGCTGCTAACGTCCTAATGTGAAAGCGGTCTAAAGGTATTTACATAGCAGATGTGAGTGGTTCTTCATATCGGACAGGTACGCTACTCTTGCAACCAGCGTGCGTGTTTGACCAGATGTATGAACGTGGTCGAGGCAATAAGAGTATGTATGGATCGTAGCAAGTGGCGTTCTGTAGTTTCTGCCTACCTTCATGGGAATAAATCGTGAATTTATTTATATTATGTATTTTGCTTACTACCTCGTTGGTTTAGAGATCACAAGCGCGACTGCTGCACGTGAGATCCTGGGTTCGTTTAACAGGCTGCTACTAAGAAACTTCAGACGGAAAAACTCAATAACACTTTACCCGGCCCGGGAATCGAACCCAGGACTAGACCAACGAGACATTCATGCGTGGATAATTCCTTTTAAAATCCTTTAACATAGCCACCCTATTAGAGGTGGGGGATGACTGTGTTCGTACGTATTTGGAATGTTACTAAGTTTTCTTTTTTTTTCATGAAAAAGATTTCAGGAGGGCTTATTGACCTCCTGTAAGGTCGCGGGAGACTCCATTATCAGTATAATTTTATGAAGTGCTTCCTACAATATGGTATCTATTTGAGTGTGTATGTTGAGGACAGTATTTTTTCCGTAAAAAATTGAAGAGAATGTTTGAAAAAGAAATGTTGTCATCGCCAGAATTTGGTAGGAGATATCAGTTTATTTTTTCTAAGGCTGCGTTTCCATCATGATAATTATGGCAAACCTACTAGGCAAACTCGGTGTTGTCAGTTGAATTGGTGTTTGAGTATTTCTCAAAATAAGTGTACATCTGTTGAAAAAAAAGTGTGCCTCGAAATAGTAACAAAGTTTCAATGTTTTTATTTAACCATACATACAAAAAATAACATATTTGTGAAGAAAAACTATTAAACTTTAAAGTTGTGAAGAATAAATGGTAAAACCATAGTATTCAATCAATTTTAGAAAGCTTTTTTAAAAAGATGTTTTTTGCGTTTCATACAAAAATGAAATTGCCACGCTACGACTTCATACATGTAACACTTCATAAAATTCGATATGTCGCTTTAATATTGTGCATTTTTTTGTATTACAGACCTTGATTAAATGTAGTTTCTTAATTATAGTGATTTTGTATGGGGTTTCATAGTAAAATATAAAAAAAAATGCGAAAAACAAAATGAGTCGTGCCCATTTACTTTTTAGTAACTTACTCTTTAGTTACGTTTTATTTCTACTTCCACGTAATTTCTGAACGCATCCGTTACCTTTTAACACGGACAACACTAGCATCATTCTGATTGGCTTTAGGTCTGACGTCTCGGCCATAACTTTTAATGTGAAAATCAGTTTTGAACGTGTTGTCCAAGGGAGATTACTTTTTCGTAATAAGAAATATTTTTTCACTTTTTCACATTAAGATAAGTCTTGATTTATATATGTTATTGTAATACGTGTCGTACGAACATTTAAGCGTATTATATTATTTGCAGTTTCAGGTTTTATCAAACCATCGACTTAATAATGATCTTAATTTGTAAAATTTTCGTTGCTTTTTCGTAACGTTTTTTATGAATTTCGTTACGTTATGAAAAAGTATAGTGTAAATCTGAGTGTATACAGTTCTTAAAACTTTGCCAATATTAAAACTTTAGTGAACATTCACTGGCAAATAGTTCTTTACGAATTTTAAAGTCTCATATGCTTTATTTAATAGGTTGGTTTATAGCCTTATGTTTACTATTTAGTAACATCAGAACTATTTCATAACAATATTTCGTAACAACTTTTTCGTTACGTACACTTTTTTTGAGAAATACTCGTTTATTATTTTAATTTTTCAGTGACAGCCCGTTTACCGAGATGAGCCGAGAGAAACCAGTTTATACTAAGAAACACGATATCCCTTTGTAAGACAGGTTGACAGACTCCCATTAGCCTTGAGAATATTCAAAACACGTGTACCCATACATTTATTATTTTACACCTTCCCAGAGACATCAAAATCCCAAATGAACAAGGAAATTACGTTAATAATCAAAGCTCGCGTTCCTTTCCCTTCAAATGTCATAATTTTCAATATGGCTCTCGAAAATAAAGAAATATCACACTAATATTATAAAGGTGAAAGTTTTTATGTGTGTGAGTGTGTATTTTTGATACTTCTTCACGTCTAAATGGCTGGAGCGATTTTAATAAAATTTGCTATGGGGTTAGCTGACACCCTGGATTAACACATAGGATAGTTATTATCCCGATTTTATCTTCCCGTGGGATAATTTTCGAGTCGCAGCGGGTGAAGCCGCTGGCAGCAGCTAGTAAAGAAATAAAACATGTACTGTTGAAATTATCTTCGTCTGTACGTTAGGCATGTCATTTGTATCTGACAACGTAAGATTACCTGCGAAGTGAGTTTTATGTGTCCGTTCTCCGTTGGAAGTAATATTGTATGATGTTCGTTTGTTTTCGACGACGGGCATGAGGATAAGTTAGGGTAAGATTTTTTTTTTAATTTTTAATTACCCGACTACGGCAAAGCCAAAGGAGGGTTATGATTTTGACTGGCTATGTATGTATGTATGTATGTATGTATGTATGTATGTTTGTATGTATGTATGTATGTATGTGTGTATCTTCATCTGTTCCCTCATAGCTTCTAATCTACTTATCTGAACTCGACATATGAGGTATCGTTAGAACCGTCTTAATTTTCCGCTGAACATAGGCTACGTGGCGTGTCACAAAAAGCTATTTGGCGCCCTCTAGCGGACAAAAAGTAAGGCTTAAAAAATAAAAATGGACATAAAAACGCCGTGTTTGGTATCATTTGAAAGGGCCTTACTTGTACATTTCCAAAATATTGCTCAAATTTAAAATCACGCCCTCTAGCGGACAAAATGTCAAGAGTAAAAAAAAAATTAACACCAAAATTGTTTAAATAAAAAAAAGTAAAAAACTAAAACCCGACTACGACAAAAAAAAAGACGCTGAAAAAGTATGAAACAAGATTTTCAGGATAGAACAAAAAGAAAAGCCGTAGTCACACGTTATAGGTACCAACCTGAACACTTTAATACCGTGTGACTACGGCTTTTCTTTTTGTTCTATCCTGAAAATCTTGTTTCATACTTTTTCAGCGTCTTTTTTTTTGTCGTAGTCGGGTTTTAGTTTTTTACTTTATTTTTTATTTATTTTTAGTGTTCTTATTGTTTTTTCTGGCCTCTGCGGTTGCTGACATCTTCGAGCGGTGTGAATACGATATCTAACGTTATTTGGAACTACAATTTTAAGCTGTTTCAGGTTAAAATACTGCAGACGCTACCAGAGACTTGGCTCTATCTTTGGCCAAAAAATACATTGCCATTCAACGTGGCAAGGATGTCACCTTTTGCCCGCCGTTTGAATGCAAAAGTAATATTTCAAATTCAGACTAGTAGTTCCAGTGATTAGCACGTTCTAACAAACTAACTCGTTAGCTTTGTTATTAGTTGAGATTAACATGAAATCTGCTAAACTCATGATTCATTGTACTGAGATTAATTTATTCTCTCTTCTAAAATTTTCCAAATAATATTGAATCATGATAGTCTATGACGTCCGAACATTGTAAACCTTTGAAGAGAATAAAACTATTTGCTAGTCTGATCAAAGGGTTCGGAATATAATATGTCCCGTCGGGGCTACGGGATGTCGAAAGAGATACCGCGGCCTCGGCACAAGGGCGAAGAAGGAACATAGGTGGTTTTTAGTCAGTAGAAGTCTGACGCTCTGCCCGGGAGGAGTTATTTGATGATTTCCCAATCCCGAAAAAAGAGGGGTTCGGAATATGTAAAACAGACTTAGAATGCATCGCATAAATTAATACAACGAAGTGGATACAAATAGTAGTTCGTCAAGTTCTTATTGTATCCACTGTTTTATACAGGATGTAAATGGAACCTCCATGAAGTCGTCAATCAAGCATTATGTGCATCAAACTAAAACATCCCCTACGCAAAAATCACTGCTGGAAAACGGCCATTTTTGGATGAAAAAAAATCGTTTGTCGATAAAACTCCACGAAACATACTCAAAACATTGTACTGATGGATGGTTTAATACACAGGTTATAGTAAACGGGTCATAGAGGTAATTAAAATGATGGTAAAAACTGAAAAACTAGTTTTAAAAAAAAACTGGTGGATGGAACTTTGGCCTCCAATATCACCGTAACTAAGAGGTTTCCAGGTATGGATCAGAAAAAAAAATATCGCAATGATGGGGATATAAAGCATTTTTCTAAACTTCATTTGCTTTTAAACAATTCAATAAACACTACTTTATTAATCCAGCCAGTCACACCCTGTCTATGACCATCAGTATATACGTATTAACCTTTTCCAAACCAAGGCGTGGCAGCAACAAGACCCTATAATATATACAACTTATTATAGGTTCTACGCAGTCAGTTAGCATAAATTAAGTAAGCAGGTCATCTAAAGGTGCTGCAACTCGATTGGCTAGCCACCTTTCACTGATTGCACTAGAGCGAACTTTGGTCTAGATAGACCTTCACTGGATGAATCTGCAGGGTGTGGCTCATCGGTACGTTTGGATGCAATGAACTGACCTTTGGAATAGAGTCAACGGTCGGGCTATACGTATACAGTTTTGTCGACCGTATAGTGTAGGTTGCACCTTATTTACTAACGGTCCTTAACCTTCATTACTAACGGTCGTGTCCCTGATGAAAGTCCTTCATAGATCTTACAATATATCTCCATTTCTCTCGATGTTCGGCGGTTCCTATGTGGAAACAAAACCAAAACAAGCTGGTCTCTTACATAACATAATATCATGATTGTAATCCCCGAAGGGTTAGGTACACGTGTACCTAACAGGACACTCACATTGCGCCAGAAATGTTTAAGTCACATAGTAATAGGGGGTGTGCTGTGGTTCATCATCATCGGGAATCGAAACTAAGACCATGGTCAGCAGTCACGCTGCGACTAGACCAGTGAGGCAGTCAAAATTCAAAGACAGGTGATTTGGCTATCATACAAAACTTCTTCTATAATAGTAACACAATGTGCACAAAACCAGTTTGAGGTATTTGAAGCCAGAGATGTCAGCAAGGAGGGGCCCGCAAGGGCCGACGCCCGTCGGGGCCGCGGATTTTAGTACGAGATGACGTGGCTTCCGCACAAGGGCAAAGAAGGAACATAGGTTCGGTTTTTAGTCAGTAGAAGTCTGACACTCCCCTTCGCTCTGCCCAAGAGCGGGGGTGGTCATTTGATGATTTTCCACCCACCAAAAAAAAAAAGGTGTTTGAAGCCTGATTTACTAGCGAAAGCCCAAAATTTCTGCCAGTTAACTGCTGTCACAAGACACAGTACACACGGTGGCACTTCAAACCATAAACTTCCAGTATAACAAAGGCCCCGCTTTTTATAGATTTCTGGTACCATGAGAGATCCACGTAAACTGGTTTTGTGTTGCCGTTAGATGTCCAATGGCTTAGATTTTCTCATGTACATCTTCTTCATAATCTTTCGGCTATCATCAAAATTTTCCCAGCCATCTATCATCGGCTGCTATTTCTTTACTAGCTAAGTCGGTTAAAAATTGAAACCTTATAAGCAAGGCTATGGAAAAATTTCTTCGGCAAACCATACATACTCCACACACGAATTCTGATTGACCAAAAAGTGAATATGAAACACATATTCAGTACATAAATCATACAGTGTCTGTGTTTGGGCGGCGTTCGCTGATTGCTGGCTACTAGCCTGGGTTCGGACGGCCTTCCGTTTTCAACTGGGCTGGACGAGGATGGAGGATGCACATGGGAAATATTATATTTTGAGTGGGTAAACGTTGTTATTACAGTCGAGGAAATCGCACCTGCGCTGCGGGTGAGGTTTCTGTGGAGTCGAGAACTGCATTATAAGTTTCGCAACAATAAACACTGATTAACAATAGACACTGATTTAATACACAGTACATACACACGACATAGTTACATAGTTTTAAGTCGCCACTAACAAATTTATGGACCAAATAATATGTCTGAAATAAAAAGATATTTTTTTTTTTAATCTGCTTTTTTCTGTCGACAGAAACCATTCAATTTCTCACAAGGTGCAATATGGCACTTTTTGGAACTTCTTTGAAATCAGTTGTCACACAATAATGTAAACATAAACAAATGTAATTGCTCAATTAGTTGCTTTTATTGCTCTAGAACTCTAGACTTATCAACCATTTTTTTGAAACTTTTAGGCTCTATTTTTCTTTAATCCTTTTCCATTGTTTTATTTGCAGAGCAGTGGTGGCCCAGTGGTGGCGGCCCCGACTTACGAACAGTTGGTCGTGGGTTCGAACCCAGGCAGGCGCATTACTTTGTGTAATTTATTTCATCACCACTGCTCTCAAAACGGTGAAGGAAAACATCGTGAGGAAACCGGCATGTCTTAGAACCAAAAATTCGAAGATATGCGACATCTACCAATCCGCACTGGGCCAGCGTGGTGGATTATAGCCCATCCCTCTCCTAGAGAGGAGGCCTGAGTCCCTGCAGTGGGAACAATTATAGGCTGATGATGATGATGATGATGATGTTTTATTTTGTTTACCTGACGCTGCGCGCTGTCCGATTGCTGGGTTAATTATTGTATATTTCTGTTATATTTAATTTTAAACAAATTATTTTTTCTTTTTTCTAATAGTCGTTATTTTATCATCTAAAAGTTAATTGTCACACGTGCTGCTATCAATATTCCTAGCGATTAGTTCTATTATTACCCAAAATTCTACGCCTACTTGTGAACAGCGTTGTGGGTTACTTTATGACCAAATTGTTACTATGTTAAATTAGTTGTAAGTCCTTATTTTGTAACTGTTTGCTGTTCCTATTAATAAAAATAAAATAAAATAAAATAAAGTCATCCCGTAACTCCTTCCACTAACTCTTTTTTCATGCCACCGCGTACCGTGAACTGAACCAGTCATAACCTTAAGGCGAGACCCAACGCACCCGTTCGACTATACTATAGGCGTAGTGCTACACTCCACCTTAGTCGGATTCAATAAGGTTGCTTTTTGGGCGTACAGTGTTAGGCTGGCTAGTCTTTGTTAGGCGCTTGGGTTTATTGATATTCAAGTGTTTTCCTTTAATTATGATAAATAACTTAACATAATTTGAAAAAATAACCGGTATTAAATTAAATAATTGTATTCTTTATTTATTTCTAGAAAAAAATACTTATGTTATCGCTTAAATTACGGAGATTTTCGACGATAAAGTTAAAAAAAGAGGCAATTGTATATATTTTTTTTATAGAGTTAGTAACTTTATTCGGAAATTTGATTCGGTATAATGCAAGTTTAGTTCTTTCTCTTTACAGGATATTTTTCCCACCTCAGTACTTCAAACCTATAGTTCACACTTGACGTTCAAAGACAGTACATTTTTGTAAATCCTGGTTGGGTCTCGCCTTGACTTTGACAAACCAAAAGCCGACTCCACACTATCCGCGCTCTAACCACAGGTTACTTGTGTCAGGTAGGAGTAAAAAACAAAATAAAGTGGCGGTACAAATGAAAGGCCCCGGATCGGGTTTGCGCCGTATTATGTTCATTACTACTTACCTAACCTTGACTTTTACCGTATCAATTTCTACTACACGTTACGGTAAGGTTCTATTTTTGGATTGTGTCCCGGGATTTTGAGTTTTTATATTTTGTAGATTGTCCACTGCCTTTCTGGTCCTTAGGTTCAATAGTCAGGTCAGGCTAGGTGTTATAAAGTTTTTGCATGAGATTTCTCAGCAGCCGCCAGGAGTCTGGGTTTGTACTCGATTGATGGCAATTGGCTCACCCCTAATTGCATTAGAAAATAAAATGAAAACTTGTGTAATATCTGGGTATTTTGGGTACGTTACGTACTAAGTTTGGAGTTCCTCAAGCCAGATGGAGGGATGATCTTAACGGGGCCGCTGGAAGTAGCAGCTAAATATTATATGGCATATGACTTGCAGTGAACTGTTATAGGATGCTGATAATCTACACTTTATTAGCTCATGTCACGCAACGATAAAAATCTATGGCATCTCATGTAGAAAATAAGACTTATTTTGCCACAGCAGATTACTTAATCAAGCATACAATCAATGCACGCAACCAAAATCAGATTGCAATGTTTTGAACTAGCGACCGACTGATAGCGAGCGGTGGACCTCAAAAAGCTGGCATAGATGATGACAGGGAGGTTTTAGCTATTAATGAGAGTAGGGGAAGACCAAAGAAACTATGGATGGACTGTGTGAAGGATGATATGGCTACAAACTGCACATACCCCAAATAAATCGGGATTAAAAATCGGGATGATAAGGAAGTGTTACTTAACCAAAATAGCTGTATACTATGACATTCAGATGATTGCGAGTAAGACCTGGGACCTGATATTTGTGCAGACCAGGAAAGAACGCCACAGAAGCCTGTAGACGTAACAGTAAGAGGAACCAGACTGCCAATGATGATAATTTTGAAGTCAGACTGGATGCGGAAACTATAGGATAGGGAGAAGTAGCGTAGTTTTGGATGGAGCCTAAAACCAGCAGTGTATGGATTATACTAAACTTTCGCTACGCATTAATGAAAAAAACCGTTCATTAATTAAACTATTGTCACACTTATTTCCCGTTACGCAACCGGTTTCGTTATATTTTTTGTAGATAAGTATGAACTCAGGTTAATTTATCGCAAGACTACGTAACATGTTTGGAGCAGAAGGTTTGCTCTGAGGTATAAAACTGAAATGGATATAATCTGGGTGGCTTCAAGGTTCGAGCACTCGTGTTTCTTTTCTCTCTTATTCCGATGAAACGGCAATCTGACACTACATCAGACATCAGAAGACGCAGGACCAACGGCTTTCCGTGGTACAGAGGTATCATACCGCCAACTTTCCAAACTCCGGGCTACAATTGAGAAATACGTAATGGAAAAACCTATTAGCACTTTTTCCCGACCCAGGAATTGAAACCAGTACCCTCCCCCCCACCCTCAGCAGTAATGGCCAATAGAGAGACGTATAGCAGTAAAAGGCAACCTGCACCGACACCATATAAACATCGATTCCCATGTCTGGCAAACTCATTTTAGATTTTTCTGTCAGGAAATTATCAGAAGCAGCTACACAGTCTGGATTTGTGCCCGGTTGAGGGTAATAGGCTCGCACCTTATTACATGACACCTTATGACTTAAACATAACTGGCAAAATGTAAGTGTACTATTTAGGTGAACCTACTAGTAAAGTGGAACTTCTGTTCGGTATATTTCGTGTAAAAAAGCCGACAATTGGAGCGTAATAAGAAGCTGTAGGTAGGTTAAGTAAGTGGTGACAAAAATATTCTTTATTTGGCCGTCTTACCAATCTTCGCCATAATTCAGACATCAACCGACCTTAATCCAGCTGGGAATCTCCAAATTACAGTGTAGTTGTGTGATTATCATCGACAGTAATTTAGGAATAATAGTGTCTCTGTATTATTCTGTATTGTTTCAGGATATTTGCTGTTTTACTAAGTATCGTTGCCACTGCGACTTATGTTTATGATGTTACAACACTATGCTGAGATAGTAGGCTTTTGGCTCCGTATAGGACAATTTTTACATGAATTATTATTTATCTGTCCACGACATCTACACTTTTTCAAGCTACACCACAACTCCCAGATCTTTCGCATCTAGACCTACCCACTTTTTTAAGGTCCTCGGTTCAAGTAGCTAGAAGTTATTCAATGTTACCCAGGGGCGGTCTCGACTCCTGGATAGTGGTTTGTTCCATCGGCCATCCGTTCTTAGATAAACATAGCCGACCCACTGCTACTTCAGCTTGCTAATTAATAATTCTGCAGAACTAAAATGTTCTTGCGAATAGGAAGGAAATTACATTAAAGTAAAACTAACTAACTAAAATAAGCACTTAAAAATGTATGTCACCAACAAAAGCAATGGGAAGCTTAGGCGTAAAAATACTCCACATAATCAGGACGATAAGTTAATAAAAAACAAACTGCACTTTTGCATCGAAAGTATTTACAAAAGGTACGAAATATTTTAACTCTGCAAAAGTAAACTGCGTGAAAAACAGATAAAGATCTTTAGGAAAAATAAATATGCCAGCCGGTGTTGTCCGGCGAAGTCTAAAATATTTATTACTAGCGCCACCTTTCGTTCATTTGCATCTTTTTCAACACGGCAAAGAAACTCCGCTTTGAGGGGTTCCGTACCTGAAAGGTGCGAATAGGGCCCTATTACTTAGGTTCCAATCAAATTATTTTTTTGGAGTTTGGAATGTCATCAAATGACTTCTCCCGCTCTGCGCGGAGCGGAAGGGAGTGTCAGTCTTCTACTGACTAAAAACCACCCATGTTCCTTCTTAGCCCTTTGTGTCCGGGGTCGCTATATCTCTTTCGAAAAACCTGTAGCCCCGGCAGGCGTCGGCCCTTGTGAGCCTCTGAAATGTTGCTGAAATAATAATATCTTTGAGGCGTGCGTGGAACACGAACGCGCCGTCTCGACACGGCCTGTCATCGTCATCGTCAGGACGGGCGGCGGGCGGACGTTGAGCAAGCCCATTAGTCACCGTCCACAGGCCCACGAGGCTCCACTGTCTGTCCGTCTCTCTGTCATAAGGCTGTGTTGACCCTGAATTTGTACACCTCTGACTAACCCCTCGGGGATGACAGGCTTAATGTTATACTATTTGTCTTAATTTCACATTGCTTTTGTGTAGCGGTTCATAGAAGATATCTGAGGATTTCAATTGCGGTACCAACCAATTTATTATGTAGGATTCAATATTGTTCGTTAGTACGAAACCTTTCGTGTGCTATTTCGACTCGCACTTGTCCGGTTTTTTAAACAACCGTCACACCGCTTTAACTTAGAGGTGGAACGTTTAAAAAAACACAAATTCTTCCTTTGGAAACTTTTCAAATAACCACACTGTGTAAATGCCATTAGTATATTCCGGTGATGGTGGGGATCAACGTCTTTTTAGGGCAGAGACGCATTTAGGTCAAAAACCAGCGTTATGGCCCCGACTTTAGAAGCCACTTTAGGAAAAACGGCAGTTTTTTTTCCCGTTGTTTTCCTTTGTTAAGATGCCACTTGATGGCTGGTAGTTGAATGTGAAATTGCTCGCTTTTCTATTTGAATTTTCTGCACGGTTGGAAATAGTCGGAGTTTAAGTTTTTTTTTTATGTTGTCTCGTCAAGCTGCAAGGAAATGAAATGGGTTCTAGAAAAATCTAGTGATTAGAATGAAAAGTTATTTTGTTTTCTCCGTATTCTTAGCTATTACTTTTTTCTATATAATTGGCTATTTAATACAGAAATAACTTACTGGCATCAACAAAAAGAAATATAGGTACAACTTTTAGATTCAAGTAACTAAGCAAAACCAATTTACAAACGTCTTTGCACTCTTAAAAAGTTTTGCAGCTCTCGAGGCAAAACGAGTGCCTCCCTGGTAAAACGACCCGAAATTTGAGGGTCTAAAAGAAACTTAAATTGGACTTTCGTGAGGTTTTCCTGGTACTTTGAGTTTCTTAGGTAACTTCTCCTGAAATTAGATTTTCTTAATGTTGACCTTGATAGTTTTAATGGAATAATTGCATGTTTTTATTTTGTTTATTGATAAAAAAGTAATACGGACATCACATGCAAAAAAACAAAATTATTGAGTTGATTGGTGTTGATCCATGAGTCATATTTGTGAACGGGCTGCCAGAAAGGACAGGTCATATCTTAGCTGCTATGGTTTATTATAGTTTTTAATTGTTTATTATAATTTTCTTTTTAGTATGGACGCTCTTTACTTGCAATTCTTTCCACATCGTTCTCACAAATTATATAAGAATGATCTCAAAATAAATGATTTTGTAACTTTATTTTGATTTTAAAGAGTTTACATGGAGTTTCTTGCCCATTGTTCTGCATAGAGATCCGCGCTTTATAAATAGGCAACTGCAGTTCTTTCACAAATGATTTTGCCTTTCGCTGTATCTTCGCTTTCTTTGTGTTTTTGACATTCATAATTACATAATTATAATGGTTCAAATGAAGTAAATGCTTTCAGTTTATATTTACAAAATACATAAATTGAAAGTTTTACTCGAGAAAATGCTCTTATTGTTTTTTTTTTGGTTACCTTTTTCTAATTTTCACAAGTTAAATGGTTAGGTAAACCAAAAAATAACTGATAGGCTTGAAATAAGAACTAGTGTGAAATATACTGTGAACTGTACTATTAGGTACTCCTGTGACTTGCCATACGAGTTTAAAAGCGGAATGAACATATCTATCTATAATATAAAAATGAATCGCAAAATGTGTTGGTAAGCGTATAACTCAACAACGCCTGGATCGATTTGGCTAATTTTGGTATTGAATTATTTGTGGAAGTCCAGAGAAGGTTTATACGGTGAGAAAGTGGTTGGTAGGTAGGCAGGGTAGTAGGTAGGTAGGGTAGTAAGTAGGGTAGTAGGAAGGGTAGTAGGAAAGTAGGTAGGTAGGGTAGTAGGTAGGTAGGTAGGGTAGTAGGTAGGTAGGTAGGGTAGTATAGTAGGTAGGTAGGGTAGTAGCTAGGTAGGTAGGGTAGTAGGTAGGTAGGGTAGTAGGTAGGTAGGGTAGTAGGCAGGTAGGGTAGTAGGTAGGGTAGTAGGTAGGTAGTAGGTAGGGTAGTAGGTAGGGTAGTAGGTAGGTTAGTAGGTAGGGTAGTAGGTAGGGTAGTAGGTAGGGTAGTAGGTAGGTAGTAGGTAGGGTAGTAGGTAGGGTAGTAGGTAGGGTAGTAGGTAGGGTAGTAGGTAGGGTAGTAGGTAGGGTAGTAGGTAGGTAGTAGGTAGGGTAGTAGGTAGGGTAGTAGGTAGGGTAGTAGGTAGGGTAGTAGGTAGGGTAGTAGGTAGGGTAGTAGGCAGATAGGTAGGAAAAAAAGCATTGCAACGCATGCGCGGGTTCAGCTAGTTTTTAATAAAACTAAACCACACCTGGCCATAATCTCCTTAGTTACCACATGACAATAAAAGACAAAATTCAAATTTATATTAATGGCAATTTCGCCATGTAACATAATACATAAACCGCCATCTTTTAAATAATAAATAGCTACATCCGAATCATATTAATAGAGTGCCAATCTGTAATAATAATAGTGCTTATTACACGTCGGTTTTAATAATAATTGCTCTTGTGTAACGTGAGTGTAAATTAATACGCGATTTATTAATTAAAATAATTAAAATGCTTGTTGTGATCTCGATGTCTGCCAATAATTATTTGAGTGTTGTCGGTGTAAACTACTCAGTAGAGATCAAGGATTTTCTGATATTGATTTTGTTTTAATATAATTTGGCTGTTTGGTGCTGGTACGGATCGGTTTGATGAGCATGTGATGTGGAGGAGTGAGGAAAATGTAATGTGGATGGGTGTAAGAGTGGAGTAAAAAAACGACAGATAAAGGTAATATGGCAAAAAAGAAGGTAGCTGATAATACTCAATACTCAATACTTTATTGCATTCCACATGTAGTACTTAGGAAATAGAGTAGGGGGGGGATGGGAATAGAGTAGTATGGAAGAAAACTGGCCTAGTGCAAATCGGATGTGCACATGAAGGGTTCCGTACCATTGTAGTAGAGATTTTCCATGTTATTTTAGCACCATAGACTTTATATGTTTAAATTATAGGTTTTCTAGAAGGGTTTCTAGGTAATCTAGTGTTGAACTATTTTCACTATTTTTTTTTTCAAAATTTTAGACCCGTTTTTTCTTTTTAGGGTACGGAACACTAAAAAGTCATGCTGCTCCGACCCCAAATGAAATGAATTCATTTTTCAGCTGCAGAGTTCAATTGCAAGAAAATCAGAACGGATCAGTTCTATTGCGTGCATAGTCGATGGCAAAAATAGGTACGGTCTACCATACTAGATTAAAATGCCAAACTCTTTAGTTGACTTACCTATATAACTTTTCTACCTTTCTTTTTGTTACACGCAATAATATTAGTCACAGTTTACACTTAATTGGTCAAAGTCAACAATTACATGCCCGAGCTGTGGCCATTTAAATTAGTTTCGTCTTCGCTTTTCTCTATTACGCGGTTGGGTTCACCAATGTTACTTAACACAATGTCTGTTTAAAAATATGTACAGTTTATTTTTTACCTGCAAATATAAAAAACATATTGGTGCAGTTCTAAGAAACTGCATTGTGAAAATTAAATGAGA
This sequence comes from Diarsia dahlii, assembly GCA_949775195.1. Taxonomy (NCBI): domain Eukaryota; kingdom Metazoa; phylum Arthropoda; class Insecta; order Lepidoptera; family Noctuidae; genus Diarsia; species Diarsia dahlii. The sequence continues at coordinate 7,832,343 of OX459215.1, read as the reverse complement.
CATGAAACCCGCTAACAAATAAAACTATGCAATGTATTTGAAGGAGCCCGTTTGGCGGGCCTCTTAATATATGGAAGGTGCTGAGTAACCGGGATGATAGATAGTTGGAGAGCAGGAATAAAATTCGGAGTTAGGTGTAAACTATATACATGAAAAGGGGATAGAACCGATGTGGCATATCAACCTGTCCGCCATCTTGATTTTTTTTCGAAATCGCGGCCCACGATGAAATTGGTATGTCAATCTTTACCTTCAAATATCTCGGTAACGTGACACTTTGGGTACCGTGTTACTGGACATTTTTGTTCGTCTATAATAATATGTCCTATAACCATATATACCTACCGCTTTTATCGTGGGCCGCGATTTCGAAAAAAAACAAAATGGCGGTCGGTCGATATGCCAGCTCCCATACATAAAAGTTCAAACCCCTTTATGTACAATTTACAAACTTTACAATGATGTTGGAAAATATTTTTATCACACGAAATCACGAAAATAAAATATACTAGCACATGAAAGATGTTTGACAGCCCGTGTCTGAAACCATCATTCTTTTTATTTAGAGAATAGAGCGCCACATCACCGGCCAGTGACATACGCACGTCGCCTCCTTGGTCACGGCCTCGCGGCGTTCATAGGTAGAGGTTTAGGCACTACATATTGAAACTTTGACAACCAGTCAACCAAAGGGTATTGTATTACCCAGTACTAAATGGGTTGTAGATATCAGATAAGCAGTCGATCCATGTAAAAACTCAGTTTTCAGCTGCATCCGATTTGACTTCAAGCCGACCCCAACATGGTTGAGAAATGGCTAGACATGTTTGATTTAAACAAGCATGTGAATGTTATTGTTAATGGGTTTTCTCTTAAAAAACTGTGCTGCTAGAATGTTAAAAGACAGTATGTTTCAAATAACACTTATTCAAACGCAGACACACCATTAAATAATAGTGTACTTACTCCCAAAGTAAAAAAAAAGCATAAAAATAATAAACCCAGTTGCAATTTGCAAGAGTACACACATTGTCATTAAAAATGCATATTATTTACTATTGCAAACACATCAGTCGGACAGAATTCCGTGCTAATGACAGCCTAGTGATACACAAACATCAAACATAACTTTATGGGATGAAAAAGTTGATGCTAACTTTAGGCCGTCTACATACGATGGATATTTACAGAGTTGCATGAACTAGATTACTTTTATTGAACGAGAGTTTGGTTTATTCGTGTGGGTTTTTTATAGGAGCTGTCATCATCATCATCATCATCATCATCTGTCTAGCCTTTTCCTAACGCTGGGGTCAGCTTCAATCTTACCGGATTAAGGTGAATTTCTTAGTAGTTTCTGTTATTTGTTTTTGTCAAATAAAAGGAACTTGTGTTTTCTGTGTGTATATTAACCAGAATTTTTACTGATTAATGTTTGAAAACGCTTTTATCAAATACTTTTGAAACCGATGATAGAAAGCATGCACGTTACACTATATCCAAACCACTACAACTCGTAAAAGCCAGAATCAATAGTGGCAACCATCAGAAAAGCGCTGAAACAATGAAGCTCGCCGAAGTCGCAGAGAAACAATATAACTGTCTCGCAGCGAAATGAATCAGAAAATAATAGCAGAGGAAAAGGAAAAACATAATTTTCCCTCCATACCAGCAGGAGGCACAAAGCGGCCCAATGACTTGTTGATCATCATAACTATCTTATGATCCCAGGCTAACTTATTCCTAGTTATCCAACTGCAACACAACTTCTAAAATAGCATTTACCAGCAATTTTCAAGCTGCCCCACAATAATCTCTCTTCGACCATTCAATTATATTGTAACTTTGCCTCCACACACGTTGGTCTAATGTCTACGAGTTCTGTCTTCTAAGTAATTGCATTGATGGAGCCTTTGAGTGCCTGTGTATGTAATTATTTAGATTTTAGACCGCGTTGGATAGATCGTGTGTGGTCTAATTCACGTTTTTGGATTGATAAGGTTCTCTTATAATTCGTTGAGTTTTTTACCGATTCTTCTCAGTGATATGATATCTACGATTTTAGAATATAATAATAAAACAGAGCGGACTGATTTGTCTGGTCCTAATTTTTTTACCATCCGTTCGCATTCCTCGGTCATCCCGCGATAATGGCATTGCAACAGCGTCGAAATATCGGAAGCTCTTATTAAAGGATAATTTCAGAACATATTCCATAAGTGACAGTATTCATTTTGATCTTCGATATTGTTTAGTATCACAAACAAGGAGGACGCATGTGTCCCAGCAGTGGGAACGCTACAGGCGTACATGTAGATTTCATCCAGTAGCTGAGCCCAAAAAATCAGAGTAACTGTTTTGCAAAAGCTTAAACTTTTCCTCCTAATAACGCTAAATGTGACGATACAATCTGTACTTGTGCATCCAGCTTTACCGAGCGGCGAGCGCCACTTTCAATTTAAAATTATCTACGATCCGACTGTAGTTTTTATTTTATGCGTTTGAGCCTAATTACAAATAACTTTCATGCCAATCTGGGAATTTTGAAGTGATACTGTTTTTTACAATGTTCATTTAATGGTGTTTTGATGTAATATGACGTCATTATTACATTTTATCAAGGAGCAAAGGTAAGGGACGCCATTTTATAAGGTTCTGTTAGCAACTCACTATTGATGTTCATTTTTGGCACTTGATTTAATTACACAAAGACACGTCTATCTCATACTAAATCCTAATTCTAACAAATATTAATAATGCGAAAGTAAGTTTTGTTCAACTCAAATCATTTGTTTGTTAATCAAATAACCTCCCGCTTTGCCAAAGAGCGGGGCTCTTTAGCAAAGCGGAAGGGCATGTCAAACTTCTACTGACTAAAAAGCAACACCCATGTTCCTTCTTCGCCCTTGTGCCGAGGCCACGTCATCTCTTTCGATAATCCGCAGGCCCGACAGGGGGTGTACCCTGATGATTTTCAAAAAAAGCAGGGTACACCTCCACAGCGTGTTCCACCGTGTCCTCCGGTCGATCCTCGCAGTATAGTTTGTTACCTTTTCACGCCTAAACCACAGAACCGATTAACCTGAAATTTTGTCAGTCAACGACCGTTTATCCTTCATCTGTTACAAATATTTTTGCATTGCATTTTCTATGACGATAATATTATGACCTAAAACAAAAAAAAAAACAAAATTGGGACAGTCTTATTTGAACCAATGAATGCAATATTTTCCAAAAAACCAAAACTAATACACGCACGTTACATGTATACTCGGTATATGGAAAATGTTGCATTGCATAATAATATTGTGTTGCAAAATTTGCAAAATTTCTCTATATTAATATAGAGTCCCCAGCTTTATTAAAAAAAAAAAACGAAACTATCAACACATAGCACTCCGTACGTAACCCGTCCATTCATAAAATATTTGGCTTTGTTCTGGTTCGACAAAAAGAGCGGATACTCACAATTTACAGATCAACCACAAAAAAAAACATTTAATAAGTTTCCGATAAAATATCCATCGACAGGCTCCAATTATTCCCACATTTATAACAAAAAATAACACCCAATTGTCAGCTTCGGAGTGCTGGAGGCAAAAAATCTTTAAAACAATACAAATACTGCAATCATCTGTTATTAAATCTCTGGGAGAACTTACGGGCAGAATAAGATTAATAATGCAATGTACTATTAACAAAAGAGATTGGCGTGAAAGCAACACTTGCCTTCTGGGCAATTTTTTTATTGACAGCTATGTAGACGAATTTTTTAACACTTCTTAATGATTTTCCCCTTAAGATACTTGTTCATATTTTATTATTATTATTCTAGATCTACATTGTAAATTATGTAATAAAAAAACTAAAGATAATAAACTGATGCAAAAAAAAGGAGAGTAGTCAATATTTTCATAATTACTTCACGCGGACAAAGGTTACAAGAAAAAGCTAGTTAATTCAGTAAATGAATGCGTCGGGCGTGGCCTCGACATAAAGGGCTAAGAAGGAACATGGTTGGTTTTTAGTCAGTAGAAGTCTGACACTCCGTATCGTTCTGCCCAGAGCGGAAGGAAGTCATTTGGTGATTTCCAACCCTCCAAAAAGAATCAACAAACCAATTTCTTTTACCTACTGTACTTTGGTTGAAAGAATTCAATTATTATCTTGTCACACTGTATGAAAGAGATGACGATTTATTATCCGATTCTGAATGAGGACATTCTGTGCTACCTGGAAAGATGTGAAGATTTTTTTCAAATGATTATACACCTTGAATTGTAGCAAAAAGTACTATGTTATAATCTAGACACATTTTGCTGTGATGTTTTTGTTTTATCGGAAAAATTGAGAGGACAAAATGAATGAAAATCGCTTACATTTAGTTTCGTTTTTCTACACGGCTTTGAACAGGATCGATGATAAATTGTCACTTTGTCTTAGAATGTAGATATAAAGTGTTATTAAAAAAAGTGGCAGCAATTCTAAAAAAAATGATAGCAGTACCTAATCATTAGGTTTTCGTCATGCGTATAACTTCTTTATCAGTGAAGTTCTGTTCTGGTTCAGCCTAGAAATATATAGGAGGTACTCCTTTAAACTCCTATAATTATATTGCTCACAAGATGCAGTTGAGGTTTTTAGTGTTGGTAATGGTAAGTTATTTTTAAATGAATTGGACCACGGAACTCTCAAAAGGTGCTGTAGTCCAACTATTTTTAAAGTTGGACAACTGCCCCTAGTGAAGACCCATGGTCCAACTAGTTCTAAATTCATTTAGTTCTAGTTCCCGCACTCATCATATTCTCGCCTGTGGCCTATTTTACTTAGGGTCGGCGCAATACGTTTTTTTTCTTCCATTTACCCCTGTGACGTCTAGTCACGACATCATTTATAAACTTCTTTCTCTCTCCTATCATGTCTTACACAATACATATATCTTCTCTTTGACCTTCTTGATGTAATAATTATACCAGTAAGATATTTTTAAGCCTATTTTCCAAACAAATCTAAAATTTTAGGTTTTATTAGCAACAACGAACGGTAAAACAAAGTTCACAATACGGAACATGATTTTAAAGGTTGCCTTTCAAGCTAATTAGTTTATAATTACCTGATCAACTATAGTTTGACGTTCCCTGCTGTGATAACCGTTTAGAAACAAAATAAAGAAATAGCAACCAAGTAACTTACCGTTTTATTTTTTATTTTGCAAAACGATGCCCCAAATATTTAGTGCATAGATCATCCAAATGATTAATTAATCAGTACGTAACTGATTAAAACATCTATTGTTTTTCAAAAAATACCGATGAACAAAATTAAAACTCTATTAGTGACCAATAATAACACCTAAGGATAAAGATATAAGCTAGCGTTTCCAACAACATAATCGAAACGTGTAAGTATTTATAGCTTTTTTTTCATGTCGAGTTTTTAATCGACTTCCTTTTAAGTGACTGTCAGATCAAGCATCATTTATGATTAGATTAATGATATAAAATATCTATTGTTACAAGTTGTTTCTATAAGCATTACTCCCGACACGGCTTGTGTACTCTTTTGTCGTCCAAAGATAATGGAACACTACTTTTTTAGTTTTAATTGTGTGAGGTTCTTTATGGTTTTCTAAAGACGTTTGATTGATAATGGTCCATATGGTACTAATTAGTTATCATTTACCAGTTATGGTGTGGTCAAAGTTATAATATGCTACTCTTTACCACCTAGTGCGATATTTAATAGTTATGAAATATTTGATTGCCTCGTTAATTTAGTGGTTGAAAGCGCAACTGCTGTGTGACTGGTCCTGGGTTTGACTTTGAGATCGGACAAAGTGTTATTAGGTTTTTCATGCAGGAATTTCTCAGTAACAGCCACGGAATCTGGATATGAGTCCGGTTGATGGCAATTGACTCGCCCCCTACTACATTGAACTTAAACTTAACTGGAGAAATGTGAGTGTATAGTTGGGTGCACCTTTGCCTTCCTCTTCGGGGATTACCATCTGTCTAGGTATTTGCTGGGAGAGTGTGCAAAAGTGTACACGTACAGACAGACAAAAATAGTCCAAATCACTTTAACCACAGATTTACGTTTTTTTTTATAATCTCGTCTTATTAAATCGTTATCTAACAGATCACTTAAAATCAAATTAATCTTTCTTCTTATTGTGTGTCTGTTCGCAAAACTTATCGTATAAAATAATAGAGAGATAATAATTGTATGACAGACTGATTTGCATACTAGTTCTGTACTGCGGTTTCGATCCCTGTGAGAGAGCACTTGTGTGGCCTAGAGATAATTGTTTTGGATCTGTGTATTTATAAATTATTCAGATTGCTAGGGGCAAGTTTATGGTCAAATTGGTTTTACTTTATCAAGAGGCAGCCGTAGACCAGTGGTGGCGGCCCTTACTTACAAGTAGTAAGTCGTGGGTTTGAACCCAGGCAGGCGCATTAATTAGTGTCATTTATTCCATTGTTCATTTCCGTCATTCCTTCTCATAGAGAAGAGGCCTTTGTCCCAGCAGCGGGAACATTATAGGTAGGAGGAACATTATAATTTGCTAATGTTTGAGTTGCAATAAACGGTCATTTTTAGAAATCACAAAACTCTAACCGCCTTATTAATAAAAATAGTTAAACCTGGTTTAACTTACGCTTGGTTTATCTCGCATGCCGTCACTTTCTTTTGAATATTTTTGAAGTGAGACGGCATGCGAGATAAACCAAGCGTAAGTTAAACCAGGTTTAACTATTTTTATTAATAACGCGGTAAATGAAGATCAGCCAGTCGTTCTACGTAGGTCACGATTACGATACACAGTGTCACGATTTGTTTAGTTTTAAGTTCTTTTTTCTTTATATTTTTTTGTTTTACATTGTGTGTACAAGCTTGCGGCATGTGCCAAATAAATGCATTTTCTTTCTTTCTTTTCTTTAGGTTCTCGACAATTATAAATAGTCCACATCAGCTGAGTGCAGTACTAACTGGATTGTGGTGATCAGATAAATGCTTGCTCTTTATAAAATACTTCTGTTCACCTGCATCTGATTTGACTGGAAGCCAACCCCAACTCGGGAATAGGCTACGTAGATGATGATCACCATGTCAGTGGTCCAAAATATTAAAACAAGCTGGTTTGGTCCCGAACAAACAGGGTAAAGAAGGTACATCCTCGCTCCACCCAGAGCAGATGGAGTCATTTGATGATTTCCCAACATTCAAAAGAAACAAAAGCTGGTCTGGTAGTCTTATCCCAGCACTGGAATCATGCTGGCTTACAATAATGAAAACAGCCATTTATCATACAAAGACACGACCTTTACTAATAACAGTACCGTAGACTCATATTATTATTTTGTGCTAAAGCGTAACTTTGACATTTAATACTGGGTTGTACTGATAAAATTATTACTGTACGCAGTGACAGAATGAAAACCTTGTCCTCATAGTTCCCAGGTAGATAAAACATTGATCTGTTTGATAAAAATTCTTCTAAAACCTGTATTGTATAACATCATAATAGTTTGTAAGTAAATCTCAGTCATTGAACACTTATTTTTCAAAGGTAAATGGAATTTTATTACTGTACCAAAGCACGCACCTCCGATATTTCTGACTTATGTGCGTAGGCTGGTTTAAGGTGGCTCAGGAAAATAGCATTTTGAAGGAATTGGGGGAGGCCTTTGCCCAGCAGTGGGAAAAGAAAAATGTGCGTAGGTATTGTATATACACTTGCTTCGGTAAAGTAAAACATCGCGAGGAAACCAGCATTCTTGAGGATATTTCTCGACATTTTGTAAAGCCAAGTAACATGCCCAAAACTTAGGACATAAGTGTACATCCAAACAACCAGTACCATGTCCATTAAGCTCAGAACACTTTCTAGGTAAAAAAGTAAAGAAAATTACAACTCCAACTATATATTATTTAAAATAAAATACCAATCGAATTGAGAACCTCCTCAATTTTGGGAAGTCGGTCAAAAATGTGTATCATAGTTATTTCATAAATCACTTACTAAATTAATGTTTTAATGATCTCCTATTGTTTCGATCGTTCTTTACGATCCATACACGGTATTATGATTTATATTTCAAAACGTAACATCGTTTGATTCATGTCATCGTTCTCATGTGATTGAGATTTCTTTGTTCCGTATTTTATAATCTAAGTATTAATTTTAATTGTAATTGGATTTATCTTTTGGATGTAAAGACATTCGTAAGACCAAGTATGAAATCACCATAAAACCATCTGGAATCTAAAGCATCTACTGACTATTTTCTTGCGTGATCGAATCAAAAATGAGGACATCCGCATGAGAACCAAGGTTACCGACGTAGCCCAAAGAATCACCAGACTTAAGTGGCAATGGGCAGGGCACATTGCTCGCAGAAAGGATGGCCGATGGGGCCGTAATGTTCTGGAATGGCGACCGCAAACTGGAAGACGTTGCGTTGGAAGGCCTCCCACTAGGTGGACCGACGAACTGGTCAAGGTTGCGGGGACACGCTGGATGAGAGACGCACGGGACCGGTCAATGTGGCGACGCCTGGGGGTGGCCTATGTCCAGCAGTTGACGTCTTTTGGCTGAAATGATGATGATGATGATGTTGACTGACTGTCTGACCTCCACAACCCAGTTAGAACTAGGTAATTATAATTATTCATCGGTAAGAGTGGTCGTCAGACTTTCAGGCCACTTTCAGTCAGCCGGGACCAACGGCTTAACAAGCTTTCCGAGGCACGGAGGAAACTGTATGCAAATGGTGGTCATCCGTCCACGGACCATTTATGGCGAAACAAAAATACAATATACTGTGAAATGAAATACTTACATAGGTTATCATGAAATACCTCACAACGTCTTCCAACATTACTGTCATATCGGATATTATTATTGGTCTAAGCTTTACATCTAACAATCGCTTGGATGCTCGATTTTCATATTATTCCCTTTATTGGCCATACCTCATGTAGGAAATTGCATCGACGAAGCTATGTCCGCAGACGTTCTAAGCGGATATTACATTACTGCTCCTAGAAATTTCGGGAGATTATTTGAAGGTAATAAACGGTGTTTTGAAGAAAGATGGGAGACGTTGAGTCAATGTTTTAACGTAACATCATGTCTGTTAATCGTCGAAGGTTTAGGCAGTGGTGTACCTTTACACGGTACATTTAGGCAGTTATGTTTAAGTCCCATGTAATACGGGGTGAGCCTATTGCCATCAATCGGGCATAAATCTAGACTCCGTGGCTGCTACTGATAAATTCAAAAACCTAATGACTTTGCTCGACACGAGAATTGAATCCAGCATTCATGCTCAGCAGTTGCGCTTGTGACCACTAGACCAACCAGGCAGTCAGTGTTATGTCAGGATTTGTGAAGAAGAAGTTTATCATCAGATGATGATGAACCTCTTTCTTTTCCGAAGTTATACAGGTTGGCTTCCTCACCACATGCAGCACAATAACAGTATTTAAAATGAAATGACTGCCTATTTTAACCTTCACAACAAAGTTAGTGGGTATTTGGTTAATATCCTCTTTGTACCTAAGACTAAAAAAATAATACCTACTAAAGTTAGAAGTCATCATTCTCCTGCCCTTGTCTCAAAAGTTAGAAATTTTACTGTTAATTAATTATTATTTTACTAAGAACTTATGTAATAGAATGTCTCCCATATTTTTATGAAGATTGGTACAGATTTTCTTATGACAAGTTCAAAAACAAAGCACACAAATACCAATTAATTATTGCTTCTGCAAACCTAACAAACATAATTACTCAAATATAATATCTCTTTTGCCGAGTCACCGCACCCAAGGTCGAAAGTTCAACATCGAAGGTCAACCAACAGCCAAAATGTAACATATTAGTTACAGTTGGTGTCACATGTTCAACATATAAATGAGCCATCTCTAAGTTCTCCATCATAACTGGTAAGCACGCACATAAGTTTGTTGTAAGGGCTGTTGGATCTACGAAGCGTTACGATTGTGGAGAATAAATGGGTGGGTTATTGGAATGGGGAAACTTTGAGGAAGAGGAAAATAGTAAGACACAGTCTTAACTGTGACAACAGCTCATGCTGTCGTAAAAACTTTTATACAGCGGCGGCGAACTTTCGCGTCCGGCCCTGGGTCCGGGGCGAGAGGGAATGGGACGTTCGTCGCCTCCATCTGCGAAGCAGTCATGATAGCGAAGCAACGTTGTAGGGTACCGCAAGGGCCGACGTCTGTCGGGGCTGCGGGTTATTCGAAAGAGTTACCGCGGCCCCGGACACAAAGGGCTAAAAAGGTATATGGATGGTTTTTAGTCAGTAGAAGTCTGACACTCCCTTCCGCTCCAACCAGAGTCATTTGATGATTTCTCACCCACCAAAAAAAGGTAGATTATACAGAATAGACTAGATATAGTGTCAAAAGCTTTCAAATATTTTGTAAGTCCATGGTGTCTCACTGCTGAAAAGGAGCTTAGTCACGACTAAAAAAAGTAAAAGCTTAAAAATACTCATCGTTATCGTATCGTAGTGAGAGATGGAGTGTGTGTATGCATGTGAGTCTGTGTGTGCATGTGACTGTGTTTGTGTCTCTTCAAACTCATATTGATGATGCTTGCAGCAATAATTCATTGTCATCAAAGTTCTTCAGTTTCAGCCATTGAACTATTACCAAAATATGTATTACTCATAAATACACTTTGACTTCGCTACCATTCAATTTGTTTGTTTGTTTTTGTTTTTCTACTACATAAATCCTCATTGTTTCAAGAAACTCAATCAAAAACTTCAAAAGTCCCTAATACATTCTGCCGAATTTTCGTTTTCTATGGGTTCATCTTTTAATTTACTAAAAATATGTACAAAACGAACTGAATGCCTTGGGCAATGTCTACTAGTCTACTTTAGGGTAGTGCAGGAACCATACTGTATTATTGCACTAGGTGCAATAACATAAAAAAACATCATCATCAGCCTAAATTTTTCCCACTGCAGGGACTCAGGTCTCCTCTATATGAGAGGGATGGGCTATCCACCACGCGTGCCCAGTGCGTGTTGGTAGAGGACACATGCCTTCAATTTTTTTGGTTCTAGGTTATGCAGGTTTCCTCATGATATTTTCCTTCACCGCTTTGAGAGCAGTGGTGATAAAATAAATTACACAAAAGTAATGCGCCTACCTGGGTTTGAACGCACGACTTACTGTTCGTAAGTCAGGGCCGCAACCACTAGAAAAATATTCATAACTAAAATATTTCTATACCCTCCAAACGAGTTATGTCTCTATTTATTCCTTTGGGAGAATATTCTACTAAAAGCACTTAAAATTTAACGCAATGAACTCTAAAACTAATGAATGTGATAGCTAATTTAATGCTAAAACCTAACAGCTCGCTCGGGTTTGAGCTACAGCTTTTAGCTTAGATATTAGACGGGCTTTCAAGCTGTTATTAACAGCTGATATTTTGGTAAAGTGCGGGATTATATCGCTTATGATTTATAGCTTTAATGCTTTTGCATGCTGCAGCATCATCAAAATAACTGGTGATATGTGGGTGCACCTAAGAGCCTTAAGAAGTGTACCTAATGCCGTACTTCTTTGCCTAACCCTTCGGGGATTACAGGCGTGATGTTATGAGTGTTAAATCTGTGAAAATACATCCAATAGGTAACCTACACTTTATAGCTAGAAACACAAAAGTCAAAACGTAGCAACTCGAAGTTGTGTGGGCAGACAAACCAAAAGGGCACATAAACAAAGGTTTGTTGTAACATCGCAAGTAGTAACTTAGTACAATAATATAGGTAAGTACTTACCTCTTTAACTTGGACTTGCTTATGTGGGTTAACTAGTTATTGTCTATACACAAGCTTCTATAATTTTACGGTCACTCTTATTTGGTTGTGTGCTGCATTGTATGTCGCATTATTTTATCGCGTATTGCGACAGGGCTAAATTTAAATAACATTAACTTATACTCAACACTTATTTTTATACCTATACCGTATATAAATAAGTGTTGAGTCATTATCATTTATATGCTTCAAAAACCCAGTGTCCATAAAACAGGAGATGCTGAATGTCCCACTAGGAAAATAGCAGACCACCGAAATATTAACTCGATAGATTATGAGGCCGCGTCATTCAAGACCAGACAATCATTTATTATTATACTAGCTGATGCCCGCAGCTTCGCCCGCGTGGATGTCGGTCAAATTATATACTAAAACCTTCCTCGAGAGCCACTCTATCCATTCATGCAAACAGTATGAAAATCGTTGTAGTAGTTTTTGAGTTTATCGCGAACAGACAGACAGACACGGTGCAGGACTTTGTTTTGTAATTATATTTAATGTAGTGATAGTTATTTTTTGGTGACTCAACGATACTCTGTTAGAGACCACAGGCCCTACAACATCGTTTTGTCTATTTACGCAAATTCTCAAACGCTTCAAAAATGCCATGACATATTTTGATGCTAGAAAAAGGAATATTCACACAAGGTATGACAAAAGGAAAATAATCGTCATAAGAACCAGTACAATTCAGCAGCTGGTAAAGATCGAGCAGCTTGCTACCAATTACGGTGATTGCCGTCGCAGGTAACCCAAGACCGATTGTCTTAAATTCCACCTAATGAAGCCCATTTATTGGGTAAACGGTGCGTGTGTTGGGACATACGGATTGGTGGAGCGAATAATTAAGTTCTTTTTTGTGATTATCAAAAAGCTGGTTTAGGAAATTAACTTTTTGTTTGACATAAAACAAAAAAGCTGGTTTAGGAAATTTACTTTTTTTTGACATAAAACAACTTAGTGATTATAGCATTGTTTAATTTTTTTTTTCTTAGATTAACCATTTTATTGATATTTACTGACGTTAAGATAAAAAGATTGGGAGACAAAATCAGAAGTCATTTATTCAAATTAGGGAAATAAATAGGCTGGTATAATGAGTACTTTTATACTTACTTTTTAGTACTGATTACCAGGCTAATTCTTCAGACATCTGATTATGATTTCAAGAAATATAAAAGTTAGAAAACATTGCACACACAATGACATCAAGTACAACCCATATAACTAAAACAAAGTAAACCACCTTGTCAGCTGAATTTATGGCCAAAACCATTTTTTTTTTCAAGTAAAATTAATTCAAGAAAGATTCAATGAGCAGTGCCAGATTTGTATTATTTTTTGTATGGTTTGACTGCCTATCAATACAATAGAGTTACGAGTACCTATATGAATCGTTAAGGTCAAATAGGCTAAAAATATTCATAATTGGTACCAAATATTTTATTAATATGAGGTACTTGTGACGCGCGCACTAAATTATTTAAAATAATACTAATAAAGTTTACACGTGGCGCTTTCTATCATTTATTCATCTTAAGAATTTTGTTTGTTTTCCTTGTGAAAAGTATTTTTTGCGGGTTGAAAGGTACCCTACCCTACTCTTTCTGTACACCTGATAGCTAATGTTTTGGCGTGATCCGATGAGGTAATAAACAAACTTACTATCGCATTAGGGTAGATGACAAAAACCTTAATTAGTCCGTCGAAAATCCATCTGGCTTTTTTTTTGTCAGGATACATTAAAACAAGTCTTAGAAATCCTAAGCAAAAAGTTATATCATACTTTCTACAAAAAAGAATCTTAAAAACATAACGATCATTTAAATTAAATGTAGCGTAAAAAAAAAAACTAAATTTTCTTTAGCTATCCAACTCTTCCGACCGTGTGTCACCTAATTGAGAGTCACCGGTGAAAATCACAGTAACAATTGACGCAAAGCTTTATTTTCATTCCGGCACTCATTCTTCAAGGCCTGTGACTTAGTCCTTCAATTTTACTGAAGCAAAAATGTTCTTTTGGAAAAATCACTGAGTGCTGATTGGTCGAGTGAAACCGGGTGAGTTTGATCGCTTTTACCAAGTGTTTGACGCTGTGTTCAATTGTTTTTTTTTTTGTGGATTTTTCTTTAGGATAATAAGTTAAATATAGTTTCAGCTGAGTTCTAGATCATAATATAACATTGAAGAATCGGAATTTTGAGAAGTTTTGTAAGTGAACTTTCTGTTTTTAGGGTTTCGACCGTAAAAGGTAAAGTGAAAGGTTTTTGATATTTCTTTTTAAGCTATTGTCTTAGTTTCTTTTCAGTTTATTTATAGTTAAATTTAAGAGTTTCCAGTTTCCATCCCTAGGAGATGATCCATTCATTATTTTGTTTGTAAAATCTGCTAGGCTACCTACATTCCAACATGCCGTTATTCACAGTCTGAACCCACCGTTGTGGTTACATCTCGTTGTTTTTAATAAAATGTGTTATTATGTGCCATAATTTCTGCTCAATACAATAAGAAAGAAGAAAAGCATGTCTAGTATTAAATCCCGCTCTGGGCAGAGCGGAATGGAGTGTCAGACTTCTACTGACTAAAAAACACCCATGTTCCTTCTTAGCCCTTTGTATCGAGGCCGCGGTATCTCTTTCAAATAACCCGTAGTCCTGACGGGGAGGGCCAATAGCCTCTTTATCTTTATGGATTTCTGACATAGCCAATCTCAATATGGTGGGATAACTTGGACAAGACCAGTGGATCGAAACCACTGGATGTCATGGAAAAAAGCCATGCAGTAGGATGATAAAGGCTAAAGTATCAGTACCCATAGTAATTTCCTCTGTGAAGTTTTTTCAGTCAATACCGTCACCAAAACCCACCACTATCGAAGGCCATTTCAACATTCCCATTTGTAAAAATATTCATAGCCAGCTCCCAGCCTTCGGGCACGTAAATAAACTCCAAACTGGGTCACTGATCTAATTCCAGTTTTAAAACTATGTTACGCGTAACCGAATTTTCACAAACCTAACCTGAAAAAAGTTGTTTTTTCTGTGCAAGGCCGATGCAGCGTGTTTTTGAACCTTGACAACCGACTAATTTATGCGTCTGACGAAAGATTAACAAACAGTAATTTTAAATAGATTCGTATACACAATAATATCGATTTATTATCGCCAGAATACCACATTTACGAATTTCTCGGTAGTAGCCACGGAGCCTGAATCTGTTCCCGGTTAATGGCAATAGGTTCGCTTCCTATTCCATGGGACTTTACCATAATTATTATTGGGATTACAGGCGTTATGTTATGTGAATACCTCGTTTTTATTTACATAACAAAACAAAATGCCTGCAATTCCCGAATAGTTAGGCAGTGGTGCATCTATGATGTACTAATATTTTTCCAGTTTTAAATCCCTTAAATTGCCATCAAAAGAACACGATTTTATTTACGCTAAATAAGCTTATGTTCTGGCGCAATGCCAAATGTAAAACGATGATGCGGTCTAAGTTCCACTCTTGCTTAAAAAAAACCAATTCACTCGAACTTGGTTGCACGGGAAACAAATGATATGACTAGACAGCTGACGGAGGAAGTCGCCGTCGAAGACGTAGACCGCGGTGTTTGTGATGTGATCATCTGATCTTGTTTGCAGGGCGAACATAGCTAAATTTCACACAAGACAAAGATGTTTGTAAAAAAGAAAGAGGTGGCCTTTGACAGCAGTGGGACACACAAGTTAATTCCCTAGGGGATCAGCTTTATTGAAGTGAAAACTTCTTTAGCGGCGCTGAGCACTTTTTTGTATGGGTAAAAACTTTCAAACTCGCGTCAGGGTCACGTGATGCTGATCGAAAAATCTTACGATTTTTCGATCAGCATCGCGTGACCCTGACGCGAGTTTGAAAGTTAATATTGAAGTTTTCACTTCTGCCGGCACTCCCGGAGTGCTACCTTTTTTATAAATTAGTTTCTTCTAAGTGAGGGCAACTTTATTTTATTTTAGTCATTGCTACCAAAAAGGGGGCTTATCCATACGGATATACCAACCCATAATCAAACCATGAAGCTACTTTTAACTACAGCAATCTTCCCAAACTGTACGTCATGTTATTATTAAATATTATTAATTTTGAAACACGGTCGGAATCAAAGCAATTATTAATAATAAGAGTGTTATCTAGTGTCGGTATGCAGAGTGCTTGCTTCATTATTTCCGTTTGCTCCGCACCGGATGATCTAGCGTTATAATATTTAAGGTTCCTCGTGTTATTGGTGCGATTGATTTTCATTCAATTCAATCTAGTTTGATTTGGAAAAAAAATTGTTTATTATTTGTATCACAAAATGTATAAACACCAAAAGGAAATTATTACAATTATTATTATTTATTACAATTTATGAATAGTATAATTCTGTAGTTTCTGACAATCCCCATGGTTTATAGGCCTATTCAAATGAAATACTTACCTATAATTATAAGCATATTTTGATATAAATATTTTGATTACTAATTTATTATTCGCTAAAATCAAAAATAGATAGGTTGTTATTTGGTATACTGTGAAAAAAGTTTTGAAACCAAGCAGTTCATTATATGTTGATATGAACAGTATAGTAGTAACGTAATAAACCGTTGTACGGAACCAAGTAAAACACTCCCGGTTCACGCTCGGCACATTTTTTTATAAATGATTAATATCGTTTCATACGACCGTATGTTTTATATTTTTCTGCATTTATAATCTAATTAAGCATATAAGCTAAATATAAATAAAACGAAATAACTCTTATCGCATACGTTTGTTTACGTCTGACCTGCAATCAAAACTGAACTATTAACACTGCAGAATAAGGTAACTTTTCCCCAATCGTTATAAAGCTGCTTAAACAGACGATGTCATATTAATGAATGTGGACCGGTCTTTATTAGATCTCATACTAAAACTTATGCAGGCTACACATGTCCAGTATTGCCCTGCCTGCTATTTGTACGTAATATCTTTAAAATGAGAGGTCAGCTTATACCGGGCAGGTATGCTTCATATGTCGCTTGTCATAAATTATTACCTTAGTTGTATCCTCATTTGTTTTCTATTGACGTATTGATTAATGTTTTAGAACAAATGGAGAAGACAGACGATTTTGTGTCTTATTATTAGCTACATAATATAGATCTCATGTAGGGGTGCTCGAGGCTAAATAATAACAGGGGGTCTAAAATGCCTTATTAAGCAGAATCTTAATAGGATAATAACTTTGAGTTACGGTACAATTCTTAAATGGTCACAAAGTGACAATTCAAAATATTAACTGCACTGTGGCCACTTAACGTGAACGTTACGAACGAACGTGAACGTGTGTGTTTAATTTTAACGTGATTAATATTATCGTCCTATTAATTCTGCTGTAAAGAGCTCGCATTTTAATAATACCTGCCACTCGGGTCGCTCTTAAAGTTAAGCCACGCTTGCCAAGGTTGGTCTGTGGATGGATGACAACCCATTACATACCGAGATTTCGCCGTGCCTCGGAAAGCACGATAAGCTGTTGCGATCATTGGCAGTCGCGTAAGGTAGTCAGTGACCTGAAAGTCTGACAACCAGTCTTACAAAGGGGTAAGTATTTCATTTTCCTGTATACCTATTAATTTTGCCGTAGTAACTGGGATGTGGAGGTCAGATGGGCGGTCGCTCTATGTAAAATACTGATATTCAGCTGCATCCGGTTAGACTAGCAGCCGACCCCAACATAGTTGTTAAAAGGCTGAGCAGATGATGAAGATTCTGCTAAAAATACCATTTTAGGCACTCTGGTCGTACTTTAAGGTAAAACCGTGCTTGTTCCTATAAGTCGGTCGTTGAGGCGGTCCATGAGACCATTCTATTTTCTTTTACAAAGATTTTTTTTATGTAAATTAGTATTTCCAAAAAAAGGCGTCACGGATTTTTAAATATTTTTTCTGGATAACTCTTGCCATATCATAACTACTTCTGCTTCAGCTGAGGTATCAAAATCGTGGATTCGTTATTAGAAAGAAATCGTAGTCGTAGTAAAGTAAAACACAAGATAATTATCACAAAAACCCGTAAGCATACCGAAGAAATAAAACCCTCTTTCGCGCAGATTATTACCGAACAACAACAATAATTATACAGCGAAACGAATCCACAACCGCGGCCTGATTAACTTATGAACGGAGCTCATTTTCACACTCCCAATTATACAAGATAACAGGACCCGCAATACCTACCTACTTAACCAAAAACTTAACTCTGCAATTTTTACACTACAAATTGGGCCCACAATTCAGTATAAGCCATAGTAATTACATTGCACTGGGAAAAGAAACGAAAAAAATAATATTTATACTACCCGAAAACCTCTAATTACTGGTACAAACACGTAGGAGGACAAATGTACACCATAATTTTTAGAAGTAACGATTGCAATTTGACATTTATTGTGGACATTAAGGCGAACGATACTGGCCACAAATACGGGCGCCATTTTGTGCACGAGGTGAATTCATAAAATGGCCGTTTGGCTGATGCGTTGACGGAATGCTTGATGTTTTTAATTTGATTAGAATTTTTATTTTATTTATTTATTCTATTGTATGAGATTTAAACATAATTGAATGGTGAACTTTTAGCACCCATATTTAACCAAATGTGGGTGCTGAAAGTTAACTAATCGCGCCTGTATTCTCCGAAGGGTTAGGCAGAGGTGTGAAATAGTATATACACCCACATTTCGCCAGCTATGTTAAAGTCCCACGTAATGTGAGGCCAGCCTATTGCTACCAACCAGGCATAAATCCAAACTCCGTGGCTACTATCTACTGAGAAAACCCATTATCACTTTTCTCGACCTGGAAATCGAACCCAGACCCTCATGCACAGCAGTCGCGCTTCTGACCACTTAACCAACGTGGCAGTTAAGCGGCTAACAGACGTAAAACGCAAGTTTTATAATGCGTAAAAGTATATGATTCACTACAGTGAACAAAATCAGAAAAATATATGATACTCTTCAGGATATAATTATGCTAGTAACATAGTGTTGTGAAAACATATTACAACTAACTTTGCTCAATAGAAAAAAATCACGAAGAAACCTCTAAAAATTTCTTTTAACGAGAAAAAACCATATTAAAATACATGTCATCGTTCTGATTTTTGTGCCAAATAATTCTACAAGCAACATAATAAAATCATGGTGTTTTACTTTTTTTAGTCCAATCAATAGTTTTTTTTGTAAATCACAAAATACCACTAATTTCGCACTATTCGGCCGCAGCGAAAGACGTACGTAACAACCGCTTTGTAGTGCAAGCTGATTAGAACTTTATTCTAATAGTATTTCAAACGAAGTTTGAACCACCACAAATAGAGTTGCTAATCTGAGGTAGTATAAACTCTTAATCTATGTACCTATAGTAACATCTAATAACAAGTTTCTAAAATAAGCTCCAATTAACACATCTCAATTTAACGCTAACCACACAAGGACTAAACACGATATACAAAATAGTTTTGCAACAGCTACTCGTATATTAAAGTATCCTTTCTAAGTGAAGGGATAAATTCTTAAAGGCCTCGCCTACTGGTCGGGTTATTCAGCACGTCTGCTTTGACATTGCGAATGCGTTGCTAAACCTAACCTGTTTATAGTGCAGGACAGAATTATTGGGCAAGTGGTTTAATAGAAAAAATATACTTGTTTGATAAATGATGGTTACCTATTTTGCAAATAGTTTTTACAAGTCACTATTTTTAAACTAGATGGGAGTCTCTCTTATGGTCCAGACATTATGTTGTTATAGGTACGGTACTGCATTCAATTTTATCAAAACATGTAACTTTTACTACTTTTGTTCATACACATTCATTTATTTAGTCGAATATTTTGATTATTGTATCTATGGCAATGTAAAAAAAAAACTCTATTCAGTTTTGCAACTCATCAACTGCTGATTCACGTTTCTAAATAAATGAAGTAAATCTTTAATTGCGAGTAACCAAACCCATTCATTATTTCATCCAAAAGTCGTTCACTGATGGACATAGACCTCTCCCCCAAGTGTTACCACTTTGACTGGTCCCGTGTGTCTCGCATCCAGTGGATCACCGCAGCCTTCACCAGGTCACCTAATTCATTAGTTAGATTCAATTTATTTTTGTCTGTGCTAATTTTTGTTCAGTCATTATATTATTTTATTTTTAACCGACTTCAAAAAAAGGAGGAGGTTATCAATTCGACTGTATTTTTTTTTTTTTTTTTTTTTTATGTTTGTTCGCTCATAACTTGCGACTGGGTGAACTGATTTTCATGATTTTTTTTTCATTTGAAAGCTGGTGCTTTCCGTGTGGTCCCATTGTCACCATTTCAATATCTGATGATGGAATCTTGTAGAAATCGGGGAAACTCTTCAATAAATAACAGCAGATTAACCGCGATTGTTGCTATAGCATATCTAAGCATTGTTTACGCCATCACACAACATAATAACACGCCTGTACTCACTACAAAGGTTGGTGAACATATTCTGATGAAGTACTTCGGAGATAGACAACGGAACTCCTCAATAAATGATAGCAAATGGACTGAGATTGCTGAAATCTCATGTCTGTCTATTGTTTACACCAGTTCATAACATAACATCACGCCGGTACGTTGTGAAGGGGTAAGCACATGTGAACCACTAAAAAGTGAAAAATAAAAACTTTTTTACAAAAAATAAAACCGACTTCGACAAATATAAAACACAAAAAAGTGAAAAATAAAAATCAGCTTCAGAAGTCGGTGGCAAAAACATGAAATAAAACAAAAGTCAAAAGTCACCGACTTCAGAAGCTGATTTTTATTTTTCACTTTTTTGTGTTTTATTTTTGTCGAAGTCGGTTTTATTTTTTGTAAAAAAGTTTTTTTGCAAGACCTAATTGGTAAAGTTACATATTTAACTGCTAATTTACTTAGCAATACAAATAATTTTTGCTAGGGGATCGGACTGACTCAAAAAAATATGATTCTTTTAGTCCGTCAGTTAGATTATCGAAAAATATTGGATACGTGTTTTTTGTTTTATCAAATCAATAAAAATTGACGAAGCTATAGCGCGTCAAAGATCATGGAGTGGGACTTGAAACGTCACTTGAAGAAACAAAATGTACTATCATATGACGTCACACGAGTTTTCGAAGCACTGTATCGTCTTCATTTTTTGTTTAAATGAAAAAAGAAAAAATATAAGGTCAATATTTTTTGGAAATCTATCTGACGGACTAATTAGTATTTTTTTGTCCGATCGCCTATTTTAACTTGCTTCTGTTCACCGAAGTGAACATTCTGGGGAAACCTGAGAGTTTTTTCACGACAGCATGTAAAGGCAAGTCAGAGTGCTATGGGTAACATAGAAACTCTAACACCAGGTTAGGCACGAACCACTCGATACAGACAGACCAAGAAGCAAAGAAAATAACTGCATTATTTGCAACAAAAAATCGTGACATACGAAGACCGACCAATCTTTTAGCGTGGTTTTAGAGCACACAGTCTAGACAACGAAATACCCTTACACTGACAGACAGAACTAACTTGTTGAATTTATGTTTATAGTGACGTTAGCTTATCTCTCCAGAGCTTTGATCAATAAAATGATAAGTGCGACGTCAAACGTTGCTAAGACAGGGCGTTGTTGTTGTTCACTGTTTTTTTACTTTATAATAATAATTATCAATGTTAAAATTGATAATTATCATTGGTTTTATTAATAGTTAGTTAAGTTCAGTTTATTTATTTTATTAATATTAAAATTAGGAGCTCAGGGGATGAAAGAAAAATATTTATTTTTTCTTTCTTTCTTTCTTTGAATCATATGTTAGTACAGGAGTACTAAAAGGTGGTACTCTAAAATTAATCGTATCGGAATATGACATCTCTTAGTAAGACTGGTTGTCAAACTTTTCCTACTGACTATTTATTTATGTCATTGTTACGACGACGGTCACAGATCTACAAACACGGAACAGAAAGAACAGGTCTACAAATGACAACCAGGGACCAACGGCTTAACGTGCTTGCCAAGCATAGAGGAAACTCGGTATGCAATGGTCTCCCATCCACAGACCGACCTACGCCTCATCATAATAAGAAAATTATCAAAGAAAATATTTTGACTAGGTATTTTAAACACCGCCAAAAACAGTTCAGATTACCAATGACTTGATAAGACAAGACAGACCATTATTTTTATACAATAATAATCATTATCAGCCCAGAATCACCTACTTCTGGATAGGCCTCCCCTTTTTTTTGACACATTTCCTGGTACTGTGTCCCTTTTCCAGGTGACTCCCACGACTTTGACGATATCATCAACCTACCGAGTCTTAGGACGGCCCCGTGTCTTTGACCTGTTTTATCAAACTCTGTTTTTCCATGCAAATGATGGTAAATTAATGAAACCCATTATCAAGTTACCCAGTAGGCAGTAATAACAGTCAGCACACTTACTGTTTAAAGTCAGTGGGCTAGTATCTGCCTATCTGGAGTACTCGCGATCGTGGGACTCACAATCACAATGGCAATCGCAATGAGGGCACTATTTATCTTCATGCCCTCTTTATGGTTACGATGTCAGCAGAATTCCTAGCGGTCTTGTCATCACAGTTAGATGAGCGCTGTTATGATGAGATTTGAATGTTGTTGTGCTGATTGTGGAGTTTTTCTAACAGGTGTACTTGGCAAAGAATAATATTTAAAAGTATCACACGAATGCATAATGGTACGTTAAATACTATGGGGATACTAATTTTTTTAAATGATTAAACAGATATTTACACAAACAAACGCCCTGTACCCTGCATGGGGTTATGCAGAAACCATAGAACGACGATCCTCACATACTCCTTTTGCCTCGTCCACATTGATACATCTGGTCATACACGCCTGTTGCAAGTAAGTACTACGCTCCAGTCTTTTCTGAAAAACCTCGCCAATAAGGTGTATAGTCTAACTAAATAAAGAAATAACGATAATTTTAATTACTCTTTCAGAACTCAAAATGAGACGCGTTAAATAAATGAGTGTTTTCAATGAATCTGGTTTTATTATACAAAAAACACAAAGAAGGCTTGACAATCATAATCATTTAAACTACGAAAAAACAAAATCGTGATCGCATCATTATACTAAAGAAATCTACTATAACCCATTACTTTTGTCCCGCAGTGTACAATAGTGTAGAAGCTGTGTAGAAGCCGATATAATCGGCGAGTACTGAGTACCGAGATATTGCACTGTGGAGCATTTACACAGATTCTGCTGGGAGATATTGTATTGCAAGGTACATAAATAGATGTATTTTACACTCATTGAAGCAAAATTGGTTCAGTCAATGAATTAAGTACCTATTTGTAAAGGTTTTAAAGTCGCCAATTACTATACACGGGCGGCACCAATCAAGAATCAAGATAAATTCAAATCTCTGTTGGGGCTGCGGGTTGTTCGAAAGAGATACCGCGGCCTCGGACACAAAGGGCTTAGAAGGAACATGGGTGGTTTTTAGTCAGTAGAAGTCTCACACTCTCTACTGCTCTGCCCAGAGCGGGAAAAGTCATTTGATGATTTCCCAAACTCCAGAAAAATCAAATCTAGTTTATTCTCTCTCATTGTATGTTATATAAATCTATACAAAGTAACCAACCATCATACCTGTAATCATCAGAGGTTTTGGCCCTAAGAGGTGTACCTAATAGGGGATCGGACAAAAAAAGAAATAAATTAGTCAGATAGATTTCCAAAAAATATTAACCACGTATTTTTTCATTTTTCACGTGAACAAAAACTGAAGACGATACAGTGCTTCGAAAACTCGTGTGACGTCATATGATGGTACATTAAAATTTTGTACCTTCAATTGACGTTTCAAGCCCCACTCCATGATCTTTGACGCGCTTTATCTTCGTCATTTTTTATTGATTTGATAAAACAAAAAACACGTATCCAACATTTTTCGATAATCTAACTGACGGACTAAACATAATCATATTTTTTTGAGTCAGTCCGATCCCCTATTATACACCCACATTTCGAAAAAAATTGAATCCTAAACCTTTTGCTCAGTGACAGTACCTACGGCTACTAGACTAACAAGGCAATTTTGTACTCATGTGTGTTATCTCATCATCATCATCATTTCAGCCAAAAGACGTCCACTGCTGGACATAGGCCTCCCCGTGTGTTATCTAAGTAAATGAATTTATGGTTAACAAAATTAACATTGTAAGGAACGTAAACTAGAAAATATTCCGTTCATTGTGCTGAACATGAGAAAAAACTTATTATGTTGGCATGTAAGTAAGAACATAGAAAATTAAATTACTAATTTAGTGTTCGCAATTAGAAAACTTAATTGTTCCATGTAAACAATAGTTGAACAAAATACGTTATTATAAATTGTTGCTCAAAATCTCAGCATTAAAAAACGAAAGTTAAAATGAAAGAGAAAGCTTCTTTATTGCAGCAACTATCTTTAAATAAGATGTTACTCTTATCTTGGCCTCAAGTGTAGTAGCGATACTATCAGTAACAAGGTATACACTGTAGGACATTCTAACAGATTACGATTTACTATACGATTACTTATAAACATGTTTAACAACAACACATCATAACATCACGCCTGTTACCTCCGAAGAATTAAGCAGAAGTGTACCTAATTGTGCATCCACATTTCGGCAGTTATGTGTAAGTCCCACGTAATAGGGAGCGAGGCTATTGCGATCAACCGGGCACGAATCTCGAGTCCTTCACATTATAAGTTTAAGATGTTTGTGACAGATGTGTTATGTATGACGATTTTTTGATGGAAAAACTGCCTATAAGTTAAAAAGTGTAGTATTGTAAAGTAAATCACGGGGTTATTCCCTCGTTTGAAAGATTACTTGATTACAGATAGAGAAAAAAAATAAAAAAGTCAAGAAATTGGAACTGTTATTTATTTATTATTTATTTAAGCAGGTACTTGCTACACTTACAGTTTGCACCAACGCGTGCAGCAAAACACCTACAGCTACTGCATTAAAAATGTGATATTATTCAAAAGTATTCTGTATTCTGTAATATCTACATGAGTCGGACGAAAAATGGTTAAGTATAATAACCTTCCTAGCTTTTACCCAAGTGTGTTGAGGTCGGCTTCCACAATATGGGCTCGTTTACGGAGTCGCGGGGCGTCGCGCGGGGCGTCGCGCGGCGCGTGCAGAAGGCTTGTCTCGTGCTTTTTAATTAATTTACTGAGAGACGGGTCCACCGCAACAAACGGTGCATTTTAAATTAACGAGTGAAAAATGCTTCTCGTAAAATCGACGTTTGAAATCGTTCACTTTTTCATACATCGCCATGTGTTTGAATTAAAAACACAGCACGCGCCGCGCGACGCCCCGTCTGTATGTTTCTTTGTTTTGTTAAAACGTTGCCCCACACTAGGAATTTCTCCTGTATCGTGAGTGCGTTCACAAACATTTAAACTCACATACACAAATACCCAGACCCGGAACAACTATCTGTAGGTCTTACGAATATTTGTTCCGTGCGGGGATCGAACCCGCGACACGCAGCGCGGCAGTCCATTGCTTGAGCCACTGCGCCAACTGTGCCGTCTAAAACATGCACTAAGGATTCCGATGAGCATATAGGAATGTCATCTAGCTATTTTAGTCTAAAAGTATTTTTTTACAACTGCTTCTACATCTGCTTAGCTTTTTCCCAACTATGTTGGGGTCGGCTTCCAGTGTAACTTGATGCCTATCTGCCCTCCACCTCCACAACCCAGTTATTACTGAGAAATACCCCCTTGGTACGACTGGTTGCTTGACTTTCGATTAAGTATTTATGACTGTCAAAGAAGGGGATCGGACTGACTCAAAAAAATAGAATTCTGTTTAGTCCGTCAGTTAGATTATCGAAAAATATTGGATCCGTGTTTTTTGTTTTATCAAATCAATAAAAATTGACGAAGGTAAAGCGCGGTTAAGATCATGGAGTGGGGCTTGAAACGTCAGTTGAAGGTACAAAATGTACTATCATATAACGTCACACGAGTTTTCGAAGCACTGTATCGTCCTCATTTTTTGTTTACGTGAAAAAAGAAAAAATATGTGGTCAATATTTTTTGGAAATCTATCTGACGGACCAATTAGTTTTTTTTTGTCCGATCCCCTATTGACAGGTGACAGAACGTGCTTACCGAGGCACAGAGGAAATTCCATAAATGGGTAGTCAGAGTACTCATCTACAGACCAACCTAGGCAAGCGCGGCTTAGCCTGAAGATTGATCCGAGCGACTGTTATTATCTAGCCACGAGCTCCTCAATTTTTTTGCATCACATTTATTTGTAAATTATAGCACCAATATAAATCACTGAAAAAAGTCAAACAATGCATTCCACCAACTAAAATAATCAATCAATTGATTTGCAAAAACCATAGCGACATGGCGTGACCAAGACATAAACTACAGTATATTTATATCTCCAACAAAAACTGGAATTCTGTCGAGTACCTATTCGAGTAATACCACATAAGCGCAATGATAGAAAGAGATAGATAGAGCTAGGTTTATAAGAGTGAGTGAGACAAAAGAAGTCGCGTGGCTCGAACAGGATAACTCTAGGCTTGTCATGTTTTTATGATAGAACTTGCTTTGAACACCTGATGAATAGCTACGGCTTTGCAACGGGAGAGGTTCCTTCACGGTTGTTTGCGATTATAGGGTAGGTAGACATCTTGGTGAAGCAACAGGTACGGGTATTGTGATTTTAATAATAGTCTATTAAGCTATTCCATAGCTTCTATCGCGGGCCTTGAGCGTGGAGAGCGAATCCAGAAATTCCCTAACGAAAATATTCAAGATTCAGTATTCAACCAGGTTGCTATGGTTACGGAAAATAACAAGGTTGTCAACTGAGGTTGTCAAATTAAATAATTAATTATTTGTTGTTGATAAAAAATGCTATGCAATAGCTTTACCGCGGCAGTCTCCGAGTGCCATATTTAGTTTTTTTTTTTTAAACTTTGTCCCACAATGTATTTTTTTTTATGAACCATATTTTACATAGAGCGACTACCTATCTGACCTTCACACGGTAGTACTGGGTAATACGATAAGCCTTTGGTAAGATTGGTCAGACTTTCAAGTCACTTACTCCTGTAACGACTGCCAAAGCTCTATATTATGGCAGCCGGGACCAACGCCTCAACGTGCTTTTTGAAGCACGAAGGAAAGTCGGTATGTACAGGGTGCAGGTCACCCATCCACATGACAGACCAACCTAGGCAAGCATGTCCTATTGCTATCAAACGGGCACCAATCCAGACTCCAAGGCTGCTACTGATGGAAAAACCTGATGGCACTTTGCCTGACCCGGGAATCGAACCAGGACTTCATTTATGCAATCACCACCGACTCAATCAACGAAGCACTTTTTAAAGAAACCACCAAACGCACTTAAATACTATTTAAAGATAAATTACTTAATCCAAATTAAAAAGAAAAATATAAAAAAAAACTGCGAAAAGAAAATACGGTCTGCCCAAATTACTTTCTTTACGGGAAGGAAATAACCAATATGCACGAAGATGAATGATTTCGAAAAAAATAAACATTTTCTCGAACTGTGGGGTGTAAGAGGAAAATCTCACAAAATCCAGCTTCCGCATTCTTTGTCAATGCTAGCATGGACTTTAATCGGGAACGTACTTCACAAAACTTATTTTGTACGGGGATAACCCACCATGTTGACAGAACGAAGGGATCATGTCGGACTCCGACTGACAAAATTCCACTGCTCCTTTTACACATTTCACCAGTGACGTTGAAGTCCCATGTAATAGGAGGCAAGTGCACTGCCATTAAACGAGCACTAATTCAGACTTCGTGGCTGCTTACTAGCAACCACGAAGTCTGAATTTTCCTTCAGGAAAGTTTTACTAAACTTTAATGAAGGAAAAATCCAACAAAACTTTGCCTGACCAGGGAATATTACGCCAAAACCTTATGCACAGTACTGTAGTCACGCTCGCGACCACTAGGCCAACGAGACAGTCATATCGTTTTCATGTAAACAAATATTTCCAAGACCAGACTTCACGTCATATTATTAAGTATTTATTTTGTTGGATAACTTTGTTATGTTACATCACTACTTAATATAAAACAAAGTCGCTTTCTCTGTCCCTATGTCCCTTTGTATGCTTAAATCTTTAAAACCACGCAACGGATTTTGATGCGGTTTTTTTTAATAGATAGAGTGATTCAAGAGGAAGGTTTATAATATGTTTAATAACATCCATTAAATTGTGTAGTGTATTTAGTATTAGCATTGCACCCGTGCGAAGCCGGGGCGGGTCGCTAGTATTATAATAAACATTATCTTATAAACAATAACTACTAACAATTAATATTTTCAATTTAAACATATAAACCCCATAGCAGTCATTAAAGCTTTTAAGGAAATTAAAGTCAAATTAACCGAAGATCTATGGGGACTGTCGATTAAAGTCAAGCTATTATTGAGACTGTAGCTCCGTATTTAGCCTTTTTTTTTTTTTTGGTGGTTGGAAAATCATCGAATAACCCCCCCGCTCTTGGGCAGAGCGAAAGGGAGTGTCAGACTTCTACTGACTAAAAACCAAACCCATGTTCCTTCTTCTTCGCCCTTGTGTCGGAGCCGCGGTATCCTTTCGATATCCACAGCCCCGACGGGTCCGTATTTAGCCTTAATATTTAATTTGTGTGTGGACCAGGGAGTCTTCCCGGACCTTATGAAATACAGCAAGGTAATACCACTTTTCAAATCCGGTGACAGTAAAGACAGTAATAACTATAGACCTGTATCCGTTTTGCCAGTTTTCAGCAAAGGTGTTTGAAAAGGTAATGCTTAATCAAATGCTCATCCACTTTAACACCAATAAAATCTTACATGAGAAACAGTATGGTTTCACCAAAGGACGTTGTACCACTGACGCCGGTGTCACCTTATTAAAACATATATTTACTGCGTGGGAAGAGTCACAAGATGCCATAGGGATCTTCTGTGACCTCTCGAAAGCATTTGATTGCGTCAACCACGAAACCCTTCTCATAAAGCTTGAACAGTACGGTTTATGGAAACTTGCGCTCAGTTTAATGAAATCGTATTTAAACGATAGACATCAACAAGTACAAATAAATGGTGTCAATTCAGCGGGCTTAAAAGTAAGTATGGGTGTGCCACAAGGTTCGATATTAGGTCCCTTTCTCTTTTTAGTCTATATTAATGATCCTCCCCCTTTTTTTAAAAAACCAACCTGAAATGGTATTGTTTACCGACGATACTTCTTTAATATTTAAGGTAAACAGACGTGCCACAAATCTTGATGACGTAAATAACGCCCTACTGCAGGTTCATAATTGGTTCACCGTCAATAATTTAGTCTTAAATGGGGAAAAAACGAAGTGCATAAGATTTGCTCTACCAAATGTTGAAGGTACTGATTGTGACATAGTATTGAATCAAGAGACACTAGAATTTGTCGATGAAACTGTTTTCTTGGGGATAACGATTAACTCGAGGCTACAGTGGGGTCCGCATTTAACATCTCTTGCAGGACGGCTGAGTTCAGCAGCATATGCTGTTAGGAAAATCCGCCAATTTACTAACGTAGATACCGCGAGACTAGTCTATTTTAGCTATTTTCATAGTGTTATGTCATACGGTATTTTACTATGGGGACGGGCTGCAGACATCGAGTCTATATTTGAGTGTATCTATAATATGTATGTATTTAGAAATATATAAGTAAGTTTATCAGTTGTCTAGTACCCATAACACAAGCTCTGCTTAGCTTGGGACTAGATGGCGTTGTGTGATAGTTGTGGAATATTATTATTTATTTTTATTTATTCTGCAGAAAAGAGTCATTAGAGCCATATATGGTCTACGAAGGCGCGATTCTCTGAGAGAGCTGTTTAAGGAAATTAACATCATGACAGTACCTTGTCAATACATCTATGAAAACATCATGTACGTTAGGAAAAATCTGCATTTGTTTAGTAAAAGAGGTGATAGACACCACTATAATACGAGGAATAGGGACCAACTAGTTCAGCCAGGTTTCAGGCTAGCTAAAGTAGACTCGTCTTTCATGGGGTACTGTTTAAAATGTTCCAATAAAATACCCCGTCACATTCTTCAACTGAGTGAGACGAAATTTAAAACTTGTGTAAAACGCACACTATGTAGGCAAGCATACTATAAGTTGGGGGATTACATTGATGATAAAAATGCTTGGCTCAATGCTGGTCCTGCTCCACAACCTTAGGGGCAAATAAATCGATTATCATGTGAAGTTATTGTAGAGGCTGCAGAAGATTGCAAAAATATCTTTGCATTGTATAGATTAAATGTCTTAATATTGTATATTGTAATTGCATGGCACATGTGTAAGTACTATGTGCTATAAAGCCACTTTTTACTTTTTACATTTAGTTTTATTTTAGTGACGTTGCCCTGGTGGCTGAGAGAATGTCATGCTCACTCGCTGATGGTGGCGGGTGTGTTGGATCATTTAGTTCCCTTCAAAATGGTTGAGTTAGATGGTGCTGATCCATGCGTTATGTTCGTGAACGGGCGCTGTCAGTGGAGACTGGTCATTCCTTAGTTGCCATGGTGTATATATATTTCTTTGATTTGTTATCTTTTTACTCGGGACGCTCTTAACTTGCACGTCTTGCTACATAGTTCTCACATAATATACCATCTCAACATGAATGATATAATGTACCAAGATTTTGTAACAAATTCTGATTTAAAAGAGTGTCCATGGAGTTTCTTGCCCGTTCTTCTTCATGAGATCTACGTTAGGGAACTGGCAACTACAGTACTTTCACAAGTTATTATGCCTTGTGATTGTGACTGTAGCGTAGGAGTGCAATGCGTCGTTTCGGGAGTTGCTGCGTCGTTTCGGGAGTTGCTGCGTCGGGCTGCGCGGTGCCGGATGTTACCGGCGGCGAGTGCTGTGGGTGCGGGGGCGCACGGCGGCACGTGCCATGGCGGCGGGTGTGCGGGGCTATGGGTCGCGGGGCGGTGGTTGCGCGTTGCGGCGTGCATTCGTTGTCCCGTGATTCGGGGTCTCAAGCATTCGATGTTGCGGTTGCGTCGCTGCGTGCTTTCGTGCTCGCAGTGTTCGTTGTTGCGGGCATTCGGTGGCGTGTGGTTCGGCGTGGTGGCTTTCGGAATGACGTATTGCACTCGTAGTTTCGTTCTTCTTCCGTCCCTCTGACATTCAAAAGTGCCTGTAATGGCTTAATTGAAATAAAATATTTGAGTTTGAGTTTGAACAACTTTCTACAGGGGTATTAAAATCGTTTAAACGAGTGTAAATAATTGCTCTTGTCAGTAACAATTAATGCATAATGTTTGTACCCGACTGCATGCTTCGATCGACAAAGCATTAAGATTAACCGTTGACATATTTTATCTTTTATCGTCATTTAGCCTCTAGCATACAGCATTTTTATTTTTTTTAACCCGTAATTCTCTATGAAACTATTATTCACCAACCTTCCTTTAGTTGAAACATGACGCGGCACATCAAGGTACCCAAAACTGTCAAATTTTCCCAATCAACCTTGAACCTAATACTTTAGCGATAGAGTTAAAAATCTATTATAGAAAATTGATAGATTGTAGAAGCGTCACGTAGTAGGTACAGCGGGTCTAAAATGGCCACTTGAGCAGATCATAATAATAATTGTTATGTAGTTAAGAAACGTAAAATATACCTTTCATAATAAGAACTGCCTCTGTGATCATTTTACGAATTTTAACGCAATTTCATATTATTTTCCTATTATGCTATATTTTCCATATAGGTATATTCCTTCATTCCTCAAATTATTGACCATCAATCGCATACCAAAAAGCCTAAAGGTTCTGTCAAATCTCTCTGAACATCACTCTATTTAGAAGGAGTCAGCGAGCAACAACTTTCTGCAAAAAGTTGTTGATCGATGCACCACTACAGATGCATTTCGAACAAAAACGAGAAAATACTATCTACATTTCCCGTACCTATCCCACTCCAAAAACTAATCCGCGAAACGTATCGTTACAATAATGGTTCCAGTACACAAACCAATTCGATTGAAAATAACGTGTCTGACAAACTGCTCCTATATTTTATTCAGTGCCCGAACCCGATCTCTCCCAGAATATTTCAAGCCGATTGTTGCCTAAAAAACCAAAAAAAAATACTTCCGACTTATATTTGCATACATTTTTTTCTCCAAAACAGATTTATAAGTCATCCAGTCGTTCACACTTAACTTCTCATTTCTACAAGAAAATGTTGTAGACAAAAAAAGTCAATAGATTCTCGAAGAAAAACTGCCAGTACGACCGAATAAACGAACTGGAGTAGAATACTCTGTGGTCAGAGTAAAGGAAAAAATTCTTATTCGGAACGCGCACGTTGATAGTACGGTGGTTCTACCTCGTTTTTGAGGCTCTGCAGTGATGCGAAACAGAGACAGAGATATACGACTACGGTTTG
Source organism: Diarsia dahlii (assembly GCA_949775195.1). NCBI lineage: Eukaryota > Metazoa > Arthropoda > Insecta > Lepidoptera > Noctuidae > Diarsia > Diarsia dahlii. The sequence goes on along the minus strand of OX459215.1, from coordinate 7,799,880 downwards.
TCAGAGCGAGACGGACGTATTATTGCACCGGTAGTGAGGAGTGAAAGAGATCAATAATGAGACGCACGAGGAGTTGAAAAGGGATTTCAGATTAAGGTCGTTGTCGATTCAAAGAACAGGTTAGAGGGAAAATGCGTAGATGCGTGGTTGGGTAGAAATATTGCAGGCATTCTTAGGTTTACTCTGTGAGGACTCAGGAGCTTTTCCTAACATTTTGTACTTGTTTCATTGTTTTATACATTTCGTGGCATTTGGGTGACCCGATTAGCTTTTTTTTCTTGTTAGCTGTTTTATTAGAATAAATATTGGCTTATGTTTTTAGCTGCAGCGTGATCCACAACCAGTATGGCACATAAGGTGCATTTAAATTGCAAGCACAATTCAATAAATTAAGTGCACTAATTTAAATACAACTTAATTGTATTACGCACCGAGAGCATAAATATTTCAAAATCTTTTAAATATTATTATTAATATCAATAATAAGGCATTGATTGATCGTATTTGAATTACACACCTAGGACGAATTTCCTCGTCTCATGTCCCTCCTACCCTTAAATGATTTTACCAAAGACTAATAAGTTCGATACAATATTCAAAATTCGCACAACAAAACAATTTTCCACTTTTCACGCAACTTTCACGAACATAGGCAGAAAGCCTTCGCCATACCTCCCAAAAGCCTACTCTTTGGTGCTCAGCCTGGCCGGGCGAGCGCAGCTTTACTTACACCCTCAGTCACTAGCTGAACGTCGCGAGTGTCAGTGCGTTCCGTCGCCCCAGCGCCCGTCATTACGCGGCATTTTGAAAAACGAACATTAAAAAAAAAAACCTAAAAACAAAAACAATTCAGTGTTTTTTCTGTGAGTGCCAGTGCTAAAAGCAACTGTTTTTTTTTTAGTCTGTGGTGGATGATTATTTCCGTGGATTTATTTTAGTGTTGTGCCGTTTTCAGATGTTGGATTTTTAATGTGAAAGATTACAGGATTACCTAGTAATGAACGTTTTCTTTCGTGATAACGAAGCTGAAGGTTAGTGGACTATTATTTTTTGTTAAAATAGCCCTTTTTGCGCGTGATTCTTGCGTGTTTGACGCGAATGACTGGTTTATTTTTGTTATGAAAAAAAAAAAACGTGTTGACGATGCAGTGTTTTTGGACGATAATACGTCAAAAAAATGCGCGTTCCCATAAAATGCCGGGACCATTTTTCGGTAGTAAATTTCGCGCTACGGGCTTTTTATATCTGTTTTATTTCTATAATAAAATACAAATGTTGACTGGTCCCGCTAGAGTTTCGCACAAAAATCCTTAGAGGTTCTAGCTATTTCAAAATATATGAGAAATATTTACTAAGCTTCCCCCGCACGCGTTTTCCGAGAGAAAATTCCCAAAGGCTTTTACGTTTTTCCTGTACAATATTATGAAGAGAAACAAGAAGGTTATATATTTTTGTATGATATTAGTTAACTCTGAAAGAAATGAACCGATTTTGTTTATTCTTTTGTTGGGTTAGACCCGCATACGTGGCAACCATGATGTTTGATTCTAATTAGTAACGTTTTTGACTGAAAAACCCGGTTCAACTACTAAAGAAGCCTCAACATGATACCGAAGCTCACGCACATAAATGTTGAACATTAGTAACACTGTACCAACATATTCCCGCAATGTTCAACATAAAATTATTACGTTCAGAACTCATTAGCATAATCATAACATTGAAGTTATTGTGTCAAAACATTGTCTTGGCGTAAGGAAATTATCTTTTGTGTACACACGCCGTTAATTTTAGGGGTACAAGCAGTGTAATTCTTGGTACATTAGCGTTGATTGTATGTTATTAGATAAATAATTGTTACATGATTTGTTGTTTTGATTTCTGGCTGTTACTTAGTACGGATAGTAGTCTTGTTTCATTTATTGGTATGAATGATAGCTTTTTTATTAATTATCCGCTCGCTTGCTTTCGATTTCAAGAAAACCGTCGAGCTTTGCTCGTGACATTTGACCTAAACACTCGGCGCAGCCGCCCCTCATTAAAACTTGATTTACAATCGATACGAGAGACCTATCGTAATTTTGTTTATTGTTTTGTGTAGACAAAAAGATAAGGAAAAGAGTAACGTTTGTTATTTTGACAAAACTTGAGTGTAAAATATTTTATAAGAGGCTAAAGTTAAGGTCGAGCAAATTTTGCCGGTTTGTCGAATAACGTGAAATTGTGAAAAAATTTGCGCGATAGGTATATAGTTTTTCGTCATTTTAATAAACTAGACTAGTTATTTGTACTATTGAACAAGAAACAATAACGATTGTGGTAAAAAATCGTCATTAAAAATAAAAGGACACAAAGCACAAAGAAACACAAAATGTCGGCCTCAAACTTCACTTATTAATTGTAAAAAAAAATTCGTCGGGTGATGTTGCAAACTTGCGTCTAAATGATAAACAATCTAATAATCTATGGTTTAAAGGCGTTTTGAAAGGACTTTACAGTCTTTAAAATAGAGTTTAGAGTTGTTTAACAAAAAATATATTTTGGCAACGATCGTTGCCGAAAGCAAGCGAGAGAGTTTTGGTTTTGGAAACAATCGTTGCCAGAAGCAAGCGAGTGGTTATTGGGGTTTTAGTTTTAATAAAAGCCGGTAATTATAGGGGTGTTCTCATAGTGCTGGGGTATACTCGTATTTCGGTGAATTTTTCATAGGGTTTATTGACTCTATTAATTCTAGGATCACTAACTCATCTGGGAGACATAGTGATAATGATGTTACCTGGATAACATCACGACTATAGTTTCCTAGGGGAGACGACAGAAGTTTATGTCGTGAGTTGTAAGAGGTGAATGGAAGAAAAAAAACGAGTTGTACGGACCCCAAGTAACGCCCACGTTACTTGGGGTCCGTGCAACACGTTATTTTTCTTACAATTCTTGGGACAAGGGCAGGAAGCTGATGAAAGAATTGTAACAGTGGATGCTCTGTAGTTTTCATCTACTTTTATGGATAAAAGGCATAAGTTTATTTATTTAAACTTCATGTACGTACATGTGGTACAGTCGAACAAGCTAATAAGTATACAGCCAGCTAAGTTGTATTTACTTTTTAGATTATACAGATGTATTTAGAGACTGATGTCAAACGATACAGTGTTTGACATCAGTCGCTTAATGCGAAACACTTGATAAAACAAAATTACAATCAATATTTTCGGTGTTATAGAATTATAAAGATCTCTACCCTGTATACTTATTAGCTTGTTCGACTGTACATAGGCGGACTTAATGCCACAAGGCATTCTCTACCAGTCAACCTTTGGGTCAAATAACTTGTCTGTCATTTAATTGGCCCATATTAGTATTTTCATCCTACATACCTATCCTGTATAAATGATGATTATGGTAAGAAAGAATGTGTATGATGAAATGACGAGCTATAAAGCAGTATAAAAGAGAAATGTTGTACTGGCGCAAAGGTTCATTTAAAATTTGATTTGACTCTGCTGGATTATCAAGCACTATTTATATCATGAGAGCAGTGGTGGCCCAGTGGTGGCGGCCCCGACTTACGAACAGTGAGTCGTGGGTTCGAACCCCGTCAGGCATATTACTTTGTGTAATTTATTTCATCACCACTGTTCTCAAAACGGTGAAGGAAAACATCGTGAGGAAACCGGCATATCTTAGAACCAAAAAATTCGAAGACACGGGACGTCTACCAACCCGCACTGGGCCCGCGTGGTAGATTATAGCCCATCCCTCTTCTAGAGAGGAGGCCTGAGTCCCTGCAGTGGGAACATTATAGGCTGATGATGATTCATATCAATAAATATACCATAGTCGACTTTAACATTTTTTAACATAGCGTAACCTATTACCCTCATTTCAAATAGCCATCATAACCCCACCAAACTTCCAACCAACCATACATTAAAAAAAACTTCAAATTATTCATTTAAAACAAAAAAAACATGAAACAAAAAATCTTAATTATAATTACCCCCACTAAGTATTGAAGGGAACTATAAACACAGTACTTTGTACTTTAAGGGGTGGATTATCCACCATACGCCCTCCTTTGTACCCCCTTTTTCACCCCCTGGCACCTAATTCAGAGAAGTGTCACGAATGGTGACGTCAGTCGACGTCAGGTAAAACGTTGAGTGATGTTGAAATAGTCAGCTTATTGTTCATATATTTTTGCTGAAAAGGGAACTATTATTTGGTATATAAATATAATAGTGGGTGTTTTACTACAGGTTTTGTTACTGATTTGGACGTCATGTATCTGCGACAGATACATATTTTTTCTTATATTCTTTGTTTTATTTTTCATTGATTGAATCCACAGCTGACTGCTTTGTTAGTGTAGCAGTCGCAAGCGTAACAGCTAAACATGAGGTCCTAGGATCGATCACCACGTCAGGCAAAGTGTTATAAGGATTTTCTTTTAGGAATTTCTCAGTAGCAGCCGGGAATCGAAACCAAGACATGCTCAGCAATGGCGCTTCCACTAAACCAATGAGGTAGTCAAAACAAGTCGAGGTAGCTAATAATGTGGAATTGTGATTATGATTAGTTTGTAGGGTTCCACAAGAACGCACAAAGCATCGTGCAAGTGAAGTACTTCTTCTTAGCGTGTCGATGGCAAATCGTCTCTAAATAAATTAAATTAATTTGGCCCAATAATAAGCTATGCGAACTCCGCTCGCTGATGCAGTCATTAGATCGTCAAGTGAGCAGGTGTCAGGGCATGCAGCGCAAAATGGAAGGTGGGTCATTCTCTGTGGAGATACGCCGCATACACACTTGAGATCAGAACCGTCTATGAACCCCCAGCCGAAGAGATTGTCTTTGCTACGGCCGACTTGGGTTCGGAGTCTATTTAGAGATTTCCAAGTGAAGTACTACTAAGATACTTTTACGTTACTTCAGCATCATCTTCTGCCTATAGCCTTTTCCCAACCATGTTGGGGTCAGCTTCCAGTCTAACCAAACGCAAATATAAAAAAAAAATGCAAATATTTGTATTTTACATTAAAGTTTTAAGTTACTTATACTAACATAAATGTTATTAGTATTGTACTTATTTAGGTTAAAGTATTTTTCTATGGGTCTTTGTTACCTTAAAATAAATGGATTCTATTCTAGATTCTTGTGTCTTCAATCAAGGTTATGTACAGTTAACGTTAGTGTAATGTTTGTACGCTATGTGACATCATCATCATCATCATCATCATCAAAGTATGGCCTTTTTACCCGACTGCGGCGAAGCCCAAACGGAGGGTTATGTGTTTGACGTGTATGTATGTATGTATGTCCGTTTCTTTGTTCCCTCATAACTGCTAAACGGATGAAGGGATTTGAATGAAATATACGTCGTTAGATTCGTCTTGATGGCGCGAGTGCTATAGGCTACATAAAAATTAAAAAACAGAGAAGTGTTAGACAGAGGTGTACCTTCCTGTAGTGCATACACTTTTCGCCAGTTATTTATATTAAAGTCCCATGTAATCGTTGGCGAGCCTAATTTCTATCAACCGGGCACATACACTCTGCGGAAAAAACGAACAAAAAAAATGGTTCGTGAGAAACATTGTAATATAATTATTATGTTATTAAGGTGGTAGGCAGATATTATATTCATCGTCGCATCAAATATAATCAATTTTTTTGTACTCAAGCCAGCACATCCAGCTTACGCAATCTTTCAATTTTTTATAATAGATTTTCAGCTTTATCACAAAAGCTTTTGGTTTAAGGTTTATTGGGAAAATTTGTCAGTATAATGGGTAGCTTGATTGTGCTGGCGTCTGTACAGTAAGCCGCATGAATTGAACAGCGAAATTAATTAGGAAAACGTTAATACGCTTTGAATTTCAAACAGTTAAGGTGTTTGACTATTATTAATAGGTACATGAGGTGATAGATGAATTAAATTTAGGGTGCACGGTTCTGAAACGTAGTAAAATCTTTAAAGCAAACTATAGTCACTGACTGCCTCGTTTGTCTAGTGATTGCAAGTACGTCTGCTGACCTTGCGGTCCTGGATTTGATCCCCGGGTGGGGCAAAGCGTTATTGGGTTTTTCATTAACAATTTCTCAGTTTTTTCATTTGTGTCCGATTGATGGCAATAGGCTCGCCCCCATTAAAATTATGAGACCTAAACATAACCATCGAAATGTGGGTGAACCTCTGCTTAACTCTTCGGGGATTCTTGGTGTGATGTTATGTCATGTACGTGAGAGGTGATACATGAATTTAACATGCAACCGCGTAATATTGAAAAGTACTAAAATTCAGTAAAAGAATACTACAAATATTCACAAACAACACTTTACTTAAATTTTCACATCAACATAAAACGGCGAAACAAAACTAACGGTATTCCAAGAATCTAGCTTACATAACAAGCTTTTCAGCCTTAAAAATTACAGCCTTTTAGCCAGCTAATTTATGGGGGCATTGTAGGCGAATATACGAAGGTAACAATCAAAAGGGCTATATTGTTCAGAATTCAATGGATTTTAGAAGTCCACCATCAATTATATTATTTTGGAGGTCAATGGAGTAATTGTCGTGATTCACAATTAAATTATTAATAGAAAGGGCAGGGGATTAATTGTTATTAGGTTAGGCAACTTCTTTACTCGTGTCCTTGGAAGAATGGCTATTTTCAGCCCATTTTGTGAACTTATAAGAGAACTTTTTAAGCCCTTTGAATGTTTTTAATTTGTATACCGAATTCACCGTAAGTTTTCAACTGTGTTTCAATTTTATGTACAAAAATATTAATGAATGGTAATTTATCATTTCATTTTTTTTTATTTCTTAACAAACGAAGTGCCGAAGCGTGCCCTCTTATTTATTATTTTTATTAAAACTTTATGCACAAGTAATAAAACCGTACAATGGCGGACTTAATGCTTTGGGCATTTTCTACCAGTCTACCTTAGGGTGATGCAGAGACATTATACAGTAGGTGCAAAACAGATACAAAAATTAGAAAAGAAATAATATAGTATATATACCTAACATATAAGAATAAATACATACATAGATATATACATAAAATATATAAACTTTGAAAGATATACAAGAAAAACAAAAACTATAACAACTTAGTTCTGAGACGAAGCTGCCAACTTCTTGCGAATGTGCTCGCGAGCTTTCATTTTGAATGTGAACTGACTGTTTACTGTCCTGATATCCTGAGGGAGTTCATTCCATTCTTATCTTTCTTAACGTTCATGAATGATTTTGATTTCGAAACAATGTTATAAACATCATCGCATCGGCATCGGAAACAGGATCAAGCTGCCGCGGCCGGTGCCAGTGGTCAGGGTCCCAGAAAACCTGTCATTCCAACTACAATAAACTATTCTGTTAAAATTACACTGACGTATATGCACTATCAATAGAAAGAAAAACAAACACAGCCGAAGCCAGAAGGCAAGCGATCTTAAAACGGCACTTGACCGAAACCCTCAAACGCTGCGTTACATGTGATCGAGTCTGCTCTCAAACCAGTCAACTTAGGCCCAACGCACACCGGCGGAGGCGCGGGGAAGATACTGAGAATAAATCAATTTAAAATAAACCTTGACTCGCGCGGCGAAGCGCGGTTCTTGTCTGCTCTCGTGGCAGCTTGACGGCTCACCGCGCGCGTCTCGCTTTGCATGCCGTTTTCAACCGCATGTCATAGTAGCTATGGTTTATTTTAAATTGATTTATTCTCAGTATCTTCGCCTCGCGTCCGCCGGTGTGCGTTGGGCCTTAAAATAAAAACAAACAAACTTCGGACACACCTGTTGGTCAATTATCCCGGAGCACAAAAACTCGCTCCCTGTTTTAATAGAAGGAGGGTTACTAAGGTTTTGAGTTAGGTTACTCGGTGACTGTGGGTTATCACTTTACGCTTAAAACCAATTGTTATGTTATAATTGTGATGATTTTTGATAATTTTATTGTTGAAATAAATTGTTGTGTTGGTTTTGACAGATCAAAAAATGCCTGTAACTGGGCTACTTGAGATAAATGTATAATGTATTTCTTTTTCTAGCTATTCGTTTCTCGCGTTCTCAAAATTGAAGGAACCGTTTGTTGTTTACTTCCTGTACCTAAATCATTATTGTAATACAGTCCACATTATTGAAGTCACCGCGTTTCATTCCTCCCAACATCTTGAGGATATCTTCCATTTTTCTGCATGGTTTGGTTTTGATAGAGTCTACATTTATTTGACGTCAATTTGATTATGTTTTAGATATTATCAGTTTAGTAATAAACACATGTAAATGTCTTGTACATTATGAGACATTTATTCTTACGATTACGAGTTATCAATCATTTCTTAGCATAATCTTGACGTCTTCTTTAATATTTAACGACAGTATTTGTATCTTACTGCTATTCTAAAAATAAAGTAAAATGATCGAAGAGATGTCGCACTTTTCGCTTCGATCAATAATGTACTAGATTCCCGATAAGCGCTTCAAAAACGGCCCGAAATATAAGACCACAAACGTATTTGTGGTCTTATTTCAAATTAGTATGGTCCAATCATAGCCAACATTAAGACGTCAAAATACCGCAGTATGCGTTAAAAAACTGCGTAAATAACCACCGTAACATCAAAGTTTTGGAAGGAATATCTTTTTTTCGGTAATTTAATATCATTATGTGCTTTTTCATAATATTTAAACATAAATAAACTGTAAATATAATTAAATCAGCGAATATTATAATTGTTTGGCCAATGTTTGCTACAACGCACCAACTATTGTATCATGTTCTTGAACAGGGAACGCTAGTTCCGTAATAGAATAAGCACGACATTGTACACAAAATACTTTTAACCGTATTCCTTAGAGTTTAAGTTTCATTTTAGAATGAATATTTTTGTACTGATGACTTTTTATTTTGGAGCGACATTTAACATGTTTTGCTTCTAATCTTTCTCCGATGAAAGGGCTTAAATAAATATACTTTACAATGATAATTAAACGTTATGTTTAAGTGTTAAGGTTTATAATCATCTGAAGTTGTTAATAATATTGAACTTTTTTCTAAGATGATAAGTAGATGTTTACGTGTGTGCAAACGTGGCCACTTGAGCGACTTAGTTTTGTTCCTGATGCTTAATCTAGTACTATTTTTGATCGAAGACTTTTCGTGTAAAAAAAATGTCAATAAATTTTATAATTTGGATAAGATACAAGGATACAAGCTAAATTGCTTCAGTAATCTCAAAGACATTCAATACGGGTGTCAATAATTTCACATTGTGTAGGAAAATATTAATTAAAAAAAACTGTCATTCATCACTCATTTGACATAATGATATCCTAATCGAGAATCGAGTGATAACGGTTAAACTAAAGTGATAACCAAGTGAGGGTTGCTTTTAGACGATCAGAATCAGTAACTGTATCAGATACTTTTTATAAAGCTTTGCTTTTATAGTTTCTTCACGTGGTGAGTGTTAAATTCGTAGTTTTTTTTGCGGAGGTTTTGCTTAAAAGGAAAGTTTTAAATAAAGTGTTGCGAACTTGCGACTTATTTTTACAGTTGAATTTGGGGTTTTTTGAAGGGATGGAGTACAAACTAAGTATAATTGAGTTTATTTATACATGTATTTGTTTTGAAAACAAAACGAATGCCTTAAATCATCATCATCATCTTCAGCCTATAATATTCCCACTGCAGGGACCCAGACCTACTCTCTAGGAGAGGGATGGGCTATAACGCCTTGAATATTAAATTCTATTTTTTTAGTAATTGCAAATCAGTGTACTATCCACTCGTGGTTGGTATCTCGAAGCGTTAAAAGTAAAAGTATATTAGTACCTAGTTGGAGTTTTAAAAACATCTTGTGCTACCATTCAATTGTCGCATCATTGTCTTGTACAACAAGATTCAAACTTAACTAATTTGTCAAACAAAACTGCAAAGTAATTAAATCGAATCGCTGACCTCAGGAACAATTTTGTGCTGGCGATAATAAACTGTTTTTCTCATAAATCATTTCAACACAATCATAATAATCGACTCAATGTATTATTATAGCGTTTTACCATCTATTGTGTTTTGTAGACCATAACAATTTAACTCCCTTAGAGCCTTATCAGTAATGAGACTTTATATCGTTTATGGAACCCGATACATGGCTTATCAGGTTACCGACCATGACGTTTTAAAGCACGATTGTTTTAATCTTATTCCAGTGTGTAAAAGAGATGGGCCTAGATACCCTGTATAGCTCTGTCACTTTCCAACATTGAAATGAGTTTAAAACAATCTTGCTTTAAGACGTCATGGTAACCCCACAGTAGTAAATACCACTTAACCAATCTTTAAACGAATTTGATTTTTATTTAGAATAGTTTTAAAGTTCAGAATCGTTATGCAGAGATTTGAAATTTAATTAGCGAACGATTTGCAACTTTCTTGTGGCGAGTCTAAGTTGTAAATCAATTTGAACGAGTTCCGTCGTTCCTTTGTTTCGAATTCTCGCGGAAAATTGATATTTTGTGTTTGATATAATTATATTATTATGTTTTTAGAAGCTTTTTAGCTGAAACACGAAGTTAAGAAGTTCTAATGACTTTTTGGACGTGCATTTTATCGCATATCCGACTTTTTGTCGGAGTAAAAGAACGTAGTCTATCTAAATGCAGATATATACCAGGATTATACATGGAGCGACTGCTTGTCTGACCGCCTCAACCCAGTTAGTGCTGGGTAATATTTCGCTTACCTATTTCGACTATCAAAGAAATACAGCAACAGCCGTGACCAAAACGGCTTAACGTGCTTGCCGAGGAACGTTAGAAACTCGTTAAGTCGTGGTCACCCATCCACGGACCAACCTAGGCAAGCGTGGTTGAACCTGAAAATTGATCTGAGCGGCTGTTATTTTCTACCCACGAGCTCCTCAATAAATGAAGCCATAAAACACTACAGTGAATTGAAGGTGTGGTGTATACATAGGAAATTGCTCATGCATTCTTCCGACTTACCCGACATGCACCCACGCGAATTCCTCGTATCACCTTGTGGGTGATAGACGAGCTACCCACATGTTATAGCGATGTTTCTTAGTATTGTAACTTCTTTTCTTTATGTAAGAACCCCTTAGACTTTTGCAGAAAATATTTATGAACTGAATCTTCGAAAATTGTGGGCCTTTGATGTTAATTGACTTCTAGAGTTTGTTTTCAGTGTGCTCTTTGCTTAGTTTGGTTTTGTTGAGAATCAATCCCACCAGGGGGATTCATATAGCACTCCGTTGCTCGGGGAATTCCTTGACTACCGTTTTTGTCTCGAGGTTACCCAGAGCAACCGAGCACGTGGGATCGGACGTTTTATTGTTCTGTCATGGGCAAATATCCAGACTTAGTGGCTGCTACTGAGAAATTCCTCGTAGAAAAACCCAAAAACACTTTGCCCAACCTGGGAATGGAACCTAGGAAACCATGCACAGCAGTCACGTTTGCAAACACAAGGAAAATGAGACAGTCTACTTGTCTGTTTAATATGTAATTCACGCTAGAATAATTCCCAAATATTAACTAAAGACAAAAATACCTAACGGATGCTGCCTACTTCAAAAATACCGATCATATTATCGTTTTCCACTCATCCGAAAATATATCATTATCTGAATTGGCTTTTACGGGCGTAAACACTTCTGGCTTAGCACTTAGCTGAAGCTGAATTGTCCGATGGATGATGGATGGATGTTTTGGCTGAGTATAGAGCGATGATTAGTTCAAGATATTTTAATGGTGATTCAAGTGGGTATCTTTAACATACTGAAGTTATTCCGTATCTCTGAAAGCACGTTAAGCTGTAGGTTCCGGCTGTTATAAGTAGATTTTTTTGACAGTCGTCACTGTCAGTGGCCCGAAACCAGTCTCATACTAAGAAGTATCATTAATATCCAGTAGTAATTTGTTTGTGGAGGTCAGATAGGTATTCCTTCCATGTAGAGTATAATGTAAACCATAAAATTACATCAAACCTATCCTAGGTTTCACACAGAAGAATCTTCTAAGGCAGTTCCGCTTATAAAAATATTTATTCGATAGTCGGATAATTGAAACTGTTAATAATTCTGATTCAATTGGTACAGTAACAGTCTTCTCTCGGAATCCCTAAAGAAGTAATGAAGCTGTATTTGAAGAATTGTCGTTTTTGGCTCATTTTCCAAACTAAAATCAAGTTATAACAACCTACTTAGTACAATACCACCATTCGGTATTCGTATGTCGTTTGCTTACGGATCTCGAAGACCGTTAGAGATCGCGCGATGGTCTGGTCCGCCCACGAGTCCCATGGCCTCGTCAAGAGTTAATGCGTGGTGATGGCATTCGCGGAGGCGGTGGCGGGAGCGATTAGAGTATAGCATTGTAAGTTGCTGTAGTGGGCATTTTCATCATCACGCAATTACATAGCTATGTACTTGTTAGTTTCGAAATTGACATTGTTGTCATCTGTCAGTTTTTATATTTTTATGATTGATTTTACGAATGATTCGGTGTCTGCAGTTCCTTAGCAACACAATTACCCACTTTTTACCCACGCAATAATAAAAAGTGGGTAATGGGTCTGCTGTTGACCTCAATCATGCCTTTATTAGGCATGATTGAGGTCAACAGCAGACCCAAGCGATGTATGAGGTCTTTGATGGAACAAGCGTGCTCAGAAGATTTCTGTCCACTCTTTCTATAGGGAGTTTGCCTTTAAATGTTGAACTCAGGGGAGGAAACACAGATGCTGGCAGAGAATACCATACTTTGTCGTGAAACGTCGAGGAGAAGCGCTGAGTACGACTTAAAATACCAATTTTGGACTTAATCGTTATCAAAGAACGAAGACTTTCATTTTTGTTTTTTCCTCGAATACATTTTTACTTGAAGTCATTGTCGGTTGTTTTTTTCCTCTCCGCGCTCGCCTCATCACCCGCTTACAATCTTTACCATGGACGAGCCCTATAACTTTCGGGTCAGACGGTGAAAAAGATTGTGGTCTTGCAAAATGTTGGGCGTTTTCTTTTTTTGTTATTGTGTTATATAATTTGAGATCAAAGAGGTGGGATTTGGATCTTTGGTTTTGGATAAAAAAATTGCAGGTAGATGGGAAACAAAGGTTTTTTTATTGGTGCAGATGTGTGGTTTTGTCTGTGTTTATCATCATGTGCTATTTTTGAATGGCGTATCAACTATCTAATAATAACAAAAGATATCTCTGTTGTATTTATTACGGCTGCATATAATTTACGAGTACACCTAGCATATAGGAATTTATTATTGTCATCATCATCATAATCATTTTAGCTGAGAGACGTCTTCTGCTACACATGGTCTCCTACAAGCGTAAGTAAGTAGTAAGTTTATGAATTCCAGTTTTTATAATGATCTACAATTTTATTAGAACCGCTATAAAGTTGTCATTATCATGTTGTATGTAATCAAAAGCGTATGCGTCAAGTACAGATTATCTTGAAGTGTCTAAGAAGCAGAGGGTACATTTACTATATTATATATTTACCCAAATATTTTAATCAACGAAACGTTCGTTCAAATCACGCGATATTTGTCCCAGAATTATTAAAGGAAAATAAGGTGTAGATTTTATTCAGCAGGAAGTCCCTCTATTTACCTCTCAATTACCTTAGCATATCAGGCAGCAAGGTAATAAGCATCTTAATTGGCTTCCAATAGAACTTCTATTAAGTAGGCTAATTTTGTATGCACTTATGTACAGGCACGAGCACTGATATGTATACACGCAGCAACTTTATAAAGTAATTCTATCATACTGCATTACTGATACTATTAGCCAGCATTATACCACTGCTGGACAAAGGCCGGTTCTCATAACTTCTACTGATTTCGGTCCAATGCCGATGTGAACATTTGTATTTTTTGTTTTAAACGTTGCCCCACACTAGGAATTTCTCCTGTATCGTGGGTGCGTTCACAAACATTTAAACTCACATACACAAATTATACCCAGACCCGAAACAACTATCTGTAGATCATACAAATATTTGTTCCGTGATTTGAGCCACTGCGCCAACCGTGTCGTCAAATCGAGATTGTCATTGTCGAGATCGTCCCGCCATCTTCTACGAGCTCTGCTGCGACGCCTTCTTGCTGTGCCAGGGCTCCTGAAAGTAGGCATTTTGGCTTATAGCTCATTGGGCATGAGGCAGACGTGCCCAATCTGGTCCCCCTTTAGCTTGGCCTACTGCATTGATTAAAGTTTGATGGTTTGACGAACATAGTATTTTAAAAGCCTTTCTATTACGAAATAGGTCTTATAACAAAGTAGAAACCGTTATTTCAGGAGACAATCGCTTTCAAACTTTGCTAAGCGCATACATATTAGTGTTAGTGACTGTACACCACATAGTTGTCCTATAAACCGAAGTTGTTATAGGTACTTTCTAGCGACTACTTTGGCACTTTCTATTAAACCTCATTACAAGGCATTTTAATGCAAGTACTTCGCACCCTATAAGGTAAAAATAATTAGGCTAGTCACCGCAAATGTTGGTCACAAATTAGCTTTGTCCAATACTTGGTCAATGGTGGTTGATGGGAATTAGGTACACCTGATTGGTCGTTAAATTTTATTTGTGCATTTTTTCTTGTGATTGAAAGCATGGGAAATAGTCAATGGACATTATTGGAATGAAATAAATGGTAATTGATCGGAATAGGTGTAAATTGGCATTCGGAAAATAGCGTGTTTTCTAGAAATTACCGATAGTCACACACATAAACATTAACATGTTTTGTGACAGTTTGTAAGTCATTATGACTGAATTCCAAACTCATACTTGGCAGATTTAGCCGTATTTCGAGATTACCATCTTTCTGCATCAAACTCAAACTCAAATATTTTATTTCAATTAAGCCATTACAGGCACTTTTGAATGTCAGAAGGACGGAAGAAGAACGAAACTACGAGTGCAATACGTCATTCCGAAAGCCACCACGCCGAACCACACGCCACCGAATGCCCGCAACAACGAACACTGCGAGCACGAAAGCACGCAGCGACGCAACCGCAACAACGAATGCTCGAGATCATCATCATCATCAACTTTTAGTTTCCTCGTTGCGACCATCTCTTTGGTCTAGTGTTTGCAAGCACTACTGCTTAGCCTTCCCGGATCGGGCAAAGTGTTATTTGGGTTTTCCTTCAGGAATTTCTCAGTAGCAGCGACAGAGTCAGACATTTTGAATTCTATTATACTGTATATCTTGGCTGTAAATTGTATCGTACGGAACATCCTACTTCAGTTCGCACCTAACCAAACCAAAAATAAACTTCGCATGCATTTTAAACCCATGACTAATCGAATGACCTATGAAAATCTTTAACTCTCGCTAAACATGTACAAAACAAAACTTAATATTATAATTTTAGGACATTAAGTCAATGATATATTGTTTTTAAAACATAAAATGACTATCAAACAGACAAACACTCATATTATATTGCTAATAAATCAATTTCGCCCACCACATAGTTTTATGGGGTCACATATTGTAAAATGCAGATTATGGATGTTGTTACAATCGATTTCTTCTATAATATCTTTTAAAATTGTTTAGAATGGGTTCAGACAAGATATTAAGAATTTTAAGAATGTGGCTATTAGGATGGCTATAAGAGTGGAACCAAAGAAACGATGAATGGGCTGTGTGAAGGATGATATGGCTAAAAAGGAGGTAATTGCTTAGATGACGAGTAATAGACAAGTATGGAAGAAGACATGTTGCGCGGACCCCTAATAAATTGCGATAATGGCAGGAGAATAATGAGGGCTGGAAATACCAAATACAATAATATTTTACCGTTGGCTTTAGCTGGTTTGATGATGATGTTACAACAACACACTTGGAATCGGTGCATACCGCTCAATTTATTTTAATTTCCTATTCCATTTTTTCAAACGCTAGGTTAGCGTGGACTGGCATGGTAGTGTGCAAACCAATTTGCGAAACACAATCCAAGCAACTTCATACTAAGCTCCAACTAACTTTTTACCGTCATCATAATTATCTCCCGTACCATAATTGACAATGTCCGTTCGACTAACAAAGTTTTTGTCAACAAACATTTAAAAAGTAACGGTCTAACAAAAAATTAGATATCCACGTAACGAGGTCTGTGTTATTATAATAGTACCTACATAATTACTTTTTGCACATAAATACTCGGGAAAAATACAATGGGTACACTTTCTGCTAAGGAATGTCGAAATAGACAGGCTAGTAAATGAAGTTTTTACTTTGAATGAAGTAAAACCAGAGACGTGCAATCTGACAGTTTTTCTTTAGACTATAGTTTTTCCCGGCATACTGCAAAGGCTTTTATTTATTGTGCTTTGACCAAGATCGTGTTCTTATTAGAATGTGCAGTAACGTTAATAGGACAGACAGAAAAACAGAAGAAATAGAGCTTTTTTATTTAAATACTTTGGATGGAGAAACACTGCCAAAAAATTCATTTGGCATTCATGCTCTTTTTCACGCTTATGTATATTTTTTCCTGCTCTGTCGTTACATTGATTATTATTTATGACCAGTTATTTGTACTCCATTGCAGGGCAAAGGCCTCCCTTCCACTTATCCCTATCCAGTGCTGTTGTTTGCAAATTCCTGCGAAAACAGTCGAGTTCGTCCCGCCATCTCCATCGCCACCTAAAAATTTATTTTTCAAAGATTCTCAAAAAGATTTCTAAATGTTCCAAAATAATGGCATCCGTTCTTTAAACTTCATCTTTTACGAGTTGATTTATGGCATTTAATGTGATTGACCCATCCTCTTTGTAACATCATATTAAATCTTGTTCTTTTATAATATTCAATTCATTCACCATTCACGTACATTTTTTTTCTACAAGTTTTTGTAAAACATTTATGAATGGAATAACCACAAATCTTCATGTTGACGTCTCAAATCTGTCCATGAATGATTCAGTCACATTTTATTGTTGAAAAATGTAAATTTTATTACATACAGACAGATGCAAAAGTGAAAACTAAAAGACAGTAAATTTAAGATTTATTGGAATCCATTTCACTTTGTAATTTTAAATCTTAACAGTTTATAAATGTATATAAAAGGGTTCCATCACTCTAATGGAGACAGGAGGAAAATACATTTATTCAAGACATGCTAAATGTAGAGATAGAGAGATTTGCAATGATGATTAAGAGAGTTATACGACAGTAATAAAACATGATTCGATTCTAGCTTGCTTTTTCATTCAAATAATTATAGTTTTTAGTAAGTAAACTATGATTATACTTGTTGTTGTATTGTCCTCGATGATTAGGAAGACTAGTGTAGTCTCGGCTTTTAAGTCACCGACGCCTACATAAGTTTAAAGAAAAAAGTTTCTTTCCGAACGCAAATGCCTCCTGTCATCCGCTTCTGAAAATAGGTTCATTCGGATTTTATGTCATACCGGCGCCATTCTTTCCAATTATTTTTATTTATTTTTTAGGTTGATAAGTCTTATTTTAACGTTTAAATGGGAAAATAAAGTTGGTGTTAACAAAGTCGAAGCTACTGAAGATATTAAAGATATTGCGGAAAGCGCATAAAATGCTATTAGCTCTGTTTTGAGTGCTAGAAGTAAGAAACCAAAATGGCTTCACTTGTGTGACCTTAATTTGTTTTTTGCCTACTGCTGAAGAATTGGAATCAAAAGCCTAAAGCTCTGTTATGTGGCAATAATCGCTACATCTAAAATATTGTATGTTTTTTATGCCTTGCGCTTTGCACGTACCTATTTGCAACTAACGGCATGATTGCCATGTGGGCACTACATCGGAGTACAGAGAGTTTAAAATGTTTGCCCTTGTTGGCTATTAACATGACCTGAGACCGCTCCGTTGGAACTTGCAACGACTATGAAGCCCAAAATGGATACATTATGAACAACTTGCCTGGCCTTATGGCCTACACCGCCAATGCCGTAAGCAACCTGGGGGGTGTTCGGTAGGAACACACGCGGTTGACTGTTCTATTATAACCTGCAAGGAAAGTGAACGACTTGCAACGGACTATGAAGTCTAAAATGGATACATTATGGACGACTTGCCTGGCCTGGGACGTCTTGTGGGGGCGTACGCGGTCTAAAAGGCTATGTCGAGAACTCAGCAACCTTCACAGGGTGCTCTGTGGGTGTACCGTGGTTGACTGTTATATAATAACCTTCACGGGAAGTTTTTTGGGAACTTACAGGTTATTTATGTGTAGTTGTTCTTCAACATGCATTATGTTTTTCTTCGAGAAGGTGAAATACCATAGGAGGTCACCTTATGTGGGTGAAGACAGTAAAATTGTCCCTCCACAGTGATTAGAAAATATCCTCCCGTTATCTGTTGAGAATGATTGCCCGGAATTGGTATATGGATAACCACAATAGAAGTTGAAAATGCAGATCAAGAATTAAATGAAGTAAGTACCATAGAAAGAATTATTACATAATCAAGTTTCTTGAAATACTTTATGTGGATATACACCCAGAGAAAGAAGAGAAGATTTACATACATTACATACAAGCTGAATCTACCAACCCGCACTGGGCTGGTGTGGTGGATTATATATAGCCCATCCCTCTCCTAGAGAGGAGGCCTGAGTCCCTACAGTGGGAACATTATAGACCGATGATGATGATGATGAAGAAGCTGAATGATGCTTCTGTTATTTTTGTATACATTAAGATACAAGCAAGGGGACACAGATCACTCTTATTGTTGGTAAACAACAAAGACATTCAAGAGTTTGTTGCATTCATAGACGGAAACATATATTTTGGGTGAAGACGCTGAGAAACTAATCTCAGAAAAATCTATAAATAAATCTGGTTGAGGATTAAAGATGAGTGTAACATAAAATTCACTCCTAGAGAGAGCACATGGGTGCCCAGAGCAAATGCTCCTAAAATTACCAATAAATTTTTAAAACTGGCGGGGCCCTCCTCTGGCAGATATGCAAAAAAAAAAGGGGGGGGGCGTCATCAAGAGTACGAGTGCAGCAGACAGGTGGCCAGGAGAAATCATCCCCCTAAATTCACAGGTTGGTGGACTAAAATATAATTTATGATTGGAAACTAGTCACTCAAGCGACCCAGTTATTCTTAATTGGATGGTGGTGATGGAGTGATACTCCTCTAGATGATAAAATCTCTATACTTCAATTTATTCAGATAGTATCTGAAATAGAGAAGTGAATTGCTTTCATAGCAATGGAATTTTGTTACCCAAAGGCATGTTTACAAAAACAATTTTGCTTACCATTTTTTCCTTGTCAAAGGCACAAAAATATAGCTTTCCGTTTTTTATGTAAAAGGCGTTACATATGTTTAGTTTACTTGGAGATGACCTAGTATACAACAGTATACCAATTTTTACAGAATAATGGTTTTTTCTTGTCACATTGGATTGGATGCTTATTGCATGAGACAAGGCAAATGCTATGTTTTCAATATTATGTTCAGCCCCATAAACATAAATAACAAAAACATTGAAACCCATTACAGGTTTCAAAGGACCCTTAGAGAGGCCTTTTAATTTTTTAAGAGATGTATAATGTTTAGAAAACATGCAATCATCAGAACCAAAGAGAAATGTCATTTGATACCTATCCGACACTGTAAACTTCTAGGTTTACTTCTTAATACTATTCACATAGCTTGACAAGCCTTAACATCACTGAAGAGAAAAGAAATAATTTAGAATTTATTGATAAAAAGTCGAATTAAAATTGTTTTTAAGGTTTTAAAACTTTAATATTGTCCAGCCATTACTATAGGATTCTATTCACTAAGAAACTCGAATGGAACAAATACCTTGTTCTAAGAGATAGTTATGGTAAAATAACATCACACCTGTAATCCCCGAAGGATTGGGCAGAGAGGTACCTAATAGTACACCCTCTTTTTTGCCAGTTTGTTTTTATGATAATTATGATATAAACACTGCAATGAAAATATCATATCATTTGGCTTGGTCTATAAACATAGCCAGTTCTTTTGAGTTAATAAAAATATTCACAGATGCTTCTTCCGCATGGTGTGGCCCATAGATTGCTATTATACTATGAACTGTAGATTCAGCTCAGTTTTTTCATATCAAAATTGAGTGCTGCCCCTTTTTTCTGGGCTTAAGTGTTCAGTCAGTCATTTACTAGTTATTGAAATTTTTCAAGAATTGAAAATATAACTACAGAATCAAAATTTTTATTTATTAAACATAGTTATAGTAGGTACATAATGGATACATTATTATACTCTTTTTTGTGATGAGCTATTACATACATTTCTGAAAAGCATTGGTGCGAATCTAAATAGATGGTTACTTACTCGATATTACTTACATAAATACCAAAGGTAATATTATGATAGCAGATTTTGAATGTGGAAGGGAATCTTAGGTGTTTTTAAATTATCAAAATATTATATCCGTATTGGGTGAACCTCCAATTGATTAATAATTGTATCATGGACTAACACAAAGTATCACACTTATGCATCATGACCCTGGGATCTCCAGGGGTTGCGCTGTGATAAGTGGTGGATGCTCCTTGCCAATACAAGGTGGCAATGGAAGGAATGGTATTGAGACCAATATCATTTATTCTATACTTTTTTCAAATTCTCTATGGCTCTGGAACCTATAGAAAAGATAATTACAGACAAACAACTGGTATTATAGGAAATAGATACCTTACTCAACCATGGTCTTTTCCATTATTTAATTTAATACTTTTGTGATACAGGAACCTGCACTTTACATAATTTCAAATAGTTACATCCCTTTTTTCAAAAAAAAAAAAAAAAAAACTGGGATTGATGGCAGGAGTATTATCAGGAATATATTTTAGGTTTTCTGGAACTAGTAATGAAGCTGTTGATATTATTAGGAATTCAATAATTGAAAATACAGAATATTAATGCTTGCCTCATTACCTGCAATTGTATAGACAAGACAAGATACTGTAAGTAATTAAAATATTATATGCATTAGCAAACCATCACTGAAGTTATTCAGTCTTTTCGTTTTGAGGATTAATAAAGGTTTTTTCCTCTATTTTCATATTCTGTTAGTTCAGCTCTATCTCTAACTATAAGACCACATAAAGGTACAGATGAAATATCAAAATACTGTTCAGAGACTTTTTTAAGTTAAGTCCTCCAAGATCCAGAGAATTCTTGGGAATTGGGATGTTTTCAGTGTTTTATTCTCTCTCTACTAGATTACATTCAACAAAGTGATTTACAAATTGTTATCAAGAAAGCGGTAACTATATTACTGTTAGAACCACTAACTGCTACTGTTACCACTGTTGCTGTTATAACTGTTGCTCGAATGAGTTTATGTTTGCACCAACTTATTATATAAATGTAATTGTACAACTATTGAATAAATAAATAAATAACCACAAGTGGAAAAGTGCAAACAATATCTCTAATATATATTTATTATGTAGTGATTACACAAAATCGTATTACTTTAAGGATTGATATGCTAACTTTTCTGGGCCAAACAAATGCCAACCTTTTATAACTGTTCCTTTCTCTAGCAATGGAATATGGAGTATGAAAGCCCAGCTACAGCTGTGGATATGATAGAAGGAATTAGTTAAAAATTTACCAATAGTGAACAATAGAAAATTCTCTGAAGCAATTTTTAATAACACTGGTAATGATTAAACCTGAACTGTAAAAAATGACTTATTAGTTATTTTATATTCATCTGAATGTTTATTGACTTAAGACAGATGTTTATTAATTAAATGTTTATTGATTTTGTATAAATGTTTATAGGTTTTATATAAATGTTTACCTATTTTATATGAATGTTTAATGTTTTTATATAAATGTTTATTGATTTTATATGAATGCTTAATGCTTTTATATAAATGATTATTGATTTTATATAAATGTTTGTTGATTTTACAACTAGTCTATAAACATCTACACTAGTCTTCCTAATCATCGAGGACAATACAACAACAAGTATAATTTAATAGTCAAACGAACTTACCTGTAAGTGAAGTTCGATGGTAATTATACTTGTTGTTGTATTGTCCGAAGATGATTAGTCCCACCCGACCCAGAATCTTCATGCTATATAGTCATATGAGCATGAACCCTATGTTGTAAAACCAATAAATTGCTATGAACTTAATGAACCTATTTTCAGAAGCGGATGACAGGAGGCATTTGCGTTCGGAAAGAAACTTTTTTCTTTAAACTTATGTAGGCGTCGGTGACTTAAAAGCCGAGACTACACTAGTCTTCCTAATCATCTTCGGACAATACAACAACAAGTATAATTACCATCGAACTTCACTTACAGGTAAGTTCGTTTGACTATTAAAATTTCTAAGCTATGAGTGACATACACATAAATATGAATAACTGTATGGTTTTAGAAGTACTTAAATTATATAATATTGATTGATGTAGTATCTGTGTGTAGGTGGGTATAGGGGATATAGGTGTGGGCGTGTGTGACTGTGAGTCGATGAGTTGGATGTGTACCTGTACGTCTGAGGGTGTGTGTGTGTCCGTCGGGGCTGCAGGTTGTTCGCAAGAGATACCGCGGCCTCAACGCAAAGATATACACAAAAACACAAAAATGGTTTGTGTGTGTGTCTGGTGAGTGACGGTATGATTAGGGTGTGTAGTATAGGTATCATCATCCGCAACCCGACTTCACCCAATGGTGGGTATATGTCTCTCTTTGTTCGTGTGTGTCTGATCTTCAAAAATAACATCCAATGGTGCATGTTTCAAAATTATATTAGAGATTTTTAATCCAGATGTTCTTCTTAAGTTTGACAGACATTGATAGTCCGTCAAAACCTTAAACCCACTGCCCCAGAAACGTTAAGATAATACAAAAACTTAATTTCCACTTCTCAAAAGGTACCGCTAACCCTTTACGATACCGTCACAGATAGTTTTAAGGAAACCTTGGACATTTACTGGCTATATAAATGATTTACCGTAAACCATTTCGGAAAATATACAACCCATATAAAAATATACTAACATAAAAAAATATAAAACATTATTTACGAGATCTTTTTGCGGTTGAAAAAAGGGAAGGTAGGTATCCACGTATTGTTGGAAAGCAATAAACTTGTAAACTGTGTAAAATTACTTTTTATCGGTTTCGAAATTTTTAAAGTTGTTTTTACGGCTTTTTAAGCCGGAAACATAAGATTTAGAGGGAATATAGCGGGAATTATTATTATATTTAACAGTTAGGTACACAAGTACGAATATTTATAATATTTGAGTTTCAAGTTGTGGAGAAAATCTCACGAAGCGAAGAGTAGAAGGCTATGGAGGTGGCTTTTGCCCAGCAGTGGGACAATATGGGCTAAATAAAAAAGTATATAAAGGACCAAGTGTACTACAGGGTATTATTAAGCATTCATTACTGTCAACTGGAAATTACAGGGTTTTAAAATAGCAAGGATATTAAACTAGGTTTTATGACACGCATTTATTTATGTTATAGAGAGTATAATTTATGTTTTATTGGTTTTTCTAGGATAATTAAATTTACAAGTTTTTGACATATTTATTGAATGATTTGATTTATGGTAAGACAAATTTAATGCCAGTTTATAATGTAGTCAATCACTATGGGAAGAAAATTACTGAGTGCCATTTTAGTATATTTATTTTTTTACGTTTTAAATGGTAAAACAAGGATTAGTGTTCTAATCGTGTTACAGTCATTTACTTGCCTTATCCCAGTGCCAATTAAAATTGAGTTAAGCGTGTCTGTCTTATTAAATATTAAACAACATAAAAATATGATCATGATTTCGTTTAAAGAAAGAAAGAAATCGTATTTATTAGTCTCACACAGGACAGGACATAACAAAAAGATAAAGATTAATAAGGAAATAATATATAAAAAGAAAACATAATAAAAAGTCGCAAAAAGGAAAAGTATTTAGATTTCATAGAAATTAATTATTGTTTATCAGTTTTATTCCCAGAAATAAATTAAAATATAAAAAAAACAAATATCTCCGTAAAACAGACCAGAATAATTTATAATCAAATTATAAAACCGATACGTGGTCGTCGAGATACTGGTCTAGTGGCAGTCGTGGCAGAGCGAGATGGCGACCGGCGAGCACAAACTGGCTGCTGAGGCTGCGACCGGTCACACATCCGCTCTATACACCTGTCGCGAACGGCGCCTGTACACTATACGGGGTTTGTGGCAGAAGTTTAAATGTGTACAGACAGTCTTACATAAATTATATAGTTTTCTTACTATTTTTTATCTAAAGCTAGTTTTTTATCTAAAGGTTCAAGGATGATTAGAAGAATTTAATAGTTTCGGGTAGCTTGACTGTGTCTGTACAAGTTTTTTTTATTAAGCCTATATTGTCCCACTGCTGACCCAAAGGCTTCCCTATAGCCTTCCTCTCTCGCCTCTGTGCGGTTTTCATCGATTTTTATTTTCATGATTTTTTAATTCTAAAATATTGTTCAATTTAGAAGGAAATGCCGTTCAAGAATATACAACGTGTTTTTTGATATCCCTTAACTTTAGAGTTATATTCTATAAGTAAAACTAATATAAAAAGTCTTAGAATATGCGGTCCAATAATGCATAGTTTCGAAGATATCATCAAGACTCAATATGTGTATATATCTAAGTTTCCTTGAAAAAAAAACGAGTAATTTGTCAGTTCACTTTTTCTCTATTTTGAATATCAATACATTATTCGTATTAAAAAAAAATATTTTTTTAAAATACCTACCTCACTCACATCGCTTCCCCAAGAGAATATTACCCGCAATCAACTTACCTCAATAAAACAATAATTGCAGTAAATTGAAAACAAAATAATGATAACAACATCAACTTGAAACAATATTCCTTAACGTTATTTATGTACTTAAAGCATTTTATCGAGTTTCATGGCTTACTAACATCAGAGAATATTATCAAATAATCGAATCGGGCGCCAAATGCCGCGCATTTTTTCTCACACGCGATCATAACTAATTTAATATTTTTTTCGTACACACTCGTTGGAGACTGGGATATTGGATTTTTACATGTTTAAGCCATAATATTCTATTAGACTCTATCATTTTAAAGTCGTTTAAAATATAATGAGTTGCAAAGAAAATGAGGAAATAAAGCACTCCATGTAATTTAATGTTGGGAATAAAATTCACTCACTACGAAAGGTACTTGTTCTCCTACCAGTTTTGGAAATAATGGAAGCCAAAATTCTGACTATTCCTCAAGTTTTTTTTTTGGTAGTGGCATTTAAGGTTTGACTTTACTTTCATGACCCGTTTAATATTCAATACATGACTGACAAGAGTGTCCATGGAGTTTCTTGTCACAGTTATTATGCCTTGTGACTATAGCTTCTTTTTTTTATTTTGTATTGGTTTCGACTATTCAAAAGTGCCTGTAACTGGCCAACTTGAAATAAATGTTTTGATTTTCATTTTTGACTGTGCTTTTATATCCTATAATTTCGCAGCAATAGTTTCTGCGTAGGTATAATTTGGTAATTAATTGTACAGAGTGTTTGGTTGATAACTTCGCAAAAGATATATTTACATGTTGTATAAGTCAAAAAACTGAACCTTCTCTCCATTTCTCTGTATAGTGGCCGGATGCAGTTACCTTTATTTTGTTTAGTTACATACTTGTGACGCCTCGTTGCCTCGCTACCATTGACGTGGCTCCAAATGGACTTGCATCTCGCATAGACTTCACCTCAGGTTAATAAGATCGTAGTATTTTATGGACGCTGGAGAATTTACTGGGGATTTAAAGACAAGTATGGCTCTTTTAAAGCTTTTATGGTGTTGAGGGTTAAATGAAATGGTTAGTTATTGCAGTGTGTTGGGTTATTTGGGTAATTTAGTGACAGTTGCGGTCAATTAGGAGTATTATCGACATGCTGTGTTGAAGATATTGTATGGTAAATGTAAATAAGTGGTCGATTCTGTTTCGTTCTCTCGCGCAGATGGGACGAGATTTTACAATATTTTTCGGGACATCTAGCTACTAAAAACACTAACTGCCGTACTCAGAGATTACTTAAGCCATCACTTTGTAAAGATTTTACACATAAAATCTGACGACGCCTGGGGGAGGCCTATGTCCAGCAGTGGACGTCTTTTGGCTGAAATGATGACACAAAATCTTCATTATAGTGTCAAAATCTTTACTAAGTGGCTTAAATCATCATTAAACGTCTCTGAGTGCGGCAGTTACATAGCGGAAAGAGTAACAGCTACTTTTATTTCAGAAAATTGATTCGGGTTCCGTACAAAAAAGTATTAAACCTTGCAATTCTTGATTTGATTTTTTTGTTCAACTTTACCGATGTATCAATTGAAGAACATTTCATTTTTTTGCCGTATGTTTGACTCTTGAAATTAAATCACACAGTTTGACCAAAACATAATTATTAAGTTCTTCATTTTTATGAAGCTATCAACAGAATATCTCAGATGATTACAACATAAACACTTGTAAACGTCAAGAATGAATATTTATTTTGACACAAAGTTAAAAATATTACCAAACACCATGAAAAGATCATAATTAAATCCGAACACACAAATATAAAATATTGCCATTTTTGAACAATAGCATTAAATAGTAGATTGTACATCAAGTGCATAAAACGCACCATTTTGCGCGAGACGTTTATCCATCCGATGCGAGCTTGCGAGCGAGGATGGATATAAAGTAGAGAGCAAAATGGGTTTTATGGACGAGTTTTACACTCTACTTTTCACTTCGATTGCGAGGAAATGAAACAGCAACTTGTAAATATTGTAAAAATAATAACTTTTTTTTTTCAGTAGGAAACTTGACATAACACCTGACTTATGTCGTTACTCATACTGCTCAGATATAAAAACATTTTGAGCAAGCCTATTGCCATCAACCAATGTAATTAGGAGCAAGCCTATTGCCATCAACTGATGTAATTAGGGACAAGCCTATTGCCATCAACCGATGTCATTAGGAAAAGCCTATTGCCATCAACCAATCTTATTAGGAGCAAGCCTATTGCCATCAACCGATGTAATTAGGACCAAGCCTATTGCCATCAACCTATGTAATTAGGACCAAGCCTATTGCCATCCACTGATTTAGGTAATTGAGAGCAAGCTTATTGCCATCAATTAATGTAATTAAGAGTAAGCCTATTCCCATCAAATGATGTAAT
This sequence comes from Diarsia dahlii, assembly GCA_949775195.1. Classification (NCBI taxonomy): domain Eukaryota; kingdom Metazoa; phylum Arthropoda; class Insecta; order Lepidoptera; family Noctuidae; genus Diarsia; species Diarsia dahlii. Next base: position 7,772,591 of record OX459215.1, on the reverse strand, counting down.
TAGGAGCAAGCCTATTGCCATCAACCAATGTAATTAGGAGCAAGCCTATTGCCATCAACTGATGTAATTAGGGACAAGCCTATTGCCATCAACCGATGTCATTAGGAAAAGCCTATTGCCATCAACCAATCTTATTAGGAGCAAGCCTATTGCCATCAACCGATGTAATTAGGACCAAGCCTATTGCCATCCACTGACTTAGGTAATTGAGAGCAAGCCTATTGCCATCAATTAATGTAATTAAGAGTAAGCCTATTCCCGTCAAATGATGTAATTAGGAGCAAGCCTATTGCCATCAAACAACCTAATTAAGAGCAAGCCTATTGCCGTCAAGCGATTTAGGAAATTGGGGGAAGCCTATTCCCATCAACTTTCCTTGTATTCGTAATGAAAAGCAGTAATCCCTTGTTCTTAGAATACTAACGAAACGAATTAAAGAGGTTATTCTATGAAGTTGAAGTTGTTCGTGTGGCTGTTGGGCCGATTACCTGTGCCGATTACCTTGGTCTTCGACGAAGATTTTACTTTATGCTCTAGAGCATAAAACGCGACTTTATGTCGCCTACGCACGACATAAAGACGAATTTTAGAGCGAGAGAAGTGAAATAGTAGATTGTACACCAAGTGCATAAAACGCACCATTTTGCGCGAGACGTTTATCCATCCGATGCGAGCTTGCGAGCGAGGATGGATATAAAGTAGAGAGTAAAATGGGTTTTATGGACGAGTTTTACACTCTACTTTTCACTTCGATTGCGAGGAAATGCAACAGCAACTTGTAAATATTGTAAAAATAATTATGGTTCCCACCAATTAACTTTTTTTTTCAGTAAGAAACTTGACATAACACCTGACTTATTATGGCGTTACTCATACTGCTCAGTTATAAAAACATTTTGAGCAAGCCTATTGCCATCAACTGATGTAATTAGGAGCAAGCCTATTGCCATCAACTGATGTAATTAGGAAAAGCCTATTGCCATCAACCAATCTTATAAGGAGCAAGCCCATTGCCATCAACCGATGTAATTAGGAGCAAGCCTATTGCCATCCACTGATTTAGGTAATTGAGAGCAAGCCTATTGCCATCAATCAATGTAATTAAGAATAAGCCTATTCCCATCAAATGATGTAATTAGGAGCAAGCCTATTGCCATCAACCAACCTAATTAAGAGCAAGCCTATTGCCATCAAGCGATTTAGGTAATTGGGGGAAGCCTATTCCCATCAACTTTCCTTGTATTCGTAATGAAAAGCAGTAATCCCTCCCTTGTTCTTAGAATACTAGCGAAACGAATTAAATTAAAGAGGTTATTCTATGAAGTTGAAGTTGTTCCTGTGGCTGTTGGGCCGATTACCTGTGCCGATTACCTTGGTCTTCGACGAAGATTTTACTTTATGCTCTAGAGCATAAAACGCGACTTTATGTCGCCTACGCACGACATAAAGACGAATTTTAGAGCGAGAGAAGTGAAAATAAATATTCCCAACATCTGAGATGCGAAAAAATGTGAAAAATACATAAAACGAAAAACCAGTTGAGTCCCCGCAAGTACTTTACGCGTGGCAACATTATCTTGACATAGAACGTCGTATACACAGTTTTCCTTTCACCCCAAATTGGCACTTACTTCCAAGGAATAAAATCCAAAACAGCTTTTAGGATACCCAAGCGTTCCAGTGGCCGCCGACCGTGCATACGATTTCTGAAACGACACAAGCGTCGGGATGTGTTTGATCAAAATGGTACTTTGGTGTATGAGGATTAGGTTGAATGTTTATTGAAATGTTCTTTGGTAGTTTATAGCCTGCAATATTTTGCGACGTCTCAACCCGATATTTAGCTACCAGTTTTGTTCGTAGTGCGTTAAAACTTACGACTCGGAGGAACACAGAAGGACCATATAGAGATTGAAGTTATGCGCGTAGTTAAAGCTCAGTTTCCACAGAGATGAACTGAGCGGAGAGGAGCTTTCGGGAAACCTAATACAATCAGTTTCTGATATTTCCACTGCTAGGTTACAAGCCTCCTCTTTAAGAGAGAGCGGTGGTAAATGTATTTCGAAGTTTTGTGTATCGGACATCCTAGTTTCCTCGTGAAGTTTTCTTTTCCTTCACAATTTTTTAATGGCATCTCGCATTTTATGAGACTGGCGTCTGTTTGACCGGTATATCCTGTGAGTGCCATGAACGTAAGATCTCTTTCAGCCAGGGGTAAAAATTAAGTGACATTGCGCTATGGGAACTCCTGTGGGGTTCGAGCATCGGTTTATATTTAAAAACCCCAACTAAAACCCACACTCGGGATTCCCAAAATCAACAACTTAATATCACACCAGTAATCCTCTAAGGGTAAGGCAGATGTTTATATAATGATTTACTTACCAACATATTGCCAAAGTAACCAACCGAAAATAAACAAAAACCCAAAATATTTATCTCATTATCATCTTGACGTGAATGAATGAGAAATGCCAAATATGAATGCGTAAGGATTTTATCAGTTAAATCAACAGTTATATTTATTTTCGCTTACTGAAGGGCCGATACTTATAACTGTGAAAGGAGGCAACCGGTTTGTGACCCTTTTGGGTGAAGTTTTTGTAGCCTGCTTATTTAAGGCGAGGTTACCCTACTTTGTTTTTATGTACGCACGACCTCACCCCCCGCCCTGCCGCGCGAGCGATATAATGCCTAAATTTTGACTGTTTTTTCTCTCTTGGAGAAAAATGATAAAGAAATTATACATTATGTGACCCGAGATAATACACATTTTTTACGACCTTTATTATGATATAAGTTTTATTTTTCAAAGCCTATTATAACTCAAGTAAAACGATTATTTAGCCTTCATTTGGACATGTCTTTGCGATTTAATTGGATGCAGTGAAGTGTAAGTAATCGTGTATCGCATGCCCGACATATCATGATCGAAGAGTCAACTAGATGTAATATTTTTTTTTCAAAATTTAAATCCGTTCCATGTACGAGTAAAACGCTATTGTTGACGACGTTTATCGGGGTAACCCCGCCTTAAACAATACTGATAATATCAGCATTCTCCAGACTTTATCTCAATTTATTTGGGTCGACGCAGCGTGTCTTCTTCGTCCATACTTCTTTATTACTCGTTATCTAAGTAGACACCTCCTATCTAGCTATATCCTCGTTTACACAGTCTATCCCAATGAGGTTTTACCAATTAATAGAGACGTCATACTCATTGTAAAGAAATAAAAACATGGCGATATTTTAGTAACTACCTACAAGAACCTAAGCCAATTCATTTCTATCATTGAGTACGTTAGAAGATGACATAGTTATATAGGACCCAATGTCAAAAAGAGATAAACATATTGTTCACGTGGCAATTGTCAACGACAGCCAATGACGTTGCCTCTAGCATCGTTCGAACTGACAACATCGCGAACCATTTTCTCGTTCTCTCTGTCACTCATACATGCAACGCACTATTTGTCTCGTTCGTGTAGTAGGCGCGACAGTGATTTTTGAGTAAAATAAAATTTATGATTTTTTAGATAGATTATACGCGTATAATTAAAAACGGAAAATACAATGAAAAGACACATCCTTCTTGCTTTTTACAGCCGGCCCAGTATAAGTATTGCACTTTATGAACACACAACTAGGCATTTTTGTTTATTTTCATACACCAAACTCCCGCTTAAACGTACGTTCGCATCGCGGCCAGACGCAGGACGGACTGAGTTCACGTAAGCTGATTAGCTTACTTTTGTATCGCCGCGCAGATGTCGATAAAACGTATCTACCTATATAATATTACTAGCAGTTGCCCGCGACTTCGTTCGCGTAGAAATTTTGACTCTCTTGTCTGGACTGCCTGTGGATGGTACTATGTCAAATCAAATGCCAAATGCCAATCGAAGCGGTTATATTCCCTTAAACCAGCCCTGTCGTAAAATCTATTCCTGCCTGAAATGTCTTAACTATATTCTACCTCTCTGCCAATTTTCAGGTACAAAAAGCCAAGGATTTCATATGGACTTACGGGAGCCCTTAGTCCAGGTCTTCCTGACAAATTTCTTAGCTTAGATCTCCTACTCCTAAACTCTAGACTTGTTAAATTTCAGGTTGTTAGTACAAAAAAAAACAGTACATTTTTACAAACATGTGAAAGCCCTCAGACCTCCTTATTCTGACAATGTTGCTAAACTCGCTAAATCTGTTCTTAGTCAACGTCTACTAACTATAAAGTACCTTCCTGCCAAAATTGTAGCACAAAAAAATTAAGGACTGTCATACAAACTCGCGTGAGCCCTTAGACCTCCCTAGTCCGGCCCTGTCGCAAAATCGGTTCTTAGCAAACTTCTACTCTCCTACTACGTCCCTGCCAAAATTCAAGTTAGTAGCACACAAAATGATGGACTTTTAAACAAACTTGCGAGCGCCCTTAAACCTCTCTAATCCGGCCCTGCCACAAAACCTGTACTTAGCAGAGTTCTACTAACTATAAACTACGTGCCTGCCAAAAATCAAGTTTGTAGCACAAAAAATTAAGGATTTTCTTACGAACTTGCAAGAACCCTTAGACCTCCCTAATCCAGCCCTGTAACAAAATCTGTTCTTACCAGACGTCTACTAACTATAAACTACGTCCGTCTCAAAAATCAAGTTTGTAGCTCAAAAAATGAAGGACTTTCATACAAACTGGCGAGAGCCCTTAGACCTCCCTAATCCGGCCCTGTCTCAAAATCGGTTCTAAGCAGACGTCTACAAACTTTAAACTACGTCCCTGCCAAAAATGAAGATTGTGGCACAAAAAATGAAAGACTTTCATACAAACTGGCGAGAGCCCTTAGACCTCCCTAATCCGGCCCTGTCACAAAATTGGTTCTAAGCAGACGTCTACTAACTATAAACTACGTGCCTGCCAAAAATCAAGTTTGTAGCACAAAAAATTAAGGATTTTCTTACGAACTTGCAAGAACCCTTAGACCTCCCTAATCCAGCCCTGTAACAAAATCTGTTCTTACCAGACGTCTACTAACTATAAACTACGTCCGTCTCAAAAATCAAGTTTGTAGCTCAAAAAATGAAGGACTTTCATACAAACTGGCGAGAGCCCTTAGACCTCCCTAATCCGGCCCTGTCTCAAAATCGGTTCTAAGCAGACGTCTACAAACTTTAAACTACGTCCCTGCCAAAAATGAAGATTGTAGCACAAAAAATGAAGGACTTTCATACAAACTTGCAAGGGCCCTTAGACCACCCTAATCCGGCCCTGTCGCAAAACTAATTTATAGCGGAAGCCTACTGACTATACACTACGTCTCTGCCAAAAATCAAGATTATAGCACGAAAAATTAAGGACTTTCATACAAACTTGTGAGGGCCCTTAGATTACCCTAATCCGGCCCTGTCGCAAAATTAATTCATAGCAGACGCCCACTAACTATAAACTACGTCTCTGCCAAATATCAAGATTATAGCACGAAAAATGAAGGAGTTTCATACAAACTTGCGAGGGCCCTTAGACCACCCTAATCCGGCCCTGTCGCAAAATCTGTTCTTAGCGGACGTTTACTAACCATAAACTACCTCCCTGCCAAAAATCATCTTTGTACGTCCAGCGGTTTTCGAGATTTCGTGATGAATCAGTGAGTGAGTGAGTGAGTGAGTGACCTTTCGCTTTTATAGATATAGATTGGTCTATCCATCGTTTCTTTGGTCTTCCTCTACTCTTATAGTCCCTACATGTCACGTTGTGAACAAAAGGAAACTTAACTATCCATAAAAAGGTGCACCACGCTGTTACTATAGAATATAATTATGACACCAAGACGAGTGCGTAAAGGGAGTCATCATCTGCTAAGCCAGAAGGCTGGCCGACCCTAACATAGTTGAACAAAACTATGTTGGGGTCGGCTCCCAGTCTTACCAAATGCAGCTGAATTCTATGTAGTATTTTACATGAAACGAGTGCCTATCCGACCTCCACAATCCAGTTAGTTTTGGGAAATACGATACGTCTTGGTAAGACTGGTTGACTGACGACCTGTAACGACTGTCAAAGATACAAATTGTACTGGGACCAAACTGGCTTAAACGGAGTGTGAAAAGGAAGTAGAAGCAGATAATATAAAATGCTTTTTTAACCGATCCTAATGATGACTACAATTCCACAGATAAAAAGTACCACTTTCTTTATCTCTTCGTGTGTGGTCTGTACTGATAATTATTCAGATACACTTCCAATTAAGAGATTTTTTTATGGTACTGCACTTTATTTAAAAATTAACGTCTCGGTTGTTAACGATCCACTTTGTTATAACTTTTTCTTTATCGTGCAATCAGTCCTTAGATTATAACCAGATGAGTTGAAGTGGGTTTATCTTGTTCAGGAGGATTCTCTTTAGGAGCCTCTCTTCTTTTAAACATCGACACTTTATCCGTCATTTTAATATCTGGCTAGCCTTTTCCGAAAAATGGCAAAGTAGGTACTCAAGTAATTTCCTGTCAGTGTTGAATATTTTGATTGTTTGTAATAACTGAGGATTAAAAACTTCTCTTTTGTTTTTTTATTTGAAATCGGCATATTTTTTTGCAAAATATTTTTTTTCTCAACACGACACTTTTTTAAAATGTTACCTGTGGCAGATGTTTTTTTTTTAACAGTTCATCCTCTACTTACATCTGCAGAGTTCTGCTGGCACTTAAATAAAACCCTGTGGTATTTTTCACACTAACTTAAATCACGGGGACAACTAAAATGGTCGTGGGCAGTAAGTAATTCTCTGTCCATGATTACCTATAACTTTTTAGATTTATAATTAATAAATAACTTAACAATATTGTAAACTATCAAATATCAGGCCAAAATGCTTGTCAAAATTAAAAAAAAGGTTCAATAACAAGATATGCTAATTCAAATGACTTTTTGCGTAGGAGTATAACCTACTTTGACTGGCCTGTTGGTCTAGTGGTTAGTGACCCTAACTGCTATGCCGGAGGTCGTGGGTTCGATTCCCACCCAGGACAAATGTTTGTGTGATGAGCACGATCATTTGTTCTGTGTCTGGGTGTAATTTATCTATAATATGTATGTATTTAGAAATATATAAGTATGTTTATCAGTTGTCTAGTACCCATAACACAAGCTCTGCTTAGCTTGGGACTAGATGGCGTTGTGTGATAGTTGTGGAATATTATTATTATTATTATTATTATTATTATTACCTATTCATCTTGTTTTGAGTAAATTGATCTACTTATTACATCATAGCCACACCTCTTTAATCTTTATTGGTATTTTAAAGATAATATGTAACTGTTTTAAAATATTTAACCCTCTTACCAAAGCCGAAGGGACGATGCAGAGAGGTAACCACAACAATAATACTTTAATCCTATTTGGAAAAATTCAACAATTCTATTTCTAGTGAAATAACAATTGCAACTTTGAGTTATTACCAAAAGAAAGAGAGAAATATTATTAATTATTTATTGTGACATGTGTATTAGTTTCGTTACGTCACATAAAAATAAAATCAATACAGAATGGGACAATTCCCTCTAAACCTTGTTAATTGTACACTTATTGGTGTTGCTAACTGTACTTAAGTTCAAAAAATCATCTTGATTTCGCATCAGATCCTTGTATCCGAAATCAAAAAATGAAGATAACAAAAATAACCAACGGCCATCGATCTTAGTATTCTCAGTACATTTTTGTATTATTCAAATATATTTAATACGTTACAAAACTTGAAAGTGCAAAAATCGTAAATTAAACTCACGCAATACAATGGTTTATTTGTTAAACAGGTTAGTAGTGACGAATCAGATTCGTCACTTTAACGAAAAAGTTTTGAAGGAAGATATGAGATTTTGGATCGGGTTCCGTAAGATTTATTTTTGCAAAGGCGATAATAATCATAATCATAATCATAATCTTTATTTGCCAAAAGAATAACAACCTTGTAAAAAATTAACACTAGATACTTATTTACTATGGTGCTAAAAAGATTAGATACCCAATCACTCAGTACACAATAATAAATTCTGGTTGTTACATACCGATTCATGCTGACCCCCGTACTATGTAGTTATAAACTGTATTACGGTGGGACAGGCTTCCTCGTTCTACTTTACCAATATTCTAATAGCATATTTGAGATAAAATAATTAGATAATTACAAATCAAAACTGTGGGTAAATTTAACAAACATTCAAATTACTGTTCATTGAGTTTTTTTTCAACTTGTAGGTAGTAGCGTAAATTCACATAGTAGATGCAAAATTTTTAGATGTAAAGTTTTGTTTACAAATATTTGACTGTCTTTTTGCTAAGTATTTCATATAAAACAACAAAAAGAAAAAGACTTATTCTAAAAACAGTTACATTATTCGAAACCAAGATAAAAAATAATTTAAATAGTACTTTTTTTTTTCCCTATTTAATATGCCATACTTTGTGTTTTCTTGTTAATATGTATTTTTGTATGTGTGTTCGTATGTATTCTGTTTGTATATGTGTGTGTGTGTATGTGAAATGAAATTCGGGCTTTTGTTAAAGTTAAAAAGTATGGAGTGAAGATTGAGTGACTATAGTTTTAAATATACCTACTCTTTTGAAACCTGGATGCGACGCAGAATCGAGTCTACTTACTGGTACAGATACAGACATCAAGCTACTGCAGGCTGTTAAAGTCCTTTCAATAATAATAAAAACCTTTATTGACAAATCTTTAAAGATTTTTAGCATTATTGCTCAAGTATAAAGTTCAAGTTTGATTGGAAAAAAAATTACAGTTTCGTATAGCTTGAAGTGCTAGCGTCTGTACAACTTAAATTTAACTGTTTTAATCGTTAAATTCAGCTTTTGTTTATTTTAAAACATGACAGTAATGCCTGTACCAGGTATCTCTTAAGTGTGTGTTATGCCAATGCTGGGCAAAGTCGTTTTGTCTTTCCCATTTCTCTGCTTTGGGCTCCTTACTCCGCCTTGCGAAACAATTCCCCAATAAAAATAAAAAAAATCGATTGGCACTTTATTTAAAAGATGATTCACAAAAAAATTCGTTGAGATCAAACCACAAAATGACTTTCAACAGAACTGCGGAACCCTAAAATAAAAAAAGCTAAACTACAGCCAGTCAAACAGGTGTCAAGTGTGAACAGAAATTACAAAAAAAAGCACTTCATACAGTCAGTGCCCAGCTTTACCTGACCCCGCGTGTACAGAAGTGGTGTAAGACGAGGGTTCAAGTAATACTGGTTAAAGACAGTACATAACTCAGCGATTACAACGATTTACGTTTCTTAGAATTCGCTGTTTTTTTTTCCTATAAATAACGATTGATCGGTTATGTCAAGGAAGCTTGAGCTTTATTGTAAGAAATAAATAGAAGTGATAATTGGGTAGGTTTTAGCTTTTATGTGATTTTAGTCTTGTGGCTTTAGTCTTGTATAGATGTCAACGTACTTACTATGAAAATATCGTCGTTTTGTACAGTTTATTGATAAATGATGTTTATTTTGCGTAATAGGTTTTTACAAACAATTTTATACGTCATGTTTATAGAACTTAATGTTTCGTTGGTACCTGACTATTCTGAAACACAGTGAGTTTTCTATCAATAATTAATTTCTAAGTAGCACGGAGTTTGGATTTGTACCCGCTTGGTGGCAATAGGCCCGCTGCTCGCTATATGGATAGGTATAGGTACTATTAGGAACACCTTTCGATTTATATGTTTAAGTTCTAAGTTACATCAGCGTTACCGTATATAAAAAAAGCTTTCAATGTATTGCAAACACTAACACCCGTAGGTATTTATAAACAAGTCATTACTATTACTTGAGTAAATGTCATTGTTTAAGATACAATTTTTCTCTGTATTTTAGTAATTCCTTAATGTTAGAACTATCAAAGGTTGGAATTCTTAGTTTTGCTTTCATTGACGGTTCTAACTTCGTTTAAATTCTTGCCCATTGCATAAAAATATTTGCATAAGTAATTACTTAAGTCCAAGTAATTACTTTGACTAGACTATAAATACGGGGGTATTCTATTTATCTTCGGGGACGCCGGCAGACACCAGACGGGCGATCAGTCCTTTCGTTGTGGATTATTACGACCAGAAATACGGGGGTAAGTGTTGTGTAAAAGGTAACTAAAATACTGCTTGTCCGTCATCATTCTCTTTTACCCTTATTCCAATTAATTTGGGGTGGGCGCAGAATGTCTTCTTCTTCCATACTTAGTCTTAGTCATCTCATCAAACACTTCCTTTCTTGTCATACTGCGCAGGCGCCGACGACGCTCCTGTGGACTCTTCAGTCCAGGTCTGGGGGTTACCTAGCTTCTTGCCCACCTCACTACCAGGGGCTACTATTGTGATATCCAAAATGATCATTACACGCTTCACTCCCTTGCCAGTATTTTTCAACAGTGAAGTGACAAATCGGTCAAATTATTACCCTTTACTCAGTCCATAAATCGTTTATTTGCTCTTTCTCTACTCAAAACTTTCCTCACGAAATTTGCCTCTTTCCGTTTACGTATTCAAAGACCAAAATATTTATCTAAATAATTTACTTTTCCTTGTTACTACCGTTCATAGGTACAACCAGCGACGAAAGTTAATTAACTATTGTAAACATCAAGTTTATTTTGTACGGCAAAAACGTTTGTACTGAAAACAGTTTTCAACAGAAAATAAATTCTAATTAATGACAGGGGAAAATATTCGTTACACGACTTCAACAAATACGCGTGTATGTAAATTTTATTCATTAACATAATAATTGGTAATTTGTTTTGAAGTTAATTTAATGGCGATTAGGGAATGGGTATTCTGGTGAAGTTAATTTAATGGTGATTAGGGAATGGGTATTCTGGACAGATATTAAGTATGTTTGTCTAGGAGAATAGGCTTTGGACCTCTGGGTGTCGTAAATGTGGGAATAACTGATTGTGACTCGTCAGGCTAGTATCGTAGCACGACAAAATTTTTGTCGTACCTACATTATAATTTGTAATTTTGGCTTGATATAATGCGATGACGTATAAAAATGCTTTGTTACCTTAATATTTATAATTATAATCCGCCCAGCCTTTTCCCATATATCAGAATGGGGTCGGCTTCCAGTCTAACCGAGTGCAGCTGAAAACCTGTATGTTACATGCAGCTACTGCCTATCTGAAGGCCTACCATGACGTCTTAAAACAGTTCTTATTCCAGTTAGAAAAAGAGATGGCGCCAGACACCCTGTATAGTTCTGTCACGTTTCCACACTGGAATAAGAACTGTTTTAAGATGTCATTGTAGGGCCGCAGACGTCCACAACCTAGTGAGTACTGGGCCGGCAGTCTCGACAGAGATAACGACAAAATCGCTAACTTTCAATCCTTAATTACTAACGAATAAATTCGGTTGCAATAATGATGCTTGCAAGTAAAGCAAGTCTCTACATCCAAGATGCGTTTCTCGCAAGCATCATTGTTGCAACCGAATTTATTCGTTGGTAATTAGCAATCGAAAGTTAGCGATTTTGTCGTTATCTCTGTCGAGACTGCCAGCCCTGGGTAGTACGATATCCCTTGGTAAGACTGTTGTCAGTGTTTTCGACCACTTACTACCTGTAACGACTGTCAAAGATCTGTAAATGATAGTGTCATCCATCCATTATTACTGCTCATGACTATATTATTTTGTAAATGTCATCATCTGCCTAGCCTTTTCCCAACTATATTGGGGTCGGCTTCCAGTCTAACCGGATGAAGCTGAATACCAGTATTTTACATGGAGCGACTGCCTATCTGACCCCCACAAACCAGTTAATACTAGGTAATACGATACCCTTTGGTAAGACTGGATGTCAGAATTTCAGGTCACTGACTACCCGCGACTGCCAAAGATCTATATATATGGCAGCCGGGACCAACAGCTTAACGTGCTTTCTGAGGCACGGAGGAAACTCGGTATGTCGGGCGGTCACCCATCCACAGACCGACCTAGGCAAGCACAGCTTTACCTAAAGATCGACCCGAGTGGCAGTTCTTATTAAGCCACGAGCTCCTCGATTATTTTGTAAATGTCGTGGATGTCATATTATTATTGCGGTTAGCAATATGCAAGCAAAGCTTTAAAGCATCGTATAACTATCCTCTCTAGTCATTTTTGATGAATGGATAGAATACTTGTTTTGCTAAGATATAACTCTCTAGTTTGTAGATATTCCAGCTACAAACGCTTGGCAGTTAATAATCATTTTTCTAACCAGCAAAATTACTACCCAGTTCGCGCCAACAGTCTGCCACTATTCACCCTTGTACACATATTATGATACGATAGAAAATTGCTCGATTTTCAGTGAGTGTAGATTAAATAATTTATGAATGTGTTCGGTTCAACAAAACGCTAATTTAATAACCTTGAAAACAACCATCATAAAAAGCAGAGATTAAATCAGATAACATTCTACCGAGACAGAAATATAAATTCAAAGTAAAAATAGGTACCCTCATTTAGACGACATTAAATTACTTAATACATTGCAAGCAAAATGATAAAAAAATAGATTTGCCTCGGTATTTTCGCATCAAGTCTGACCACTGGGGCCCATAGGCTATTAAGCGTAAGCGAGAGGCTAGATAATTTATTAGCCTATACGGGAGTGGGTGTTTTGTCGTGTTTTCTCAGATTTTATTACATTTTAATTGCCTCCGTGATAGAGTTTTGGTCTAGTTTAAATGGCAAGTTTATAAAATACATTTTAGAACAAACTGACACATCTTAGAGAATTACGGAGATGGATGTTGTTGTAATAGTTTTCAACAAATCATTTTTTTTATACAGAAACAGCACAAAAGTATTATTTATGACTCGAGCAGAGTGTTAATGATTTTTTGCTTCGTTGTCACTAGTACCATTAACAGTTCCATGATGGAACTACTGATTGTTTTTTTTTATCACTTTCATCAGTATTTTTTAGTAGCAGCCACAGATTCCGAATTTGTGCCCGGTTGATAGCAGACAATAATATTGGCGAAACTAGGGTGCCCTTAGACATACCTCTACTTAACCCTTTGGGGATTACAGGAGTGAGGTTATGTTATATTAAAATTCGAATCGTTCTATTTTCTTTTCTTTTTTCTCAGAAAGTAGAGATTTAACGCCAAGTTACCACTGAAAAAACAAACAATATAAAGTGATATTGACGTTTCAATATTGAACAAACAAGGCCTGTGTTATTTTAAAAGCCAATTTTGTTTTAAAACAGAATTTTGATACTAATTGATTTACAATTTTGTATCGAAAGTCCATTATGAACTTTAGTAAATTTTACGGAATTTGCAGGTGTTAAAAACATTTTTGAAAACAAAATATTTATAATGAGCCTGAATGTCCCACCGCAGAGCAAAAGCTTAATTATTTCCATTAATTTTTGTCTTTGGCTGTTTTAATCCTTCCAATCCTTTTGATAAGAGTCCAGGTCGTCACGCTACTTTCTTTTAGGGTGTCCGGTTCGTTGTTTGGAACCACGAAAGAATGATACCTATAGTAATAATGTAGGCCTTACTATAATTGGATGTTAAAGGTCATAAGAAAAATAGATTGTAGGTATATTATTATCTGTAAGATTACATATTTTATTTTATTGTTATTCCTGCTTACTAAAATATTTTAAATATTAATAAAATACGTTATGTATGTTCCGTACCAACACAATCATCAATTCCGGGCTAACAGGCCGACCAAAACTTTACATCAATACGACTATTTAATTCGGTAGCTAACGCGATTTTAATGTCAAAACTTTTGTGGCGTTCCGTGTATAAATTATACAAAAACACATTATCTACATACGTATACAGGATATTTTTAAAGTAGGGTAAATATCGATACAGTTTTGTGAAATATTGAAGTTGTGTTGAAACTATCTATAATTATCGAGTAATTAGAGATTGATTGTTTGAGGGGTATCGTATTACCCAGTACTAACTGGGTTGTGGAGGTCAGATAGGCAGTCGCTTTATGTAAAATGCTGATATTCAGCTGCATCCGGTTGGACTGGAAGCCGACCCTAAACAAAGTTGGGAAAAGGCTACGCAGATGAGTGCGTGGCTATCTAAATTTAATCAGCCCACTATTTTGCCAAAAGTTTGACATTTTCAGTAGCACTATCAGCTCCTGTAAAGTGTAAACAACAGTATCGGTAGGACATAATATAAAGTTTACCATCATTGGTACCTTAATACCCATTTATGATTCAAAGTAGTCATATGAGGTGGTGTCCACCTAAAGCAGTTATCATATCTTCAGCTTTCCAACCTGTGTCCAGAAGTTATTTTTATACTATTTATTAAAAGTAAAATGAAAACATGAAATATAATTTTCAATAAACATCATACTGTGTTCTGTTGTTAACTAAACATTTAATTTCTGCGTTTTGTATTATTCTTATCTCATTTACAGCAAATCTATATATTATAATAACAGCATTTAAATAAAGATAAATACCTATAAAATATATTTTAATTTGTCAGTTAGTCCCGTTTTTTTACAATTTTTATTAATTTAGGAGTCAGAGGTCAACCAACTTTTATATCTTTATGTTATAGTGTTGTTTGTAATAAATTAATATAATTATTCAATAATAAGATGCCTATCTATTAATCGGCGCCATACACCGAAGTTATTTATTAGGAGACTCGTATTTATATTGGACATTTACTGGCAAATATTTTGATTTATAATGCGTTTTTATCGTGTCGTTTAAGTTTTTTGCAAGAAAAAAAAATTTCTTCATATTTTCCAGTATTATGTAAAGACTGGTACTGAAAAGTGACAAGTGCTAAAAATTGAAATGTCACATACCATCTCACCTGTAATCCCCGAAGTCATAGACCCATTAGAACACCCATATTTTTACAGTTATGTTTAAGTCCCATGTAATAAGGGGCAATCCTATTGCCACTAACTGGGCACAAGTCCATGCCGGATCTGAGAATCGAACTCAGTGACTCTGAACAAAACTTTTTTCTAATTTTGCACTTGTAATTTAACGTCCGACTCTCCATCTTCCGCAATTAGACTTTCACCACCATTAAATTCCAACAGGATGTCCAGTTTATAAAAACTAAGTACAGTCAAATAAACTTATTAGTCATATCACAAAGATAAAATATCCAAAAAGGAAGGATGTGTATCAGAAACGAAAGGAAATCAAAAAAACATTTAATGGATGCACTCTCATTTCCTGTGTGTCACACAAAATTTAGATTGAGGTCATAAAAACGGTTCTTGGGCCGAAAAATAACTGGTTTTGTGCCTAGAATTGTTAGTTAGTCATCATCGTATCATCCTGGTTCTATGAACTGTTTATGTTAATAAGTAGCGACATCTATCCGGTCTGGAATTAATAAGACTGGTTCGATATTGGCGTGGGTATAGAATTCCAGCTAAGGAGGAAAGTCTTGTGAATTTATTTTATTTCTTCAGGGTTTATTAGTCAGAAGTTTAAAAGTCAGACAAACCAGTCTTAAAGTCAAACTCAAAACATTTATTTGAATTAGAATATTACCTAGTAACAGGCAGCTTAAAAGTCAAAAAAGAAACGAATCTACAGTCTCATTCACAGGCAAAATAACTTGTAAAGAACTGTTCCCCATTCCAAAACGTAATATCTAAAAAGAAGAATGGGCAAGAAACTCATATAGTGCATAGAGAAGTTTATCCGTATTTATAGTAGGTACCTATTCTGTAGATTTTGGTTATTTAGAAATACATTTTCGACAGATTAGGCTAATCAAACTTATTCTCTCACTCAAACTCTTAATAAAAACATTAAAGGCACATAATTCTCATGTTAATTTTACAAAATTCCAAGCCTATTTCACGATGTAGGTACGAAAAACCACTACTCACCAAATATTTATTTAGAAAACGTTACAGAATTTGTATAGGCCTAATTGGTATTGGCGAAGTAAGTCAACAGGCACTTTATCGTAAATATGTAAAACAAGCAGTAATAAACATTTATCTGTACTTAATTTTCCTGTTTTGTACAAATTAATATCCTGTGATAAACCATCACAAATTCACAACCAACTAGGTAATTATAATTAGCAAAGGTGCCATAGATTTAATTAACCAATGTGACCAAACTAGATCATAATCATTTGTAAGCAGAATAGTTAACGGTGACAATCTAATAGTCAACGGTGCCAATACTAACTAATATTATAAATGCGAAAGTGAGTTTGTTTGTTTGTTCCCGTTTCACATTTAAACCACTGAGCCAATCAAACTTAAATTGTGCACATACGTTATTAGGTATTCAGAAACGGGTAAAGGATACTTTTCATCCCAAAAAAAAGTATTGTTCCCGAGGAAAACAAACAATAACGTTCTTATGAAAATAGATGGCGCCACGTGTGTTTCGAATCATGATTGAAATTAATCTTCTACATAAATTAAATTCTCGTGGCAGTGTTAGTTGCCATACTCCTCGGAAACGGCTTGACCGATTTATATGAAATTTTATATGTATTTTTCTGTAGGTCTGAGAATCGGACGTAATCTATTTTTCATACCCCTAAGTGATAAGTGTGGTCCACCTCAAACATTTTTTAGCACTTCAAAATATCCACGGGAACGGAGATAGCTAGCATATAGAAACTTTAGTAGTGTGTTCAGTTAACTAGTATAATTAATATATACGAATTGATTGACAAATTCTAAATTAACACAAGCGAAGCCGCGGGAAATATTTATTACTCCTAAATAATCTATTTCTAGGATGCTCCGACAATATAATTAATAATTAACTACTGAGGAAGTTAGTGCTAAACCAGCTCATTAAAAAGCCTCGTAAACATTTTGGTATTTCCTGCAAATAGGTTATTGGAAATGGAAAAGCGCGAGTCGATACATTAATGTATGGTTCCGTAGACCATAACGAGGTTGGTAATGGTTAAAAGTTTGATCCATTCATTGATCTAATCGTAGAAAGAAATACCTATGCGAATCTTTAGCGTTATAGATCTCTCAATATTGGGCTACATGTGTATCTACTCTTCTAATATCTTCAAATTAATGTTACAGCATCATGCTGAGATTTTTTTGATATCGCGCAGGAGCAATTTAATGGAGTTTTAAAAATAATATTATTTGGTTGTTTTCTTTCACTTAATTCTGACAAATCCAATAAGAACAAAACATAGCCTTATTGAAATCTAGACAAGAGGACAATGATTGCAACTATTTATTGCGAATCACGGAACCCTAAAAATTAAAAAAAGAACCTGTTCACGTAGGTCCATTCTCTCACCTCTTCATCAACGTCGGATGAAAGTGTTAAATTAATACTACATTTAATACTACAGTACAAAACTGGTTAAAGATTTGAAGTAATTAATTGAGTAATTTTAATTGGAACTATCTCAATGGTATGGGAATATAAAATGGAATATTCCAGATGCTCTTCCTGCTTTTTAAGTAATCAAACTGTAAAAAACCAGTTTATAAAGATCTCTTATTGTGCGAGAAAACTATACTAAGTGAAGCCAGATTATACTGGACATGTATAACTTAATGTATCGCAGTGTGTACATAGTGTATTACGGAAATGAATATTTCTTTTAAGATTACAAGCAATCTGTTGACTATTACTTTTAAAAAATATTTACATCAACTACCTACTATCCACCTACTGGTATTTATATTATTAAGATTAAAGTTACCTACTCGTAAATAGCTTTCTCTCATTTTAATAGGTGTGAGTTCTATTCCAATTTATTTAGGTGTATAAAATACTCTTAAGTTATTTTGTAATTCACATATAAATAATTGTAAATAGATTTCATTTCTACCTACCCCAGATCAGTACCAACCAGAATAGCAGGTAATTTACAAAACAAATATATCATACAGCGCAATACAGCGTATTTAATACATCGGTATCATTTTTTACGCCCAAAAAACAAGAGAAGAACCTTCCACCTGTCAATTGATACGCCTGACATTTCCTGACACCAGAATTACCAAGCTTTTATACCACCCAAATAACCCATCAACACCTTTAACACAACTGCATAAAGCTCACATTTGGACACAAACAAACTTTGCGAACTGCAAAAAAGCTTTTGTAATAAATCGAAATTGAATATTTCGCTGTCAAAAAGTTTCGGTGTTATTTTTTTAATAATGATGGCGAGGGAAAGCGTAAGCCATGCGAATCGAAGCCGAATTTCATTAAAACCTTCTTTGTGTATTTTGTAGTACGTGACTTGTGAAGTTAATCTGGTGTAAATGAAGTTTCGTGAAAAATACGGTCAATCCCGGATAAGAAAACTGAAAAGTTTTACATCTAGCGGCAGCCATTTTGTATTTTCTTTAACGTAATAATTTAATAGTAGTTAATGTAAGAAAAATACTAAAAGAGTGATAAACATAAATGTTGATGAATGGACAGGGAGAGGAAGACAAAAAAATAAAATGATGGAAAAAGGATTAAATTAATGATAGTGTGACGACTGACAGGGGAAAATGGAAGAAAAAAACATGTTGTGCCGAGCCCATGCATCAAGGGACAATGGCAGAAATATGACAGAAAATTTAAATAAAAGGAATCAATGATAGTGGGTGGACTGCTTGCATTTTGAAAGTAAGGCCCGGTATCCACCAAAGCGGAGATGTGCCAAGCGGAGAGGAGATTGCCAAATTCGACCAATCACAGGAAGGGCAAAAGACCAGATGTAACTGTGAATGTTAGGCATGGGACAAGGGCAGAAAATTATGATAATACTTCAATTACAGTGGGTCAGCCTCAAAATCAATTGCTGCATTAATCTGGCCTAACGTAGTATGAAGTTTAATTAGAATATGAAGCCAGCATATACTGATTTTTTTTACGACTGACGTGCATCCTACAAATAAGGTCTACTTACTTGTTTTATTTTGATACTTGCAACCGTGTGAAAGGGGATACCATAGTAAGCATATCAGATTGTATGCCCAGTGGCTACAAAATACAATATTTTTACAAATAAAATAACGACAATGCGTGAGACTATCAAATTACTTTGGTTTATAATTATTACAATCTGCACATCGTAGTTTTTGAAACACCTTGTTTTTTCTCAGATATTGTCAAATTACGTCGATTTGGATAGAGCGGAATGCATTGCCAAAATGTGGTGTCCTTACGCCTTGTTTGTTAATTTCATTGCTTGTTTGTGACCTCCTTGGTTCCTCTGAGCTACTCTGTTTACTTGAGCCCTCTCCTGTAGTACAGATTCCTTGTTTAACACAATTTCAATTAATTCTTTTAGCTCCTTCTTTACATCTTCTTCACATAATCTTTCGTAAACTGGTCCTTGTTTCATTCCAGTTACAAATTCCGTACAAAACCTTCGCTTGATTGAAGTCAAAACAGATATGGGCCCAGTTAACTATAATCAATTTTTAAAGGAATAACTGGTCCCTGCCATGGTTCGATTTCCATAGTGGGCCGAATGACCCCTAACCCGTAGTGTAATACTACGTACAAAAACTCACCCATGTTTCTTTGTAAGTCCTTTGCTAAATCCTTTTAAGCAGTCCTTCCATTTTGACATCAGTTATGGAAACAGCTGAAAAGCGGTGGTCGATCTCTCCTGCTTTTAACTTCAGAGTAATGTCATACAGATAGTAATACGGTCTACGGACGATTGTGATGCAACTTAAGTGAGCCGGCAAAACTTTAAGAAACCTTCTAGATTTTCATAAAGAGTTTTTCACACAATTCAAAGAGGTTGGGATCATACAATTGCATCATCAGCCTGCCTAGCCTTTTCACAACTACCTAAGTTGGGATCGGCTTCGAGTCTTACTGAATACTGTTGAATATCGCTGATCGCAATGACGGGGAGGACAAGCGCCTTTCGACTTCGTTGTGGGTACTTTTATACCCATTACTTAATATTATACCGACGCAAAAACGGTTACCACGTATTTGAAACATCATCCTGAACAGTACAGAATTATATTCCGAATTTCTATGTGGGGGAAATATTTCATCAATCAATCATCTGTAATTTTTAAAAATTAACTGTTTTCTGGCAAGATGGCAAGAAGGCTGATAGGTTGAAGTGGGATTGGGCGGGTCATGCAGGATGACCGCTGGGCAAAAGCCTCTACAAGATGGTTGCCGGAAGACGGACGGCGCCGCCGAGGCCGGAAAGAAAGAGGTGGCGTGACGATTTAGACGCGTACCACGAGGACTCGTTCGAGGCCGCACAGGAAAATAGCTCTTGGAAGAAATTGGGGGAGGCATTTGCCCTGCAGTGAGACAGTGTAGGCTATATAAAAAAAGAACGGTTTCCTACAAAACAGCAAACTGTCAAAATGTGTTGAACAGCAGATATTTTTTTAAATACCATTGAAAAATGACTATGTTCAGACTGATTTAAGTACAAATACGTGGTCGCCGATGGTGTCGTTTTCACCCTGAATACGAAAATGAACATAATAATATCGGCTAGTTGCCAAGCAATAAAAATAATGATAAGTCATAAGTTCTCATCACATTTCGATTGACGTGTTACAATATTTTGACGGGCACTCGCCACTGTTAATGTTCCAATCAATATGTTAATGAAATGAACGACTTATGACTTACAGACAACCGAAAATGTCAAACTTTCCCACTCAACTTTGAACCTAATGCTTCTGCGATAAAGTCGAAAATCTATTAAAGATATTTGACAATTTGTAGTAGCTTGATGTACTGGCGTGTGTACGTACGGAGTTTTTATACGGATTCTTTGGATGTAATTGAAAATATGTGGTAGGTAGTTTTTGTGGTGATGAGCTGGTTTAAATTGAAACTTTTGGGAGGTTTGACCCTTTGAATTTATTTATCAAGCACTTGTTTGGGTACCTAAGTGACCATTTATAGATGTTTGACTGTCATTACGAGTATTCAGAAGCGCGAAAGTTTGTTAAAATATTAATTTAATGTTCTAGTGTCCTGACCGCAATCTTATTCAAAGGACAGAGATAAGGTTGACGAACAAGCTATCCCAAAAGTAGTCTATTAACTCGCGACTTAAATAGGTTGGGTTCATATGAACTTGTGAACATCGACGAAGGCAGGGAATTCCACTCCTTGGCTACAGCCAAGCATGATATGATGCGAATGATAAAAGACTAGCTTTTGCCAGCGGCTTCGCCCGCGTGAAAATGTCAATTTTCCATACAAACTTTCATCCACTATTTAACTCCCTTAGGGGTTGAATTTCGAAAAATCCTTCCTTATTCCTTGTCTACATTATAAAGGGAACCTCTGTGCAAAATTTCAGCTTTCTAGGTCCAAGGGTTTGGGCTGGACGTTGATGAGTCAGTCAGGACTTCTCTCTTCTATACTAATTATTATAAAGAGGTAAAGTTTGTGTATTTGTTAAATTGTAAGGGGTAATCTCGGGATCTACTGAACCGATTTTAAAAATTCTTTCACCAATAGAAAGCCACATTATTGCTGAGTGTCATAGGCTACATCCGCTAGTTATTTATATAAAGATAGATGTCAAAGCGCTTCTTGAAAATGTGTGGAACTGAACAAGGTAACATAAGCCTAACTAAGAGCTTTGCCAAGGGGTTTCGCGTATTGTGGAGGTCAAATAGGCAGTGGCTCAATGTTAAATACAAATATTCAGTTTCAGCATTCGGTTTGAATGAAACCGATCTCAACACTTGGCCTGTTACAAAAAATACGGAGAACTCAGTTTATTAAAACCAAACTGTAAAACGATTAAAGTTCTTTACATTTATATTTTGACTCTAGACGGCCGGACTCTTTCTCAGGCAATCCAGTCTTATTACCCGACTACAGCGAAGCCAAAAGGAGGGTTATGATTTTGTTTAGAAGATGCAACTATAATCATGTGAACCGAGAAACTAATGCTAACAAAGGATGCTCTCAATATTCCGTTATTCTAAGACTTCACTTGTGTTTACTTAAGTAAATGGAACACTCTAGTAAAATGCACTCATACCACTGCAAAATGGTTACTTTAAACGTCACGATTTTTCATGGAAACTTTAATTCCTGCGGCTTGCTTGTAAGTCATTGAATTTCTATTCCGAGAGGATAGACGGCCTCAATGCATTTTTCTTGGTCTTCAAATTGTCTGTGAATGGGTGATTTTCCTCCGTCTCCGTGCTCGGTAAATACGTTAAGAGGAAATGCGGGTGGTCTTTTCTCCATACAAACGCTCTCGCCTGTTTTCTTTTTGGTTAATGACCCTAGAGCAATGATTTTTTACAGAATAATTAATATTAACTATTTCTATGCCCCTGTGTTTTCCTTTTTGATGATAAATTATTTTTATAAGCACTAGAACCCTCAAAAAATGCCCAAAATTGCTTGTTTAGATCGCTGTTAACACAGTCCTAGTGTACAAATTTGACAACTATTAACGAAAAAAGAAAAACATAGCGGCGTAGTATATATCCTCCTTATTCATTGTCTAAAATATCTTTTCAATTGGTTTAATATTGGAGGAGGAAATAGGCGAGAGCCAAACCTAGAAATATCACTTTTATTGAGTCGCTATTGAGTCGGATCTGCAGTTGTCCTTATCGCATAGATTGAGGGCAGGGGGGCGGAGAGAGACAGCGATAGTGGAGAGAGACAGACGGATAGACGGAGAGAGACAGAGCCCACATTTTCTCTTAACCCGCTGGTCCCGGCTGTACTTTGTTGATATTTGACAGTCATTACAGGTAGTCAGTGGCCCGAGATTCTTACAATCAATCTTATCAGGCGTTATCGTAGCACTAACTGGGTTGTGGAGGTGAGGTAGGCAGTTGCTCCATGTAAAATAATGGTATTCAGCTCCATCCAACTAGACCAGAAGCCGACCACAATATAATAGGGATGTTAACAAAAAAAATCTAATTAGTCCGTCAGATAGATTTCGATTGACGAAATGACGATTTTCCATACAAACTTTCATCCCATATTTAACTCCCTTAGGGATTGAATTTCGAAAAATCCTTCCTTATTCCTTGTCTACATTATAAAGGAAACCTCTGTGCAAAATTTCAGCTTTCTAGGTCCAAGGGTTTGGGCTGGGCGTTGATGAGTCAGTCAGTCAGTCAGTCAGTCAGTCAGGACTTCTCTTTTTATTTATATAGATAGAAGACATTAGTATGACATTTCTTAGCGAGCAGTGACGTCGCCACCTCCCACTCAAATCTTTGACGCGTTTTATCTTCGTAAATTTTTATTGATTTGATAAAACAAAAAATTCGTATCCAATATTTTTCGATAATCTAACAGACGGACTAATTAAATAATAATAATAATAATAATACAAGGGGACTCATTAAGCCCTCTTTGGTTTTGTCTAGCCCTGAATCCACTCTCCCGAGCACTAATTGAATCTAGATTAGGTTTTGATATAAAACACGGTAGGTCAACATTGCACCAAATTACACATTTACTTTACATGGATGACTTAAAACTATATGCTAATAAAAGTACAGATTTACACGGTTTGTTAAACATAACAACAACATTTTCTAAAGATATAAGAATGGAATTTGGACTGGATAAATGCCGAAAATTAAATATTGAGAAAGGTAAAATTAAAGATGGAAACTACTCAACAGACACCGACCAAGTAATAGAAGCAATGAGAGACGAAGAACTTTATAAATATTTAGGGTATAACCAAGCACGACTGTTAGAACATAGGACTATTAAAGATAAACTAAAAAAAGAATATCTTAATAGAATACATTCGCTATGCAAAATGCACCTATCTAGTAAACATTTATTTAAATCCATAAATACTTATGCAGTACCCATACTCACTTATTCTTTTGGTGTCTTAAAATGGTCTAACACAGACCTACATGCCCTTGAAGTCAAAACACGAACGACTCTGACACAACATAGATATCACCATCCCAAATCCGCAATAGAGAGAGTCATTATGTCCAGAGAAGAAGGAGGCAGAGGCTTAATCGAAATATCAAATCTTCATAAAAGACAAGTCATAAACCTAAAGCAATTTTTCAGACGGAAGAAAAACAGTAGTCAGTTACACAAAGCAATTACAGAAATAGACAAACAATATACACCTCTAAACCTTAGTGATGATAGCAACATTGAGACAATAGATAAAGCGAGACATATTGAAGAACTACATAGAAAGTGGAGGCAGAAAGAATTGCATGGAAGACATTGTAACGATCTACACCAAACATACATAGATAAAGATGCTTCTAACAAATGGTTGGAGTTAAGTGGGTTATTTCCGGAAACAGAAGGGTTTATGTTAGCCATCCAAGACCAAGTCATAAACACTAAAAATTATAGAAAATACATAATTAAAGATAGTACAGTAAGAAATGATCTCTGCAGAAAATGCCATAGCAAGCCTGAAACAATACAACACATCACAGGCGCTTGTATCACATTAACTCAAAATGACTATACACACAGACATAATCAGCTAGTTAATATTATACACCAAAAACTCGCAACTAAACTTAATCTCATGAAGGACCCATACGCACCATATTACAAATATACACCTAGAGATACTTTAGAAAACGAATTTTATAAAATATATTATGACCGCTCTATAGTTACAGATCACACTATATATAACAACAGACCCGACATAACACTTGTAGACAAAGAAAACGAACACACATACATAATTGATATTGCAGTCCCTAATACTAATAACATACAAAAAACAATCTCAGAGAAAATCAGGAAATATACAGAGTTACAAGAGGAAATTAGGCGAGTTTGGAAAATGAAAAGAGTCACTATAGTCCCAATTGTTATATCAACCACAGGCGTTATCCCAAAACAAATATTTAACAGTTTTAGCGCACTCAATCTATCTAAATACACATACCTAACACTACAAAAAGCTGCCATATTAAACACTTGCCGAATAGTTAGAAAATTTTTACAATTAGACTTAGACAATAATTTCGCTGCAGTACAGAATAATTTACCTTTACAAACAAATAACTAGAATCTCACCTTGGTTTACACCCGTGAGATTCTTAAAATACCAGGTATTAACCTGAGAAAACGAAAGTTTAAAACCACAATAATAATAATATTCCACAACTATCACACAACGCCATCTAGTCCCAAGCTAAGCAGAGCTTGTGTTATGGGTACTAGACAACTGATAAACATACTTATATATTTCTAAATACATACATATTATAGATAAATTACACCCAGACACAGAACAAATGATCGTGCTCATCACACAAACATTTGTCCTGGGTGGGAATCGAACCCACGACCTCCGGCATAGCAGTTAGGGTCACTAACCACTAGACCAACAGGCCAGTCAATTAGAATCATATTTTTTTTAGTTATTAAACATCCCTATTGACTAGGCAGAGTTGATGATGAAGTATTCTTTAGCCTTAGAACTGACCCATTTCTGTCAGAAAAACATCAGCTATAACTCACGATACAGAATGATAAACAGCTACGTTGTTAATTAAAATTCTATATTGATTTATTGCAGTCAACAACTTCCAACTACGCGGAGATTTGATGTATTACTTATGTTCAAAACGTACTGTCAAACCTGGGTGCTTACTCTGGAATATAATTCCGATAGATCGACATTGGTCAAACGTCAGTTGGTTGATTTAAACGTCAGGGATTGGCTAGACTCAGTGAGTCCAGCCAATTGCTGACGTTTGACTTACAATTCCAATGTCGATCTATCGGAATTATATTCGAGAGTAAGCACACTGTTCCTTCATGGTTTTTATGATTTATTCAAATGGGCTTTGAAATAAGGTAATTAGCGTTGAGAATGTTGAGATTTATGTTTAGTTGTTCATCTGTACAATTGTTTTTCTCTCATATTTCATAGAGCTTTCATTTGTAACTGTTACTGTCATATTTGACCTCCACAATATAGTTACTAGGTAATTTTGTTGGTCCGGAGTTCCATTCCCGGAGCGGGCAAAGTATTATTGGGAATTTCCATCAGGTATTTTTCAGTAACAGCCACGGACTTGTGCCCGGATAATGGTAATAGGCTTGCCCCCTATTACATGGAACTTATAGGTACATCACAAGCGAAATGTTTTTTTTTTTTTTTTTTTTAAACTTTGCCCCACACTAGGAATTTCTCCTGTATTGAGGGTGCGTTTACAAACATTGCAACTCGCATACACAAACACACCCAGACCCGAAACAACTATTTAGAGGCCATAAAAATACTTGTTCCGTGCGGGGATCGAACCCGCGACACGTAGCGCAGCAGTCCAATCTCTTAGCCACTGTGCCAACCGTGTCGTCAACGTTGTTGTACTAATGGGTACACCGGTGCTATGGAAAATCCCAATAATACTTTGGCTGTCCCGGGTATCGAACCCAGGACCTCGTGCTCAGCAGTCGCGCTTGCAATCACTAGACCAACGAGGCAGACTGTGGCGACTGTTTTATTTAGCCACTAATAAACACGAGGTAGTACTGTCTTCAAAACAACTCACAACGAACTTAATATTATTATACAACCCCATCTTTTTCATCTCCCACAAACTTTTAGCAATTTTTTAAGCATCATTCTTCCTCAAGAAAAAATTAACTAACTTGAATTTTAAAGTTTCGCAAAGTAAAAATATTCATAACAAGGCAGGCTTTGAATAAAACACAACAGGGGAAACGACCCTTAAAGTTACTTAAAGAGACCAACCCTTAATATTTTGACTCCAGTTTATGATACGCTATGTATTTTTACTTTTTAAAGTTTTTAACCGATTCTCTGAGAATTTTGACTGTATGGTTCCAACTTTTCGATCTTCTTCATAACGTGTGGGCAGTAAGGTCCAAGGACCCCATACACCCTAGTGTCTGTTTCTACACCGCCTCAAAGGCCTCTGACATGGGTTGACGACCACCATTTGGCGGCCGGGACCACCGGCTTATACGTGCATTCCGAAGCACGGAATCACCTTTTTTCAGAGAATCTAGCCCGTAATGTCCTAGCCTACAATTTTTTTTTGTTGGTGTGGACAGTTGAGACACGAAGTCTGCCTTTGTGCCCAGATTGATTTGATTTTGAGATTTAAACTTAATTATCTGGCTAAATGTGGGTGTACTTGTATTTGGTACACTCCTGCTTCTGTCCCTCTACTGGGCGTAGGCACCGGGGCATATGAAAGAAAAATCATTGTCACCGATACATGACACACTTTATTCGTGTACATAATATCTTTCCAGGGACTTTCTTTTATTTATTTATTTAAACTTCATGCACAAACGTGGTACATAGGTGGTATATCCTATTTGACCCTAAGGTTGACTAACCTTAGGGTCAAATAGGACATCATTGTGGTAGAGTACAAAAATAAATAAATTAGGAGAACACTATTTTGTTAACATAAATTAAATAAACTAAAATATATTATAATAGATACAAATAGTTCACAAAACGAGAAACCAAACAACAATTACCATGACTAACACACATTATGAGTAATTCAGTCCGATCTTAAGAAATGCTTCCGCACAGCTCTTTTGAAAGCCATTTTGCTTTCCGCTTTTTTAATGCCAAGGGGTAGCGCGTTCCAGAGTTTTATGGCTGAGACAGCGTAAGAAGATGACATGAAACCAGTACGGTGAGAAGGAATTTCAAGGAGTAGGTTGTTAGAAGCTCGAAGGTTACGACTGTGTGAACTGCCCAACACTTTGAAGTATTTTTTAAAATAATCGGGAGTAGGTTCATGGATCCTTTAATATAGTGAAAAGCGTGCAAAGAGATCTGAGGGATCTTCTGAGTCGGATAGACAGCCATTTAAGCTGAGAACGGTATGAAGAGATGTGATCGTATTTACGAAGGACAAAAATAAACCTAATGCTAAATAATTGAGAAGACGATCCAATTTGTTTTGTTTTGTAATTTGTTTGTGTTTGTTTGTTTGTCTTTTGTCTTACACGTTAGCAAATATTAAAGATCTAAATAACATTAAAGCAACCAAATCCACATCCTTCTTTGTTAGCTTTTATCCCAAAAATATCCAGCCATATTAAATCTTTTACTACGACGTAACCTCAAAATCGGGGATGAGCAACAAAATTGACCCTACCTAATGAGATTTTCCCTAACGTCCTCTTGACTAACACAACCGATGTTTAGTACTAAAGTAAACATTACATAGTCGAATCGAGTGGAACTAATCGACTAAATCGATTGTTTACTCGACTAGAAACGGGCCGTGAAGGGTTATTTTTTGGAGTTTTCTGTTTAATTGATTTTACTTTACGTTGATCGTTTTTGTTTAATGTTTCATTGTCGGGGTCAAGTTGGATGGGAGTTAGGGGTTTAATTAGTCTGGGAATTGAATGATTGAATGAGTCAGCGTTGTCCTCTGATTGGAAAGAACGAAATAAATGAATGGGCAGTAGCGTGACGTAAATAAAGAGCGGTTAGTCCTTTTGTGTGTGACACATAGCTTAATAGTAACTGCCACTTGTGTCGATCTTAAGGTTAAGACGCGCTTGCCTAGGTTGGTCTTTAGATGGGTGACCACTCATTACATACCCAAACTATTACATACTGAGTGTCATTCATGCCTCAAAAAGCACGTTAAGCCGTTAGCCGTCAGTCCTATCAAAAAGGATTGAATTACTCTGTACTGGGTAATAAAGTCAGATAGGCAGTCGCCTCTTGTGAAATACTGTATTCAGCTGCATCCAGTTTGACTGGAATCCGACTCAAACATACCATGACATGTGACTGTTCCTAAATTACCCCAGGCTGAAAAAATTTTAGTTTTTCCTAAATCATAGTAATATTAGTATTTACAATTGGTTTCCCCAATGGGGAAAGGACTTATATGCTCCTCCGCCGCCCAGCCCTGTAGAAAAAGGCTAGGCAGATGATGTCTTCTTGTATCCAGTTTATTGGGTCATGGAGGCCTTGTGGCCATGTGGACATGTGGTGTGTGTGTGTGGTGTGTGTGTGCCTATGTAGGCAGTCACTTCATGGTAAATAATAACGTTACGTTACAATTTCCTCTCATGTTAATTTTAAGTTACAAAATCTATAGACACTGCATTATTTCGACGTTCAAAAACTTCCAATGATGCCTACAATATCTAGTAACTAATGTAGTTCTACCAGACGAAACTAGACTTTCTTAAGTGCCTTGAACATAAACAAAACTACCAAGTCTCATAAAATTCACATTCGCACCTATCTCGAAGCTCGCTTATTTGCCTTCTCACCAAGATTTATTTAGTTGGTAGCAGCACTCAATAGTTTAATACAGAAGTACAGCTTAATACAACGAGTGAAAATGCACGTTTCATGTAAGAATGTTAACGGGGCCTAATAAGGCCCTGTGCATACGGGCTGCAGACTATTCGAAAGAGATACCACCGCTCCGGAACCCAAATGTCTAAGGAGGAACATGGGTGGGTTTAAGTCAGTAAAAGTCTGACACTCCCTTCCGCTCCGCCCAGAGGGGGAGGGTTCATTTGATGATTTGCCAAACACCAAAAAAAGGCCCCTAAGGGCTCCCACACAGTCATAAACATGATACGACGTCGCGTCGTACAACGATGCGGCGTAACGTGTCGATGCACGATACGACGTCGTGACGTTAGAAACTCACGATGCAATCCTGCGCAGTTGTCTTGTTACTTTAATGAACAAATTAACATTTATTTGGGTTCTAATTTCAAAAACATTTAAATATTCTTTTCAGAATGCGTCTAGAGCGGTCCATTTTTCGAAATGAACTAAAACACCACCCCTCTGTATCGACGGCATCGTGCCGTGTATCGTGCGTGGCACATTACGTTACGATGTCGTGTTTTTTTACGATGTTCATCGTAGATTTCCACGACGCGACGTCGTATCGTGAAACGACGCCGCATCGTTGTACGACGCGACGTCGTGTTTATGTGTGGGAGCCCTTACACACGAGCAGCTCTTTGCTGTCGACAAAGAAATAATCAGCTGTCTACAGAAGCAACTGTGTTTGAGGTCGACAGCAGAAGTTGTCTCTATTGACAGCAAAGTGCTGTTCGTCTCATTGATTTCGTTTTTTTTAACCGCTCCCTCTCTGGGCAGAGCGGAAGGGAGTGTCAGACTTCTACTGACTAAAAACCACCCATGTTCCTTCTTAGCCCTTTATGTCGAGGTCGTGGTATCTCTTTCAACAACCCATAGCCCCGCAGGGGTCTGTTTGACGCCTTACAATAATTAAGTTCGTGGCGCGTAAAACCGTCGACATGGTAGACAACAATCGCAGGTTGAATAGCTGTTGCTTTTGTCGACAGTAGCAGTTGCCTCTGGCGTGCTCTTGTTATCTCTCGGTGTATGAAGTCAACCTTCTTGTTAAAATTTGTAAGGTTGGTAGCGCCGACTTATGACAGTGGCGGCAACAGGTGCCACCTCACTAGCGATGCTGTGCTAATTACACGTGAGATATGAGTCATGACTGGGTTTTTCTTTAGTCTGGAAACGGTTTTGTAGTCTGTGAGAAAGTCTAGATCTACTTAGGTATATGGAGACGTTTCTTTTTGTGATACAGAACTCAGAACAAGACATTGTATAACATAACATCAGCCTGTATTCCCCGAAGGTTTAGGCAAAGGTGTACCTACCTACCTACCAAATTTCACCAGTTAAGTCTAAGTTCCACGTAATAGCCACAAATCCAGATTCCGTGGCTCCTACTAGTAAATTCCTTTTGAGAAAACTCAATAACGCTTTGGTGTACCCAGGAATCAAACCGAGTACCTCATGCTCAGCAGTATTGTTTGCGACCATAAGACAAACGAGTCAGTCGGTGCTTCTTCTATTTGATTGAAATCATGCATTACATTGAGCACGATTTTATTTGCAGGTAAATAAAATTGTTCAAGAGAATTTGATTGCAAATCTCGATGTCATAATCATCATACCTTTAAACCGCTTATGATATTCTCACTACCGGATGAACAAAAAAATAATAATATTTAACACGCACACAGAATCGGCACCCTTTCGTAAAAAAGAAAGAGTGAGCAATAAAATCGAATATGTATCTCTTTTTTTTTTCCTCTCCAGCCAGCCACATCGTTAAGTTACCCATTTTATGCACAACCCACCTCTGAGGTACTGATATCAACACGGAAATTGTACACTGGATACTCACCTTTACGCTTTCGACAATAAAATCTATATTGGTGTGAGGACTGTGAGGTTTATCTCCGATGGTTGTCGGTTGTTTTCGGATTGTACGATTAAACGGATGGTCTGGACATCCGTTCTCAGAAGGATTGAAACGGTAAAAAAAGTGTTGAGACGTATGGTTAAGTAGTTCGAAAATCATGTTGGCAAAACTAGTTTTTTTTGTACGTTTTAAGCAATTTAAATAGACAGTATTATTTTATGAAACCACGTAATTATTATTCGCTGCGATTTTATGATCTTAAAATAAAATTCCCTTTAGCGTTGAAACAATTAAAATATAATAATTATAGTGTCGTTTGCTGGTTATTAATTACACCAGTCTCTAGTGTTTATGCTTTTCGATTTTCACACAGTATTTTATTAGCTGTAATTTTATTGCAAATATTTTTAATTTTAGCGCATATAATATTTTTATAGTACACATTCCTTTCGTAGCACAGGTAGGACTTTCATTGTCCGATAATTTATTATACAAAAAAGAAACAGTAAAGAAAATAAAACGTTTTGTTACTCATCAACTGTCTAACCGTGTGTCACTCAGCATCACATTTAACCCTTCAAAAACAAGGTAAAAGTAATAAGATGATTGTTTTAACAATAGGTATTTGTTTTAATAGCTCAAAACCCGCTTCCATATGGCTCAGAAAACAAATAATTGGAATCAAATTGTTGAAAATAATTGGTTTAATGAGCCATACTTATTTTAAGGTTAAAAAAAAATCTCGGTCATTGAAATTATCGTTCGTTCATGTGAATGAATCACACGAACCTGTTTTCTTGTTTACGTGAATGAGAAGAAAAGGACATGTAATAAAATAAAATTATATTCCAAAATTATACTTCTTACTCCTGAAATTATTGCAAAAACTCTTATTTGACGTTATTTTGGAATCGGTGTACCTAAATATTATTACGGATGATAGCCATCTTCTTTCTTTATCGTGTGTTTGGTGTCTGACCTGGCATCAGGGTTTTTGTGCTGCATAGGGGCCTCTAACTTGACTTTACATGTTGTCAGGAGTTATCTCTTAAGCAGGTTTGTTTACTAATAATATTTTTTTTCACCGAAACAAGTGATACGCACATGTATCCGAAAAATCAGAGGGCGAATGATTGATATATCTATACTAATATTATAAAGCTGAAGAGTTTGTTTGTTTGTTTGTTTGTTTGTTTGTTTGAACGCGGTAAACTCTGGAACTGCTGGTTGGAATTGAAAAATTCTTTTTGTGTTAGATAGTCCATTTATCGAGAAAGGCTATAGGCTATATAACATCACGCTACGGCTAATAGGAGCGGAGCATAAATGAAAAATGTTACAAAAACGGGAAAAGGTATTTCCTTTTTGAGAGCTTCCGCTGCGTGCGCTGCGAAAACGGTTTAAGTTACGCAAATATCATGTATGAAAGAATTGTTCCTCTTTAAAAGTTCTAAAAAAAAGTCCGCGACAGCATTATATCTATCTTATAAGATTGACTCACTGTAACCTTTTTTTACTGTTAAACTTTTAGGTTAAAAATAATTATTTTTTGCGAAGCTTATTAACCCATATGGTATTAATCTATATCTTAATAAATGTGTTTGTCAGAACGGAAATTTAATATAGAATATTTGTGCCCTTTACTCTATACAGTTTAAATAAATATCTTAGAAGATATCGCAATGTAAAAATATCCGCGCGGCAAAATAATTCGCGCGTCGCATTGTAGGAACGGGGGATTCCGGCTGGCCTCCGGGAAATTCAAATTCAAAATATTTACTGCATCATAATGTTTACAAGTACAGAGTGTTATAGTATATTTAACAGTAAGAGATACCTATAGTAATTCACACTTTAATATAATCTAAGCTAATCTAAACCATCTGAACTATTTTAATAAAGAGGAAAGATAAGATTTTTTGTTTGTTACGATTTAGCTTAATTTATGTCGGATAGTCGATATATCGAGAAAGGTTATAGCTATATTTATGTGACGCAGACGAAGTTGCGTGGGTCAGCTAGTTATATATATACCTAATAATAATAAAATTGTAAGTGTGGACGGGTAAAATAGTAAGATGCTCTTTCCAAACCATAGATCTCAAGGGAGAATATTTTGCATGGCTGATGATTGTGTGAATGATGATGATAATCAGAGGGCGAATGATTGATATATATATATATGTATACCTAATAATAATAAAATTGTAAGTGTGGACGGGTAAAATAGTAAGAGGCTCTTTCCAAACCATAGATCTCAAGGGAGAATATTTTGCATGGATGATATAATGATGATAATGATGATAATTATGGTTAGAACTAACCCATGAGATGTTGACTAACTTATACAAACTACAACAAACTTATATACAAATAGTTCTTTATAATATTAGTATTTTATATTGCAAAGCATCAAGCATATGATTAAAATGTTTTAATATAAAATTATGTGTCACCCAAATGCTCCAGGCATTTAGAGTTGGTTTGACTCACAGACATATGAAACCGATTAAATTCTGAGAAGACATAATTAGCGAATTGTTTTTACTTTTTATTATAATGCCAGACACACATGTTAATTCTTTGAAAGTGTGACAAACGAATGCTGATGTTTTTATAATTGTGTGTCGTCGTACACAAAAGGAAAAAAACTGTTTTTTCGAATATAAATGAAGTATGAAACAGCTGATGTCGCCTTGATCAGTTTTTAACCGACTTGAAAAAGGAGGAGGTCCTCAATTCCGTTATGTTATTTTTTACATATTTTTCACATTACCCACAAGCTAGGGCTACGGTTTTTCCACTTAAACTTTAAAGCTAACTTCCATTATATTATAGAATTATAATAATATGTCACCTGTAATGTACCTATATATGTCAGTCGAGACACTCTTCTATTTAATGAACTATAAACCCTGTTGCTAACTTTACAAACCACCCCATGTTCTCGCATTAGAATTATGTCCTATTTTTTGTATAATAAAAAAATACATACTCCTTGCTCCATTGGTTGGCCATAACCAGTATTTACCACGACCACACCAAACCATATAATTTCCAATTTATTGACTCAGAACCTCACTTGCGTAACAAGTCGTAATTATTATGATAATCATAACGAGAACATCAAAGGTCACGCTAATACTCGTAGTGATCTTTATGGATATAGGGATGTCGGTAGTGTGAACACAAAATATCGATGCATTGGATTGTCGATGTTTGATTATCGAGAAAAAGAAGGTCGATGCTTAAAAAATAAAAATTGGAATTTTGTTATGATATTATTGCCCTTTCTTCTTTAATACTTGGGGTCATTTATCGCTAAGCACTGACTGTGCGACGCGTGCAGCGTTAGTGTTGTATTTTTTACGGATCTAAAGTTTAACTTTTCCAGTAAAAGCGATTTTTTAAAAACCTGTACAAACTGCTATCAATATGAGATATACCTACTTAGTATTTAGTATGGATAACTTAAAAACTTTAAATAATTATCCCGGTTTAGGATATGTCAGATTAGTTCAGATGTAACGATATAGATGTCTCTACGGACATAATAATATAAGTTTAAGTACAACGGGCTAGTGTCCGCAACACCATTACATTACTCTATAGATTTATATCGACACATTGAAACAAAAAATATCAATAGAAATATAAATTTAAATAGTTTTGTAATAAAATATTAAATGTTATTTCTATGAATGAATAAATTAAA
The DNA here is from genome assembly GCA_949775195.1 of Diarsia dahlii. Classification (NCBI taxonomy): domain Eukaryota; kingdom Metazoa; phylum Arthropoda; class Insecta; order Lepidoptera; family Noctuidae; genus Diarsia; species Diarsia dahlii. Next base: position 7,737,671 of record OX459215.1, on the reverse strand, counting down.
CTACGTCATAAAAAAAATATGATTATCGATACATCGAATAAAAAATATACAAAAGAAGCCAAGCCTATATGGATCAGCAGTAACTATTGTATTCAGATCAACAACGTGTAATTAGTGTTTTAGTTTTGTTTTCTAATGATAGGCTTTTTGATGATTTTTTGATGTTTACTGTTACTGAGTGACTGTAATGACTATTGTTAATGATGGAAGATGTTTGTTCGGTCTATGTGTACTCAGTACAGGGAGCAATAAAACGTATTAAAATATAACATCACGCCTGTAATTCTCGAAGAGTAAGGCAGAGGTGTAGCTAATAACACCCACATTTCACCAGTTATGTTTTTTTGTATAAAAACTTTGCGCGACCCGAGAAAAGGGGATCGGACTGGGTCAAAATAATATGATTCTGTTTAGTCCGTAAGTTAGATTATCGAAAAAAAATATTGAATACGTATTTTTTGTTTTATCAAATCAATAAAAAATGACGAAGATAAAACGCGTCAAAGATCTTGGAGTGGGGCTTGAAACGTCACTTGTGTCGTCAAAATGTACTATCATATGACGTCACACGAGTTTTCGAAGCACTGTATCGTCTTTAAGTTTACGTGAAAAAAGAAAAAAATACGTGTCCAATAATTTTTGGGAATCTATCTGACGGACTAATTACCTAGTTTTTTTTATGTCCGATCCCCTATTGAACCTAGGACCGATGACTATGACCATCGTCCTAGTTTGGGCTGCTTGGGTTCGTGGTTGTAAGCACTAACAACCGCGAGCCCAACAATTTCAAGTTTTTGTCACATCTTTTCAGTTTCCCAATATTTTTGGATCTTTGTTTTATCGAATGATTTCTTATGTAAAACACCGATTTCATAAGATTTAAAACCTTTTAGTTTCAATAATTATTCTTTGTCAGCCAATCTTTGAAGATTAGAAACGGACCAAAGACGATGAATTTCAAATTGCAATCATTTCTTTCCGTGCTTCTAACACTATTGATTTATTTGTGAAATAAATAAAAAACAGCATAAAATAATAAAAAAAGTTAAAGATATTTGTCGGCAGATTTTCATTTATTTATTTGCTATTATTTATCTGTAATGCTTGTCATTCAGCACAAATCGTAAAAACCAATTGTATGCTTTTCTGATTCCAAAACCTATTTCATTATTGATAAATGGCTTTTATCTACTTCAAAAAGCTACTCTTTGTGTAAAGAAAAGAAAATTAGTTCCACATGATGAGATATTTCTTTTTATTTACAGTTGATTGTACAGAGACTATTTTTTGTACCATTGAAGCGTTACACACGTACCAAATAAATCTCGAAATAAACAAACAAATAAAACCTAAAAAAAGTGTCCTATTTTTTCTCAAGCACTCCCTAAAAACTCGATCATGTCGAAACTTGTATCCATCGGAACCCAGAATGCAGTCCATTTCCGGACAACCAATAGCGCCTCAGAGGTTAAATTTAGAACCAATTCTATATTCGAACCTGGAATGGCGTCTTCCCCAGTGTAATCTCTTTAGCTATTAAGGTTCCATTTTGAAAAACATTCAGATTTAGGTGTTCATGAATTAACTGAAAGTAGCCATTGAATATTTTGAATTCAAAATTATCTAAAGCTTTCAGTTTCTTCACACCATTTGCAGTTAATGTCTTTATATATTTTTCTCCTCACTTTGCTTTATGTGCATTTTAAAGTCTTAAAAGCGATTTAAATTTTGAAAATGCGCTTAATGTGTTGTCGAAAGTTCAATTTTGGTTAAACTATTTTAATTGAAATTGATTTTAATGCCGTTTAAGTGGAGATGTAGTCTGTTTAAGGAAACTTGAACTATTGAGTTTTATTTTTGTTTTAAGTTTAGTCAGATTTGGGTAAAATATTTGTGTCAATTCTCAGCAGTGATATGTTTTCTATAGAAACTTCGACTTTTTGTGACATCAATCATCAACAACAACGATTTTTGTGTTTCGATTTTTTATTATATTTATATCCATTTATTATTCGACCGTATCTGGTTAGATGCTAGTCTTGGTATGATGATTATGAGTGTTTTTTACTAAGCTAAATGTTTTTTTTTTGTGATCATGTTGTGTTTACCTTTGCTACTTTAGGTTTATTTTAAACCTACTCATTATACAATGAAACATTACCCACCCGTACCCATCTCTAATCATAACCAACTGTAGAAACACGTACCATCACATAGTTCATTTATATCCCGTCAGCATTAACTCCTATTTTTAGTTCAAGAACAACAGAAAACAATTAATTAATTACTCGACCGGAGATCAGTGGATTGTGGCACCCTCTGTGACTCAGTTCTGCGCCAGACTGAGCTTCCGAGGGGGTAGGTTAAAAATACGCGGCGGTAGGCTAAATATTCAAATAGGACAGTCGCGTGGCGCGGGTTGACTGGTCACACCGCGGTTTCACGTCTGCAGTTGTGGGGTTAGGTTTTGTGTTTCTGGAAAACTAGTGTGGAGTTGTGGCTGTGATATTTTTTGGTGGTTAGGTAAGTTTTTATGTGTGTGTGTTTTTAGGAATTTTTACAACCATGTGTTTTTTTACTATACAAATATTCTAAACAAAAATCACATTCATTCTTTAGCACCATTTAAAATGCCATATAACTTAATTTTATATTATTTTTTAACTTGTTACTGCCATCATGCGCTGAGAGCGACTGCAGTAAAACTTAACTGGAATAGTAAGTAGTTAACATTTAATTATATACTAATTATCACATATAAATAAGTAAGAACCAGAAAATTAAAAACTTATAAAAATTAAGCTCCCAAAAATGGTGTTCGATTTCAAGCCATTTATAATTTATTACTTCAACTTAAAAATCGAATAAAAAATCGGTTAACTTAACTAAAATCTCTTTATCAACGTACTTAAAACTCACTAAAAACTTAATACGATACACGTGGTACCGTGAGACTTAAGCCAATCGAAGAATATGATAGAAATTAGTTTAAATCGTTATCTCCGCCATCCATTTCAATTTCCTTATCAGCAATAAATTTAAATGTTCACGTAATTCGTTGAAATAACCTTCTTTAGTTTAGAGATACTGATGATTTGGTTACTAATTAGGTAGTGGTATCTGAAACAGTAGATATACCTCGTTTGGTCACAGAGTAGATTTGTTCAGAAGCCCATAGAGATCTACGCTAGGGAATGAGCAAATACAGTACACTACAGTTATTATGACTTGTGACTGGGACTGTAGCTTCTATTTATTTAAAAAAATAAATACTGTCTAAAAAGTTGTACCGCTACTTCAATTCAATATTTTTTGTTTGATATTTCTATTCTAATGGCTGGTAGAATGTCACTTTTAGCTCAATTAATCAGATTATGTGGAAAGGTGAGTGCAAAAGCGCTTATTTAATCAAAATACTATAATTATGTTTAGTCTGTAATGTAGTTATCTATGAGCCAAAGTAGCCCGAAAATTAGTAAATGTTATGCTATGGTATGTTATTGCCAAAGACTACAATATATATAGGGAGATTGCCAGACACAGGCCTGACTTGCGACTGTCATTTGTTTGTGATCTCCACACACAAAGACACGCTTTACGCTTACGAGTGTGATCACACTCACGACTAGCGACTATCATTCGTTTGAAATCGCCACACGCACGCGTCTATGCGTACTAGCTTCTGTTTTGAGTCGTTGTATGTAATGGAGTTTCTGCATCAATCTACTCTGTGGCTTGATATTTAATAGGGCTATAACGTAATGATAGGGAATGATATGCAAATGTACTGAGATATGACTTGAGTTGAATTATCAGTGTTGCATCGGGTCAAATCGGATGTGTGGTTGAGTATGTCTATGTTAAAATTAAACTGGTTATGTTGGCCACAATTTAGGTTGATTTGTAGGTAAGATTCGTAACTGTGACGAAGTGAAGTTCTTATGACAAAATTTAGTTTTTCTGTACTTTTTCTCATTTTGGACTATGTATCTGCTTTTTGTCCTTGTTTTCATAGAGTAGACAATATCATCATCATAATCTTACGCTTGTAATCCTCGAAAGGTTTGGCAGAAGTGTACTTAATAGGTACACCCTCATTTTGCCAGTTATTTTAAGTCCCACGTAATTGGGGGCGAGCCTATTACCATCAACCGGCACAATTCTCGACTCCGTGGCTGCAACTGTTAAATACCTGATAAGAAAAATTTATTAACACTTTGCTCGACTCAGAAATCATACACAGGACCTCATGTTCAGCAGTCGCAGTCCACTAGACCTACGAGGCAGTCGGTAGTAAATAGCCTGGCTGAATAGATTGTATTGACTCAGTTTGTGCACACTGTGGAAGGTAGGAAATCATCAAATGACTCCTCCCGCTCTGGGCAGAGCGGTAGGAAGTGTCAGACTTCTACTGACTTAAAACCACCCATGTTCCTTCTTAGCCCTGTGTGTCTGAGGCCACGGTTTTTAACTGGACAGCCTGACTTCACACTGTCTCAATATTTAGCTTGATGGCAAATTCATTTGTCAAACGATTTGATAGAAAACACTTAATATTTTACTCTTCATTTGTCGAGAACAGTCTATTACCTTAATAATCTTCAGTTTTCCCACAGAAACTTCTTTCTACGTCTATAATAATTAAAAGATGAATAATTAAAACTAATGATAGAACTTCATAAAAACGATCTTCAACAAAGAAACTACTAATTGATAAAAACATCAATTTTAATTTCAATAAACAATATTTTCAATTTCAATTAACATTAAAAGCGGTAACGAATTAATTGAACTAGTGTTAACAAAACAAAAATTATTAGTTTTGATTATTGAAAGCACATAATATTTTGAGTTATGTGTAATTAAATCGATTCAATCCCATTTATTAGATAAGTTTATTATTCATGCATTTGTGGGAATGAGAAGAGAAACCAACTATAATAATTATGCTCACAGTACCAGACTTTGAATGCCCGTTATCCCGAAAGGATCGGACGGAGGTGAACTTATTATTACATCCTCATTTCATCACTTTTGTATTAGTATAAGGGGGCTATTGTCATCATCACTTTTCAGGGAATTTAAGGCATTTCTGACATTCGCAATAAAAATAAAACTTATCTTAGGATCAGCGAATTTTCTTATTTAAATTTTCATTCAAATCGGTTCAGTGGTTTCGGATATGAGTGTGTGCGTAAACATATTGACATATATTGCTTTTGAAATATGTTGATGTATGCTTATGTAGGTTTATCGAGGCTGCATCATCATCCAAAGCCTGACTTCACCCACTGCTGGGTATAGGCCAATTTGCTTGTGCCAAGCTCCATGCTCTTGTGCTAGCTTCATTCAGAATATTACCGCAATAGACACAATGTCGTCTGTCCATCTCGCCAACGGACGGCCAACACTTCTCTTTCTATTCCTTGGACGCAACTCTGTCACAACTTTAGATCACAGTTTAAAAACTTTTAAAGTTGTAAGACGACAAATCATGCCCTAGGGAAAATTCTCATAGATATTCCCATCTCCATGCGACATGCAAATACCACTAAAATATACCACTAATAACACCATTACAGATACCAAGGCCCATGGGAATCAGAGCAAAACGACATAATTATGCATAAATCTAGACATTATTCTAGCCTAGTCTAGTTATTAAGTCTAATACCGATTAGTTTAGACTAGAAACTAATAACTTTGGACCGGTTTTTAGTTTAAACTGTAGTAATGACAATTTGCGTGTTCTAGTTTTTATTTTTATTTTGTAACATGTTTCTAGTGAGAATTTGTTTTGCCAGTCAGACGTAGCACGCTAAGTCGTAAATTGTTGCAAACGTGTATTTTTTCTTAGAAAATTTTCTGTAAAAAGAGAATGCAACATAAATGATATACTACTTTTCCCTTGGGTAAAATCAAAATCAAAGCATTTATTTCAAGTAGGCCGTTAAAGGCACTTTTGAATAGTCGAATTAAACTAACTGCGGCACTCAGAGATATCCAACGATTACTCAAGCCGCCACCCAGCAAAGGCTTGACATACTTTTTTATGACAAAACTGCCAAAAACCTTTACCAAGCGACGTTCCAAGCAACCACTGAAGCTCTCCGAGTGCGGCAGTAAACTACTGAAGCTAAATAAACTAAGCTACAGTCCCAGTCACAAGGCATAATAACTCGTGATTGTACTGTAGTTGCCCATTCCAAAGCGTTGGTCTCATGAGAAGAATGGCAAGAAACTTCATGGACACTCTTTTAAAATAAAAAACGGGTAATAATGAAAATTAGTAAGTGACGTAACGTAGTATTATGCAACGTCCACGTGTATTATCATCTTTTTACCCTTGTTCCATTCTACTTGTACAGACACTATAGCACATCAAACTACTCGAAACTGACAACTTTTCCCAATCAACCTTGAATCGTAAGTTTTAGAGATAAAGTTCAAAATCTATTAAAGAAATTTGACAGCTTGTAGTAGCTTTACGTGCTAGCGACAGTAGTTCCATTCTCCCTTGTCAGGCGTCACGGCATCATTGATTCCTTTTTATAACAATCCTCACCTATCCATCCATCTTTCTTTGGCCTTTCTTTTCCTCCCCATCCATCAACATTCATTTGCATCACTCATTTATTTTAGTCAACATTTATATGCATCACTCATTTAGTCACATGCGTTTCAGCGTTGACTGCTAAAAAAAACTGTAAAATGTGCTTTACGCCCTTTGAGCCCAAGATGTATCGAAATATAGAACAAGAACACCAAGTTAAGCAACAAGAACTGGAACATTCAGCCAGGAATGTAAAGAAGATTAGGTACTGTTTGAAAACGAACCTCGTATGAATACTTCTTATATTATTCTGTTCTCGCTAGTGTTGAAGATTTAAAAGGTCGAGCTGTTAAGCTTATACTACATACATTGTGCTAAGTCTAGCTTGGTGTACGTATATATTCGTTCCAGGGTTATTTCAAGAGCATAGAGTTGTTTAATGGTGTGGGTGAACTCGTGGCTGTATACTAATAGATCACTCGAATCAATCTTTAGGTTAAGCCGTGCTTGGCTAGAGGTTGGTCTGTGGATGGTTGTCGACCCATAACATACCGAGTTTCCTCCGAGCTTTGAAAAGCACGTTAAGGTTGATGTTCCAGGGTAGCCCGCGAAATTCAAATTTTCTTACGTGTTTAGCGATTTGCAGGCCAGTGCTAGGTTGTATGTTAGTGAAAATATGATTCGCGGCTGTAAGACGTATGCAGTTACAGAATTATAATCATCAAAATCATCATTACAACCCTCCAAGTTCATGTAACTGTCAAGAATGAGTATTTCATCAAAAAGTCACGATGACTATAATTCTGAAACTGCATACGTCTTACACCCGCGAATCATATTTTCAATAACATACAACCTAGCATTGGCCTGCAAATCGCTAAAACCGTAAGAAAATTTGAATTTCGCGGGTTACCCTGGAACATCCACCTTAAGCCGATGGATCTGACTGCCATTTGTAAATCTTTGACGGTCGTAACCAGTAGTCAGTGGCACGAAAGTTTGACAACCAGTCTAACCATGGGGTATCGTATTATAATAATAATAATACTTTATTGATACAAATCCTTACAATATAATAGGGGATCGGACAAAAAAAAACTAATTAGTCCGTCAGATAGATTTCCAAAAATTATTGGACACGTATTTTTTATTTTTTCACGTAAACTTAAAATGAAGACGATACAGTGCTTCGAAAACTCGTGTGACGTCATATGATAGTACATTTTGACGACACAAGTGACGTTTCAAGCCCCACTCCAAGATCTTTGATGCGTTTTATCTTCGTAATTTTTTATTGATTTGATAAAACAAAAAACACGTATTCAATATTTTTCGATAATCTAACTTACGGACTAAAAATAATCATATTATTTTGACCCAGTCCGATCCCCTATTATGCTTAATATTTAGCAAGGTTCACAATAGTTAAGGCGTACAAAAGCTGAAACCCTGACTCCTAAACTAGGGAAACCTGTGACTTAAGAATCAGTGTTCTACTGCCACTTGGACACAATATACCTTGTGGAACTTGAAAGCTGGTAAGCTTATTATTATTCGAAAGAGTATGTTACTATGTTTGTTAAAAACTAATTTAAAAAAACGTAAAGTAAAAGTAACGTACCCAATAGTTAGTGGGTTGTGGAGGTCAGGTAGGCATGCGTTCCCGTACCCAGCCTCAACATAGTTTGGAAAAGACTAGGCAGACGATACACTGTAGCCTTTAGTGAGCAGTAGTTTTTTGTCTATCCTTACAAATAGACAATAACCGACTAATAAATACTGACGAAGCTCTTGCAAGACATTCTTCACTGGTACATAGTTATAATTTCTATTCGATAAAGTCAACAAGATATAAATTAGCCGTCACTACTGCAGCAGACTAATAAACATAATGTAACATCATGCCTGTAATCCACTGGCAAAATGTGTGTGTACTATTAAGCACAGGACTGCCTATTTATCCGGAATAGGCAGTAGTGTACCTGATAGTACACCTACACTTTGACAGGTATATTATGTCCCATGATAATAGAAGGCGAGCCTTTTGCCATCAACCGGACACAAATTCAGACTGCTACTGAGGAATTGCTGATGGAGAAACCCAGTAACAATTTACCCGACTTGTGAATCGAACGCAGGACCTTATCAGTCGCAATCGTGTCCATTAGACCAACGAGACGGCAAGTCTAAATAATTCCAGCCATGAACCAATCGTATATTTCACGTCCAAATCTCTTCGTTTTGTCTCCTTTTTTACTTTGTAATAGATTTAAAATAGCAATCCTTTTAAGCTATATTAATAGGACATGACAGAATGTCTGAATGCCTGAATTCAGTTGGTTGATCGGTGAATGCGGTTGGTTGGAATGCAAATGGCTATTTCTAAGCTACTGATGACAGATTTCAGCTTCCTGTTAAGAGGGTTCTGGGCTTTAATTCTGCATATAAATGCAATTCAATTAATTTACTTGTTTCATAACTAAACAAATAACGAAAACACACCAAAAAAATTATATCTTTTATTAAATATATTCCACTTTCTTCTTCCTGAATAATGCCTCAAGAACAATCTTTTTTGGTCTGCTGTTGTCTCACGCAACCTTGTGTGTGGCTCAGATTTCGAGGAGATAAAAGGCGAATACAAAACGATGATCTCGTTAGATACAAGAAATATCCCCTAAGCTCCTAAACGCACTTTACGGGAGCAGGCTTGATGAAGCGAGCCACTTTCCCTCTTAAAAGCACTGCATTTTAGCGAGAGGGCATACTTAAAATGTTCCAGATATTCTCACGTTGTGTAGAACTCCAACTGGACTATTATAACTGGCTGGTTACTCACACTATGACTAGGATTATTAAGATGCTAACGCGTTTCAGGCAGGATTGGCCCAGAGAATGGAGCAACCTCTTTTCTTTATCAATATTTGTGATCAAAATTGGAATGTTTGCCAAAGATAACTTTTACCTCTCTTTCATGAAAATGAGGGCCATTTCAACTTGTTCCTATTATCATTAAGATAATGAAACGAGTTATTGCAAATAGATAATCACTGGTAGGCGAAGTGGCACACCATTTATGCAAAGATTATACTCAAGATAACTATATTTCTGCTAGATAGTTTTGTGCTTAAATTATTGTAATACTTGCAGGACATTGGGCTGTGTCTGGCAGTAAATATTTATACGGTATTTAAATTTTATGAATACTGCACATCCTTACTGCACAACGTTTTGAGCGAAATTAAAACTTACCTACAAGAACTTAAAGATCCTTTCACTTTGGACGTAAAATCTCTGTGTATTTTATAACTTCTTGTTCATAATATGCAAATTGATATTAAACTGTACAACATACAAATTAAAGAAACAAGTAACACCACCGCAGTGCGTGTTAACAAAGAAATATTAAGGAAACAATTTTCTTTCTTTCCTTTTTCAATCTTTCTTTCTGCAGTTGGCAAACTAAAGAAGAATGAGTTTTTATCACGAGAAAATATTAGTTTCGAAAGTGCGACTGAAGCCTAGAACAATTCTTGCTCCAGTCTTGGACGTTAGTCAGAAGTTTATGTTTTCTTAGTAATTTATTATTTTAAGACTTCGTGCAAACTAAAGCTATGAACAGACCGCGGTGGGCGCGTTTTGCTGAGGTTTTAACGTTGTTGCAAGATTTCTTTTATAGAGCACTATATCACAGTACTAACAGTACCTTAATGGTGTTTTAATTCATTATCATTAATACAAATTGCAAAACGTTCGTGTGTGTAAGAGCAGATGTATGAACGTAGACGCGGCAAAATCAGCATGTACGGATGGTAACGTAAGTAACGTTCATAGAACAGAATGTTTGGTCTGTTTGTTCGTTCCACAGAACGCAAGTAGCGTTCTGTGGTTTCTGCCTACCCCTATGAGAAAAGGCATGAGTTTATTTATTTATTTGTTCATTTATGAACTTAAGAAGCTCCAATAACCGCACATTCTTACCTTTCTTCGCAAATCTACAGTAATTTTTAAAAAAACCGAACGTTAGGAACTGTAATGCTACTGAAAAATATGAAATACTTATTTAAGCTCTAAAGCAATACTTACGAAAGAAAACTCACATTAATTTTATATGTATTGCTATATCAATGGGTTTCGCAAAACTAGGTCAAATGTGCAACGGTGCAAGAATTTAAAATACGTACCGCACAGTAATTTTGAGAACAAAATGGCGAAGTTTATGTTTTTATTTTCTCGATGAACATTTCTGTTTGCCATTTCTATCAGTTTATTTGCAGTAAAATTATGAATGGACGCTTTTGTTTTAATTAATATTATAAGTTACCATTCTTCAGCTTATTTCGTTATGTTTGATCACGAAATAATATCACGTTACCTATGAATTTTTTTTGGTCTATATTGTTAACATATATCATATTTGACTCATATTTTTCTACATAATATTATTCTTTTCATAATTAGGACAATCAACATAAAACAAACTATATTACACTTATCGCTAACGATAAAAATGCGAAAAACAGATATTTTTCACCTTTGACTTTGAATTATTTTCTTAGCAGACACGGTATTTGTTGGGGACTTTTAACATTGAATTTTTATTATAGTATATCCAAGAACCAGCCAATTTTAGCTCTTTGCGAATTATTGTTATTTAGTCACCTTTTTATGCATGTCTTGAAGGGCTATTGCCCTTTACCCATGACTTAAAATGTCAACTTTTATCATGCAGTTTTAATATTTCAAAAACTACCAGACAAAAATAAAAATAAGCGCACTTTCAAAAGCTAAGACACGACGACCCTCATTTTACCCTATTTTGGTATCTTTTTCAGATTGTCCATCACCAAAATACTTTCATCAACCAGCATTAAAATTATTAACTCTGTCATTTCTATTTGTTTCAGATACAACACATCAGCAGCCGCTTTTAAAACTCCGAAAGCAATAAATCATACGTCTAAAAAGCATCCAAAAATAAAAGCTATGGCATTCACACTAAAACCGTGTGTTTCAAAAATAGACCGTTTGTGTAGGGGAAACTGAAACTTCCGTTAAAATGTGAATGCCTAAAAATAAAACCCGGATATCCTTGTTATGGTGGCAGACGGATAATAACTGTGCGTAGTGTGGTTAAAATGATGTTGAAAGTTAGTTTTAGAGTAAGACTCACTAGTAGGGGAGTTTCACCTTTGTTCCTCTTGTTACGGACTGGGAATGTGAAAGTGATTGCGTTTTGTACAGTGTTAATTGGTATTTTTGGTGTGTGTGGTGGCTATCAGGAGCAGAAGTTTGCTATGGAGCCTCAGGATCAGGTAATCTTTTTGTTTTACTTAACTACTGACTCGCCTTATTGGCTGGATCGAAAGATTTGGTTGTGGGGGGAGGCCTATGCTAAGCAGTGGGATGATATAGGCTAACAGTATCAGGAGCTTACCGACTTAATATCATAATGACTTTGAATCAGCATTACGGCTGAATCTATCTTGAAATTCTAAATTATGGTAACTCACCCCATCTAAGCGCCATGTTTTTTTTAACTCAATTTCTTTTCCTGAGCCTATAAACTTATTCAAATAGATTGAGTAATTATATAATTACCCTTTTTTTTTGGGGGGTGGGAAATCATTAAATAGCCCTACCACTCTTGGGCATAGCGGAAGGGACTGTCAGACTTCTATTGAGCAAAATACACCCATGTTCCTTCTTAGCCCTTGTGCCGAGGCCGCGGTATCTCTTTCGAACAACCCGCAGCCTCGACGAGGAGTATACATAATTATGCTTCTAGACAAATGATTCACGATCTAGTTGAGAACGTAAGAAATGATTCACGAGACCACTAAAAATCAAAACTCGCAAAAAAAAGAAATCAGTTCACGTCCTTGTTTTAAATATCCTTGTTCTCAAATCCACAACAAAGGCCAAGATTAAGACCACACCGGTAGCGACTAAGCGACACGGATGCACTGGAAACAGGAAATGAGACGAAAATTACTGTCTTCTCGTCGCCACTCTGAAATGGACACATGTCATTAGTTGCTAACTAAATGTAGGAAGGAAGAGGAGGAAAGGGAATTTCAAACGTTTGTGGACGTTTTTTTTGGTGGTCTAGAAGTTTTTGTGTAACGAATACTTTTCCTTTCAAGTTTAAATGAAGGATCATTGAATTCAATGCGTTTTATCACCAATAATAGTTGCTATTTTTGATAAACATTGATAAATGATAAATTAGGTACAAATAGTTTTTTCACTCCTCTTGCTCAAAAAGAACGTCATAATAGCATACCAGAGCGGGTCTAAAATTGCATATTTTGCCCTAGGGCTAAAAGTAAATCTCGTACGACAACTTGTTCAGCCAGCTGGTGCGTGATGTAGTTTCAAGTAAAAAAAAATGTTTTATTTTTAAAAATGGAACTAAACGCGCTGAATGCCGAACTCTTTGGTAGAATGTGTGCGTTGCATTGCAGCTACAGAAGAAATAAAAACAAGGCATTGGCCCGAAATTTTTGGAATTGTATTAAATTGAATTAAATTTTTAATAAAATAAACTCATATTGAACATGGTTATTTTATTTTCTCGCAATCGTAGTGAAAAGTACAGTGTAACACACGGCGCTAAAATCCCATTATAACTCGGTTCTTATTTACTACCTCGCTAAAGCTCGGTAGTAAAACTACCTCGTATATAATGGGTCATTTTAGGCCCTTGTATTACAATGTACTATTTACAAACACTTTAACAAGTCACTTTTTTAAAAACTAGATGGTACCGGTGTTTCGTACCTAACTACTCTGAGAAGAAGAAACAAACTCAGAGGTCATAGTCTCTTTAAAGGTCCAGATATAATCTTAGTACACACACATGAAGACTATGCAGATTACACTACACAGATTTGAGTTGACCCGTCCAGTCAGTGCATGCATTTGTCAGTTATCCTGAAGCTCTACTTATAACACAAGGAGCTTGTAGTGCCTAACCCACTACTATGAACGCCGCGAGGCCGTGACCAAGGAGGCGACGTGCATATGTCCCTGGCCGGTGATGCGGCGCTCTATTCTCTAAAATAAAAAGAATGATGTTTTCGGACACGGGCTTGTCAAACATCTTTCATGTTCTAAGACTAATTTAATTTTCATGATTTCGTGTGATAAAAATATTTTCCAACATCATTGCATTGAGGTATAATGTACTACGCACTAGAGGAGACGCCTCAACTAGATTTTTTGTAACACACGTTTCGGTTCGTGCACTGAACCTCATTTAGTCTATGCCGAGCGGTTGCTGCGACATGACATATTTGAGTAAAGTTTTCTTGTCTAAATTATGCCTTCGTGTGCATTTAGATACTGTAGAAATAATTCAATAAATATAAGTAAAAGTCAAGGAGTGACTTTTCACCAGTAAATATAACTATTATCTTTAAAACACACATAATTTAATTATATTTTTTCCATTGCAATATGTCATCGCGGCGGCCATTTTTACGTGAATGTCAAAGAATAAAATGCTCAGACCAGACACTATCGACGTATTCAATGCTTGGCCACGAATCCTCTACATGCGATAGTAGGTTGTATAATATTTGCTTATGTATCAAGACAATTAATAAAAAAGTTAAAATGTGAAGATTACATTGATAGTTTGACTATACTAAACTTCCACTTCACACATCTATCATTGGTACGTAATGTAATACGGCAAAGTGGTCTTGTCCTGAAATGTGATTTTAGTTATATGTCCGTAAACACCGTAAAGCATTTAATTAGGAAAGAAGTATTTGCAAATTTGAATCAACATTTACTGAATCAGCCATCAACATTCAATCACAGATAAAATAAAAATTATTGTTACAGTTTAAGTAAATTTTTATTTATTTTCTAAGTACACACGGCTACACATCAAGCTATACAAAACCAGTATAATCTGATCGTTCATTGTGCGAAAAGATGTAGTAAAGTGAGGCCAAGATTAACTGGTTTTGTATAGCTTGATGTGTAGCCGTGTGTACATACGTACAATATCAAGTAGGCAGAATAATAACATTATGTCGCATCTGCACGTATTGATAGTAATCTATGAGAACATGACACCCCCCGCCTGCCCCGCTGTCATCAAGTGCGCGCACATTTTTTGTTTGAAATAGCTTCTCTAGTACGTTATACCTCAATGCATCATTGTAAAGTTTGTAAATTGTACATAAATTTTCATGTAGGTATATAGTTTACACCTAACTCCGAATTTTATTCCTGCTCTCCAACTATCATCCCGGTTACTCAGCACCTTCTATATATTGAGAGGCCTGCCAAACGGGCTCCTTCAAGCTCAACTTGGCTGGCCTGTTGGTCTAGTGGTTAGTGACCCTAACTGCTATGCCGGAGGTCGTGGGTTCGATTCCCACCCAGGACAAATGTTTGTGTGATGAGCACGATCATTTGTTCTGTGTCTGGGTGTAATTTATCTATAATATGTATGTATTTAGAAATATATAAGTATGTTTATCAGTTGTCTAGTACCCATAACACAAGCTCTGCTTAGCTTGGGACTAGATGGCGTTGTGTGATAGTTGTGGAATATTATTATTATTATATTATTATTATTAACGTCACGACAAACTATACCAAAGAAACCACTCTTTCTTTCTTCATCGTGTGGTTAGGTGGCTAACCTGGTGTCACTTTTTATACCTCCCAAGGGCTTTTGACTTGGCTTTACATGCCATTGAGAATTTTTTTTTCCTCTCGTGTTTTCCTTCATAGAAGCAAGTTATAAATATACAATGCGCATATGAATCCGAAAATTTACAGGTATGTTCCTGAGTTTGAACTTGAGACCTATGAGTTGGCTACCCGACTATCACACCAATAGGCTATCACTAGTAAGCACTGAAAACTAGTTTACCAAATTGAATTTTACTGTAAAACAATTTTCTTTATGAATTTTATTCTATCAGCTTACTTTCAGAAGTGGTTCGATCTATTGAATTATGTTATTAATTAAAACTTCTAGGCAGTAAATCCAAGTTCATCTAGTTAAGTAACTCGCTATTGACTCACTTTGATTGAATACTAAAACAACATAAAACACTATCAAAGAAACAGAATTAAATTACTTGAAAATAAGATAAGAAACTATCGAGCTACCAAGTTTAATTCGAACGAAAAATCCCTTAAGACTTATCCTATATTCCAAATTCCAAGAACCTATCTATCTACGCCAATATCACTTAGACTAACAATCTATTTAATTGGTGCACCGAATAAAACATTTATTAGGTTAGTTTGTAAGTTAGGGCCAAAGGCGAGCCTTTCCACTAGCTTAAATTAATTTGGCCCGAAATAAATTTTAAGATTATTTGCCTAAGAATTTATGTTCTTAATCATGTTTAGTGACTCAGGTTAAACATTTGCTTAATTATTCAGTATCAAGTTAGTTTGCTTTTACAGGGTTGTGATTTTTTAGGTAGACAATGTAATAAGACGGCACGGTTAGCGAAGGTGGCTCAAGCAGTTGACTGCTGTGCTTCGTGCCGCGGCGGGTTCGATCCCCGCACGGAACAAATATTTGTATGGCCTACAGATGGTTATTTCGGGTCTAGATATTTGTGTACGTGAGTTTAAATATCTGTGAACGCACCCACAATACAGGAGAAATTCCTAGTGAGACGTTTTATAAAAAAAAAAAATGTGTGACTGTGAAATGAGGTCCTGGTTTTGATTCCCAGGCCGGTTAAATTGTTATTGTTTTGTTCCATCAGGAATTTCAAAGTTTCTGTCACGAAGTCTGAATTTATGCCCGCTTGATGGTAGAATCGGCCTACCCTTTTGTACCAATGAGTTTACGCCTGCCTATAAAACATGCGTTATGTTATGTTATTTTATGTCTATTATCAGAATAACCTTAAACTTACTCCGCCTTATTAATAAAAATAGTTAAACCTGGTTTAACTTACGCTTGGTTTATCTCGCATGCCGTCTCACTTCAAAAATATTCAAAAGAAAGTGACGGCATGCGAGATAGACCAAGCGTAAGTTAAACCAGGTTTAACTATTTTTATTAATAAGGCGGTTTGTGTATATTGGGAAATGTTCCCAATATTTCGCGATTATTCAAGCCAATTCATGCACTATACTAAAACAATACTTCTATTCACCAACAGACAGCAGTAGTTGGATCTCGAGTGACGTTACCATGCCGAGTGGAGAACAAAGCGGGGCAGCTGCAATGGACGAAGGACGACTTCGGTCTCGGCCTTCATCGAGAACTGAGCGGCTATGACCGGTACAAGATGATTGGGAGCGATGAAGAAGGTAATTTTTAATTTCTTTATTGTTTATTTTATCATTTAAGTAAAGTATAGGCAAGAGA
The DNA here is from genome assembly GCA_949775195.1 of Diarsia dahlii. NCBI lineage: Eukaryota > Metazoa > Arthropoda > Insecta > Lepidoptera > Noctuidae > Diarsia > Diarsia dahlii. Next base: position 7,720,752 of record OX459215.1, on the reverse strand, counting down.
GAATATAATTAAAGGAAATATCGTAACAAAACGTGGAGTACAAAGGAACAGCTATGGTAAAAATAGTAATTGTTAATTGTTGTAAGTGTTGTTCTTAAAATAATACCTCGTTGGGCGATTGTGACCTACATGAGGCATGAGGTCCTGGGTACGAGTCCCAGGTCCGGCAAGTTGTTATTGGGTTATTCCATTACGAATTTCTTAGTAGCACCGTCGGATTCTAGATTCGCTCCCTATTATGTGGGCCGCTAACATAACTGGCAATATGTGGGTGTACTGTAAAGTACACCTCTGCTAAACACTTCGAGGATTGCAGGTGTAATGTTATGTTATAATATATAAAAGAATCTGTTCTAATGTTCACCGTACTATAATAAGAATTTCAAACAGCAAAAGTTACTTAAGATGTTACAATAGTCGGGGTAAAGTGGTATTCTACTGCCACGTTTGTACGAAGAATAATAAAATAAACTTAGCTTCTACTGAGTTAAATGTACTTGAATCACATGAGGCTGATATCTATTATGATCTTTCTATTTGTGAAACTGAAAATAATCTGTTTTTTGTTTATTGTATGGTTAGTGCCAAAACTAGTGTCAAAGTTTCCTCTGACTTGACTTTACATGTTTTCGAGGTACATCTTTTAGGCAGGCGTCTACATTGCGTAACTTAAACATCTTTCTTCACGTTGTTTTCCTACACCGAAGTGACAATGCTCATAATTCTGAAAATCAGAGTTGCGTATCTTAGGTGCAAACGCGAGAACTACTTGCTGCTACCTGCTTGACAGTCCGACGGTCACATCACTAGACTATCACGGCTATTATCGATAAAGACTAGCATTTTGAAGTTTCGGTTTTTATAATAAAAGGTCCCATTAAAATAGGTGGACACATTTTTACACAGCGTTCAGTAGGTCTAACCAAAGATATCTAAACAAAAAAAAAACATTAAATAAAGTGTTTTTTTTAACATAAAATAATGAATTGCCGGCCGTCTAGAACAAACTCATCCTTTATGAGTAGGTACTTAAATGCGTTTACCTTATTATTTTTTTACCATCGTCCTTATTTAGGTGGTCTGAATGATTTCTGAAATTTTATCCACCTATTTTAATGGGACCTTATAAACTTTAATAGCTTGTCTTGAGCCATCGGCTTCGCCCGCGTGGAGTTCGATAATTGTCCCACGGGATCATACTACTGGGATAAGAAGTATCCTATGTGTCAATCCAGGTTATAAACTGTCTGTGTTCTAAATTTCATTCACATCTGTTCGGAAGTTTTTGCGTGAAAGAGTAACAAACATCCATCCATCCATCCATACATACCTACTTACAATTGAAATAAAGATGAGATCAGCAGTGGGACAGCACAGTATATTCATTCGTGGTTAATATTTTACAAGCAAGTTACAAAGTACAATAGAATATAAACAACTCGTAACTAAGCTTATTTAAATCAATGACAGCAATGTGTTACATATGATTATTTCTCGCAGGCCAGTATATACATATAAATATACGACCTCCAATACGCCCCCTTAATCTATTACACATGCATATTACTTCTATACTCGGTACATAAAAATAAATCAAATACTAACACTTCTGTGTTTAACTGTACTAGCTGTATACAAAAGTATAGTACAAAAAACAGAAGAAATTTAACAAAGAAAAGAATGCATAACAAAACTACATAGAAAATTATCTATTACCAAAACAACATAAAAATAAACATTTAACTCCTCATCGCCCCCTTAATCGAATAATTTGATAGGGATAAATCCGTTAAAAATTCTCTTAACTTCGGGCTGTGAACACTTTTTGTTAAAATGTCAGCTATCATATTATTAGTTGACATGTACTTTATCTCAATTTTGTTATTAAGTACACACTCGCGAATAAAATGATATTTTATGTTTATATGTTTTGTCCGATTATGCATCATTTTGTTACCTGCAATTTTATGCGCCGACTGATTGTCATTGTATATTACTACCGCTTTACTATCCACAGCTGTTAAACTATTTAGTAAACTCCGTAAATAGAGAGCTTCCTTCGAAGCTTGACTTAATCCTACGTACTCTGCTTCTGTACTTGACAAGGATACTGTCGCTTGCTTCCTACTCTCCCATGACACTATATTTTTACCTATTTTGAAAATTAATCCTGTGAAAGACTTTCTATCAAGTGCCCCTCCCCAATCTGCATCTACGTAGCCTCGTAAGTCTAAATCTCCCGACTTCCTAAAAGTGAGACAAAGGTTAGACGTACCTTTTAAATACCTTAAGACCCGTTTCGCACATTTAAAATGTATTTCATCATAGCATGAATTGAATTGCGAAAGTACACTTACCGCATGTGCTATGTCTGGTCGCGTATTACAGGCCAAATAGTTTAGACGGCCTATTAAGCTTTGATACGGCAGATCGCAATGAGAATTTGTCGATCTTTCTAATTTCATACCGACTTCCATTGGGGTTAAAACTGGCTTAGCGTCTGTCATGTTAAAGTCATTCAAAATATCCGAAATGAACTGTTGCTGATCTAGACAAATAACATCTTTGTCCCTCCTCAACCTCATGCCTAAAACATGCCTAGCCTGCCCTAAATCTTTCACTTTAAACTTGTCAAGCAAATTGTTTTTCAATTTCTGCTTTTCTTGTTCACAATTTCCAAAAATAAAAAGGTCATCTACGTAAATAACGACAATCAACTTCTTGTTGTTTTTAAACTGCTTTTGATACAAACACGGTTCTATATTTGATTGTACAAAGCCTAAATTCAACATTTCTTTATCCAATTCCTTGAACCAAGCATTTGAAGCTTGTTTCAATCCATACAAAGAACGCTGCAATTTGCATACCTTGGTTTCTTGACCTTTGACTACTGCTCCTTTTGGTTGGAGCATGTAAATGTCCTCTTTAATTTTTCCGTATAAAAAGGCAGTCGTGACATCCCATTGGTCAATAAACCAACCGTATTCAACAGCTAGCGAGAACAACAATCTTAAAGTAGAGCTTCTTACTACAGGAGAATATGTCTCAGTATAATCTACACCACATACCTGTGTGAAGCCTTTTGCTACAAGTCTAGCCTTGTACTTTGTTACCTTGCCATCGCTATCTTTCTTGATTTTGAACACCCATTTGCATTGGATAGGCTTCTTATCAGCTGGAAGATCCACCAACGTCCAAGTCTGGTTCTCCTTCAGTGACATAAGTTCATTATCTATCGCTTTTTGCCATAAATCACCATCTGGTCTCGCCAACGCTTCATTAATAGTCAATGGATCACCATCAAGATTGCTCTCCTTGGCATACATAACATTGCATCCGTACCGGTCGACTTGTCTGCGTTCTCTTAAAGGATATCTCCTTTCTGATTCAGGTATTCTGACTTCTTCTTCAGTCAATACGTCATCAGGTACTCCCTCTTGTACTATAGGTTCATGTCCTATGTCCTCCGATACTTCTACGTTCTCGTCTTCAGTATCACGATACATATCGTTGTGAGTCTCTAAATGTTCAGATCTGCTTGTAGATACGTTCGGTAAACTGGAAGGATCAGAATCTTTATTTAGGTTTATGATTACTTCCGACTTTTCTACGTTTTCCTTTTGGAGAAAGACGTTTTCCAGAAATTTCACATCTCTCGCAGTCGTCACTTCACCTGTCTTAGGATTCATCAGACGATAACCCTTCTGATTATAAGGATATCCAATAAAAATCATCGGTTCCGTCATCATGTCCAGTTTCCGTCTCTTTTGCTTGGGTATCAATCTATATGCCAAACAACCAAAGATTTTCAGATGACTAACATCCACATCTTTTCCATTCCAAAGCTTTTCTGGTACCGCATTATTCAATGCTTTCGTAGGGCTTCTGTTCTTTAAGTAAACAACAGTATTTACAGCCTCGGCCCAATACTTCTTGCTCAAGTTCGATTCTGACAGTAATGTTCTTGCCTTCTCTATTATGGTACGATTCGCTCTTTCTGCGACAGAATTATGTTCCGGCGTGTACGGTACAGTCGTCTGGTGTTTTATACCTGCAGACTTTAAAAATGATTTAAATTTACCATTACAATACTCCGCGCCGTTGTCAGATCTCAGACATTTAATCAATTTACTTGTCTCATTCTCAACTTCCGCCTTATATTCACGGAACTTATCGAATGTTTCGCTTTTGTTCCTCAAAAAATAAACATGAGTCTTTCTAGTATAATCGTCGATAAATAGAAGAATATACCTCGAACCACCGAACGATGGCTCCTCGATTGGTCCACAAACGTCGCTAAAAACCAATTGTAAGACCTCGTTCGCTCTCGTACCTTGCTTTTTAAAGGGACTTTTGCATGTTTTTCCTTCTATACATGGAATACACGGCTCGCATAAATCGGTACTCTTAAAATCCATACCGCTTACTAAAACTTTCATTTTATTCATATAATTACGCGATAAATGAGCTAATCTTTTGTGCCAAACGTTCGAAATATTTTCATTTTGTTTTGACAATGTCACATTCACGATTTCATTTTGATTTTCTGTCAACTCATAAATTCCACCGACCTCTTGACATCTTGCAATAATTTGTTTTTTACTTTGAATCATGCAACCTTCTTTGTCAAAATTCATGCAATAATTTTTCTTGGTCAAATCGCTCACCGAAATTAGGTTCATGGATAAATCAGGAACATGTAAAACGTTTTCTAAAATTAATTTTCCGTTTTCGCTGACTTGTGGCTCAGCATTTCCTCGTCCTTTCACCAATAACTTCTCCCCGTTTGCTACTGCGATCTTCATGTTGCCGTTTACATGTGTGTAAGACAACAATTTGTTTTTATCATGGGTCATATGATTTGAGCACCCACTGTCTAAATACCAATTATCTTTGTTTATCGCCCCCTTTGTATTCAGGCAGATATTCGCGGTTTTTATCCGCTCCTTGCATTCGGACGCCTTGTGTCCTTGCTTGTGGCACTTAAAACACTTGTAGACGAACTTCTGCTTACGATCATTAGTTTTAGTGTTAGATCTAGCATCGTTCTGTACTTTACGTGTTACTAAGGCTTTTTCGTACTCTGTGTTCAACTTACTCTGTCTACTTCCTTCTTGTAACAATTTCATTTTGATTTGCTCCAACGTGATTTCTTTTCCACTATTATCTATAGCCATAATAAGAGGGCTGTACTGAGCGGTCAATCCACCCAGCAAAATCGATATGATCCAATCATCAGGGATTGGAGCATCAATATCTAACAATTGTTGTGTCAGGAACGTAATTTTTGATATGTAGCTTTCCATAGAATCAAAATTCTCTAACTTACAGTTAAAAAGCTCTCGTTGAATATGTATACGTCTTCCCCAACCTTTGTCTTCATAAGCTTTACGTAAGCTATTCCAGGCTTCTTTCGCAGTCTTCGCATTGTAGACGTGGGTAAAGCACTCTGGTTCTAACAACAAGCATATTGTTGTTCGTGCCTGCCGGTCTACGTCAGCATTCACTACATCGGTAGAAATTACTCCCCACCAGTTTTTATTTTCCAAGTAATTTCGCGCCAGGAATTTCCAATTTGGGTAGTCGGACGAATTTTTCAGCCTCATAATACCACTTATGCCAACCTCAGCTGACATAATTGCGATTTCGTAAGTTTCACACGTTTCACAAGCACAAAAATAATATTTAAACCACTCAACTTATAAATAATGCTCTAGCATTTGTGCTTCTGGGTTCTGGGCCGATAACCAATTGAAATAAAGATGAGATCAGCAGTGGGACAGCACAGTATATTCATTCGTGGTTAATATTTTACAAGCAAGTTACAAAGTACAATAGAATATAAACAACTCGTAACTAAGCTTATTTAAATCAATGACAGCAATGTGTTACATATGATTATTTCTCGCAGGCCAGAATATACATATAAATATACGACCTCCAATACTTACAAACTTTCGCGTTTATAATATTAGTAGGACTTTAATTCTTCTCTAGCATACAAGAACCTTATCGATAAAAGGGTAGGTATAGCCATCAACATAAATCGTAAACAAAAGATTCCACAGACTAGAAACCCTTTAATGGATAAAGTGTCGCCAAGATCAGTTTGTTGTGAACAAAAGCTATTAACACCACCGCAAACTGCTACTAGCCGCAACTGTTTGTGGCTTTTTGCAGTTGCAACTCGTTAACCCACAACTGATGTTCCATGGGAAAACATTTTGTGTCCGGAGCTAAAAGATAAATCTTTTGAGCACATAAAACAGGCTGACTGAGTGATAGACTCTGTAAAGCCTAAACCACTGAAGAATAAAACATGGCTGGATTTATAGAGCATCAATTCCTGAGGGGTGACGAAGTTTATAGACGGGAAATTCACGGACTGTGTCGTTGGTCTCAAGTTCGATTACTGAGCATGAGGTCCTGGGATCGATTCCCAGGTAAAGTGTTATTGAGTATTCCTATCAGGATTCTTTCAGTAGCAGCCACGGAATCTGAATTTGTGCTTGTTTGATGGCAATAGGTTCGCCCTCTATTTCACTAGACTTAAGTATAACTGACAAAATGTGGGTGTACTATTAGGTACACCTCTGCCAAACCCTTCGGGGCTTATGATGAAGTTTATAAACACGGACAAATTCACAGACCATGGCTGGTTCAAAACTGATATCGATTCCGAATATTCAATTCAGTTTAATAATACTGCAATAAAGCCAAATTCTAAAGCAGAATCCATCTCTTATATCGCAAAAGCTAAACACTTCGTCAGGTTGAATCGCCAAGTGAATTATCCTCAGCTTTCCAAGCCAATCTTAGAGCCATTTGAATTCAGCCATTTCGCTCGCTCGGATTCTAAAGCAGCTGACAGACCTAAGATATTATTCGATGACGCTGCATTCAGTTTGAATTAACTAGCTATTGATCTATTCTATTCGTTTGTTGAATGATAATGCTGGGAGATAGAATTTTAAATAGATCTTCTTCTATCATTGAATGCGATAACGATAATGCAAGAGAATGATAATGTTCTTACGCTATGTTTTGAGATATTCAATCTTGTAGCTTCTTTCTTATAATTTAGATCTTAATTTTAACAAAAGCCGAGCTAAAGTAAAACCTATAAAATCTGCCTGCCTTAAAGATTTTAATACTGTTTTACAGTATTAGATTTTAGTCATAACATTTTTAGTAACAAATCCGCAGCTTTAAAATAAGAAAAATATTTAAGTACCTATAAAACATCAAACGCCCTTAATTCTAATTTTTAATTAAAGCGTACCTAATATAATTACTAACTTAGCACTACCCATTTTATGGAGGTCTGTTTTTCATAAACTTACTTTAGGTACACAATCTTCTTTATTTTCGCTCTTAAAGTAATTAATGTGAATATTATCTTCCAGGGAACCTTTTTTGCTTTCGTAAACATGTCTTGTAAGGAGCGGCAATAACTCATACTTATTAGGGGTCCGTGGATTATCATTAAATTTGCAATCTACATGATTATGTTCTGTCTCGTTATTCGACTTTTTAATGTGTGTCTAGAAATTTTTTGCCTTTAGAAATTTTGATAGACTTATTGTATGATCATCATCATCTTTGTGCCCTTATATCATGTTGTTTGAGGCGCGTTTTTACTTTAATTTTCTCCTGTCAATCGTAACGCTATCATTTACTTCTTTAACTAGACTTATTTTCGTTCTTTCGATTATTTTAAAGTAAAGTTTATTTTCACCAAAAAGTAATATTACAATTATTGTGATGCTCGGAAATCCACAAATTAAGTTTTCACATTTCATTCGCGGTTTTATTTCAGGTTGAGGAAATTTTAAACACGAGATAAGGTTAAAATAAATCATTCATGAAATTCTGAACACAATAATGTAAAATTAAAAACGGTTTACTTTATTTTTATTCTGTGACTACCAAACAGTAAAATGTAGTGTAAGTTGCACTTTATCTACCCACATATCATATGGGCTCTATGATGGGTTCAGGAACCATAGGGAAATGACCAGCATTGTTACCAGTGTAATGCAATAAAAAATAAACAGGTTATTAGTTGCATTCGTCGCTGCATTTACGATATCTGGCGGAGTGTTCATGTCAATTTCTGAGTCACTATCACTCATTTTCGACAGAAATAAAGAACTTATCAGAAAATTTTTCTACTCGTAACTGGAACAAATGACAGCTCGAGATGGCGGCGTTTCGGTCATCTGTATTTTTTTTTTAATCTTAAGCAAACGAACAAAGTCACTATTCTTGTGTCACTCGAGATCAAAATGTCGTGCGATTTATAATTAAAATCATACTGAATTGGGGTTTCGTATCGGTAGGTATCTGTTTTAATGTAGATACTAGAATAGCACACTCACTTTAATTTGACACCTGTTCCGTTCCTGTTCTGTTCTGTTCTGTTTTGTTGTGCTCATTACAGTTCTGTTTATTTCTGCTGGTTGGTAATGCTGGTCATTGCCTATGGTTTTTGAACGCATTAGAGAGGGTTTATGATATTTGGGTAGATAAAACTCTTTATGTGAAAAGTTTCTCTTTATGTGAAGAATTTCTACGGATGCAACAAACTTAGTTATGTTACTAATATTGATAATGCTTGTAAAGATATCATCATCACCATCATCAGCCCACAGTAGTCCACTGGTGGTCTCCACAATGCACGCCACTTAATCCAATTCTCGGTAAAGACACATTACTGGCAAAAACTTACAATAAACTATAGCAATATTGTACTTTATCCCAGAATACATTTCATATAAGATTTATTATTAAATCTCATGCTTACTGAACCCAAGGTTTCTCATCTGACCTTTATTATTTAGGTACTGTCATAATCATATATTATTAATATCTGTATAATAATAATTCATAGTTACTGTTGTCCTGAACATTTCCACACGCACATTCATGTACTTAATATTACAAGCGAGACGTCCTTTGGATCACCTTTTCATGAAATACAATGTCTGAAAGAATATTTAATTCGACCATTTATCTTCTATTCTTTGCAATGATATTAATATTTGAATATGCGTGATGTTATTCGTGTTTTATATTAGTAATTTCAGTTGTTCGTTTTGATAGAAATTTTATTCAAAGCAATGTTTTGTGAACGATTATCAGTTTCATATTAATTTTGTATTTCTGTCATTGTATTTTGTATTACCGAATTGTTCTGGCTACTGTAAGTTGCTTACTGTTTGAATTTCACCATTATTTTTATGTATCTCTCGTTTGTCTTGTGGTCGTAAGCTCGACTATTCAGCATCCGGTTCTGGGTTCGATTTCCGAGTCGTGCGTCTTATTGAATTTTTCGATCAGGAATTTTTCAAGGAGGTGAGATTGATTGTCCTCGGTTGATAGCAATAGGTTTACCCCCAATTACATGCGACTTAAACATTTTTTTTTTTTTTTTTTTTTTAATCTTGCGATCAGTCTTTCAGACTATGAGCAGATGAGATGATTCAGATGGCGTGTTAGGAGACTCTCTGTAGAGTCTGCCCTATGTTTCTTGAGTCATTCTTCTCACTGACTATTCTGGTCAAAAATGTCCCGTCGCTTTTTCAATCGACGGATGCTTTCTGGGATGGTTAACTGCCCTGCAAGGTTATTTGGGTGCTTTAGTAGTCGGGATTTGTACTTATCGCCATGCGAGTTTATCTCCTCGCTAACCAAAGGTATATTCAGAATCTCATGGATTTCTGTTATCTTAATAAACCATGGTGCGTTGGATATTTGTTTAAGTATATAGTTTTGTGCCCTTTGCACTTTCATTATGTTGGAGGCACTGGCTGATCCCCAAAGTTGGATGCCGTATGTCCAGATTGGCTTTAGTATAGCCTTGTATAAGAGGAGTTTGTTGTCTATCGCCAGTTTTGAGTTTCTTCCTAGAAGCCAGGAAAGACCTCTGTATTTCAAGTTCATTTCTTCTCTTTTTGATTCGATATGTTTCCTCCATGTGAGTCTGCGGTCAAGATGCATGCCCAAATACTTCACAGACTCGTGGTGTGGAAGTTGACTGCCGTTTAGGGTGACTGGGTCACAATCTTTCTTGCAGAGAGTGAATGTGATGTGCACAGACTTGGATACGCTGGCGGCAATTCTCCCCTTAGCTAGCCATTCTTCAGTCTCATTATTTTAGGCTGGTTTGCAATATGCGGGACGCTTGCGTTGGACATTAATTGTGTGAAGCAATTAAGGCAGTGTCATCCGCGAAGGTAGCAGTTGTGATCCCAGAGCTCTGTGGCAGATCGGAAGTAAACAGGGTGTACAGAAAAGGTCCGAGGACCGAGCCCTGTGGTACTCCTGCGGATATTTCGTGGAATCCCGAGGTGGATTGATTTTCTCTCACTTGAAATATTCTGTTTGTAATGTAGGATTTTAGTACACCATAGAATGTATTAGGTAGCAAGGATTTTATTTTGAAAAGCAAACCTTTGCGACTTAAACATAACTTGGAAATGTGGATGTACTCTTTTCTTTTCTTTTTTTACTTTTTAAAATTATTATAAATTGTACAATATCTTTATAGAATACACCGCTTTACTGCCCGTACAATACACGCACGAGCGAGCTCTCTGAATTCAATGCACGTGTCAAAGGAAGGTATTGTAGGTACTACAGAACACTGTCTTGTATGTGTTGTGGTAATGTACGGTAGTTGACCACTGTATGTCTTACTGTATGTGGTATTATTGCTTGTCCATTCACTAACGGATTGTCTTAAACATGCATTCATAAACTCACGTCTTAATTCCATGAAAATAGGTAGACACAACAGAACGCCACCTTGTAGATTGACTATATATTTAAGTTTTTTTTTCTGGACAAGTCACCACGATGATCTCAAACTACTGTAACTCCTGAAAGCCAGAATTAACAACGGTGGCTATCAGAAAAGCGTCGATTCAATGAAGCTCAGCGAAATCCTAGAGAAACAATTTAACTGTCTTAGATTCTGTCTTAGATTCCGCAACGAAAATCAGAAAAGAATAGCGAAAGAGAAGGAAAAACATAGTTTCCTATTTTCTTTGTTTAGAGCAGGAGGGAGACGACGATATAATAAAAATACATAAAGATGGTATACACTGGCAAACGAGATAAGGTTTAAATTAGCTGTGGTTAGGTCTCCAGAGAAGGCGCATAGAAAGCATAGACTGATAATCCTCTACTACAGTTAGCCAGCAGTAGAAAATCCTTGGTGAAAAGTTTTCAGTAGAATATAGTACGTCATATCTAGTGTTGGGCAATGATAATAACCCGGTTAATATCATGCCGGCTAATAATCGATTAATAGCAGTTAATAGCCATAAATAGCAATTATGGATGAAAACCCTGCTGTTAATGTATTTTAGTAATTGAAAATTTCCCTTCATGGTTGTCAGGCTTAGGAACTGTCAGATTAGACTTCATTTTCATCATCTTTCTTTGTAGTAAATAAATGTGCAATTTAAAACTAATCTAACCCATTTTAAATAATGTCAATCAGCTATTTACATTGAAGTGTTCGTACAAAAACGCCACCATATCAGAACGACTTCAGAACCAGACCTCGGAACCTATCCTTCTGCAGCGCGGTGTGAGACAGGGAGACGTCATATCTCCGAAACTGTTCACCGCTGCATTGGAGGATGTCTTCAAGATTCTGGATTGGAGAGGACTTGGCATCAACGTCAACGACGAGTACATCACTCACCTTCGGTTTGCCGACGATATAGTAATCATGACTGAGAGTCTCAGCCATGCCCACGATATGATATGATGTCTGAGATATGAGACCATGGAAGACCTCAGTACAATGCTCGATGACAGCAGTAGAGTTTCCGAAAGAGTGGGTCTTAAAATGAACATGGAAAAAACCAAGGTCATGTTAAATGTTCATGTAACACCCACTCCTATCAAGATCGGAGACTTAACACTCGAAGTTGTGAACGATTATGTCTACCTGGGACAAACGGTTCAGTTGGGTAGGTCTAACTTCGAGAAAGAGGTCAATCGTCGAATCCGACTCGGCTGGCTGCCCAGCCGAGTCGGATTCGGCCGTTCGGGAAGTTGCGCGGTATCTTCTCGTCCTACTTACCACAGTGTCTCAAGACGAAAGTCTATGAACAGTGTGTGTTGCCAGTGATTACATACGGGTCCGAAACGAGGTCGCTCACAATAGGCCTCATCAGAAAGCTCAAAGTCACCTAAAGGGCAATGGAGAGGGCGGGCTATGCTCGGAGTTTCCTTGCGTGATCGAATTAGAAATGAGTACATCCGCATGAGAACCAAGGTTACCGACGTAGCCCGAAGAATCGCCAGACTTAAGTGGCAATGGGCAGGGCATATTGCTCGCAGAACGGATGGCCGATGGGGCCGAAAAGTTCTGTAGTGGCGACCGCGAACCGGAAGACGTTGCGTTGGAAGGCCTCCCACTAGGTGGACCGTGCACCTGGTGAAGGTTGCGGGGACCCGCTGGACGCGAGACGCACGGGACCGGTCAATGTGGCGACACCTAGGGGAGGCCTATGTCCAGCAGTGGACGTCTTTTGGCTGAAATGATGATGATGATGATTTACATTGATTTTTGATAATTGGATTTTTTATGTACTTAGTTTTTTTTTTATTCTTAATCAGTCATTTATTTGGGATTTTTTTTCTTTTCTATTTTCGTTTTAAGTTGTTTTTTTGTTTGTTGCTCTAAAATAATTTTCAGCCTATGTAGAAACACTGGACTCTTCAATATCTCCTAAGTTTGGTAGGTACATCGATTGGATCGGACGCTAATGGATCTATTTCTGGTGTATTAAGAATTAGTACAGGTTCATTACTGTCACAGAATATTTCATTGATTTCTGATGTTGCAGAGAAAGGTTCCGATCCATGTGGAAATCACTTTCCGTATCGATAATTTTATCGAATAAATATTAGCGCCAGAAAGAGATAGCACGAGAGGTGCGGGGGTGCGGGGATGCATGTTACCTACTAACCGCTCGGGTATTTTCCATTGTTTATAATTTACCTACTTCGTATTCACAGAAAAGAGCTAATAAGTAACTTACATAACGTCACCTTAATATTACAACCCTCATTACAACCCTCCAAGTTCATGTAACTGTCAAGAATGAGTATTTCATCAAAAGGTCATTCTTGAGAGTTACATGTACTTGGAGGGTTGTAATGATGATTTTGATGATTATAATTCTGTAACTGCATACGTCTTACAGCCGCGAATCATATTTTCACTAACATACAACCTAGCACTGGCCTGCAAATTGCTAAAAACGTAAGAAAATTTGAATTTCGCGGGCTACCGTGGAACATCAGCCTTAAGTCAAGTAATTAATTAGGTAGATGGTTAAATCACAAAGCGATGTGTCAATATTAATTATGGTTTTTATAGTATTGGATCTCTAAATTAACAGAACTGAATTTCCCGAAAAATGTGTTTTTATTTTATTATAAACACATTTTCACAAACAAAAAGTGTAACTAAATAAAAAGAATAACAATACATTGAATCACACTGCGTACACGCACCCAATTTATGTTCACACCCACAGATAAAACAATTAAAAAAATATTTTTTTAACAATACATTAATAGCAGGGTTATTAGCCATTGCAAGGCTATTAATGGATGCTTATGGATTATAATCGATAATAACTCAAAGCATCCGGCTATTTACCCAAATCTAGTCATATCAACTCGATTCTCCTAAGCTGAATGTCATTCTTATTTATAGCAGTAAGTAGTAGTAGTTTATTCCCACAAAACGGCACGGAAGTGACAAACATCGAGGGAGTACATATTCTTAAAACCATGAAGATAAAAGCCTCTGGCGGCCTCATTTTAAAAGAGTTGAGTTTCTTGCCTTATTTTCTCCATAGGGAACGACCAACCCGAACCGTGAACCTTTTCTAGATGTTTTGTAAGTGCCATATAGGTCTAGGTAAAATAAAATACTTTGATTTTGATGGCAATACTCTTGTGGAAAAAATCCTTCTACGCAATTTACTTGATCCATTTTATTATTATTTTACTAATTGGTCCTTTTATCCACAGGTGACTACTCCTTGGACATCAGAGATGTGACGTTGGATGACGACGCTAAATATCAGTGCCAAGTCAGCTCAGGAATTAAAGGTATGTAGTTAAATGTTGACTCTTCTATGTAATTATCTGTAGAACTAGTTGTTTAGGATATTAGTTGTGAGTTTAAATTTTAGATAATGAAATTGTATTGGATTAAAATGTTGTATTTTAAATGGAATACTTCTTCTTCTTTGTTTCGAATCGATGACTAAATATTATTCTACCTTTACGTAGCTACTTGGACTGCTCTGTCGTTTTATTGTATTTGCTTTATTTAAGTCCTTGAGTGTGTAGTTAGTTGTATACGATGGGCAAGAGAGGAGGTGTGGCATATCCTTGTTTAGACTCCACACTCGCGTTGTAAACGAGATGGCTCGACGATTATGCCCCTAGATGGAGTATAATCAACCCATCGACAGATTGTATCGGCAGTGGCCAACTTGAGCACGTAGTGTGTTTTAAGACATTATTCTTATTCTGAAAATTTATCGATTATTCCGTGGCATCGAAATTTAATATACTTAACACTCTTTTTTGTCTTGCATTTAAACATTACCCTCGTTAAAAAATACACAAAATTCTTCATGATCATCTCGGATCGATTTCCCAGTATCAGAATTAAAACACACACAAACCACTCAAAATACACGAGCAAAGATATAATTATTAAAACAAGCACTACTTAAGCCCCCAATACGGCACTTATCGAGAAAAACCAACATAATACCGAAAATAAATTGAACTTTGGAATAATATCCCTAATTTTGGATAAAGTGATCTTCCAAGAAACTTGGTGTAATTGGAAATAATAAATCAATGTTCGACACACAGAGCCACGATACGGTAGCGTACAAACAGATGCTTGTTAGTATGAGCATGCAAGGAAAAAATGAATTTTTAGGTCCAAGTCATAAGCGAAAAATTTTATGGAATACTGTGATGTTTAATGGATTGTATCTTCTCGGCAAACGTTCTTCATCCTAGGCCGCGTCATCGCTTCACATCAGGCAAGTTGCGGTCAAAAGTAAACCTATCTAGTTAAAAAAAAAACACTGTGGAGTTCAGATAGGCCGTCATATTAGTGGTATTTAGCTGCATCTAGTAAGTTGGGAAGCCAACCAGACTAAAAAGAACTAGGCAGATGATGATGATGTGGATTGTGTCTATCCATCACCATGAAAGATTAAAATTTTATTCTAAATGTTAACTTCGAAAGCTATTTGAGTACCACCACTGACAGATATGTTCAAACTGTTAGAAAATAATAAAGTTTGTTTTTAATTTAACTGTAATTAGTTATGGATTTGAATTACTTTAACGTAGTAAATTCTGATTTAAGGGAACCAGTATTTTTCTCGTAAGATAATAGTGTGTCGTTTATGGGCAATCAAAGCGCTATTCAACGTCATGGGATAGGTAATAAGGGATGAATAAAATATTTAACGCCATCCTAATCAGCTACCCCAAGGAAATTGGGAAGTTAGGGGAATGACTCTATAACATAGAATATGTAGTCCTATTCATTACGTAGTCAATGGCCCGTTTGCGTAAAATTACGATATCTTCGGGAAAGCAGGAAGTTAACAACGATTTGTTAACTTAATTTGGTACGTTAGCCAGGTTGATTCATCATCATCATTTCAGCCAAAAGACGTCCACTGCTGGACATAGGCCTCCCCCAGGCTCTCCACATTGACCGGTCCCGTGCGTCTCTCATCCAGCGGGTCCCCGCAACCTTGACCAGGTCGTCGGTCCACCTAGTGGGAGGCCTTCCAACGCAACGTCTTCCGGTTCGTGGTCGCCATTCCAGAACTTTTCGGCCCCATCGGCCATCCGTTCTGCGAGCAATGTGCCCTGCCCATTGCCACTTAAGTCTGGCGATTCTTCGGGCTACGTCGGTAACCTTGGTTCTCAAGCGGATGTCCTCGTTTCTGATTCGATCACGCAAGGAAACTCCGAGCATAGCCCTCTCCATTGCCCTTTGGGTGACTTTGAGCTTTCTGATGAGGCCCATTGTGAGCGACCACGTTTCGGTCCCGTATGTAATCACTGGCAACACACACTGGTTATAGACTTTCGTCTTGAGAGTTTACAATACTTCTTGTAATTCCTAGGGAAGACATTCAAGACGTCCTGCCATCTCCTTTTGATCGTAAGTCAAATTTTTTCTATGATCTTTTCTTATCTCACTGCCACGCTAGTGCATACTGTTTGAATTTCCTTTAAATATTGCCTTCTTTGGCTAATCTAAAACATAAATCTTCACACTAGGTTGCCTTGGACCCGTTTCAGTGAAAACGCCCGTCTTCGTGCACCCATTGTGTGACAATCTTGGCCCATTCGCCCAGATTGAGCTTACAGGTGTGATACGCAGTACCATTTGAGCCTAGCAGTCGTATCGCTAACTTCAAAAACAAAGTTACTACCTACTATTCTTATAAATTCGATTACCCATTTCAGCTTTCAGAAACAATATCTAGACAAAAGCAATCGCACTCACTAAAATAGAAAAAGCTAAGACATTAATTCTTTGGAATTGTACTAGTGCTTTCCGGTTGGAAGACTGCCAACCCCGTAATTGAAAAAGAGCGCGAAGATAAGTGAGGCTAGTACTTGACATAAAGTAACGGATAAATACGACAATTTGGCATGGTAAGAGTCTCTTGAACAATTTGGTTTTGTAATCAAAATTGTTGGAGTACTCGAAAGGCAAAGTGGTGAAATGGTCTTGTTGGTGTTTTAAAGGTTTCAATTTTGTTGAAAATGAGACTAATGCTTTTGCAGCCTTGTGCTTTATATTTACTATTTATATTACAACCTATTCTTAGGTTTGTTACAAAATTTCTATAAAGTTTTTCTCCCTCTAAAATATTTTCTATTTTATCTACTTCAACAAATAATATTCACCATCACCATCATCATTACATCACCGGCTTTTTCTCAAATATCAGTCAAAGACAAAGACATTTATTCGTAGGATACGGTACTTACAAAGTTGTTACACAAATGGTATAGTTCTCGACATATCCACCGCTAGACGCGGCATACGAATATTTAGGTACATGTAATAATTGATACTAAAATTAATATTTAGTATCTTAGTTTAAGTTATTTTTTAAATACACACACTTATACCTAACACTAAATTACATATTATACTCTAACAACTAACAAAACTTACATTCTAATAAAAGTAAAACAAAACCAAAAAATTGTGCAGACTGTACCTATATAAATTATAATAATATAAAACACAACATTATCATTTAGAGTCATAAAAATATAAAAAAGTGTATAACATATTAATATCGTAGGTACCTATTTATCATCAAAAAATTCTTTTATTGAGTAAAAACTCCTATGAAGTAGCCACGATCTCAACTTATTTTTATAAAAATGCAGGGGTGTCTCTCTGATTGGTTTTGGAATATGGTTAAATATTTTAATTGACATTAAGTAACTGTTTTTATAATGAAGAGTGCTGTTGCAAAATTGGTTTTTTAACTTAGTGGGGTCCCTTTTTGTAAATCGATTGTTTTCTGTTACTGATGAAAAGAAGTGTAAATTTTTTTTAACGAAAATTCCTATTTCTAAAATGTACATACATGCTAGAGTTAGAATCTTTAGCTTTTTAAAAACTGGTCTGCAGCTCTCATATGGAGGAATCCCAACAATTGCTCTCAGACAGCTTCCTGGATACAGCTAAAACCAGTATTTTACATCCAGTGACTTCCAATCTGACCCAGTTTTTATCAGAGATTTTATTCCAAAAGTTACCATATTTTTAACAGTCATTATTTTATTAATAAACTTATAATAATTAATACATAATTATGAAATCTCAATAAAAACCGTGCAAAAGTAAGAACGGTTCATAGCACAATTAAAACACAATAGTTCAGTTTTCCAGCAATGGACCATTTATGCCACCGTCCATTGTCCAGAATAATTTGAATATTATTAAGCTAACAAAGTAACAGAGAACTCTAACGCTGTATTGCGCAAACTCCCAAAGGCCAAGCAAACAAAGTTGTGGACAAAAGCCTGTTTATATGTATTTGTCTTCACATGTACCTATTTTATGGACTTACAGTGTACTACACTTTATCACCACTTATAAGAATTTACGACCACTAAATGAGATGGTACACTTATCTCCTTATAGATTGAAGTTATCGATTTTGATTACAAGCGCGGCTTCGATATCATAGGATGACTTAACTGGTATCACTTATACATGGAAATGTAAGATTAAAGACCCATAATTGAAAATCCTTTGACTGTGGGAAAAAAAGAAATTGACTCATTATCTGATTTGAATAAAATTATTGTATGTTGATTCCCACAATCTGCTAAGACATTCGATAGATAATACTTACTAAAATATTCACTCAAAGAAATGTAAATCACTTTAATCGAACATGATTAATTCGTTAATAAACCCGAAGGTCATTTGGATGCGTATCCATTGACAAATAAATCGACCTCTTCATAACTCTTTTTCAAAGAACATCCAACAAAAGAAATAAATTGAGCAGCTGTTACATAATAAATCGCTTTTCGCTTATCCTTTATACCAAAGATAATTCTTTCGAGCCAAGTAACTATTGTTTTCGTACTTGAGCTGGAGCCCGCGAAATTGTGTTTGCTTTTAATAAATTGAAAATCTTGACTCGTATTTTATTCTTGGCCTGTTTTCAGGCCTTCGTCTCTCGATTTTTCTCCCCATTTTATATAATACCTATATTTTTAGAAGCTTGTAATCCGCCCTGATGGATTTTGAAAGTTTGCTTCGTAAGGGAAAAGTCTGATTGTTTCTTTCTCAGCTGGGTAACATCAATTTGGGGAGTAAGTTTTATGTCGTTGGATAAATCATTTACCACAGAGACGATTGTGTTAAGTTGCGTGTTTTTGTTTTACTATCCTTGAAACGTGATTTTATAAATATAGATCATCTTTTACTATAGTGATACTAAAACTTTTACGTTAATGTTAGTCTGCGTCAACCCACACCTGGGCAAAGGTTTATCCCATGACTTCTAGTTCATTCGATTCTGGGCTAATGTGGACCAGCGGTTGTGGGTTTTGTCCAACTCGTCCCACGATCTTATAAGAGGTTTCCCGCGACGTCTTTTGGCTGTGTAAGGGCTCCAATATTTTTTTGCTTTACGAATTGTATAATACCCACAATTTATTGTTGGCTTACTATCAACATTATTGGTACTAACCTCATCATTCTACACATACTCAAGTCACGAATCATCAAATTATCCCAAATCACTGCTTCTATCCAGTCTATCAACAACATCATCCCTAACCAATCACAGCTCAGTATTTCGGTGAAACTTGTCAATACGTCCATCTCTTCGACAGGAACCTGCCCAATTGTATTAGTGAATGCTGACAGTACCTGTTCGATGTGACGTATTAGTCCTATGCCCGGTTGTCGGTATCAGTCAAGTCTAGGTGTAGCGAATTTCGGCTTTGTTTGATATTGACGTATGTGGGTTGTCGGTATATCAAGAATCAACGTTGTTTCTGCTTCACTAGTTTCGATTGCAGATTTCTGCTTCAGGTCTTTATTTAATGGTGCAGTATTTTGGAAATTACTATACAAATTAATAAACTGATTCTGTGTTAAGCATTCACGGCTGTTAGCTTCCGATATTTCGATGCTGTTGTAAGCGCCATGATCGGAAGATGACTAAATAATGAGAATAGATGGTAAATAAATTGTAAGATGCAAACAAATATTTAATAATCTTCTTCTTTATTAATCTTTTGATACGCAAACTACTGGATTTAATTACTTGCCACTCCTAGTCCATTACAGAAAAGGATAATCACAGTAGACATTCCGTAAGTTACAGTATTAGTTTATAAAACTGGTGTATCTTCATTGCTGTTACTTTATTAATCGTGGTCATTGAAAATGCTATTAAATAATAGGTACCTAAGCATTGAAGCGTTTCAGCATTTAGATTAATATCATTTCCGCAAACCAATTTGGTTCATTCCTTTGGTAATTTTTCAACAATTTCTATTATTTAATGCAAATTCCGGTCTCGTGGTGAACCTAAATTAGTAATTAATTCATCCACAACCCGTTTCGTTTCGCTTCAATTTTTGTTTTGTAATTTTTCATAACGCCTGATTTGCATTTCTCGCCGCAAAGATCTTTTATTCTGTAGGTTTGGTGTAGAATTTCCTTTTTTAAGAATATTATTGTAACAGCTAGAGTTTCCACTTGAAGATTTTTCTTAAGGAAATCTACTAGCAGTGACAGATTATTATTATTATCAATGTTTAAATAGGTTGTTGTTGCGAATAAAATTAGTTGCAGCTGGATCAAGGGTTTTTTACAGAAAGTTACTCCTGGACACGGCTCCGTATCGTTAGGTTTCCTTTTTGTAACTGTGTAGGTGCCCTGTTCCCGATATTGGTGGGCTACAATTTATGGACCAATAACATTCGTAAGCACTATGGGAACTTTAGTTACCTACCCAACCTTAGGACTTTGTTAAAAGAGATCTTGTAAACCAATGTTTACAAGATCTCTACACAAGTATCTCTCCATAACCTTCCCTGAAATCCCTAAAAAATCCTATTTCCGAATATTATATTGCCCGATGTATTGGCAAAAGTAATTCTTACCTAACTTCTCTCCGACCAATTTTCTCGCCCCACAAGGATAACTTACGAATTATCCGCTTCCACTTAAACAAAACGTTCAACTTCGTATTGCTTATTTCCTCAACGATAACATCTGCACGCTTATTATCTCCAATACGTTTAACCCTACCGTTAAAGTCATCTAAATTAATTTCTACAGCATCATCTTAGGATATAAATACGAATTTATAATATGCCATCTCAGAAATTTCAAGAGCTTCGATCCCTTTAGCCTCTTGGGCGAGACTCTATTCAAACGAAAAGGTCTATAATATTAATTTACATTGCCCTTTGTATAGAACGTAACCTTTGATAAATTTTGCTTTCCTTTGAAATGTCTCTGTTAGTATTCTTATCTCGACTAAGGCGGGCTCTTATGGGCCATTCAGCTTTTGTTTCAAGATTTAGATTCTGTATTTCTTTAGTAATCTTATACATTTGTTATCCATGATCCTTGTGGATTCATCTGGTGTGGATTTAATTACTTTAAAGGGTGGTTTATGTTCAGTTTTCAGTATTAAATACCTTTAAAAGCGTTTATTATATTATATAAACTTTGTCTAGGTTTACATAAAAGGTTCATTTTCGTAAAATTAATTTTGAGGAAAGTATATTATGGCTATTATTTTACTGAAATGTGTGGAGGTGAAAAAGAAACATTATTCTAAAATAAAGTAGGTACGTGCCATTGTAAAATCTCTCCGTCTCATTTAATTTAAAACATTATGAGATTCCCATTTTCTATTTACGTTTCATTTTAATCTGCATAGACACTAGAGTTTGAAGCGATAATAACGCAGAGTTTCAGGGAATTATCGTGTTTATTAGAATTGTTCTCGTCGGGAACAAATCCTGTATCTCCATAATAAGCCCGGTGTTTAGAGAAGTTGGATTTAGATTAAAATAAATTAAACCGCGAACAATTCTTGGCACATTTTGTTCTGCTTTTATCTCTTAAGCCTTGAGGCGTTTGTCACTGTTTGTTCTTGTGTTAATTATGTTATCATGTGTGATGCTTATGTCTTGTGTTTTCGGGTTGAACGGAACTTCGATGTCGAGATAAGCATTTAGAAGAAAAACTTTGAAATCATCATTTTCATCATCTTCCTTTTTGTAAACATCACATTTTTTTCTTTCGTATTCCTTAGAAGAAAACCTTTCAAATAATTACGAGAATAAGTTTGTGTTACCAATGTCGACTTAACGGCTTTTTAACCGATATCCGACATCTTGACAGTTTCTTAGTCAAAAAGAAAAGTAGCACAATAATGTATTTCTTCATTACTTCTTAACTGCAAATGCTTACTCTGACTGGACAAATCCACTCCTATGTGTGTGGTTCTTTGTTCAAAAGACCACCTAAGGCTCTAATCTGCATCCCGTCGGGGCTGTGGATTATCGAAAGAATAACGCGGCTCCGACACAAGGGCGAAGAAGGAACATGGGTTTGGTTTTTAGTCAGTAGAAGTCTGACACTCCCCTTCGCTCTGCCCAAGAGCGGGGGGGGGGGTTATTCGATGATTTTCCAGCCACCAAAAAAAAAAAGGCCACCTAATCTGCATAGTCCTCATGAGAGTTGACCAACGTTATGTCTAGACCCTTAAAGATATTATGACATTTGAGATTATTTTCAGAGTATGATACACCAGCCCGTCTATACTTATTTGCGAAAAAACATTATTTCTCAATTAACTACCAAGAACCAAATATCGTCAAAACTTATACAGCAGTCTACGCACACAACACCCAAACCAATATAATAATTCCGGACAACAAACAAGAATAAGGAAAAGACAAAACAAATAGACACAATAAAGAAACGATACGCCATATTTTCCCGTAAGGTCCGACAACGGGCCCCACAGAGCCTCAAATTAATTCCATCACCAGAAAACTTCGGAAAAAAGGACCAAGATTTACATGAAACTAACTACAGTAACTTTGTTTTTTATCAGCCAAAGTAACAATGGACAACAGTCTTGCGGCTAAATTGTACAACTTTGCACTATTTAACTTTACAAACTTTGCCCGGGTTTGTAAGAAACTATTCTTGGGGACGAGGCATTGTCTCTGAGACCTCCTGTTGTATTATATTGTGATCTGCGGTTCCGTGGGTCCGACCGCGAATTGCAAACTTCCTGGTTTATTGCTGGATTTAATTTTGTTTCTGTTGGACTTGTGAGGGGTAAGCCATCATAATTTGACTACAGTTCACTTACATAGGTTTCTATAGCTATAGTTAACATTAATAGCGACATTTTGCTTATGAAGTACCTAAATGACTTGAAAGTTTGTTAATCAGCCTACTCTTTCTCGCTGCTGGGCACAGGCCTCTCCCAACGCTTTCCAAGTTTTTTTTACAATTCGCCTTCTCAGATCAATCAGTTAAGAATAAGTGGAGATGATCACTCCAGGGATTTTTGGGCAAGGAGGGGCCCGCAAGGGCCGACGCCCGCCGGGGCTGCGGATTATCGAAAGAGATGACGTGGCCTCGGCACATGGGCGAAGAAGGAACATGAGTTGGTTTTTAGTCAGTAGAAGTCTGACACTCCCCTTCGCTCTGCCCAAGAGAGCGGGGGCGGTTTCATTTGATGATTTTCCAAAAAAGAAAAGGGATTTTTTGGCCTGCCCGTCATCAGACACTTAACTATGTATTTATATTCGTCCATCTGTCCGGCTTCATCCTCAAAACGTAACACACCAAATCCAATTTGAACCTGGCAGATTTTATGCCAATATCGACGATGCCTGTCTTATACCGAGAGTCTTATATTGAAAATGTTACGTTACAATGCTCTTAGGCAAACGTTGAATTCGGACATCTGAGCTATAGTCAAGATCAAGTTGCGCTGCGTTGAGCGCCAAAGGCAACAATCACTTGGGATACCTACTAAGTCAAAATAATAAATATAATAACAATTTTATTATTGTTACAGTCAAATCATTATACTTGGAATTGGCTATTTTAGGATTTACTTCTAATGAAATGAACCTATTTGCAGCAAACAAAACCGAAAAGGTTACCCATCAACTTCCAATAACGTTTATTGGTGTTTCTAATATTACGTTGATATTTACAATTTAAGCAAAATAATTTAAATAAGTTGCGAGAGTTATCACAAACTTCACAAATTGCATTCATTGTTAAATAAAACTTTAATAGTATTGTCTACTTTATAAATGACAAGGTAAAATTTAAACTAGTTTTGCTATTTAAGCTAAAACTGTTTTTTTGTTTCAAGATAATGAATAATTAGCAAAACTTTTATGATTAATGACTGGCTGAGGCTTAATGTAAATGTTAATGACTTTAATAGTGTTAGTTTGTTTTGGGAAAATTAAACGTTTTGTGTACTAAATAGATTATAGTAATAAAGTTTGATGACTTATTAGGGTTATTTAACTGTTTAATTAAAGGTTGTCATAGACTTATTTGTATGGCTAAATGCTAGTGTACTATTGTATGATGTATCTGCCTAACCCTTTGGGCATATCAAGCGTGATGTAACGTTTATGTGAAGCAGCTTTGCTGTCTTATTTTCTATAAACTATTGTCTATTGCATTGAAATGTTTGCATAAGTAATTACTTACACTTATGAAATTAATGATACTGGAGAAAGTAATAGGTACAAAACACTCACGTTTAATCCAATACAATTTTAAAACATCTACATAATAAACATTGTCCCTGAACCTATACACAGGCATCGACCTATAAAATTGTGTCCACCCCAATCTAAAATGCTATTCGATAACCTATAACCCCTCCAAACTTTACAGCTCTCATGAAACAAAATTGCCTTCCATTTTAATCTCCTCACAATTTTATAACTGGCAATATTTTCCCCGATACACGTTTCGATACTGAGTAATATATTAAAACTGTTTGACAGGGGTGCTTCGTTGGTCTAGTGGTTGTAAGTGCGAATGCTGGGGGTTAAGTTTTGGGTTCGATTCCCAGGACTGGGAAGTTGTGATTGATTTGTTCTTTTCACGGAGTCTGGATTTACGGCAATTAGGCTTTGGGGAGACCTCTGTATAGTCGCCCGGGGATATGATACAACTGGCGTTGCACAGAGGGGATTACAAACAGATATTTTAAGAGGAAACTGTGCCTTCTCTCATGTGCGGATTGTGATTGGTAAAATCTCACACCACGGGTCTTCTTCCCAAAGACCGGTCCCCTTTTGAAGGTTTCCCCACGAAAATAAAAAATTCAATTCGCCCCCTCTTATCTGCAGAAATGTGAATGTACATCATGCTACATCTCTGGCTGAACTTTTCAGGGAGGCTTGATATTATATCTCTTCACAATTTTACTACTCACAATATTTTCCCCGATACCCGTTGCGGATACTGAGTAATATATTAAAACGTTTTGACAGGAGAGCCGCCGATTCGATCGCGGTACGCACGACTTACTGTGTTGGTGCCACCGGAGCCACCGCGCATCGTCGAAGGCAATTTCTTTTCGACAATAGAGGACAGGAATATCAAATTGGAGTGTGTGTCTGTTGGTGGAAAACCACCCGCTGAGGTAAGCATTGATTTCTGTGTTTTTGTGTGCTTCTGTGTGTATTGTGGAGGTGTTGTTTCGTGGTGAATGGACGATAGTGGTCGTGAATGGTTATGGTTATATAAAAGAGGATGATTTTGTGCATTGATGAAAGAAAGATTTTATGATAAAAATGTGATCTTTTTACTTATATTTATGCTATTTTGAATGAGACTTTCAGATAAGAATCTCATCTTTCTTTCTTTTATTTCGCTGAACATTTATTATTTTATTTAAGCCGGTAAAATGTACGCATGATGACCTATCAAGCTATACAAAACCAATTTATTTACCAGTTTAGTTTTCAAACGGATCTCTCATTAGACGGACAACCTATGTTATACTAGAATTGTCCAGCTTGATGTGTCAACGTGTGTCAATATGTTTGCTTGAAATATTATTTTTCATTTTAAATGAATAAATAAATGGAAATGGAAGAATTAAATTAGCACGAGACACAAACGCTTCTTGGGTAGATTTTACAACACTTTTATTAGAATTTCACTTTAAAACTTCAAGAAACTAATGAATGTCATTATAAATGTTTTTAACAGCAATATTTTCTCAGTTGTCACCCAATTTCTGAGCCCTTGATAATGATAATTAATCAATGTCGCAACTTAAATGGAATTTTACAGGCTTGCCGTTACTACCTCGACCTTTTCATATTTTTTTCTCATTTTTCTTCATATTTCACGTACTTTCCAAAGATCTATTTCTTTTTATTAAAAAGCTTTTAAAATATATTGTAATGGAATCTTTTGGTTACTTTAATGTACCTAATTTATGGTTTATGCCGCTATTCAGCTTTTGAAAGTCATTAATCTACCTAATGTTGTTTTCTAGGCTATTGAAGAAGTTTAGCTTGGGTCTAAAAGCCTTGCTATTGATCTTTTTCACATCAATAAGTTTTTGTCATGATAGGCTGGAAAGTTTTTCGAACCATATTATTTTCAGTGAAGCTAAGTTAATCTTTATTTTGAGTATTTTCTTTTAACTCTTTTTAAAAGGTTTACTTATTTTAGTTATATTTTTTAAAGGTTTACTTAATTTAGTTATAGTTTTTCTATAAAATCGAGATTACCCAAGGAGCTCGTTCTTAAGGTTACACCGCGCTAGTCTAGGTTGGTCCGTTTATGAGTGACCAACCATTACATTTCCTCCGTGCTTCGGAAAACATTTTAAGCCGTTGGTTCCAGCTGTCATTAATTTGTCATTTTTGGTCGTTAAAGGTTCAGTCAGTTGCCCGAAAGTCTGGCTTACCAAGGGATATTGTAGTACCTATCCAGTACAAACTAGTACATACGACCTGTTTCCCACATATCTTTTTTAGCCGTGTAATTCACTCCTGGCAGTATCCTAATCAATATTTAGCACCGTCCAACCAAAATAAAATCAAACTACCTATCTACTTCGTATTCCGAATATGCAGACATAGCAAGGACTACTGACCTATTTACCCGACAAGTGAGAAATATGGGAGGTACGTGTGTTCAGAGAAGTCCGGAAGAAGTATGAGGCATGATCTCCAACAGGGGAACATGAGGAATCGAATACAATTTGTGAGGAAGCGGGAACTTTTTGTAATAAAATTCATGTTGCTTAGGTAAGAAGTTGTGGCGATATTTTGTGATAGGTATGTTATTGCAATATGAAAGGTAGGCAGGCAGAGATGGAATAATATAACGGGTGTAAAAATAACGACAGTCTAGTTTGTCTAGTTCGCAAGCACGACTGGTGACCATGATGTCCTTGGTTCGATTCGCGAGTAGACAAAGCTGGATGGATGCAAGAGTGAAGAAAAATGGAGTAAATGATATCGTAACAGTTGACAGAGGGGAATGGTAGAAAAAAAACGTGTTGCAACGACCCCAAATAACATAGAAAAACGGCAGGAAAATGATGGTAATGGTATCATGTCTTGCAAACAGTTAAATTATAATACGAAACTTTCGCAATGTCAAAATCATAAGCAAATCAAGTGATCCGATTGACTGCTGACAATTAAATTAACCAATCATGATAGTTAACGCGCTTGGCAATTTCTAAGCTAATATTTGTATTGATTTTCGTCCCAGAAACCAGGTGTAAATCTAATAGAATAGGCAAAGACAAGCGCGTTGCCATTAACCCTTCCGAGAGATGGTCTGCGGGCTGCTACTAAGAATTTTCTAATGGAAAACCAATAACACGCCTGTATTCCCTGTTAAATCCAGTCGAAGGAACCCACGCTCACCCAACTTTATACCAGGTTAACACTTTGTTCCATCGCCATTTCATCATCATCAACATTGACGATTTCAGATCATTCGATCTACTGCATCTGATCTCCACAACCTAGTTAGTACTGAGTAATACGAAACCACCTGCCAAGCGTGGCGATTATGGCAAACCCCCCCTGAGCAAAAATTACACTTAGGGGAGGCCTATGTCCAGCAGTGGACGTCTTTCGGCTGAAATGATGATGATGATGAATACGAAACCCCATGGTAAAACTGGTTCACGAATTGCGGCCCACTTGGGCCACCTGTACCGACTAAAAACGGTCTACAAATGAATGCTTACTGAGGCACTGAAGAAATGTGGTATGTGATGAAAAGTCTTTCATCTCCGTACCAATACCAACCTTGGCAAACGCGATTTAACCTTGAAGTTCGACACGTGCTGTTGTTATTAAATAGCCACGAGACCCTCTTTATTTAGTTAATTATAAAGGATAATTGGCCTATAATGATCCTTACGGCTTGGACAAGGGCAACCCTTAATCCACCACACGTGCCCAGTGCGGGTTTGTGGGTATCACATGTCTTTGAATTTTAAGTTTCTTTGTTTCGGTTTCCTTACGATGTTTTCCTTATCTATTTTGGGTGTAGTAATTATGAAGTAATTTACGCAATGTGAAGTGTCTGACTGGTTAAGAATATTATATTCAACCATACGTAATATGCTCCCAAAATCATAATCCTTCCTTCTGCATAATCTGCATTTGTCATAATTATTCTCCTTGGGGTTCCTGAAATCCCTTTTCTCCTTCCATTCTCCCCTGTCAGACGTCACTGCATCATTAACTCCTATCTCTCTCACAATATGCTCCCAAAATGCATGGCTAATTATCCTTTGTATCAATAATGGTGAACTGCATGTTAGTATCAAAATTAATTTTGAAACAAATGTATTTATTATGTATGAAGTTCCACGAATATCGTAATACAAAGTGCAGATTCCATGAAAATTAATACAAGAGTCGGTTTCATTATTAAATGTGACTGAACTTCGCACGAAATTGTTAGCGAATTATACTTCGGTTTCCAACATGATTAGTTTATTAATTAGGGACCATTGGTCATTAGTATTGGCAATTATTAGTGCTTGAAATAATTGGTTCTAGGGTCAATCTAGATTGATGAAGTAGGTACTTGATTGCTCTTATAAATCTTTTGTTTTTTCTTGCATTTGGGCTTATTAGTAAGATTATCTAACCGAGTAATGAAAAAAAAATTGCTCCTCTGTCCAAAATTAAATTAAAAGTAATGGTTTTTGGTCCTTTGTTCCAAAACTCGAAAAACTTCCAAACATAAAAAGTAAACGCTTTAATAAACCGCGAAATAATCCTCGAAACTAATTTCGCTCTCTTTCCAAACCTAACCAGGAAATTCAGGCATGCGGAACGAAAAATTCAAAATTGTCACATTCTACATAAACAGACCCTGCGAGACCCCGTCTGTCCAATTTATTTAGCTCTGTGTCAATTTGTTTGTCCCGGTATTAAGCAACAGAATATTCCATTTAAGCTTTTCAAGTAGAGTGAATAGGTATACCTCTCTAGGGACGCTCGCACAATTAGGAGTTAAATTGAAAATGATGTTGCGTCTATATTGTGGTCCCTTAGAGACTGCAGCGTTTTGATTGCAAAAATATTTCATGATAAAGGATTAGGATTGGCTCAAGTTATATCTCTGATGAGCCTGGGATTTGAGGAGATGCGGAAATTATTTGCTAAGGGTTTTAATCATCTTGCATTATAAATGTGTGTTTGCGTATTTTTGGCGGAGTGAATTTTGTTGCCGTGCTTCTTCTTGATTAAAATTAGGATGAGAATTTAAATTTTGGCTTTGGTGGTAAACGTGTTAAGGATAAATAAGATAAAGGCTAGGTATTTAAAAGGGAATGAATGAATCAAGTTAAGGTTATTCACAATTTTGGTAGTGCTGATATAGCTGTGATAGACGCAAGCTCTGAGAAAGATAGAAACGATTGATTGACTGTGTTAATAATGAAAGGTGTGTCATGAGATGATGACGAGAAACAGAAAAGTATGGAAAATGAAGACATGCTGCGCCGGCCCCAAATGAATTGGGATAAGGGCAAGAGAATGATGATGAGACTCAAGCTCTGAGATGATAGACTATAGAATAAAAAGTAAACAAATTAAACATGTTAATGGAAGGGAAACGAGAGGAGTGACAAGAAATAATGAAAGGAATAAAAGAGAAGAATGATGAAACAATTTTTAGCTTCACTACCTATTTTAATAACAAAAGACTCGTAAAAGAGCTAGCTCTTACAAAATTTTCTCTAGTTCCCGTTATAAAGTTAGACAAGGCCCCATAAACCCATATTTTTCTTCTGTAATACCATGTGCGCGACATTCTCAAAGAACTATTTTGCATTTATATAGTTCTCATCTTCACACGGCTGGTGTCTTGAATACTTAGTAACTAAGCTCTTCCTTTGTTTTATACTAGCCTTTGACCACGGCTTTGCTTCCGTTAAAGTCGGAAATAATCCCAAGGAAACTTCTTGTAATAATATAGCCTATAATACTTGGGGATGATGTAGGTCTCCATTAGTAAAAATAATTTTCGAATTAGTAGGACCCCATGTGGCGACGAAGTTTTTAGTATAATGAGTTGAGAAAGATCAAGGAAACGATGAAAGATCTGTCTGAAGGATGATAATTTTTGCTTAAAACGAAGTGGCTGCTGAGATGGCGAGTATTAGAGAAGTATGTAAGAAAAAGACATGCTAGGTCCACCCCAAATATATTAAATTAGGATAAGGACAGAATAATCATGAAGAACTGTTTAAAAATAAACATACCTAATTATATGAATAAAGATATAATTTCCTTTGTTTTAGATCACGTGGGTAGACAGTAATGCTGGTGTTTTGACGCAAGGAGTCACGTACACTGTTGAACCGATGCCTGATGGACAGAGGTTTACAGCCAGGTGAATTTGTTTTTTACAAAACTCATCCACCACTATCTCAACTGTTAAACTTATAGTACTGGACACAGTAATGTTATGTAGTTGGTTTGGAAAGCAATGGAGATGTTATTTTTGCACAGCTAGTAAGAGGCCTATGTCTGACTGAGTTGACTGACTGGGCATGCCTTCCTCAAGCATCGTTAAATCGACCTGTGCTCCTTTAGTAGGTATATTCTAGCGATGCTTTACTAAGGCTTTGATCTTTGATGTAATGTATTTTTGATTTTAATGTAATTTATGATACACAGTCATGCTTAAATGCTTAAAATTCACATTCATATAGAAGCCTGAATCTCATCAAGATTCAGGCTTCTATATGAATGTGAATTTTAATGGTTACAAGCTCGCCCCCTATTACATGGGACATAAACATAACTGGCGAAATGTGGGTGTACTACAAGGTACACCTTTTCCCAACTCTTTGGGGATAACAAAGGGATTATCAGACATTAATCTACCATATCTAATCTCAACGTTTGTTCAACCAGGTCAATTATAAAGATGACTCCGAAGCAGGAACATCACAACCAGACCTTTACGTGTCAAGCACAGAACACTGCTGACAGAGCTTACAGAGCTGCAAGCATACAAATAGAGGTGAGTCTCGTATTAACACTTTTTTTTATTTTTTGGGGGATTGGAAATCATCACATGACTCCTCCTGCTCCGGGCAGAGCGGTAGGGAGTGTCAGACTCCTACTGACTAAAAACCACCCATGTTCTTTTTTACCCGACTGCGGCGAAGCCCAAAAGGAGGGTTATTAGCCCTTTGCCTCGAGGCTGCAGTATCTCTTTCGAACAACCCGCACCTCCGATGGGCTTTGTATTAACACTAGCACAAGCATATCGATGATGGAGATTCGAAATGTCGAAACGGATTTTGAGTGTGCAAGCATTGCATTTTCATCTTTTGGCACTGAGCCGAACTTTTTAACAGGATTTCAAATTCGCAACGTGGTTATTGTGGAAAAGGTTCAAGTTCGGTTAAAAGACATTTATTTCTCAATGAACAACTTACTGTTCACTTTAAGAAAAACTTAACAAAATGAACAATAGGTTTTCAAGTTTCAACCATTTCAAAAAAATAGAAGATGAGAACGTGAGTGATGTAAAAGATTTTAAACATACTTGTTAAAGGAACTCCATAGTGATTTATTTAGCAAATTAAACGTTTACATATGGCTAGAAAGGAATACTGAGATGACGATCAATAGAGAAGAATGGAAGTAGAAGTCAATTTACTGTGCATAAATTGGAATCATCATCATCAACAGCCTATTAATGTTCCCACTGCTGGGATACAGGCCTCCTCTCTTAGAGAGGGAATGGGCTATAATCTACCACGCGGGCCCAGTGCGGATTGGTAGATGTCACATGTCTTCGAATTGTTGGTTCTAAGACATGCCGGTTTCCTCACGATGATTTCCTTCACCGTTTTTAGAGCAGCGGTGATGAAATAAATTACACAAAGTAATGTGCCTACCTGGGTTCGAATTCGAACCCACGACCTACTGTTCGTAAGTCGGGGCCGCCACCACTTGGCCACCGCTGCTCTAAATAAATTGGAATAAGGGAAAGAAAATCCTGATGATGATAAAGCAGATCATTCAGATCAGTGGGTGCCGACAGTCGTTTAACACGACAGTTATTTAGAATTCCAACAATGATTAAGAATTTTCCTCTCAACCTGCGATATAGTACCCAAACATTCACACAAAACCTTAATAAACCTTCTTTCTCACCCAACTACACAAATAAACTCACCCCGAAGACAATAACAAAACGAAAACCAGAACAGACCCAAAAAATATTGACAAAAGTGACTGGACACCGACTCGGATGGGCTATACGTGTCGCCATTTGCAATAGCTGGAGAGATTTAGCAGTGACAGAGGCAAACGCAGTAAATATGGCAACACTACCAGAATACAAAATGAAGTTAGAAATATGAAAATTGTTTCCGAAACGCTGTCGTATTTTTACGGCTTATATATTTATGACACTAGAATTAGGGGATGGTTGTTGAATGGCATTTGCATTGTAAATTTTGTGACCTGCGAATGAAAGTGATGTAGCTAATTCATTAAAGAGAGTACTGTAAGAATTTTGTTAAGAGGTCTTTGGTGCTTGGTTGATGAGTTAACAAGCAGATTTCAATTATACATGTAATAAAACATTTTCGGATTCCCAGGTAGATTTTTTATTTGAAAGAAAGAAAGAAAAAATATTAATTTATATAAATTTAATTTTTTTTTGGTTTTCTTTTATAAATGTTTTGTGGACATATTTTCTGGCCATTGTTTTTGTTACCGCTATTATATACTAGTAATAACTTTAAAAGCTGTGGTTACCTGTTATAGTTGAGTGTTCGTTACAGGACCATTGTATTCTGTAGTTATTTTGGTATTGTGTATTATGATTAAATATACCTACTGAACGTAATCTGATGAAATTTCACACATATATAGTTTATAACCTAGATAGGCACAAAGGATACTTTATATCCCGTAAGACAATAATTGCCACTGAATTTGGAGTTACTTGTAGGTACTACTATTATTTCGGAGAAGGATTAGGGTTCCGTCCAAAAAAAAATTGAACCTTTGTACAAAATCCGATTCAACTAAGGAAGTAAAATTTTAATAATAATTTTACTCTGACGAAGGTCACGTGGAACAGCTAGTTCCATACAAAATTCACTATCTCCTAATTAGTTATATTCGTACCGAACCTATATATCCGGAACCCTGCTTAGTGTAGTAACCGTGATCTCTTTACTTATTCCAGTCGTGTTCGACATTTCGAGAAAAACCCGCATTTTTCCAGCAAAGAGCTAAGAAATGTTTCGACAAAACAGAAAGAGTCTTGTACTGATAAATATTTGTTGTGTGGTTTAAATTTTTTGCAAAGAATGTTGTTTTGTTGGAATTTTGTGTCTATTACATGTTCTCTTCTGTTGGGCAATGCATGGACAGAATGTTGTTTTTAATAATTATGTCTACCGTGAAAATGAAATAAATTTCGTGTTAGAAAAAAAGACATACACAAGGCTACAAGTTTGGCTTGCCTTCATAACTTACTAGCGGATGTCACGTGGTTTCACCCACGTAGTTCCCGTTCCCGTTGGAATACAGGGATAAAAAGTAGTCTATGCCACCCGGGGATAGTGCAGCTTCGTCACGGTAAAATAATTCAAATCGATCCAGTAGTTTTTAAGTTTATTCGTTACATCATCATCATTCATCATCATTTCAGCCAAAAGACGTCCACTGCTGGACATAGGCCTCCCCCAGGCGTCGCCACATTGACCGGTCCCGTGCGTCTCTCATCCAGCGGGTTCCTGCAACCTTGACCAGGTCATCGGTCCACCTAGTGGGAGGCCTTCCAACGCAACGTCTTCTGGTTCGCGGTCGCCATTCCAGAACTTTTCGGCCCCATCGGCCATCCGTTCTGCGAGCAATGTGCCCTGCCCATTGCCACTTAAGTCTGGCGATTCTTCGGGCTACGTCGGTAACCTTGGTTCTCATGCGGATGTCCTCATTTCTGATTCGATCACGCAAGGAAACTCCGAGCATAGCCCTCTCCATTGCCCTTTGGGTGACTTTGAGCTTTCTGATGAGGCCCATTGTGAGCGACCACGTTTCGGTCCCGTATGTAATCACTGGCAACACACACTGGTCATAGACTTTCGTCATGAGACACTGGGGTAAGTTGGACGAGAAGATACCGCGCAACTTCCCGAACGCCGCCCAGCCGAGTCGGATTCGACGATTGACCTCTTTCTCGAAGTTAGATCTACCCAACTGGACCGTTTGTCCCAGGTAGACATAATCGTCCACAACTTCGAGCGTAAAGTCTCCGATCTTGATAGGAGTGGGTGTTACATGAACATTCAACATAACCTTGGTTTTGTCCATGTTAATTTTAAGACCCACTCTTTCGGAAGCTCTACTGAGGTCATCAAGCATTGCACTGAGGTCTTGTCTTGAGGTCTGAGGCCTGATTCGTTACATACAAAAATATAAATCTTTTCCTTTGTATATTATTAGTATAGAGTATATATCCTCCTCATGATGTTGTCTGAACAGTTTGCTCGCCTTATGGGCTTGCTGTATTATCGGTCACTAGGCACGTCACTGGTTCGATCTCTTCTATTTTCAAGTTGATTAAGTTTATTTTTAACCGACTTCTAAAAAAGAAGGAGGTTCTCAATTCGGATGTTTACATAATATATATATATATTTTTAATTTTTGTTCGGGCATAACTCCGTCACTTGCTAACCGATTTGAAAAATTATTTTTTTGTTGGAAAGGGTATGTATGTATCTTCCCAAATGGTACCAAATTTTTTTTTATCGAAATCGGTTTAGCGGTTTTTGAAAAATCAACAAAACTTAAAAAAAAACTAGATTGTCCACATTATGACCCATGAACATGTGAACCACTAAAAAGTAAAAAATAAAAACTTTTTAACAAAAAATAAAACCGACTTAAAAAAAAAACACAAAAAAAGTGAAAAATAAACTTTAGAAGAAAAATCAGTTTCTGAAGTCAGTGGCAAAAAAATTAAATCAAACAAACAAAAGTCACCGACTTCAGAAACTGATTTTTCTTCGTAAGTTTATTTTTCAGTTTTTTGTGTTTTTTTTAAGTCGGTTTTATTTTTGTTAAAAAGTTCATTGACCAATCGTTGCCTTTTTTTTTGGCGGGTGGGATATCATCAAATAACCCCTCCCCGCTCTTGGGCAGAGCGAAAGGGAGTGTCAGACTTCCTGACTAAAAACCACCCATATTCCTTGTTAGCCCTTTATGTCGAGGCCGCGATATCTCTTGTGAACAACCCGCCCCAACGGGCGTCGGCCCTTGCAGGCCCCTCCCAACCAATCGTTGCATTTTATTGGAACTACCATCAACAAAGTAGGTATACAGTACACATGCTCTGCTTAAAAAAAAACATCTTTAATATAAATATCGAAACTGTTATTTCCTTTCTATAAACATCCCCCTCTAAACTTCCCGTAGCTCTGCAAAGCAATCGGCAGCCCCTCAGCATGGGTTCTCATAAAATATTGAGATAAAATTCCAGTCGTAGCTATTTGCTATCTTCAACCCCTAGTAAACTTTTAGGCCCGCGTATTTGTATTCTCTTATAAAAATATTGCTATCTGAAAAGAAATTGTTTGTGGATACTGTTGGATCGATTTTTGAGAAGCAATCGTGAGAATGATTGTGAAGATCTATTTGATGTGATGGTTTTCTGTTTTTTTTTGTGTTCGGTATTCTAATATTGGTGAGTGTCTGTTTATTTTTGTTTCTTAGATTTTGGGTTTATATTAGGGTGATTTTGCGCGATGCGCGATGCGTTGTGGCAGACGTGTTCTTCAGTGAAGACCTGGAATAGGGTATTTCACCAAAAAAATCTAATTAGTCCGTCAGATAGATTTTCAATAAATAATGGACACGTATTTTTTCTTTTTTCACGTAAACAAAAGATGAAGACGATACAGTGCTTCGAAAAGTCGTGTCAAGTCGTGTGACGTCATAAGGATAGTACTTTTTTACCCACTAAGTGACGCCAAAAACCCCCACTCTTGATCTTTGACACATTTTATTTTCGTCAATTTTTATTATATTGATAAAACAAAAAACACGTATCCAATATTTTTCGATAATCTAACAGACGGACTAATTAGATTTTTTTGGTGAAATACCCTATTGGCAAGCGTAAGCTAGGATGTCCTCAGGCTCGGGGAGCGACGATCTTCACTGGCTGACAATTCTTTCTTGCTGGTTGTTCATCTCACTGGATGCAACTGGGTGAGAGTTGCCGAGAATCGTGTTGAGTGACTTGAGTGGCATGTGATTGAAGAGGCCTTTACCCAGCAGTCGATTGCTGTTGGCTAAAGATGACGATTAAGATGATTCGTCTATTTAAAGCTAAATGCCAGCGACCTTGAGCGAAGCGCCACGCACATTTATTTCTTTTACTTTATAATCACATCAAACTAAATCAAAAACACTATCATGCTACTAAATAGTTTCGGTGCTGTCAGTGCCTTAAACATTTACGTACCTATTCAGTCCAACATTCTGAAAAAGTCCATACTTTTTGACCGAGTAGGTATTGATATACACATTGGTAGGCAACAGCTGTTTTTCTTTTAATAGTCGATAAAACAATTCTGTCTGGAGTAGCTTAAAATGATGTGCTGCATACGTAGTAACCATTACCTACTATTTTTTTTATCTGTCTAAAATATTAAACTAAATAAAAAACTAGAAAGCGAATATTCAACCCGTGAGTGTTATGCAAAAATGATTATTCTATATTCTTTATCTTTTCCTCATTTCTCAATATTACACAATCTCTATAAGAACGTTCTCTACTATATCTTTTACCAACAACGAACCGATCAAAAGAACTACTGACCAATATTTTGATATCCCAAATACTCCAACTCACAATAAGGAAGCATTAAGATATTTCATCACAACTTACTGTATGCTCAGTGGTCCATAAAAATACTGACATTGATGCCTATAAACGTAAATATACATTAGAGATATACTGCATGACTAGTTGGGAAAGCCGACTATCCGGCCATATTTACAGTCGGCGACTTGTCGGCTTCGGATTATCGAAAGAGATGACGTGGCCTCGGCACAAGGGCGAAGAAGGAACATGGGTTGGTGTTTAGTCAGTAGAAGTCTGACACTCCCCTTCGCTCTGCCCAAGAGCGGGGGGTGATTTTCAAAAAAAGGTACTAATACTTACTGAAATCAATTTTGCAATCAGTCTTACACAGATTATCCTATAATGTAGGATTCGGAATTCTTCCTGTGTGGCAGCCAATCAATGAACTGAAATCAAGAGATTTTTTTAAATTTATTGACTACCTCGTTGGTCTAATAGTAGCAAGCGAGTATAAAGTCTGGAAACTTGAAGGATTATGCCGAGGTGTTCTTTATAATTATCACACCCACAGTTCGCCAGGTCATAGCAAGCGAGCCTATTGCCACCAACCGGGCACAAATTCAGACTCCGTATCTGCTACTGAGATATTCCTAATTGAAAAACGCAATAACAATTTACCAGACCGAGAATCGGACCCAAGACCTCATACTCAGCAGTTGCGCTTGCGACCACTAGACCAACGAGGCAGTCGTAGGCCGACTATTCGTCCAATCGGATAGTCGGCCAAATTCATAGTCGTCCCATCTCTCTTACACATTGATCAAATGTAACATTTCTATGTACCGATGTAAAAATTATTGTCGTACCCAAAAGTCAGTAGGAAATTACTATTCCGGCCGCGTATAGAGAAACTGGATGTGGTATTAATATTAATATGTTTCTCCCTTTAATATAAAGGTTTCGTTTATTGTTTTACTTGGATAGTGAAGTCTGGATGTGGTTGCGTTTATTTTAGTTTAATGGAAAGGTAAAATTGAGGTTAAAGAAAATATTTATTGAGGTGTTCGTTTGGTGAAAATTTAGGGCGAATAACAGCCTACACTATCACCCATCCTGCTTTAAATAATAATATTTCTGAATAGGTATTAGAATAACACCATTCTTGCTGTAACCGCGCGGGGTTAAACAGGGGTGAACTTTAAATTCACCCATATTTTGCAAGTTTAAGTTAAAGTAAAGTTGTTCCACAAAACCAGCCTATGAAGATTGTCGCTCCACTGAGCCTGAAGGCACTTTTACCGTTTAGGATATAGGTTCTATGGCTAATGGCCTGCATATTACCAGTTTAGCTTACTAATTCGTAGACCTGTCGTCGATTGGGTAGGCCCTATTAGAATGACATAAATATACATAACATCACATTCTAGTTAGAGGTGCACCCATCAGTACACCCCACATTTAAGTCCCACGTAAAAGGGACGAGCCTGTAGCGATCAACCTGTCCCAAATTCAGACTCCGTGACTGCTACTCAGAAATTTCTGATTGAAAACCTAATAACACTCTGCCCAACCCGGGAATCGAACCCAGAACCTCAAGCACAGCAGCCGCGCTTACGACCACTAGACCAACGAAGCAGTCTAATAGAATGAAACGTAATAATTCGTGAACTCAAACACCTATTTCGCCCGAACAAATAAAATCAACAGTGCTAAAAATACCAAGTACTTTCCAACTGCGCTCACAAACGCCAAACCACATCTATTCGTTCTAACCATTGATATATAAAAACCCTAGATGCACAGTGTCGAATATAACAAACAGTCGAAGCTGTCGCCAAACACTCACCAATACACGCACTACTACATAAGTAGTTATCGTTACACTATAAACATATTTGTTTGCAAATTCAACCTTACGCAGATTCCTTAAAGTTGTTTTTACAATGCAGTTATAAAAAGCAATAATAATTTTACGACCGAAGTAAGCCGGTAGGACAAGGTATGGAGTGGAGACGAATAGGTACTTTTTATGTTT
This sequence comes from Diarsia dahlii, assembly GCA_949775195.1. Lineage (NCBI taxonomy): Eukaryota > Metazoa > Arthropoda > Insecta > Lepidoptera > Noctuidae > Diarsia > Diarsia dahlii. Next base: position 7,681,707 of record OX459215.1, on the reverse strand, counting down.
TTTTAATACTTAATTATTATTTTAACAGTTAGTTAAATTGTGTTTTAAACACATAATTTTACTTTTATCTAAGGGTAAATGTTTTTAATTAGGATCTGACTGTGTTAGTGTACGTGTAGTCGTGTATAATCAATGAAACAAGTATTATCCATTCGAATCATTTATTTACATTTTTGGTTTAAAGGTATTAGTAGAACATTATTATCGAAACTAAGTAGTTATTAAGTTTAAGGTGTCAAAAACGAAGTCAAATTGACGACCTCTTCTCCTTTTGAAATCCAATTAAAAACTAATGTAATATGTAACGTATACATAATTGTTAAAAACATAAAACAAAAAACTTATTGATTAAAAAAACACAAATAAACACAATAAAAAAAAATCGACTCCATTCGATACGAACAGGGTCATTTGTATAATGCGACTAAAAGAAGAGACTTGTAATACATCGTTCTTACGCTAACAAAGCGACCATTGAAATATGCCGTATTATACTCGGACCGTTTAGTAAAGTTCTGAGAGAAATTAAATCAAAATCACGTATTGCTTTCTATATTATGCCATAAATGCAACAAAAATAAATCAATAAACATTTTTACTTACCGAAAATACGATATCCCATCCTTTTTTAATGTCTTTGACGCTGTATTTTTGCAATTTCTCAGCGAACACTTAGGCATTTTGTACGACCGTGCAGAGACGCGAGCGACGCGAGACTATTTGAAATGAGTTCACGATTTGTAATTTTGCACTCATTTTGAGCGGACGGTTTTGAGACGCGGAGTGTGTATCTTGGGTTTTTATATATCAATGGTTCTAACCCAAACCGTTGTTATGAGGAGAAAAGGCCGATATGTTTATCATATATTTTTTCGTTGGTCATAAAATAAAACCCCTTTTTACGGGCAACCCAATTACTTTTTATGATCTGATGTGCCATGATATTGCTATGATACTGAGATACTTGCCATTTGTACATGTTATACGGCTGGACCGTTTTTCTTTTTTAATGGTAGCGAATATAAATTTTCATGGCGTCTCCTATTTTTTTGGGATTGAAACTTGTAGGTCGAATTTATGAGACCTTTATGGGAATCGATCTTAATGGTTTTTAGGAGGATATTGTGGTTCAATAATTTAGGAAGTGGATTGTGTACGATATTTTTATATTGGAGATTAAAATTGATAAAAGTTTTTTCCCTGGGTATAGGGACGGTGTAATTTATTTGAAAGCCGGAATAACTATTTGATAGCATACTGTTAACTATTTTTATGATGTAGTATTGATACTTTTTAAATAATTACGTAGTTATATATTAAATGTGACATAGTTGACCATCTAAATTGTAAAACGATAATACCCGAGTTTTACCTACTTACATTCATAGAAAGATAACTTTTAGTTTAAATAAGATACAACCAAAAAAAATAAGGAATATCGATTTCACACGCAAATAAGTATATACTCAACTGACAATCAATCACAATCATGCTTAAAAATAACTGCCAATATCAGAATGGTGAAGAATTCTGGAGGTAAATCAAATCAGTCAATCAACTCAGTCTACAGCGGTCCGTTGCTGGACAAACGCACAGACGAAGTTACTATTATGAATGTTCATTTTACGTTTTTAAAAGTTCATATTATGATCTGTTAATGTGGCCATTTTAGATGCCCTGTTAAAAAGTAATCGTCAAACGCATAACTTCTTCCTGTTCGTTGTGTCGATGATGCCCTTTTTTATTCAACTGTGGCGTAGCCCAAAAGAAGGGTTACATAAAATCAATTTAAATTTGATCAGAACTCGACCACGTTGACAACGTTGATGGCTTCGGAGACAGGTTCCTCAAAGTGCAGGTGAAAACACACATAGAACAAGACAGAAAGTGGACCGTAGTTACACCCTGTTTCATTGATATACTCCCACCGGACCAAGTTGTATCTGCAGCGGCCCACCTGGCCGCAAATTACAAAATAAAATACCTTACCAAGAAAGAAAAAGCAGAGAAATGAAAATTCAGTTCTCATTTAAACACAAACGACAAAACAACCACTGATAATACAGCAGCTATTAAAAATGCACAAAAACTCCTCGTGCATAATTCAGAATATTTTTGTGCGTTTACTCCATATTTTTTACTCTGTATTCATTAATTACACCTGCAGGTACAGTTTTTAGTACTTTCTAGGTATAATGAATCATTTTTATTGTCTCTAGTTTGTTTTCAACCGGCAATAAGGTCTTCCTGGTTGTTTTAAAATATATTGCATTCAGTTTTTCTACGTTTTCTTTTAAAGGAAATTAGAAAAATGTGTCGTTTTGTTTTTGAAAGTGCAACATGGTCTACGTTTAAGGAAGTGTCTTTTTTTCAAAGAATATGAATTAGGTTTATGTTGTCTTTGTGTTCATTAGTAGTATTTCGATTTCTTCGAGTCTCACGATTATGACCAGATATAATGTGCGTGTACTGGGTTCGAACTTGAGCCCTATGGCCTGCTATTTTGAAGGTCATACCACTAGATTATTATACACCATTATATACCATTAGTTTATATGTTTATTATGCCTTTATTATATTGTTCTTTCATATCTTTATGAGTACAACCATTTCGTGAATAGGTGCTGTGGTAAAAATATTAGTCAGGCAGGTATGATTTTATTTGAAACTTTTTCATTAATTAGTATTATGAAAATCACCTTGATCTCCTGTAATATAATTATTGAAAAAAAAATAAGCCTCTACTTTTAAACAGAATTTGGCAAGACTGCAATCCCCTTAGACGAAATACTACCTCAATAGAAGGTTTTAGAAGAATAGTGTTACAAATGTTTCAGTAACTTTGAACATAATGAACACATTTCCCAGAGCGAATTTGCGAGAGTTTACAAGGAGCTTCAATTTGCCAATTCCTTGCAGTTGATTCATACAACTTGCAAGTAACTGCAACCATTTTGTTTGATTGCCTCATTGGGTTTGTTGTACAAAAGAGATGGGTTCAGAAGTTTGGCTTCATACACTTAGCAAAACTATAGACACTTTGATAGGGGAGCTCACTGCTGAATTTAAATTAGCTGTATGGGTCGTTCTTGCACTCTACGTAGCTCGAAAGCACGTGCAGCAATTGGTGACGGCTGTTTAGATCACAGTCATTATTAGTCTAAGAAGCACTGAAAGTCTGACAACTTGTCTAAAGTGGTCTCTTGTGGCAAGTGTACTCACGACTGTCATTTGTTTGCGATCTCTACGCACACATAGACACACTTCACGTACAGCGAGTGCAAGCCCACTCGCGACTGTCATTTGTTAGAAATTTCCACGCACACACAGACACGCTTCACCTATAGCGAGTGCAAGCACACTCTCGATCGCGAACTGTCATTAATTGTTTGTGATCTGCACGCACACATAGACATCCATGTACAGCGACTGTAAGCGTACTCAGGACTGTCATTAACATCGTCGTACGCAAACGTCATAAAGTGCGTGCGCCTGATTTTAGCTCTTTGCATGAAACTGACCTTCGGTAATCATCTATTTTGAGCTGTACGTTTCCAAATACAGCTTCATATTGTGGTCCTTTGTTCTACTCCTTATATGGGTTCAGTGATCTTTGCCTTTTCCGTAAGGTCATTGTTAGTACTAGAGTAGTTTGGTATCGAGGGCAATATGGTAATTTGCTTGGACTTGCGCAATACTGTCGTTAGGTGAATGTCAGAATGGCACAGGGATGGTGAACCTTATTACAAGTACCACCTACGTGTACCTATAGAAACTCACATTTATTGCTGTTTACTTAAGAGTATTACTTGATTTTTGGCTAGCTGTTTTAAAGAGATCGTAAATTACTTTCTGTTGTTATGGAATTTTATTTGAGATTTTTTTTCTAATAATAATCTATCTATCTATATAAATAAAAAGAGAAGTCCTGACTGACTGACTGAACCCAGCCCAAACCTTTGGACCTAGAAAGCTGAAATTTTGTACAGAGGTTCCCTTTATAATGTAGACAAGGAATAAGGAAGGATTTTTTGAAATTCAACTCCTAAGGGAGTTAAATAGGGGATGAAAGTTTGTATGAAAAGTCGTTTTTTTTCACGCGGGCGAAGCTGCTGGCAATAGCTAGTTATGAATATTTCCTAAATTCTGAGTTCCTTTTTAAGTTTTAAATACGCATAAAACGTACCACACATGGATGGTAACACTTGGCCTTTGGTCTTTTATGGAACAAGAGGCCAGCTTACATTGGTTCTGTTATCATTGAATTTTCTCGTCGTTGTACATTAATTCACTAGCTTTCTCCCCAATCGTCTATTGTGTAGTTCTAAAGTCTTTTAATTGCTTAAATCTCTAAAGTCTTAGAAACAATCTCTTTGAAAGTTTTGTCATCGAGAGTTTGTACAAAATTTATATTTTGCAAATCTTCGTTTAATGCCTAAGTAATAGGTACCATTATTCAGTTATTGTTCATTGTTAGTTTTAATTTGTTTCTTTAATAGAATTTGAACAATTGGATTTGAAAAGTTCTCGTCTGATTGTTCTATTTTCATATTTTAACTGTGTTTTTTTGTTAGGCAAAATAATTTTGAATAGAAAATACAAAAAGAAGAATAAATTAGGTTTTTAAATACGAATCATCATCAACTTATCTATTAAAATTGTTAACAAAACAGAATATTCAATTTTATTAGTAGGACAAAGAAAATTAAAGTCCATTACAACATTATAACGAGTCTCCAAACTGTTGTTTGATTTAAAATCGATAATGAACTTGACCTACTTCCAATTTTCATTTGATAGCGTTTCTCATTAAAAATAATTAAGAAGTAGTAGTAGTAATTTTTTTACAAATACGTACATTTATAGAAATGCGTACAACCAGTGTGTCCTTTCGCTCGTATATATATTCAGCCGACCTTCAGTAGTGATACATTATGGTGAATCTACACAAATATAATTATTTATCTTGATATTAATTATATTCTGTTTGCCAACAGGTGAAATATGCTCCTAAAGTGAAGATGTTCATCAAATCTGGTGCCAATGGGAAGATTCCAGAAGGAGATGACGTCGTTATAGGTAAAGTTGATTTATGATTTCTCACACTATCAACCTTATACTCATGGAATTAAAGTGTCTTTTTAAATGACCCTAAAGTACTCACCTACTTTAATTTTAATCGCTTGATTGTTGTGTCGGAAAGCTTTTAAAAGCGCTTCATCAATTAGTGTCAAAGACTACATTATCAAATATTAAATAAATCATCAATGTGGCCATCATTATTTTGGTAGTCATTTTCGTTTATTTTCCCCACACAAAATGGTAATCATAATATTAAAAACACCTTTTAAGTGGATTGGTACCATTTCATTTTGTTCCAAAATTAGGTCATTTACATCAAAGTGTTTTCTCGTATTTATTTATTTACTAATTCCAGCATGTTTTTAATATAAAATATTATTTCAACAGCTTGCAGAGCCGATGCAAACCCATCCAACCTCACTTACAAGTGGTTCTTGAATGAGAAAATCATTGAGGGAAATTCCACTGAATTGGTATGTAATATGAACCATATATACAATATATAACAACACGACTATAATCCCAGAAGGGTAAGGCAGTGGTGTACCTTATAGTACATCCACATTTCGCCAGTTATATTTAGGTCCCCTGTAGTAGAGAGCGAGCCAATTGCCATCAACTGAGCACAAATCCAGACTCCGTGAGTGCTACTGAGAAATTCCTGAGAGAAAAAACAGTAACACTTTCCCCGATCCGTAACATCTAACCTCCGCAACCTAGTTAGTACTGGGTACGATTCTGATGGCAAGCAAATATCTACAAATGAAAACCGGGACCACCGATTACTCAGGCAAGCGGGATTTCCTGGAGATCAACCCGAGCGGCTGTTATTATTTACCCACAAACTTCTCGAAAACAGAAGTATTATAATAATGTAGAAGTTACTTGCTAGAGAATGACAATGAAAATATTATACCATATTTTATTTTTCCAACAGAAAATATACAACATTACAAGAAAATACCACGACGCTACCATCAAATGTATTGTCTTCAATGATGTCGGAAACAGCGAAGAAATAGAGACTCTTGAAATTACATGTAAGTAGAAACAGCTTTAGAACTATATTTTAATACAAAACGATATTAGATTTTGAAGAGCTTTTCTTCGAAGTAGTATCGTTAGAAAAGTGCCTGACGGGACAGGCAAGAACTCTTGAAAATAGGAAAAGAATGCTTGCACACACCTAAATATCATCATCTGCCTAGACATTTCCCAACTATGGTAAGTTGACTTCCAGTCTAACGGAGTGCACCTGAATACCAGTATTTAAAATGGAGTGACTGCTTATAGGACTTTCACAACCCAGTTAGTACTTGGTTATGCGATATGCTTTGGTAAGACTGGTTGTCATACTATTTGACTCGCGGAAGACTGATCCAAGCGTCTGTTCTTATTCATCCACGAACTTCTTCCCTGATACATTCCTAATTCATACGTTTCCATGTTAAAATAGGTAGGTTTTGTATTGAAACTAATTATTTCTTTTTAGATGCACCAACCTTCAGAAACCTACCAAAAGATGTGGAAGCTGAAGTAAGTACGACTGTCACTCTCAGTTGTGATGTCGACGGTTACCCTCCACCGGAGATCAGGTGGCTGCATCATGAAGAAGACCAGATGATTGTAAGTAAAAATTCATGTTTCTTATCATTGTTCTCCTGGCCAAATAAACGACGATGGTTATATAGACTGTGTAAGGAATGATATGGCAAGAAAAGAGGTGTCTCATGAGATGATGAATAACCTTCACCTTTTCTGCTTTATTAAACACTAGCTGCCCGCGTCATCGCCCGCGTGCATGTTGGTTAAATATTATACGAAAACCTTCCTCGAGAACCACTCTATCCATTGGTGAAAACAACATGAAAATCGGTGCAGTAGTTTTTGACTTTATTGCGAACCGACAGACAGATAAACAGACGCGGCGGAGGACTTTTTTTATAATATGTTAAACATCTAATGTCTTAAAATGAAATTTTGGAACTTTTACTTACAATCAAGAAAAGCCTTTGCTGTGCAATAGCAATAGACATTAATTTTAAAAAAGTATTTAATTTGGTTCTAACCCACATACTAAAGTTATTCTTATTTTTAGCAGAATTATTATGGAACTAAATAAATCTTGAAAGCCACCAGTGCCTGGCGTTCCCCATTACATTTTTCCACAGAGATTCTATTTTTATCATTTTTCTTCGAAGTGTTCTCTTCGACATTTCTCGAGACTTATTTGATACCTTCTAAAGCTCGGAATCGATTCATTGTGTGGGTTTTTGTCCTGTAATCATTAGTGTTTCTCCAGAAATAAAATGTTACTTTCTCCGTCAAACTTTTATTTGAAGAGACTACCGAACTTATTATTTTTGAAGCAAAAACTAATCTGAGAATCTATTATTATTATTTGTAACAAACCAATAATGGTTTGTTATAAATTTGTAATAGATTCTCAGATTAGTTTTTGGGTTCTGCTTGATAATAGTGGCCCACTAAAAAGAAGTCGCTCGTTTCATCATAGACCTCATCTATTGCTTTGCGTCAGGCGTAATTGAGGTGAAGAGCAGGCTGCTAAATGTAACAATGAAAAAAACAAAGAAATACATAATATTGACGACGACTGCTTCGTTATTCTAGTAATTGCAAGCAATACTGCTGGGCCTGAAGTTTTGGATTTTTTTGCTTTTCCATCAGGACTCAGACGAGTAGCAGACTGGAGACTGGTCAGTGGATCTGTGACGATCCTGTTAATATTATAAAAAAAGACTCGCCTCCTTTTACACGGGATTTAAACATGACTTTTGTGCGAAATCGAGCCGTGATACTAACTCATGTTAAACAATAGGATTACTACACTTAGAAACAATTAAACTAACAAAGTGTAGGTGTACTGGTACATATGACAAATCCAAGCATTTTGGGAAATAAAATCATGCAGTATCATTCTAGAATCCAAATACAGCAAAAACTACAGAACAAAAACGCACGAACCAACAAAAGAATTCTCAATTAGAAGCGTATCAAAATGTCCAAAAATAACCGACGCAATGAAACCCGTATAAAGTCAGTTGGTCATGAGTAATTATGTAACGTACTGTATACAAAAGTTTTGTGTGAAATCGATGACCAAAACGATGTTGTGGACAATTTTATACCGAAAGTTTCACCGTTAGCTTGTGGATTGGTTATGTGGTATTTGGATTTTGGATGTGGTTTTAAATTATGATTGTTCAACGAGTAGTATTGTTATAATGTTTTCACTTGCATTGAATTTCTGTTGATTGTCTGACACTCATTATTTATCTTCTTGCCTGTCATAAACATAATTTTCTTGCCCTTATTCCAATGCATTGGGGTCGGGCAGCATGTCTTCTTCTTCCTTATTACTCTTACTCTATTAATTGTCATCTCATGAGACACGTCCTTCCTTGCTATATTATCCTGCCCGTGTCCCATATTACTTGGGGTCGGCGCAACACGTTTTATTCTTAGATTCTTCCTTCCCTTCCTCAAAGCTATTATTTCTTTGGTACTCCTTTTCCTCTGCATCGATCATCTGAATATTCTTTTAGTCTTACCATTGTTAATTTGTGTCTGACTCTATTTCATGTTTCAAAACCGTTGTTTTTAATCTTATAAAAGATTAATGCTATTAGTGTAATGATCACCATAAAAGCAGGCGAAGAATGCAAAACATAGATACAATAATTTTCTTTGTTGGGTCCACATTATTTTATGCACCATCTCGTCGTTAATTCAATAGTTATTTTAAGTACAGGAATTTCAAAACAAGTTAGTCATAGTGCTTCAAGGCGTATACCAAGAACTGCGTTACTAATTACATATTTTAACGGCTCAAACATAACAGGTTTAGCTAGAAGCAATACCATTCAATGTAGGTATTCTTAGTATATTGTCAATGTCAGTCCCACTCCTTCGAGGCACATTGTTTCTTCACCTGTTCATTGGCAATGTTTTTTACCGTACTAGTGCTCAGGATCGTGTCCTTTCCTGTATTTGATTTGCCAAATATTCTGTTTATCTGGTTTCCTTATAAATTAACTCCACAACCCATATCATTAAGGTCTGTCCATTGTTAATCTGACTAACAAGTACTCTGTCTAAATGGCTCTCATTGGAATTTTGCTGCCCTTTTATCTCAGCACTTTGGTACTTCTATATTTCTCTATAAATCATCTTCTCTACTGAGAGAAGTGCATTTTCAAGCAAGACTACTCTTAACTTTTTCGAGCCAAAATATTATTCTTTCCATTGGATAGTTTTTTTCTTTATGATTACTCCTTTTTCCACTAATTGGCTAAATGAACGTATACAAAAATCTATTTCAGTAACAGATTCTGTTTTATCAATATCTGTACCATATTCGATTATATCTCCAATATTAGGTGGAACTGTACCAGTATCAATATCGTATCCTAATTGTTTGGCTCCACCAAAAGTTATTTCATTTGTGGTATTTACTTTGTGTTCACGAATATCGGAATTGTTTTGTCCGTTAGAATTCTGGTCGTAAAAATCTGGAATGTTTTTTCGTTTCGTTAGGAGCTTTTAGTAAAACATAAATTATTATTCCTTTTCATTGATATTACCAAAAGTTTCCAATTCAGAAGTTTTTTCACATGCTTGAATAAAATTAGTTCAAAAGATTATTTTTCTGCCCTATATTGAGTCCCACTTCTGGAACTCATAAGTGGGAAAGTAGAGGTCTTTGTGGAATTCTGGATTCTTCTTTCTGCCACCAAACTACTCTGTTTTGTGCAATTTCTGGCCACATTTGCTCCAAGAACATGATCAGAGCGTCAAAGCATAGGCAGACATAATTTACGGATCTGTTTTCCAAGTATGGATAGCTGAAAAGTGAACGTTCCATTCCAAAAATATAATATAATATTTCGTCTACAAAACCCGAAACTATCCCGGGGCAATCTCATTACTTACTGTACTACACATAACTTTGCCTGTGGGCGTCACGGCCGCGGCTTTATTACGAACTTGTCATATCTTTGAGAGAATCGTACTAACAAGGGATGAGATAGCCCTGTTTGTCTGTGTGTAGGTCTCGCTGTGAGTCTTGAATATTAATTTACTATTGTTTTGTTTTGTGTGTTTTGAGTTGTACTACCGTATGTATAGTTTGTGATATTGCTGACCTATAGCGTCTCCAAAAGTCTTAAAAAATAATACACACACATCAGAAAATTATCCATATAATCATTTTTTAGTTTAGGCTACATTGTCCCACTGCTGGGCAAAGGCCTCCCCCATGGCTTTCCAAGCCTACTTTAAACGAAGTGTGCATACAGCTCTGGATTTTGACACTGGCAGATTCTTTAAAAAATATAAGTACATAATTATAGAGGTGTACATGTCCAAGTCCAGATTAAAGTCCGCCATTGATCCGTACCAGATTTCAGGCCTTTTAGTGTGTTACAGAAAATAACAGATTATGCCAGCTTCCTCACATCCTAGTTCTAGTTCGTATTTGTACCAAGTATTAACCAAAATATTTTGTCCACAGCGAGTCGGAAGAACAGCGAATCTGACTCTAACGCTAGACACACATACTTCTGGCCGGTACCTTTGCAAAGCTAACGTCGATGGATACCCTGAAATAGAGGCTGAAGCGTCAGTGTTTATCAAAGGTAAGTGATACTTTAAGATCAATTGAATAAGATCTAGAATCATAATTATTTGCTTGGGGAAAGCGTACTATGTTAGCAGAAACATCCAGAATTTTAGTACTGAAATTAAATTATGAATTATAGTACAGTTGACGTCATAATTGTTTAGCCACACTCAAGTAGAATAAAACGTTACGGTTGAACGCTAGGGTTTAAAAGGCAAAAACAAAAACACAAAAACGATGTCTTATGATTTTATTGTAAATTTAGGTCGATACCTTCAATAGAAATTCGTAAATTAATAATGTAATGACAACTACAGCTTCAAACTTGAGTAAACCTATATTTCAAATGAAGTCAATCTATTCCTAGTTTTCCACTTCTATAAAATACCTCATTCCAAGAGTCACCACTTTCTCGAAACAAAAACTAGCCACTGCTTTTGCGAATCGCAAACTTCCGAAGAAAAATCAATGTCATACTCAGAAAAGAATAATGAAACTTAAGCAATTGGAATCAAATTATACGTATCAGAAACTACTTATTAGCTGAACCGTGTGATGGATCAGTGCAGGTTTACTTGATTAAAACAGGGATTGCGTAGAAATACTTGGATTTATTCCTTACTCTTCGATGGCTGAATATCAAGTGAGCAACTCCAAATGATCATAGACAGTTGTCATTTCTCAAGTGACAGCTGTCAGTCGGCATGTCAGTTGAATATGACAGCGACATTAGTATGAGAAAAGCTCGAATAAATAGTATAAGGCTAACAACTCGGCCATCCTTACGAGAGTGAGTCCTCTCACTTGATAACCAACAAATTCACAACAATCAATTAATAATAAACAGAAAAGAAAAATCATTAACAAATCAAGTTAAGTTAAACAAACCACAGATAATTAGTTAATAAAAACATAATAATACGATACATGAAATGCGATATACACTAAAATATTTTGTTATATAGCTCAATTTGATTCAATTCAGGTCATAATAGACTTCAATTTGCACAATCTGATTTCACTTCATATTCAACGTTAATTTGCACAATCTGTTGTGATCTACGGTCATCTGTGCGATGTCAACTGCTTGACACCTTTCGCTATCTGCACTGACCGCTCACAACTCGTGCTCCGTATCATCTAGTTACATAGTCTGCTATGATCTACGACCATCTGTGCGATGATTATCATCACCATTCACTATCTGCACTGGACGCTCATAGCCTATGCCTAGATGTTATGATATACTATGATTAGTCTGCTATGATCTGCAATCATCTATGCAATATCGCAATTTCTTCGATATCAATCATGTCTGCACTGATTGCTCATAGCCTAAGCATAGCATCGTCAAGTCTCCTGTCAAGTCAAGTCCATTTAGGTCTACAGTAACAACTTATGTAAATCAGTTCATCCTTCAGAAAGCAAATTAATTACTTTAATTCTAAACATATGTTGCTGTAATGTCTAATTAATGATTCTTTTTGTCTATTGTCATTTAAAATCCTTCTAATCACAATCATTCTTAAATCACAATATCATACTAAACTTTGATCCGAGCCTAACTAATTTATTTTATTCGTCACCACTATTTTCGTTTTCACTACCATCACTGGAAATATTTTTATAATTTAACCAGGGATGTATCTTATCTACTGCTACTACATTTTCATATCTTTTATTGCCTCTTCTAGTCAGAGGGGTGTCCTCAATCAGAAACCTATCATTCTCTAGAATTTTTGCTATCCTGTATGGGCCGTGAAACTTTGATATAAGTTTTTTTGATTTACCTGCATGTTCTTTGTCTATAATTGTCCTTTCAACCCTGACAAGGTCACCTACATTATATAACGTCACTCGTTTCCTGTGCTTATCAAATGTCTTCTTTGAATGATGCTGTTGTTCATCTATTTTAGACTTAGCTTCTGTCCTCATTTTGACTAAATCATTATCACTAACACGACATATTACTTCATTTAACACCTCATTTATTATATTTTCTGATGAATTTAGAACTTTAAAACCGAATAGCAGTTCCGATGGGCTTTTCCCCGTAGCTTTATTCATTGTGGTGTTCATACCTAACTGGATGTCACCGACGTATTCATCCCAAGTGTTATCACTTTTACCGTGGCATTTCGTGCTCAACGCGTCCAATATGGTCCTATTGTAACGTTCTATCTGTCCGTTCGCCCTGGGAGTGGCTACTGCATTAAGTATATGTTTAACATTTGTACTCTCGGTGAATGATTTAAATTTCGAGCTCGTAAAACAAGATCCTCGGTCAGTGATAATACGTGTTGGAGTACCAAAAGTACTAAAATGATCTCTAAAGATTCTTATAGCTGTGGTACTTTTTGTATCTCGCACAGCACTTATGTTTATAAATTTTGTAAAAGAATCAATAATCGCAAGAATATAAGTGTTACCTCTCCTAGAGCGAACAAACGGTCCTAAATGGTCGGCGTGAAGCGTATGAAAGGGAATATCTGGTTTTGGTATCGGGTGAAGCATACCTTCCTTACGGCCACCCGGAGCCTTATGGTGCGCGCATTCTAGACACGCCGATACATACTTTTTGGTAAAACGTCGCATTTTAGGGAACCAAAACGTATCGCGTAGTCGACTTAAAGTTTTCTCGTAGCCAAAATGGCCAACGTTGTCGTGGTTCATTCTTAGAACTTGCCACCTAACGGCTCTAGGAACTACCCATTTTATTTTGTCACCAACTATTCTGTACACATGATCACCTTTAAGTTGATAGTTCTTATACACATCTGCTACGTAATTGGTATTTTTGTCACGTAAAATTACTTTAATTTTCCCTATTTCTTCGTCGTTACTTTGTACGGTAGAAATCCAGTCTTTAACGTCAATATTTAAAACATCGAGTACGTCTGTTTCATCATCACCCGTTATAGGCTCAGTTACAGGAGCACGACTGAGTGCATCTACGTGTGCCATGCGAGTTCCACACCTATATTCTATTTCGCAGTCGTACTCCTGGAACTGTACCCACCACCGAGATATTCTCGGTATGAGATCTCGCTTCGTAAGAGTTGTACGCAGCGCATTACAGTCGGTTATGATTTTAAATTTTAAACCCAGCAAGTACACACGGAAACGTTTCAGTGAGGCTATAACAGCTAAAGTTTCTAATTCAAATGAATGTAGATTTTGTTCATCTTTAGTAGTTTTCCGACTATAATACGCTACGGGCCTAAGCATTTCACCACTATGTCTCTGCATTAAAATGCCAGCAATTCCCAACTTCGATGCATCAGTATGCAATTCAGTTTCCAATTTCGCATCGTACAAGGCCAAAATAGGACGTTCAACAAGTTTTTGCTTTAGTTTTTCAAAGGCTTTCAAGTGTTCGTCGTTCCATTTCCATGCAAAATTGGACCTGAGTAGGTCAGTTAAAGGTCGTGCGATCACGGCAAAATCTTGTACAAAACGCCTGAAGAAACTGGCGAGCCCTATGAAACGCCTTACGTCATGTACGTTTTTCGGTATTGGGAAACTAGAAACAGCCAGCGTCTTACGAGACCCCGGTCTTATGCCCTGGCCACTAACTTGAAAACCCAAAAAGTCTATTTCTCTATAGAAGAAATTACATTTCTTAAGTTTCAAGGTCAGACCGGCCTCCAAAAGTAATATAAGTACCCTCTCTAATCGTTCAAGACCCTCCTCAAATGACCTAGCGGGGATCAAAACGTCATCCATGAAAATAATAGCAAAATCAACTTTTGATTTTGCCAGAATTTTACTCATAGCCCTCTGAAAAACTGACGGAGCATTGGCCAAACCGAACGGCATCCTTTTAAATTGGTATTGGCCGTCCGGTGTGACAAACGCCGTCTTGTCTTGGGAGCTTTCTACAATCGGTAATTGGTAGTATCCTGATGCACAATCAAGCGTAATAAACAGAGAATGTCCAGCTAACATGTCTAATTGGTCGTCGATCAATGGTAGTGGATAATGTTCTTTCTTCGTCTTAGTATTGAGAGCGCGGTAATCCACGCATAATCTTTTCTCACCAGTCTTTTTCTTCACGAGTAAAATAGGACTGGCGTACTGAGAATTCGATTCGCAAACAATATCCGCGTCTATCATTTCCTGTACCATTGATCGCACTAGCTCGCGCTCAGGGTATGAAAGCCTGTACGGCCGATATACTACTGGTTTGGAGTCGGTTAACTCAATCTCCATTTGTACTATGTTAGTGAATCCCAAATCCTTTAAATTGTTGGAGAAACATTCCTGATATTTATTTAATAGATTTTTTAATTTATTTACTTGGTTGCTAGTTAAATTCGGGTCATAATTAAATTCCGAGTCAAATTTACTATCATTAACATTTAAGACATTTACATCAAAACAAGTATCAGTTTTAAAAGCACGAGTTATCAATGAATTATTTGTAAGTGTTATTAATTTATCACCTAAATTCTGAATTAACAAACAACCACGACCTTCATTTAATTCATATTCCCCTGGAAGGAGGTAAAACTCTTGATCATATTTTCCGCGAAGAGACCCACGTACGTAAACAGTTCCTGAATAATTTACGCCACAATAAACTGGAGCTAAACACATTTCCTTAGCCCGTATTGAAACGTCTGAGACCAATACAAGGTATAATTTGTTTACAACTTCCCGGGTAAATATCAAAGAATCGTAAGTTTTGGTTATGACTATATCAGGTTTTTCCGTGAAATTGTGTCCAACAAGTACAGGGTATTTAATGATGTTGTCCTCCAGAATAAACACATCTACATTTTCCGTAACATTTTGTATCTGCATAGTAACAGTAGCGATCCCAAGGGGCGACACAATACTACTACCAATGCCTCTCATGGTAGGAAGATCAGAATCATTTTTCCAACCAATTCCTAGTTTTTTAGCATCACTACAACGAATAAGAGTGCATTGACTGCCTAAATCTACGTATCCAAGCACCGATTGCCCATTAAGTATCAACTGCATGATGTATTTACTTTCGTTTCGAGCAGTGTTCTCGGCGTCTATGCGTAAAACATCCTTTTGACCTTGACCCAGTTTATCAGAATTACTATTTTTATTGGAGGGTAGTTTCGGACAATTTATTGCAGTATGACCTAGTTTATTACAAATGTTGCACTTGAGAATTGTTTTTGTACATTTATAACTAAAATGTCCCGGTTCGTTGCAGTTGTAACAAACAATAGAACTATTCCCAGTTTTAGTCTTTGTGTCATTGCTGGTAGGTTTGTGCGATGGAATGTTAGACCGCTTATCGCCGTAAGGACGCGATTTATCCGTTTCACGTGGTTGCTGCTTAATAGATTGAAAATATTCTAATACTTGTTCCGGTTCCTGACACTTTAATGCTTTCGCGCCCAATCTTAAAGAACGGTCTTCGATTCCGTACAGTAAACAGTCGACCGCCCGTTTACCTCTTAAATCACACCGGTTTAACATATTAATTTTTTCGAAATAATACAGTTCTAGTGATTCGTTATACTTTACGCGTTTAGATAACATTTCTGTAAGTAGCTCAGCGTAATCGTCACTACTAGGAAAGGATTCTAATAATTTATGTTTCCATTCAGGCCACGAAAACGACATAGTTGGTAACGCTTCATACCACGTTTTCGCAATACCGGTTAATTTTGGCAAAGCATAATGTATGACCTGGTCATCGCCCCATTTGTATAACTTCGCACATTCATCTACTTTGCTGAGCCACATTTGTATAGTTTGCCCCTTTACCATCGGATCAAAATCAGGTATGACGTTTCCCAACATTGGAAATTTGTTGCCTTCAGGACGAGTATTTACTAAAGTATTCACTAATTTATCCAACAATAAATAAGTCATGTTGTCAGTACAGTCATTGGAACGTCTTACCGGGGAAGATGGGCGCTTGTGATGGCGCGACGACCTGGCGCCGACGTCGCTGCCACGTACACCAGTTCTGCTGCGGTTGCTGTCGCTTCTTCTACTCCTACGGTACCGCCCATGACGTCCACGGTGATTGCTTCGGCTGCTGCGACTGGTTCCACTCGATCGGCGCCTCACATGACGTCCACGGAGAATGCTTCGGCCGCTGCAAATGCTTCCACTCGAACGGCGCCGCCCATGACGCAAACGGTGATCGCTTCGGCTGCTGCTGCTCCTCCCATAACGTCTATGATGATCATGATCACTGCTTCGACTGCTCCTACTCCTGTGACGCTGACGACGATGCTCGCGGCGCTCGCGAGAACGGCTCCTTCGCAAACTGATAACTGTTTCTTTACTCAGTGATTTACGCTTGCGCCGTTTCCTTTTTTCTTTGTCATCGCATCGTTTTCTTTTATTTGAAAACGAACTTTGACGGTTGATTAGCGGTTTAGGTGTCATGTCTCCATCTTCCATCTTGATGCGTTAAGATATATCGAAATAACGCACGTATAACGAAACTTCTTCAAAAATTGTGAGCGTTTTGCTAGAAATTTATACCTAGCCTGTCCTATCACACTTCTGAGATGATGGATCAGTGCAGGTTTACTTGATTAAAACAGGGATTGCGTAGAAATACTTGGATTTATTCCTTACTCTTCGATGGCTGAATATCAAGTGAGCAACTCCAAATGATCATAGACAGTTGTCATTTCTCAAGTGACAGCTGTCAGTCGGCATGTCAGTTGAATATGACAGCGACATTAGTATGAGAAAAGCTCGAATAAATAGTATAAGGCTAACACGTGTGACCCACTTAGATTCTATGCATAGTCATAGAAAATAATTGTTGACCTATTTGACGCGTTACAGCCATTTCAAACAACTGTGATTTAAAGCGTGTTTCAGAAATGTCTGGACATATTATTAAGGGTTTGGGGGTAAAGAAAGAAGCGGGTGAGGAGCTTGTTGCTTAATAATAACTGCCACTTGGGTCGAACTTCAGGTTAAACTGAGCTTGTCTAGGTTGATCCGTGGATAGATGACCACCCTTTACGTACCAAAATATAACGTGCCTCAGGTAGCACGTTAACCTGTTGGTAATCTGGTAGATCTTTGACAGTTTTTACAGGCAGTCAGTGACCCGAAAGTCTGCCAACCAATCTTACCAAGGAGTTTCATAATTATAACCCAAATACAAACGTTGTCCTAATAAGTCCCGAAATAATCAGCTACCCTAAACAAAAGTCCCATATCCAATGGACCCAAATGTACTTCTGACACACGCAGAAAACTGACTAAATTCGTTTCACAATTATTTTCCAAAACTTCCATAAACTTGACACATTCCAAAAACAGTATAAATTCCAGCTGAGGCTACTTAATTTTCCTACAAATGTATAATTGGAAGTTTCAATAGAAGTCTCGTTTCGTACGAAACGCTTTCTTTCATAAAAAATAAATGAATTCCACCCTTGGGCTCGTACGCTGAATAGCACACACATTTCTAATGAAGAACCCTACTATTTTCCTTGGGTGTAATTAATTATTTTATAAGGGTTTCGTTTATTATGCCGAGATCAAAGATCTGTTAATGTTATTAGGTTATGTGCTTTTTTTTTTTAAGTAAGTATGTTAAAAAAATATGGTTAGTGTTTTTGATACTGAAGTAAATTATACATAGTAAAAAAAAAACAAATTGAAAAACGCGCTTTTCAGACTCATTCACTTGATACCCATAATAATTATCATGACAATGTTTCACAAAGAAATAGTCCGACATCTTTTGGAGTTTGCCATTTTCTGCTTTGAGCAAGAGTAGCCATCGATGCTCGTGCTTTCGTTTTACGTGAAGACGTCTTTAGCGTCTTATGTCTGGTATTCAAGAAAATTGACCCCACCCCCCTCCACCCTTAGCTTGTGCAAGCCCGCGATGCTGAATCAGTAATTTTTCACCAGCTCCTTTATAATGTCTCTCAGATCTAGCCTGTCCCTTTGGTACTCCCCCCCCCCCTGTGATGACCTAAGCCAAGGTCAGTGTAGGCTTTACACTCAAGAATTCCACAGGATTATCTAGTTGAGCTGTAGCCAGCCTCATAAGTTGACCTACGAGATGCCAAGCAGGAAATAAAAGAATCATAAACTTTTTCAAGAAAATTATGAAATGGAAATTAGACATTGAGTAAAGTTTGATAAGTAATTAACATGACTTTAGTAATTCTAAAAGATTAGGTTGTACAATTTCTCTAATTGGATACCATTTGTAAGAACATAGCAATTACAATATTCATTATTCATCCAATAATAATCGTAAGCATAGGTATGAGCCGAATTTTCATTTATATTCCAGCATAATTTTCACTTCGCATATTATGTTCATTAAAACAAAATTTTATCTTTGCAATTAATTTTAATGAAATTAGGTTCAATTATCTTGTTCCACGAACTATTTTACACCAAGGCCTACCTAGGCTGAAATTCTAAGCAGAATCTAAAATGATTTCCGAGCATCGTTTCTCAGTAATATAGTTATTACTATCTCAAATTCTAATAAATCATTTAAATCTAAAATGATAATGAATTCTACCTGAACTTGTAAGAAGTTATTAACTGTATAATTTTCTTGAATAAATTCTATGTTATATTGGTATTTTTCAGTTAACAATTCGATAGTGAATTAATATGGCTTTACATGAGTATCGATGTTTATGTATTACCGAAATTGTAATACATATTTTGGTAATTTCGTAACGTTTTTAATTCGTGTAAGACCATTTACTTTTAAGCAGGAGAACGGCTGATTGCAGGTTGATTTTAACGCGAACGCACAGGAAAACGCTGTTGCTCAATCGGTGACTTCGCAGTACACTTCTGATCGTCTCTTTTTCAAAATTAAGTCTGTAACTTGAAATATTATCTAAAAACCTAATATTTTTGGTATGTTCGGTAATAGTTCTTTAGAGTACTGATCTTTTTAATAATAATAATATTCCACAACTATCACACAACGCCATCTAGTCCCAAGCTAAGCAGAGCTTGTGTTATGGGTACTAGACAACTGATAAACATACTTATATATTTCTAAATACATACATATTATAGATAAATTACACCCAGACACAGAACAAATGATCGTGCTCATCACACAAACATTTGTCCTGGGTGGGAATCGAACCCACGACCTCCGGCATATCAGTTAGGGTCATTAACCACTAGACCAACAGGTCAGTCAAAGTTTTTAATCGTGTAGTTATTGCTTACCTGATGTCGGAGCTTTTCTCACGATGTTTTCCTTTACTGAAGCAAGTGATAATTATATAATACGTATATGAACCAATAAATCGAAGGTGTGTGTCTTGGGTTTGAGCCTTTTTTTTTTTTTTGGTGGGTGGAAAATCATCAAATGACCCCCCCCCCCCCCCGGTCTTGGGCAGAGCGAAGGGGAGTGTCAGACTTCTACTGACTAAAAACCGATTGCCCTTGTGCCGAGGCCACGTCATCTCGTACTAAAATCCGCGGCCCCGACTTGACTTGGCAGTCCGTCAGTGACACCACTAGACTGGTACTGCTATAACATTATTAGAAAAAAAAATTGTAGAGGACTGATGACTGGCGACGTACTTTTTTTTATTTACATAACACCTTTCTTCGAAAACCCTTAGTAAGGTCTCCACGACGTAAATGGGGTGGTATGCGAATGTTAGCTACTCGTACCTCAGGAAAGGTGAATAAGAAGTTTCATACAGCGCGCTCGTCGTTTCCACAACGGCGGGTTTCTGTCTTTGTCTATCATTAAGTAGGGTTTCCACCGCGACAGAGTAATGAGTCGGAAATGGCTAAGCTAAGCGGACTTAGTTTTCATGAAACAGGTTTCGTTTGCACTAAGAAAGAGTTTAGTCATATGATACCCACCGCAAATGGAAAATAAAACAAGAAGAACAGAGTAAATGACTCTTTTTGCCCGTTGAGTCATTTCCGCTCGACTCTTTGTGGTGGAAACACATGTAAGCAGTTTCTTCTCTTGCAAGTTAAAAGACGTCATTAATGGGTCCGCTCCGCTTGCAGTGGAAACCAAGCTTTCTTGTCGTGTAGATGAATATATTGTCTAACTAAAATGTTACGGAATAGCTCAGCTTGAAGTAACTTCTATTGTACGTGGAATATGTTAATGTATGTCATGTATATTTAGAGATGGAACAGTGTGTTTGGGAGGCCTAGATTTGAGGTCGTCTGGGAATTTCTTAGGGTGTTGTGTTATCTAAAAATTACTTTACATAGCTTTGAACGTTTCAGTCAAAGGTTACATTTTTGTTACTCATCATTGGTTCCTCAACCTGTGAATTTATCCAATAAGTTTGAAATGGCATCTACAACGCCGCATACAAACGACGCATCATAGGGGATGTCACGCAAAATCTATTCGTCAAGCAAAGTTCTCTGCGAGATTTGAATGTGTACAACCGACATTTACAGTCGTGCAGTACCCCAATAGATACAGCACACATCTTATCAAAAGAACCCACCATTCTGTTACTCTCTTACCCATCTCTATAAAACATCATCATCAGCCTATAATGTTCCCACTGCAAGGACTCAAGCCTCCTCTCTAGGAGAGGGATGGGCTATAATCTACCACGCGGGCCCAGTGCGGATTGGCAGATGTCACATGCCTTCGAATTTTTTGGTTCTAAGACATGCCGGTTTCCTCACGATGTTTTCCTTCACCGTTTTGAGAGCATCTATAAACCAGTACACACGAAAAAAGAAACAGTATAAAATTTAGTTATTCACACAGTAAATCCTACCAAAACGCTAACATAAATAAAGTCCTAGTTCTAAATACTTAAAAGAAAGTCCATCAACCTAATGACGCATTTAAATAACTAGAGTGCCTCTTAATAACAAGGCTTGAACCAAATAACCGAGTATTCAGAGTACAACAATACTAGGCGAACAAAAGCAGACATTTTGAAGTCGTACAGCGTGTCGCCTGCGCCCTTAGGTTTGCCGCGCACTAGGCGACTACTATACGGTCACAGTGAAAGAAGTTTTGCGTTGTTTACTGACTCGTTGGTCTAGTGGTCGCAAGCGTGACTGCTGTATATGAGGTCTTGGACTCGATTTACAGGTCGGGCTGAGTGGAATTGGGTATTTCCATCAGAAATTTCTCACTAGTAACCACGGAGTCCCGGGTTGTGCGCGATAGGCAATAGGTTCGCCCCCTATTACATGGACCTTGAATATCTGGTGAAATGTGGATGTGCTAATAGGTACACCTCAGTTTTACCCTTTTGGGAATACAGTCGTGATGTTTTAATTATATTGTGATACCCACATTGATTTCCTTTACCAACGTAATTGATAAAAGTTTCTTTTTTAAGCAGAATTTTGCAAAACCAGCAGACGTGTGTATCCTCCCTTTTCTATGGGGGATAAGGAGCTTTACACCCTGTTCCTCATATCCCCCAAATGTACTAATGGGTACACCTCTGCCTTACTCTTTGAGGATTACATGCGTGATGTTATGTTAATGTTTGGGTACGAGTAGACTATCTAGTCTCGCCTTTTCGAAACTACATAATAATGATGGTAAAGTTAGTAGCTGTAACCAAAATCGCGGCCATAGTCGCCCGTGTGCCAATCCTCTTACATAGAACAATTTTGTAATTTTAATCACAGGTGTATGTAGGGCAGGTCTAAACTGGGTTAGTAACAAAGGGGTTGATTCCTAACCCTGAAACACAAACTAGCTATTCAAATTAAACTTGATATTCATAGAAGCCTTGGTAGGTAAATATAGACCTTAATAATATAATGATACAGGTAAATAAATTTCTAGAACAAATTAGACAGTTGATAAATATTCGTTTCATTAATAACGCTTGTCGATTAGTTCGATGACCTAATTTGGTGACACGGTTGGACAGTTCAATAATACATTTGACTTAATATGCTAATGAGAATACTATTATGATATCGACCATATCATGAAGAATGGATGAAGGATATTCTCGTTACATAAATATTATCCTTTATATTTCTATATTCATAGATACATTTTTCTAATTTACCTAGGTATTTTACCAAAAAATCGAAGACATGTGACATCTACCAAACCGCACTACGACCTCGTGGTAGATTATAGCCTATAATGTCCCAACAGTGGGAACATTATAGGCTGATAACGATGACGATTTAAAAGAGATCTGTTTGATTAATCTTTTAACAAACAGATTAATTATGTCTCTCAAAAACATAAAATTTTAACCCTACTAAGTCTAAAGCAACTCAACACCACCCATACTTAGTAACTGTAGGCACCATAAATGGTATAGTAACAACGTACGGTCATTAAACTGAACATTATGACCACACGCGTCGTTTATGACATGTATATGACCATACATGTTATGGGCTCAATTTGTAATTAATGCTCCAACTACTAACTAATGTAGCTCTTGAAATCTTGATTAAGTCGGCCAGAAATAATTACAAATGAATAATAAATAATAACTTTATTATGATCCGAAAATATATTTTAAGCTTAGCTTTGTTGAGTTTATATCCATAAATAAAAAAGTCGTTGGTTGGAATTCTGACAGGCACTTTATTTTGGATTATTTATTTCATATCCTCTGTTCTCAAAACGGAAAACATCGTGAGAAAACTAGAATTTCCTAGAACCAACACATGGAAGGCCTGTGTTACCACTAAGCCTATCTTAATGTTATTCCAGTGTGGAAACGTGACAGAACTATACAGGGTGTCTAGCGCCATCTCTCCTCCACACTGGATTAATAATAAGATAAGACTGTTTTAAGACGTCATAGTAGGGCCCAAGGTGTGTGTGGTTCTTTTTTCAAAAGACCATCTCATACATTAATCTGCGTAGTCCTCGTATGACTTGACCAATGTCTGGAATTTAAAAGAGACCTGTAAAATTTTACCGGCTGTTTCTTCTTAGAATAGTTGGGAAACACCGTCTCCATCTAGTTTTAAAACACAACAATGTGAAGTGTAAAAGTATTGTGTAAAACCAATTTACAGAAATGCTGGTTGTACACAATTTAGAATTGCATCATGCGTCAAGATCAAACATTTTTGCTAACACGGCAAATTATGTCTGCCAAATCTTCATTAAAGAAATTAGCCTGCGGATAATACCTCCCATCAATGGCAACCTAATTTCAATTTTATTATAGTTATACAGAGGAATTATAATCATGGTAGTTACTGCTTTCAAGTTTAGTCAATCAATATCTGCCTATACCAATATCTAGTCATGACCCTTTCACTTTCACAGAAAGAGGGTCGAAGTACCTACTAAGAAAACCAACAGAGGGAATACTATAATAGTTTATATCAATGGCAGCTATTTAATTGTATCCCTTGTACTAATATTTGTCTTCTTTTCAGGACCACCGAAGATAGTTTCGAACCAGACTCAATTCGGGAATCAAGGAGATACAGTGAACATTGAATGCGCAGCTTTTGCAGTTCCCAGGATTGACAATATCATTTGGACCTTTGATGGAATAGAAATTGATGCCATTCATGATCAGGTACCTACCTATTGAATTTACATGCATAAACTCACTCCTTTTTCCCACGGAGGTAGGCAAAAACTACAGAAACCCTCACAAACTCCTTTTGGAGCGTCTAATTTATACATTGAATTATATAAAGATTTATTACAATAATTTGTTAAATTAGGTAAAAGTAATATCTCCCATGACAAGAAGATCTGAAAGGTCAATAACAAAGTAACTTTTGATGCCAACGAAATTTCATAATAATAATATTGCAATCAAAATAATTGGCGATATCGAAAACCCATGTCATTGTGTACAATTGCTCCTCGCTGTAATGATGAAAGGTGTCGTGTCGCTCATTCCAACGAACAAAAGTTGTTTTACAGTATACGTCAATATTAAAGGGAAAATATCATTGTACCGTGGCATTTTATGTAGTATCAATGCTGTAATGAAAAATAATTGTGTGACATATGGTTTTAGTTATCCTAAAGCACACATTTCAAAATAATTTAATAGTTTCGATCATAGTAACTGTCTTAATCAGTGATTGGGAAGTGGAATATGATCCAATGATGATCATTCATCAAGATGGTTAACAAAACCAGACCCAACAGTTCTGCGAATAATGATAATGAAAATAGCACTCTTGTCATCTTTATCGGTTGTACGTTTGTACGTTTAAACAAAATCCACTAACCTGTATTGTATTTAACTGCTGAGCAACGACCTTCTTCTTCTTCCTTTTCGACACTCCTTTTTCAAAGTGTCTGTTAGTATGGGTCAGTCCTTTTTGGTCAGAGGTCCATGGGCGGTATAATAACTCTGACACCAGGTCACGATGAACAAGAAATCCTTATGATAGGAGTTATTTAACACTTTTATTAATAAACCTTTTCTTCGCAGGACTACGCATTCCTTGAGGAACTCCAAACCGGTGGTGTTGTGAACTCCACACTCATCATCCGAGAGAGCCAGTCCAAACACTTCGGGGTCTACAAGTGCAATGTCTCCAACGACTATGGAAGCGACACTATGGAAATTGTGTTACGGCCTAACAGTAAGTTGATTTTGTTTAAATATTTTTTATTTTTATTAGCCTCTACTGTCCTAGTCAAAGACCTCTCCCAATTTCCACGTTTTCCACGTTTCTTAAAAAAATAAATAAATTCCATCCATGTGTTCTTTTCCCGTGCCTCCTCGAACTAGGTCTCACGGTACGCGTACAGATTGTCTCGCCATCTCTTTCTGGGCTGGCCGTGGCGGCGCGGCGCCGCCGTCCGTCTTTTGGCAACCATGATAATTATGGAAACTTTTGGCCCATCAGTTATCTCGCATGCGGCTGACATGGCCGAACCGCCCTCTTGCCAACGTCCACTATGACCATTTTGGAGTAGTTTTTACAACCCTGCAGGAAATGTAACATATAAACATACGAGTATATATCCAGCTCAATTCTGATTTTTATCACTGTATGTATTCAATTCTGATTTGTAGATAATATCAAGTTTCGTAAAAATAAGGTATCAACGATTGAATCGCTTTTGTGACGTGATAAAGTCTTCCATTTTGTACCTACACCAATGAAAAGGATAGTAATGACAATGACCCACTAACCTTTTAAGTGTTTGAATCAAGGACTGACTTATACTACGTCATTCGATTTGTTTATAAAGATTGTAATAAAACAGCGTTGCTTAGAATATGTTCAATTGTTTCTGTACCTATTCAGTAGGAGGGTTACGTTTTTGTCAAAAATGTATTTTGCTTCTGTTAGACTTTGCAGTTCTTTATAATTAAGCATAATATTTCCATCATCTTTTATGTCATTTCTGAACATTACTCATCAAAACCAGAATTTTTCTTTTCTTTATGTTTTTGGTTCAGCGTTTTCAGTTTCATTCTCCGCTTTCTTAACAATATTGCGTTTTATGACATACTTATCTAATACTATAAAGAAAAGTAATATTAGGAAGTGAAAAAAAATCTTGTTTCTATTTGGTCTTAAAAGATGATGGGGGCCGTCATTACAACCATTGTTTTTTATTAAGTATTTTATGACAGCTACTTTACGAGTTTCGAGTTTACGACTGTTCTTCGAGGAAATTGAAAGAAAAGGATAATCTTCCGTTTGATAGCCTTTAAAGAGCTGTAATTTGCTCCGAAAATTAACTTAATAGTTTTGGGGTAGATAAATATTTGTGATCGGACTTGATAAGAGTTAGGTTAAGTTTGTTTATCAGTCTTGTTATCATTTACATTATCGTTATCTAATTGATGATGCCATTTGAGAAAATCAACGAGTAAAACATTTTGTATTTAATGGAGTAAACAACTTCAAAGGTCTTACTAAAAGATTTTCAATGTATTCTTTCTCTAATAGTTTCAAGTTTCTGTAACTTTAGGGCTGTCGTAATGGTAAATTTTAATGAATAGATGACTGAGACATTTTTTTTATTGCATGTTTAGTTTTAGGGAACTATAATATTTGAAGGCACCTCACCATATTTCACCAGTTATGTGTCTTAAGTCCCATGTAATAGGGGGTGAGCCTATTGCAATCAGTCGTGCACAATTACTACTGGCTTACTTGTACTAGGTGGTACTGGCTGGTAGGTGTATTTAATGGGTCTTTGTCTAACCCTTGGTGATTACTGGCATGATATTAATATCTTCGAAAGTATCTCCTAAATCTATTCCCAGCCAAGTGTCTCTATTTTAGTTACATAATAAAAGAGATTGTTCACTATGAACTATTGAAACGTGAATAACTCTCTATCTTCCTGTTATTCATTCGTAAATTCGTTAAAAGCCTCCGTCCCATCGCTCGATAGGACGTCACTATTATTCTCTCGGCTGACAGAACCGCTATTACAGTTCCAACGGCCGTGCATTATCGTAAATGTATCGCCATTTTGACTTTATAACCCTCACATAACTATAGATCATCCATCTCCGGTGTCCTCACAAAATCGTCTTATATTTTTCCGAAAATGTTCACGCTAGATTGGTTACAGCCTTTTGTGTTTCGATCGAGGGTCTCAGACTGAAATTTTGTCTAAGACTAGAAAAAATAAAATGTACTTTGATGGATGCTGAATTTTTAGGGTTGCTTTTCATATTTTTGGGTGATCCAATCTTGGCTAAATGGGGGTATATATCTCAACGCTCAGAACTAATGGCTGGATCGAGTTTTTGACCTTTTGATACATGAATAGGAGTCTAATCTCGTGTCTTAATATAAACGAATATGTGATCATCGCGATCATTTGTTCGGGAAATGGAAAGCGGCCTCTATTGGCATGTCAACGTATTTTGATTCACGGAACAAAATTAACAGTGCAATCGCTTGTATGAGGACACGACCTTAGTTTCCAACTTTTTTTGATACGACGCTAACAAAAACACCCACAAACTGCCTCGTTGGTTTTGTAGTTGCAACCGCAACTGCCGTGGCACAAGGTCCGAGGTTCGATTTCCAGGTTGGGCAAAGTGGTTTTTTCTTTTAGATACTTCTCAGTAGCAGCCACAATGTTTATATTTGTTCGTTGTTTGCCAGTTGATGGCAATAGGTACCTCTCTCTCTAATCTTACTAATATTATTATTTTATAATACTAACAATTTTTTTTTTCTAATTTTGTTCTAGAAACATTCCCACTCCTGCTAATCCTATTCGGAGTAACATCAGGCACAATAATGGTCGGAGCAGTGATCATGCTAGTGATACTATGTCAAAGAAAACAGCGGAAAAACAAACAAACGCAAGTGGCAGAGAAACCTGACGTCACTGTTACTGCAGAAGAATTGTACAAAGAAAATGACAGAAATTCCAATATTAGTGATTTGAAACTTGAATTGAGGCAGGCGAATGGAAGCTGTGAAATTGTAAGTATACATTTTATTGTAAACTAGTTTATTTCGCGAGTTTGCTCCCGTTATGTAGGAATATTCTTTCTTTCTTTTCTTTCTTTCTTTTTTAAAAACGTTGCCCCACACTAGGAATTTCTCCTGTATCGTGGGTGCGTTTACAAACATTGAAAACCACATACACAAACACGCCCAGACCCGAAACAACTATCTGTAGGCCATACAGATATTTGTTACGTGCGGGGATCGAACCCGCGACACCGAGCGCAGCAGTCCAATCGCTTAGCCACTGCCGTTTGTAATGTATAATTATATTGTAGCTTTCCGATAGTGAAAGAAATTTTGAAATCAGATCAGTAATACCGAAGATTACATACAAACTGAACAAAGGACGATGAGGAATTTTCTGAACCCCCACCCTTCAACAGTCGTAGGATACATAATATTAATATGCTCTAAAGAGAAAGAGTTTCTATTGTTCTCAAATGCAAAATCGATGGGTTATTTTTATAATGAAAAATATCTTAAGTTAGGTTAGGTTAATTCGGAGGGCTTTCCCTCCGCGTGTAACATTTAAAAAACATGTCACAGAGCTGGTATTTAGAAAGGGCCCAAAGTAATGCCCATAGTCACATATATGAAGAACTATTGGAGAAGAAACCCTAATAGAGACCCTACATTAATTGGGATATAATTGCAAGAGAATGATGATGACGCCGATTATAATGATTCTAAATAAATATATCAATAATAATGATATTGGAACATTATTATTCTCTGATTCTTTCTCTCTGCAGACAGTTTCTATTAATAAGGTTAAACTCAAAACCACTCATCCAGTAAATTACGTAACTTAATTACTGAAAATTAGACGCCTACTATAAGTGGATACGTTCAGAGGTGACATGAATCGTGATTATGAGCCTAAAAGGTCAATTGATACTTTTGCGGTTTTTGTGAAATTGGAGCGTTATATTACGCGAATTAACTTTAGAGATTCACACATGAATTGCGGTTTTTAACGCGAAGACTTCAAATAAAGATTCAAACATAAAAAAAAAATGTTTTTATAGGTAATTTATTTATATGATTTTATCATTATTATCTTGAAAATACTTTAGCCGCTCGGATCAATCTTTAAGTTGAATCGTATTTGCCTAGGTTGATCAGTGGATGGCAGATAATACTAGGTAATGCCCCTTGACTTGGCTAGAATGGATGTAAGTCTTTCAGGCCACTGATGATAGCATACAATACACAATATTGATGGTCGGGACTATTTGAGGCACGGAGAAAATTCGGTAATGGGTCGTGCATCTACGAACCAACCCAAATAAGCGTGGCTCCTGAAGATCGACTCGAGTGACTGTTATGATTTAGTCACGAGCTTCTCATATTTCAATGTAGAATAAATCATTACGATACCAACTACAAGAAAAAAAACCAACTCCAAGTTTACTCCAATTAGTCCATAATAAATTCATTTCTCGTCATGATTAAGCCATATTTATTAATCGTTCCTACCAAAGGCAGGAAGCAATTAACTCCATAAATAATATCAATCCATTTTTTCTAGGACTATTCAAACACTGGATCGGACAGTACATTATGTTCGAACGCCAAACTTGGTAGCGGTATACCGCTCGCCGGTACAGTGCCTCTATCATCTATAAACCAGAATAACACATATCAACCGTATAGATATAGCAACGACTATACGGATCCCGCGTACGCTGATTGTTATAAGGTAATGGAATTTGTAATGTGTATATCAATATTCTATTCCGTATCTTGTATGATCTTGGGAGAATGTGGTTTGATGTAACAGTGTGTTTTATATAAAGAATTATTTTTCTTATTTTTTGTATTTGAAGAATGCCTTGTTGGTCTAGTGTTCGTAAGCGCTACTACTAAATATGAGAACCTGGGTTCGATTCCCGGGTCGGACAAAGTGTTATTGGGTATTCCCATTAGGATTTTCTCAGTAGCATTCACGGAGGCTGGATTTGTGACCGGTTGATGGCAATAGGCTTTTATATGGGCCTTAAACATAACCACTGAAATGTGGGTATACTATCCAGCATACCTCTGCCTAACCCTTCGAGGATTACAGGCCTAATGTTATGTTATGTAGTTATAAGTTTTTGATGTATCTTCTTTAATTTCGTCATTTATTTTTAGGTGAACGGCTTTAGCAATGGTTACCAAACGTACGTGCATTATGGTCACGACTATACCCCAGGATCTTTGAGGGTACAGTCGCCTACCATGAGCAGTGATAAACTTACACCTAATAGGTAAGATAACAAGGTTTAGTTTTGTCTGTTTCACTCCTTCGCACAGATATCTTCTCGTATACATCCTTGTTCTTCCATTCAGTTGTTTCTTCATTATTACTTCCTATATTGATTAAACTAGCTGATGCCCGCGACTTCGTTCACGTTGAAATTATGATGTCTGTTATGGAGTGGTCCTAAGCGCAACTGAGCATGTGGTCTGGGGTTTGATTACCGAGAAGGGCAAAAGGTTTTCTCAGTAGAGGCCGCAGTCTGGTTTTGTGCCCGTTTAATAGCAATAGCCAAAATTTGGAAAAACGTGCATATTAAGTTCATTATCTGTTGGCACTGGATGGATTCTTCTGAAAATATATTTTTCCCATTAGAAGCAGCTTATTTACAAAGACACTTGCTTCGTGGTCGTTATACAGTTGGACGCGGATGTTGCACGTAAGATGGAGCTTCTCGACCATGGACCATAGTGATGGCGACGCCTAGACACATGCGTTTATTTCATCCACCGGTGTACCCCCTAAATAACTGGCAATGTCTGTCACCTGCGAACATCACGACAACACTGCCCATCAGCGTTTGGTCGCCGTGGATGTCCTGCAGACTGCGGTTCAACGCCTTTAATGCATGCTTGTGCGATATTGCGCTCTCGTCCCATACTTAACTTGCACTGCTACAAAAGGACTCACCGGTGATGCAACATCACCAAAAACTGTAACCGGAGCCGGTTGGGCCAAGATTCGACGGCAACTTATAAACGGAATGTGCAGTCTGGCCATAGTAAAGCAAAGTTTTGGGAGGTACCTGCACCGAATCAGGTGGGAGAAGACGCCCAGATGCTACCATTGCCCGGAACGGCCGGACGACACGGTGGAGCAAACCGTGGAGTTCGCTTGGGCGGAGCCCCGCCGGTACCTTGTAGCGGCGATCGGCGGCGGCGACCTCTCGCTCCTCTCTCCCGACCCTGGTGCTAACCATGGTCCGGGGCGAGAGGAAATGGGACGCCGTCGCCTCCTTCTGCGAAGCAGTGATGCTAGCGAAGGAGGTTGCGGAACATGAGAGAGAGAGAACCTCTCGTCCCAGCCGCCGCGGGAGACGCTTCGGGCGTCAGGGGCTACGTGATGGCTTCCGGCCACCGTAGGTGCGGGCCTGTGGATGGTGAGTAGCGGGCTAGCTCCCCGTCCGTCCATCTTATCACGACGACATCCCTCAAAGAGATGTCAGCATCAGGGGTCGCCAACGCTGCGGGTTTTTCGAAAGAGATACCGTGCCCGACTGCCCGACACAAAGGGCTAAGAAGGAACATGGGTGGTTTTTAGTCAGTAGAAGTCTGACACTCCCTACCACTCTGCCCAGAGCGGGAGGAGTCATTTGATGATTTCCTACCCCCCAAAAAACAAAAAAAGACCCGAGAAAGCCACAGTAACAGCTATATGAAGGCACGGTTGGCGCAATAGCTGCACAGCTGGGCGATTGATTGTGGTGCTGATCCCGTTTTCGATTCTCGCACATAACAAAGAAATGTAATTTTAATTTCATTTTTGCTATGAACTTGAGATTTTTTCTTACTGTGCTGTGTACATTGGTAATTTTTTTGTTATCTATTCACGAAAATATTCCCACCGTGATTCAGGAAATGGTGTCCAATTATGAACAACGCCATCTATCAAAGATGAAGTTAAACTGCAAAAAATTAATGCATGGAAAGTGAACACACACTATAGCCAAGTAGCGTCATTCAGACAAATTAAGAGTACCTATTGGTGCCGTAACTTTTTAAAAAGGTCTACTTAAAAGTTATCTGAACACATTTATTTATTAGTACCGTCTTGATGCAATAGATGTCGTTGCATGTATCTTTCGTAATGATTATAAGTTCTTCAAATTCATTTAGATCTATCGGATATCAGTATCGGATTACAATGAAACAAAAACTAAAACATAATAACATTTGGCTTCATAATCCATACAAACTAACATGGACAAATGAAAACAATAGATTAGATTTATATAATCACCTAACACGCTAGTATTATATTATCTGTGACCTAACTCTATTTTGAATAGTTACAAAATCAGCAATAAATTCAGTGTATGTCTTTCTTGGGCGTCTACTATGGACCCCCATGCAACGTTGATTAAAAAAAAAAATTATAGAGATTTGAAAATCATAAAGCATCAAAATAAAAATAAATAGTACTCACAAAAAGTGAAAACCGAGCTGGGGATCGAACTGGCGAACATGTTGAATATTTTTGGAAATCTCACAACATTATAAAAAAAACAAAAAGAAGACTGGCTCTGATTTGAACTTACGTACATTTTTTTACGGGGAGGTCGCCAATCCGTTACGCTACTGACATCGGTGATAAAAAGTTCGAAATAGCCGTTCTATTGATATAAATAGTATGACAGATATCAGCTGTCAAACCGCTGGGGCATATGGACATAATGCAATATTGCTCACCCCTCTAAGTAATTATAGCGATATTATATAGCCCATGTGTAATTCCAGACTATAATCAATCTCTGTGCCAAATTTCATTCAGATCCGTTGAGCCGTTCTGGCGTGAAAGTAGGATAGTGTAGCTGGGCTCTTGGAGTTCCACATCAGGTGTTCCAGATCTTCAAATTTATTCTCTAAGCAGAAAATGCTCATCACGTGGAACAATTTTTGCTATGGTACCATTTTTGTATCTGTTATAGTTAAGCTGGTCTGTTGCAGTTCTGCATCAGGTGTTCAAGTTTCCAAGATAAATTATAGCCTATATGTTGCCCAGACTGAATACCTATTCAACTAAAAAAAAAATATTCAAATCCGTCAAGTAGTTCCGAAGATTAGCGTGTACAAACAAACAGACAAACAGACAAACAGACAAACAGACATTTTTTTTTTTTTAGATTTGTTCTCTTTTACTGCTTCTAAACCCCCCCCAATAATTATTTTTTAAATATTTTCAATGTACAGACACAGTTTTTTTACTGTTTTATTATATGTATATAGATAAGTCATTTTATTTAGGAACTACATCCCATGGAGTGACGGTGTGATTATAGTAGTATCCGTTGTTTCCAAGCCCATTAAGTGTGTTCAATGTAGCAATTTTACTGTTCTCAAAAAGTGTCTTTTTTCTTTTGTCTTGCATATTGTGTTCGTTTTTTTTATTAATTATGTTTGCTACCTCACAACTCCTCATTTATGAACTGATTCAAAAATTATTTTTGTGTGAAAGGATAATTATACTCTCCTATTGGTCCCATAGAAATCTTCTCTATTTAAGTATTTTGACGTTCAAAAAGTTTTTATTTACGTCCCAGCTCCTTTTAACGAATTCAGATTTTGGTTTTCTATACTCCATATTTTATTGTAGTCCTCAGAAAATCCTGTTGATAATTTAAGTACTAACACCTAACTTATTATTATAACAGGTCAGTAAACGGCAGTCTTCCACGCAGTGTGGATACGCCATCGACAGTCCAGTTCACCACTGGGAACGGGTCACAGAACAACTCGCTACAACGCAAGAAGAGACAGGATAGCAGCAATGCGCTAAACAATCTTGGTCTTCCTACTACAGAGGGTGAGTTTAGATGTGTTAATGTTTTGTGAGCAGTGGTGGCCCAGTGGTGGCGGCCATGACTTACAAACAGTAAGTCGCTGGTGTGAACCCAGGCAGGTGCATTACTTTGTGTAATTTATTTCATCACCCATGCTCTCAAAACGGTGAAGGAAAACATTGTGAAGAAACTGTATGCGGCATGTCTTCAACCAAAAAAATTGAAGATATGTGACATCTACGATTTTGCACTGGGCCCGCGTGGTGGAGTCCATCCCTCTCCTTGAGTGGAGGTCTGAGTCCCTGCAGTGGGAACATTATAGACTGATGATTATGATGATTCAATATTTTTATCGGTGTTATTCTATGACTATTTTTGAAGGTTACTCAATTTTTATTTTTATACGTTTCGTGTTGGTTTGTTTTTATAGGGCCCTAATCGATCCCCTGATTTTTGAATACTATATTAATGAGCATCTAGTACCTAGTTTAGTCTTGGATTGGCTATACTTGACTACTGTTAAAAAACCACAAAATGTTAAGTTATTTTAAAGAACTAACATAAATAACACGATGTGTGGAAAAGTAATAAAGTCAATCTGACAAATGGCTTAGTTTTAACTGATTTTAAATGACGTGTTAGACAAAGGCAGCGGTATAGAAATGTGACGTCATATTTCATACCGCCCTAGTAGCGTCACGGTGACGTAGTACAAATTTTAATGGCCGTTTCGCGCGACAAAGATAGAAAATGCCCCCACCAAAAACTTCTATAGCATGTAACTACTCCTTTTTTATCGATATTATTACTTTTTTCACACATCTTGTTATTTCTGTTAGTTCTTTGAAACAACATATACCTATATAGTAATCAAGTAGCCAATTATTATTGTGCCCGGTTAAATAATGTGGAATGTTTTGATGGCAATATTATAGGTTGGGTAATATTGGGCCTAAACGTATCTGATTCTGACAAATATATGAGTGTACCACAATACACCAATATATTTGAACATCTGAACAGTTCTGATGTTATGTTATACAACCCTTTCACCTTTCTCGTTTTTGGAACGAAGCCATAAACTATAAACCCTGTGACGTCAAAGCATACAATTCTTTGACATAGGTACTCTTTGTACGGTGCGTTCTAACGTAATACTTTAAAGGCATTTAAAAGAGGAAAAATTGTTCGCGAAAATCGCGAAATATTTCCTTCATACTGTGTTCGATGAAATTTTGCTTCAATGTTTCAATGCGAATTTTCGAATAAGAATTTTCGTATGGAATATGAAAGTTTTATTTTGTATTGGGGGATGAGGAATATTTATATTTACAGTACCTACCTATAACGATAACTGGATATTTCAAAACTTGTTCTTTCTCGGTTTTTTTGTGCACATCTCCAGGTAAGATAACCTCCATTTACCTAAAATTTTAAAAAGGGATATTTTTTTAGAATTTGAGGAGCTGGTTTCACCACACTTTTCAACTCTGTCACCTCATATCTTTGCCGTTCGCGCCGCAATGTTGGAAAAATGGCGCCTAAAAGTAGTTTTTGACAATTTCTCATTTCCGACTCATTTTACGATAAAATCATAATAATTGTACCAGACAAAAATACACATTTTCAAAACTTTTTTGTTTAAAAACATATATTAAATGCTTACACTATAATGCTTTTTATAATCATTATCTGATTATCCTTTTTCTAACTATGTTAGGGTCGGCTTCCAGTCTTGCCAGTAGAATTTTTTAATCAACAGCCTATTAATGTTCCCACTGCTGGGACACAGGCCTCCTCTCTTTTTTGAGAGGGAATGGGCTATAATGTACCACGCGGGCCCAGTGCGGATTGGTAGATGAAACATGTCTTCGAATTTTTTGGTTCTAAGACATGCCGGTTTCCTCACGATGTATTCCTTCACCGTTTTGAGAATATCACTAGTGGAATACCAGTATCTATTTTATAGAGCGTATGTATATCTGACATCCTTAACCTAGTTAGTATTGAGTAATACCTACGATAACCCTTTGATAAGTGCCAGTCAGTGTTTCGACCCACTGACTCCCTCTTAATTTTCCACTAGCAAAAACCTAATCCCCATCTTCTCCCCCAGTGAACCGCGTTCCAAACGGCGGCCTCATCCACGGCGTGGACGTCCGGTACGCAGCCACGTACGGTAACCCACATCTCCGTACGGGGGCCGGACTGGGGTTCGCCAACACCGTCAATACGGCGAAACCGGCGTCGACACCGGCGCCTCCACCGTATTCATCTGTTAGAAGTTCTGTTGTTTTACCTTCAGGTGAGTTGAGAAGTTGCAGGTTTTTTTGGATTGTGTTGTTGTTTTATATCGAATTATTCAAAATAAATTGAACATTATAAACACATTATTATCTAAACCCCATTTAAGAACTGTCAGTGGCAATATTTTAATGTTGAAGGCAGTTTAAATTATGCTGAATGAAATAAAGATTAATGTATCCCTTAAGCCTTTTTGCAATTTCAAGTAATTGTGTATTTTGTTATTAAAATTTTGATTTTAAAGTTGCTTTTCCATTCTTCCCCATAAAGATCTACGCTTTACAATAGACAATTACACTGTACTTTCACAAGTTATTTTGCCATGTGACTTTGTGTTTTTTCTGTCAATGTTCAAAAGGTTGAAAAAACATGCTTTAGTTAGAGTTTGATGAAACTGACCCTAAATACAGAATAACACACTGCTTAGGTGTCTTTAATGCTGTAGACATTTAGCTACCTAATAACCTAAATTCCTAAATATTTTCTACACAGGTAACTCCTCCCACTCAATAACGTCACCCACCAGTCTGGCGTCACCACAGTGTGCCACCAGCCCCATCACCACGTCAACCATGTCTACTGACAGTACGCAACCGGTATGTATTGAATTACTAGCTCCTGCCCACGGCTTTGCCCGCGTTGAGTTCGGTAATTTTCCCATGGAATATTACTATTGGTATAAAAGGATTCCATGTGTTAATTCAGGTAATAAACTATATTATTTTGTGCCAAATTTTATCCGAACCTGATCTATAGTTTTTACGTGAAAGCGTGAGCTGCGTGAGTAACAAACATCCGTACATACTCACAAACGTTTGCATTGTATAGTACGATATTAACACACATATTTAAACATTATTTATAGCTTTACAAAGATTCAATATTTGACAAAAAATATAGGACTATATGCAATATTCTGTTACATTTTTACTAGTATTATTTTCTGCAGTTTTATTGAAAACAGTTTGCAATATAGCTTTTAGTCTAGAAAGTCAATATCAGTTTTCAAATATGTTTGATGTTTAGTAGGTATATTTGTTGGCTTTGGAAAATTGTGGAAGTTGATACCTAACCTAACCTGCAGACACGCGGGCAAGTGGACGGTGAGTAATGGGCGTCCGTCCGTCTTATGACGACAACAGGCCAAGTCGACGGCGCGTTCATGTTCCACGCGCGCCTCAAAGAGGTGTAAGCAAGGGCTGACGCCCGTCGGGGCTGCGGATTGTCGAAAGAGATACCGCGGCCTCGGCACAAGGGCGAAGAAGGAACATGGGTGGTTATAGTCAGTAGAAGTCTGACACTCCCTTCCGATCTACCCAAGAGCGGGAGGGGTTAGTCTGGACAATACTGAAAGCGCGCGCGGCGACGCAAATAGCTCCGGGCCCACTGCGTAACATTAGGAAATGCGTCCGACATTGCAACCTTGTGCAGCTTTGTCGCTATCGGAAATGTCCTTTGAGAACCTGGACATTAGGTTCATTTTACCAATAGTAAATAGCCTTATATTATTGTCTAATAACCAATAAAATATTTGTCGTAGATTGGTGCAGCGACTTCGTCAGCGACGCCCCAATCGCCGAGTGCTCACTACATCTTGGCGCCATCGAATAGGACTATTAGTAATGCGACTGTTACTAAAAAAGGTAAGATATATAAATGAGACAAATATTTAATTAGTTAGTTATCACCTGTCCCTTCCTCTTAGTTAGGTCTTTATACAGAAACTCCACGTCTACAGATTTATTATATAATAGGTTTTACACATAACATGAATTAATACCTACCTAGTTGTATAAAGGATTCGTTTCAAAAATGTAACCTAGCCATCATAAAATAGTAATAAACTCCTGTAGACATAGAAATATTTTATTTTATAAAATTGAAAAGAATTCGAATGAATAAAAACTCAGAAATTTTATATTTCAAAAAGAAAAAAAACACTGTTCTTAATTTATAAAAAAAAACAAATTAAAACTCTAGTTTACTCATAGCCAGCTAGACTTTAATATATTTCATTCTATATGTACATCCATTTCAACTATTGAAAGGACTTGCTATTACGATTCCAGTGTCCGGAAATCGAATACGAGAATAAATATCATGCAACGTCAAACGGGTAAATAATTTACACTACGTTGAAAACGTAGTACTAAATCATGGACAGTATTTTGAAAACCTCACGATAGGATGCTATGTATTTTCGCCTATTTAATGGTCTAGGTTTCGAGTGTTTCTACAAAATAAAAAGGAAATACAAGTTGATTTCTTTTCAATTAAGGGCAGATAAAATTTATCTAGACAGTATCTTTTGTTGGAGCCATTATAACTGTGGAGACTATCAGAAAAACGATGTACCGAAGCGTAAAAGTATAAAAATATAATCACTGAAAGTTAAGTAGCAATGGGCAGGGCACATTGCTCACAGAATGGATGGCCGATGGGGCCGGAAAGTTCCGGAATGACGACCGCAAACCGAAAGACGTGGCGTTGGAAGGCCTCCCACTAAGTAGACCGATGACCTGGTGAAGATTGCGGGAGCCCGCTGGATGCGAGACGCAAGGGACCTGCCAATATGGTGACACCTGGGGGAGGCCTATGTCCAGCAGTGGACGTCTTTTGACTGAAATGATGATGAAACAATGAAAGCGGGATATTTACCATTAATCCACTCCGCTCGGTCCCCTACCACTGTCACTCACAACTA
Organism: Diarsia dahlii; assembly: GCA_949775195.1. NCBI lineage: Eukaryota > Metazoa > Arthropoda > Insecta > Lepidoptera > Noctuidae > Diarsia > Diarsia dahlii. Next base: position 7,642,805 of record OX459215.1, on the reverse strand, counting down.
GTCACACTCACAAAACTCCTGTGTACGCTCGCGAACTTTCTCAGCATTTTTTTAAACTAAAAACAGACAGTAAACATGGTAAATGTCTCGTTTTTGATGTTAATGATATTGACCATGTCAGTTTAGCATATCCTTACATAGTATAAAACAAAGTCGCTATTTTTATCTGTTTGTTTGTCTGTATGCTTAAATCTTTAAAACTACGCAACGGATTTTGATGCGGTTTTTTTTAATAGATAGAGTGATTCAAGAGGAAGGTTTTAGTATATAATTTGAACGACATCCACGCGGGTGAAGCCGCGGGCATCAGCTAGTTTGTTTAATAAAATCATTAACCTTGATTTCCATTGTCCACAGGTAACGGTCACCAAACCCCGTTAGCGACACACGTTTAAGTTAAGTTTAAACGTTTTTCTATAAATAAAACTTTGGATGAATTTACGACGCAACGTCTCGCGTATCAGTGTACTATAGTTAATTTTTATTTAAATGTTTAATTTAGAAGTATTTTCCTCAGGTCATTTCTACGGTCAAATTAAAGGAATGTAATCAATTTAAACAAAAAAAAAACTTTTGTAAATTATTTAGTTTTTGTTCAAGCATTTTCTGTAAAAATGTAATAAAATAAAAATGTATACTAAAATTTGATTTTACAGCAAAATGTTTGAATACAAACTGCGAACCTCTACTGTCCTTGAAATTAGCTAGCATATTAGTGTTCAAAAAAATGTAGGTTAGAGATCGTAAAAAATAGATTACCACGAAAAAAGTTCTTATACAACCGAATTAGGCACAGATTGATCGGTTTAAACCTTTTACGGTGTTAAGTAAGCCTACTGCGTGTTATACCTTGATAAGTATAATATTATTTCAATGGGTATATGGAAGTACTGAGTTGGCACCCTTTTCATTATTGTCTCCTAATATCTAAGTTTGATATCAGACAGATATTGTGTTAAACATTTTTTTTAAACCTTTTTTTTTTGTATGTGAAAAAATACAATACTGAACAAACATTTTCTCAGTACATTTATCCGAAAACAAAGATCCCTTTTTTATTAATGTATCCGAAATTTCGAAAAACAATTCTCTGAGCTTATTTGTTTATTTTTATGCATAATGGTGTACCCAATAAAAAATTTTGTCAATTCTTTGAAAGTTGTTGAAAAAATATGTAAGTTTTTGTCAATTTCATATAACCCGACTGAGACTGGTCTTGTTACTATTGTATTAAAGTGTGTATAAAATAATAAAATTAATATAAATATATTTGAGTGTAATGGCGGTATTTCTTTAGAGAGCTATTCATTGGTCTCATAAACAGCTAAGTTGTCCTTTCATCTGCTTAATTGGGTAACACTTATATAAATTGAGTTTTAACTATCAGACTGTTTATTATAAATAGAAATCGTAACAGAACTTTTTTTTTTTTTCAAGAATTCAGTACATTATTTTCGACATCTATGTTACATTCAAAAGTGTTATTTTATTAACATAAACGGTTTAAGCGAATCTAAAATTTAAAAAAAAAACTATTAAAAATTGATTTAACCATTAATATTTGAATCATTGTGTTTTTACTGAATAGATATACTAAAAGGTTACGCCACGCTGTCCCAAATACCTTGTATAAAACATGGACTACAGTGTATTTAAGAAAACTTCTTGTGCACTCATTTTGTTGCACTTCGTTTAATGGCTCATGAAAGGACATCGTAATAAGCTTAAAAAAGAAAATAAAAGACATGCCCCACTTTATTACAAAGCATGTTACGTTTCCATTAAACCATCGCCTTTTAGAAACATGAATACTATTATTTTCTTGTAGATAAAATAAGAAGTCAATTTTATTAAAAACTTTTTGTAATAAATACGTAGTTTACTTCTGTTTAAAATAATATTTTATTCATCGTTTTTTAGGTTTTGTTTCAATTTAATAAATAAAATAATCGTGTAAATGTAAACATAAAATAAAAGTAATAGTTGTTACATTACTCCATAGTTTTTTGTTTTACTGTTTAATTTCTAGAAGAGTACATATCAGGATAAGTAAACATAATGGTTTTTGTGTCTTCGATCCGGTCACTAAGACATATCTAATAATAATTATGAAATAAGCTTTAATTTCTCTAAAATGTGCCATTTTCATGATATCTCAAACATATCTTTACTTAAATTTCAAAGTTTTCGTAAAATGCACAGTTCTTCCATTATATTTTTCAATGCAATGTCAATTTAAATCTTTATTTTAAAATTACTGGGCATATTTTGAGATACATTTTAATTTTTTGGATAAATAATAAATATGTCCAGTAGAGGATTTAATAGTATACATAAATCAATTATGAAATTAAAAATAGTTATTAAATATTTACGGCTTATCACAATATGCTCAATAATCTATAGAAGTAAATATTTCTTTAAAATTTTCAATTCAAGACTGATTAGACTAACCTACACCACACGCCTAATTTTTTCGATTATTTTGTACTATTTTAAAAACAATTGTTATATTTATTTTGTCATCTTCAAATTTCAGAAATTGTTTATTTTAATCAAATAACCGGTCTCAAAAAAATTGTTTAATAAGTAACTTTTCACGTTTTTTATTTAAAAAGAATCAGATTATCCTTTTGTTATTTAATACAATCAGGATAAATATAACAATTTCGAATAAATATATATTTTAATATTCCAATAAATCTAAATTATTTAATTAGTGAGTCAATAAAATTGCTTCAAAAAAAAATGGCCTAGAAATTACTTTTTCACAACGTTTGTCAAAATAATATTATTATAATCGCCTTAGGAATCATCTCATCCGTCTTGTAATGTTAAATTGTATGTCGATATTTTTTGTGTTTTTTTTTAATATGAGTAACAGTAAAATAATACGCAACTGTAAATTCAAATAATTACTTTTATTAAGACTTTTTCTGTTTGACATAAGAAAGTTAATTTTGTTAAAAAATACAAAAAATATCGAGTATGTCACTAGCTAAATATAAAACTGCTTACACACTTGCGATTTTATCTTTCGGAACACTCAAAAACGTCTGTGTGTAGGGTGGTTTATGTCGATTATTCCTCTTGAAATAAAAACTATTATTACGCTAGATAAATAATTATTTTTTCTGTGATACATAGATTAAAGTGTTTTTTGTACATATTAATCGCTATATTACTATGTGAGTGAAATTGTTAAGGAAAATGTACTACTTAATAATAAAAAATATAAGGCTTTTGACTTTGTGAACTAATTTAGCCGATTAAAGTGATCCCGAGGTTATGTTTTAATGAGTGAGGAAAAAAAAGTAGATAGAAAAGCATAACGATCGAGTTATAAAAAGTTGCAACTTGTAAATTAGTAAAATTGTACAAACTACTTTTCTAAATAAAACGAAACTTTGGCCTATGTAACATGTGTTTTACTTTTATCCTCGAGGGAATCTAATTTAGTTTTCCGATGTCAAAGTAGGAAACTCTTTGTGAATAGCAGGGAAACGTATTGAGTGATCTCTTTTGGCATTTCGTATGACAACACGTTTCATTTTGTTATTTTTGTCGAAACCTAAAGTTTCGAGTGCTTTTCACTTTTCATTAGACCGAATTGCTGTTTTATTGTTTCGGTGAGATGTTTCTAAGTAGCAAGAATAATGTTTCTGGAGGCAAAATCATTAGTCAAGTTTTTTGAGGGAATCTCTATCAAAAATCCTAGCTCAAGGTCCTTGAGAAGAGCTCAAAGAAGTACACTATTATATATTACTTTCACAAGAACATAGATAACCTCAAGCCTGTTATCCCCGAAGAGTTAGGCAGAAGAACACCGTGGAGGCCTATGTCCAGCAGTGGACGTCTTTTGGCTGAAATGATGGATGATGACACCGTGGCTGCTAGGTACTGAGAAATTCTTGAAGTCAAAACTCGATAACTCCTTGCCCAGCCTGAGAATCGAACCCAACACCAATAAAGCAGTCCAGACATCACTTTTAGACAGTATATTTTATACGTCGAATAAGAAAATTATGATCAACATATTATTATTCGAACAAGACCACAAAATGTTTATTACTCCTGATAGTTGAACACGACAATAATTTTTCGAATTTGTCTATTTCATTCGATGGTTTAGCGGTTGCAAGCGCAACTGGTAAGCATGAGGTCCTGGGCATATTTGAGAGTGAGGTCGGCGCACAAGAATTTTAAGCATGTCCAAAATGACGTCTGAAAGGAACTTTTATCTCACTGCACTTTATGTGGAATAACTTCTTCAAGGGCTGACACTTCCACCAGTTCTGTCCATCAGTACATAGCTAAAGGTGGATCACTGTGGTTCCCAATTTGTCATAGGTCACGGTAAGTTTAACACTTAATTGATAAGTGTAGTCCTATTTTATATGGGGTCGACGCTACTCGTATTTTTCTTTCATTGCCCTCTGTCATGCTCAAAACGGTGAAGGCAAACATCGTGAGAAAACCGGTATGTTTTAGAACCAAAAAATTCGAAGACATTTGTGACATCTACCAACCCGCACTGGGCTCGCGTGGTGGATTATAGCCCATCCCTCTCCTAGGGAGGAGGCCCGAGTCCCTGCAGTGGGAATATTATAGGCTGATGATGATGATGAACCAACATGCTATAATTTTACTTCTTTCTTCTTGAAGTGAAACGGCGTATTACTGAATTTAAATATGGTAGTATTTTGTTACGAGTATATTACTATACGCTAAAGGGGAAAATTATATTATAATAGTTTTACTAAACATCGTCTGTGATTTTGTGGTATCGCTAGAAATTTCGCGAAATTCCTGGTTACCTCAATTGCCTGTGACAGAACAAATTCAAGCATCGTCCGTCCCCCTATTTGAGTAATTTGGTATAACATAATTATAATACCTACTATGAAAATGTTTGTAAGTTTGTGTGTAGGGGGTAGGTAATCTTTTGAACTACTGATCCGAATCGAAAAATAGGGTAGTTAACAAAAAAAATCTAATTAGTCCGTCAGATAGATTTAGGTACACAGTCATATGTTTTAATTTTTTACATAAACGAAAAATGAAGAGGATACAGTCTAGAAATCTCGTGTGACGTCACATTGCAGTACATTTTTACCGGCCAGTGACGTCAAAAGCCTCATGATCTTTGTCGCGTTTTATCTTCGTCAATTTTTATTAATTTGATAATACAAAAAACTCGTATCCAATATTTTTCGATAATCTAGCTGACGGACTAAACTGTTTATTTTTTATTTTTTGTCAGGAAACATCCCTATTATTTCACTAACGGGAAGCTACATTATCGGCTGCTATTATAGGCTACATTTTCAAATCTTTCTTGTGAGAGTATAATCTGCACTTAACGGGAACGAACCCGCGAACAAGAGCTAGTTGGTAAATAAAACAACAACAGAAATGGAAGCAAGTGGTAGCATCCTTCAGCACATTGTAAGTATGTAACAGACAGAAGAACGTACTTTGTAGATGTTATGAGGAAATTCATATTGTAGATGGACGTGGACGTAAAATGTTTATCACCCCTGTTACCGTGGGGCCATGGAAACAGCGGTGGAACAGAAGCGATATATTCTGTCTTAGAAATAGGTTGACAATGCAGGCGGTAACTGGGTAATTTTACAACTAAATAGAATATTGACAATATCATTCTCCTAGCTTCTAATGTAGCTAGTTCCATAAAAAGATGATCAAGTAAATAGGATGTTACATTATTCAGTAACATAGGTTAAACATTACATACAACGGAACATTATTCAAAAACTGGACCATTTTCTATGGCGCAATTTTTTAATTTACAATTTAAAACATAGTTTAAAAGTGTCTCGCATTATAGGTAGGAGATGAATCGACATACTAGCCCTTATGTAATTTAATAAATTAACGATTTATATAATAGTCGGGAGGCATGACAGCCCGCTGATGAGGTCATTAGTCACCTGCACTCTGTCTTTGTTTTTAGTTAAGTACTAACATAGGTTAAGAATATTGTTACTAACTCAAGCATCTTTAGTTAAGTACTAATATAGGTTTTAAGAATATTGTTACTAACCCAATGGATCTTAGTTGTCTAAATAAATAAATGATGATGATTATTATTATTATTATAATGACGTTACTTTGCAGCTATTTAGCACACCTTTGTTACCTGCCAAAGCCACCACGACCGACTTTTCATGATATACATATTTTGTGTTCATGATATACCTATACATAGTAATTTACTTCCACAGAAAAGGTTGAAAGACGAAAAATGACGTTGGTCGTGCAGCTACAGGGAGTAAACGCTTACTTTGAAGCCTCAAGGTAAAGGGGATTAAGACAGACATGAGATATAAAGGTTATAGTGCACGCACGGCATACTTTTATATATACAGGCTGAATGTATACCTGTATGTGTTGTATGTATAGTTATTACGGAAGGAAGGAAACTAAACCTTGTACATAAGGAATAAGGACGAAACGTGCTTTTTTTTTTGGAGGGTGGGAAATCATCAAATGACTCCCTCCGCTCTGGGCCGTGTGGAAGGGAGTGTCCAACTTCTACAGAATTTTCCTGCAATCTTGCTGCCATCTCTTTGAGGCGCGCGTGGAAGACGAACGTGCCGTCGACACGGCCTGTCGTCGTCATGAGACGGACGGACGGTGAGCTAGCCCATTTTTTTTTTTTTTAAGAAAACGTTGCCCCACACTAGGAATTTCTCCTGTATCGTGGGTGCGCTTACAAACATTGAAACTCACATACACAAATATCCAGACCCGGAACAACTACCTGTAGGTCATACAAATATTTGATCCGTGCGGGGATCGAACCCGCGACACGCAGCGCAGCAGTCCATTGCTTGAGCCACTGCGCTAACCGTGCCGTCATTGCTACTACTAAGAAATTCGTGATGAAAAAACCGAAATACACTACCCGTTCAGGGAATCAAAGTCGGGCCCTCATGCACAACACTCAATTCAAGACCATGCATTCAATGTAAAACCAAGGATTCCAGGGTTTTTACCTCACTTAAACCACCCATACTTCTTCGGAATCTCCTCAGATACCAGTGTTGAAAAGAAACAAAAACATTATGCTAATACTATTCTACTCACCCCATTCCTGTTATAACTCTTAAAACATATAAAACACATGTTTTACCACGAGCTTCAAACAGAGTTACAGTTAAAAAGCTTTAACGCTTAACATTTTTAAACCGAGTGTTGAACGTAAAAAGTATATTTACCGAGCGGTCAAAGGTGAAGTTATTTTTAACCTAGTTTTGGAAAATGTTAAATGCATTTCCTGTAGAACGTACTGGAGTTGTATTTAAATATGGCTGACGTAGTGAAAGTTGCCGTTTAAAATGTTGGTCAATATACTGTTTATGTTGGACGACCTTTTTTCCGACACTTGTTTCAATTTGGCCGTGATCGTGTTTTTTTTTATCTAGAATAAATTAACAGATAGGTAGAACTTAAAGTCAGTATGTAGTAGTTGTGAGCCTTGACTAACATTTCACAGGACGTGGGTTCAAACTTAGGCCAACCCTTTACTTTGTGTAATTATAAAAAAATAATTCAATAGAGCTGCATCAAAATGGTCAAAGAAAATATTGCTGGGAAACGGGCTTCGTGAAGATTGATTTGGAAACTTAGTAAGAGAGAATAACCAACGAGGCAGTCTCACATCATTACAATTCCATGAATAAGTAAAAATTTAATAAAAAATACTACCTGTATACGTACTGTATACGTAACCAAGTTGTTTTCATAAACGATATTATGTTCAGAGCATCTGATAAAACCCTGCTATTTCTGGAGACGGGCAGAATTTCCAATTTCCTAGAGTTGCTGGTTGTTTGGTGTATTTTTAATATCAGTTTGAGTTATTCATAAATGGTGTCTCAACATATAGGAGAACATAATTTTATTATTATTGTATGTAATTGAAGTGGTACTTATGGGGATCAGTCGTATTCTCTCTTTTTTCTAATTCTCACTTACTAAGTTTCCAAATCAATTTATAAAAAATATACACGGACACTTTACGAAGCCGTCATTCAGACATTATGTAATACCAGTTTACATAATAATATGTCCCTAACCATGTAATTTTTTTAAACACCTTTTCATACAAAAACCACATTGAAATTAAAGTCATCATTTACAGAATTTCTTGACATTATTGATATTACTTGGAAACATATTATTCAAAATCCACGAAGAAGAAAAGAAAATATAAAAGAATTGTCCAAGATTCACATCGAAACAAACAATCAAGCGACATCATCCCCTATTCCCGAAAGCAAAGGTCGAACTCCTTGAAACGAAAGTAATTAAATCGATTATTTTTCCAATAAAACTAATTGCTTCCATATCTTAATCGACTTACTCGGTTTGTTTTAGTAACTCGATAGCTGTTGATTATTGAACGATTGTTACATTGTGTGCGCGGTTTAATGAAGTATCTGTCATCTAGACATCGATATAATTCATTTCATTTGCAAAGTGAGTTTCGTTTTTCGTTTCTTGAATTTATGTAGTTTGTTATTATTATTCCAACTTGTCAGTTTCTTAAGATCATGGCTTGCATTTTACTCCTCGAAAATTGAGGCATAGGTAGGTGTTCTGCTGCGGGTTGTTCGAATGAGATACCTCGGACACAAAAGGCTAAGAAGGAACATGGGTGGTTTTTAGTCAGAAGAAGTTTGACGCTCCTAGAGCGGGAGGAGTCATTTGATAGTTTCCCACCCTCCAATAAAAAGAGTGTTCAAAAAATCAAAGCATTTATTTCAAGTAGGCCAATTACAGGCACTTTTGAATAGTCGAATTAAACTAACTGCGGCACTCAGAGATATCCAACGATTACTCAAGCTGCCACCCAGCAAAGGCCTGACTTACTTTTGTATGACAAAACTGCCAAAAACCTTTCCCAAGCGACGGCCCAAGCAACCACTGAAGCTCTCCGAGTGCGGCAGTAAACTACTAAACTAATGAAGCTAAATAAACTAAGCTACAGTCCCAGTCACAAGGCATAATAACTCGTGAGTGTACTGTAGTTGCCCATTCCAAAGCGTTGGTCTCATGAGAAGAATGGCAAGAAACTTCATGGACACTCTTTTAAAATCGTTTGGGTTTACAATATGTTCAAGGTACAGACATAATCTTGGTATAATACCACACATGAAGACTATGCAGATCAGTCCGAGGTGGTCTTTTGAAGAAAGCACCACACAGATTTGAGTGGACCCGTTCAGTCAGTGCAAGCATTTGTCAGTTAACGTGGAGCTCGACTTATAAGACACTTGTTCTTTTAAGACATCCACATTTCGCAATTTATGCTTTGCTTTTGCCATCAACCGGGCACGATCCCGACTGTGTGCTGCTAATGAGGAATTCCCAAACCCAAAGTTAACTGAAACTGGGAAATGAACTCAAGATCTAATGCTGATCAGTCACGCTTGCGGCCAAGTGACTAAGAGAGACCTAATATCTGTTTAGTTTTAAAAAAAAAATAGTAAAAAAAAACAGAGTGATTTACCTAAGTTTGAACGGACGGAAGTGCTATATAGTAATAATAATTCCTACACTAAAACAAACGAAGATTTCAGTATATTTTGATAAATTCAAGTTATTCTCATACCTTATGCCCAACGCTCAGTGCTGGTCCTCTTTAGTTTCAGTCTGGAATGATATTAACTTAACTTTTATCTAGCTAGTTTACTCGCCTCAAACATATTGTAAGTAATGGAATCATAATATTTTTACGTGAGATTCGCGATAGAACGAAATTATTTCCACTTCTTCTTTCTTTCCTTAGCAACTACTTTTCTACTCTCTTCTTTCTTTAAAGAAGAGTAAAGTAGCATTTATTGAGTCTGGATTTGTGCCCGGTTGATGGCGGTTGATGGTTCAGGGCGTTGTTGGGGCTGCCGCGCTGGTGCAGTGCGTTAGGTATGTTTGCGGACGCACACGTTACGTAGACGGGTTTCAAGCCGTACTCCGCAAACGATGCGCCGCAGCACTTGGCAGGTTGCGCGCCAGCTCCAACAGCATCCTGGCTGTTATTGCGGATAGGCTGGACACGCGGTACGTCAAGCACTGGGTTAACACCCACATTATGAATTAACCATTTTTGTTTTGTTTTTACTACTAACACTAGTTTCATGAGTTTTACTGTACTAACATTCTATGGACTCTTTGTCTGAAATAAAAAGTTTTTAATATTTTTTTTTTTTATTTAAAATGGTCGCCCCTATTACACGGGACTTACAAAACATACCTAACTGGCAAAATGTGGGTGTACTATTAGTGTACCTATACCTCTGCCAAACCCTTCGAGGATTACAGGTGCTATGTTATGATATTAAATTGATTTCTGAACCAACCTATTAAAAACCTGAACAGAATTGGGTCAAATTCAGCTATTATCAGAAAAACAAACGTTCAACCATTTCTCCTTTTCTTGAAACGTTAGGGAAGTCAAAAGGAGCCTACATACGACCTCCTTAAGCCACCTATCGGGCCATTTGAAAGGCTCCACTCTCATCTATTGTTTCCCAAACTGCCTTAGACAGTTCCCTCAATATCCTCACGGCGTCATTTTGCATAATATGAGGGTCGCCAGATTGTTTAGCCTACGCCGTTTTCGTTTTCCTAAAATAGGTACCTTTTTGGGACATGAATTTATATGGGATGTGGCTAGACCTTTTTTTCCTGGCTATTCATGTTTAGTGTTTTCTTCAAGGGGTATTGTTGTTTTTGCGTGGAAAGGTTCTGAAAATTATGCAGCGTTCCGTTTTATTTGGAAGTCAGACCACGAGCGGAGTTTTGAGGCTTTGGGTTACCTGGGATTTTAAATCTGGGATCGCTGATAGCTTTCAGTAAGCCAGAATGGTTTTTGAGGTTTAAAAAAACAAGTAAGTGGGAATAGGAATTGGATATTTAGATTTCCGATATTAAAATAAAAAGAATTTCTTGCACCAAAATCTCCACTCTTTTCTTTTAGTTAAATTCTCAAATAAAGGAAAAGTACAACAATTAAAAACATACAAATTCAGATTCTAACAGATGCTATACACAACCTGCCTTACTGATTTTCAGCCGCAAATTCTTGAAAAGAAAACGATGTTTTCACTTTGTGAGTGAATTTTCTACCACAACTTTTCCATACCTTACCCATATCGATTCGATTCAAGCAACACCACTACAAAAATACATAGAAACACCTAGCCCCCCTTGGGAAAACAACCCTCCTAAGTAATAACCCAGGGGTAAGTTACTGAGGGAATACCCCCCAGCTCTACCCCAAGAAATTTGCGGCGAACCAGTAAAGATTATTGCCAGTGCGTCAGCTAAAATATTAGATAACAAAAAAAGGCATCAGGCATACAATATTGTGGTTTGTTTCCACTTTTATCTCTGGATGTACCGTTGGCATCGTAAAGTTCTTTTATGTGCAAATGTGTCTGCTCATAAAGATTCTACGTGATATTTTTGACAACAGGTCTCGTGAGATGTTTTCTTTTTGAATTAAATGTTCAATATTAGTAATGGGGGGAGCTCGCTGCCATTCGGATCGATCTTTAGGTTAAGCGACACTTGCCTAGGTTGGTCTGTGGATGGGAAACCACCCATTACATACCAATTTTCCTCCGTGCCTCGGCTACGTTAAGCTGTTGGTCCCGGCCATTTATAGATCTTTGGCTGTCGTTCCAGGCAGTCAGTAACCTGAAAGTCTGACAACAAGACTTACCAAAAGGTATCGTATTAGCCCGTGTTAACAGGGTTGTGGAGGTCAGATGGCAGTCACTCCAAGTAAAATACTGGTATTCAGCTGCATTCAGTAAGACTGTAAGCCAACCCCAACATAGTTGGCAAAACGCAGATGATGATTAGTAATGGGTTCGTGATATGCGGGATAGATGATTGAGACATAATTTCTTCATAAATCTTCCTGTTTATTGACGGAGATAATTTTTTCGTTCGTTTTCCTTATGAGCTTTTGAGCATCAGTTATTACTTATATTGTGACCTTTACTATTTCTTATCCATGGGCAACGGTAGAAATGAAATAACGTGTGTTATGAATGTGTATTAAAATACACCTTTTTTAGGGTTCCGTAGTCAACTAGGAACCCTTATAGTTTCGCCATGTCTGTCTGTCCGTCTGTCCATCCTCGCTTAATCTCTGTGACCGTTAGCACTAGAAAGCTGAAATTTGATAGGTGTATCAATCACGCCGACAAAGTGGTAAAATAAAATTTAAAAAAATGCTTTATTAGGGTAGCCCCCTAAGTGGGAAGTGTGGGAAGTTTTTTTAATTTCAACCCTAACGTGTGATATATTGTTGGAAAGGTATTTAAAAATGAATAGGGGTTTACTAAAATCATTTTTTGATAATGTCAATAATTTTAATAATAATAATAATAATAATATTCCACAACTATCACACAACGCCATCTAGTCCCAAGCTAAGCAGAGCTTGTGTTATGGGTACTAGACAACTGATAAACATACTTATATATTTCTAAATACATACATATTATAGATAAAAAATTATTATTATTTATTATTATTTATTATTTTGGAAATAATCGCTCCAAAAGTAAAAAATAATGTGTCCGGGGGGACACATTATTTTTTACTTTTGGAGCGGATACTTTTTTACGATTGGAGAGGGGGGGGGGCCCCTCTTATTTTTGAACCATAAGTTTAGAAAATATGTGAAAAATCTGAAAAATAGAACTTTATAAGGACTTTCTAAGAAAATCATTTTGAAAGTGAAAAAAAAAAAACAATGGATACCTTTAAACTCGGAACACTTATTGTGACGGACGGGAAACTACGGAACCCTACACTGAGCGTGGCCCGACACGCTCTTGGCCGGTTTTTTTATTAGACTCACACGCTGGTTACGAGTAGGTACTACACACCAGAACAAATACCTCTTTGAAGGAATATTGTTTTAGAGCAGTTTCTTGATGATAGTGGTAATCTGAGATGATTTCAAATTACCTAATCTTAGTTCATGCAATCTCTTCTACAATTGGCGTTTAAAATAAATTTATAGCACATGATAAAGCTCACCCCAAGTTTACTAGTGATACGATGCATAATACGTTGGGAGTTTGGAGTTTCATAAAAAAATACGAGGCGAGGGGGTAACAGCTCTGTAGGAGCTGCAGGTTATTCGAAAGAGATACCACAGCCCCGGACACAAAGAGCGAAGAAGGAACATGGGTGGTTTTTAGTCGAATAACCCCCCCCCCGCTCTTGGTCAGAGCGAAGGGGAGTGTCAGACTTCTACTGACTAAAAACCAAACCCATGTTTCTTCTTCTTCGCCCTTGTGTCGGAGCCGCGGTAACCTTTCGATATCCACAGCCCCGACGGGCGTCGGCCCTTGCGGGCCCCTTCCATATTGCTGACATCTCTTTGAGGCGCGCGTGGAACACGTACGCGCCCCGACACGGTCTGTTGCCGTCATGACGACGGCCGGACGGCGAGCTAGCCCGTTACTCACCGTCCACAGGCCCGCGTCTACGGTGGCCGGAGGTCATCGCGTGACCCCCGACGCCCGGAGCGCCTTCCGCGGCGGCTGGGACGTTGAGAGGTTCTCTCCCTCTCTCGTTCCGCCACCTCCTTCGCTAGCATCACTGCTTTGCAGAAGGAGGCGACGGCGTCCCATTCCTCTTCGCCCCGGACCATGGCTTGCACCAGGGCCGGACGCGAACTCTAACACACCCTTTCGCTTCTCTCAGAGATGGAGGAGACATTTGATGATTTCCCACGCTCCAAAACAAAAAAACCTAAATGTGGCACTCGGAGACTGCCGCGGTAAAGCTTATTGCATAGCATTTTTTATCAACTTATGCAAATTAATTATTTAATTTGACAACCTTTTTTTTTTTTTTTTTTTGGGTGGGTGGAAAATCATCGAATAACCCCCCCCGCTCTTGGGCAGAGCGAAGGGGAGTGTCAGACTTCTACTGACTAAAAACCAAACCCATGTTCCTTCTTCTTCGCCCTTGTGTCGGAGCCGCGGTAACCTTTCGATATCCACAGCCCCGACGGGCGTCGGCCCTTGCCCCTCCTTGCTGACATCTCTTTGAGGCGCGCGTGGAACACGTACGCGCCGCCGACACGGTCTGTTGCCGTCATGACGACGGCCGGACGGCGAGCTAGCCCGTTACTCACCGTCCACAGGCCCGCGTCTACGGTGGCCGGAGGTCATCGCGTGACCCCCGACGCCCGGAGCGCCTTCCGCGGCGGCTGGGACGTTGAGAGGTTCTCTCCCTCTCTCGTTCCGCCATCTCCTTCGCTAGCATCACTGCTTCGCAGAAGGAGGCGACGGCGTCCCATTCCTCCTCGCCCCGGACCATGGCTTGCACCAGGGCCGGGCGCGAGAGGTCGCCGCCGCCGATCGCCGCTACGAGAACACGGCGGGGCTCCGCCCAAGCAGGGCACGCCTCCACAGTGTGCTCCACCGTGTCCTCCGGTCGATCCTCGCAGTGGAAGCATCCGGGCGTTTCCTCCCGCCTGATTCGGTACAGGTACCTCCCGAAACACCCGTGTCCGGTGAGGACCTGCGTCAGACGGTAGGTGAGGGCGCCGTGGCGCCTCTCCAGCCACTCCTCAAAGAGGGGACTTACCGCCACTATCGTGGCGTGCCCTGCGCTGGGTTGCGACAGTCGCTGTCTCCATGCCGCCATGAGATCGCACCGGAGGTCTGTCCGCCGCGCAGCAATGTGCCGCGGCAGCAGAGTGACCCCCCGGTGAAGCGCCTCCGCGCGCCACTCACGTAGGCGCGCGAGGACTATCGCCTCCAGATCCCACGGCGGCAATCCGGCAAGGAGAATCGCCGCCTCGCGGGAGATCGTGCGGTACCCGCGGACAAGCCTTACGGCCATGACCTTTTGGGGCGCGTTCAGGTAGTGGACGGCCCGCTTTTTCACGGCACGCGCCCACACCGGGGCCCCGTAAAGGGCCATGGACCGCACGATCCCCGCATACAGCCTACGGCAGGAGGCGTTTGGCCCCCCCAGATTGGGCAAGAGCCACCTAAAGGCAGCCGCGGCCCGCTCCAGTCTGGGAGCCAAACGTCGGAAGTGCTCCACGAAGTTCCACCGGCTGTCGAGGACGAGTCCGAGGTACTTTAAAGTACACTCGACGCCGATGGAAACCCCTCCCACCGATAGCTGGGATCCCGACGGTGGCACGTTCCCACGCCCATAGAAACACATGGCCTCGGACTTGTGAAGTGCCACCTCGAGACCCAGCTGCCGGATCCTCTCAACGACTATCGCAACCCCGCGTGTCATGTTCGCGGCCGCCGCCTCGTGCGACTCCCCCCGTGCCAGCACCAGCGTGTCGTCCGCGTAGCAAACGACGCTGACGCCGTCAGGGAGGTCGGCACGCAGCACCCAGTCGTAACCGATGTTCCACAGGGGCGGCCCCAGAACCGAACCCTGCGGAACACCGCACGACATCTCTCGCCGGTTCCATTGTCCGTCTTGACCAGGGTAGATGACAGCCCTGTCTGCCAGATAGTCCCCGACTACACGACGAAGGTAGGCCGGCACCCGGTGATACCGGAGTGCCTCCTTGATGCAGCTCCAGGGCATGGTGTTGAAGGCGTTGGCGATGTCGAGAGACACCGCCAAGACCACACCGCCCCGAGAGACCGCATCCCCCGTCGTGAGGGCTCTCACGCGCATGATGGCGTCCACCGTCGAGCGCCTCTTGCGGAAACCGAACTGGTGTTCCGCAAGATCCGGACCCATTCCCTCAAGGTGCTCGGCGAGGCGGTTTGCAATTACTCTTTCAAAGAGCTTGCCCACCTCGTCGAGCAGCACAATGGGCCGGTATGCGGACGGCGAGTCCGCAGGGCGCCCGGGCTTCTGAATGAGGACCAGCTTCCCCGTCTTCCAACGACGCGGGAACTGGCCTCTCTCCATGCACGCGCTGAAGAACCCCTCCAGTCGGGGCCCAAGAGCCTCTGAGGCCAGGGCCCAGGCTTTGCCAGGCAAGCCATCGGGCCCCGGGGCGGTATTTTTGGCCTTAAGCCTCCGTACCGCCACTCTCAGGTCTACCCCAGTCACCTCCGGAATGTCGTCATCAGATCCTGATTGGTCCGCTTCCGGCACCGCAGGTGGCGGAGCCATTGGCGGGGGACGATGCTCCCCTCGCGAAGGGAACAGAACGCTCACCACGTCCTCCACGAGCTCAGGCCGGAGACTCTGCGTCAGCGGGGGGCCCCGGGTGCGGAGTTGATTCCGCACCACCTTATAAGGGCGCCCCCACGGATCTCTGTTGAGAGTCTCCAGCATCTCCTCGCGGGCCTGATCCTTGGCCCGCCGACGAGCCTCGGAGAGGGCGGTCTTCGCCGCTCTGTACCCTTCATATAGCTCCGCCTCCACGGCTTCCGCATTCGGAGGACGAATGCGGCGCCTGCGATGCCTGGTGTACCGGCGCCGCGCCACCACACACTGCTGACGCAGGTGCGACAGCTCTTGCGACCACCAGTACACATGACGCCGGGCGCTTCCTGGCCGGACTCGGGGCATTGTCATGTCGCATATCTCGGACATGGCCTCCTGGAACCAAGCCGCCTCGTAATTTGACAACCTCAGTTGACAACCTTGTTATTTTCCGTAACCATAGCAACCTGGTTGAATATTTTCGTTACGGAATTTCTGGATTCGCTCTCCACGCTCAAGGCCCGCGATATAAGCTATGCAATAGCTTAAAATGTGGGGTAATAGTTGATCTTTGCGTAATGCACGTGAGTGATGTTTGGTTTTGCTAATACTTGAAGTATTAGTTTCAAAAGTCAGGTCACATGCAAAAACCATAGCACAAAACTAACCGAACATACGGAACCGAGAATCAATTCAATATAACTGTCTACCCATACACACAATGGCCCATTGAAAGTTTTTCTGTGTATTCGAGCGTGGCTAATAGTCCGACTTACTGAGGTGTTAATACACGATTTAACAATATTGCTGATATTGCTCTTCAGTATTTTGTTCGAGATAAAAATGAACGTTTTGTTAACTAATTTGAATAAAATACAGGAAATAGACCGACCTTGGAAAGTGCTACTTAACCTCGAAGATAGTAATTTTTTTAAAGGATGGGAATTTATCAAATTACTCTTCCCGCTCTCGGCGGAGTAGAAAGGAGCTGTGTCAGACTCATATGACTAACACTCTTACTGTTCCTTCTGTGGCCCTTTGCATTCCAGGGCCGCGGTGAATCTTTTGAATAAATTCCGCAACCCTGGCAAGCACTGGCCTTAATGGGCCCTGTCTACTAAGCTCACATCTCTGAAGAGCGCGTGGAACTCAGAGCCTGGATCTGATCGGACGGCGCCACCCAACGCCTGCCGTGTGCAGGCCCACGGGATTGACATTAGCTGAAAAGAAGATCTCTAGAACATCTGATAATCGATCAAAGAAGATTGACTCATGCGATTGTTATTATTTTGCAACAAGCTCCTCCATTATTATTAGTGTATCAAATGAAGCAATAAAACTATGTGTCAAATCACTGCAAACCGGAATAAAGATTAAACCAAACCACTCACATCCGTCCAACTACCCCAATCCTCTTTCTCTGTCCCACCCAAAACGTTAAAGAGCGTGAAAATACCGACCCCTTTCCTAACTTCGGGTACCACCGCGATGAGTCAACACCACTTAAAATTCCGCAGTTCACAAGGCAAACTTTATACACATTTCAAACAAAAGTATTTTCAGGAACGATTTTCTATTCAGGGCCAGATAATATCAATAAAAAGCCGAAGAAACTCGTAAAATTTAAATAGAGTTTCGGAAACTGCAGTAACAGCTTTGCTGGACCGATTTTCGATTTTGTGTTTGTATTTGCAAAAATAGGTTTTAAGAACGGTGAGTGCAGTTAGTGAAGTAGAAAATGCTTGGATAAGAGCAGTCTAGTCTCATGAGATGACGAGAAACAGACTGAGTAGTACGGAAGAAGAAGACATTTAGGTGTTCCAAATGTATTGGAATAAGTACAAGAGAATGAATAAGATGATGAGAAAAAAAAGAAAGATTAAGTATAATTATATTAGTAACACACCGGACAAATAAAAAAATAAAAAAAAAAAAAATACTTTATTTCAGACCTTGATCCATATGATGTTAGTAAAAAAAAAAAAAATAAAAAAAAAAAATAAAAAAAAAAAATTGACAAAAAAAATTAAAGAAAAAAAAATAAAAAAGTAAACAAAAAAGAAACACAACATTAACATAAGCAAAAGCAATTATTATTATTATTATTTTAATTAGCATTAGCTAATCTTAACGTTTTAGTTATGGCGGGTATTTAATCGATATTCTTAGAATTTTTGGATAGAATTGAATGTACGTATTGAATAATCAGTTGCTTCGGTGCAAGAAAACATCGTGAGGAAACCAGCGTGCCAGAGAGATATTTTTCGACGGCATGTAAAGCCAAGTCCCTCTGGCTTGACTTTACAAGCCGTCGAAAAATATCACATGGGTGGCATACAAACTATGATACTTGGTTAGGCACTAACGACACGATAAAGAACATGATTGACAAAGGTACGGTCAGCATCAGAAGTATATTAACATTACTCAAAGTTTCGAAGCTGTTTTTTTAATAAAAACTTGTTAGATATTACTCGTTACTACATGTTATTGGAGTGTAAGGACTATTTTAACGAATAATCTTCTGAAACATTAAAACTAATAGCTAGAGTCATGTACATAAAATAATTAAAATTCCGAAATGTTCAGCTACTTCTGATGCTGACCTACCTAGTCCTTCTAACAACCCCTATTATTTCGTTCTAAATTTCTGAATAGCTGTGCAAAGATTAATTACAAGCAATAATACCTTCTCGAGACGAGGTTCCTAGAAGCTAAATTCCTAGAAAGCCATAGTTCCCGAGTTTCTATTGAAGTTTACGCAGGTAATGATAACATTAGAATCAGCTGTTACCGTAATTAGGAGATAGTAATTTCGAGGAAATGTTTTACTATTAAACAGAGATAAGTTTTGTCACAAGGTCATTGCCATTAGGCTACCACCACCACAATGCCCCCAAGTGTCTAGACAAAGGTTAGAACTTATAATTATAATTTGGGGCTTGATCACTTTTTTTAACTTTGAGAAGTCAATAACATCATTATCATTTCAGCCAAACACTGCTTCACACTGCTGGACATAGGCCTCCCCCAGGTGTCCCCACATTGACTGGTCCCGTGCGTCTCGCATCCAGCGGGTCCCCGCAACCTTCACCAGGTCATCGGTCCACCTAGTGGGAGGCCTTCCAACGATTGATTTTGAGAAGTACATGTAAAGACTTGCGGACGGTTCTGTAAAAAACAACAATGCATCCAGCACCATAAAATTGGAAAGAAATAAGGAGAATCCATGAGGGAAAGTCTTTCCCCAGCACTGGGATACTGCAGGCTGATGATGTCAGTAGAAATATAAATAATTCTTCAGTAACAATCTTTGTTGTGAGACACGTGAAACACGTTGTTCTAAACCATTCTATATTCCCAGTAAAAAAATAAAATGTACACAATCCAGAAGGATTTCCTCAACCATAAAAAGTCAAAGTTAATCTAAAAAGGTTAACAAGAAGGAACGTAAATCGTGCCGGATAAACTTTAAGTCTACGAAGCAAACAAAATATCTTCCCTTTAATTACCACTATGAAAGGCGTTCGCAATAAAATAAAGAAGGTCGAAGGATAATGAAACGTCTTTATCTCAAAGATAAGGGAAAAGAAACAGTTGAAATAGGAGCTCAAAAGACAAAAACTCTTAATGAAGAAGGGAGACAAAGTCATTTAAATTCGTTACTTCTACGCCATCTGCTAAATGCACTTCATTAAAACGTGCTAACTGTAGCAGAGCCAAACGTCGACTGACACGGAACGAATTCGAATTTCAAATTACCGCCGCTCTTTTTCAAATTTCGAATGCAATTCTTGAGTGACAAAAAATGGCGGTTCTTTTAAATGAAAACGGTTATTATGAGAAGTTTTGTATTTACATTTTGGTCGTTGTTTTTGTGAGAAAAGATTTCGGTTCTCGCACTAAAAGTATGATATCAACAGTGAATTTGACTTTTATTCTTGACGATCTGCAATTTATTTCTGTATTCCAAAACATTCACCTGTAATGTATGAATTCTGTATTAGATTTTGAGCATTACGTTACAAAAAGATACTCTCGGTGAGCAAGTCTTTGCCTGAATAATCTAAGATTCGATAAAAAAAAATATCGTTACACTAATACCCAGGGAAAGAGCGCTTTTAGATTGTTTAGGCAGCATTTCACCGATGAAAAAATGCCATCGTCACATCACATTATATTGAACGGAATTCAATCAATAATAATTTATTGGAATTGAATTAATTTGTACTTACGAGTATTTAATCAAACAAAATTAAGATAATTAATTAATTGAAACAATTTGTAAAACATTCAATACAGCTATCACAGAAGGCTTTGTACACTGTAAAAACCATAGTCTATTATTCTTTTGTAAAGTCGTCTAATGGATTTAATGTTGCTGATTTTTAGCATTTAAGGATTTTTTGTAGCATGTAATAGGGATGTTTCCTGACTAAAAAAAAATATGAGTCTGTTTAGTGTATCAGTTAGATTATCGAAAAATAATACGTATTTTGACGAAAATAAAACGTGTCAAAGATCGTGAGTGGGAGCTGGTGACGTCACTTTGTGGTGAACTTTTTGAAGTACTGTCTTTATTTATTGTTTTTGTGAAAAAAGAAAGAATACGTGTTCAATATTTTTTGGAAATCTATCTGACGCACTAGATTTTATTTTGTCAACTACTCTATTGTTTTAGTTTGGCAGTTTTATGAGCTACTCCAGCAATTTGAGTCCTAGAGCGCAGTGTGGTGTTACTTATTCAATCGTTAAGTTTAACGTTAAGTATGCTGCGCTCCATTGCTCGTTGGCAAACCTTCAATTTGGGAGGTTAGGTACGGGGCGTCTTTGGATGACTTTCTGGTTAATTGGCGAGAAGAGGCGCAACACCTTAATAAGAACGGAGGAAGGAGTGGGAAAGTTCAGGTTAAAAAAATGTAACTTTTTTTGTCCCAAGAAAAAAAGCAGTATTAATACCAGTTAGTATCAAAACTGCTATAGAATTTTGACACTGACTGTTCTTCAACGCCATTTAGATATTCTGATCGTGTTCAAATTTTTGAAATTCGCCTTCAAAGCAGCAAAACGCATTGAAGTCCACTCAACAAAAGATATCCCCATTCTTACAACAAGAATCAAATAACACAGTAATTATGCCGTAGCTACCAAGAATTCCTGCAGATAGCAAGGTTTCGGAAACGTGCCAAGTCTGCCAGCATTGCCGCATTGAATGGCAATGTTACTTGTTCAAAATATTTACTTTGAATGTCTCTATTCTCCTACTTTTGTTTAACTATGTAATTAAAACTTGAATAGAAAATGTAGAATAAAGTCATTCAAGTTAAGTAGTAAACTGAATTATTTTCATCTATTTACTTTCAGTAGGTGTCTGAAGACGGCCGTCGTAATCTTTAGAAACGCTGGCGTGACGATCTGGACTCATTCTTAACAGATTGGACGGAGAAGGCAACTAGCAAACAAGCTGGGAAAGCCATGGGAGAGGCCTTTGCCCAGCAGTGGGTTGGAGTGGGATGATTAAAAATAAAACTTGTTGCTCTAACTGGTATTCAGCTGCATCCGGTAGGACTGGAAGCCGACCCTAATATAGTTAAGAAAAGACTAGGCAGATTAAAGAGTTTGTTGCATTCATAGACGGAAACATGATATATTTTGGGTGAAGACGCTGAGAAACTAATCTCAGAAAAAAACCCACGACTGTTAAAAATTAATTGAAAAAAGGATAAAATAACATAAAACACTTAAACACCCACCTTAAAAAAACCCAAGAATGTCCGTCGGGGGCTGCCATTAAATGAACTAGTTTTGCAATGTTCAGCTCCCGACGGACATTCTTGGGTTTTTTAAGGTGGGTGTTTAAGTTTTTTATGTTATTTTATCCTTTTTTCAATTATTTTTTAACAGTCGTGGGTTTTTAAAAAAAAAATAATTTTGCTTTTTATTTTAAACTTTTTACTTTTTTTTTATCTAAGAGCATGCACCAATCAAACCTTAACCCATAACTGAAAACTGAATCAAAATCAGACTTGTAGTTTTGGAGAAAAATGGCAACTTTGATTTGCACAAAAAATGTTTGCTGCAGCGCCTCCTGTTGAGTTGTCACCGTAACACCTATCTAAGAACATGCACCAATCAAACCCGAACCGCATAAACCGTCTCCGTTCCGTCGTGGGTAAAAAATCTATAAATAAATCTGGTTGAGGATTATAGATGAGTGTAGCATAAAATTCATGATTATGGCTGAACTTTCTACCTCCTTGTATTTCAGTGGAGATGTGCCTATATCCTTTCCCCTGATGCCCAAATACGACTAACGCTTGATATCATCATCTGTCTAGCCTTTTCCCAACTTTGTTGGAGTCGGCTTCCAGTCCAACTGGATGCAGTTGAATACTATTAATTTACATGGAGCGGCTGCCTAGCCTTTACAACCCAGTTAGTACTGGCTAATACGATACCCCTTGGTATGACTGGTTGTCAGACTTTCGGGTAACTGACTACTTGTAACGACTGTCAAAGATCTATAAATGACAGCAGGAACCATGAGCTTATCGTGCTTTCCGAAACACGTAGGAAATTTGGTATGTAGTGGGTGGTCACCCATCCACAGACCAACCTAGTGATTGATCTAAGCGGCTTTTTAGCCACGAAATGTCTTAATTTTTTTTTGGAGATGGCAAATCCTCAAACGACTCCTCCCGGTCTGGGCAGAGCGGCAGGGAGTGTCAAACTTCTACTGACTAAAAACCACCTATGTTCCTTCTTAGCCCTTTGTGTCTAGGCCGTGGTATCTCTTTCGAACAACCCGCAGCCCCGAGGGGCGACAAACTGTCTCCCTTACGCATGATAGCTGCGCTTCAATATGTCACCGTGGGCGTCGGCCCGTACTTTACTTGGAAATACCGCTTAATTTAATAATTTTTGTTGAAGTCTTAACCCCATTTCATAGCCCTGACAGCCTGTTTCGCTAATTTAACTTGCTAACAAAATTAAATTTGAAATCTTTGATAATTTAATCAGATTCCGTCGAAAATAATGAAGCAGATTTTAATGATTCGGAGATTTCTCCGAATATTATTTAAATTGCTAACTGATACGGAAACCGAATTTAAATGAAGACAATAATAAATAATTGGTAATGTAACCCTTTCACTGTTCTAGGAAATTATTGATAAATTCAATATCAGAAATATACAAATAAACTTGGCGGCTTCACATCCATAGATTCTTAATCACCCCTTTATTGGCTACCATTTAATTGCAGACCACTTATCCAGATTTCTTCATAATACGTCAATCTTCGTCATCAAATAGACCTTGATTTATCATCATCATTTCAGCCGAAAGACGTCCTCTGATGGACATAGTCCTCCTCCAAGTGTCAGTCGCCACATTAACCGATTCCGTGCGTCTCGTCTCCAGCGGATCCTTGCAACGTTCACCAGGTCAGCGGCCCACCTAGTAGGAGGTCTTAAAACACGCAACATTTATAAAACACCTTAATTCCATGGACAAATTATTATTCAGATAATATAATCTAGGTTTTAAGTGTCGCATCTCACACGTATGAAAGCGAATCCTTAAAATAAAAGTCGACTTACTTTGCATGCTTCTGGCTCCATATTAATAGTTTCTTAAACTCCTCATAGTTCTTCTGGGACAATATCCAGCACCGTATGCTCCTAAACGCTGACAAACATCACAAGTAGAACTACCTAATTGACTTTTAGATTAAAATTCTCGTGCAAAGTTTAACTTCTCAAGATTCTCTCTATTTGCCTTTCTTGAGACAATATTTGATTTCTTCCTACACTTTATGTTAAATGCTGAATTTGGTTTGACTTGCCGGTTTGAGATCTATTCTCTTCTTTATTGTTTTAACCTATTTAACTTTTAATGCTTTTATCTTGGAAAGGAGGAAAAACAAAATCTTATTGCGATGCGTCTTTGGGGTGGGTAACTCAAATTTTGTCTTGGATGTAGGTATACGTTACCTTTGAGTAAATCCCTTGATCTTTTCTTTTATTTTGAGATTGATGTTTAAATAGCATCTTTAAGTATGCTTTGACTTTAAAGGCGAATTTCACTAGTCGACCTGAATACAATATTTGTCTAAATCGCGTTCAAGAACAGTTTTTGTCATTATTGTCGTAGCATGTTGATGTGCTGTTTCGGTAGTGAAATGGACCCTAAAGATTGATCATCGTAAGTTATTGAGTAGTCCTCTATTTATTTAATTTTCTCATTCATTTTTTTGAGAATCTTTGCCCCACCCTAGCAATTTTTCCTGTATCGTGGTTGCGATTACAAATATTTAAACTCACATACATAAACCTAACAACCAGACCCGAAACAACTATCTGTAGACCATAAATATATTTGTTCCGTGCGGAGATCGAACCTGCGACACGCAGCGCAGCAGTACAATCGATCAGCCACTGCGCGAACCGTGCCGTCAATAATTTATTTCTGCTTGCCTAGTCTTCTGGTTGGTTTATGAATGGATGACCATCCATTGCACACCGAGTTTCTTCCGTATCTCGTAAAGTTATTTCCATCTCGTCCAATTATCTTAGCTAATCATCGTTTCAGTTACATTTTTTTCCTAAACTAAATATTCTACTCCTTTTCTCCACAAAAATTCTAATCCTCAAACTTTACCGAAAATGTTCTACCTCACTACACAAAAACTCGTGTTTAAATAAACACCATAATTATGTTACCGGTCGGACCAACCGGAAGGGACGGCAGTCACGTCATAAAAATGGTAGGGAATACTATCACACCGTTTTATGGATACGACGCATAAAACGACTCGGATAACTCATGTACTTGTGTTAAATTCTGGTTATCTTCCCCTTTGGTTGGCTCGTTAGTTAGAGAATCGGTTACGTCGGCTATAAGAATTGTGAGATATGCTTTAGTACCACTATTGTGATATCCAAGCCTTTTTGCTTCCATAGGACAGCTTAATTCAAGTGTACCTTTCATTGCTTCATCAGACATGTAAATTTCTATACCCTAAGCCTATTTAAGTTTATCTTTACCCAAAACTTCGTTAGCCACAGTATAATTCAAAGGGTGTTTGCTCATAGATTTTGTGTCTAAGAAAGGTCAGAGCGACGCACTTGCATTTGACCTTATAAATTCTTGTGATCCTTTTACGCAAATCCGAATTCTTGAATATCGCAGATCAGCTAATTAGATCCTAGAAACGCAAGACATCCAAACCGGATTTAATAAACAAACATCTTAGTCCCCTACATTATGCCAAAACAATTCTTATTTTAATATGTAAATTCGTTGAAAGCATCGCGGCTTCGTATAAATTGAATTTTCTTGCTTTCAATTCAATGACCTTAAAGATGGGTCCCAAATTCTTAGTTCGCTAAATCGAATGGAAAAATCCAAGTTGGATAAGAAAGGGTCTCGGATAAGGGCTGTTTTACAGCGGTCAGTCTGTTAAAGGTCACTTTTAACAGGTTTTTAAAAAAGGTTACGTACTTCCTTTGTGACGGAATGTGGGTTTTTGACGGGAGGTATCTGTCCTCTCATTACGAGGGAGCCGAGGTGGAACTGGCACAAAATTGTGTGCATTTGAAGCAGGTATAACTGGCAAATGAGAGGGTACTTCTTACTAATGATGTGTTGGGGTTTAGAATTGCTTATGGGGATTTTTATAGAGATATAAAATCGTTTAGGGGTTTTTGGAGTGCGGTGGATGTTTTTGCAAATGTTATAAACTGAATAAATACGCGTATGATCAAATTTGAGTCAATTTTTCAGTTAAAAACAAGATTTATTACTGTTTACTATTTTTTTAAAAACAAGGCATAATTAGGTATTATCCTGCTGTAGTTAATTTAACTTAATGTTACTGGATGAGAGGTACTGGCAATTGAGTTGAGTGGCATGCAATTGAGCAAACCTATGCAGAGCAGTGAACTGCACTGTAGGCTGATGATGATGTTGATTATAGCTAATTTGGACAGCTTGCGATCCCTGATCTAGTGTAATATGAGTGATTATTACCAAAATCAATCTGAAATTAGTTGACTGCTTTGTTGATTTAAAGATTACATGCACTATCGTAGGCTGTGCATTAGGTCCTGGATTTGATTCCCAAGTCATTCAGTAAATATAACCAGGTTCTTTCGTCAGGAATTTTGAGTTACGGGGCTAAGGGTGCTTTTCCACCTGAGATGCATTTGATATTCAGCAATCACATTCATTGGTGCACATAGCTTAGCACTGGTGGAAATGGATTCGATATGTTTTTATATGGGAGGATGCGTGTTATGGATGCGGGTTATAGATGCGTGCTATGAATGCGTGCTATGGATGCGTGCTATGGATGTGTGCTATAGATGCGTGTTATAGATGCGTGCTATGGATGCGTGCTATGGATGTGTGCTATAGATGCGTGTTATAGATGCGTGCTATGGATGCGTGCTATGGATGCCTGCTATGCTTCCCTACTATCGATACATCATATAGCTCGAGCTGCGTATTTTCCTCGCGCACTTTGCGGAGGCGGAACTTCATAGCACATCTTACTCGCATAGCTACATAGCTTAGTATCAGTGGAAACGGTCACATAGTTTCACAGCTTAGCTATTACATCCTCGCAGCATAGCTGCATAATAGGATATCTCAGGTGGAAAATCAGCTTAAGTCAAAACATAATTCAATAGCCGTTTAATGGGTATAGGCTCGCCCACTATTACATAGGATTCTTCTTCTTTACAAATGTTGTTCTAAATTCTAAAATAATACACATTTTCATTTTGGGGAAATTCGAAATTATTTATTTTTGGATGTCTATGTCTAGCAGTGGGCGTCTGACTGATAAAACAAGACTGTTACGTAGGTAGAAACAGTAAAAACAAAATTACATAGAAAGATATCAACTTATTAACTTAGCAACAACATAATTTCATCGAACATTAATAACACCCAAAGTCAACACCCACACTCGAACTTCCGAAATCAAGTAACACGAAATCAAACATAATACGCCGAAAATCTTGCGAAGTCATAACAAGCTGAACTTTGATCAATCATATCGAATTGAAATCGGAATTGTAGGGATCGAACATTTCCTATTATTGAACTACTGCGGAACTCTTAAGTGGCTCTAAGCGATTCGTAAGTTCGATTCGAGTTAGCTCGTTATCGAGGCCAGGGCCTATACCACCTCCTTGTAGAGAACTATTACATTAACGTTATTTCTATGGGTGAAAGAGATGATGCTATACAACGGCTATCTCGATTTCTTGCCCACTCTGTGGTTTAAGAGGTGATGGCAGGCCCTCGGTGATTTGTGCGTGAATTTCAATGGTTAATTGAAGTGTTACTATTGAATTAAATCGGTGGATTATTACTTTATTAGGATCATCTGTGGCATAACGCCTTTGTTGAGCCATTATTTTCAAAGATTTTCTTTTCGTAATTTACTGAGCTTGTCGCACCCGTCCTAATTTCTCTCGTTTATTATTAAGGTAGCTTCTTAGTTAGCTCAAACACATGATATTTATCAGCTTTTATTGGTTGATAATAATCAACTGGGCAAAATTCTTCACACGATGGTTGCCGAAAGACAAACAAAGCACTGTGGCCGACCTAGAAAGAGGTGGTGGGACGATTTGGATGGTCTTGGTTCGAGGAGGCACGAAAAAAGATCAAATGGAACGAATTGGGGGATGTTTTAAGAAAAAAGTCTACAAAAAAGAACAAGTTACAAAACATAAACACTTTTTTTTTACTCAGTTCTGGAAAAACCATATTTAAAATTTTTTCTGCATTTTGTTCGAACTACATATTATATTAAATACCGTATATTGTCCGTGGTCTACCTGCCTAGTCCACCTGGATGTACTACGGGCAATTATAAATTGAGCATAATCTTAATAGTACCCCATAAATCGACATTTCTACCTTTCCACTCCTTTTCAAGGTCCCTTGTAAACGGAACTGTTACTGGCTATAAACATGGGGTCAGTAAGACCCACTTGAGGTCAAGTACGACTACGTCATCATTCAAATTGGTCTGTCAGTTACAAGTACCCTTAATA
Organism: Diarsia dahlii; assembly: GCA_949775195.1. Classification (NCBI taxonomy): domain Eukaryota; kingdom Metazoa; phylum Arthropoda; class Insecta; order Lepidoptera; family Noctuidae; genus Diarsia; species Diarsia dahlii. The sequence continues at coordinate 7,614,531 of OX459215.1, read as the reverse complement.
AGTACCAAGTTGGGTAGTTGGGGTACTACGAGTACCTTAGTAGGGGGATTGATATTAAAATGCTTGAGAATTATCGGTTTCGATGTGTGTTTAAAGAATAACGTCCACATGGGTTGATATTCAAGGTTAAGCAGCGCTTGGCGAGATTGTTTTGTGGATGGATGACCTAAGGTTAAAAACGATAGGTTTAAAATGTTTATAATGAACCCATATTACATGTTTGTATCAAAATTAAAACGTTGCAGAAGCACATTTCTAGCTGTGCATTTTTTTATTGTAAGGTGGAAAAACATTAAATGACTCCTCCCGCTCTGGGCCGCAGCCCTGGACAGGCCCTGCAATGTTGCTGACACGAACCCGCTGCCATCGTCAGGACGGACGGACGGTGAGCTAGCCCATTCCTCACCGTCTACAGGCCCGCGCCTACGGTGCCCGGTACTAGCTGCTGTGCCTCACGTACGAACCAAAATCAAAAAAATCAAAATCAAAGCATTTATTTCAAGTAGGCCGTTACAGGCACTTTTGAATAGTCGAATTAAACTAACTGCGGCACTCAGAGATATCCAACGATTACTCAAGCCGCCACCCAGCAAAGGCCTGACATACTTTTGTATGACAAAACTGCCAAAAACCTAACCAACTCAGTTAAGCCTGTTTGTACGTGATAAATGCACCTCATCTTAGAGGAAGACCACAGGTAAAAAAAAATGTTTCTTGTTCCGTCGCACAATGTCATAGAGCACAAGTGAACTGTTACAAACATGCAATATTAAAAGTGAAAATTATGTTTTTCCTACTCCTCCACTATTCTTTTCTGATTAAGTTCGTTGCGGGATCCAAGACAGTTAAATCGTTTCTCTGGGACTTCGTCGAACTTGACGCTTTTCTGTTGGTCACGACTGTAGATTCTGGCTCTCAGGAGTTACAGTGGTTTGGAAATAATGTGGCGGGCTTGTCCAAAAAATAACATACAAAGTTTTAAGATTCTCTATATTTCGTTCTGTTACTTTAATTCTTTGTAAGTGGTCGGATTATCGTCGGATTTACCGATAGTTCGTCTACGATAATAATTTACCAAACTAGTGTATCTCTTACGGGACACGTGGACCAGTAATTACTCGCTGAACCTTTTTGATATTTGACATCGCGTCATGATTAGTTCGTGAAAAGAGCTTAGTTTGGGTCCAAAACTAATCAGAACATACCTGTTAGCTAAACTAAAGTTAGGTCGAAATATATAAAACATTCGTTCCGAAATTCGTATAATATTTTCCTTAGTTTATCGAGAGTCTTACACCCGTATTTATTAGTCAAGTTAAAGTAATTACTTGATCTCAAGTAATTACTTATGAAAACTTTTTTACGCAATGGGCAAGAATTTAAACGAAGTTAGAACCGTCAATGAAAGCAAACCTAAGAATTCTAACCTTTGATAGTTCTAACATCAAGGAATTACTAAACTACAGAGAAAAAAACGTATCTTAAACAATGACTTTTACTCAAGTAATCACTATGACTTGTTTATAGATACGGGTGTAAAAATTATTCTAGGTTGTACTAATTTTATGATTTTAAAAGTTTTGATGTTTGTATGCTTGATTCTCTATCTATAATGGAAAACAAATCTACATAATATTATGTAGATATTGCATCGTTGGTTTAGTAGTCGCAAACGAAACTTCTGTACGTGTGGTCCTGGGTTCGATTCCCATGGTGGGCAAACTGTTATTGGGTTTTTCCATCTGAAATTTCTCAGTAGCAGCCTCGGAGTTGGATTTGTACCGGTTGCAAGGAAAAGGGTCGCCCTCTATTACATGACACTAAAGGTACAAGTTGGTAGCCGACTGCACGCAGCAGCAGCAGACGACATGTCGCAGCGACACTACTCGTTTCTACGTATTTCTATGAAATTCCCTCCGTAGTTAGCGACATGAAGCTAGCGACGCGTCGTCGAGCGGCAACCGCACGTGTCGTCCGACCGCAGATCAGTAGTGCCCATAGATAACGAAACAATAGGAGATAATTATGTCCTTTAGCCGAAAATGTATCGGACGGAACCTGTGTCTTCAGTTTACACCAACTGGATGCCATTTATTCTGCATTTGCCGTCTGCTGTCGGGTTCGAAATCATGACTGCAGCGACATGACGCGACGACGTGTCGTGACGACATGAAGCGACGACATGTTGTCTGCTGCTGCTACGTGCAGTCGGCTACCAACTTGTACCTTTATGTATTTATAAACATTTTTAGCGAAATGCGGGTATACCATTAGATACAGCTCTGCATACCCTACCGGGGATTTCAAGCGTGATGTTATGTTATGTTATGTTACAATGGACACATTATCATGTTTTTCTGATTAACGCTTCTGAAATTCAAAGGGCCTTGTCAATCTTTGTAGATCGTTTTCTAAGGAATCGAATAAAACTGTGTGTAGGTCGCAAATAAATCATAGCAATATCAACAACTGTCGAAGGTCGAAGAAAAAAACTTAAATACAATACATACTTATATTTTCATTAAAACATTTAGGTGACTTTCTCCAAACTTGTTATTTTCAATAATATAAGAAGTTTGTAAGTCTACAATATTCTTATAACTTGTTAGTGTCGAAAAATATTTTGTTAGTTTAGAAAAATTGTTTATTGACATTAGCGTATACAACTTCTCGCCAAAAAAATCGAAGCAGCACTGATTTTTGTTTTGTATGAGTTTTATGTATTTTTAACCGACTTCTAAAAAAAGAAGGAGGTTCTCAATTCGGATGTTTATATACCTATATATATATTATTTTTTTTTTTATGTTTGTTCGCGCATAACTCCGTCACTTGCTAACCGATTTGAAAAAATCTTTTTTTGTTGGAAAGGAACAAAACAAAAAATAAATACTTTTTTTTACTACTTTAAATTATGCATCAGTTAATTGCATATTGCACTAATGGCCCGGCCGTACCCACACGTTTGGTATGGCCAAGCATTTTCACGTGTTGCCGGCAATATTTTCAAGATGGCCGAGCAATACTTATCAATAGTATAACCACCTGATAACCACATATTGCCGGGCAAGTATAGCTTATAAGTACACCTTAATATAAACAATGCGTCAATGTAAAAAAGGTAGTAAAAAATATTTCATTTTGTTTTACTGTTTTGCTGTCGGTGATACTTTCGTTGTTACATTATTTCGTGGTCACGTGATTCGGTGTAACAATTTTCGTTGTAACGTGCTTTCGATGTTCCGTGATTCGAAGTCTCGTGCATTCGTTGTAACGTGATTCGTCACTGCGTGGTTTGGTACTCACAGTATTCGTTGTCGCGAACATTCGGCGCCGTGTGATTCGACGTTGTAACTTTCGTAATGACGTATTGCACTCATTTTTTTTATCGAAATCGGACAAGCGGTTTTTGAAAAATCAACAAAACTCAAAAAAAAAAAAATTACATTGTCCACATTATGACTCATGAACATGTGAACTTACGTGTGAACCACTAAAAAGTGAAAAATAAAAACTTTAACAAAAAATAAAACCGACTTAAAAAAAAAACACAAAAAAGTGAAAAATAAACTTTAGAAGAAAAATCAGTTTCTGAAGTCGGTGGCAAAAACATGAAATCAGACAAACATAAGTCACCGACTTCAGAAACTGATTTTTCTTCTAAAGTTTATTTTTCACTTTTTTGTTTTTTTTTTTGAAGTCGGTTTTATTTTTTGTTAAAAAGTTTTTATTTAGTATTCATAAAATGCTAGTAAATTATCGATAGGTACTTATTATAAGAATAAAATGTTTAACCGTCAAAATAAAATTGTAAAATGTTAGAATGAAAGATTTATAACAATAAAATGATTAGTACAATCAGTATAACGTTTTAAAATGGCTCCCTGGCTTCTAATCTAGGTGTACTATTATGTACGGCTCTGATTAACCCTGTGAGGATTACAGGCGTGATGTTATGTTTTCGTTTTAATACAAAAAGTCCACTGATTAATTTCAACTGAGTCAATGGCGAATAATCCTAGTTTTTGTTAAAACAGAAATTCACTTTGAGTGATTCACGATACATTCAAATGCATGTATGTGAGTGAACATAATGAATTTATCGCGAATTGTGTACGGTTGGGAACTCAATAAAACAGGCTGTTCATTTTGAATTTTGTAACAAACTAGTGCAGGCGTTCATTTTATTATTAAAAATGAGAAGATTCGAATTTTGAAATGAATGTGTGGAGGGAAAAGAATAGATAAAGTCAGGAATAGAACAACATTTGAGGAAGATAATTATGAAAGTGTCGCTTGTAAAAAAAAATATTGCAAAAAAAACCACGGTGTAAAATCTAGACTCTGTGACTGATACTGAGAAATTCCTGATGGAAAAACCCAATAACAATTTTCCCAACACGGGAATCGAACCCTTCATGCTTAGCAGGCGCGTCCATGACGACTGAGACCAACGATGACACACCCAATTTTACCAAGTGGTATCGTATTACCCAGTACTAACTAACTAAAATACCAGTATTTCAGCCAGTTTTTGGAAGCCGAGCCAAGCATATTTGGGCAAAGACTAGGCATAATAATAATAATAATATTCCACAACTATCACACAACGCCATCTAGTCCCAAGCTAAGCAGAGCTTGTGTTATGGGTACTAGACAACTGATAAACATACTTATATATTTCTAAATACATACATATTATAGATAAATTACACCCAGACACAGAACAAATGATCGTGCTCATCACACAAACATTTGTCCTGGGTGGGAATCGAACCCACGACCTCCGGCATAGCAGTTAGGGTCACTAACCACTAGACCAACAGGCCAGTCAATATAACGATTGTCAGATTGCCCAGAAAAAGAAAATCTCCAAAATAATGATTTTAAAGAGTTTTGAGTTGTGAAATAAATCATCGTGTTACAAATCAAAATAATCTAGGTTACATCATTCATGTTGAGATAAGGTATTTAGAGCCCAATTACAAACGCTTGGCTTAAAATTTCATCTTTCATCTTTGTGAAGTCAAGCTTATTTCGTTGAAATTCGATAAATAACAACGATTCCTCAGTCCTCCTCACACGGAAATATGTGAAGATTGGAAGGGCCCTCAACAGTTGAGTTGGTATTACAGGAATCAATAGACAAACGAAAGCCCTCATACAGCCCTAGACGTTATTATACCTTACAACAAACGTTAGGGTTGGCTAGGGCTACCACCCCAACAAATTAATTATATTATTTTAGTTGAATAAATAAATAAGCCTAAGTTTCTGGGTCCGTTTGCACTGTCATATGAAACACTACAAGGCAAAAAATTGAAATTAAAAGTACATGAGAAACACACAACACACACAAAACACACAACACAAAACACATACACACACAACACATGAAAACACTGAACACTCATGTACTTTTAATTTCGTCTTTGATATTCAGAATATAAAGAGATGTTTATTTTCATGGCTATACTGGAAAGCCATGAAAATAAACATCTTCTTAAACATCTGTTTAAAATCTCTAAATATTCAAATAACAGCTGGTATTGAAAAACAAAACACAAAATGTTATAGACACCAAAATTCATGTTTGTCTTGTCCTTAGCACAATTCATTTGGAGTCGGCTTCTTTTCCATATTTCTCTATTAGTCCTCATCAGCACCTTCTTTATAGTTATATCATCCTTCACACAGTTCAAACATCGTAGAATCCAAGTGGAAATTATGTTTTTTCGTACTCCTCTATATTCTTTTCTGATTAATTTCATTGCGGGGTCGAAGACAGTCAAAATCGTTTCTCTGGGACTTCGTGGGGCTTCATTGTCTCAGCGCTTTTCTTGTGGCCGCCACTGTTGACTCTGGCTTACAGGACGCAGTAGTTTGGGAATAGTGTGGCAGGCTTGTCCCAAAAAAAAAAGTCCGAACATTGTTTCTTTGGTCTCTTATAAAACAACAAATTGATCCCACAAAAAATCGTAAATTGCCAACCCTGAACAACCCGAAAAATCCCCGTATTGTTTCTAAAAGGATATAGGCGATATTAACACATCAAAGGGCTATCATGCGATCTGTCATGGCGTAAAGTAACACATGGTAGAATACATGGTGCGTGTTTTTTTCTTCTATATCTGTTGGATTTAATGCGTAGTCGAGTTGAGGGTCGTGGATCCAGTTTGGATTGTCTTTGAAAAGGATTTGGAATGGTTCAAATAAAAATATTGGCATAGGATATCTCAGTCCTAGGGTCGACGCCTGCTGGGGCTGTGGGTTGTTCAAAAGAGATACCGTAGCCCTGGACACAAGGGGCTAAGAAGGAACATGCGTGATTTTTAGTTAGCAGAAGTCTGACACTCCCTTCCGATTGGTCCAGAGTGGGAGGAGTCATCTTTTGATGACTTCCCATACTCCAAAAAAAAGGATATTTAAATATAATGCTCGTACTCTTGAAATAAAAAGCAGAATAAGTAAGCTGAAGTGGCAATGGGCTGGCTATTTTAGCTACTGAACCGATGACCGTTGGGGTAGACGAGCTTTCGGATCAACCCTCAGGCGCCCTCAGGCTCGCTGGAGCGACGATCATCGCTGGGTGGCTGGTAGCAACTGGTTGAGACTTACCGAGAATCAAGCTGTGTGGCGTGCGATGGAAGAGGCCTAACTCTGTGGCCATTTTAAGAATCTAACGTCATTCATATTACAATTCTGCTAAAATGACTATTTTATGCCCCCGTTAGCAATAGCAAACTCAAGAATTGAGCACAAAATATTTCATTCAACTCTGATTTTGACTTGTGAACCAGTAGGTCACTACAATATCTATGAATGGTAATAGACCTCCATTCTGTAATACCAGCTTATATAAAAGACGTCAAGTAGACCTTCTTTTGTCTTATTCCTTCATTGTAACATATTGTCGCCTTTGTACTGGTTAATTAATATTAGATGTTTAGCTGCTGATTAAATAATATCGTTTTATATTCCGTTTGTACCCCAGACTCATTGATAAGGTCTACTTCCCCCTTTGTTAATATTTCTTTGTTATAACAACTCTTTTGTTATAAGGATTCTTGTTTTGTTGCCAATTTGTCGGAATTTTCGATTGGTGACGTAAGTATTTGGAAAGTAAAAATGGTGAAGACGTAGGTATAATATTTGTTAAGGGAAAGAAGTATTCTTTTTATTACCTACATTTGTTGCTAAGAAAAAGTTTATGGGGATTTATTTCTCAATAGTAAATAAGCTCCAATTGAGAAAAACTTCAAAGATCGAATATAACACGTGATTGGGTTTTTTAAGGATTCCGGAACCAAATGGCGGGGACGGAACCCTTATGAAGTCTTCTGAGAAATTGCTTGAGGAAAAACTGATGTTACGTTTTCTGGTCTTGGAATTGAAACCAGGGTTTCATTCTTGGCTGTAGCAATTGCGATTAATACATTCTATAGTATTAAATGAGCTATATAATTATATGGGGTTTTATGGGGGTGAAACATTGGATGAGCTAGGTCTCATATCAGTGAAAATTCGTTTTGTCTATTTTTAGCCCAGCAGAGGTCGGTCACCCAGGTACAGTCGAACAAACTAATAAGTATACAGCCAGCTAACTTGTATTTACTTTTATGATTATACAGATACATTTAGAGACTGATGTCAAACGATACAGCGTTTGACATTAGTCGCTCAATGCGACACACTTGATAAACAAAACTACAATAAATATTTTCATTGTTATAGAATTATAAAGATCTCTACCCTGTATACTTATTAACTTGTTCGACTGTACTTTCAACGCACGACTGGCATAAATCTACAATAATGACGGCGGGACCACATATATATATGGACATAATAATAATAATTATATCTGTGGGCAGGACCAACAGTTTGACGTGGTTCCTGAGGTATAGAAGGGTTTCGGTATGTTAGTCACCCATCTGAAGCCCAACCTCGGTAAGTGCTGCTTATCTATGAATCGACCTGTGCAGCAGTTATACTTTAGCCACCAAAGACCTGTAAAGTTGGGACCACTACACGGTTCACATCTCATTTTAAAAAGTAAACTTATTTAATATTTTTTTTAAGAATTACACAATTTTTCCTGCCAAAAATAGCAAAGGATATCAACTTCCAATAACAGAATTATGAAGTACGAAAACCACTCGGTTCCCATGAATTAGGGAGGATGATTAATTAATGAAACCACGAATGAAGGCTATACTGTGCCCGCGGCTCTGCCCGCCGCCTCAACCGTTTTTCATACGAGAGCCCAACGTTAATATTTTAGGTAGAAAAGGTCGTGGGCGTGGAAGTCGGAATTACTGTAGGTGGTATATTTTGTATGATGTTTTCTTTTTATGTAGGTTGTTTTCGTTGAGTTTTTGGTAGAAAATTGTGATTACGAATATATTTTGATCATTGAAGCTACCAAAGGTTAGTCGTTATTTTTGAAGGTAAATAAACATGATTATTTCAAACAAATATTTACTTTCAGGAACTTTAATTATTAATATTGTTTTATTTGTTTTCTATGATCAAAAATATGAGTTTTTTTTTCTAATATTCGGCTGTTTAGCGTTTCCATACCTTGGCTTCTCTATCACTTTTGCTTCACTTTTGTGCGTGTATATTCAAAAAGTAAAATGGCTGTCACATTTGTTTAAGCAGAGTGACGGTCTAAGGGTTCCGTTTTTTTGTCATTTGGCAACGGAACCCTAACAATAGTCACTCAGATAGGCTGACATGGTAGGTTTTTAATACAGTGATCAGTAATTCATGATTTCAAACCCAGACAGGCGCATTATATATATTATAGCTAGCCTATGTTGTCCCACTGCTGAGCAAAGGCCTCCCTCCATTCCTTCCAACGGTCGCGATTCTGTGCAACGTCTCTCCAATTCTCAAGGAAGACATCCAGTTCGTCCCGCCATCTCCTACGTGGTCTGCCACGACCTCGTGTAACTGTTTCAGGGCACCAATCCTGAGCTTTACGGGCCCACAGCTCGTTCGGCATGCGACAGACATGTCCTGCCCAGTCCCATTTTATTAAGGCAGTCTTTTGAGCCACGTCAACAATTTGCGTTTTGGAGCGCAGTGTAGTGTTTATGTGTGGCGCATTACTTTGTGTAATTTATTTCATTACCACTGTTCTCAAAACGGTGAAGGACAAACATCGTGAGGCCACCGCTATGTCTTAGAACCAAATAATCGTAGACGTGACATCTACCAACCCGCACTGGACCCGCGTGTTGCACGATAGCCCAATCCCACTCATGGAGATAAGGCCAGTGTAAGCTAGTATAGTACTGCCAAACAAGGAAAAGTTAAAAGAATCGCACAGTTGTAAACTAAGGGCGGTACTCCACCAAAGCGGAGATGTGCCAAACGGAGAGGAGATGCCAAATTCGACCAATCACAGTTATCTCTATCAATCTCCGCTTGGCACATCTCCGCTTTGGTGGAGTTCCGCCCTTAGACGGGAAAATCACTATCGTTGTTCAAATATGTACCTACCAATACCAAGTAGCTCCATTTTAGTTCTAACATCATAGCGCAAAGGAAGGGTTGAATAAACATAATGTTTGTAGCCCGAGCGTACAAATATGAAATGTAACCCTTTCACTGCTTCAGCTTGAAATAGTGGGACTAGTTGTTATATAACTGACGGGTAAGGGATCTAATTTAGAGGGTGGGGCATTTATTTTTTAGATCGTTCTCTTGTAAAGGGCAAGGTTGCAGAGGGTTTAGATGGGTAATTATTATTTAAAGTGGGTCTTACCTAAATTTAATTAAAGAGGTAATCACTAAAATTGTAAAAACCCGAACTTTATCTGACTATTTAGCTATGTACGATTACATCGCACATTAATTTAGGTCGCTAGCATAAGCATTTTTACCGTATTGTAACGCAACTATGGAAATATATTTGAGTACACTTTCGTCCGTTTTATTGTAAACACCTAGGTATTAAATATTTATCAAGAAATTAGCAAGAATATATTTTTTTCCATCTTAACTTATCATATGTACGAGCAAGGTGTTTACAATAAAACGGACGAAAGTGTACTCAAATAAGCTATTATGAACTATCGTTCATCACCGAACTTTTTATCACTTCATCATCATCCGCCTAGCCTTTTCACAACTATTTTGGTGTCGGCTTCCAGTAAATCCGGATGCGGCAAAATACCAGTATTTCACATGGAGCGACTGCCTATCTGACCTTCACAACCCAGTTAGTACTATAGGTAATATGATACACCTTGGTAAGACCACAAACTACCAGTTACGACTTGGCCACTGTAAGAGGTCTATAAATGACAGCATGGACCACGGCTTAACGTGCTTTCCCAGGCATGTAGGAAAATCGGTATAAAATTGGTGGTCACCCATCTACATACTAACCTAGGCAAGCACAACTTAACCCGAAGATGGACCCGAGCGACTGCTATTATTTAGCCACCAGGTCCTAACTTTAACACTTTTCAAACAAAAACAATTCACAAAAAGCAGCCTCCATTATCAACAAAACTTGAAGTCCTCAGAAAATACAAAAAAATTAAACACGCTATAACGAATTTTCACTTTTAAAAAAAAGTAAAAGCTTGAACATCACTTATTCGATATCGACCAAAAACTCCAGCGAATATGATATTCAATTCAAAATTCGAACTTAAAAGAATCTATTACACTTACTGGCACGCAAAACTGAACACAATATAAAAAGTCCTGGCCGAAATTCAGGTGGTAAATGAAGTGTTTTTGCTCTATCAAACCACCAATGTAAATTAAACTTCCACACTCCTCAATTGTTCTCTTAAACGGAGCTCTGAAAAGAATTTTGATTAGATTAAGGGGTCAGGTTATTTTGGCCGATAGTGTCTTGCATCGTTTCAAGGGTTATCGAGTATCGTAGGTATTCGATTTTCGAATGGAGCTCGATAGTGCTGCGGTAAAACTAGTTGTAAGTTTGTGTTTCTTTTTTTTTATACAAGTGATTTTTTTTACTGGCAAGTAGAAATAGTTTTTAAATGAAAAGATTTCTCTTTTCTTTTGTGAAGGGAAAGTTTGTCCTTCGGAAAAATGTAACTTACAATACTTTATGAACGTGATTACGTGCCATTATTACCATAATACCTGATTATATTGATACGTAATTGCCATCATTGGACTAGTGGTTGCAAGTGGGACAGCTGAAAATGAGGTTCTGGGTTCGATTTCCGGGTCGAGCCAAGTGTTATTGGATTTTTCCATCAGGAATTACACAGTAGCAGCTACGGAGTTTGGATTTAAGCCCAGATGGCATTTCGCTCGCCCCCTGTAACATGAGACTAAAACATATCTGAAGAATGTAGGTGAGGTATACTTCTGTCTAACTCAGGGGATTATAGGCGTGGTGTTATGCTGTGGGTTGTTCGAAAGAGATACCGCGGCCTCGAACACAAAGGGCTAAGTACGAACATGGGTGGTTTTTAGTCAGTAGAAGTCTGACACTCCCTATCGCTGTGCCCAGAGCGGGAGAAATCATTTAATGATTTCCCAACTTACAAAAAAAAGCATGAAACAGTAGCCAATACCCTTCACTTACTTCCTAGTGTTTTATCTCGGCAAAAAGCAGGCAAAACATAATCCCCAGTGGGAACCCACTCCTTCACATTTACGTCTAACTTGGTAGAATAAGACATTATGTTATCCTATACTAAATTAATAATCTCGATGTTATGTTATGTTAAGCTACTAATACAATCTCAGAACACACCTCAAGTTCATCGATGTATTATTTATTGCCCCATCCTCGGGAAGTGTGTGGGTTGTACGGTTGTGTCAGGAAACCAGTAGCCTAGGTTGGGTACAGCACTATGTAATTTGTGTTGAGTATATTAATGTAGGTGGTTTGTGTGTACTGTGGTTTGATAACATGTATTTGATAATATTGTGCATTTATATTTGCTACTGTCGGATTGACATTTTACTCTATTACCGAGAAAGTCAAAAATAATTTAGCCAGGTAAGTTTTAAGTGTGATTATGACTGAGTAAACGATGGATCATGAACATGTGAAAGGGGTTTTGGCTAAAAACGGTATTATTATTATTATATCTAGCCCATATTGTCCCATTACTCGGGCAAAGGCCTCCCTCCATTTCTTCCAACGATCACGATTCCGTACAACTTCGATCCAGTTCTCAAGGAAGACATCCAATTCTTCCTGCCATCTACTTCGTGGTCTGCCGCGACCCCGTGTCACTGTTTCAGGGCACCAATCCTGAGCTGTACGGGCCCACAGCTGGTTCTGCATACGACAGACATGTCCTTCCCAGTCCCGTTTAAGTATGGCAGCCTTTTGAGTCACGTTACGTCAACAATTTGCGTTTTGGAGCGCAGTATAGTGTTAAAAACGGATAACCATTGAAAAAACAATGAATAGAGAAGTACCTATGTAAATATGGAAAAAATACAACAAGAAAGATAGCAAAAGTGGGCAAGAAAAACATGTTGAGACTATTGTATAAGGAATATATTTGTCACTCTATGCATTAGTATCTAGATTCTAAATCATCCTGCATCCCTTACCAAAAAATAATATTTGGTGTTGAAAGTCAAAGTGTCTTTTCTGCCAACCATCCTAGCTTACATCATCTGCCTATCCCTTTCCCACTTTTAGTGGGGTCGGCATCTAGTTCTAACCGAATGTAGTTGAATACCTATATTTTACATGGAATAACTACCTATCCGACCTCCACAACCTAGTTAGCTGTACTAGGTAATAAGGTGCCCCTTGGTAAGGCTGGTTGTTAGACTTTTGGGCCACTGACCACCTGTAAAGACTATCAAACTTTTACAAATGGCAACAGAGACAACGGTTTAACGTGCTTTCCGTGGCATGGATATATCGTTCATCTGCGATAATAATTTGCCAAACAGTGTATGTCACCCTTGGCACGTGTAACGGCTTATCGAAATACGGGAAAAACTCGGTATGTATGGGTGTTCACCCGCTCACAAAACGACCGTGTTAAGCGTGGTTTAACCTTGAAGGTCGACCGAAGCTAGCATTAAATGATTTTCAATAAACCCAAAAAAAAACAAATACTAGAAAATTCTAAAGTCCTCTATTCGTTTCCCCATATATTGCACTTACAAAATAATAATAATAATATAATAATATTCCACAACTATCACACAACGCCATCTAGTCCCAAGCTAAGCAGAGCTTGTGTTATGGGTACTAGACAACTGATAAACATACTTATATATTTCTAAATACATACATAATTATTATAGATAAATTACACCCAGACACAGAACAAATGATCGTGCTCATCACACAAACATTTGTCCTGGGTGGGAATCGAACCCACGACCTCTGGCATAGCAGTTAGGGTCACTAACCACTAGACCAACAGGCCAGTCAAAACAAAACAAAACAAAACAGCATTCCGAATCCTTCCGAAATCAGACTCAGTGAACCAACTCTTTAAAATTCACTCGATTAGACAGACTGTATCCGATACGGATTCGACACCAAAACGTATCCCTTTAGCCCCCTAACGTCAGTGTATAATAGATTTTGTTCAAAGTCCCGAACTCGAGAGGATAATCGACTATTTTCCGCTTACTAACTCGATTCCGGATAGTTTGTTTGCTTTTAACAAAATTAATAGTTTTTCGAAATCTGAATATTTTAGCTGCTTTTGATCCTGGGAAGGGATAATTGGAGAATGGGGTAAAGCGATTAAAGTTGTTAAGGGTGCTTGATAGTTTTAAGAGGGATTTTATTCTTGTTCGCCTTAAAAATGCGTTAACTTATTTATCTGCCAGATCCCATTAATAATGCAAGTTATGCCAACTGTATCCTCAAATAAACATAAGACATAGTGTAAACTTACAGTAAATTCGGTAAGCGTCTGACTTGGTACTAAAGCTTACACTGAGCCGAAATCACTTCTCACCCATCAATAAAAAGATCGCTTGCAAAAGAACTTACAAAAGATATTTTGACAAGCTTTTTGATTGGCTTTTTATTAGAATTATCGCTGATAAAAATAAATGTCACCTTAATGTGATGTCTTCTTGAAACTTGTTTGTTACCTGTGCGAAAAAAACACAACGACAGTGTATCAATTTATCTGACACTCTTCATAACACCGCAAACATCACTTACAGTTACAACACCAACACTAAGATAATCCCAAAAACACACAATTACAAACTCCTCAATAACATCTAAAGAATTCGTCCAAACCCACACTTGTATCCACTGAAAAGAATCGTTAGATTCGCTCTACTGGTTCAAGAGTCGCGTTTTTTTGACCCTATATTTAGAAAAAGTCTTTATTCTCGAAGCGATTATGACCGCCTCGTAGTCACACAAAATTAATATACGAGTAATGTAGATAATAACTACGATCTTAACATTATTAATTTAATAATGAAATGACATATTTTAAAATCTGATTTGGACGAAGGATTAGGTAATTCTGATCCACTTTTGGTCCTTCTCCAACCCAAGCACACTCTACCAAAACCTTTAAAAAAACAATATTATTCGTTGCGCTGACCCCAAGTAGAATGGGACAAAGGCAAGATAAGATTAGATGAAGAAGGTAAGATGATGAATAAAATTATGTTAGTTAATTATATTTAACCTGTAATTTTGTATAATAAACAATTTAGACTGTGACATAGATAGATAATATATACAGTTATACGTTGATCTTATTACGACGAGAGCATATCTAAGACTTTAAATCTTTCTTTCTCAGTTCTCACCAGTTTTTGTGGTGGCGATATTTTCTTTCGGCCTCACCAACTTAATGACACTATCTTAATTCAATTGTGGATATCTGGAAGGTAATAACTCTGTTGTGGTGGCCGATGTATGGACAGTCGAAAGTTCTAGCGTTGTTTTTGTTAGATGTGAGATATTGTTTGGAAATCGTTGGTAAAAAGTTTGTTTGTTCACGGTTGGGGGAAAATTGGCTGGGAAGATATGGGGCTGTCTGTTTTATAATTGATTTATAAATATTTTTTTTTTCTTTCTAATAAAAAATATTTAAAAAAGATTAGCTAAAGTCACACAAATCTCCAAAGTACCATAGAAGTATAATGTTTAAAACATAATACAGGCGACATCTCACATCAAACTACTAAAATCTGTTAAATTTCTCTAACTGATTTTTAACTATACCGCTCAGTGACAATTTAGAATCCGTCGGGGTTGCGGGTTGATCACAAAGATACCGCGGCCTCGACATAAAGGGCTAAGAAGGAAAATTAGTGGTTTTTAGTCAGTAGAAGTCTGACACTCCCTTTCGCTCTGCCCAAGAGCGGGAGGGGTTATTTAATGATTTTCCACCTATCAAAAAAAAAAAAGATAATGTGGAAAATGGTACAGTTTTGCGTAGCTTGATGTGTTGATGTCTGTATCATTGACAGACTGAATACATTAAAATGTTTCACTGTTTGCTATCAGTTTGCTACCCAAGGAAGTGGTAGAAGATTATTAAATTTGTTACAGTATAATTTTTAAACTTAGATTTTTATCGTAATAACCCTCTTTTTGGGCTTCGCCGCAGTCGGGTAAAAATAGACAAGACTTTGACAAAGTTCTACTCAAAAGTTCATAAAATACACTGCCGTCGTAAGAAAAAGGGGCACAACTAACATTTTGAAAAAAAATGAGTTATGGACATATTTAGAATCAGAAAAAAAAGGCGCATCTGCTCAATTTTTCGTAGAATTTTATCTTCAAGGAATTCGGAGATACAGTAGGCTCAAAAGGCACAAATGACACTAATATTCATGTTTTGTAGAATGCAAAGGCACATTTATTTACTAATAAATTGAAAAGGCACAAATACGTAGATGTGACTATTTCTTCATACAGATTTTAACTAAAAATTCCTTTGAAAAGGCACACCTAACATAAAGAACCAACACAACACAAAGAAAAGGCTCAAATGCCAGATGTGCCCTATCTACTTAATTAATGATCCATGCATGTCTCAATTAATTTACGTATAAAAGGCATAAATAACCAGTTGTGCCTTTTCTTTAAATTATTTACGATTAAGGGTGAGGAAAGGAGGGCAGGGTTGGATTGAAACGCGCCAGTTGTGCCTGCGACGTTGAAGTGACTCCACGCTTATCCTTATGGCTATTGATGCCGGAGTTCCTCAGGGGTCTGTTCTCTCCGCGACACTTTTCCTGCTGCATATCAATGACCTCCTTGTTCCTGGTATTGTTGGGTACGCAGATGACAGCACTGTCATGGAGAGTTATACATCCAGCGCAAAAGGCGGCGGTGACCCACCCGCACGCAAAATACGAGCATCGAACGTGGAGTTGCGACACCAGCACGTCGTACTTATACTTATACTTCTAAGCCGGCGGTGATGAAGTACGCTCATTGAGAGAGGCCATGGTAGAGCGAACGAATTCAACCTTAAGTCTTGTCTCCTAGTGGGGTAACGAGAATCTGGTTGATTTTAACGCCACCAAAACGCAAGTGTGTCTATTCACCGCTAAAAGGAGTCCGTTCAATCTGGCCCCTACTTTCCGGAGTGCGACTGTACAAGTTACCGACAGTCTCAAGCTTCTTGGCACGAAGTTGAGCGCGAATCTGAACTTCGGTGCCTACATTGAGTCGAAAGCTCAAACTGCGCCAAAATAGCTGGGTATCTTAAACAGGGTTAAGCGGTACTACAAGCCTGGACAGCTTTCAGTATTATATAAAACTCAAGTCCAGTCCGGCATGGAGCATTGCTGTCACCTTTAGGATGGCTCAGCCAAATACCAACTTGCCAAACTTGCTTGACTCTGTAGAGCGCAGAGTCAGGAGGCTAATATTGGCGACGATAAGCTGTTTGCCAAGCTACATAGCCTGGCCCACCGCCGCAAAGTTGCATGTCTGCGGTCTTCTACAGACTGTATTTCAGAGAGTGTGCGCAGGAGCTCCACGGGCTGCACATTCGAACAAAGCGCTTTGCTAATTTGCGTCGGTTTTCCCGAGTTCATATAACCCCAATCTATTGTCGCGAGTAAATAGGCTTCTTCTGGGTAAGCTCGTTCCATCGTCGACCTCATCTCTGCTCTTAGGGCAAGATTGAGGTCAAGAGTAAGCCCATTACAAATAAAAAAATAAAATTAAAATAAATTACGGGTATAAGCTATTTCCTGTAAACGAACAATAAATAAATAAATATAGAGTAGCTTAATAAAGGTTCAAAACCAAAATGTATGCTCCTATTACTACCTCTATTAAGAATTAAGAATATTTTGATTTATTTTTCATATTGTGATTTAGAGTAACGTTTTTTTAGATTTAGTCCAACCTATTAGTAAAAAGAATAAAATATTTAATTTTTACTTTCCTTAGGTATCTAACTAACTAAAAAGTGTAATTGAGTTTAAGTATTAGCACTGTTTGTTTCTAATTAATAAGTTCTATTACTGCTATCCCTAATCACTACATAGTATAAAACAAAGTCACTTCCCGCTGTCTATCCCTATGCATGCTTAAATCTTTAAAACTGTGCTAAGGATTTTGATGCGGGTTTTTTTTTAATAGATAGAGTGATTGAAGAGGAAAGTTTTAATACCTTTTTAGCACCCGTGCGAAGCCGGGGCGGGTCACTAGTAATTTATAAATAACTATTGAATATTAAGAAAGTTTTTTTTGTTTAAATGAAAAGGCACATTTTAATAAATATGCCTTTTCATTGTAATATTTCATATTTTTTTCCCAAAATGTCAGAATGAAAAGTCGCAATTGGTTAGTTATGCCCTTTATTCGTAATATTAATAACTTTAGTTAATTTTTTTTGTTACTTTGAAAGGGAAAATGTTGATTATTTAATAAATAGTAATAAAATAATAACTTACATTTCATTAGTTGTATAAGAATGGTGATAATGAATTTATTTTAATTCATCTATTTTCGAAAAATAATGTGTAAGTCAATATTTTTCGCCAAAAACCAATAAAAACTTTAAAGTCGATTTTCTCCATATTTATAATATGTTAGTTGTGCCTTTTTTCATTATGACGGCAGTACAAGACTCAGAACTTTCTTACACCCATACAAAAAACTAAAAAAACCTACCGCGACCGCATCAAATACGTAATGACGTAACGTAATTACGATCAGAAGCGGTAGTCGTACGTACCGCATACACGCTTTTTATCTACAAATACATATTAGTTGCTACTCACATAGATTAAGTGTGTACAGAAGAGAGAGACATGAAAGTTTGTGTGTATGTTTGTTACTTCTTCACGCAAATACTATTGAACGGATTCGGATAAAATTTGGTAAACAGATAGTTTATAACCTGGCTTAATACATAGGATAGATTTTATTCCGATTTTATCTTCCCGTGGGATAACTTTCGAGTTGTAGCGGGTGAAGCCGCTGGCATCACCTAGTGGGTGATGAAGATGAGAATGACATGAGATAAACTGCAGCGGTGGCCCAGTGATGGTGGCCGCGACTTACGAACAGTAAGTCGTAGATTCAAACCCAGGCAGGTGCATTACTTTGTGTAATTTATTTCATCACTGCTGCTCTCAAAACGGTGAAGGAAAACATCGTAAGGAAACCGTCATGTCGTAGAACCAAAAAATACGAAGACATGTGACATTTACCAACCCGTACTGAGTCCGCGTGGTGGATTATAGCCCATCCCTCTCTTAGAGAGGAGGCCTGAGTCCCTGCGTGAGAATATTATAGGCTGATGATGATGAAAGATAAGAATAAAATTGAAAAAGAGTTTTTTATCTGAAGGATACTAAATTGACGTCAAATAGATTGATAAGAGCAACTGAGTGATTCATATCAGTATTTGCTGCCTAAGTTGGGGTCGGTCCGAAAAGAGGTCGCAGAATAGCCCATTTGAGATAGAAGAAAAATAGATTTATTTTAAACAAAGGATATCGTGTATTAGAGAAAGTGCAGTTGGAGAGAAGATGCAGATCAATATTGTAACGCATATACTATGAAATACAATAGTAGATTGTACACCAAGTGCATAAAACGCTCCATTTTGCGAGACGTTTATCCATCCGATGCGAGCTTGCGAGCGAGGATGGATATAAAGTAGGGAGTAAAATGGGTTTTATGGACGAGTTTTACACTCTACTTTTCACTTCGATTGCGAGGAAATGAAACAGCAACTTGTAAATATTGTAATAATAATTATGATTCCCTCCAATTAACTTTTTTTTCATCAGTAGGAAACTTGACATAACACCTGACTTACTCATACTTACCGCTCAGTTATAAAAACATTTTGAGCAAGCCTATTGCCATCAACCAATGTAATTAGGAGCAAGCCTATTGCCATCAACCAATGTAATTAGGAGCAAGCCTATTGCCATCAACCAATGTAATTAGGAGCAAGCCTATTGCCATCAACTGATGTAATTGGGACCAAGCCTATTGCCATCAACCAATGTAATTAGGAGCAAGCCTATTGCCATCAAATGATGTAATTAGGGACAAGCCTATTGCCATCAACCGATGTAATTAGGGATAGCCTATTGCCATCAACCAATCTTATTAGGAGCAAGCCTATTGCCATCAACCGATGTAATTAGGAGCAAGCCTATTGCCATCAATCAATGTAATTAAGAGTAAGCCTATTCCCATCAAATTATGTAATTAGGAGCAAGCCTATTGCCATCAACCAACCTAATTGAGAGCAAGCCTATTGCCATCAAGCGATTACGGTAATTGAGGGAAGCCTATTCCCATCAACTTTTCTTGTATACGTAATAAAAAGCAGTAGGTAATCCCTTGTTCTTAGAATACTAACGAAACGAAGGAGGTTATTCTATGAAGTTGAAGTTGATCGTGTGGCTGTTGGGCCGGTTACCAGTGCCGATTACCTTGGGCTTCGACGAAGATTTTACTTTATGCTCTAGAGCATAAATCGCGACTTTATGTCACCTACGCACGGCATAAAGACGCATTTTAGAGCGAGAGAAGTGAAAAGAAAGTTGTAGAATTTTCATATCTATTATAGAAGAATTATCATTTGTATTAATATTATTATTGTAGAATTTTCATACAACAAAACTATCTACCATTTGTTGTGCTTAAGCAAGTAAGTCGCAACACCATTGCGACGGCAGCATTGACGCACGCACAGAGAAATGTACTAGAGTATCCCTTCTACACAATTTTCTTACTCCCTGACACCACACTTCCGCGGTAGACCTCTATTCTTGACGATAATATTGATGATTGTACAATAGATTTGTATCTTTCGTGTACAATATGGTACAGGAAATAAAGTTCAATGCTTTGAGTAAAGCTAAAAGTGACGGAGCCGACAGTAAGACCCTCGTTAGAAATAGTTCTATTATTTTTTCTGCCGCCAATCACTTTGTTGTGTTCCGGTCGTGAGATGTGGGTGTCCGCCAAATTATAGTCAGGCAGGCCAAATTATACCTACTCGTATGTGTGTATTTATATTTCTTTGCCGACAAAGATACCGCCGCCGGCGGGAAGGTTTTAATGCTGAACCTGCCACAAAACAGAATCTTCTTCACAATTTTTTGTTGAATGAAAACACGTCATATTTATTTATTTTTCGGATCTCCGACAAATGATATACATAAAACATTATTATATAATTGACAACAATTTGATGGCAATAGGCTCGCCCCCTACTACATGGGACTTAACAAAACTGGCGAAATATGGATATAGTATTAGGTCTACCTATGCCTAACCCTTCAGTGTTTAGCCGCCTAGTAGAGTGAGTAGCGAGATGCATCAGATAAACATAAATTTTATATTTGCTGGAGAAGGCCTTTTCAACGCCATTTTTTTAAATTTAGGTCCTACTACACTATCAGTGCAGCAATCAATTAATCAATCGCAGAAATTTATTGATTGATTGCAATTTCCAGCAGTGTTGTGCCGTACACATAAAATAATAATATGTATTACAACTTACACAAGTTCAAAATAATCAGGTTTGTTCTCTCAAATCATGAATGAATAGCATGGCAATGAACAGGGCCACTCAGGGCCATCATCGATGAGGCCGAAAAGTTCTGGAATGGCAACCGGAGCCGGTAGACTTGGCGTTGGAAGGCCTCATTCGTAGTCACGGTAGACTGATGACCTGGTGAAGATTGCGGTTAACCACAGGATGCGAGATACACGGGACCTGTCAATGTAACACTTGGACGATGCCTATGTCCAGCATTGGACGTCTTTCAGCTGAAATTATGAATGATGAGTTTTTAGTTCTTTCAAGCTAAACATGTACTTTCATCGACTACAAAGCTTAAAACATCAGGTGAGGTTATTGAGAGAAAAAGGCGCTATTAACTTGAATTTTAAGTGTGCAACACAACAGTGTTTATGCCTTTTATTTCGACTAATTTTAAAAACACATAGGGTGTAAGGCACAGCCCTCCGCAAACTAGGTGCATTCAACATCTTATTCTTCTGAATTTTTCAACGATATTTTTATTCATTTAATATTTTTCACTTCTTGCCTAGCCTACTAAGTTCATTAAACTCGTTGTCACGCTTGTCGTTCACTACGTGCGCTTTGCCACGATAACGATACATTGCGTATGAAAAAAAAAATAGGATTCCCATAACGATCCTGAAATATTTTTTGTACCGGTCATCTTTTTATGATAATATACTGAATTCATCCCATCAGTATGCTGAGGGCTATCCCTTTTTTTAGAGGTTCGGAAACCATCAAATGACTCCTCCCGCTCTGGGCGGAGCGGTAGGGACTGTCAGACTTCTACTGACTAAAAACCACCTATGTTCCTTCTTAGCCCTTCGTGTCGAGCCACAGTATTTCTTTCGAACAACCTGCAGCCCCGGTGAGGGCTATCTCTTATACCCTGTATTATAAAGACCCCCAAAAATCTACTATATTTAATAGACTGACATTAAACCTGATGTTATGTATAACTGCAGTATGCAGCTATTACTGCTATACAGCAGTAATAGCAACTATAGAATACACTTATATTAAACACCACTGCTTAACCCGAGGTGTAGTATGAAACGAGATAATCTTCAGCACTGTTATTAACTCGTAGTCTATATAATATATGTTAACAATTCTCCATGCATGTAGTTACAGCAAGGTCTTTGGTGTATTAGTGGTGCAAAGGTATGAGAGTAGCGATTTTGGCTATAGTTTCGAGAATGCTAAGATGGGAAGGGGCAACGTCGGGAAAGGACGCCCTAGAAAAACATTAAGTCCACCTTTGTACGATTATTTGTGCATAAAGTTTTAATAAATAATTATATACACTGACCTCATTGGTGCAGTTATTCAGAAAGGACAGCTCGCAAACGACGCGCGTTCGTTATTGGAAAAGGCAAAAGGAGTACATGTAAGGATTGTAGCAGGTGGCGTTCTGTTGTTTCTGCCTAACTCCATGGGAAAAAGGCGTGAGTTTATGTATGTATGTGTTTTTATTCGTTTAGGGCGCCTCATATTTGAGCAGTCAGTCCTGCTTACAATATCTTTGTCAGTAATACAAGTAAAATATATGGCAGAAAGTATTTACCCTATCCAAGAAATGATAGATAAAATATTATTATGATTGAAGGTAGAAAGACTGCGATGACATCAAATCAAACGAACATAGTTAGGATAGCAATTCAAATGAACCAGAATTTTTCTAAAGAAAACATAAACCGTTATTCCTCTCCTACCTTATACCACCAAAACTGTAGCAACAGAACTATTGCAAGTCAAGCCGTTAACTGCCCACATGGGTTTCTCAGCGCAAGGAATTTAAATTTTATCACACAGACATGTGCAAAATGTACCAGACAGGGTTGTAGTCCGCTGTTGAGCTTATTATTTTTGAACTGTTACAGTTTATGGAGCTTTTGTGTTGTTTGTTTTAGAGGAAAGCCTTTGCTTAATCATCATTTTCAACAGCTTATATTGTACCCACTGAAGGGACTCAGGCCTCTTCTCTTCGAGAGGGAATGGGCTATGATCTACCATGAGCGCCCAGTGTGGATGGGTACATGTTACAAATCTTCGATTTTTTTACTCTAGGACATACGGTTTTCCTCACGATGTTTTCCTTCAGAGCAGTGGTGATGAAATAAATTACATAAAATAAACTTAACTTACTGTTCGTAAGTCGGGGCCGCCACAAATTACTGAAGAAAATATGAACTTCTTGAGTTTCCCTAAAACTTCAAGAGACGTTGCGTTGAAAGGACTTCCACTAGGTGTACCAATGACATGGTGAAGTGTGCCGGGTTTCACTGGATGCTAGACGGACGAGACTGATCAATTTCGCGACACTTCGGGGATGCCAATGTCCAGCAAATTTTTTGGAAGAATTTCAAATGTGAAATAATTCGACATAAGAATGAATTCACCCAGGTGGACACTGGTGATTTTTTTTATTCCTGTTATGAACTTTTGTCATCCTCCAAAGATCTGCCAATAACATTTTTTTAAATTAACAAAGAACGAAAAACAGTGTATAACATGCTACGTAAAAATATTTTTATAAACCACGAAATGACAGTAACCATATTCATAAGAGATTTAATTTTCATTTTGCAAACCACAACCACCATAGATCTTCCTTAAAACCTTTAAACGAACTAACAGACCATGCCTCTCAAGAAGGCCTTTTAATCAAGTATTTTATCCTCATGGGAAAACCGGTTGGTCTTTTATAGCGAGACTAAAAAAGCTTATAAATAAATTAAAACTTCACAAGAAAACTCGAGTTAACTGCCTTTTCATGTACCTTAAGACTTTTTTCTTAATATAACATAACATCACGCCTGTAATCCCCGAAGGGTTGGGCAGAGGTGTACCTAATATTATATCGATTCACCAGATATGTTTAAGTCTCATATTACATGAGACTTGCCCCCTATTAAGGGGACAAGTCTTAATTGCCATGAACAGGGCAAAAATCCAGACTCTGTAGCTGCTGGTGTGAAATTCGTAATGGAAAATACTAATGACACTTTGGCCGACGACCTAGGTATCGAATCCAGGACCAACGAAGCAGTCTTACATAAATAGTGAATTGATATTTTTAAGAATATGAACATGTGGATCGGACGGTTCACAAAAGTTTACCGTCTTAGAATTTCACACACTCTGTCAGGATAATAATTATGTTGCACAGTTGCACATCTTCAATGATTCCACCGACCGACAACACAGTTTGGTAAAACAACGTTGCGCATCATAAAACTTTGGACTAGAAAATACTTATTAATTTTTGACTAGTACTAAAAATATTATGTCGCCGGATTTACATGGTAATACAGAAACGGTACCGCCTGTCTAGGACACGGACTAACTAGTTAATGGAGTAGGTATATGCATATTTCTGTAGTTTATTTTTTATTATGTGTAGTTTCATAGAAAACATGTTCGGTTTTCTTACTTCAAAATAATTTTACCTAGAAATGTATTGGATTTTATCTTAGAATGTCAGTGAAAACATGAACTAAAATAAAATACTTATCATGCATCGTTAATCAGGACACAAATTTTATTTTCTTCCACGGGAGAAACAACAATAAGGTACAGAAACATACTCTTAGGATAAATTTTTGATCAGCTACTGTATCCATCAAACTTTCAACCTCATACTATTAATTTATCATAAATAGGATATTTACCATGTTTGATTTTTGTTTCGAGTTCCCGATATTTCGGCGCTGTTACAAGCACCATGATCACGGATAAACTGAAGTCATTGCGGGTGGGTGTTTATGAGCAGACAAAACGGTCTACCCTCTTTCTCGTTCGTTTTTTGTTTTGTTTATGATATTAATAGTAGTGTCAGTGACCATGTCAGTTTAAAAACTTATATTTTCAACCTCATACTTGTGAGTAAGGATTCTAAGTTCTGTAGTTTCTACCTTTCCCCTCGGTTGGGGCAGTGGCTGAGCAATAAATTGACTGCTGCGCTGCGTGTCACGGGTTCGAACAAATATTTTTAGGGCTTACAAATAGTTGCTCCAGGTCTGGGTTTTTGTGTAGATATATGAGTTTTAATGTTTGTTAACACAGCCATGATACGACAATAATAGACTATGCATGATACGATACGATAAAAGTTCATGCATGTATGTATCAATACTCCATTCTCTAAATCCTCTGTGGTCAAAAACGTATTTGCATCTACGAGTACATCTCTAGAGACTTGCCACAGTCTACGTCTTACACTTTTTGAATTAAAAGAAAATGTAATGCAAAGTGTCACAGACACCCCTGATCCTAGCTTATTTTTAGAGTACAGTTTCAAAATGAGCAGTTTTTGTGATAAAGGATAAAATGGACTATGCGGTAACAAGAGATTTGAATCTTGTAGGTACCAGTGTTGGGCAAAGTGTAATCTAACTACTGATTACTAACTACCTACGACTACAAAAAGTAGTTAGCAATCATAACTACTAACTACAAATTGTAGTTGCAATCACGATCACTTGATTACTTTTTACATTTAAAATGATGTAGCGTTGAAAATGCCGAAAGTTTCAATTGTTTTTTTTCTGTATTTTTCGAATGTTGCAGTGAAAAAATCACTTATTATCTACGACTTTAATCCTTGCATTTGATTATTCATAAAAATAAACATAGATATTTGCAATAAACTGTTTTTTTATGCAGCCTTTTTCCAAAACATATTAATATTATCTAACTACACATTACATGTTTATTTCATTGCAAAATATAAGTTCGTATAAGTTAAATAATCAGTAGTTACAACTACTCGATTGCAGCAATCAAACTAACAACTACTTAATGTAGTTTGATTAAAAGTAGTTAACTACATGTAGTTATGATTACATGTAACTTAACTACATGTAGTTAACTACTTTTAATCGTAGTTAGTAACCAGATTACAAAATTATAGTTAACTACGCCCTACACTGGTAGGTACCAATTACGACTGCCAAAGAACTACAAATGGCAGCCAATACCGACGGCTCCACGTGCTTTCCGAGGCACGGAGGCAACTCTGTACCTACTGGGTAGTCACCAATACACAGACCTTCTTAGGCAAATAAGGCTTAACTTAAATATCGGCCTGAGCGGTAGATATTATTAAGCCACAAGTTCATCAAATGATCAATTCCCTAAAATAAAAATATTATTGTAAGGTATTCATTTAAACTCAAATGAATTCATTGAATAAGAACTTCTATAAAAATATATATTGTGTGAAACTTAATTCGTTTTGTGATCAAAATTCTAGACCAAGATGATCATCATCATTTCAGCCAAAAGACGGCCATTGCTGGACATAGGCCTCCTCCAGGTGTCGCTACGTTGACAAACTTCGCCAGGTCATCAGTCCACCTAGTGGGAGGCCTTCCAACGCAATGTCTTCCGGTTCGCGGTCGCCACTCCAGGACTTTTCAGCCCCATCGGCTATAAGTTTTGCGAGCAATGTGCAGCCCACTGCCATATATTTCTGGCGATTCTTCGGACAATTGACCAAGATAATGTCCCAAAAAACCACTGTTAATCCGCAAGTGTGGTAGTATAAAAAATGCAGGTTTTCTCACAACTTTTAATCTTCTTTGAAACCCGAAAATACAAACCAACATAAAGCTTACTCCTGGCTCTAGTCAGGTTGTCTCCAACACATCAATTATTAAAATAAACGAACAAAATAACTAGGTGAGAAAGATTCACAATCTGTACATAGGTACATCTTTTACACAACTGCGGTGTCCAATGATTTCTCAAGGGACCCAAGATGCGGCCATTTGACCTCGATTTATTCTAAATTCTTAATAAACGGTGAAAACTTGCCTTTTTCCTTTTCAATTCTATTTTTAACTAGCTTCTCTTGCCTCGGGGGTAAATTATTTGATTTATTCAATAATTAAGTTGTTGTTGCTTCTTTTTTTAGGGTTCCGTACCCAAAGATAAAACGAGACCCTATTACTAAGACTTCACTGTCCGTCTGTCTGTCTGTTACCAGGCTTGTTGTCTCATGAACCGTGATTTTTAGACAAGCCCGCCACACTATTCCCAAACCACTGTAGCTCCTGTTAGCCAGAATCAAACCACAAGAAAAGCGCCGCGACAATGAAGCTCGACGAAGTCCCAGAGAAGCGATTTAACTGTCTTGGATCCCGCAACGAAATTAGTCAGAAAAGAATAGCGGAGGAGTAGGAAAAAACATAATTTCCACTTCCCTCCATATCAGCAGGAGACAGAACAGAACAAGGCCAATAGTTGTAATTTTCCCAAATGGTGTATTTGCCGCTATTACAACAAGTACTAAAACACCAGAATAAAATTAATATTTAAGGGGGCTATACAACAAATGAATTTTGCTCGTTTTGGTTCGATAATAATATATTGATAACGGCAAAGGTCTTGAAATAATGCCTTGGCTTGAAATAGTTACACTTTAAAAATAAATAAGCAATGAAATATTAAATAAAACAAATATTTATGGGGGGCTCCAACTTTACATACAACAAACCTGTTTTTTTGCCGTTATTATAGAACGGAACCCTTCGTGAGCGAGTTTGACTCGCACTTGACCGATTTTTCTGTGTTACTGTTACCGGGTGTAAAAAGACGGTGGAGTTTTGCATAATTAGTTTGGTTAGAGGAAAGTTTTGTGCTGAAAAGTGATAGGAAGATATTTTTCACTTGTTTATCCATGGATTTTCTTGGGTTATTGCCAGAAATTGTATGCATTTGACAGAAATTATATTATTGAAGTTTTTACTTTTAGGTACTATTTTTCTTCCTTTATCGTTACATTACAATGAAAGAATAAGTGTTACTTAGTCTCAGACAGGACAAAATGTATAAGTTTTTTAACTGACATAGTCACACACACTATTATTAATATTAGTAGATACTAATAATATCGGGAACTCGAAACAAAAAGTGAACATTGTAAATATCTCCTTATCAGTAATAATAATAATTTTATTGGACAAAATATGGTTCATCGTCAACATTGTAGCCAAAAGTTGCCACTGCTGGATATAGACCTCCCCCAAGTGTCGCTACATTACGATCGGTCCTGTGCGGCTCGCATACAAATATGGCTAAATTAACAGTAAACATAGTGATATAAAAAGTGAACATAAGAAAAAATACTTACCAAATTGGTCCTGATTACCGATTTATATTACCTACTTTGTATATTCCCCAATACTGTTTTAAAATCCACATTTCAGAAACAACTTGTACACCATTTTTCCGAAACATTCAAAACTCAATTAAACTTTCTTCAAATCCTTACACCAAAAATCACCTACCCCAATTAAGTGTAATGACAGTGCAATTTAAAATTGCACACCGACTAATCCTTCATTCCTTTTACTTTTTTAATTAAAGCCACAATACAAAGAGGCGCCAATTCAGGTCACAGCAATTAACGTATTTGGTTTTATTTCGTGCCTGTGCCAAATTTTGAAAAAAAAAAACTGGCCAAGTGCAAATCGGACTTGCACATTAAGGGTTCCGTACCACTGTATATTGAGAGATTTTCCATGTTAATTTAGCACCATAGACTTTTTAACACCATAGCTTTTCCTGTAATCTAAAAGTGTTGAACTAATTTCTGTAGTTTTTGCAAAATTTTAGGTTCAGGAGTTTCGGAGATAAGGGGGGGGGGAATGGTCGGACAGACAGACAGACATACACACGAGTGATCCTACAAGGGTTACGTTTTTTTTTCCTTTTGAGGTACGGAACCCTAAAAAAAGTACGACGTATCTTGAATTCCCGCCAACATTCTACAGTGTTAGATTAACTGATGTTAAAAGTTTGCAACCCCTGGCTAGATGCCAGTTTGTTTAGCCTGACTGATTTATATAGATGTCGAAGTGATGTTGTTTATGAGAAGTGATGCTGAAGGGAAGCTGAAAGTTCTTATAGGATCGCATTTTAAGTTAGACTTTTATCGTGATTGGTATGTTTGGTTCGATTTTCAGGGCAAAAACTGAACCCTATTAATAAAACTTCACTGTCCGCCCGTCTGTCCGTCCGTCCGTCGGTCCATCCGTCTGTCTGTCTGTCACCAGGCTGTATCTCAAGAACCGCGAAAGCTAGACAGTTGAAATTTTCACAAATTATGTATTTCTGTTGCCTCTATAATGATAACAAAATAAAATAAATATTGAAAAGGGGTTCCCATACAAAAATCGTTATTTTTCGTTTAGATACGTAACCCGTCATGTGCGAGGACGACTCGCACTTGGCCAGTATTTTTTAGGTTAAGCCGTGCTTGCCTTGGTTGATCCGTGGCTGGATGACAACCCATTAAAATACCGAGTTTCCTCCGTGCCCAATCGTCTTACCCGGTATTAACTGGCTTGTGGAGGTGAGATAGGCAGCCGCTCCATATATTATAGTAATGGTATTTAGCTGCAAGCGGCTAGACTGGCAGCCGAGTCCAACATAGTTGGGAAAAAGGCTGATCATGATGTAAGGTATGTTTGAAAAAGTAGCCTTTTAGTAGTTTGTGTAGTTTTTTTGAAATTATTTAAAACTCTCAGTTTTCTTATGCATCTTATGAAACCTTTCGTATCAGTATGCCAAGCTCGAAGGTCTTTTAACCAAATTATCAAAATTCGCATTTTGACCAAAATTCGCTCTTTCTTTGATTCCAAAAAGGTAGCAGGAGCGATATCGTATATTGGTCTGTTCTCAAAGGTTATCATTATTTTCGATCTACATCTAAGTGGCCTAATAGCTGGTGATGCCCGAAGTATAACCATTTTGTGAGAGGCACCGACATTTTACCCCAAAACTGGAGCACAGAAATGTTAGAGCATCTCTATGACTATTCATTTGGCTCTATAAATGAACTGAAAGTGGCACTTTGAATAAATGTTAACGGGTTCTATTTTGTACTGGAATTTATTCAGTATCCAAAGCAGCAAAAGGACTGTTTGTTAATGAAGATGCAAAATGTATTACCCCATAGTATTTATTTTGATGGCTATGTTGCATCTCCCTAAAGTAGCTAATCGACCCATCTTGGATACAATGCGAGTGTGGAGCCCCAACACAGGATGTTCTTCACCTCCTCTCTTGCCCATCGTGCACACCTAACTGCACCTTCGAGGAGTTAAATGAAGCAAAATACAAAGCTGCCCAGGTTACTATGTACTCTTCTTCTTCAACCTTTCGCCACCCAATGCTGAGTGTAGGTCTCTTCCAATGCACGCCATTCTTCCTGGTGTTGCGCCTTTCGCATCCAGTCCTTTCCGGCCACTCGAACAAGGTCATCGGTCCAACGCATCGGTTGTCTGCCTACATTTCTATGCCCTACTCTAGGCCTCCACTCAAGCACCCGACTACTCCACCTGTTGTCCTGTCTATGGCTTAAATGGCCCGCCCACCCTTTTTCAACAATAAACCCAATTTCATTAAGTCTCCAGTTCGAACCTAAGATACGCAACTCTGATTTTTGGGATTCATAATTATGCGTACCTATTGTTCAAATATCACTTGCTTCGACTAAGAAAAACATCGTAAGCAAACCAGCATACCTTTTTTTTTTTTTTTTTTTTGGTGGTTGGAAAATCATCGAATGACCCCCCCCCCGCTCTTGGGCAGAGCGAAGGGGAGTGTCAGACTTCTACTGACTAAAGACCGAACCCATGTTCCTTATTTGCCCTTGCGCCGAGGCCACGTAATCTGAGAGATATTTCCTAAAAGCTAAGCTAGAGGGGGTCTGTCTCCACCGATCCCGGGATCCGATTTGACGTAACACGGATCCCGGCGATTTGTCTCCACGGATCCCGGGATCCGTTACTACAAAAAAAAAATAAAAAATTGTGTCCACGGATCCCGGGATCCGTGGCTACAAGAAATAAAAAATAAAAATGTAGAAACGGATCCCGCGTACAGAGTTAAGAAGTTAAGCATAATATTTTTCGAAACTGGTTATCTTTTTTCTACTTTCAAACGAAAAGAAGTTATAATTTAAAATAAAATTATAAGGATTGGTGTAGTAAAGTCTCAAAAACAACCAGGAGGCCAGAAACATGAAGGAGGTATTGTCTATATTCTTAATAGGAATCTCATAATCAAATCTATAAATCTATATACCTTTCTAATACCATGCAGCTTTTTTTTTACCTGGATAGTAAAGTCTTCGAAACTACCAGGACAACAGAATGGTGAAGTATTAAAGTCATGAAAAAAAAAAGTATAAGATAAAATAAAAGGACCTTTTATAAAAAAAAAACTACCAGGAGGCCAGAATATGAAGGAGGTATTGTATATTGTTAATAGGAATCTCTTATTCAAATCTATATACCTTTCTAATACAATGTTTTTTTTTTTTTCATTAGTCTTCGAAACTACCAGCAGGTACACCAGAATGCGGAATTATAGCTCCCGACACGTAACTTGGCAAGGTTTCGAAATTCGAATTTAAAGTTCGCGCATCGTCAAACGAAAAAAGATCACTTCTTTTCGTTTGACGATGCGTGAAAATCTGATTTAAATCAGTTAGGTTAGGTTTAATTAAAAAAAAAAACATTACGAATGTAGGTACCTATATCAAAACATCATTAATAAAATTATCATCAATAAATTATTTCATAGTATCAAACAGAATGAAGATACTCTTAGTAATCAATAATTGTTACGTTATATTTAACAAATCATCACTAAATCAGAACAACACCTTATATTAATAATAACCAAAAATAAAATGTCTATGCAATAACTTAAAAATTACTATTTAATTTTATTCAGAAGTGAAAAGTTAATGCTTTTTTTACAATATTTACAATCAACAATTGACAGAACTTTAATTAAAATATCTCTACAAGTAAGTACAAAGTGAAGAATTACAGGGCGTCAAAACTCTCGTCCACATCGTTGTCAACAAGAAACTGCCCAGAAGGCTAGCAGCATTGCCACGTACAACACTCTGATCACGAGAAGAGTCGACCAACGGCTTGGCAATTTCCCGAAATACTAGGTGGACACTCGGGTCTCATGGCCATAGTATTTCAGCATTCTGGTGTACCTGCTGGTAGTTTCGAAGACTAATGGAAAAAAAAAACATTGTATTAGAAAGGTGTATAGATTTGAATAAGAGATTCCTATTAACAATATACAATACCTCCTTCATATTCTAGCCTCCTGGTAGTTTTTTTTTTTATAAATGGTCCTTTTATTAATTTTATCTTATACTTTTTTTTTCATGTCTCTAATACTTCACCATTCTGTTGTCCTGGTAGTTTCGAAGACTTTACTATCCAGGTAAAAAAAAAGCTGCATGGTATGAGAAAGTTATATAGATTTATAGATTTGATTATGAGATTCCTATTAAGGATATAGACAATACCTCCATGTTTCTGGCCTCCTGGTAGTTTTTGAGACTTTACTACACCAATCCTTATAATTTTAAATTATAACTTCTTTTCGTTTGAAAGTAGAAAAAAGAAAACCAGTTTCGAAAAATATTATGCATAACTTCTTAACTCTGTACGCGGGATCCGTTTCTACATTTTTTTTTATTTTTTCTTGTAGCCACGGATCCCGGGATCAGTGGACAAAAATTTTTTTTTTTTTTTTGTAGAAACGGATCCTGGGATCCGTGGAGACAAATCGCCGAGATCCGTGTTACGTCAAATCGGATCCCGGGATCGGTGGAGACAGACCCGCTAGAGGTCCATGGGTGCCTTAAACATTGACACCAGGTTAGGCACTAACTAAGAAGGAACATGGGTGGTTTTTAATCAGTAGAAGTCTGGCACTCCCTACCACTCTGCCCAGAGCGGGAGGAGTAATTTGATGATTTCCCACCCTACAAACTCCAAAAAAAAAAGTTTAGGCACTAAACACACGATAAATAAGAAGAATAGGTAACTCAAATACACCATTTACTCAACACCTCAGAAATACACGAACCAACACAGATATAATATGGAGATCGCAAAACAAACATAAGAAAATCTAGTTTACAAATGAAAACAGAAATACAAAATAAGCAAGATATGTTTATCTTGACAAGAACTGAAGCAAACTCTTGAATCTATTGTATTCTTGCTCTTTGCTATGCTTATTTCAAAAGATAGGGAACATAAAAGTAAAAGGAATAATGTTTGTTAGAGTATTTTTATCGTTTTGTTATTGTTTGTCGATAATTCTTGTACCTGCCTTCTATAGTTTATGAAAAGGTTTTTTTTGTGGAAATTTTCGATTATACCTAGAATTTTGTTTTGTGGGTTTCAGTAGTCAAGATAAGTTGGGTGTGAAGGATTTAGTTTAGGGATAGATTTGGTAGGTAGAATATAACTTTTGTTGTGCACGCCACTTGTTAGACAGTTCTTTAGTGTCAGTCAGTGTTTTATAATACCATATCCATTGATATAAAAACTAAAGATACGGTCGTCCGAACATTTTGCTCGATGCGTTCCCCATACAGAGAAACACTAACGTCATCTATAAGAACTAATCAGGCTGCTCGTAAACGTAACCTTGTATGAGCGGCGTGGCGTGGTATTATCGAGATATAAATAAATTAAATAAAGCTTTCATTAAAATGTTAATAAAAAAAAATGTTAAATTTTAATTTTTAATTTTCATTTTCTTTTAAACTTCGGTTTAGTCAAGACCTATTTGGGACCAAATTCGAGGCGTCATTTTATCATGCGGTCCGCCCAGTCCTTATGCAGTAATATATAAGTCAATGACCATATCACTACATTATTATTAAACAAAGTACTCCGCCGCGTCTGTTTGTCTGTTCGCGATATACTCAAAAACTACGGCACCAATTTTCATGTCACCAATAGACAGAGTGCAAGTTCTCGAGGAAGGTCTAAGTATATTATAATTTGTAAAGTTTTTAATATACAAGCGGGTGAAGCCGGGGGCATCAGCTAGTTATTTTATAATTTAATTTTATCATAATGTATCTATTTCAGTAAAAGGAATCTAGAAAATAAGTTAAGAACTATGCTTTTGAAAGTCTTAAATGTTATTTTTTATTTGATAACCATGGATTATACTCATGGTAATAGTAACCGAGGGCCTAATTTTGTAGAAGACTTTAATTGTCTCCGGACTGTGTATCCCTCCCTTTTTTTTGGAAAATCCTCACAGGATTTTAATAACATATCCATGTGTGACCAGAGATCACAAAAGATAGAAATTCTTTGAACGCCCGCCCGGTTCCCTCTTAATTCTCCATTACATTAAAATTAAGTACTTTACAAAAGTTGCGTTTCTATCAGTTTTTCTAAGATAAAATATGGGAAGACGATCCCGTATTTTAGCTGAAGAAGCATTAGTATTTACGTAGTAAATTCACAAAGAAATATGATATTCGTTCAACTGGCATTTTGTACCACGAATTGCAGTTTACTTTATAGGAGCTTGAGCCTTTTTCTAAGAAATGATAAGAAAAATAAAATTTTGTTAATCTTAAAAAGAATAGGTAGCTGGTTGGTCTTTAACAGAATTAGGTACAGTTTTTCTTTGTTGAGATTTCTAGTGTAGATTATTATTTTGATTGATCCAAAAAATAAACCAAAGTGTTGGTAGGTGTCACAGTCATAACATAACATCAAACCTATACTCCCTAAAGGGTTAGCAGAGGTCCACCCAATAGTGCACCTAATTTGCCAGTTATATTTTTAAGTCTTATGTATTATGAGGCGAGAGATTGAATTAAACTATTAAGTATTAAAAAAACGAAAATTCACAAAATAAATAGATATTCTATATAATATCGTTATGGCTGAATGTCGTTTCGTCCTCAGGGTATTTTGGTGTAAAAGTTTCAAAGGTCAAACACGTTCCAATCCAGATTAACAAAAGGTCATTATGTATGAACGTTCTCATTAATTGGTTTTGTTCTCCGCTATATTTATATGCGAGACCTTTGTTTTGAAGTACAGACGTCGTACTTTAGGACAAAGGTCATTAATAAAGAAAAAAAATAGCATCACGTTTGGTTTCCACAAAGTCCATTGGATTTCTTGCCCCTTCTTCTTCATAGACTACAGTTTTTTCACAAGTTATTGTGCCTTGTGCCTGTAGCTCCGCATACTTTGTTTTTCTAACATTTTAAAGTGCCTGTAATGGTCAATTAATTAGACCATCATTGCATCACAATTATTTCAATTAGAAATTAGAATGCATGTAGTTTTGTTAAAGACTGTGTATTATGTAGTGACCTGATACACATGTGAGTGAAAGAGTGATGGATATAGGTAAATGTTGAGGGATGAAGAGGGACAGAAAATTGGAAAAAATAGAGTTGTGGATTGTGTGAGGAATGATATGAAAGAGAAAGGAGTCGATGATACCGTTACGTCTGGCAGGGGAGTATAGGAGAAGAAAACGTGTTGCACTGGCCCCAAGTAGATTGGAACTGCCCTTGTTTCAAGAAGATGATAATAATAAATAATAATAATTTTCTTTATTGACATAAATTACAAATTACAATATTGAATTCCCTAACACCTGCGCTAGTAAAAACTGTGTTGCAGGTGTTAGTGTCTTCCCCCTATTAAAGTGACAATACCTAAATTATGTCTGACAGATTTTTTATTTTTTTTTAAAAGAGTCAGAAAAAACTTAATAATAATAATGGAAACTAAAAAAAAAAAAAGCAATAAGTTAAGTAACTAGCGTGCTGCCATGTGTGTGAGTGGTGTGTGTGTTTTTGTGTGCGTGCATGTGTGCATTTATGTGGTGTGTATGTGTGTGTGTGAGGCTGTGTGTTTGTATTGTTGTAAATTTAGAATAGATTATGTTTTCAAAATATTTTCTACATCAGTATA
Organism: Diarsia dahlii; assembly: GCA_949775195.1. Lineage (NCBI taxonomy): Eukaryota > Metazoa > Arthropoda > Insecta > Lepidoptera > Noctuidae > Diarsia > Diarsia dahlii. The sequence continues at coordinate 7,578,745 of OX459215.1, read as the reverse complement.
GTCTAAAGTGTTAAGTGATGATAAGCTGGACTTGCTCTACTGACTTCTTAGTCTAGCACAAACAGTTTCATGATACTATTATTAGTTGGGGTCAGCGCTACACTTTTTTTTCTTTTTCTTCTATTTTCCGCTATCTGAGGTGACGGTATCATTTAGATAGTCTTTTCTCTTTCATATCATTCCTGACAAAAGCCATCCATCATTTCCTTGATCTTCCTCTTCCTCTCCTTATTTATTATTATTATTTATTTATTAAAAATCCCTTAAAACTATCATTACAGGTGTTCACCTAATGTGATAGCTCAGTTTTAAAACTATATAACATGATATAAAATAATTATAAAAACAATGAAAAACTTAAACAAATAATAGTACATAAAATAACATCAATAATCTATCTATAAAAACACAATTTTTAAATTATAATACAACATATCTTATAATAATGTCCATACCAAGACAGTCGAATCCCAGTCCAGCAAGTTAAACTATTGCTTTTAATTAGGTTATTAAAACAATTTTGTATGACAGACTTTACGAAGACATAGAATTTATCCTAGTTGAACAGTTACTACTCCAGTAGTAGTAGAATAGTATTATAGTATTTACGTTCCAGTATATATAGTTCCTGTTCGTTTGACACAGGATGTCTAAGGTGATCCGGACTCAAAGGACTCGTTCACTTTACAGGGACGGGCGCGTTTTGCAAATGTCTGTTACATTCAGCGAACAAGGAGTATGAAGGGATACGTTGCGGCATCGTGAGGCATTTTAGTATCAAACAATAGTGTGTTATGTGGTAAATGGGACACGCGACATTATCTGTCCAGGCCTCCCTGAAAGGTCAGTCTAACTGAATGCAGTATTTAAAACCAAGTGACTTTTGTGGGTCCTCGGGCAGACATTTCACTTTTTTTTCATATCAAAATCCTTCCAAAAGTCTCCATCTTATGCGATATCAGGCGATGTTAGCCCCTCATACATGTTCAGATCATCACACCACCTTCACCGCGATCTACGTCGACGGCGATTTCCTCCATCAGGCGTCCAGTGACTGACGATCTTTGATGCCTCTTCGAGTGAATTCGCACTACGTGCCTAGCTCACTTTAGCTTGGCTGATATTTTCTAAGTCAGAAAAATATCATCATCATAATAATCTTCCTGCCCTAGCCCCATGACACTTGAGGTCACGTTTTTATCTTCAATTCTCCTCTGCCAACAGTCTTTACTTATTTTACTTCAATTTCTTTCACATCGTTCCTCACATAATCCATCCATCGTTTCTTTGGTCTTCCCCTCTTTCTCCATCCATCTACATTTATATTCATCACTGTTTGAGTCACATACAATTTGTAACTCCTACCCACATGTCCATACTAAGACAGTCGGCTTTCTTTCAACTTTTCAAAGACACAAAATTGAAATTTAAAAAATATGCCACATCCAAAACCTCACCTTTCCTCAACCTCACTCCTGCACCTTCTTTAGCTTTGTGCATTATTGTTTCAGAGGGAAATCTTCCGTTTTCTTTGTACACCCGCCTTATTTAACCATGCCGCGCAGTCGCTTTTATTTTCAAATGAATTTCTGATGAGTTTGAGCATGTAAGATGGTTTTAAGTCAATGCTTTGTTGCAATCCGCTTACAGGCTTATGTTAAAACTGCTTTTATCACTTTATAAAATCCGATTTAGACATTACCCTTTTTTGTTTTTTTTATCGATGAAATTTTAATGGTTCGTTTATAACAGGATATTTTATTTTAAAGTGCCTACGGATTCAAACCTAAAGCATTTATTTCAAATAAACCATTACTGGCACTTTTAATTGTAATAAAAAAAACCGGCCAAGAGCGTGTCGGGCCACGCTCAGTGTAGGGTTCCGTAGTTTCCCGTCCGTCACAATAAGTGTTCCCACTTATGAGTTTAAAGGTGGGTAGCCATTATGTTTTTTTTTTATATATTTTTAATTTTTTTTTTTTTACTTTTAAAATGATTTTCCTAAAAAGTCCTTATATAGTTCTATTTTTCAGATTTTTTTCATATTTTCTAAACCTATGGTTCAAAAGTTAGAGGGGGGGGGACACATTGTTTTTTACTTTTAGAGCGATTATTTCCGAAATTATTGACATTATCAAAAAATGATTTTAGTAAACCCCTATTCATTTTTAAAGACCTTTCCAACAATATATCACACGTTAGGGTCAAAATAAAAAAAAAATCACTTCCCACTTTAGGGGGGCTACCCTAATAAAACATTTTTTTCCAATTTTTATTTTACCACTTTGTCGGTTTGATTGATACACATATTGGTACCAATTTTCTAGTGCTAACGGTCACAGAGATTAAGCGAGGATGGACGGACGGACAGACAGACATGGCGAAACTATAAGGGTTCCTAGTTTTTTTTTTTTTTTTTTTTTTAAAACGTTGCCCCACACTAGGAATTTCTCCTGTATCGTGGGTGCGTTCACAAACATATAAACTCACATACACAAATACCCAGACCCGAAACAACTATCTGCAGGTCATACAAATATTTGTTCCGTGCGGGGATCGAACCCGCGACACGCAGCGCAGCAGTCCAATCGCTTAGCCACTGCGCCAACCGTGCCGTCTAGTTGACTAGTTGACTACGGAACCCTAAAAAGAAGGCGAAGCTACAGTCTCAATCACAAAGCCTAATACGAATAATTTGTGAAAGTACTGTAATTGCCCCTTCTAAAGCGTAGATCTCTATAGATAAGAATGAACAAGAAACTCTATGGACCATGTTTTAAATCAAAATATTATTGCATAACTAATTTGTTGACAAATTTTAGCTACATCATGTTGAGATCACACTAATATTATGCGAAAACAACTATCATTGTCGTTATGTATGGTTCATCTGCCTAACCTTTTCCCAACTATGTTGGGGTCAGCTTCCAGCCTATCCAAATCCAGCTGAATACCAGTATGCTTCACAACCCAGTTGATACGATACTCCATAGCAATCATATTTACAGTTCACTTAATCAAACATTACTTTAAAACAAAAACAAACAAAACCTCTATTTACTAATTAATTAAACTAACAATCAATTTATTTCCCACTCCACAATCACTTAACAAAACGGTACACCGATTTTTTCGTATTTAAAAACCGGTTTTTTACCGTAAATAATTTGACAAGTCCCTTAAAACGTCATAGGATGTATCAGATAAGGTTGGGGCAATATTTATGTGGTGTCTATGAGGTAGGTGTAGAGGAGGGCCCCATTGGTTGACGGCGACAGGTGTGTCCAGACGGTTAATGAATCGGTTTTGGTGTATACAGGGTGGTTCTTGTTAACCGACTTCTTTCTAGTATTTTTTTTTCGAACTGGGTTTTGGTTTTTTGTGCTTAATCATAACGAAAACATAACATCACGCCTGTAATCCCTGAAGAGTTAGGCAGAAGTGTACAAGTTAGAACACACACAGTTTACCAGTTACTCATCTGAATGCTGTTTAAAATGTTGTATTTTCATCGCGGTAGTGACATATTGTGTGCACTATTTAGGTACACCTCTGCAAACTCTTCGAGAGTTAAAACCGCGCCGTGATGTTATATTTATTTTATAGTAATTAAAAGTTTTAGTAGAAGTTACTATACTCAGTCTGAACTTGATTTTTTGTTTATCAGTGGATTCTTATGTAACAGAATTCTGGGAAAAAGACTTACAACTGTATAGGTTCTTCATATATTTACGATTTATTTAGGCTTTTATTTGATCATAATATTATTATGTTCCTCCGTAAAATCGGCGATTTTGATTCCTGGAACATTGATATTTCTAGAATCTCGTTACTTAAATTCATCAACATAATTATTCATACCTTTCGTGGAAGTATAAAATATAGCTATGCATTATATATTACATTTCATCCAAAATATAGGTACCTAAGTTTTTTCTTTATTCAGGAACGAAATCAAACCATTTTTTTTCAAATAGACCAGTAAAAAGCACTTTTGCTTTGTCAAAAACTTAATTAAATTACTGTGAAAAGTTACTCATTCCAATGCGTTGATCTGTATGAAGAAGAATGGGTAAGAAATTCTATGAAACTTTTAAATCCGTAAATTGTAACAACCTGTTTATGATGATAGTCACAGTAGGTACCTAATCAAGTTTTATTAATACTTGTATATTACTGGAATACGGGTTGCCATGGGAACTGGCAATATTGATCAGCTACTATCTAATGTTGTCCATGCTTGAGATAAACTTATTTATGTCCAGAAATAATTAAATAATGAGTTATTAGAAAAATTATGTTAATATTAGTGGTTGTTCTCGAGTTGGTTAGCGTGGTAATTTTGATGTGTGATCTTTGAGAAAAACAAGTAGTTTATAATACGGGTGGGATCCAAAACATCAAACTATTCCAGACAGATATCTTTGTGCCAAACATTCAGATCCCAGTGTTATTAAGTAGGTAACAAACATCCATTCAGTCATGTTTTTATTCATACTTTCGCATTTTATTTTATTTTTTTAGTGGTAATGAAAATAATATTAATGCTAGAAAATAATGGCGTTTCTAGGAGTCCTCTATTTTTTTTGTTTTTTTTTTCCTCGTTTTTATTTATGTTAGTTTCCTACATATTCTATAGGACATGTATGACAAATTACTATTGTTGCTATTTTTCCAAGACGACCAAAATATTTAAAGTTATAAAATGGATATTTTTAAATCTCAAACAGGTGTATAAAAATCAATGAATTAAAAATGTTATACTTAATTTCCGAGCAAGTAATATTTCATTAGGGATATAAAAGTCGGATTACAACCAAGCGAACAATGGAGTTATCATAAAAATATTATCGTAATAAATTGGTAACGACATAATAAAAACATTTTCACTCATAAACTTTGGTTCCGTATGTGCCTTTTAAACTGTTTTATGGGGTATTAGGGGTTTTATACGCGTTGAATTAGACTAGGATGTCCTAAATATTATATTATTCTCCTTGGCCTAACTTGGTGTGACAGGTTTTTTGCCGCGCAACGGCATCTGACTTAGCTTTCCATCATCTGCCTTTTGGCAACTATGCTGGGGTCGGCTTCCAGTTTAACCAAAAGCAGCTGAATACCAGTATTTTACATAGAGCGACTATATGACCTCCACATCCCAGTTAATACTAGGTAATACGATACCCTTTGGTAAGAATGGTAGTCAAACTTTCAGGTCACCGACTACCCGTAACGACTGCTAAAGATATAGCAGCTGAGACCAACAGCTTATCGTGTTTTCCGAAGCACGTAGGAAACTCGGTATATATTGAGCTGTCACCTATCCACTGCCCAACCTAGGCAAGCGCGGCTCAACTTTAATATCGACCCGAGTGGCAGAGCTCCTCCAATTTGGCTTGGCTTTACATGCCGGAATCATCTCTCAAGCATCATGCTGGTTCCCATCACGGACGTTTTTCACTACCGTAGCAAGTGATCATTATAATGATACGCGCATGAATTCGAAAAATCAGGCGACTTGGGTTCAAACTTGTGACCAATGACTTCATCATCTTTCTGCAGTCCATCGGTATAAAATAAGCGAAACATAACAAAATTGTACCAATAAAATAAATAACCCAGTGAATTCTAAGCAACGATTTCCATTTAATTCCAAAGACTGAATTATTCTAATTATTCCAGTACTCGTATAAACATTCGAATAATCGTTTTACAATCGATAAATACGTCCCTAATTGAATTACGGCCACTTCAAAAGATTAATTTAATTAAACATAATCAGATGCACTTTACTACATAACATTAAGAAGTGGTCATAATTATGGAAACAACACACTGAATTCTTTGTCACGCTATTGTTAAGAAGCATTTACACTTGAAAAGTTGGAACCTAGTGGAAACTGGTAGTGGTATATGGCAAAAAATTAACAAGTAACCACCATATACACTAGGCCAATGGCTCTCGCAAAAAGGAAGCTTGTATTCAGTAGTTAGAATACTATAGGATCATTAATATTTTATTTTATCCTTGTCATCATCTTCCTGCCCTTATCCCATTCTAATTGGGATCGGCGCAACACGTTTTCTTTTTGGATTCTCTCCGTCAGACGTCATGGCATTATTTACTCCTTTCTCTTTTATATAATTCCTCACAGAATTCATTCCTCTTTTCTTTGTCATTATTAATTTTATGTTTTATGTTCCGTATGGTGTCGGACGAAAAAGAATAGCACCATCCCCTATCTTCCCGTGGGTGTCGTAAGAGGCGACTAAGGGATGTACCAGAGAATGGACAGCAGCGTTCTCTGTGCTTTTTGTATCGACCGTACTGCGATCGCCAACCCGCCTGCCAAGCGTGGCGATTATGGCAAACCCCCCCTAAGCAAAAATTACACTTAGGGGAGGCCTATGTCCAGCAGTGGACGTCTTTCGGCTGAAATGATGATGATGATTAATTTTATTATCCTTGTGCTAAGACTCGCGATGAATATGTCAAAGACCAAACTGATTTCAAACACCACCCAACACAAGATCCGAGTAAATGGTGAAGAATTGTAATTGTCCATGAATACATCTACTTGGGCCATTTAGTCTCTTTCCAGGCAAGGCACGACAAGGAAGTTGTAAGACGAACCGAAAATGCCTGGAAGAGCTACTGGTCCATGAAAGAGCTTATGAAAGGAGACCTTTCACTGTCACTCAAGAGAAAAATCATGGACATGTGCATTCTCCCCATTTTGACATATGGATCTCAGACCTGGTCTTTGACAAACATTCAAAGTCCAAGCTCAAGGTTTGCCAACGTGCATTGGAGCGTAGTATCCTAAGCGTTAAACTAATCGACCGTATACGCAACACCACACTGCGCTCCAAAACACAAATCACTGACGTTGCTCAAAAAGCCGCTGAGCTGTAGTGGGATTGGGCTGGCCATGTCTGCCGTATGCCCAACAACCTGTGGGCCGAAACAACCACGTTGTGGAACCTTGACGTAGCCAGAAGGCGACGTGGTAGACCTCGTTGGAGATGGCGGGACGAGCTTGACAGAACCCACGACCAGTGGTCCACATTGGCCCTGGATCGCAAAATATGGAAATCGTGGGGGGAGGCCTTTGCCCTGCCGTGGGATGACACGGGCTAACAGTAGCAGTAAGCCTACTTCCACAATAATATCTTTTTTTGATCTTTAAGCTCTTTTAACCAGCGGGTGATCAGTTACAAAGTTACTAGTTTATAAACTTATTGTTTAATAAAATTATTAAACATTCTAGAGATACCTTTAATATAGTTTAATCATCGAAACGTTATAAAGATGTAAAATAAATTTCACTCACCATAACTTTTATTATAATGATGAAAAGTCAGTCAGCTAACTCAGATAACTGTCAACTTGGCAAGACACTTCTAACAAACTAAATAAAATTAGTATAAAATTGGGTGAAAATTGTCTTTAAATTAAAATAAAGACTGACCTCAAAGTTTTTTTAAGTCTAAGTTATCAGGGACAATACAGTTGAATAAGCGAATGTTATCTGATTTAAAAAGTCATAAAACTTTCAACTATCTCTAAAGAAGAGATAACAAAACTTTTGGCCTTTTTCTCTTTTGGACAGCTTAAAATGTTGGTGACTATCTTAATTTATGTATTTTTTTGGTATTCTGGTAAAAAAAACTGGGGCAGTCCAATCAAATCGTTCCTCTGTGTAAAATATTTGGAATGTGTGTAGGTATATGTATTTGTGTCTGGTTTTAATAGATAGTGTTAGGTTGAAATATAATCAGAAATCGTCTTTTTATTATTAAAGATCTATAAATTGTTAATATAATATCAAAATAATAAACGCAGTACTTAAATGTTTAAGTGTTAAAAGATATCACTTTTTTGTGAATATTATGTATTATATTTAATTTTGATAAGTATAAAAAGGATCAGGTGAGAACAGTTCCAACCATAAAAGAATAAAGAAAGCAGATTTATTATTGTAAAAGTATAAATTAAAAAAACAAGATGTTAATGTGTAAGCCCTCTAACATTATCACACTAGTGCTTAATTCAATGCTTTTAAACCCGATAATAAAACCGAACCGATGGTGATGAATTAACATTCAATACACGCCGTAAACATTGAGCGGTGATACAAAGACATTACGGTGATACCACGGTGATAATACGGTGATTAATGGTGATTAACGGGATCGCGGTACGTCTACATTTATCTTGTTTTGTGGTGCTTTTAGAAACGGTAGGTGAGTGTTTAGTTTCTTAAAATATTTTAGTGAGGATTTTAAAAGGATCTGCGGGTTTTAGAATAAAATAATGTTAAATGCTATTTTTATTGCGGCTATTATTGAAAGACTGCTGGAGATGTCAGATTTTAGATAGCAGTTACTTTTTGTTTTGTAATTTGTGCCAAATGTCGCTGTTTTGGTTTTTACGATAACAATTTATTGCAGACATTAAATTAAATTAAATTGTTGTTAAAGATGGCCCCTATGAAAATAAGAGAAAGCCTTTACATTTATAAATAAAACATGCAAATTATTAACTAATTTGGACGAATATTATGTTTTTTTTTTTTTATATTAGGTATCTTGGTCGAAAGTTTCTAAAAATTCTGAACGCTGTGAAGTTTTAATGATAACAAATCACCCTTTAAATGACACTTAAATTATTATTCCATTTCCATTAAAACTCATATTCGGAACAAAAGCTAACGAAAGAATAAGAGGCGATATGGAAGAAAACTCTTTAATATTATTTACTGTCATACTTTTGTGACAAAACTTTGCACTTACCCGGATCTTGGGTCACTTGTGCTTTGTGCACACTAGTGAGGTATTGTGGTTATTATGGTACTATGTCTTAAGTGAACGGTGAAGAAAAAAAATGTGAGGGAACGCATGACTTAAAAACAAAAATTCAAAGTCATGTGACATCTACCAACCTGAATTGGGCCCGCGTGGTGAATTATAGCCCATTCCCTCTCATAGAAAGGAGGCCTGTATCCCAGCAGTGGGAACATTTATAGGCTGATGATGATGACGAGAGAACCTTCCGTCGCAGGAGGCCGTGCAACGCTTTTATGAAGTCCTCGGTAGCATTACTGAACGCAATGTGCCACGAGTCAAGTCCCGGACACTTGATTTTCCGGTTTGATTCTCAGCACAATTAATAAAAATTTTCAAGCGAAAACAACGTCTCTGAGTTAAATGGAAGAAATTTAAGAACATCAAAGACTACAATGAGTTCTCGGAATACAGAGTAATTTTTAAAGATGCCTGTAATACCTGCTATGCAAACTACATGAAATCAGTAGAAGACAAACTTACCACAAACATTAAATACTTCTGGACATATATAAATAATCGCAAAAACAAATCAGGGATTCCATCTACTATGCACTATCAAAACCTTAAGGCAAGTGCCCCTGAAGATATTTGTGATATGTTCTCAGACTTTTTTCAGTCTGTGTTTGAACCTAGTTCACCTTCATTGTCCGCCTGGACCCCGTCTACACACTGTAGTGCTAACGCTAGGTTGATCGATAACTTGCCTAACGGGGAAGACAAAATTCTTAAGGAATTGAAATTACTGGATCCTGCCAAAGGTGCAGGTCCCGATGGGTATCCAGCCTTGTTCTTTAAGGCCGCCGCTGGCAGTATCTGTAGGCCGCTCTTTATCATTTACAATAAATGTTTAAGTGAGGGTGTTTTCCCTGATGAATGGAAACGGGCTAAAATCACGCCGGTACATAAGAGCGGCTCTAAACATGACGTGGAGCAGTATCGGCCTATCTCGATTCTGTCGACGTTGTCGAAACTTATTGAGAGACTCGTGCACAATGAAATCTATCCAATCTTACACAGCATCATCATCCCAGAGCAACATGGGTTTGTTCAAAGGCGTTCGACTGTTTCTAATTTGCTAACTTATTCCAATTATCTTTTTGAAAATATGGACAGGCGATTACAAGTTGACGCAGTCTATACAGATTTCAAAAAATCTTTTGACAAGGTCGACCATGTAATCCTACTGAATAAGATTGCTTTTAATGGTATACGAGGGAATTTGCTTCGTTGGTTCTCATCCTATATTAAAAATAGAACACAAAGGATTGTCGTGAGCGGTCATCAGTCTAATGTAGTCCATATAACTTCGGGTGTTCCACAAGGATCAATTTTGGGGCCACTTTTGTTTATTCTGTACATCAATGACATAGACAAATGCTTTAAAAATACTAAGTTTCTTGTATACGCTGATGACCTTAAAGCTTACAAGTCTATACAGACTGTTGAGGATTGTCGACTGTTCCAGCAAGATCTCGACAGACTTACTGACTACTGTCTAGACAATAAACTACACCTTAGTCTCTCCAAGTGCAATTGCATTAATTTCACAAAAAATAAAACTATTATTAATTTTAAACACTCGTTGCATGACACAGTACTCAGTAATGTGTCTACTGTGAGAGATCTTGGTGTGTTAATTGATGATAAGCTGTCCCTAAACCAACATGTGGAAAAAATTATTAATAAAGCATTTAGGATGTATGGTTTCGTTATGAGGTCGTCTACTGAGTTTAAGCGGGTCTCCACTTACCTTTACCTATATAAAACCCTAGTACGATCACAATTGAAATATGCCGTCCCTATTTGGAACCCGTTTTACCGTAAATATGTAGACGAGATTGAGAAAGTCCAGCGCAAGTTTCTGCGAGCCATGCACTATAGATGCCATAAAACGTATTTGTCGTACACTCAGCTACTGGATAAATATGGGCAGGTCAACCTAGAATCTAGACGTAAGTATCTAGAGGCCTCTGTACTGCATGGTATTGTTCATGGTGATTTCGATTGTATTGATCTCACGAGCAAACTTTGTTATGTAGTCCCACGCACCGTTAATACCCGTAGTACCCGTGCTGGTACCCTATTTGCTGTCAATTCCTGCCGAACTAATTCTGGTTTACGCTGTCCTGTCCGTCGAATGGTTGAATCCTTTAATAGTAATTTTGTTAATATTGATATTTTTGTATGCTCAAAATCCAAATTTAAATCCAATGCCATGAAAGTTATTATGAATCAATAATATTATAAGGAATGTAAGTTAATCTAGATTTTATTATATATATATTTTTTTTTTGTTATTTGTTTGTGTTTATTGTTACTTATACTGCCAAGCAATTGAATTGAATGAATTTGAATTTTTAATTTTATTTAATTGCATGATGCTAGTCTTGCCGTGGTTTTATTATTTACTTTGTTACTTGTTCGTGTTTATTTTTATTCAACTGCAATTGAATTGAATCAATTTGAATTTTTAATTTTATTTATTTGCGTGATGCTAGTCTAGGTTTTATTATTTATTATTTACTTTGTTATTTGTTTGTGTTTACTGTTAATCAATTGAATTGAATCAATTTGAACTTATAATTATTTTTAATTTATTTGCATGATGTAACTGATATTTCTAAATTGTTTTTGTTATTAGTGTGATGTATTTATTATTATTGTTTTCTTTGTTTGCCTATCTAGTGACACTCATTATCTTATTCTCATTTGTTAATATGCGGATAATGTAGTGGGCTGCAATATTGTTATTATTTTTATATTATTTTTTGTCTGTTTCAACACATATTGTAGCTGTTTATTGTCCCTGAATAAATAAATAAATAAATAAAATGTGATGTCTTGAGTCATCTAATGGGATCATGTCGAAATGGTCAACCAATAATGACACCGTCACTTGCGTGAATATTGCCAGTTTTTTCGGAATTTTCTAATGGAACGGTGTCTTAATAGAATTGGGTAGTCGACAAAAAAAATTGGTCAGATAGATTTCCAAAAAATATTGAATACACATTTTTTCTTTTTTCACGTAACCAAAAAATGAGTGCCAGTGCAAAGCAAGACAAGTCTAACACCCGTATCTATAAACAAGTCATTACTATTACTTGAGTAAATGTCATTGTTTAAGATACGATTTTTTCTCTGTAGTTTAGTAATTCCTTGATGTTAGAACTATCAAACGTTCTTAGTTTTACTTTCATTGACGGTTCTAACTTCGCATAAACTCTTGTCCATTGCATAAAAATTTATGCATAAGTAATTACTTAAGATCAAGTAATTACTTTAACTTGACTATAAATACGGATGTTAGTGATTCTACAACTCGTGTGACGTCACATTGTAGTACATTTTTTTACCGAAAAGTGGCGTCACAAGCCCCCACTCATGATCTTTGACGCTTTTTATCTTCGTAAATTTTTATTTATTTGATAAAACAAAAAACACGTAAAATATTTTTCGATAATCAAACTCACGGACTGAATAGAATCATAATTATTCGTTTTTAGTCAGGAAACATCCTATTGGAAATAAAAAGACTCTAAACCGACCTCAAAGTCAGGTGGGCCGCTGCAGGTAGGTACAACTTGTTCATGTGGGGGTATTTCAATAAAACTGAGTGCGACCGTGAAGTCTCTTCTCAAACCACAGCCCTCTTCTCCTGACCTGCTTTTAAAGAAACTGCCTGACCTTGACTGTCAATACTTACCTTTATCAGACAGAAAAATTCCAACATTTGTACAAAAATAAAAGTTCCACAGACTTTTCTTTTTCTCTTTGTATGAACCACCCTTTACGGGCGGTGTTTTCGTAAAGTTGTGCGTTAGTTAACAATTTGTTATGGGTTATAGTGCTTTCAATAGAGGCAGTCTTTTATTGGAAGCATTCTGTTTTTGTTAGCAAGTCCTTCAAAGTTTTCAATAGATAAGTAAGTCGTTCTGTTAAGTGCTTTATTTATTTGGAGATGTCATTAGATTACACTCTTTTTAGATTCTTTTTTCTAGAGTTCGTTTAGTACCTTTTTTAGAAGATTGTGGAGGCGATCATGAATGTTTTATGCCGTAGAGTGGGAAAGGTCTTCAGAATTTTACTAACTAAAATGTCACGATGTTTCTCCTTGTCACTTCTAGCTGAGGTATGGCCCAATCTTATCCAAGTCGGCATCAAGTGACCGTACACAAAAACATAGTTTTTCTTCTTTCCGTGTCAATTCTACTCTGTCATATTATACGATTTGGGCCCAGGCCACTTTTATTGCAGCGCCAGAAAAACGTACTTATTCAATTGTTCTAAAAGTTAATCATGAGAGTAGTATTTTGTCTCGATTTACTGCATTAGCACTGACTTTTATTTAAACAATTCAACGATAATTATCTATAGCGTTAAACAAAATAAAAAGTAAACAGCTTGAACATTGTGACTGCGACAAGCATAATTTTGTGCTAATGGGGACCCACATACCAGCGCTGATTTTCTGTGGTCAGCCATGAAACGAGTGTCGATAATTTTCTGCATCAACGGCTGTATCTTTTGATTGCGTTGGCTTAGAAGTTTGATTTTTTCACAGCTTTAAGGGCTGCTAAGCTGATTTATATCAAATACTCAAAAATCTACTGTAGATTTGAGTATTTGATATAAATGCAGCTTGATACCTCCACGCATTTCTGAGACAGATGGACGGACGGAAGGACAACAAAGTGATCCTATAAGGGTTCCGTTTTTTCTTTTCGAGGTACGGAACCCTAAAAACATTCGAAACGTTAAAGATTACATAATACATATAAGATACTACAAAGATACAAGCTGCCAGAGCATTCAAGACGCTCTAGAGTGGAACATCCTAACAATAGGCCTATACACTTGACGGCTTTCTGAATCAAGCCTTTGACGTACTTGATAATCTAACAAAAGCCTCTTTGACCACTAGTGTTATTCTCTAAACTTAACTTCGAAACTAGAACAGTGTTGAGAGGGTCTAGATAAAATGACAATGTATTGTATCAGTGATAACCATGGAGGAAAAGGTAAAAATAATATTGGACTAGCTAGCTGTTTGAATCGTATTTTGTTAATAATTTTAAGGGTTCGATTGTTTTGTACGGAAACCTATTTATTTTTCCAAAATAAAAATAACCGAATATAAGATACTTCTCATCAGCTATTTGCTAGTTAAAGTCTTACTAAAATTTTACCAGTAGTTCCGGAGATTAACCGGAACCGGAATAGCTGAATTTCGAACCAGTATTTCGCATGAAGCAACTGCTTATCTGACTTCCGAAACCCAGTACTGGCTAATACGATACCACTTGATAAAACTGGTTGTCAGACTTTTGGACCACTGACTACCTGTAACAGCTGTCAAAGATTTTCAATTAATGACTGCCGGTACCAACGACTTAACGTGCTTTTCGAGGCATGGAAGAACTCGGTATGTGATTTAATGTGATGGATGGTCAGGGTCACCCATCCACCAACAAACCTAGGCGAGCACGGCTTAACCTAAAAATCATCCCGTACAGCTGTGATTACTCACTACCTATAGGTAAATGACCTAAGACCCATTCCTTGTACTTACGTCACCTTTTTTTATTATTTTGGACTGTATGAGTAACAAACAAAAGAATGCGTCCAATCTTAAAACTTTACATTATTTTGAGCATAACTTTATGTCACCTTGTTTAGAACTATTTGTTGAATGTTTCAACTTACAATACGGTTTTAAAAATAAATATTTAACATAGTTTTTGACGATGACTAACTGTTAGTGGAATGCAGTATGTGTGTTGCACAGGTGTAGCGAAGCGATGGATTTAAACTTAAGCGTTATATACTACGGTTTAAAAAAAAAACGATAAAATTTTTGCCCAACCCGGCAGTGCGATCACTAGACCAATGAGCCGCTCGACGTGTCGTTGCTCCGACGTCAGTGGCACTACTGATCTGCGGTCGGACGATACGTGCGTCTGCCGCTCGACGACGCGTCGCTAGCTTCATGTCGCTAACTACGGAGGGAATTTCATAGAAATACGTAGAAACCAGTCGTCTGCTGCTGCTGCGTGCAGTCGGCTACCAACATGTACTAGCTAAATTTACGTTACGCGAGCTAAATTTACGGTAACTGGTTTGTTGTAGCTAAGCGGTAAGAGATCATCATCAGCCTGCACTTTCGGACACAGGCCTCCTATCTTTCAGAGGGAATGGCCTTTATCCTATTACGCGGGCCCAGCGGATTGGTAAATGTTACAAGTCTCTCACGATGTTTTCCTTCACCGATTTTTAAATAAATTTCACAAAGTGATGCGCCTGTCGGTGCTTAAACCCACGACTTACTGTTCGTAAGTCGCGGCCGCCAACACTGGGCCACCGCTGCTGCGGTAAATATTCAAATAGTAATACTAGCCTATTATAACTGTCCCACTGCTGGACAAAGGACTCTTCTCATAAAGAGGAGACATTCATTCATTATCATTTTATTTATTCATTCATTTATTGGGGGCATTTATAACCATGCTTGTTCAAGACAGCTTGGAGATTTCCGCCTTTTTTTTCCTTTTAAAACCAAGTCTAAAAACCCATTTTGAACCTTATATCTAGCGGATTAAGCAGTAATTAATTGAGTGCTATACAGAGCGGGTAAGGCTTGGCACAGACTCTGTTGGCACACCTACTGTGAAGACAGGATAACGTTAGTTTTAATTAACTTTAACGGTTTTTTATTGCCAGGATTGTGGGGAGATGACTTAACTTCATAGTTGCATTGTTATCGTGGTAAGGTTTATTAATAATCGGTTTATTTAGTACAATTTTAACTAGGATTTACCTTGTTGCACCGATATTGAGTTTCTGAGAGCAAATTTTAATAATAAACTGGTTTCAAACGCGCAACTGCTGAGTATGGGATCCCAGGTTCGATTCCCAGATAGTTAAAAAATAATAACGTTCTTGTGAAGATTTCACGAGTCTCTCGAATCATCATTGAATTATGTTATTTATCGTAAAATATTTTTATAATAATTTCATTTTGACGTAGGCGGTTTAGGAAGTAGATATATTTTAACAACGCGTAGCTTCATCACTGGATAGATTCTTTACAAAATGATTCATATAAAAGCTTCTACATTTTCTAAAATACGTATATCTGATAACTCATAATGTACATATGAACAAAATTTTAAAGTGTTATTTAAACACAATGTTTGAAATGTTTTTGATAATAAGTATTGTCTGTTCAATCTTCAATATTGAAATACCAAGTGGAACCACTTTACGTAAAATATCGTCAGATATTATTTAAAAGTGGTAATTTTACATTCGATCATGAAATCATTCATTCGTTTTGAGTCATAAATTAATGAATCGTGTGTGAATGCAACCGAATTCCAAATGAATGAGTTTTTAATGATATACTTTTGTGTTTAATGGAGTGGCAGTGATTTCGTATTTTATTGTCATATCATATTGTTGTCATATCAGCAAGAAAATGTTCAGTGGTGCATTCACCTCATCAATTAAAAAAAAACTTTTTGCAAAAAAAAACAACCGACTTCAAAAACACCAAAAAGTGAAAAATAAACTTTAGAAGAAAAATCAGCTTCTGAAGTCGGTGACATTTGTTTGTTTCATTTCGTTTTTTTGCCACCGACTTCAAAAGCTGATTTTTCTCCTGATGTTTATTTTTCACTTTTTGGTGTTTTTGAAGTCGGTTGTTTTTTGAAGTGAAAACTTCTTTAGCGGCGCTGAGCACTTTTTTTGTATGGGTAAAAACTTTCAAACTCGCGTCAGGGTCACGTGATGCTGATCGAAAAATCGTAAGATTTTTCGATCAGCATCACGTGACCCTGACGCGAGTTTGAAAGTTAATATTGAAGTTTTCACTTCTGCCGGCACTCCCGGAGTGCTACCTTTTTTTTGCAAAAAGTTTTTTTATTTTTTCATTTTTTAGTTTTAATATCGATTTTAATAGAGACGAAAAAACACGAAACACGTAATACGTGCCTATGAGAGGGTTGCCCTCGAGTTCTCTGGGATTTCATCACCAGGTCCTGGTTTCCATATCATAGTACCACCCTTAAAATATCTCCTTCACAATAAAAAAATAATCATCAAAATTGGTTCATAAACGACGAAGTTATTCTCGAACACACATAAACGAAAAATGTTCATAAATTTAGAAAAATCTTCATAAAATAAAAAGTACTGGGCCAAACTATACTAAATTTTTATGGGACCAAATGGTAACTATTCCGCATCAAACTAAAAAAGAATCACGTTAATCGGATCATAAATCGCAGCGTAATCGGTGTACATACATAGAAAAAAAAAAAAAACATACCAATCGAATTGAGAACCTCCTCCTTTTTGGGAAGTCGGTTAAAAAGTAGGCTGGTCGGTGGATCTTTAGGTGCGGATCACACATAAAAGACGTCGGGCACGGACATCGCGCTGGCGGCTTTCAAATTTTATACCAAATTGCATAGAAATAAAACGCAATTTAGGATACGCGGAATGACGTGGTTCGGGCGTGGATAAGACGTTACGAGAGTTCGTTACAAACCGCTCGGATTATCTTCAGGTTAAGCTGCGCTTACCTAGGTTGGTCTGTGGATTGGTGACTCCCCATGACATATTGAGTTGCCTCCGTGTCTCGGAAAGCATGTTAAGCCGTTGGTCCCGGCAGTCAACAGTAGATCTTTGAAAGTTTGGCAACCAGTCTGACCAATATTGTAGTGCCTAGTCGTAACTGGGATGTGGAGGCCAGACGTAGTTGCTCCATGTAAAGTACGTGTATTCAGCTGCATTCGGTGAGACTGGAAACTGACCCCGTTGAGAATAGGTTAGAATGGTACAGTCGAACAAGCTAATAAGTAGGTACCTATACAGGGTAGAGATCAACAAAACAAAACAAAAACAAAACAACAAAACAAAACAAAAAAACAACAACAAAACAACAAACACAACAAAACAAAAAAAAAAAAAGGTAGCACTCCGGGAGTGCCGGCAGAAGTGAAAACTTCAATATTAACTTTCAAACTCGCGTCAGGGTCACGTGATGCTGATCGAAAAATCTTACGCTTTTTCGATCAGCATCACGTGACCCTGACGCGAGTTTGAAAGTTTTTACCCATACAAAAAAAAGTGCTCAGCGCCGCTAAAGAAGTTTTCACTTAAAAAAAACAAAAAAAAACAAAAAACAAACAAAAACAAACAAAATTAGAATCAATATTTTCAATGTTATAAC
This sequence comes from Diarsia dahlii, assembly GCA_949775195.1. Classification (NCBI taxonomy): domain Eukaryota; kingdom Metazoa; phylum Arthropoda; class Insecta; order Lepidoptera; family Noctuidae; genus Diarsia; species Diarsia dahlii. Next base: position 7,560,660 of record OX459215.1, on the reverse strand, counting down.
ATTGAAAATATTGATTCTAATTTTGTTTTATTAAGTGTTTCGCATTAAGCGACTGATGTCAAACGCTGTATCGTTTGACATCAGTCTCTAAATGTATCTGTATAATCTTAAAAGTAAATACAAGTTAGCTGGCTGTATACTTATTAGCTTGTTCGACTGTACTTATACTTGAAATCATGGTTTCTGTATATTTAAACTAGCTGATGTCGCAGCTTCGCCCGTGTGGATGTCGGTTATCGCAACCAAAAGTAATCTTTTTATCCCCACTTTTCAACCCCTTGCAACCCTTTTTTCACAGCCTATATCCTTTTTCAGGCTTTAGACTATCTGTGCACCAAATTTAATTTAAATAGGTTCAGTAGTTTTGGCGTGAAAGCGTGACAGACAGACAGAGTTACTTTCGTATTTATAGTATTAGTAAGGATCGCTTGTTTGAGTGTATTTTCTTTTTATTCTCAAAATGATTAATGAATGTAATTAGCATTTAGCTGTTACACTTTAATATTACAAATAAACTGACAAAACATCGTTTTTTTTTTTACAAAATATATAAAGGTCAATGCACACTTAATCACCGTCAAAAATAAACAGCCGCGAATTAGTTACACTTTACGCTTTGTGTTATGATCGTGAGCTTCCAATAAAGTGTTCTTTTCTCTATCATACGTAAAGAGTCAGTATAAGGCCGTCTCTTTTTCTCGGCACGCTTAGTCATATAGTAGGTATATGATAGTGGTTCAGATAAAAAAATATTCGTAATTGCTTTAGGAATATATACATGAATTTATACATGTTTATATTGTATCGATTTTGATTGCGAATTTTAATGTTGTGTAGAATTGAATGAAATTGAGTTAAATGGTGAGACACATTGCAGTTTTATTTATTTTCAATCGTTGACTTACCCATAAGCATAACTAATGATACGCTTGTGATTCAAAATAATACTATTTGAAATCGTGGTTTTCCTAGTTTCCCTTTTAAATACAGTTATCGATTGTTGTTAAAATGTATTTCATGATGTAAAAGCATTTTTTTTCCAAAAGTGTCAGTGTAATCAGACAGGTGTAATTAATAGTCCACCCACATTTATCCAGTTATATTTCAGTCCCATGTAATAGGGGGCGAGCCTATTGCAATTAATTGGGCAAATCCAGACTATGTGATTCATCATCATCATCATCTTTCAGCCGAAAGACGTCCATTACTGGACATAGGCCTCCCCTAAGTGTCGCCACATTGACCAGTCCCATACAGTGCGGTCAAATTATCTTGGCAGGTCCGAACTTCGTGCAGGTCATTTTATTACAACTAATGTTTATAGGTAAGTGTTATGATATTTATTTTATTTGTATTTCTCACTGTTTAAATTAGATATTTTCTGATCGTTTAAGTATTGGTTTATCTGGCAATAACAGTTTTCTTCGCAAGTTTACATGCGTAAAAATTCGCAGAGCCTATGTTCGGACCTGCCAAGATAATTTGATCGCACTGTACGTCTCGCATCTAGCGGTTCCCCGCAACCTTCACCAGGTCATCGGGCCACCTAGTGGCTTTCCAACGCAACGTCTTCCGGTTTGCGGTCGCCACTCTAGAACTCTGTGATTGCTACTGAGAAATGTGAAAGCCCAAAAACACTCTGCCCAACCTGGGAAACCAAACCCAAGACCTCAAACTCAGCAGTTGTACTTTTTTTTTATTTTTTTTGGTGGGTGGAAAATCATCAAATGACCCCCCCCCCCCCGCTCTTGGGCAGAGCGAAGGGGAGTGTCAGACTTCTACTGACTAAAAACCGAACCCATGTTCCTTCTTTGCCCTTGTGCCGAGGCCACGTCATCTAGTACTAAAATCCGCGGCCCCGACGGGCGTCGGCCCTTGCGGGCCCCTCCTTGCTGACATCTCTTTGAGGCGCGCGTGGAACACGAACGCGCCGCCGACACGGTCTGTTGCCGTCATGACGACGGCTGGACGGCGAGCTAGCCCATTAATCACCGTCCACAGGCCCGCGTCTACGGTGGCCGGAAGCCATCACGTGGCCCCCGACGCCCGGAGCGCCTTCCGCGCCTTCCGCGGCGGCTGGGACGTTGAGAGGTTCTCTCCCTCTCTCGTTCCGCCACCTCCTTCGCTAGCATCACTGCTTCGCAGAAGGAGGCGACGGCGTCCCATTCCTCCCCGCCCCGGACCATGGCTTGCACCAGGGCCGGACGCGAGAGGTCGCCGCCGCCGAAGCAGTTGTACTTGCGACCACTAACCAGCTATTTCCAGATCATATTTTACAATACCTATTCAAGCATCTTATGTTCTACCGTATACTTCAAACTTTAATTATCAGCGTGCAAACTAAGAAAGCTAAACTATAACTGGAAATTATCGCTGCATCCATCAGACTTTACTTTTTATCCTTTTTTATCCACATTTTTGTGTACTACACGCTTCGGTTGGCACTGGGTTGACAATTGACTATTGTAAGTTTTGACGGGTTAAGGATGACACTTAGAATAAAACTGTTGGGTTCTGTAGAAAGAAAATATTTTTATTGGCCTAAATAAGGAATTCGACGTTTGAAACTTGACTCGTTTCAAACGTTCGACGGCACGGTTGGCGCAGTGGCTAAGCGATTGGACTGCTGCGCTGCGTGTCGTGGGTTCGATCCCCGCACGGAACAAATATTTGTATGGCCTGCAGATAGTTGTATCGGGTCTGGGTATTTGTGTATGTGACTATATATAATTATGTTTGTGAACGCACCCACGATACAGGAGAAATTCCTAATGTGGGGCAACGTTTTTTAAAAAGAAAAAAAAAAAACCTCGAATTCCGAAGATACTATATCAACAATCAAAATTATTTGGACCTATTTCACTAACTAGTGGTTGTTTTAGCTTCAGGTGTTGATTAACTAATTGTACTTAGCAGCTCTAATTTTCTGCTCTACTACCTAATTAACTTAATAAATACTATTAAAAGATAATATTTTGGGGGTGAAAATGAACTAAAATTAAGTATCTAATTTTAATACAATCATTTATTAAAATTAGATAATTAAATAAGATTTAATAATTAAATTAGATAATAAAGCTACGACAGTTTTTCCTCCTAATTATTTCTATCAAGAAATAATTAGAAGGAAAAACTGTCGTAGCTTTTAAAGCCTGTTTGCTGTCTGTTTTTACATAAATTCGAGAAACTAAAGCACGGCAACAATAAACTTTAAGCAGTGTATAGCACTTTTGACGAACTTTTCTATAAGTTTTCTTTTTGCATTAACTACATCACGGCTATTACTGTCTTCTCTTCTATTTAGAATTTTTTTTCGAAATTTTCTTTAAAAATGTATTTTATTTCGCCATATACACATTCATAAACTCACGCCATTTTCCCCCGGGGATAGGCAGAAACCACAAAACGCCCCCTGCTATGGTCCTTACATACTCCGTTTGCCTCGTCCACGATAATACCCCTGGTCATATTATTATACGCATGCCAATATGGTATCTGGTCATATAGCAAATAATGCACCTGACATTACTAAAGAACCTCACCAATAAAATCTGACCATTCCTAAAAGGAACCCTATTTTAACTTAAAATAAAACAAAACACTGTGGCCGGATGCAACGGTCTTTGGACATGAACCAAATTTAATCAGAAATGTCAATGTTGAAGACACCATTACGAGACATGCAATTACCCAGCTCTCAAAACGGCGAAGGAAAACATCGTGAAGAAACCGGCATGTCTTAGAACCAAAAAATTCGAATACATGGGCGGCATCTATCAACCCGCACTGGGCCCGCATGGTGGATTATAAGCCCAACCCTTTCCTAGAGAGGAGGCCTGAGTCCCTACAGAGGGAACATTATAGGCTGATGATGATGATGAAATTAGGTTCCAGTTAGGTATCTTAGACACAAACATAAAAATTTATAACCAAACTAAAAGCCGTTAAAAAACATGTAAAATTAAATATTAAAAAACATCATAGGGCATCAAAAAATTGGTCCACTTCACTGTCAACAAGAATATTGCCCAAGTGACTGACAATGCTGACTATTTTACAAAAAAAAAGATCACGGCAAGAGTCGGCCAACTGTTTGGTGATGTCCCGAAATACGTGGTAGTAATCGGTCCCCATAGCCCTACTTTAGAAAAGACTAGTTCTATTTACATTTCTCGGGTCTAGTGAAGAGCTAACCACTAACATCTGGTGAGAATGAAACCCGCAAGATTAAATCAGTAACAATAAAGTCACGCCTTTTAAATGGAGCAGGCAGAAACTACAGAACACGCACACGACCTGCTCACGCATCCTAATATGTATAAAACCTAGATTAATTTGACAAAACCTACTCAGCAGACATCTAAATTAAGTCTGCTTTAACAAGTCCAAGAAATTATCTTTCAATGTCACTAACAGCTCCTTTTCAACAAGTACGAACAAAAAGCTGTCACTCCACTTTTAACTAGGCTGGCCCACAGATATAGATAGACCTAGATAACGCAAGTATCACGATCTGTATGAAAACCAAGCGTGACATTTTTTGACTACCTATTATGACGTCACGAGCACTATTTAGTGATGGGAAAATCGAATCGATTCAAAGACGGCGCCCCCTTCGCCCCAACCCTCGCCTTGCACCAGCGCCGACGTCCGACTAAAGCTATAAACCGATGCACACTGAGCGCGAAAGTGGCCACTTACGATTTTTGTACGTAAGCTAGGCACGCGAATTAGTTGCTCTTGCGTTATCTAGGACTATTTATCTATATCTGTGGTTGGGCTCATTTCATAATCGTCTGCATCAGCTAAAATCCTCCTCAATTATTTTTTGCGTCAGCCTTATCAGGGAAATAATTGTCTCTTTGTCTTAGAATTTCCTTGAGGAAGAGCTCTGTTCAAGAATAAACAGATTTAGTAAAGGATTTCGGGTAAGGGAGATTTTTAATGCTTCTTAAGCTTTTTGGAGTGTATCAACGTCCTGTTGATTATTGTGTGACACTAGGTGTTGCCTGCGAGTTTTGTCTCCGTGAAATTGTTTTGTTTTTCATCAACAATAAAACTGATAATTAAATATTATGATTTCGAAAGATTGGAGGCGCGTGTCTTGTGTTCGAACTCGAGACCAGGGTACCTACTGTGACGTCTTAAAACAGTCCTAACTTATTCTTAATCCAGTGTGGAAACGTGACAGAACTATACAGGGTGTCTAGCGCCGTCTCTTTTCCACACTGGGTTAAGAATAAGTTAGGACTGTTTTAAGACGTCATAGTAATAATAATAATAATAATAATATTCCACAACTATCACACAACGCCATCTAGTCCCAAGCTAAGCAGAGCTTGTGTTATGGGTACTAGACAACTGATAAACATACTTATATATTTCTAAATACATACATATTATAGATAAATTACACCCAGACACAGAACAAATGATCGTGCTCATCACACAAACATCTGTCCTGGGTGGGAATCGAACCCACGACCTCCGGCATAGCAGTTAGGGTCACTAACCACTAGACCAACAGGCCAGTCCCAGTAGGGCCTCAGTGACTTGCAGTCCTATACTATCACTACTTTCCTTCTTTTTTCCATTTACGTTTTTACGTTACAAGGTATTACTCTGTACTAACTGGGTTGTGGATGTCAGATAGGCTGTCGCTCCATATAAAATACTGCTGTTTATAATACTACATTCGGCTCAACTGAAAGCCGACCTCCACATAGGTGCAAAAGCCTAGGCCTAGGTGATTAACGTAGGTGTGTTTGTGGCGAAAACCTGACTCCAGAATGCCACTGAGAAATTCCCGAAATCATTCTTAATTCTAAATTATACCCAATATCGTTTTACCTGACCTCTTGATAGAAACAAGGACCTCAAACTAAACAGTAGCTTTTGTAATGTCCAAGTAATATAATAAAGAAAATAACCCTACATTCTATTATTTTACAAAAAGAATGTAATGACAACGTTACCACAGTTTCAAAAGAATCACGGAACCATTTCGAGTCACTGAAAGAACTTCTAAAAAAGCCGGATAAAGTTCGTCTGTCCAGCCAAGCTAATTACATCCGTACTGACGCGACAGCTAAAACTCATTCCAAATAATTAATTTTAAGAGAGTTCATGTTTTTATGGCTTGGCCACGACATGCAAGCTTAAGCGAGTTGCAATAACTGTGGATAAAACACACCTAAACTGCCTTTTTTTTTTGAGGGTCGGGACTAATCAAATGGCTCCTCCTCCTATAAGCGGAGCGGAAGAGAGCGCCAGACTTCTACTGACTAAAAACCATCCATGTTCCTTCTTAGCCCTTTGTGGCCGGGGTCACGTATTATACGGGTTATTCACCAACTCGGCACAAGGAACCGGTCACACGTTTGTCCAGTTGATGAAACTCAACAACCCGCAGCCTACCTAAACTGCCACAACTCACGTTTCTGCCCATGGAACTGTGCAGAAACGACGGAATCACCTGTAAAGATACTTTCATACTCCTTTTCGTCCGACCACTTTATGCAATGTATTGGTCATACGTCACAATATATTGGTGGCGAGTACTAAAAACGGTCAGCAACAGAAGTAGATTAAACTTTCGTAATTTTAATTATTTATTTCACATAAATTATATTGTTCAGGACGCCAGCTATTATTTTTAATGTTTCAGGAGATTATTCTTTAAAATATGCCTTTTTTTTTTTTTGGTGGGTGGAAAATCATCAAATGACCCCCCCCGCTCTTGGGCAGAGCGAAGGGGAGTGTCAGACTTCTACTGACTAAAAACCGAACCCATGTTCCTTCTTTGCCCTTGTGCCGAGGCCACGTCATCTAGTAGGTACTGCCTTACTCTTCAATAAGTTGTTAGTAACGAGATATATCTAACAAGTTTTTTTTATAAAAAACTGCTTTGAAACTTTGAGTATAAATGAAATGAAAATGAAAAAATGAAGTGTTAATCTTTTTCTGATGCTGACTGTACCTGACCTTGCTAATGAACATACGCATTAGGCTTGGAACTTAAAGATAACCATATTAAGTCGCTGCGACGCATGTCGCACATCGCATCACCCTAGGTTGTGAACGAGACATTAGGTGTCTGATGTCATGTTGCAGAACCGAGCTTTTGAAGCTGCAAATGTGGGTAGTTATGACGGCAAATCTAGTTTAAGAGACCTAAAAAGTGTTGCGAGGTTTATTAATAGCGCTTTAGTATGAAGATTAACTAAGTTTGAGTCATGATAACATCACGCTTGATATTCCCGAAGGGTATATATAGCAGAGGTGTACCGTACACCCACATTTCGCAAGATATGATTGATTCGCTCATCTACATCTGAGCAGGTTTTACTTGGAACTAGGTTGGCCGAAGCAAGGCCAACCCGGTTCCAAAACGCCTAAAGATTTCCAAGCCTATAAACAGAGCCATCTAGAAGTGGTAAAAGTGGTAACCCATCCATTATCCAACCCCGTCAATGGATGACCTCGGCTACCAATTCCTAATAGTTATTTACTTTTAGTTTCTTATGTAAAGTCTGGCCATGCTCCATTATACATCTACACTAATATAATAAAAAAAAACCGACTTAAAAAAAACAAAAAGTGAAAACAAACTTTAGAAGAAAAATCAGTTTCTGAAGTCGGTGACTTTTGTTTGTTTGATATTATTTTTTTGCCACCGACTTCAGAAACTGATTTTTCTTCTAAAGTTTATTTTTCACTGTTTTGTTTTTTTTTTTTTAAGTCGGTTTTATTTTTTGTTAAAAAGTTTTTATTTTTCACTTTTTAGTGGTTCACAATCATGTAAGTTCACATGTTCATGAGTCATAATGTGGACAACGTAGTTTTTTTTTTGAGTTTTGTTGATTTTTCAAAAACCGCTTGTCCGATTTCGATAAAAAAATTATGGGATCATTTGGGAAGTATACAACAAAAAAAGATTTTTTCAAATCGGTTAGCAGTGACGGAGTTATGCCTGAACAAACATAAAAAATATATATATACATAAACATCCGAATTGAGAACCTCCTTCTTTTATTAGAAGTCGGTTAAAATGAAAGATTTGTATTTTTGTGTGTGTTTGTAATGAATAAACTCAAAAACTACTGCGTCGATTTCAAAAATTCTTTCACCATTAGAAAGCTACATTCACCGTGAGTAACATAGGCTACTTTTCATCCCTGTATTCTTACGGGAACGGAAACTACGCGTGTGAAACCGCGTGACGTCCGCTAGTTAGTAATAAGGACATAGGAAGAGGTGCCCGCACACAATAATGGGGCATTCCAGACTCCAATTAAGGGCGGTACACACCAACGATCGCTATTTCGCAACAAAGGGAATTATTCAAGTTTACCACGGAATTGGATAAGACTGGATGTGACTTAATATAACAAAACGCCTATAATCCTAGGAGGGATAGGCAGAGGTGTACCTAATAGTAGGTACACCCACATTTAGCCAGTTACGTTTAGCCCCATGTGATTTGTCATAAATGTTACAGCACCATGCTGAGATAGTGGCCCTTTGGCTTCGCACGGGACTTATTCAAATTTAGTATTTACTAGCTGATACCCGCGACTTCGTTCACGTGGTTGATGTGTGACTGTCTCGTTGATCGAGTGGTCTCAAGTGCAACTACTGAGGATGAGGTCCGAGGTTTGATTGCAAAGTGTTTTCGCAGTAGAGGCCACGGAGCGTGGTTTTCGTGCCAGGTCGATGGCAATATTATATCTATAGACATCAAACGCCCCCTATTCCATGGCGCTTGAACATTACTGGCAAAATGTGGGTTTACGATTAGGTACACCACTGCCTAACTCTTTCGGGATCTTCTGTTGGCACTGGATGAGAAAACTCTTCGGAAAGTGGAATTTTCGCATCTACATCTAATTCCAGGCGACTCTCTCCTGTTTAAAGCAGTTTATTTGCAAAGACATCTGTTCCATGGCCAATCGCAGATTTTTGGTGATGTTGCAAGTTGGGGTAAGATTCGACGGCAATTTGTAAACGGAAAGTGCAATCTGGCCATTGTTAAGCAAAGTTGCGGCAATGCCCAAGGCAGCCACAGCCGATAAGACGGCACGGTTGGCGCAGTGCCTCGGCGTTTGACTGTGGCGCTGCATGTCCTGTATTCGATTTCCACACTGAACAAATATATTTACGTCGCGGGTCTGATCTAATTTTAATTAGGTTTTTATTTTAAAGTTTTTACAGCTGTTTTTCTTACTGTGTACCTGTCAATTTGTATTTGTTGACTATTCACGACAAATATTAAACACCGCAATTCTGAAAATGGTGTCAAATGAACAATGCCATCTGTCGAAGACGAAGTTAAACTGCCAAAATTTAATGCATGGGAAGCAAACACACACTATAGGGTTTAGGCTATGTAGTTTCCTGCATGAATGGTGCGCGGAGGCACTACACTGGGGGATAACTCCGCTGCCGCCGTATATTGCCGCATGGCGGACAGACCCCACTGGTGTGATTTCATGGCGACATGGAGAGTCGCAACCCCGTGCAGGGCACAGTGGTGGTAAGTCTCCTCTTTGAGGAGTGGCTTGAGAGGCGCCACGGCGCCCTCACCTTTCGTCTGGCGCAGGTCCTCACCGGACACGGTTGTTTCGGGATTCGGGAGGCACCTGCACCGAATCAGGCGGAAGGAAACGCCCAAATGCTACTATTGCAAGGATCAGCCGGAGGACACGGTGGAGCACACCGTGGAGGTCTGCCTTGCTTGGGCGGAGCCCCACTTGGGTTGAGCCCCGTCGTGTTCTCTTAGCGACGATCGGCGGCGGCGACCTCTTGCGTCCGGCCCTGGTTCAAGCCATGTTGCGGGGCGAGAGGGAATGGGACGCCGTCGCCTCCTTCGGCGAAGCAGTGATGCTAGCGAAGGAGGTGGCGTGGTGAGACAGAGAACCTCTCGTCCCAGCCGCAATAGGAGACGCTCTGGGCGTCGGGGGTCACGTGATGGCTTCCGGCCACCGTAGGTGCGGGCCTGTGGACGGTAAGTAGTGGGCTAGCTCGCCGTCCGCCCGTCGTAAAACGACGACAGGCCGTGTCGACGGCGCGTTCGGTTCCACGCGCGCCTCAAAGAGATGTCAGCAATATGGTTGAGGCCCGCAAGGGCCGCCGCTTGTCGGGGCTACGGGTTGTTCGAAAGAAATATCGCGGCCACAGCACAAAAGGCAAAAAAGGAACATGGGTGGTTTTTAGTCAGTAGAAGTCTAACATTCCCTACCGCTCTGCCCAGAGCGGGAGGAGTCAAATGATGATTTCCCACCCTCTAAAAAAAAACCCTATGTAGATTTTCAAAGCAGCGTCATTTAAACTAATCAAGGGTAGGTACATTTTGTTATCGTAACTGTTTGAAAAATACGATTTAAAAGTTATCTTGTGAACACACTTATTAATTAGTACCGTTTTGATGCAATAGATGTCGTTGCATGTATGTTTCTAAATGATGATAAGTTTTCTTAAATACCTTAAATTCGTATATCTTTTGATAGAGAGCACCAATTCCAATGAAACTAAAACCCTAATCTTATTAGTTTTAAAATGTACACGTGATAATACTATAATAAACTATACACCCAAGACACACAGACACAACAAAAGAAAACATTATTTTTTCTAAATAATTATGTTCAATATACAGAAACTCTACGTCTACAGATTTATAATATTGTATTTACAATTAAAAGTAGATTATATAAATTTACTTTGAATTGATTTGAAAATCATACAGCATCGAAATGAAAACAAATACGTGGAACTTACAAAAAGTGAAAACCGATTGGGGATCGAACTCGCGAACACGTTTCAACATTTTTGGAAATCTTATAAAAAATCACAAAAAGTGAATACTGACTGTGATTTGAACTTGCGTACCTTTGTTTACAGGTAAGTCTCTGTACCGTTAGACTACGTACACCAGTGACAAACAGTTTGAAATAGACCTTCTGTTTTAATATAGTATGACAGTTGACAGTTCGATTGTGTACGATACCGGAAATTTGAAATGACGTAAGGGACTTCAGCTTTCTCTTGGATTTGCAACGCTCGCACCAGGTGCTTAAAGTGAAAAATTGCACAGCACGCTCGATGTCCCTTGCGTTATTTCATATTTCCAGTATCAAGCTGTAAAACAGTTGAGGATTATGGATAATGCAATACTGCTCACCCCCTTAAGTTATTATGGGGATAATTTATAGCCCATGTGTTATTCCAGACTATAATCTACCTCTGTGCCAAATTTCATCCAGATCCGATCAGCCCTTCTCGCGTGAAAGAGCAACAAACATCCATCCATCCATCCATCCTCACAAACTTTCGCATTTATAATATTAGTAGGATTATTATAATTAAGTCCTAATAAAATAAACAAAGTAAACATAATCATGAGAAACACTTAAAGTGTTTCTCAAAAGTGTTGTGTGTGTGTGTGTTTCTTAAATGTTTACTTTGTTAGCTTTTAATTTTTTGTCAATTTGTTTTGTCCTGGTGTGAAACCAATAAATACTTTTTCTTTCTTTCTTTCTTTCCATGTAATAGGGGGCGAGCCTAATGCCATAAACCGAGCACACAAATCATAATTCCGTGGCTGCTACTGAAAAATTCCTGGAAAAATCCAACAATAATTTGTCCTATCCAGGAATCGTACCCAGGACCTCGTACTCAGCAGTTGAAATAGCGACTTCAAGATCAACGAGGTAGTTTTGTGTAACTACTTCTAAATATCATTTTATTTCATTTTCTTATTATTTCTTTCTTCTGACCGAATGGTGACCAAGGTTGGGCCAGAGAAACCAGGGCCATCCAAAAGCGCGTAGGGTCGACGATATTATCAGGAGCGCGGGAAACGGATACATGAGGGACGCACAGATCAGACAGGAGTGGCAGAAAAAAAGGTTGGCCTATACCCCAACCGTGGGTGATTCCGGGCTGAAATGATGATGATGATGATGATGAAAGTCACAATTTTCGTAAATTTTAATCGAAAAAAACCAGAGGTGTCTTGGGTTCAAACCTACTTGGTAATCGGAAGGTCATCATCATCATCAACAGCCTTTTAATGTTCCCTCTGCTGGGACACAGGCCTCCTTTCTTTGAGAGGGAATGGGCTATAATCTACCACGCAGGCCCAGTGCGGATTGGTAGATGTCACATGTCTTCGAATTTTTGGTTCTAAGACGGCATGCCGGTTTCCTCACGATGTTTTTCCTTCACCGTTTTGAGAGCAGCGGTGATGAAATAAATTACACAAAGTAATGTGCCTGCCTGGGTTCGAACCCACGACCTACTGTTCGTAAATCGGGGCCGCCACCACTGGGCCACCGATGCTCTCATCGGAAGGTCACCTCTGCTGAATGATTACATGAAATTAATGGGATTTAAATGATACACTAATCTTTTTCCCTAACAACTTTCTTTCCGCAAAATACCCATTCAGGCTTTCCTTTTAACCCCACACCGCTGTCAAGAGGCGTGTCCCCAACCCCTTGATCGCGATATAACGTTATCAATTTATTAATTGTTCGCTAAAAGGATGCGTAACAATTTTAATTATTTTGTGTTAATTCACCGGTGTTTATTATAATTACTATTGGGATAATTTTAATTGTTAATTGGGCACTTCATTAAGTTTAGTGACTGTTTTAAATACAATGGTCAAACGGCAAAATAGATTTTTGTGTTCTGTATTTAAAAACGAAACACAGAAGTTATGTAGGATCTATATATCGTTCGTCTGTGCTCTTGACATTTTTCCATTCCTTATAATATTGAACGGACTATCTTCCTTGAGAATTCGAAAGAAGTTGCACGGAATCGTGATCCTTAGAAGGAATGGAGAGAGGCCTTAGGCTAGATATAATAATAATAACCATATTGAACTAACTTATACTAACGACTTTGCCTTAAGCTTCGCTTGAAGAAAGAAAAATCGGCCAAGTGCGACTTGGACTCGCACATGAAGGGTTATCACCATCACAGTAGCCCTCTTTAATTTTCAGCAGAATATTACAGATTATCTGAAAATTTTACCTGGCAACTTATTACGGAGCACGAGATACAGCCCATTGGTAGATAGATGGACGGACGGACAGCGGAGGCTTAGTAATCGGGTCCCGTTGGTTACCCTACGAGTATTGAACACTATAACAAGGTTTTACTGTGAAAGAAACACTGAATTTATTCCTACAACCAACGAAAATCCGCAAAACAGTAGAATTATATTTATTTTGATACAATTTCACGCATCCAATTTACGTGAATATTAGCTCCGCGCATGTGGTTACCGCCACAATAATTTTCTTTTCCCTCTTTTCATATCAGCGTGCGATCGCCCCTTATTTAGGCATACGCCCCTGCGATGCTCCCCAAATGTAATGTCCCCTGTTTTCCGCATTCCAACGAAGCTTGTGATTTTTTAAATCCATAATTATTTAGGGTGGCTCTTTGGCAAATACACTAAGGTAAACATGCAAATAAAAGAAAATAGGAGGATGACAGAAATCAAAGATTAAGCCCAGTAGCGTCCAAATGGGATAGTCTATTTTAAAGAGCAGTTCGGTGAATGATGAAGAAGATAATTAATTTATTCCTTTATCTGCTCAGCATTTTTGTATAAATATATTGAGGCCGACTTTCAGTACATAAGGCAAAAAAAAACTAAAAAGCAGTATTTTAAATGGAAGGCGTGAAAATTACCAAGAAACAGAGTTGGGTAGCCAATTCTGTTTCTTGGTAATTTTTGGTAAGCCTGTTGATACTTCCAGCAAGCAAGCAAGCAAACAAGCATGTTTTTTAAGCCATCGTCACCTGCCTAGAATTCCCAACTATGTCGGGGTCACCTTCCAGTCTAACCAGAGGCAGCTGAATACCAATATGTTACAAATATTGACTGCCTATCTGACTTCTAAGACATAACGTAAGACTTTCGTGACAATGCTGTCAAAGATCTAAAAATTACAGGCGGGACCGAGGATTTTTTGGTGGGTGGAAAATCATCGAATAACCCCCCCCCCCCCCCCGCTCTTGGGCAGAGCGAAGGGGAGTGTCAGACTTCTACTGACTAAAAACAAAACCCATGTTCCTTCTTCGCCCTTGTGTCGGAGCCGCGTTAACCTTTCGACAATCCACAGCCCCGACGGGATCCACAGCCCCGACGGGATCCACAGCCCCGACGGGATCCACAGCCCCGACGGGATCCACAGCCCTGACGGGATCCACAGCCCCGACGGGGGGGGCCTACGGCCTAACGTGTTTTCCGAGGCACGGACTAAAATCGGTAATGGGTGGTCAGTGTAGACACCCATTCACAGCCCAATGGGGGCTAGATTTATCTGAAGATTGATCCAACCGGCTGTTGCTATTCAGCCACGAGCTCTTCCAAATCAAACAGAACAGAGCTGCTTCAAATATACCTTGTTACAACACAAAAAATCGACAGCGATTCTACCAAAATCTCGTAACAGCTAGTGGGCACATGCCGCCTGTTACAAAACGGTTATGTTCTGACTTCTCAACGCCTGAGCGGTAGGTACGTAAAGTACGTACAAGCAATGTCCTAAATAATAATCGGGCCAAGTACAGTAACTTGTTACATAACGTCTAAAACTTATGTCACAAATACTAACTGCCACACGGTACGAGCAAAGTCTACAACTAATATTGTGTCAGTGAAGACGTGATCGTAATTCGACCGCCATCTTGGATTCTTGGGACAATTTTGTGTCTTATAAGTACTTTATTATTAGCTGTAGCTTATCCGCCAAAGTTTTTGTTAGTCAAAGGAGAGCACATGAAAGGGCTGCACACAAAAACCATTACATTTCATTTATTTCATGAACAATTTTTATAATAATAATAATAACACATAAAACATTACACAATAAAAAAAAAATTACTACTTGTTCCGGCTTACCTCCGAAATGGGTGAACCGATTTTAGTACTTCAACGATAGATAGCTGATGTAAAAATTATGAAGAGTAACTAAGCTACTTTTATTTTAGAAATAAGTTAGAGTTCCGTTCAGAATTAACACCTTTAAATTGTGAACAAAATCTGATTTAAACTGGGAAATAATCTTTTCATAATAATTTCATAAGGTTGCGGGGAACAGTTGTAAAAAAGTGTTACCTTAAACCAGGTAGGCTTAGGCTAGGTAGGTCATTCTAGGATCATTGCTAGTCAGACTGAAAACAACAGCCCAAAATATACAGAAACAAGTCTACAATATCGAAAAACCATTACATCGAAATAACATACAAAAATAAGAGCCAGTGTCAGTAATCCGGTCGCCATATTGTAACTAAGTCTTCTCGGAACGTCGATCTTCTCTAAATAATTGGCGTTCAGATAAAAACCTTCTTGACAGTATGTTCATAATAGCTGAGAAAAATATTTAGCAAAAATGTTAGAAGGAAAATGTGTACGATTTTCTTGATACTTGAGTTTTATTCGTTGCTGCGTGGGTAGGGGCTACAAAGGAACTAGTGCATTTACATGGGTGTTATTGCTTCACCCTGTTATTTATTATCTATGGTTGTATCAAAATAATACCTTGTCCACAGCGCCACCTACTGTTATGTTGTAACTTATCTGTGGTTAATAAAGTAGTTACTACGTTCCTAGCATCCGCTACACGAGTTTTATATAATAGGTTATGCGCCCAGTACCGCTAAAAGTATAATTGTAGTTTTGCACAGATAAAATTTCAGCAAATTATTCCTTGAATGTCCCGAAGCTCAAGGGCAGGGATAATTACGACGATTGGGCATTCGCCGTAGAAAATTTCTTAATCCTGGAAGGCATCGATATCCAAAAAAGTGAGGCCTTAAGTGAGCCAGACAACAGGAAGGCTAAAGCTAAAATGGTGATGACGGTTGACCCATCACTGTACGTACATATTAAAAATGAAACTACAGTGCATAGCTTGTGGACCAAGTTGAAGGCGTTATTTGACGACTCTGGTTTCACCCGCCGCATCAGTCTACTCAGAAACTTAATCTCCATTCGTCTCGAAAATTGTGACTCAATGACTGCGTACGTGACACAGTTAGTGGATACAGCACAAAAGTTAAAAGGCACAGGATTCGAGATAAACGACGAGTGGGTTGGATCGCTTTTGTTGGCGGGATTGCCAGAAAAGTTCTCTCCTATGATTATGGCGATTGAACACTCCGGGATGAACATTAGTGCAGACGCTATAAAGACGAAATTATTGGATATGAGTGCAGATGTCGAAGTCACCAAGTCTGAAAGCGCAATTGTTGCGAAAAATACTCATCATCAAAATGCGCGCCAAACGAACAAAAGTAAAAATGGCGTCGGCCATGACAGTGAAAATTCTAACAAGCCGGTAAAAAACATCAAATGTTATAAATGTAAAAGAACCGGACACTACAAAAATCAGTGTCGTGCACAAAGTGAAAAACAAACGAATGCATTTAGTGCAATGTTCTTGACTGGCGAATTTAGTGAAAAAGACTGGTATGTAGACTCGGGCGCGAGCACTCATTTGATTTCCGAGTCAAACAAAAGTATGTTGACAGATATTTCGTACAATACAGAAACTCGAGATATTGTAGTAGCAAATAAGGAAAGTGTACCGGTTTTATGTTCTGGAAATCTACAGATAACTACACGTGTTGGAGATTCAGAGTATAACATAAAAATTAACAATATTTTATGTATACATAACCTAACAACAAACCTTCTCTCCGTAAGTAAAATGATATCCAGTGGCAACAGTGTTGTATTCAAGGAAAATGTATGTCATATTTATAATCAAAGAAAAGAATGTATTGGAGAAGCAACGCAAGTGCCTTAGGGGCAAATAAATCGACTATCATGTGAAGTTATTGTAGAGGCTGCAGAAGATTGTAAAAATATCTTTGCATTGTATAGATTCAATGTCTTAATATTGTATAATTGCATGGCACATGTGTGAGTACTATGTACTATAAAGCCACTTTTTACATTTAGTTATATTTTAGTGACGTTGCCCTGGTGGCTGAGAGAATGTCATGCTCACTCAAATGTCTCGCTGATGGTGGCGGGTGTGTCGGATCATTTAGTTCCCTTCAAAATGGTTGAGTTGAATGGTGCTGATCCATGCGTCATGTTCGTGAACGGGCGCTGTCAGTGGAGACTGGTCATTCCTTAGTTGCCATGGTGTAGTTTTTTTTTTTTTTGATTTGTTTATTATATCTTTACTCTGGACGCTCTTAACTTGCACGTCTTGCTACATAGTTCTCACATAATATACCATCTCAACATGAATGATATAATGTACCAAGATTTTGTAACAAATTCTGATTTAAAAGAGTGTCCATGGAGTTTCTTGCCCGTTCTTCTTCATGAGATCTACGTTAGGGAACTGGCAACTGCAGTACTTTCACAAGTTATTATGCCTTGTGATTGTGACTGTAGCGTAGGAGTGCAATGCGTCGTTTCGGGAGTTGCTGCGTCGGGCTGCGCGGCGCCGGATGTTACCGCCTGCGAGTGCTGTGGGTGCGGGGGCGCGCGGTGGCGCGTGCCGTGGCGGCGGGTGCGCGGGGTTCCGGGTCGCGGAGCGGCGGTTGCACGTTGCGGCGTGCATTTGTTGTTCCGTGATTCGGGGTTTCGAGCATTCGTTGTTGCGGTTTGCGTCGCTGCGTGCTTTCGTGCTTGCAGTGTTCGTTGTTGCGGGCATTCGGTGGCGTGTGGTTCGGCGTGGTGGCTTTCGGAATGACGTATTGCACTCGTAGTTTCGTTTTTTTTTGTGAAATGTTCTTCTGACATTCAAAAGTGCCTGTAATGGCTTAATTGAAATAAAGAATTTGAGTTTGAGTTTGAGTTTGAGTGAACGGTGTATACAAATTAAACATTGTTAAGTCAGAGGAGCTATTAGCAGGCCTGGCAGTGGCTACCAGTAGGACCTGGCACCGGCGTTTTGGTCACATTAATAACAATGATCTTAACACAATGAGAAATGGTGCAGTAGAGGGCCTGACTTTCCAAAATAAGGCAGAATTTGACAAAAGTAATTGCACGGTTTGTTTTGAAGGAAAGCAAACAAAATTACCTTTTCCTACCAGTTTGTCAAGAAGCAAGGAGGTTTTGAATTTGGTGCATGCAGACCTTAGTGGCCCTATGGAAACCAAGTCACTTGGTAACGCAAGATATTTTCTGTTGCTTGTGGACGACTACAGTCGGATGGCTTTTGTATACTTTCTCAAGTCTAAAGATGAAACATTCACCTACTTTAAGGATTTCAAAAACCTAGTAGAAAACCAGAAGTCAACAAAAATTAAGATTTTAAGAAGCGACAATGGTGGTGAATTTTGTTCGGCAGTTATGGAAAATTATTTAAAGCAGTGTGGTATCATACATCAGAAGACAAATCCCTATACCCCTCAGCAGAATGGACTTTGTGAGCGGTATAATCGGTCCATTGTAGAGAAAGCCAGATGTCTTCTATTTGATGCCAAATTTGAGAAAAGGTTGTGGGTGGAGGCAGTACACACTGCTGTGTATCTTAAAAACAGATCTCCAGCTGCAGGTCTTCATCAAATTACTCCATTTGAATTGTGGACAGGTAAAAAGCCAGATGTGAGCCACATCAGAGTCTTCGGCAGCTTAGTCATGACACATATACCAAAAGAAAGACGTCTCAAATGGGACAAAAAGGCAAAGAAGCTCTTCCTTGTTGGTTATGCTGACAACATTAAAGGCTACAGGCTATATAATCCCCTAACCTGCACAGTGACAACAGCAAGAGATGTCATAGTAATGGAACAAGAAAATGAAAGCATGACATCGCAGGTGATAGTGCAAGAAAAAGGTGATGATATACAGGATTCAGTGGGGGAAGAAAAGTCAAAATGTGAGTCTGATGTGAGCCATGAAGAACAAACTGATGAGCATGATTTGACATATATCCCTGAAGAAGTTTCGAGTAACTCAGATGACAGCTTCTATGAATCATTGACAGTGACATCTGATGACAAAGAGGTCAGTGTGCAGCAACAAAGCACTGAGAAATCAGAGAAACGTACCAGGCGGAAACCAGATTACTTAGGCTATGCTAGCTTGTGTGGTGTGGATACGTTCTCTGGAGAAGAAATATCTCTGAGTGATGCTGTGAATGGAACAGTAAAGGAGCAGTGGCTGAATGCAATCAGTGAAGAATTGCAGTCATTCAGTGACAGGGATGCATGGGAATTGGTGGACAAACCAGTGAATAAAACAGTTGTTAAGTGCAAGTGGGTTTTTAAAAAAAAGGTCAATAGTGAGAGTGAAGTGAGATATAGAGCTAGACTGGTGGCAAAAGGATTCAGTCAAAAAAGGGGTATAGACTTTAAGGAAACTTTCTCCCCAGTGCTCAGGTACTCTACTCTAAGATTATTATTTGCCTTGAGTGTAGATCTAAATTTAAATGTTGCACACTTGGATGTCCCAACTGCATTTCTAAATGGGTTATTGGATGAGTCTATTTTTATGGAAATACCACCATGTTCTAATTTCCCAGACAGTCAAAATAAAGTCCTTAAACTAAAAAGAGCAATATATGGTTTGAAGCAATCGGCAAGAGCTTGGTATCAGAGGGTTGAGTTATTTTTACTAGAATTAGGTTACACCAAGTCTCAGTATGAACCATGCTTGTTTATGAAGTGCAGTGGGAACACCAAGGTTTATATTGCGTTGTTTGTAGATGATTTTTTTGTGTTTTACAACTGCAAAGATACTTGTGATCAATTAAAAACAAAATTAAAAACAAAATTTAACATAAAGGATTTAGGTCAAATAAAGAAATGCCTTGGTATGAATGTTACTGTAAAAAAGAATTGTATTACTTTAGATCAGACAGAGTTTATTGATCAAATTTTAAAAAGATTTAATATGTCTAATTGTAAAGATTCAGATACTCCAATGGAAAAGAATTTAAAGTTGGAAAAGGCTGAAAAGATTTGTCCAGAATATCCTTATCAGCAATTAATAGGAGCATTAATGTATTTATGTGTGTTGACTAGACCAGATATTTCATATGCTATTAGTTTTCTTAGTCAATATAATAATTGCTTTAATCAGACACATTGGAAACATTTAAAAAGAGTCCTAAAATACTTAAATAAAACTAAACATTATGGATTAAAGTATGTAAAAGGTCAGAGTGATTTATTAGGATATGTTGATGCAGATTGGGCATCATGTGCAATAGACAGAAAGTCATATACTGGGTTCATTTTTACCATGTCTGGAAGTCCAATATCTTATGAGTGTAGAAAACAAAAAACTGTTGCATTGTCCAGCACCGAGGCCGAGTATATGGCTCTCTCTGAAGCATCTAAAGAAGCAATTTACCTAAAAAATCTAGTGTCAGAAATTAATAATAATAAAGTTGATAATACACCAGTTACTTTATTTAGTGATAACCAAAGTTCACAGAAGTTAGCATCTAACCCTTTGTTCCATAGGAGGACTAAACACATTGATGCTAGGCATCATTTTGTTAGGGAGTGTTTAGCAAATAAGTTAATAAAAATATCATATTTGGCTACAGCTGAGATGCCAGCAGATATGTTTACAAAAAGCCTGTGTCATGTAAAACATTATAAATTTATGAATGTGATAGAGTTGTCACAATTAAAACTCAAGTAATTTATTCTGAATTTTTTTTTTGGAATGTGTATTTTTTTTAGGGTTGTCATTATTTTTATAAGTGGGGGTGTTATTTATTATCTATGGTTGTATCAAAATAATACCTTGTCCACAGCGCCACCTACTGTTATGTTGTAACTTATCTGTGGTTAATAAAGTAGTTACTACGTTCCTAGCATCCGCTACACGAGTTTTATTTATTACACCCGACAATATTTTTATTCTATTTTTTTTTTTTTGGCTTTCATCTTTTCAGCCAAAAGACTTCTTTTCTTTCTTGCTGGACATAGGCCTCCCCCAGGTGTCGCCACATTCTCCGGTCATGTGCGTCTCGCATCCATTAATCAAAATATTTGTCCGTGGTAATAGGCAACTGACCTCATCCCAGTTGTTACGTCCCTTTTTTGTCTATTGGCCTTGTTTTAATCTGTCTCCTGGTGATATGGAGGGAAGTAGAAATTATGTTTTTCCTTCTCATCTTCTCAAGAATACAGAGCGAAAGCGTAGCGGGATCGAAGACGGTTAAATTGTTTGTGACCGATGAAGTTTTATACTTGATTGAGTTTCATTGTCTTGGCCCTATTCTGGTGGTCACCAATTTTGCTTTTTTTTTGTTTGGGACAAGCCCGCCACACTATTCCCAAACCACTGTAACTCCTGTTAGCCAGAATCAACTGTGGCGACCACAAGAAAAGCGCCGAGACAATGAAGCTCGACGAAGTCCCAGAGAAATGATTTAACTGTCTTGGATCCCGCAACGAAATTAATCAGAAAAGAATAGGAAAAAGCATAATTTCCACTTCTCTCCATATCAGCAGGAGACAGAACAGAACAAGGCCAATAGGCACACAGTGACGTATACAACTGGGATAAGCCCAGTTGCCTAGCACCACGATTATTATTGTCATTATATTACTGGGTCCTAAGTTGTGAGCTGTTATGTTTGATTCCAATAATAGGTATGACAAAAATGCTTGAACGCACGGAACTTTGTTCTAGTTTCTACAAGGTGCGTATAGTAAATAACTCCGGATGTAACCAGTTTTGCTTCTGGGTTTCAAGAGCTGCAGTGGTTTGGAAATGGTGTAGCGAGCAAAGTGCAGTAAAGGTTACAATGGGCAGAAGTGTAGATAATCCCAAAACCAAATGACCTGCAGTTAGTCCTGTTTATAGAGTGGATAAGATTTTTCCGTTGGTATTCCCAAATCACTTCTGTTATAATTGCCGTATGATTGATGGATAGAAATGTCAATATAACAGTAAAAACAGTTTACATCGGAATATTTTGACGTTCCGAACATTACACAATTACACATATTGCAAAAAAAAAACTGACAATAAAAACCCTACATTTTATTCGTACCTAGGAGATGAGAACACCGCTCAATTCAACGAATGTAGATGCTCAATCAATATCTCTAAAACCTTCGCTCACAACATTGAAAGCGTAACAGAACAGAATCGAAACTAAACAGTGGCGGACAGAGAAACTCGGTGTAGCATGTTTTTGGTCCGTTTTAGTTCCACATAGTGTATGTGAAATAGCTGAAGGCCCGGTGCACAGCCTCGGGTGATGTGACCATGTTATCTAAACCGTACCCTTACTGAAAAGTCCTTTGTTAGAACATGAATTGATGAGAAATAGAAATAAATAACAATTACACATTAAGCTTGTATTGCCAATACAATAGCGATTGAAAAACCTACAATAAATGTATGGTTTCCCTACTACTCCGTTATTCATTTCTGATTACTTTCGTTGCGGGATCAAAGGCAGTAAAATGGTTGCTCTGGGACTTCATGGGGTTTCATTGTCTGACCGTCAGAAGTTGCAGTGGTTTGGGAATAGTGGGGCAGGCTTGTTTCATAAAATTAAAAAACCCGACTGAAAAAACTGAAACGCAAAAAACAAGCACATTTTAAATTAAACTAAACTTGCAAGCAGGCATACACGTCAAACACATAACCGTCCTTTTGGGCTTCGCCGCATGCAGTCGGATAAAAATAAACGCTCATTAAACTTATTTTGGACTGAAATAATCACTTGTTTAAGCCAATACAAGTTGCGATAGCCTACCATAAATCAGCGGCAGTATTTATAATGAAATACACTTTTGATAATACTAAGCTTTTCTGGACGCAAAAATTACCATAGGAGCAGCTTTCCTTTGCAATATATCACTGCAGTAAAACAAAACAATCTCATCCAATATTTCACGACCCTACCACTTACCCACTAATTACAACAACCAATAGATCATAACCAAGGTTTTATGAACGCATAAATGAATCAGGACCCATTGTAATACAAAATGAATGGTGGAGCCATTCCCTTAGACATACTATTCAGAGGTTGAATGGGGCGGGAATGATATTGGATTGGCACTTAAATTTATTATTATTAATCTTGTGACCCTCTGTTGTAAAACCTTACGATTACTTTGTCATAAAATAAAACTGTTCAGTACCCAAATATAATATAAAATATCGAATTCATCTCGTACACATTTACAGGTATGGCCAAACTTTTTCTGACATTACCACTTTAATCCCCGAAGCTTTAAGCAGTGGTGTACCTTATATTACACCCACATTTAGCCAGTAAGTCCTACGTAGTTGGGGGCGAACCTATTACCATCAACCACGTACAAATGCAGACTCCGTGACTGCTACTAAGAAATTTCTGATGGAGAAACACTTTACCCGACCCTACAGAAGTCGCGCTTGTAAAAACTAGACAAAAGAGGCATTCGGTAACGGTAAGTCATTCTTAATAGATGGTAGCAATAAAATAGCTGACTACTACAAAGTTGTATAAACTAACTACTGAAACTTTTATTGCAAAATTGAGAGTGCAATTCCATTCCATTTCAACAGGACCGAGGAATCCTCTTATGGATGCAAGCGAAAAACATTATGTTACCTCCATCCTATAACCAAGCGTGCAATTTTTCACTACCTAATATGACGTCATAAGTGCTATTTAGTAACAAAACAAACATGGGTACTATTCAAAATTGACTAGGCTGTTTGTTGTTCTTTAAAAATGTCTTGACTTGTGACGGTGTGACATTGTTGTTCACAAAAATAGCTTGTTGCAATCGTAACTTCGTTAAGTATACCTAACATACTTGCTGATGCCCGCGGCTTCGTCCGAGTGGATGTCGGTTATCGGGACCAAAAGCATTCTTTTCATCCCCCCCTTTCAAACCATTACAAGCCTTTTTTCGCATAACCAAGTAGTCTATGTCCTTTCTCAGGCTCTATACTATGTGTAGGTACCAAATTTAATTTAAACCGGTTAAGTAGTTTTGGCGTGAAAGCGCTAAAGACATACAGACAGAATAATAATTACTTTCGCATTTATAATATTAAGTAAGGTAAGAATGTAAGAAGTAATGTAAGAATTGAAGCTAGGCACGAGAAGTGGTACGCAAAGTAGGTGCTCTAACGTTACCGAGGTACCGATATCTATTTCTGTGCTCATTCCCCTACGATTTCTTCCAACACATTACTATAATTTATGTTACCTTCCTATGTTTATTTATATACATAATACAGGAACCATAAATACGATGGCATAGTGTAGATATCTATTCAGGAATCGCGTAATGCAATATGTATAAGATATATCGTTTTGCCGCTAGGAGGGGTCATCCCCTGATTTGAAGTAGCGTTAGCGCAAAAAGGAACAATAGCAAAATAACGAATGTTTTTATTCTTACTTACCTACTTATTTTTTCGTTTTATTTCTAATTTTTTTTAAGTCAATATAACGCGGTAGGGTCAGAAGCAAATGGTTTGACGAGCAGGACTCTTATCAAAAAGATTGAACCCAAACAGACAAAGGTGTGGTTTGGTTTGGTTTTACCAAATGAAAAGAGGGAAAGGAGGCCTTTGCACTAAAGTGGGACCCACCAGGCTAAAAATATATTCTCTTATAATTATATTATTAATTTCAAAAGTATACTTACAGAACATGTTATTTTCAGGAAAGAGTTTTTTACGGGTCAGAGCCCATTCACTTGTATTAAACTTTCAATCAAATACGTAACTAAATAAAAACTGATAAAATGCCGTTTGTTTTTAAAATTCACAAACACAGCAAAAGCCATTTTGCATGAACGAATTTTGAAAGGCTTCATAATTATCGACAAACAAAATAATGAGACAAAATTTCATAACAAAATTCAAAGTATCATGTCGAACTAAAAGGACTTACTTTGAAAACTTCACGAAATTAGTTGTTGATATTTGTTAAATTTTGGCCTGCCATGATCAAAACGATCCCTGGCCTGTTGGTCTAGTGGTTAGTGACCCTAACTGCTATGCCGGAGGTCGTGGGTTCGATTCCCACCCAGGACAAATGTTTGTGTGATGAGCACGATCATTTGTTCTGTGTCTGGGTGTAATTTATCTATAATAATATGTATGTATTTAGAAATAGAAATATATAAGTATGTTTATCAGTTGTCTAGTACCCATAACACAAGCTCTGCTTAGCTTGGGACTAGATGGCGTTGTGTGATAGTTGTGGAATATTATTATTATTATTATCCCATCTATTTTTAAAGGCAAAGGCAAAATAAGTGAAGTAAAAGTGACGAAAAAAAAGAAATTGATAGCATGGCGGTTGGTAGAGGAGAATCAAATGGAAGTTATGATAAAGGTTTAAAAGAGAATTATTGAGATAATCAACAAACATTTAGTTATTCGGAAAACGTTTTTACTGACTGTATTTATTGCGATAAAAGGAAAACAGAAGTACTAGGACTCGGCGAAACAAGCTAAGCTAAGGAAAGTGTCATCATAGTAGTAGCAGCATATATTTTGTAGCTTTTAAAACAAAAGAGATCTTTAGACCAACCTATTACGGTCGTATAGTCAGAGTTGTACCTTATATTATTATTACACAGTTATGTTGTAGTCCTATGTAATAGAAGGCTAGCCTATTGCCATCAAACTAGCACTAATCGAGACTCCATCGAGAGAGGGGAGATAGAACGATCCCTTTGGGGAAGTTTGTCAAACTGGTCGCCGGACTAACGCTGGACAATCAACAAGATTGCACTGCACACCACGGTGCTGTAGGGTGGTTTGTACCCACTACGCATACATATGGTGTGTAGGTACACTCAGGAACTGAAAACGGTAGGCAGTTTTGTATAAATTTTATTTTTTTGTGTGTTTGTTAGTGATGACTTGTACATTTTTTTTCTGTTTTTAATCGCGTGAAACTGTACTTGGTTCTGTGTTTGTTATCCTTCTATTACAGCTGCTGTTGGTTCGCTTATTTAAAAATATAAAAATAAGTGAGGTGTGCTGACAATTCTGTGTATTTTTTCGTGCGAATAAGAAAGGAAATTTTAATGTGTGATGAATAAAATATTTAATTTTGTTTATCAATAATATCGGATTGAATTTAATTATGTGACCACGTAAAACCCGAAACCTAAAAAAACCTTCTATGATCAAAGGATGGCCTTTGATTTCAAAACGGATGTAAATAAAATTAAATGCACCTACAAGCATTTATTTCCACAACTGTACACAAACGAGGATATTTCTGTTTGTGGCTGCACGTAATGCTATGGTGGTTAAAAGCTATAGATATAATATGTGTGAGGGCATTGAATTTAAATGGCAATATTAAAATAGTTGCAAGGGTGACCCTACCCTTGCAAATGTAAATCAGTCTTCAGATAAAATAAATTTGAATCGACATTATTTATCTTCACTTTGCACGTGGAGATTGGCACCAAAGAGGGGGCCATACCCAGCAGTGGGTTGAATTCAGGCTGTAAATGGTCATGATGAGCCATTATCTTCACTCACAAAATAATTAGGTACCGGGCATTTTCATTTCATTTTATACCTTTAAAGTTGTGTGGTAGATATCGACCACATCGTAACCAGCAGCGACACTGCGCACTAGAGGCTGGTACACACGGCTACACATCAAGCTATACAAAACCAGTTAATCTTGGCCTCACTTTACTAGATCTTTTCGCACAATGAACGATCAGATTATACTGGTTTTGTATAGCTTGATGTGTAGCCGTGTGTACATTGCAAAACACAACGTTTTGTTTAGATACCCAACCACAATGCAACTAGGTGGGCTGGACAACGCAACCACACAGGCATTTTGTAGTTAACACAACGCAACTGCTAGAAGAGGAGATGGTCGGATGGAGCAAGGCTTTGAGCGAATGTTTTCCAAGGTAAGGCCAATGAAACCTGCGCCGTCGACGATATCATCAAAGTCGCGGGAAACACCAGGATAAGGGGACGCATGCAGTGGGTGATTCTGTGATGATACGATGTACTGCAAGAAGTTGCAGCTAACACTATTCACAAGTAACGACTATTCGAATTTTAATTGTGGCTGCGATGAGGCGTGTTTGTGGTACGTGTGAATTCACACAAACCAATGTCTTTCACTTATATTTCGCGTCACGCATAGATCGCTTAATCGTGTAACTCGTGGCCGAGCAGTTATAACGTCTAGCCATAAACATGATTATCTACATAATATAACTACGATCAATCGACTGCACCCTCCCGCCATATTTCAACAAATAAACATATTGGTAGGGAGGGTCGGAATGGGAGAGTGTGTTAAATAATTAGTTTTGCTCGTTATAGCGTTTGTGAGTTATGTTTGTTTGTGTTTGTTCATTATGTTTTGAGGTTCATGGTCATGTTGTGGGTTATTGCGGCCCCAGAACATAAAGGGCTAAGAAGGAAAATGGGGTGGTTTTTAGTCAGTAGAAGTCAGATACTCCCCACCGCTCTGCCCATAGCAGACGGAGTCATTTGATCCAAGCACCAAAAACTAGGTTCATGTTCATTGGTGAAGTTGTCAGGCTTGTGGTTACATAACAAGAGCCACACGTATCAGTCGAAGATTAAGCTTCACTGGCCGGTGTCGATTCATGAAGTACATCTCCGTCCTCAGGACAAGATTGAGGTTAAGAGAAAGCCCATTTAAAAAAAAATAAAAGAACCTGTCTTATCATCGAACGTTGTTGTGAATGCCAGAAAGACGATCATTTCATGTAAAATAATTAAAATCAACCATTCCATATTTAGGATTGCCTCGAAAATCGACACACATAACATAATATCACACCTGTAATTCCCGCTGGGTTTGGCAGAGGTGTACCTACTGCCCACACCCACATTTCGCTAGTTTAGTCCCATGTGATAGGGGGCGATTCTATTGCCATCAACTGGACACAAATTCAGACGTTGCAGAAAAATTCCTTAAGGAAAAAATCAATAAAACTTTGCTCGTTCTGGAAATGGGAATCGAACCCGGGACTTGACTATGACTATGAAGCTACCTACTCAATTTTACCATCACATCCAACACTTAATATATTCTTCTCCACATTTCCTTTGAGGAAAATCAGACGATTATTACGCGTATGCTTCATAATTGTCTCATTTTCCCTATGGTGTCGTATCCTGTAGCAATTTGTATGTTTCTCTTAGGATAAAGGTTCATTTAATATGAACTGGTTTATGGTACAGTTATAGCTGAATAGCGGGGAAAAGGACTCGTGTCTATGTTAGCCAAAATGATCGATTACCTCGTTGGTCTAGTGGTCGAAAGCGCTACTGCGAAGTATAAGGTCTTTGGTATGAGTCTTGTGTCTCAGTAGCAGCCACGGGGCCTAGATATATTGTGTTTTTTGATGGCAATAGGCTTGCCTCCTATTACAAGGGACTTTAGCATAGGTAACTCGCCAAATACGGGTGTACCTACTATTAGGTACACCTCTGCCTAACTCTACGGGGTGTACACGCTTGATGCTATGTAATTATGTAAAACATATAAATAACATTCATGAAAGAAAACATTTCACATATCGCCGTCTTATCGCTAAAAGCCATCTTTTTACAAACAATCCAAATTCCCAAATTCTTATTAAAATATCACGGTCTATACGATTTCAACATCACGATTAAAACATAAAGAAAATCCCTGAACAGTGAACGTAGAGAAACCTTAAAAAACCCTTTTGAAAACAAACTGTTGGTATATCTTGACTTCACGTTTCAAATTTCTCGGAAACAGGGCTCACGTTTTGATTAAGTTTTCGAGCATCGATTCAAAGAAATTAATACTCCGTAGAGTTTTTGTACGTTTTCCTAAGAGTTTTGTGAAGAAAATTTTGCTGAAGTTTCTTTTATCGTTATTCAGCAGTAAATATTAATTATATTGAATTAGATTCTTAGAAAGGTTTTGCAAAAGATCCTGAAGTGTCGAAATGGAATGAATACATTTTTCGTGCGCCTAACCTGATTCAAAGTTTTTATGCCGCATGGACCTCTGACTTGACTTTACATGCCGTTAAGAGCTTATGGTACCTCAAACGCGAGTTTTATAATGCGTAAAAGTATATGATTCACTGCAGTAATCAACATCAGAAAAATAAATGATATTCTTCCGGATATATGCTAGTGACATAGTGTTGTGAAAACATAATACAACTAACTTTGCTCGATAGAAAAAAATCGCGAAGATACCTCTATAAATTTCTTTTAACGAGTAAAAACCATAATAAAATACATGTCATCGTTCTGATTTTTTTGCCAAATAATTCTACAAGCAACATACTAAAGTTATAGTGTTTTACTTTTTTAGTCCAATCAATAGTTTTTTTGTAAATCGCAAAATACCACTAATTTCGCACTATTCGGCCGCAGCGAAAGACGTAACAACCGCTTTGTAGTGCAAGCTGATTAGAACTTTATTCTAACAGTATTTCAAGCGAAGTTTGAACCACCACAAATAGGGTTGCTAATCTGAGGTAGCATACGCTCTTAAGAAATGTCTCATAGTCATGTTGTGTTTTCTATCGATGTTTTCCTGCAAGTGTGCGAAGCAAGTGTTAATAATACAATATGCACATGTATACGAAAAATCAGAGGTGTGTGTTGAGGTGCGGTAGCGTTGGGTTTGAACTCGAGACCTATGGAGTCAGTTACCTAGTGACCTGCCTGCTCAGAATTTTGAAATAATAAAACTAAGCAGACAACGCAATAGACTGATCAGCGCGCCGCGTTATTATAGTCGATGTTATCTTGGCATGGCATGATGAAAACTTCGAAAAACTGAGAATGGAGAAACACGAGGTGGTCAGCGTGTGGAATGTGAGTTCGGCTATCTATCATAATGCCGATGGTCGTTTCAGCCAATGGCTAAATTGCCAAGAACCTCGACCAATACTTTTACTACCCTTATTAATAAAAATAGTTAAACCTGGTTTAACTTAGACTTGGTTTATCTCGCATGCCGTCTCACTTCAAAAATATTCAAAAGAAAGTGACGGCATGCGAGATAAACCAAGCCTAAGTTAAACCAGGTTTAACTATTTTTATTAAAAGGCTGTTAGAGTTTCTCGTTAAAGCAGCTAGATAGAGAGCTTGATTCAGAAAGCGGTACTTCTGAACACAGCTCATATTGTGAAGAGGATGTTCTCTCTGAAGAACTTACCGGTACCATGGACCGTGCTCCCGACATCGGAAGCTTATTTTTTTTCCGATGTTTTGTTTCCTATAATATGTAAAGAAAGTAAATAAAGGAATAATATTTTTTCGTAAAAAATCTAACAAAACAATTTTTTTTTCAACCATAATAACACCAAGTGCCAATTACTTAAAAAAGCGAATATCCATCAAGAATCGCTCAAAAAGTTATCCTCAAACCATCGATCCTTATTCCACCAAAAAAGCCCAATGAACGATAAGCCATCATTCGCGGGTCTCTGTTAAAAAATATCGTAAGACGAACTTGTTGACAGCCGCCGCCAACCTTCGGCACATCATTTATCAACGTCTGGCTGAAGAGCGGGGTATTATTAGCAACGACAAATGGTTGGCGATCGCTTATCTATTGATTCGAACATCCATTCGGGAGGATGTGTTAATATTGTGTTGGTTTTTTGGGGTCCCGTGGGGTTTCGTGTGTGGTGCTGTTGTCAGGTAGTAGAGGCTAAAGATGTTTTTGAGATGGTTGTTAAATGATTAATATTAAGGTAGATATTATAATAGATTTTCAATGGGTACTAAATTAAGAAACACAATAATATCGCAATACCAGTTTGGAGCATTAGCTGTGCAGCCCCATTAGTGTGCTAGGATAATTATTTCTTTTTTTTTTCGGTTTCGTGGGTGCGTAAACAGTAACGACAGTAGCGACATAAACAGTCAAACCTGGAACAACTACCTGTAGGCCACATAAATATTTATTTAATTTAAAACTATACAAGGCCTGAAAGTTTTACAAGGCGTGAACAAATAGGTTAAATAATAAGAAAATTGCGTCATTGGTCGAGTGGTCGCAAGAGTGACTGCTCAGCAGGAAGTCCTGGAATGATTCCCGGTGTAGGCTAAGTGTAATTGGGTTTTTCCATCAGGCTATCGCGGAGTTTGAATTTGTGTCCGTTTAATGGTTAATGCTCGCTCCCTATTACGTGGTTCTTAAACATAACTGGCAAAATGTGTATGTACTACTTATAAGGTAGGTACACATTTGCCTTTGGAGTTTAAAGACATGATATTATTATAGTGTAGGTATGATAAAAAGAAAATTATATTATAATATACTGAACCCAAGCCCCGAATAACCATTGTACATAATTACGTGACCATTCTTTATTATACCCACGAACCGAATATACCGAATATTACGATAACATATTGTGGCCAAAAGATATCATTTTTATGGAAATTCCTTGTGTTAATATAATATTTTACGAAATACAGAAAATATTGTACGTATATTACAAAAGAAAATACACTGAAATATTTTTGGGTTTCGTGTTAACACGAGAAAAATCCTCGCTTTATGATTGGGCGTATAAAATAAAATGAAACGTGTTGTTTTTCTTTGTTTTTTCTAGAAAATAATGTTTTTTTTTTCATATTAAAACATTGGTTCGTTACTAAGAAAGTTGATATTGTGGATCATAATTATTGTTATTAGAAGAAATTTGAGGGCATTGAACTTGAAAGTACGTCATTCCTGGTGGAAAACACAATAACAAATTGCCCGACCCGGGAATCGACCCCAAGACCTCATATTCAGCAGTCGCGAAAAGAAAACCTACAGCAACACTAGCAGAACACATTATCTGTCTAGCCTTTTCCCAACTAAGTTGGGGCCGGCTTCCAGTCTTACCGGATGCAGCTGAATACCAGTATTTTACATGGAGTGACTGCCTATACCCTTTGGTGAGACTGGTTGTCAGACTTTCAGGTCACTGACTACCTGTAACGACAGCCAAAGATTTTTATATGGCAACCGGGACCAACAGTTTAACATGTTTTCCAAGGCACGGAGGAAACTCGGTATGTAATGGGTGGCCACCCATCCACAGACCAACCTAGGCAAGCGCTGCTTAACCTAAAGCCGACCCGAGTGGCAGTTATATTAAGCCACTAGCTCCTCTCACCAGCAGAACACGTTCCCTTATATTTCAGTTTTGGCATAATAATATCTCAGCCACAAATATTTCACTAACCCTACCCTTCTCCAACGAGTTCCAAACAAGACTAGACCAGTGTCAAGCCTAATATAATAGTAAAAGAGCCACCACCCCACATAAGGAGGCTTTTAAGGCTCTGTTTCACCAAACACTACCCGCCGGCTGATCGTGCGGTGGTAACACACTGTAATGCGTCTACCACCCCCACCTACCCCCCCTCATTTGCATGGCCAGAGCGGGCGATCTCAGCGCTCCTGCGGTTTGTTAATCTTTTAATGGAATTAACCCGCGCCCGCCGATGTCACTAGCAAAATAGCGTTGAATGGAACTAGAGGGCTGGATGTGATACGTCTTAATCTTGGATTTTAGTGAGTCTGTTGTAATTGAGAAGTGATTACATTTAGTTATTTACTTTAACTAATCTTAGTTCCGTGTAAAACTAGTTTTCAGCTGCATTCGGTTAGACTGGGAAACCGATCCCAACATATACAGCGTGTAACGGAAGGGGGGTATCAACCCTGAAGGAGGTGAATGTGCTCATGAAACTCAACAACTTTCCCCAAAGAACATATGTCGAAATATGAAAAAAAATTTTGGCCCTCCCTTACAAAACTGACTACCAGCTGATTGATTTACTATGGGAGGGCAAAATTTTTTTTTCATATTTCGACATATGTTCTTTGGGGAAACTTGTTGAGTTTCATGAGCACATTCACCTCCTTCAGGGTTGATACCCCCCTTCCGTTACACGCTGTATAGTTGGGAAAAAACTATGCCGATGATGATGATCTAATTACGACAGTTCATCCTCATTTCGGTGCCCGTGTTCCATCCCTACCTGGAGTCGGTGCAACACGTTTTTAACTTCTATTCTCTCCTGTCACTACTTCTTTTTCTTTCATAATCATTTCTTATAACACAATCTATCCTCCTTTCATCACCATATGTTTTTATTCTTCACTTTTAGTCACATGCGATTCAGAAAAGTCGTTTAATTTTCCATAGATTTTATCTGTGACAAATATTTTTTTCTTCCCTATTATCTGGTTGTAGGTCCTTATAAGTTACAAAATTATATGTTGTATGACTCTCTTGACAGATAATTAGCAATGTTTCTGCTATCGATGATTCCTAGAGGGCTTTCTTTGATAGATCTATGACGAGGTATTCCCATCTGAGCATCTATTTTTTGAGCGCATAAAAAATATTTATTGTTCCCATTAGAGCACCACGTCAAAATATTGATTGGTGCACCAAAAGTGTTCCCATTAGAGCACCAAACAATATTTTGACGTGGTGCTATAATGGGAACACTTTTGGTGCTCTAAAAATAGGTGCTCAGATGGGAATACCTCTCTTTGACGCCCGTCGCACTATCGTAGCCACTTCCATCGCTCTATTTCCACGCATTTGCCTAGTAGATTGTTTCGTTCCTTGCATAATTACTTAGCTTTTGTTACTTAATTACAAGAGAGGAGTGGGGTTTTTAGTACAATGAGATGAACGGTTAAAAGGCTGATTTATATTATTTGGAACAACATTAAATATTGTTGACTAGCTGTGCTCGCGGTTTCGCTCACGTGATCGCGTATTCTTTTGACATTGTCAAAGGTTATCGAAGTAAGATGTAAATGCAACTCTTGATTTATACCTGGGTATCGATTAATTTGATTAAGAATTTAAAAAATAATGTGTATTCAAAATAATGTCTAAACTTAATAGAGAACCTGTAGTCTTTTGACTGACTCATTTTTAACGGCACCATGGTAAGAGAGATGGAAATCAATTATTTTTAATCACATAAAAACCCGATGCCGAAAGGCGTTCTCCACGTTATTACGACCATACCAAGGAAACTGGTCAAAGTTACAATATTTTCTCAAGTTTTTTATTTTATAACTTAAAGGGGTATCGTATTACCCAGTATTAACTGAGTTGTGTATTCAGCTGCATCCGGTGAGACTTTAAGCCAGCCCTTACATAGTTGGGAAAAGGCTAGGCAGATGATGGAATTTAAAAATCTCCAGGACGCCCTTGTTCCTCAATGGATCAACACAGTTCTTCTCGTGGGTAACAGCTGAACATCAGTATCAGATGGGATATTTGGAGTTATATTGAGCTGAGGTCGGCGAAAAAATCGCGCTTAGGCGATGAATTAAAATCACACGCGTCTAATTGCTTGCGAACTTGTTAAAAGCCTTAATAGATACCTGTATCTAACCCATCGGGGACTAAAAACGTGATGTTAAATGTTAATTCATCCGAATTTTTCAACGTCTCCCACGGAATCAAAACTGAAAACGCGAACTCCTTAAACAGAATAGCTTGTTTAAGTAAAAGATTAGCTCGCTAAGCGGCTGTGACGAGCTACTAACTTACCTGCACACGTTAACTTGAAGTTTGTCTCACAACAAGTTAGCTGCAGTCATTTGGTGGTAGTAGCTTTAACTTAGACTTGTTGCTAGATATTCTAGATGCAGTTTCATGATTGTCTTAGATATTCAGATGAATTAAGCTCTTGTAGTTTGAGATACGCATTGGACCGGGGCTGCGAATTGTTCCAGGGCTGCGGGTTGTTCGAAAGAGATACCGTGGCCTCAGACACAAAGGGCTAAGAAGCAACATGGGTGGTTTTTTGTCAATAGAAGTCTGACACTCCCTACCGCCCCATACCTATAAATAAAATACCACCTTTTCAATCCAAAACCTCGTTTGACACGACATAAACATAAAATCAAGACCTTTACCCGAACAATAAATGAACATTTTCTTTGAACACAAACGTCAACTCGGTAAATGAAAATAAATGTATGTTTTATCAAAAGCAAAAAGAAGGCCTAATGTTATCCTTTTCCCGTATCGTAAAGTGGTACGGATCAATCAATTCACCTAATTTTATTTCGCGTTCATTCCGACCACATTGAATGGATTCGTGTAGATAGCGAGGTACGAGACGGTAAAAGGAATAAGTGAGCAGGTTGAGTTATTGAAAATGATGACGTTGTTATGTTATTTTAAAGTGTACTCTATATTAAACGTTATTGGGCTTTTCCTATCTAGAATTTAATAGTAGCAGCCCGATGCCTGGATTTGTTCCCGGTTGATGACCATTCGGTTCGATTCGTCCCCTAATAATAATAATAATTTAAAAAAAAAAGAATTTAAAATTTCTTAAATTTAATTTAAGAAAAAGACCATGTCACGTTGTACTGGGATCAGTCTATCATCACTGACAGGACTATTGTTGCCAATAAACCTGACATAGTGGTGATAGACCGATCAGCGCGCCGCGTAATGATAATCGATGTTACCATCCCACATGACGAGAACCTCGTGAAAGCTGAGAAAGAGAAGCAAATAAAATATCTGGACCTAGCTCACGAGGTTGTCGATATGTGGCATGTGGGCTCGGCTATCATTGTGCCGATAGTCGTCACGGCCAATGGCCTGATAGCAAAAAGCATGGACGACCACCTGTCAAAACTTTCGCTTGGTGGTTGGATCAAGGGCCTGATTCAGAAGGCAGTACTTCTCGATACGGCCCGTATTGTGAGGAGGTTCCTGTCTCTGGAACCCTAACCACCGGTAGCTTGGACCCTGCTCCCGACACCGGTGGACTACTATTTTTTTATATTTTTAAATGTTTTTTGATATCTTTTTTAACAAATATTTAAAAATGTAAATTAGTATGTAAGGAAAATAAATGAAGAGAATAATAATTTATAATAATTGCATTTATTTCGGGCGGCGCCCATAATGTTAGTAACAATGATCTTAAAAACTAGTGTTAGTATACATAATACACAATACACAAATTACATTAAACAATATGGAGTTTCATCCATTGACGCAGCATTGGAGACTCCCATCTATCTGTGAATAAACTCAAAATAGTGTTGGTACTACCACGGAGACGAGCAAGTAGGGAAGCGCTTCTTTTACGTATGATGGCCGCAAAACCATCAATATGAGGCTCCCGCAAACATCCCTGACGCATTACATCGCCATGGCAGCCCCAACAATACCTATCCTGAGCGCGTTATTATACTGGACACGTAGATCGCTGTATGCGCGCACAGGCTGCACGTGTAAAAAGACGAACAAAATTACTTAAACAAAGTTACCTTGACCGCCTCCGTACATCGCGCAAACCTGCGGGCCAGCATGTTACAGCGTACCGACAGCGATCTACGTTCCCTGTCAATGTCCATATTATCTCTCTAATTGCCTCAAAATCGCTAGCTCAACTGCTGGAAGCTTTTGGAGCGACTGGAGTTTTATAATGGAAAAACCCAATAGCACTTTTTTCCCGACCTGGGAATTGAACCTAGGACTTGAAGCTACACGCTGACCCACGCCACCCAATGCACAATCACGTTGCAGTGCCCCGGAGACTGAAAAGTCGTAAAAGCTTTTTTGGGTGCGTTAACAATACTGGTCCAGCTATTAGCAATGCCGCCATAGCAAGACGAGAGCTCTGGCGGGACCTGTTCAAGCCCCCTGACGACTTCATCGAGCCATCAGAAAGCCTTCCACCCGGTCATGATGATTTGCCGTGGCCGACTTGGAAATCTCTAAATAGACTCCGAACCCAAGTCGGCCGTAGCAAAGACAATCTCTTCAGATGGGGGTTCATAGACGGTACGGATCTCAAGTGTGTATGCGGCGTATCCCCACAGACAATGGCCCACCTTTCATCTTGCGCTTCATGCCCTGACACCTGCACACTTTTGATGATCTAATGACTGCATCAGCGAGCGGAGTTCGCATAGCTGAATATTGGGCCAAATTAACATAATTTATTTAGTGACGGTTTGCCATCGACACGCTAAGAAGAAGAATGCTAAGCACTTACTTGCTTGTGCGACCAATCAAACTAAACTAAAATACTTTTTTCTGAGTTGAATGGAACATAATGCTTAGTTGAGACATTATTAAACTTCAGGGTTGCCTAGACACTAAACTATTTTGCCATTTGTACACAGGAATGGTCTGCATCGCCATGTTGGATTATTTAAATTAGTTTTTAGTTTGAATTGTAGCAGCATGGAACCAGCTTGGTTTTTGTTACGATGCAGATTTTCTGCAATGGATAGCGTAAAATATAAGTATTTTATTTACTAAAAGTCATCATCTGTAAGCTTTTTCTCAATTATATAACATAACACTTAGCATAACATTGCGCCTGTAATCCCCGTAGGGTTAGGCAGAGGTTTACCGTAGTAAACCCACATTTCGCCAGTTATATTTAAGTCCCATGAAATAGGGGGCGAGCCTATTGCCATCAACTGGGCAAAACTCCATGTTCAATTATATAATTTCAGAGCAGCGGTGGCCCAGTGGTGTCGGCCCCGACTTACGAACCCAGGCAGGCGCATTATTTTGTGTAATTTATTTCATCGCCGCTGCTCTCAAAACGGTGAAGGAAAACATCGTGAGGAAACCGGCATGTCTTAGAACCAAAAAATTCGAAGACATGTGACATCTGCCAATCCGCACTGGGCCCGCGTGGTGGATTTATAGCCAACCCCTCTCCTAGAGAGGAGGCCTGAGTCCCTGCAGTGGGAACATTATAAGCTGATGATGAATTATATAATTATGTTGAGATTAACTTGTCTCTGAGGTGCGGGATTTGGGGGTTACTGTCACTCCTGAACTGTCATTTCGCGACCATATCACGAAAATTTGTAAAAGGGCGTTCAGAAACTTAGGATTTGTTCTAAGGCAGACAAGGCACTTCACTAATATCGCTTCAGTCAGGGTCCTGTATGACGCACTTGTTAGGAGTCATTTGGAACATAGTGCGGTCATATGGGCTCCACATGAGGCCAAGTACGTGGTGATGCTAGAACGTGTACAGAACAAGTTCACGCGCCACTTGTACAAAAAGCTATATGGGGTATATCCATTTTACCCCTTGATGTACCCTACTCTGTTTATGCTTGGTATGGTCGGGTACAACCTACTGAGGGTAAGACGGAAATATGACACACTTGTGTCATATTTGGTTAGACTACTTCGTGGCATTGAGCATAACCCAGGAGTGCTGCAGCGCCTGAGTTTATGTGTACCCGACCGCTATGTGTGGAGGCGGCGCCGCCCGCCGTTGCTGGCCGTGCCGGTTGCAAGGACCAACCTTCTCTCGAAGACACCATTGACCCGCGCAATTCGGGTAATTAATGATCTCCACGGCAAGATCGATATATTTACATGCCATTTGAGTGAGTTCGCAAAGGTACTGTTATTTATAATATGCTATACTAAAGATTAGAGCAAGCTAAATGTTTTTGTTTTATCATTTATAATAGGTATCGTTTTTGTTTTTTATTTTTATTATTAAGTATGTTGTTTTATAGTTTAAAAAGATTGTGATTTTATAGTTATGTGTTTTATAATTTAAAGATTGTGTTTTTCTATGGATATGTGTTTTTATACGTTAAAGATTCTGTATTTTGTAGTAAATAAGGTAATTGTAGGTATAATAGTAAGATTGTTTTTTTTTTCATACTAAATAAGGTAGTTTTAAGACCGCGCTATCGCATTAGGTGTACACCTGTAATGATAGTTGTAAGGGAGATTTTAATAAATAAATAAACTTCTCAATCTAACAGTATGGAGCTGAATACAAGTATTTTACTTTACTAAGCAACTGACTATCTAACCTTCGCAATTTAGTCACAAGGTAATACGAAAACCCTTGGTAAAACTGTTAGTCAGACGTGGGCTTCTGACTTTCAGTAAGAACTGTCGAAGATGCGCCTTTCGAGGAATGGTCTCGGTACAAAGTATATGGGTCAGCCATCCACGGGATAACCTAGGCAGGTAGGTACTGCTTAACCTTGAAATCAAACTGTGTTGCTGTCAGACAGTATAAAAAATCATAACAGTTGCTCGTATATGTTTACATTATATTATTTAAAAGTAACATCCATCCCAAAAGCGTAAATTAATGAGGGAATTGCATTAAAAACACATTAAAAGGCCTCTACCACTTTCATACATAAAAACTCTCATTTTACAGCCTACTCTGATATAACAGATTCATGTCACATAGAAGATAGACTGGTGCAGAAGTTCTTTTAAATAAATCTTAAAGAAAGACACGATTGATACCACCTACTGGGACAGGACACATTGCTTGCAGAATGGATGACCGAGGGGGTCAAAAAATTCTAGCGCGGCGACCACGAACCGGAGGAAGTTGCTTTGGAACGCCTCTCACTGGGTGTCACCGATGACATGATGAAGGTTTCGGGGATCTGCTGGATGAGAGACCCATGAGATCGGTCAATGTGGCGACATTTGGGGGCTTATGTCCAGCGGTGGACGTCTTTCGGCTGAAATGATGATGATTAACTCCCTTATTCACCCTATAATTTCCAGTTTTCATTAACGTAAAATCCAAAGGACATCACAACTGCAAACCGATATAGGAAAGCAAGGGTCGCAATTAAAGACGATTGGTTTATTTTGAACTGTATGAAAATGGTTAACAGTACGCTCATACAGTAAGCCTGCGTCATCCCACAGCTAGGCAAATACCTCTTTCCATAATTTACAGTTATTTCGATCCGTGGTCAATGTGGACCCCTGGTCTACTGCGGCGCCTTCTGTTAAAAGTGGTTTTGTTTTCTCTTAACTTTTCTTAAAAACAAAACAATTATAATATCCTCATTTAGCAGTACGACACACAATATTCCTGTACCTCGAAGACCCTGAACTTCCATATCGTGTCGTGGGTTCGATTCCCACCCAGGACAAATGTTTGTGTGATGAGCACGATCATTTGTTCTGTGTCTGGGTGTAATTTATCTATAATATGTATGTATTTAGAAATATATAAGTATGTTTATCAGTTGTCTAGTACCCATAACACAAGCTCTGCTTAGCTTGGGACTAGATGGCGTTGTGTGATAGTTGTGGAATATTATTATTATTATTATTATATGACACCACAACACCACAACAAACGCCCACATCCCTAAATAGCAGATCAACTGCCCAAAGCCTTCCAAGTATAATCCATATCACATGTCAAGTTCGCCTTTTGTACCTCTCCTGGCATGTCAACCCCTCACCGGTCATACAGACCGAATGAATTAATTCTTCTCTCAGGACCTCTGAAGGGTTAAAAGTCTGTCAGTGTAACAAATTTCTCTTAATTAGATGGTCGCATCATCCGTGGACCTTTTAACTTTTTCGCTCGGCGTCAGTTTAAAAATATACAAAGTGTTTGTTCATTTGAAGTCGGAAAAGTGTCAAATATGACAGTGATGGCGGAAGGATTTTGTATGTTTTATTTTATAGGTGGAGCAGTTTTGTCTATTTTAGACCAGGGCTGAAGCCTTCAGAAAAGGTAAAAAGCAAAACAAAATTATTATAGTAGGTTGGAACCCAATGGAAAAGGAAGAGAATATAACAACAATAAAAATAAAATATTTTACGGTCGATCTTAGGTCGGGAAGTGGGGAATTATCTACCCTGGTCTAATTTTAGGCGTTTGGGATTATAA